>FR990040.1:0-2400000 GCA_905404135.1 Hesperia comma
ATAATATTGGCTGCGTTCCGTAACTAGCCCATAACACTCATAACGTCTCAAAAACGCGTTCCATTACTGATTTTGGCGTTATGATCGTGGCATTTTTGTTCGTTTGATCGGCTGTGACGTAATGGATTACGTCATCACTTTCGATCACAACGCCCAGCTGAATCGGGCCCCGTTCTGTAACTATACAAAACGATTCAAAAAGCATTCCTACGAGTTTTATGGACAATATGATCGTGTTCGTTTGAGCGGTTGTGACGTAATGAATAGCGTCATCACTTCCGACCACAACGACCCACCTGAATTGGTGGGGCGTTGTGAGCGCTGTCAAATTTGGCGCGCTTTTACATTTAAAGTTAAACTTGTAAGATGGAGATGAAAAAATTACTTTGTACGATGAGTTACAACAACAATCAACAAAAGTTAGTTCCGAGAAACATGTGAATGTTAATAACTCGAATATTATAAATGGTGTTGTAACAGAACTTGCTTTTATACATAAAGATATATTATATATTATAAAACAAAGATTTTTAGAATCATTAGTGCATTTGTGCGCTCGTTTATTTTAACAATATCTAAACCGTTTTGGGTTCAGTTTTCGCCTTTTTTTATTGAATTAAGGTAGCAAACGAGCATGCAGCACCACCCTTCCGCTGCCGCCCATGGCAATTGTGACCGACTTAGAACAAGACCCAAATTAGGGACTAGGGTGGTTAGTCCAATTAGTAGATGGTGTTAGAATGTTAGTTGGTTAGTTTGTTAATAAGTGTGAGGACAGGGACTGTTAGTGATAGTTAGTCCTGTTAGTTAATATTAGTATTGTCCAGTTAGTGATGATTAGTGTGAGTCTTGTTCCAATTCGGTCACAGATGCGTTGCTACCCCTGAGGACTGAGATGGTCGCCTCTAAAAAAGTGAACCGGCTCCACACCTTCCTATCCGGAACACAATTGCTCTTAAAAACAATTATTATGACGGTAGGAATGGTACTGAGTACCTTGGCGGGCGGTGGTACTACCAAAATGAACCAAAATTAAGCGCTACTTTTATTTAATTTTTTTTAAATATCAAACGTTATGTCTATTATCAGTTTGAATAATAATATCTACTTATTTTAAATACGCCCATACTTGAAAATTACAAATTATTACAGGGGCAGGTTTCTCGGAGAGGGCGGTTTTATAGTTTAAAGTATTACAGAATCAAAAAAACAATAGCTGGCTTACTACTTTAAACGATTAAAGCAAAAAGAAGAACACGAAGATCATAAAATGAAGAGACATAAAGAGCGAATAGAAAATATGGATGAAAAGTTACTTAAATTTAAAAAAAAGTTAGCTAATAAATACTAGTGTATCATTATCTTAGTGGTTGTTTTTATTCGACGTTAAATTGCACATTATATTTTTTTTGATATCCAGTTGCTACTGAAAGGTACAATAAGTCCTTACTTGCTAATAATTCAACTATCCCTTACTTATCACGAGTCAATGTAGGATGTACAGTACCCGGCAAGAAATAATGCACATCGGTATTCAAAAAGAGATAATCGGTTAGTTTCGGCTTTGTAGAGCGTTGTCCTTACTACACAGTCCTTACCGCTGACTTGTCACTTTTCTTTCGAATTCGGTAGAAGACGGTCCCGTACACTCATAAATAAATATAAAGAGTTGTTAAAACCCCCAATGGAGCATCAATATTATTATTATAAAAGTACTTGATAGGGTGCTTTATCAACTCTTAATAGATATTGCACTATCATTGCATTGTGCGAGAGAGACAACGCTCTACAAAACCGTAACTAACCGATTATCTCTTTCTGAATATCGATGTGCATTATTTCTTGCCGGGTACTGTAGAAAGTTTTTGTACTTTTAAAGTGTATATTTACCTTCGATTTTTAATGAATATATATTAAATGAAAGGATTATTGGACATGTAAAATTATTTTCTCAGTATTAACACAATTAGTAGGTACTTAAATACTATTCAAATTATAAGATGTACCTAAATGTGTTCATAGTTTTTAGGGTTCCGTACCCAAAGGGTAAAACGGGACCATATTGCTGAGACTTCGCTGTCCGTCCGTCCGTCCGTCCGTCCGTCCGTCTGTCACCAGGCTGTATCTCATGAACCGTAATAGTTACACAGTTGAAATTTTCACAGATGATGTATTTCTGTTGCCGCTACAACAACAAATACTAAAACACTGAATAAAATAAATATTTAAGTCGAAATATGGCTTCGACGCTTCAGCGATACCTTTCGCTCCAAGAGATGGCGTTGCTTGTGGCTAATATGTAGCTACGACGCCTTCAATGCTTTTAGTTACCTGTCGGTCTAAGAGATGGCGTTGCTTGTGGCTAATATGTGGCTTTCATACAACCGACCAGATTTTTTGGCGTTTTATACATAATGGTACAGAACCCTTCGTGCGCGAGTCCAACTCGCACTTGGCCGGTTTTCATTCTGATTTAAGTATTATAACTAGATACAATATTGTATTGAGTACTTACATATTAATAATTTACGTACTATCATAAAAATACATTTTATAATGCTGTTATTAATTTGTTTTACTGTTTTAATTTATTATTGTTGATATACATTTAAATAAAAGTTTATTTATGAAATAAAATAAACGGGATTTAGGCAATTTTTTATTTAAAAAAATCAATAAATAATGTTAAATGCATTTTTACCTAACTAAGTTATCCAATTAAACATAAAATTATTGTTACAATCTTACAATCATATATTATTTCGAAAAATCTGTTTCGGTATGGTTTCGGTTTTTAAAAGGAGTTCAACACTTGGATTCCAACGACATGAATTCATGTCACGAATGCCATAGTACGTTCACTTCGCTGGAATCCAATGGAACGTCCCTTTTAATTACTCCTGCATTTATTCTTATTTCCCGTGGTCTGTATACATTAGTATTCTCGTTGCCTGCAGTTACAGTAATAACCATCATTAATTTCTTCTTCTCGTTAAATGCAGATATTATGTTTGACACAGCATGCGACAATTTATACTTTGCCATTAAATCTGTCCTTGTCATAGGCAAAAAAAGCAACAGGACAGGCTTCTTATTCGTCCCATAAGTAGCCCTATGCATCTCTCCACAGTTAAGTAGGTACTCGTGCAGCAGAATTAAGATACTTAATTATATTTCTTTTGTTTGGCAGTCAAAATATGTCCACTGTCACGATAAGGAACGACTAGATGTTGATTTATTTCATACGCAGAGTCACCTAAAGTATAACTGTTATCTGGGAACATACTGTCATTATTTGTGTAATCTGCAACTTCGGATAAACAAAATACCCTGTGATCATGAATAGATCCGGGGTGTCCAGCATAATAATGACTTACTTATTAATATCGTATTTTGACAATAATTATATGAGCTGCAAAAAATGTACAAACATTAAAATAGTGTGCTTAAAAATTGATGTGGTTGCATAGGTAATAATAATAATATGCTTTATTGTGCACCAAAGCAAGGACACTACAGAATTTAAAGATTAATTGAACATGTAAAACAATTTAACAATCTGAGATTATCGTAAACAACTGCAATAGTTAAGACGTCATTTGGAATGAGACATTTCTAAAATTCGTATAATACAATAGGCGGTCTTTACATGATAATATAAAAGCGGTACCTGTAAATGAATAGAATGGAACCCTTTCCGGTTAATATAGTCCACAGAATTTGATTTGGAGCAAATCCAAACTAACAAAATAAGATTTAAAATTTTCAATAGGTAGGTAAGTATTGCCTATTTTTGTAAGTTAGTTACAAGTTACAAATCGTTTTAAGTTCCCGCCTAATTCGTTCAAGTCCAGTGTTGCCAATTTAGCACATTTTATGCCAGATTGTTTTTATTTGTTGTTTATAGAATAATATAAAATAAAATAGTTATTAAACTACTTATCCGTGTGTTTTAGTCAAATGTCGGTAAAAACTTTAAATGTCATTCTGTACATTAGATTAACGCCAAAGCGGACAGGGAAGTGCTGCTATACATTCACAGTTTCGAATAACGTACTGCGCATTAAAGGCACCAAGGAAATATATTTCCTTGGCAATGAAGCTTCCACGTCTACAAGTCTACAAGCACAGTGGCTGCGCATGATGACCAAGATATTATATTTTTATTTGAATAATATATGCACGATAATAACAAAACATGAACTGTTTTTAATAAATATTTATTAATAATGCTAATAAAATAATTTATGTTAATATCTGACATCGGATTTTTTTTGCATCATTTTTAGCTATAGCCTTAGCGTAATTTATTTGTTAGATTTTTAAAAGCTCTTTTAAGTCAGTTAGCAACACTGATTAAGCCCGCCATTTTTGTTAACATCAACGCTCAAATCCGTTCCATTAGGGAACAACACTCTGAACGTCAAAACCAAATGGAACTCAAAATACGGGCGTTTTGGGCGAGATTGTTATGGGCTAGTTACGGAACGCACCCATGGTAATTCAGGTGTTCACAATAAAAGTTTTTGAGCTTCTTCTTCATATAAAGCTTTGTTTTCACATTGCTTGCAGGTGAGGCATCCTGCCTTGCCTGTTTCGCTGCGACCATTCACAAATTGTTCTAAGGCATTAAATCCTGTAAAAAGTAAGTAATTGTGTAATACTTGATTTAATGATTTTAATCATAAAGCATATAGAATTTAAATAATTCAAGAGTTTCAAAATCTGTTACCTATAATAAAATCAATAAAATAAAATATGACGATGTCCAATCATCACATGAAAAGTACTAAAAATGTAAAGCTGGGGCTGTATCTTAACTAGTGCACATTTCATATATGCTGCTTGGAACCTGAGATATATAATATATGCAATGATGCAATAAATAGGTAGATTGAGCGTCGCCCTACAATGAAGACAAAAAAAACACGGCAACAATATCAAGCATGTGTGCGTGCAGGCGATGTTTTTCACGTTCGTCTAGTGTCTATGTTGCGTGATCAATGATACCAGTTACTAAAATTTTCCCATAAATCACACATTAAACTTAATTTATGGAGTGGTTATTTTCATGAATAAATAAAAAACCCTACTTAATTTAATTACAGTTGTTTATGTTAATGTTGTAATAAACCAGCTAAGTTAATTAAATTAATATTTTTTACGCAGTTTGTAGTTGGAAAGGAGACGGTCCAAAATTGTATGGAGTCTGGGCCTGGTTTTGTACCAGTGATAAAATAAAATAAAAAAGAAAAATAAACCATTTTTGACTAATCAAATCCACGAACTCATCTATATTTCAGTGCAAAAATTATTTATTAACTCCACGTGACGCAATTATTCTACATAATGGCGGGCAGCAGACCAGAGGATTCATAATTTTTGACGTATGACGTTAGCTGTCAATATGCCTTCTCTATGCTTGAACAATGGCTCGAACTCAGAGTGAAGGACGCCATCTTGCAAGTGTTGCAAGTAGTACCTACCGAATAACTCGAAATTAATTTTATTTTAGCAAGTCATTTATTGCGATTTGTGAATTTATTATATTTTTAATGAACTTTCTGTATTTTTTGGTTTTTCATGGTTTAGTGTACAAGATCAGGCCCAAAATGGACCATCTCCTTTTCTAAAATTGTAAAGTTACCGTCTCAGATTAAGGTGAAAATTTGAAGGGAGGACGGGTTCTACACTCTCATTCGTCCCCCCAAACTAAATATTGCTCTCATAAAGTACTTACTTTTTTAAAATTATTTTTCTAAATCTCTAAAAATTTTAAGGTTATGTGGTCTCATTGGTTAATGTGTAAGCGCTCGAAGTCTTAAGTGTATGTATATGTGTGTGTGGACGTGTGTGTGTGTGTGTGTGTGTGTTTTAAACTACATTATAAAAAATAAATAACTTAAGTAGATCTAATTTGATTTTTGGGCCTAATTTTGAATCGTGACATCTCCGGCGCTGCGGAAGATGCAGCCAAACAGGCAAACAGGACTAACAATAGCGAAAAAGTAATTTGGGGGGAAAGTTGGGGGAGTCACCAACCTCTCCTCCAAAAAATTTCAGCTTAATTTGAGGTAGTCACTTTATAATTTTTGGAAACTTGATTTTTTTATAATAAAAAAAGTATGCATTTCCTAGATTTAAAAATGGTGGGGGGAAGATGTGAGCGTCAGCCCCCTCCCCCCCTCAAATTTTTAGCTTAATTTGAGGTGGTAACTTAATTAAAGAAGAGCCAATTATTTACGTTACCTATCTAATTTAATAAAAAAATTACTTGGAAAGTTAATTACATGCATATCATTAAAAAAAACTTCAATAAATAAAGGAGATGGTCCATTTTGGGCCTGATCTTGTACACTAAACCATGAAAAATCAAAAAATACAGAAAGTTCATTAAAAATATAATAAATTCACAAATCGCAATAAATGACTTGCTAAAATAAAATTAATTTCGAGTTATTCGGTAGGTACTACTTGCAACACTTGCAAGATGGCGTCCTTCACTCTGAGTTCGAGCCATTGTTCAAGCATAGAGAAGGCATATTGACAGCTAACGTCATACGTCAAAAATTATGAATCCTCTGGTCTGCTGCCCGCCATTATGTAGAATAATTTCGTCACGTGGAGTTAATAAATATTTTTTGCAATGAAATAAAGATGAGTTCGTGGATTTGATTAGTCAAAAATGGTTTATTTTTCTTTTTTATCTTATTTTATCACTGGTACAAAACCAGGCCCAGACTACATACAATTTTGGATCGTCTCCTTTTCACATTACTCTTGTACCTTTAAAAGTGGTTTATTCGACCCAATGCAAAAATAATCATTAAAATGGGCTCATAAACATACGAATATTAATGTTATATTATTATAAATAAACACAAACGTATTGGTAAACACCACCTTTCTTTAATCGATTTATAAAAGTACATGAACTAAATAATATACACGTAACCATAAACCAATTTATATACCCACAAAAATGATGTTAAGTCGGGAGCATAAAAATAGAAACTAGCAACACTGACAAAAAAATGACGTAATTTGGTTACAATAAAAATCAAAATTGAAATTTAATTAAAAATATGTTTATTGGTTACTTGCCTATGATATGTGATGTTTTTTGAGCTTTTTACCCTTCCTTTATAATTCCGGCACAGTTTAATAGCACATTTCGTCATGTTATCCCTCTTATTTGTTTATTTAAATTGCGCGCGTAATACGTAGTGACACGAAAGCGGCGCGATCGGCACTAATTGGCGGGAAAGTACTTCTGCGCCAATAGTTGGCGCAGCTTTTTTGACAGGTCTTCGCGGATTCGATTATCCATCTAGATACTTATACATCAATGAATATATGTTACAGGATGTTGCAGGACAATATTACTGCCAGCTCTGTTATGTAGCTATTAGTTTTTAATTTTTAATTGCTAGCAGTTGTTGATTGATGAGCTCTGTTGACGTGCATGACATTGACAAATATTGACAATTTGACAAACAGATAGCACAGATAGCTACGTTTCACCACAAGTTTCACCATAGAGACAGAATATAGACCGGTTCCGCTCACAGTTCCAATAATGAATACTCACGACTATGGATGGTGTCATGATTTCGAGGTCGACGCAGAGTTTGGGTTATTATTTGATATTTCCACCGATGATCATTAAAAATAGAAGATAATTATTTTTTGACTAAGTATAAAGCTTCAGAAATTACTTCATCTATAGAATCATCTTCTTCTTTAGAATCATCATTATGAAATATTATAGTCTTCGATCAGGGTTCGCTGATAATAATAAGACTATAGTTCGCAATATTGGTGTATTTGCACTTCACACAATGATTATAACAGAACTTTTTGCTCGGGCCGCTATTATGGGTGCTATAATATAAGTATTTTCCGTCGCCATCTTATGTGTTTGAAAACTGTGCCAAATTTGACGCCACAACAATTAAGCTGGATCGTTTTGAGCGAAAAAGATGACGCAATCCGTTTGTCGTAATCGCACAAACGAACATTGCCACGACCATAAGGCTGGCCGCATACATCCGGAATCCTGATCAGGTTTCAGATCAGGAATTCAGATTCTGAAACCTGAATGCAAACTTTTACTCAAAATGCTTGACAAGAGCACACGTCCGGAAATTTTCTTTCTGAATATTTCAGAAACATGCCGAGTGGGTTGTATCATACGGCTTATGTAGTGTTTTTAAAAATGTGTGAATCTGAAAATTTAATAATGGTGTGCTCGTAATTGTGTTATTTTAAGGTAGAACTGATCTTTGAGTATAATAACGCTTTTTCTTGTTTAGCGCTTTCGTCGTCATCCATGTCCAGATGTGCTTTCACAACAACGTCACTGTTACCACTGGCAGAAAAAAACCTAATACGAAAAACCGGATGTGTGCGCTAAGCATACGGAATTCCGAATCTGAATTCCTGATCAGGATTATGGATGTATATGGCCAGCCTAATACCTTGGAACACTATTTGACATGTTTTAAGAATTGTGATCGGCTACCGGAACGCGGCTATTGTATTCTGTTCTATCACAATTAATTATACAACTTCTGTGGTTCTGTGACTTCTGTGGTTTCAATCCACAGAATATAAAAACAACGTTTATCTCATTCTTTTACGTCTGTCATTCAGCCCCGTTCAACTTTGTATGGGGCCGTAAAAATACCTACGTGGGAAGGAATAGATTAGAGAATGGAGTGTCTATAATCTACGGGTACACGAAACGTGAAAAATCCTACGTAGTCTGTGGAAAAAATTACAAAAATTAACCTATCTGGTCTGTCTCTGTGCACAAAATGGCGACATCTGTCACCGTCGAAAAAATTTATCGTTCATCTGCTGAAGTTCCAGTTAAATGTAGAAGAGAGCAATGAAAGTAAAGAGTTTATCATACAGACAGAAATAATGCCAGAAAGTAAAACTGAGTCAGATACTGCAGTTGAAAGTGAAGGTGCAGCTAATCAGAGTTCAAAGAGCATCATTTCGGAGGAAGAATTTGTTGATGTTCCGGAAGCCCCAGCCCCAGCTAGATGCAATAATACAAGACAAGTCTGTAAGGAAATTATCAGGAAAGATTACTCCAGCTTTAGCATTACTATTACAAGGCCAAATCCGCAATTTTAATAGAAAGTTGAAGGGTAGAAGGTGGTCCAAGGAGGAGAAAATAACAGCTCTGAGAATATTTAAGAGATCACCAACATGTTATCGTTTGTTGAGAAGATTATTTAATTTGCCTTCACCAAGTACTTTGAGGAACTTGTTAAATAATGTACCTTTTGATGTTGGCGTTAATGAACCAGTTTTCAAAGTTTTAAAACAGTTTGTGAAAACTCTAAAACAATCGGACAATGAATTTGTTTTGATGTTTGATGAAATGTCATTAAAAAAACATTTAAATTATAATGCTAAATGCGATGTGATAGAAGGATTCCAAGATCATGGCTCACAAGGAAGAACAGAGCAAATTGCTGGATACTCTCTAGTTTTCATGATTGGAGGAATCCGAAAAAAAATTAAACAACCAGTAGCTCATTTTTTTTCTAGTGGGCTTTCTACTGCGGATCGACTTGCAGTTCTCATAAAAGAGGTAATATATTTGTAACAAAAAAAAAATATTAATATTACAAGTTTAATAACTTATTATGACATTTTTTAAATAGGTAAACTGTGTTGTTGGTAATCGAAAAAACTAAAAGTACAACAGTATTCAGAAATGAGAACAATCAATTGCTTTTGGTTAGAAATGTGATAAATAATTTTTATTACATAGCACTGAACTCTGCATAATTATTATGTACAGTATAACAATGTTAAGTCTAATACAATACAAAATACCTATTAAAAAATTCAAAGTAAATGCAATTAATTAATTATTAATTCTCTCGATTATGAACTATGGAATTCCTTACCTATTTCCATACATAAAGCCCCTAAAGTAACTTCATTCAATAATTTACTTTTTACTACCTTTCTTTATAGCATTATATCTTCATTTCTTTTACCTTGTACCTTTTCTTCTCTTAAACAAAGTCCTTCACAGCTTATAATAATATGTATATCTATTAAGTATGTATTCTCTTTGTGGTGTGTATACCTCTACCTTTTCTACTTGCCTTTGTATTATTCTTTTATAAACTTGGGTTGCCTGGAAGAGATCGCTATGTAGCGATAAGGCCGCCTATTGTATTGTGTATCCTATCTACTATGTTCTAAGCATATATATATTTAGTATACATACAATAAAGTGAATAAATAAATAGACATTGTGCTTTCAGCTTTTTCAGTTACCAAAAGCCCTGTTTATTTTTGGTTTGATTATATTTAGGTTTACAGAAAAATAATTTGAAAACATTATTTAATAAAATTATGTGGGCTATTTTAAAAAATTGTGTTGCCGTGAAAGTTTAGCTTTTTTATACTTCTAAAATGGAAGATTCCAATTAATGCTTGACAGAGTCTTACTAATTCTAGAGGTTGTTCAGAATATAACATTTTTACATTAAGGTACTATAAATAACTTACAAATACCTGTGTTGCAGGTGTTGCATCAATGTTCCAAAGCTGGTGTGAATATTGCAGCCATAATATGTGATATGGATGGTGTGAATAGGAGAGCATTTTCGATCTTAGGCGCCAGTATGGATCATCCATCGATAACAGTGGAAAATAAAGAAATTGTCACACTCTATGACACACCACATTTGTTAAAATGCTTTCGCAATTTATTTATGAAGTATGACATAAACTGCAAAGTTAATATTAACTCCAGAGATCAGGTTGGCAGAGGTAGGTAATCATTAATAATTGTTTTATTATCTTTAAGTTTTTATAACTATGTCTTAATTTATTGACAATGCATCATATTGGGGCCAGTATACTTTTTTAGAGGCGACCATCTCAGTCCTCAAGGTTAGTAACGCATCTGTGACCGACTTGGAACGAGACTCTTGAGTGTTACTCTAGGTTGGTCATAGTTGTTATGGGCGGCAGTGGATGGGTGGTGCTTGTCTGCTCGTTTGCTACCACTTTCGCATTTATAATTAGTATTTTGTATGTATATAAATTTGTAGCGGTGATAGCCTAGTGGTTTAAGATCTCGGCCTCCTATTCGGAGGGTCCGGGTTCGAATCCCAGGGCACGGCACCTCTGGCTTTATCGGAGTTATGTGCGTTTTAAGCATTTAAATATCACTTGCTACAAACGGTGAAGGAAAACATCGTGAGGAAACCTGCATGCCGGAGAGTTCGCAAAACTCAAAGGTGTGTGAAGTCCGCCAATCCGCACTTGGCCAGCGTGGTGGACTATGGCCTTACCCTTCTCATTCTGAGAAGAGACCCGTGCTCAATAGTGGGCCATTATGGGTTGAGATGATGATGATGATGATGATATAAATTTATATTTATAATATGACATAAACGTCTATATGTCTGTGTTTGTTGCGATGTTATGGTATAATTTTTGAGTGTGGCGATAGTTTTATTCGTGTAGATGTATGCTTGTTACTATTCTTCACAAAAATATGGAATGGACTTAGATTGAATTATCACAATTAGATTGAAGATTATGTGACAGACTAAATTTCACGCGGGCGAAGCTGCAGGCAAATACTAATCTAACCATAAATATTCTAACATTTCTTTGCTTGATTTTACTTAGGTGAATGCAATTCTCGTTACTGTTTTTTGACACCAGATTAAATATATGTTCCATGATTGCATGGCAAAATATTACACGGCAAAATGTGTTATGTGTATGTATTGATGATTTTTTTGTTTATAGGTATTGCTAAATGGAGCCATATTCAAGAATTTTTTGAAATGGACAACAAAAATCCAAACTTTGTTTTTGCTCCTGTCCTGAAAAGGGATCATTTAAGCCCGAATACCAAGCAAAAGATGAAAGTAAATCTTGCTGCTCAAGTATTAAGCCATTCAGTGGCAGCTGGAATGTTTGCAAAAATATCTGATGGTAAGGATTTCACAGCTTCTGAATATTGACTGTCAAAATAGTTGAGCGAGGCATTTGTGAAGCAATAGATATACTGCCATAGCATAGTATATATGACTATTATTGACTTCATTAATAATTTTTTCTTAATTTATTTTTTGTGTCATAAGTAAATGGAATGTAATGAATTATAATTTTTGAATGTTGCACACCATAACAATGGTAGAATGTAAGAACTATGTAATTAGAACCATTCCACCAAATTGTAAACTACATTCTTGCAATAAATTATTATTATCATTATATATAATACTCACTTTAATATAACTTTCTTAAATATTACAGGGACACTTACTACAGAAGCGGCTGTAACAGCTAATGTCATTGCAAATATGGACAAGTTGTTTGATTCTGTCAATAGTGACTCATCAGATTTACGAAGAGGAAAGCCTCACTCCACTAATATGAGTGCAACAAGCCCCCACTTACAACTATTTGCAGAAATGAAAATTTTTTTCGCGACGATGGAGTATGTTGGGTGCCCACGCAGACCTCCATCACAAGACGGATGGATATGGTCTTTAAATGGCCTAGAAAGATTGTGCAGAAATTTGGTCCAGCGACACGGCATTAAAAATTTGGCAACAAGACGACTACAGCAAGATCCACTCGAGAACCTGTTTGGTTGTATTCGTGGAAATTGTGGATCTAACACTAATCCAACATGTGGCCAATTTTTGGCTGGTCTGAAGACATCCATACTGAGCAATTTAGCACATTTAGGAACAACAGGAAACTGTGAACAAGACAATAATGTCATTATTCATAATTTTGAGACCCTTTTAACCGTGTCTAAGACTAAAAAGTCCAGTTATGATGACAAAAATGAAGTTGGTAATGAACCATCATATAATATTTCACCATATTTTTGTTTTGATACAGATGAAGCATTTCGGGAAAATATTAGTGAAATCCAGGCATGTGCTTATGTGTCTGGGTTTTTATTAAAAATGCTACCTATTAAGGACTGCAATACTTGTAAACAAATTTTTTTGTCAAGTAATACAGAAAATTATCACCTCTTTGTAGAATGTCGGGAGTATAATGAATTTAAAAAGAGCTTAAACTATGCGACCAAAGAGATGATACTGTGTGTAGAATCTTGTTCTATATAGCTTTTTGAAGGAAAAGCCATTTATAAAGCTATTGAAACTCCAGAACGCACGAACCGATGCCGAACATGATGCTTTCATTCCAATGTCCTTATTGCTTATATTTTCAAGATTGTAAACAATAATTCATTATTGTCATTATAACATAGATCACGAAATAGTATAAATTGCAATCATAGCTGTATCCCGGTTTCAACAATTATAATAAATAATGGCTAAGTGTTATCAATTAAAATAAACAAAATATGTTGTAAATTAAACAGTGCTTTTACCTTACATTGGCCATTCCAATGTCCATAATGTTGTTTCCTGTATGTTTTTGTTATGTTTTAATTGTCAAGATTGTAAACAATAAATAATTGTATTATTTTTGTAACATAGATCACGAAATGTTATGAATATCAATTGTGATTCAAAAATATACTAACAGTCTTCCTAATAGAACGCTGTATAAAGTTATTCCATGTTTAATATGATGTCCCTGTCATTGTGATTCTCTAAATTCATAGGCAGTTAAACATGGCATAATTTTATACAACGCATTATTAGTAAGCACATTAATATATAGCGATTATGTCATATGTATTTATATTATGTTATGTAACTGTAAAAACACGAAAGATAGCAAATAATGGCTTAGATTTAAACACCTTGAGTACCGTTAGGTTCCAATGTCCATAATGTTGTTTATTGTCTGTTTTTGTCATGTTTTAATTGTCAATATTGTAAACAATAAATAATTTTATTATTTTTATAACATAGATCACGAAATGTTATGAATATCAATTATGATTCAAAAATATACTAACCATCTTACTAATAGAACGTTGTATAAAGTTATTCCATGTTTAATATGATGTCTCTGTCATTGTGATTCTCTAAATTCATAGGCAGTTATACATGGCATAATTTTATACAACGCAATTTTAGTAAGCACATTAATATATAGCGATTATGTCATATGTATTTATATTATGTAACTGTAAAAACACGAAATATAGCAAATAATGGCTTAGATTTAAACACCTTGAGTACCGTTAGGTTCCAATGTCCATAATGTTGTTTATTGTCTGTTTTTGTCATGTTTTAATTGTCAAGATTGTAAACAATAAATAATTTTATTATTTTTATTACATAGATCACGAAATGTTATGAATATCAATTATGATTCAAAAATATACTAACAGTCTTACTAATAGAACGCTGTATAAAGCTATTCCATGTATATGATGTCCCTGTCATTGTGATTCTCTAAATTCATAGGGAGTTAAACATGGCATAATTTTATACAACGCATTATTAGTAAGCACATTAATATATAGCGATTATGTCATAAGTATTTATATTATGTAACTGTAAAAACACGAAATATAGCAAATAATGGCTTAGTTTAAACACCTTGAGTACCGTTAGGTTCCAATGTCCATAATGTTGTTTCCTGTCTGTTTTTGTTATGTTTTAACTGTCAAGATTGTAAACAATAAATATTTTTATTATTTTTATAACATAGATCACGAAATGTTATGCATATCAATTATGATTCAAAAATATACTAACCGTCTTACTAATAGAATGTTGTATAAAGTTATTCCATGTTTATATGATGTCCCTGTCATTGTGATTCTCTAAATAATAAATAAAAAAAACCTTTCTGTGAAATCTGTTAAATAGACAATAGTAAGTTATCAGTTATCACTATGTAAATAATTGTCATAATATAGATACTTATTTAATAAAAAAAAATCTTTTATTTAATTAACTTTTTCACTTGTAAGAAAACTTAATAAGTAATAAAGGTACCCACTTTTACCAAGTATTACTTATTGAGTTTTCTTACAAGTGAAATCTCCTTTCAAATTTTTAATTCTTATCGAGGTTACTAGAGACCCTATCCAAATTTTCGCGGGTTAATTTCAAATATTCCCGCGTTCTTCATATAGTTTACTGGGTACTAAGTAAGATGGCAGTAACAAACCAATTTGTATGGAGTTGGCATTCTTCTCCGATAGGAGTAAATTTTTTCTATGCTGTCATTGCTGTAGTGCGCGTGCATTTAGGTTAGTTATTTAAAATTATTTTGATTATTTAAATGCCCTTTCACGGGAATTCGTTCTAAATAGTCATTGCGTGCTTATTTCAGATAATCAAAATGCAGAACGACTCCGGAGAATTCGTTGACTTGTACTGCCCGAGGAAATGGTGAGTACGTTGCGAGGTTATTCCGAATGTTTTGCGCATTATTCTTCTTTATTGTTTCCAGATGCCCCTAAAAATGTACTTTATGTACTCGTATCTTTAGATACTTTAATCCCTGTCCCGAGGGAACTTTCAACTTGTATACAACCTGCAGAATCGAATGTTGTCGTGTGAATCAAATGTGTCCACATTGCACGTGCACGCAATACAAATAATGAAACCCCTGAGATGCTCATGACACCAACACCTTCGAAGTCTTCGAACAGTCAACCTTATTTCTATACCTATCTTTTTGGTATAAATTTTATTACATTACATTACTGACACCAACTAATCTAATCAGCTTTAAATCTTCAATAATATTGAAGAGAAGAAAGATTTGTTGTAAATGTTTTGACTGGACTAATTTCAAAAATACTTCAACCATGACAATGCTACATTATCTGAGCAACAGCCTATATTTTTATCTGTGCAAAGCCGTGGCTGCTCGCTAGTTCTTAGTAACATGGCAATGGCAATACAAATACAATATACAATAATTTCATAGATGTTGTGAACTGCCATTCACTCATATTTTACTTATTGCATAATTTTCTTATACTAGTTATTATTGTTTATAATTTTGAGTTCTTATATGCAAATTGCCATAAATATGTAAAAGGTTTTTTTATAGCCTGAAGGGCTGATGTAAAAACAAAACTAGCCCGATGGTGAGTGGTCATTGTTGTCTGAATACCAGCTACATACATCAGGGGAGGCACCTGTATAATGCTGGCCTTGATCCCTGATTCTTCTATATTATAAATTTTTCTCTTCATGGTTGTTTTTGTAGAAGCCTGAAATCCTACTTCCTACTAATATTATAAATGTGAAAGTTTGTAAGGATGTATGTGTGTTTGTTGCTCTTTCACGCAAAAACTACTGAACCTATTTTCATGAAACTGCAGTAATATAGCTTAGACATCGGAATAACATAATTTGTTAAAATTTATAGAGATTTTTGAAGGGACTGGTTTCCCGCAGCGAAGCGAGGGCGGATTTACTAGTACTACAAAAACAAGGGAATTCCATATTGAACGCGAACGGAGTATCTAAATCTTTGTCTGTATGTCCGTAGCTCGGCGAGCAACCGTCTGATCCACGCGAAGGACCACGCGTCGGTGCAGCTGGTGATCGCGGACGTGGACCCGGCGACCGGGCGCGCCGCCGACTCCGCCAAGATGTACGTGGTGTGCGGCGCCATCCGCCGCATGGGCGAGTCCGACGACTGCATCGTGCGGCTCACCAAGCGCGACGGGATACTCGCCAAGTGAGTATACGTTATGAGGATTATATGGATAGATGAACAGACGGGATGTGGTTACTCGCCAAGGGAGTAAACTTGTAATGTTTGGTAATATGAATATGATAGTTCGGTACACCCTGCCCCTTATTACTATACTCACTGTCTTTTACTTCTTACCCTAAGGTTGTCTGGAAGAAATCGCTTTTTAGCGATAAGACCGCCTTTTGTATCACATTTTGTACAAATGTCTTATTCTGTTTTGTTGCTATGGTGTACAATAAAGTGTATTATTATTATTATGAAAAGATTCAAAGGTGCAAAGGTTCGATTGAAAGTGTACCTTGAATGATGAGTTTATTAGGACTGTTCTAAGATCATCCATCCATTAGCCTTTAAGCGTCCACTATTATTCTAATCTAAGATACATGAGTCTTATATTATTTAGATTCAGATACTAAAATGCGGGCAATAGATGAACAGATGGATTATGGTTGCTTGCTATAAGTTTGTGATCTTTATTTGTGAAAGTTACTGATGAATAGACAGATAGTGGTCGCTCATAGTCGTAAACATCAGGAAGCATTGTTGGTTAAAAGTAGAAATAAGATAGAGATCAAAATCAAATTCAATAGATCAGATTTGAAGTGTGTTCACATGTTATAAATAATTATGTATCATCACACAAAAAGACTAGTTAAATATGAGTAAAAATTGTGTATCAGACAAGACCTTAAGTGAAGGATTCTATGAAGAACCTAGGTGGAGCCCGTCTCCTAATACAGTAAATAAACAATGTAATCTGGTTTAGGTCTGTTGGTTCCACTATTCAGTTCCACTAGTGGGTCCATGAGGACTTATAAGTACTAGTGGTTCCCCTTCTTATATAGGGGGTCCATCAGGACTTTTGAATCCTGTTGGTTCCCCTCCCAATCGTTTGCAATTAATTTTTATTCTTATTAACTGTTACTGAATGATAGTCATCATTGTTCTATTGTTTTATCGACCGTTATTTGTTTTTTTAGAAAATCCTAATGTCGCCCCAAGGAGAAAATGAAACGTAATTAGTGGAGTGCCGTTAGATTTAAACCTCGGAATCCAGAGACTATGAATGAACCTTCATAAAAACTGTTTATTTCAAAATGCATAAATAAAAAATATAAATAATTACCCGATCTTTTTTTTGATCTTTGTTGGTAGGTATGTTTGTGACCCCATAACTTCGTGTTGGGTAAACCGAATTTGATGATTCTTTATTTCCTTGAAAGCTGGTGCTTTAGGTGTAGTCCCATATAAATTTTAGCGACATCCGAGGAGTAGTTTTGAATTAACTTGAATAATGTGTAAGGATGATAACACGAAGTTATGGGGTAACAAACATACAAATAAAGATAAAAAAAGATCGGGTATTTTTTTAATTTTTTATTTGTGCGTTTTTAAATACAGTCCAACAGTTTTTCTGAAGATTCATTCATAGTCCCTGCATTCCGAGGGAGGTTTTACCATTTTTATGTCTTACGGCACTCCACTAAATGCTAATACGTAACTTAATGATAAAGATATTCGTCAGTAACAGTTAATAAGAATAAAAATTATTTGCAAACGATTGGCAGGGGAACCAACAGGATTCAAAAATCCTGATGGACCCCCTATATCAGAAGGGGAACCACTAGTACTTATAAGTCCTCATGGACCCACTAGTGGAACTGAATAGTGGAACCAACAGACCTAAACCTGTAATCTTAAGTCATCAACCTAGTTAAGCAACAATGGGCAGTGAGTAAGTGGGTGGTGGACCATTTGTTGCTAAATTACTTGCGCATTTCATTGGGTGATTGTTAACATTATTTCCTTTGTTGCAGGAACTACTGAGGGTCGCAGAAAACTAGTTTTAAGTTTAAAATAAAACCAACTTAAAAAGTACACAGTGTTTTATTTATACCGTGATGACATCAGCCTCAAGTCACACATTTTATTTACAAAACTTGTAATGGGATTGTTCGGGTGGCAAGTGTGGGCCATATTGCACCACTGTACCAAGTGGTTCTATGTATTTGAAAGTTTGAAACAATCGCTTTTTACCCGAATACGAGCCAAGCACTACAGTAATAGTAAATATAGTAAAAGTAATACAAAATAATAAACATTAATCAATGCAACATTTTAAAAATTACCTACATCTTTCAATTATGAAGGAAAACACAAATCATTTAAAAAATAAATTATTGGTTATGTCCGCTTAATACCAGCACGTTACATACAAAAAAAGTAACAGACTTTAAAATCGATAAGTAGGGATAACTCAAAAACAGCTGGGGCTAAAATTTTTAGGGGATCGAACAAACAAGCTTTCAAATAAAAAAGAAGTGGAAACACAAGTACCCACCAGATGTCGCTAAAATTAAAAAAAATCCACAACAAGCACTACCTTTCGAATAAAGAGCTTAAACTTTAAACCGGGTGAACAGTTTTCGATAATTCCTTTTTTTCGAAAGCTAGTCCTTATCCTCGTCCCTTGAACGATATCTCAGGTTTCAGAGTTATCACTACTTGTCGATGTTGAGTCAGTTTATTTTGAGTGCAGTAATCGTCTGGCATTAATTAGCGTGTACCGCTAGGGGCGGGGTGGTGTGGTCACCGTCCGCCGCAGCCGGCGCGGCCGCCGGGCGGCGGGCGGCAGATGGTGCGCTTCTTGCAGGCGCGCGCCGCCGCCGCCAGCCACGCCACCAGCCACGCGCCCCACCACAGTATGCGCACCTGTACATACACACACACACACACTTGATTTTGACCATTTTATTCATTTCGAAGCGGGCCAAAATTGAGGTAGGGTAAAAACTTAAAAAATCGTTGAAGCGCCTGTTACTATAAAATAGCACGACACACTATAGGAACGTAGCTCAGTTGTTCGAATACGTTAAAAGATAGATTCTGCGTATATAGGGGAAACTTAAGAATTATGATAGTTATGCTTCACGATAAAAGAACAAAAGAAGGAAAATTATTTCAAAGCATTTCCCTGCACACACAATTACCTACTACCTACCTTAAAGAAAACCTAATCTAATAGGTACTCACCACACTTTTCATTTAGTTGCAACGTTATATCGACCACTAAATCCGTTTCAAAGTGTTCGGAGCATGTCAGTGGGCAGCAGCGCCCAGCAGTGGGCAGGCGTGGGCTCCCGGTCACCAGTACTTGGGCTTGCAGCCGCCGGGGCAGCGCGGAGGCTCGCACTTTCCTCTTCCTTTCCCGCCGCAAGCCAACGCGCTCGCCACCTACCATACATGAACACAACATTGTCCTTATTGCACAGAGTAATGAAATTAAAATAAATCTATTTGACTAATTTTGTGGCGAACCTCCACAGTCTGATTCGCACGATTTGTGAAATGAACTTTCTCCTGAGGTAGGGATTCCCCGTGTCGTGGTTGTCATAGACAACATTCAAGATAATAACACACGCCCAGAGCGAAAACGGAAATTCAAATTCATCATTCAAATTTTAACCTCGCTGGGAATCGAACCCAGGACACATGGAACAGCGCTCCGGGGTCTAATCAACACTTCTAGGATTCTAAGCAACCAACACTATCATTTACGAGCATGTCTTATTATAAACAAAAGTGACAATGCAACCCATTAGTTTTGCAGTCCGGTAATCCTGACACTGCACTCCTGACGGCGCCGATACAAAAACGCATTGCATCAAGCAACTTGGTGTCCAAGGGTCACTAAAAGTCTACTCTACAAAACGGCTTCGACCACCTAATCTCTTCTTCCTACTGTCTCCCCACTTACCTGAAACAGTACTAACAGCAGCAGCCACAGTCCGAGGTGAGAGTTCTTCATATTGATATTATGATTTATTTTATTTTCACTACAAATTTTGATAGCGCCATGACTGAAGTGTTCTTTTGTTCTGCGCTGTCAGGCGAAGGTGTCAGGAAGGTTCTTTTTGAAAGAAGCTCAAAATACAGCCAGGTCATACCATAGAGTGACTACTCTTTATTTAGAGTTATACTCTTTGGTTCATGGGTTCATGAGGCTGCTGCCGCTGGCGGTGATTCTCGGTGGTCATACTGGTTTGTCCTACTGGTATGGCCAGTGAGAATTTGTGTGTTGAGATTTTCTCACTGGTCATACTACCTATTAACACCAGAAATGTAGCATTTTCTTTCATCCTATATATAGCTGTGGCGGTACCGTCAAGCTAAAAGTCAAATGTGAATATTTCATTTTGTGATAAATAAATAATCATGTTCTTAAAACATTTTTTGAAAATGGGTTTTATATAATTAAATGTGAAGGAAAATATGTGTATCCTACTAATCCTTCCTTCCTACTAATATTATAAATGCGAAAGTTTGTAAGGATGTATGTGTATGTGTTTGTTGCTCTTTCACGCAAAAACTACTGAACGGATTTTCATGAAACTTTGCAGTAATATAGCTTAGACATCGGAATAATATAATTTGTTAAAATTTATAGAGATTTTTGAAGGGACTGGTTTCCCGAAGCGAAGCGAGGGCGGATTTACTAGTTTTTAAATAAAAATACTTATTCATGTGGTACTTTGACATCGAAAGACAAACATGGTAATAAACATGGTAAAGTTTTGAGGTTACATGAAAAAACAATTATCTAAATCTATATCTACATCTATACATATAAATAAAATTGTAGGGTCTGTTTGTGTTTTCAAAATAACTTTTCCAGTTGGTATGTTCGCCTGTCTCTTTGTCCGCGCTAATATTCGGAGTAGCGCAATGGTTTTATGGGACTTTCACTGGGAATTAGAGGAGAGTGTGGAATGGTGTGTGACGCTATGTGAGGACAATAATATGTGTGAACAAACTCTTTCAATACAACAGTAAATTGTAGCGCGTGTGTAACTATTTTTTGTTTAAATGTTAACAGTAATTTACTAATAATATTTCGTTTTAAGGAATCGACGTTACATTTATACAAATCCCTACTAATTAATATTATAAATGCAAAATTAACTCTGTCTTCACACCGAAATCACTGAACAACAATAACAATTCAAAACAGAAATCAACGGTTTTAAGCGACTTTAAAAAAGGAGTACTTACCTAGGTCCTTAATTTAACTATTCTCCGCGTGAAAAGTTTAAAAGAAATATACGTATACTAAGTAACTTCACAGTTTATTTGTAGTAACTTAATGTACAAAAGAGAACATTTAGACGCTTCATGAGATACAGCCTGGTGACAGACGGACGGACGGACGGACGGACAGCGAAGTCTCAGTAATAGGGTCCCGTTTTACCCTTTGGGTACGGAACCCTAAAAATCAACTGTTATTCATATGGAGCCATAGATTTATTATATATTATGTATAACTAAAGATCGGCAATTGTATCACTTGGACGAAACCAAAAATGAATCGCCCTCTGTCAATGTCACCGCCGAGCGCGACGCCTTCCTGGTGGTTTTTATATCTAGAGGAGTCACATCCAGGTACCGCACAAGTAACTATCACTAATTAACACTACAAAGAACGTTATTCCACACAGAAATGTAAAAACTAAATTAAGTATTTTGAGAAAATTGAGGAACAATTTTTGACAAGTGCCCGCTAAGCCCGCTATGCCGTCTAAAAATTGGTTTCGTCTATCTATCTCGCTCTGCCATACGTGTACCTATCATATGTTTTGCTCTTTCGCATTTCCAATCTATCTAAACGTCAGTGTATGCTACATCTATGTATGGAGCAATATATAGGCTACTATTTATCCAAGAATTCTCGCGGGGTCGGGATTCACGAAAAACTTTGTGACACATTTGAGTTCCACGCGGGAAAAGCCGCGAGCACAGCTAGTGTTATATATTACTAATTAAGTTATTTTAAATTACTTCTTTGAAGGCAGTTTTTTAAATTAATCAAGATATTTAATGATATTCTTATTCCATAAAAACTGTTCAAAAACATTCCTAGAGCATATTTATTTCATATGTTTATTGTCCTTATAGACTTGTATAGCTCACTTTTAGCTTGACTGTACCTAGGGCATGCAATTATCCGCCCGAATTTACTATCCGGATAATACGGATAGTTCATTTTACTATCCGGATATTATCCGGATAAAACGGATAATACGGATAGTTAATGTTTTTCTAAAAAAATCAACCATAGTTTGAATTAATTTTACTTTTTCTGTTACCTATAGTGGAACGAATCATAAACCTTTGCATATTTTTGACTTCCTCTTAAGAAAATTCAAAATTATCGAAAATTTAAAGTTATTTGTCTCACTTAAACTTCCGAAAATCGAGTTTTCTTCAGATATCCACGTTTTGGGATCATAGGACACTATTCTGACTATCCCCGCGATGGTCTATATATTGTGTGTGTCTATTTATGTGAACCTCTCATAATTATTTTTTGATGGCTTGACCAATTGAATTGCGGTTGATGCCATTTGAAAGATCTCCACTGATCTTAGATTTTCTGCAAATTGTATTGAATCGAAAATGAATTGTTAAAGTGATGTTTATGTCTAATAACTTCCAAAATACTGTAACGTTTTGATCCATAATCTCTCAAATCCGTAAAGTGCTTAAAATTTTTAAAACTGTTTTTAAACATAACTGCGAGACTTCGTGTCATATATTTTTCCGGGTTGATGCATGAGTTTGCAAAGTGTCCGATATAAGTGCGAAGCAGAAAGCCTTTAATTTCCCCGTTACATCCAAAAATCTTGGTTCAAATTCTGTGATCAACCACGTGTCTATTGCCACAGATCCATCTGTGGATGCTAGAAACAACGTATGTACCTTCACTAATACCTCATTAGGGTACCTCTGAGAGATTCGGTTTACTAAGAAAGAGATTTTTAAAGGTATCAAGGTAGCAAATGAGCAAACAGCACCACCCTCACGCTGTCATCCATAATAATTGTGACCGAACAAAGATTAAATTAAGGGACTAGGATGGTAGAAATGATGATATAATGTTAGTCGGTAAGTGTGAAGACTTGGACAGAGACTGTTAAAGGTTCTCAAATCCTTAGTGTCTAGACGTGAAAAAAGCCAGTGGTCTTGAGGGTGTTCCAATGAATGTACTAAAAGCCTGTATACTTGATACGTCTATTCCGCCTTACTTCCAAAATTGGATTATTATCAAAATCCTGGAAGCTTGCTAGCGCGCCGCCCGTTTTCAAATAAGGCAGCTGTATCGATCTTGGTCATTATTAGCCAATTTCAATAACCCCACCACTTTGTAAGCTTATGGAGGGTATATTAAACTTGTGTGTTATTAAATGCCAAAACCAAACTACCTTCTTCGGGACTAATAAGCATAGGCTTACTATGCATTTTAAGGAAGCTCCCGCTTTGTTTATTCCCCTATCGGAATTCTTGAGCAACCTTTCCTCCAGGTTGTTGTTCCGTGAAGACTCTGTCTGCCACTCTATTTCTACTACAAATATCCGGCCGGTAGGGATGAAAAACCATCTGAACAAGAGCTCCATATTACGGGTAGTGTTTCAATGGGACGACACTGAATCTTCTGAATCGTGTGAGATTTAAAGCCATAAAAACAGACGTATCAGTTTACCACCAGGAAGTGCTCATTCATCATGGCTTTCTGCTTTTAAAATATAAGTAACAATTAAATTCTCTGACCGCCTTTAGTTGTTGGGAATTATAGTTACGTCGCACCTCAACATTGGGCGGTTCTTATGAACTGTCGTTGTTTGTCGAGCACGTAGGCTAAGCAATGCTTTCGAGACGTAGGCTAAGATAAAAAGGTACTGTTGAAAAATCAGTCAAACTATTTTTTGGGTCATATACCATAAAAATGTGGTAGAAGTTGCATAGGCAAACTCCAAATAACCAAATAAAACATAAAATATTATATTTTCGTAATAATTAAGCAAACAAAATGTCTCCAAATGGTCAAAATAGTATAAAATTATTACTATCCGTTTTATCCGTTTTATCCGGATAACAGGTCTTCCATTATCCTGATAGTATTTTCGGGCGGATATCCGGATAATACGGATATCCGGATATCCGGATATCATGCCCTAAGTCTGTACCACTGCAGATATATACAGGATGAAAGAAAATGCTAAAGGAGATGTTTCAGAAATGTATGGCGCCTGGGCGGGTACACTGTACATTCAATAGGAAGTAGCTCATATTATTTGAAAGCGTTCCATATCATCCAAATTCTTGATTTCACCTTAGTTTGGCGACAATAATTCAATTTATGGATAATATATTATTGTAACACTGAGACAGTATGGTGGACAAATCGACTGCTGATGACGTTGATAAACTTGATTTATTCTAATGTCATATTAGGAATGTCAACATGACGTGTCAATGTCCAATGCATGATAAAATATAAAATACTACCCGACGATCTTTTTGGATTTGGTTTGTTGGATCTGTCTTTTATTATTAACATTATTAAGCGTAATATCTTATCTAATTAAACGGTGCAATCCGTCGCTTCGATTAATCCGAACAAAATCGTGACGATAGATCTCCAAGAGCTATACTGCTAATCAAAGCTGCTAATGTATAGCAGTCGATTTAATGTCACGATATTCACGTTTGCATGGGTTTTTGTTGAGATCTCAGACTCCGATATAATAATGTAATATTCGATCGTCCACGATATCGACATAGGTAACGATCGGTCTGAATCGACGCTGAAAGCAGTTTGGAAACGCCAACTACTAAAACGCGCATATTACTTTATGCCAATGAATACTTAAATAAGTATGAACCTAAAGTGAAGCTGGATAATTGTATGGCAGTTGCAATTTCTGTATTTAAATATTTTAGATACGACAGAAGTAAATAAAAAACAGCATTTTATTTATTCATATTTTATTTTTTCATTTCAACCATCTTCTATTAATAATATGCCATCCAGGACTGAAGCCGGTGCCTCAATATTTGTCTGTCTTATAATGAGACGATCTACAAACCTTAAAAAGTATGCGCAACAGCTATTGAACGGAAACAACAAAAAACCAAATCACAAGCAAAATCGAGGTCCATAAAACGAAAGCCGGGTAAACAAGTACTGCGAGATTCAGGAGTCCAAAAAACAAAGCCGTAGGCATTGAGATATTATTAGGTAGATATTCACTTGATCACTATAAATAGCACTAATGTTGTTCACTTCAAAGAAACACTCGGAATGTCGAAAAATGTCACTGGCATTCTAAACTTCAGAGCTCATCATTCAAATAACTAATCACAGACAACAGACACGTTTATATTTATTTTTATTTTGATAGTTCTCTATTTCGGAGTCATGGAACCGCCAATGTTGTTGTGCGTAAAAATATTTTATTGAAAATAATTTCTCTGCAGAGAACGGCTAATCTAATAAATTTTTTGATATTTTTCTGTGAATCAGTATATTTTTCTCTTTTTGTGGTGAAATGTACAAAGTCGCCGCCCAAAATGAAACATCTCCTTTCTGGTGTTAATAGGTAGTATGACCAGTGAGAAAATCTCAACACACAAATTCTCACTGGCCATACCAGTAGGACAACCCAGTATGACCACCGAGAATCACCCGCCGCTGGCAGCTCTCAACTCAAGACCACTCAGCACTGCACTGCCACCATACTGCCACCAGCAAAGCTTAATAAGCTCTTTGGTCACCAGGACTCCAGGTCATGAGACAAAAAAAAATTTTTAATCTGTTAATATTTATTAGGGCCGCGACCCGTCCACCCACTAGCTTCACCCACCAGTGGGTGCACGGGGAATTTCTATCAGGAAATAGATTACGAGGGTGTGCGCGAGAATTATTCGATATAATATATGCCCTCCATCGAACGAGCCGACTTACAGCGGGTACCATGGCCGTCGTTAACAATATATCGATGCCGACTGGAGTCATGGGTGATGTAGATTGCAATGCTTGGATTTGCCACTAGCCCTTGCCAATCCTTGCTAAAGCAACATGGTCGATTATGAATATAACTATAGGATCACCTATACGTGAAAATCAAACAACACTGAACTCAGGGTTCAATAAAACGCTTTTCTCATCCAAACAGTTTATGTGTAACCAATTTACAATCGCATTCCAGCTCGTTAATAACTCGTAGTATAAACTACGAGTTATAGAGTAACTACGTACGCCGCGTCGTACTGCCCCGCGTCGCAAGCTTCGCAGTTTCGTTGCGCTTCAAGACGGCGATAACGCATTCCAGCATACGTAGGCTACGTATGCTGGAATACGTTATCGCCGTCTTGAAGCGCAACGAAACTGCGAAGCTTGCGACGCGGGGCAGTACGACGCGGCGCTACACGCGGCGACGCACGACGACGCAGTACGACGCAGCGCTGCGGGCGCGGCGAAGCACGACGCGGTGCTACGACGCACGACGCGGTGCTACGCGGCGCCGCGCGAGAACAGCAGCGCGAGCGCGCGGCGCGCGGCGCGCCAGTACAGCCGGCACAGCGCGCACACGCGCGCCTCGCCCCGCTCACCCCGCTCACCCGCCCGCGACCGCCCGCACGACCACTTGCTGCTACACCTGGGGAATTGGGGATAATGGAATTATGATTACAGATTACAATTTCCTTTATTGCAAACTTGCAAAATTGCAAATTTGATGAACAATAAGCTACTCTTATGCTGTAGATTGCAACATTTGCAACAAAACTGAAAAATTAATCATGAAAATCATGTTTCTTTTCAAATAAAGATCAATAAGTATGTGGTACGTTTGATGAAATATAAAAATCTCGGATTCCTATCCTATTGCTGTTTACATCTTGGAAATTAACTGCTGGATTTATGAACAAAAAAGGAGGGAAGGTCCTATACTCCTGATCCATGGACTTGGACATCGGGTTTCCGAAGCTACTGAGCTACTCACTCGTCCCCGTGGCCGCAGGGGCGCGCGTCCTCGCAGCGCTGCGTGCGCTCCGTGCGCGGCGAGCGCTCGGCGCTGGCGTTGCGGCGCGCGCTCACATGCAGCGCTTGCAGCCGCTTCGCTTGCTCGTACAGCTGAAACCGTGTCCAAGTAGTAAAGCGTTAACTTTTAGAAAATATCAAAATAACAATTTTGAACTCTATCGTCAACATACAAAGTCCAAATTTGAACAAAACAAAGAAATTTTAATGACTTACGTGTATCGGATCGGCAAGATCGTACTCGAACGGTGGGATGGCGCGCGCGTCGCTGCGGACAAATACAAGTTTACTAAACAGATCTCCGTCTGCCGCCGGCCGCGCTCCGACTTATTGCGGTTGAAACTTGTTGTGTACGAAACTTCGATAGCATGGTTTAAGCAACAAACCAGCGACGAGGCCGACGAGCAACCTGACAAGCCCGCAGCAAGCGGGCGACACGCTGGGAGGGCGGCAAATGGACCCCAGGGGGGGGGGGGGGGGAAGGAGGACAGTAAAAGTGAAGTAACGAAGGGAGGGGGGAGGAATACGTCGCAAGTGTAAGAAGTTAAATCGCACAAAATGTTTGACACATCAGAGAGCACAGGCTGTACAACAGTAGGTACATACCTGCCGTCCGCTGCGGGCGCGCTGTGCAGCGTCTCGGCCGGCGCCCGCGGCCGCTCCGACACCCCGGTCACCCCGGTCACACCGGTCACCCCGGTCACACCGGTCACACAGGCGCGGCCCACCACCACCGTCTGTCACCACACCGTCACATATCATTTTCAGCATAGGTATGTTATGTCATCGTGGATACTAAAAAAAATCACGCAAAAGGCTACCCACGAATTCGGATTAGATTACCGATAAATCGATCCAACCCATAGAGTTTATGGATTGGATCGATTTATCATGGTATGGCATAAAGAAGATTGTCAAAATCGGTTCACACTACGAAAATATAGTCGAATTGAGAACCTCCTCCTTTTGATGACGGTTTAAAACACTATCACAATAGATATAATAATATGAGCTTCCTTCTAAGGTATTCCCGGAGCGTTATGACATGGGATTTTTGAAGAAAGATGTAAAAAGAGCTCTCCATCAGGGCCGGCGTTGCACTGGTAATTCCCCTGGTGTTGCTCGTGTCTATAGGCGACGATGACCACTTACCATCAGGTGGCTCGTCTTTTTACGTCAGCTCTTCAGGCTAGAAAAAAAGATATTTAACAAACCGCAAACAACTTGTAGAAATAGAACATTTTGATTTTGAGACGGGATATATAAATATGGTTAGATCTAAGACTAAACAAATAAAAAATTCTATTCCGCAAGGCAGCGTATTAGGTTGCTTATTATTTTTAATATATATTAATGACTTACCTAAGATAATTAATGATTTTTGTGTATTATTTGCAGATGACATTTCTATATTAATTTCTCATGACATTAATCAAAATTTAAATAAAAATCTCTTTGACACGTTAAATACTATCACTGACTGGATGAACGACCATAAGCTTGACATTAACTTTATCAAGACTAAAATAATGCAATTCCGACCATACCAGAAACCCTCACTTGACATTAATTTTATGTACAATAATATTAAATTAGAATGTGTTGATGTATTTTCATTATTAGGCATTGAAATTGATACCCATGTTAACTGGAAGAAACACGTCCAAAAAATTAAATCTAAATTAGCAAGCTTCACCTATGCATTAAGAGAATTAAGAAAAACTACGGATTTTAAAACAGCATTAAGCGCATACTACGCATACGCATATTCATGGATGAAATACGGTATCATACTATGGGGTAATAGCGTAGACGCTCAGGAAATATTCATCTCTCAAAAAAAATGTATACGAATACTAATGAATATAAAAGAACCTGAGAGCTGCAAGCCGCACTTCATAAAAAATAATATATTATCCCTCACATCTATTTACATTTTAGAATTAGGCAAATTTGTAAACCAACACCCAGAATTCTTTATTAAATATACAGACGTACCAAGGCAACACACGACGAGACACATATATAAACTTAAACCACCGCCATCGAAAATGAGAATGCACAGTAACAGTCCGAATGCAATGGCAGTAAAAATATTTAATAGACTGCCAAAATATATAAGGTGCGAAAAAAACCCACAAAAATTTTGTAACAATTTAAAACAATTCTTGCTTGAAATAGTACATTATGATACAAGTGTGCGAAGTTGGTCATTACAGTCGAGGCGGTATTGAGCCCGAGCCGCAAGGCGAGGGCTGTAAATAGAGCCAAGACTGTAATGAACAAAGCACACGCGTATCATACGACGTTTTTCAACACACTTGCGAGGAAAAAAACAATTAGGTATCGACATTTTTCAGTCACAAATCAGCAAATTATAAACTAACAAATGTTTGCACAAAATGGCGCGGTTTATTTTTTCGCGCGCTGTATCTTTGGTTGAATAACAATGCGCGCGCAGGTTAAGTCCAAGGCACCAAACATTCAGCCACAATATATTAAACTAAATAATTATGTATTTCTAATAAGAATTTACGGTAGTTAATGATTTAAAATATTGTATTTTTTAAATGCTTTAATAGATAATTAGATGAAGTATAACCTTATCTTATCAGATTTTGACTAAGTACAACAAGTTTATTTATTTACAAAATAATAAATCTTTTGGTAACAACCTCTTTACGGATATTAAAAAAAAAGTGGAATAAGAAAAACACTAGTGCGGTAATGAAAAGTAAAACGCACTAGTGCGTAATAAACCGCATTCCGGGCGTAAGACTAAAGAAAAAATAGCTACTGTTTACCCCAGTTGAAGATCCGGGAACGCTGGGAGGGGTGGTCAACTTCACCAAAAAAAACCACAACTGCTTTCAACTAACAGCAGTTTATTTACAACCAAATAAGTCGACACATTAACCTTTATAAATTTTGCTCTTATGTAAACTATACGTTACACGCGTTAGCGCGTTTCAGAAATCAGGAGAACGCCATCTAGTTTACAAGTGAGGAACCATTTTTCGCCTTCACATGGAGGTTGGACATACCGCCCACCAAGGACATATTTGATATGTCCTTATCAAGGATTACCGATTCTTATAATTTGTCTTGAAACACGCTAAAAGTTTACATTTTATATCACACCCAACAAAGTAATTAACAAAAACCAACCCTATGTAACTAACAAAAACCATTCACCAATTCACAACACAATAAAACAAAACATAAATTCTACAAACACATTATTCAATAGGTAAAACACATAATTTAGAAGTCGGTCTCTTAATTACCGATGACTTCGTCCTAAGTGTGACTACTCGAGTAAGCCCGTCCAGACCAGAGTGCCTTTTAATAACCTTGCCGAGTAGCCATTTTGCTGGAGGCAGATCGTCCTCCTTAACTAAAACCACGTCTCCTTCATTAGGTTCGGCGATCTGATGTGACCACTTGTGTCTCTGAAGGAGTGTAGCCAAATATTCACTTGACCAACGACGCCAAAACTGTTGCGTCATTCGCTGCACGAGTTGCCATCTCTTTAAACTCGTGATGGAAGCCGCTTCGAAATTGTGATCCGGTGCATTTATTAAAGGTTCGCCCACTAAGAAATGGCCAGGAGTTAATGCATCAATTTGATTTGCATCAGTTAGCCTGTACATTGGGCGAGAATTTAAACAAGCCTCTATCTGAGTTAACAGAGTTGCCATTTCCTCGTAAGTCAGCGTAGAGCTACCAATGACTCTCCTCAAATGTTGCTTGCAAGACTTAATTCCTGCTTCCCATAATCCGCCAAAATTTGGAGAGTGTGGAGGAATGTAATGCCAGGAAGTCCCGTTATTTGCCAACGATTCCGCGATTTCCTGCACTAGTTGACCCTTCTCTGCATGAAATAAGATTTCCAATTCCTTTGATGCCCCTTGAAAATTGGTCCCATTGTCGCTCCAAACATCACTGCAGTGGCCACGTCGAGCCACAAACCTTTTAAATGCCGCCAAAAATCCTTGGGTAGTTAAGTCACTAACTACTTCAAGGTGAATTGCACGGGTTGACATGCACACGAATAAACATATGTACCCTTTGTACGCGTGGTGACCTCTTCCCTTGGATGTTCTAAGACTTATAGGACCGGCATAGTCCACTCCAGAATGTCGAAATGGTTTGCTCGGTGTCACTCGTGCGGGTGGCAACTGTCCCATGAGCTGATGTTGTTTTGAAGCAGCGTACCGCAAACAAGTCACACATTTCCGCACAACTGACTTGACTAAAGCTTTAGCCCCAAAGATATAATATTTCGTAGCAAGATAATTCAACATCAACTGGGAACCACCGTGAAGAGTCTTACAGTGAGCATCTGCTACTATCAAATTGGTAAGTGACGATTTTTTCGGCAATATAATTGGATGCTTTTGGTCCACACTCAACTGCGACTGTCCTAATCTGCCGCCCACCCTCAATATATTTGACTCATCCAGGTATGGAGTTAAGGTATGTAATGCACTTTTCTTAGGGATCATAACCTTGTTACTCAATTTTGACAGTTCGTCCTTGAAATACCGTCGTTGGCACTCCTTTATACAGGTGTCCAAAGCCAATTTTAATTCCACGGCACTTAAATAATTGTTTATTTCCCTTTCAGGTTTCGGTTTCTTCCATTGTAGTACCCGTCTACACCTAGCCACAATTCTTACCAGTTTATTCAACGAAGAGTACTTGTTCCAAATGAAATCCTCATCAACAGTCACCGTGTGCGCCTTTACTTGTTCCAGAGTAGTTTCCTTTACCTTTGGCTTTCTCAATTGTACTTCAGCTTCATGTAAGAAGTTCGGGCCGTTTAACCATATTGTTGCCTTCAGCAGTTCTGCTGGAAATGTTCCACGCGATGCTAAGTCTGCTGGGTTTTGCTTAGATGGCACGTGATACCACTGTTGAGGTTCCGTTACGCTCAAAATATCAGAAACTCTATTCGCAATGAAAGTTTTCCATCGACACGGATGGCTATTTAGCCATGCCAATACTATCTCAGAATCGGTATAAGCGAAGATGTTGGTTTTCGGTAGTTGCATGATCACAGCAACCTCATGAAGCAGTTTACTCAACAATGCTGCTCCACAGAGTTCTAGACGAGGTATCGACACAGTTTTTATTGGAGCTACCTTCGTCTTAGCTGTTACCAACGTGACGTGCACCTTTCCTTCAGCATCAACCACCCGAACGAATACTACAGCTGCATAGGCCATTTTCGATGCGTCACAGAACCCGTGCAAGTCGATCTGCTTGTCACCGCTCTTCAACCCCAGCCAGCGAGGTACGACCATTTCTGACAGACACATCAGCTCCTTTCGGTAAGTACTCCATTCGTTATATATTTCATATGGAATTTCATCGTCCCATCCAATACCACTCAACCATAGCTTTTGAATAGTTATTTTTGCTAATATCACAACCGGCGCGACCCATCCCAAGGGGTCAAATAATCGTGCAATATCGGATATTAATTTTCTTTTGGTTACAGGTTCCAGCAGCGGCGGCAATTTCACCGAGTACTGGAAGGAGTCGTCGCTTCGGTTCCAGGTAAGTCCTAGGGTTTTAAATACTTCATCTTGTTTTATCTTCATGCCTGACCTTGCTTCATTCCCGTCCTTTCCCGCTTTCATCTTCTCCAGTAGTTCATTGCTATTGCTTGACCATTTTTGTAGTTCAAAACCTCCTTTAGCCATTAATTCATTCATTTGATTATATATTTCCATTCCTTCTTCTACCGTATCGCATCCTGTCATTAAGTCGTCTACGTAATAATCCGTTGTTAATTTTTGAGCTGCAAGAGGATACTCCTTTCCTTCATCGACTGCCAACTGTTGCATACATCGAACAGCCAAGAAGGGCGCCGAAGCCGTACCGAACGTCACGGTGAGTAACTCGTAATCTTGGATTTCGGTGTCTCTATTGTCCCTCCACAATATCCGCTGAAATGACGCATGCTTATCCGCAACCCAAACCTGTCTGTACATTTTTACGACATCCGATACAAGACAGATCTGATGCATTCTCCATCGCATTAGAAGGTGTCTTAATTCAGGCTGCAACCTCGGTCCAATCAGAAGATCGTCATTTAATGATTTACCATTTCTCCCCTTGCATGATGCATCAAATACGACACGAACTTTAGTTGTGTCCCTATCCTGTTTGACGATTGCGTGATGTGGTAGATAAACTGCGTGAGGATTTTTCTTTTCATCGGTAGATAGCAATCTCATATGCCCCAGCTTAGTATATTCATGAATTACTTCCGTGTATTGCTGTTTGAATTGCTGATCCCTGTCTAACTTGTTTTCTAGTGAATGAAATCTTTTCAGAGCTATATCCCTAAAATTTCCATATTTACAACTAGGATCTTCACTTCGAAAAGGTAAGTTTACGATGTAACGCCCATTTGCATCCCTAGCTGTTGTAGCTGTGAAGATTTCTTCGCACTGTTCCTCTTCCTCGGTAAGTTTTTTAGTTTTATTTCCGTCAGGTTCTGCCTCTAATTCCCAAAACCTTTTTAGGACCTCATCTTCACCCGTGTAAGCGTGCATGACAACAATGTCCGCCCTGTTGTTGCTTTCAGAATTCACAGTTCCTGAAAGAACCCATCCCAAAGTGGTGCATTGCGCTATAGTCAAACCACCTGGGCCCTTTATGACTCCATCCTTTAAAACCCTTGAATACACATCCGCCCCTAATAGCAAATCAATTTTATTCGGAATGTGATATTTAGGATCAGCCAATTGTATATTATCCATTTCCACCCAGTCCAGCACCATGGTTTTCCTTGCAGGTAAGACAGACGTTATAGCTTTAATTACGTACGCCTTGACAAGCAACTCAACCGCTGGATCAATCCTTGATATAATTTTAATTTCCACCATTGCATTTGATTCCAGGTTATAACCGCCTCCAATTCCAGATATAAGACTCTTAACAGATTTCTTCTGCAAGCCCAAATTTTGCACTGTTGCCTCAGTCACAAATGATGCCTGAGAGCCTTGATCCAAAAATGCTCTCAACGTAAGCCTTGACCCGTTTTTCGAAACAGCTTTCACCAGAGCCGTTGCTAACAATACTTGATTGTTAGATCCACCCATCGAAAAACAAGTGACAACATCATTTTGATCCCGAGACCCATTATTAGTACACGCTTGGTCAGCCGAACGCCGGTCGTTCGACGGCCCTACATCCCGGTTATCACTTCCCCCCTGTTCACCCGTAGGGTGCAACAGCTCGTGATGTCTGCGTTTACAAATACGGCAAAAAGTTCTCACCTTGCAAAATTTCACAGAGTGATTATGCCCCAGACAGTTATAACACAACCCTTTTTTCTGAACAAACTCCCGTCGAGCAGCCACATCTAGTTTAGCAAATTGAGTACATTTATTTATTTGGTGATTGTCATTACAAAATTGACAACAGACGTCTCTTACATGTAACACCCTATTAACATTAACGTTTCTTTTATTTTCCCAAGCATTGGATTTATTAACATTACAATTTGTATTTTTAAAGTTAGGCTTTGTTTCTATAAATTCTAAGGCTCGATACCGACTTGTGATAAATTCTTTAAATTGCTCAAGCGTAGGCAATTCATCGGATTCATTAGTGCTAGTAACTTTAAATTCCCATTCTTTTCTACTATCCGCGTCTAATTTTAATGTAAGTAAATGAATAATTAATATGTCCCACGAGTCGACATCGATTCCTAAATTCTTTAAGGCACCTAAGCAATCCGAAGTTGTATTAATTAATTCCTTTAATCCACTGGCCGATTCCTGGTTTAAATTCCTTTGACTAAGAAGTCTCCGTAAAATGCAGTGCGAAAGATATTTTTTGTTATTGTATCTGGACTCCAATTGATTCCAACAACGATCATAGTTTGCGTCCGAGATTGGTATTTGCCGGAGCAACTGTTCTGCCTCGCCACTCAAATATCCCTTCAAATAATGTAGCTTCTGGACATTGTCCAAACCTTGATTATTATGAATGACGGACAGGAACAGATCACGGAATGACGGCCACTCCGTATAATTTCCCGAAAAGGTTGGGATATTTATTCTAGGCAATTTCACACATGCCCCTACTTCCCTCACACCTTCTGGCCCCGTTGCTACCGGAAACTTGGTCACCTTTTCCAAAACTGTTTGGATTCCCCCTTTTAAATCTATGACCAACTCTTCGACTACCTCGTAACACTCGTCCTTTGAATATGAGGACTCTGACAATTCCTCCATGCTATAATCTTGAATCAACGTTTCATGATTATTAACAAATCGTGCCCACAACTTCTCTACTTCCTCTAATCTAGTTTGTAGGTACGCACGAGTTAGTCTTTCCTTGGGTGACTTTTTGAAATTTACTTTTGCCTTAATTATTCTTTGCTGTATATCGTTTTGTAGCTTTATTAATTTGTCTAAAGTAGTCATCTTGAATTGTTAAGGTTAATTTATAATTCCAAAAAAATTTACAAGTTCTGTTCACAACTCCAAAAAAGTACAAGTCCTAGCGACGATCCCAAAAATTTTCTAAGTTCATATGAAAATCTTCAAAATTTTACAAGTGTTTGAGAATGCAAAATTTTCTAAGTTAAATCGGGCATGGATTCCCCGTCTCAAGCACTTTTCTTAAGATATTTTCTAAGTCCAAATTGATGTTAATTTTTCTAAGTCCAAGACGACGAAATTTTTTCTAAGTCCAAGATGTCCGAAATTTTCTAAGTCCAGATGACATTCACCACCATCAACGATGTTGCCTTAACAAGTATATAAAATGTACTCACAGTTGCACTTCACTATTTTGTACCACTCACAGATGTGCGGCCATCACTTAGGCCTGGCTGACGTTCCTGCCAATCTTCTAAATCACTAACTTTACCAGATATATCCGTAGATCCGGCTCGAAGGACCATATGTTTACCCCAGTTGAAGATCCGGGAACGCTGGGAGGGGTGGTCAACTTCACCAAAAAAAACCACAACTGCTTTCAACTAACAGCAGTTTATTTACAACCAAATAAGTCGACACATTAACCTTTATAAATTTTGCTCTTATGTAAACTATACGTTACACGCGTTAGCGCGTTTCAGAAATCAGGAGAACGCCATCTAGTTTACAAGTGAGGAACCATTTTTCGCCTTCACATGGAGGTTGGACAGCTACTTTACGAGCAAGTGTGTTGAAAAATGCTTTTACAATCTGCATGAATTTTTAAATTATGGGGGAAATTAAATTAAATTAAATTAAATTAAATTAAATTAAATTAAATTAAATTAAATTAAATTAAATTAAATTAAATTAAATTAAATTAAATTAAATTAAATTAAATTAAATTAAATTAAATTAAATTAAATTAAATTAAATTAAATTAAATTAAATTAAATTAAATTAAATTAAATTAAATTAAATTAAATTAAATTAAATTAAATTAAATTAAATTAAATTAAATTAAATTAAATTAAATTAAATTAAATTAAATTAAATTAAATTAAATTAAATTAAATTAAATTAAATTAAATTAAATTAAATTAAATTAAATTAAATTAGATTATATAAATAAGTAAAAATATAATAATGACGCAAAAAACGAAACGGTCTGGTCTAATCCAAAATTGCAACACCCTGAAGGGGTATCTGTTATGTATATCTTTATGTTTCCATGACTAAGCAATAAATGATTGAGTATTGAGTATTGAGTATATATAATTATGGTAGTGCCCTGACCGTGGGCGGGCGGGGGTCGGTGGCGACCAGCTTGTCGCACACGGACACGGAGCCGGAGGAGGCGCGGCGCGGGGGCGGGCGGGGCGCTGGCGAGGGCGGGCGGCGCGCCAGCAGCCGCCCTAGCTCCTCCAGCTTCCACATTATGATCTCGTACGTACGACACGACTCCGACTGCAAATAATTGTGATAGCTTCATTATCATTACCCCACCGCTGGGCTCGGGTCCACTCTAAACACGATTAGGTATATCTGGAGTATTCTGGAGACAAGAAAGTGCCCTCACCAAAACGGATTTTCGAGTCAGATTTGGGAAAGTTTACTACTATCGTTGGTACTGTATCAGAATTCTAGAGAAGGCATCCCCTGCATGCACCCATGCTTTGCTGTCATAAAAAAACCAGCACGCAAAGAAGAGTATAGACATTCCTAGATATGTCTGTCTTCCCTTATTGTCCATTATACTCTATGTATGTGAGCGTGTGTGTGAGTGAGTCACCGTGCGCTTGTCCCGGCGGCGGTGGGAGCCGCGCGAGCTGGAACTCACGTCGCTGCTGTCCGAGCTGTCGGCCGGCGGGCGTGCGGGGGGCGGCGGGGGGACCGCGGGGGGCGGGGGACCTGCGGGGGGCTGTGGCGGAGGGCCCGCAGGGGGTTGCACCAGTCGCTCGCAAAGCGCAGCGACTCGCGCTATCTGCAACAAGCCACTATTTGTAGCAGTAGTTATATGTGTAGGTAGTGCCGAGAGTTGCTGTTGTTCATCGATCGAGTGTGAGCGGTGAAGTGAGGTGTGTGATGCAGCTTGAATCGCTAACGGTACTCAGAAAGGACGTAAGGAAGAAGTTGTCCTAGTTTTGCCAGTTTAACAAAAAGAGATCTTCCTACAATACAGATAAATATGCCTGGACATTCGCCTCACACAACACTACCTACTCCTATGCGACCATGGCCATACCCAGAATCTGATGCAGGGGGTAGAAATGGTAATTTCGAGGTAGATTTCTAAAAGAGGGTAGGAGATAAGCACCGTAGGTATTTCATCCGAGCCCTGATTGCAACTGCCCCTCCCCCCTTTGCCTAGTTCCGCTGACGAGCAGGACACAAACAGCACCTTACCTGCTCTTGCTGCTCACGCAGCGCCTTTTCGCAGGTCCGGCGGAAGTCCAGCGCGGACGGCGACTGCTGCGGAGCCGTCGCCGGCGCCTCCGAGCGCCTGCAATACCATCGACTATCATCATCGATGGTCACATTTGATACAGGTTTCGTTTGAACTGCATCACACAAAAATGCTCCTTCCGACCTTGTTATTAAGGTTCATTGCAAATTGACAGCGACAACTTAAAAGGTCTTAAGTATTTTTTTCGTTACATGCTAAATTGAACTTAGGAGCTAGGTACACAAGATAATATCTAAGAACAAAATTGTTATGAGTATGCGTTATGCTGGAAATAGAAAACTGTGTACAGTCGGCTGTAAGTACAGATAAACCGACGAGTAGACAAAACTGAAAACTGTAGTTGTGAAGATCTAAGCAAAATTTCATTAGATAAAACTGAAGGTCTGTACCAGTTCTACTGAAGCGAAGCGGAGCGGAGCTGTGCGCGATTCACCAATCACATGGCTTGAAATCCCAGCTCATTGTGCCTCGCGTGATTTTCAAGCCATGTGATTGGTGAATCGCGCACAGCTCCGCTCCGCTCCGCCTCAGTGGAACCGCACCCTCACCTGTGTGCCTTCTGTCTCCGTCGTACATAGCTACCGTCCGACACGCCGGAGTCGTGCGAGTAGCGGTCGGCGGGCGGGCGCGGGGGTGGAGGGTGCGGGGCGCGCGGGGGCGGCGGGGGGGTGACGCTGTCGCTGGAGGAGCGCGGGGCGCGCGGGACGCGGTCCACGCCGCCCGCGTCCACCACCAGCTGTTCATGATGACTGGACCGTGGGGATAGTATAAAATAAAATAGAATAGAATACTCTTTATTACACACACTAAAAGGTAACATTTACAATTATAAAAAAAATTGAGTAATAGTACAAAAGGCGGTCTTATCGCTATAGAGCGATCTCTTCCAGACAACCTTTGGGCAGAGGACACAATAAAAAGTAAGAAAGAGGAAGGATGCACGACAAACAGTAAGAAATAACATACATTCTTACAGGAAATATTTCAAACATACATATTATATTAGAATAAAATGTTTTCACAAAGACTTCGGAAGTCTAACTATGCCATCGCTACAACAAATCCATACAATGAGTGGGCTTGGAAGAAGAATAACGGTATGTACTATTGTTAGTAGTGTATCTTGCTGTCTGACAATGCTGTCGTATTATCAGGGCATTGCGAGGTGCGCAGGGAAGCCTTCCCCTACACAGCACCTACTTAACATTCTTCGGCGATAGGTACTATATTATTATAAGTTTATGTTGAGTGGTCTCAAGTATCTTTTTATTGTCTAAGCAGGCAAACGAGCAGACGGGTCATCTGATGGTAAGTGATGACCGTCGCCAACAAACCAACGCGTTGCTTTCCTCCAAGGAAGCGATAGACCCGCTTCTTGAAGGACCCCATGATATAGCACTGTATCTTCTGCTTTTGCATATTTTCGGTTGTATTATCAGTCTGGTTGTATCATCTTCCGATTCAAATTACCTAACCCATTCGTTTTATACTTTAGTTATGTGTGGCTATTGACTTGTGTGTGTGTGTGTCTCTCACCGGCGGTCGCGGTGCGGCTTGACGGCGCAGCGCATGTAGCGGTCGAGGTCGATGATGTCGGCGTGGTGCGCCCGCGCGTACGACCGACACGACCCGCACGACTCGCACGACACGTCGCACGACATACCCTCCGACCCGCCCGACATGACTGCGGGAACACGTCAGGTTGTTATTGCGCGGTAGGGAATACTTGTTCTCTGCACATTTTTGTAGTTTCGTAATAGTTAGATGCATCTTTGAAATGTTGTTAACTGTTAATAATAGGATTCTATGCTGACACAGGTGTTACGTATCCCTAATATGATTAATATATAATACATACTTAATTCAAAATTTCTCAATAAATAACAAAGGAAGCAGACATCGCCGCATCCGAAACTAGTATAGGCAAGATATCATATGGCGGTTCGCGGAAACGAGCCTGGGAACCAAATCACGTCAGCATACCATTGTAATCATTGCGGTACAAGCATCGACCGTAATCACCCTAGTTTTAGCTAATTTTAAGTATTTTAAGAATGTAATTTCTAATATCGAAATTAAATCGATTAATTAGTCAAATTACTAGTTTTCGTTCGACCCCTGCTGCACCACTTCGTAACTCAGGAGTATTAACTATTTATCTCACTGCCATGTTAGTATTTCACTACCGCTCATGCAAAGGAACACAGAGTTTGGGAAATATTATTTTTTCTCTGAATATTTTCGCGACGCTGCGCCTCACTACATCAAAGCTGAGTGTTGACGACTATTAGTTGCAAGCGTGCTCTATGGTGCACGAAAGTTCAACAAATACCTGCAGTTAGCGTGCCCTGCCGGGGCCAGATGATGCCAGGCGGGGGCCTGCCCGCATCCCGCGTCGATGACACTTGATGACTTGACAGTTGAAGTTTCAATGTCGAGTAGGTGACGTGACGTGACTACAGGATTTTTTTTTCTTAAATTACTATATTGCCAGCAAAGGTCGTCTGTGATTATTTATTATATTAAACCACAAAATATAGTTAGTAAACCTACTCTATGTAATAGTAATAATCTATGCTTTTCTGGTAGAATAATAAACTGGCTCCAGCAAGGGTGATAGCTACCATCAATACTACATCTACTTACCATCAGCTGGCATTGAAGTGAAGCATTAACTAATAATAAAAAGTAGCCGCCAAACTTCTTTCGCCTTTGACATACCATGGTCTATCGGCATGCGATTTAGAATCAGTATATCGGTAGTTGGAGGGTGGCCGGTAGAGGCAAAAATATTTAGAACGCTTCCGTGCTACGGATGGCAAGTAAAGCCGTTGAGCCATGTCGGAGGCCTTTAGGAGGCATGAAAACTTCTGACACTTGGGTTGGCCACTAACCGCTCCACCCATGCAGTCGAGAGCAGCGTGGTGGTGCACAGCCTAGGCCTCCCCAATGATGAGGAGAGACCCGCGCTAATTAGTGGATCATCAGTACACATACAACATACAATTACAGCATACAATTACAACCATATTACAACATACAATTACAGTTTACATTATATAATTTGCAGAGCACTAACTGAGCTAGCGTGCTAAAATCGCATAGTATAAAGACAGTTAGACAGAACTAGTGCAGCGTAATGTATGAAAACACTAGTTAGTGCACTGAGTTAGCGTTCTGCAAATTGTATAATATAAAGCCGCCATAAGTGGTAGCCATTCCAGACTGCCTCAATATGACCAAAACACAGCACTAACACAGTTCAGATAGTCAATAAAACAGCGGCACGGTTACGGCAAGTTTATTTTATTATTTAACATTACATTATAATATTATTATTACATAACGTAACGCTAATTTATCATTAATTGCATCACCAGCGGCCGCCCATTCCGCGGCTGGAGCTGTGTGGGGCCGGCGGTGGCTGCTGCCAGAGTTAATAGTATTTTTCAAATAAAATATTATATTAAAGTATGTACATACAACATAAAATATAGTACATATTCTAAAAGAAAATAAAAAATATTACTCTTTGTTTAATAATAACGTACTATTATTAATAGTAATAAAATAACAAATATAAAATTAAGTAGTTAATATGTACTTTAGTATAAAAAAAATCTACAATAACATAAATACAGTATTTTAGACATATTATATATATTTTCAGGAACAATAATATAGACGATCCTATACACCATATTCCGTCTGGCAACTTCACCGTCGACCACCGTTCACCATAAGCCCCCAGCCGCTGTCTCACAGCAACAAAATAATTCCATTTGATCAACATATCACGGGATCAACATATAGTATAAGGTACACAATATATATTTACATAATTATGACGTATGTTTCAGAATTACCGTATTATTGAGTTATTTTTACAATGATTTATTATCTGCGTCACAGTTAATTCATGTTTGTTTACATTATTCATTTTAATAGCTTTTTATGTCACATAAATTATTAAATTGTTAATAACAATCAATTCCTTCTTTCGGGTAGCCTCATCTACATTATTAATGTCTCACTCATTACCAATGTGTACTCACAATATTCATAATCTGGCGTCCACAACATATTTGAGGGTACTCACGATTTGTACTGTACATTTATGTTTTCATGTCTGGGATTTACAAAATAAATTTGTCATAAAACACAAAAGTAAATGCGTGTCTCTCGTAGCACATCACCGATGCGCCATATTATATTTATGAGCGACGAAGACTATTTATTACTATAATATGTCGCGTATAATGTGACTATTTACACGAATAATCGTGAGTACCCTTCACATAGACAACACAGCGTTCAGTATGATATGAGTATTGATCGACCTGTTTGAGCGGCGTTATACTCTTTGTAGATGTCGCTACTAGTGCTAATGTCTATTTTGTGTCTGTATAACAATTCTGTATGTATGTATGTCTGTAGTGTTCAGAACATACATAGCCTGGAATGTTTAATAGCGAGATTTTTAAAGTTTTTTTGTTTCATCTTCGTTACACTAATTTCTTTATTTTAAGAATTTTGTTAAATAAGCTCCTTCTTATGTTTTTACATCTAAACGCTACATAATACACATGAGTTTCATAAATAAATGACGTGGCTTTTTAATTAATAAGCGTTATTAAATTGTGGTAATATTATAACGTGACGTCACAAGATGTAGTAGCGACATCTAGCGGCAAAATTTGGCAACGTTGCCCTTCGATATAGAATATCGTCTCTAGTGTCTGTTACCGAGTTTAGTTAGCATTGTACGAGTATTGACGACGCTTTGAGCACTATCATTTCTGGTTTATCCAACTATACACATCAAATTTCATAGATTTTTAAATCAGTAAGCAACATCAGGTTATCTTTAAAGGTACCGGGACTTGATTATGTGCGCGCGACGGCGCTGCCAAACAAACAAATTCTTACGGCGCTTTCAATATTTATGTACGTACAACTGTGCGTACAGAAATCGAGTGGCACGCAAATAAACAAGCCTCGTCGATACTTGATATTTTATATACTCTTGTACAGAGATAGGCAATATTGTTATCGTGAATACAGATTACGACTACATCTGGAAGCCAGGAAATGCCCCGCAAAGACCGTTTTGTGGCGACATGGCACACACGTCACACGGTGTCGTCACCGAGCCTGAATCGCGGTATCGAAGATTTATACACCGCCCGCATGTATACAACGCCCCGAGTGCACTCACTTGGAGTCTCGTCCACCCCCTAGGTATGTCGTCTCGCCTGGATATCTCCCTTTGCTAAAGTTTCAACCTATCTTGAAAGGCACTCACAGAGACATTTCCGGGCCTCTAAACAGACCCTTCGCAAGCGGCCGTGCAAGGCATATACCGCACGCGGGCGGCAAATTAACTGATCATGTACATAATAATTATTATTTCAATAAAAGTAACATTTTCATTGTACTAAAATTACAACCAAACCAACGTAGCGACCCACCTCGGGTTGTAAAACGTTATTGTACGCAAGCGCTCATACAACTAACGGCGGGCCTGTCTCTAGACCTAATTGTAATCTGTACCCATCTCTGCTCATATGTGTTTGAGACCACGCCCCTACCGACCAGTGACCACTACTGGACCTGCACAACCGTACTAGACATATACAGTGGGGGGTCCCAGTCGCTGGTCAGTCCGTGTTAGTATAGTTTTGTCGTCCGCTACGAGCGTATGTCCTGATTCGGCGGTCGGTCACTGACTGTTCGCCAGCTCGTCCATACGACACCTGGCGGGAGAATGGAAAAACCATTATTATTTCTTGGCTATACTAAATCACTACTTTAAATACATTGTCACGAATAAAGGCAACGATTTTCGTCCCACTGATAATTCATCCTGCTCGAAGGACCATAAAAATATTTTCATTTTGACATAAATTTACGACAAAATATTCCCCTTGTAGTGTGTTCTCGAACCGTCAGTAAGTCAGTCTGCGTGTCTCACCTGACGGCCATCTCGGCGACCTCGAGGCTGGGGTAGTCGAGCTCCTTCACCAGGCACAGCACCGCCGACAGCAGGTTGGAGTTCTGCAACATTATCATTACCGACATCAACGACATTACCATGACATAAAAAGAAAGTGTATAAAGTCTACTCGCACACCTCTTTTTTATTGTAACGGTACATTCCTGAATAAATTGAAGTTCATTCTTTGTAGTGGATAAGGTAGATGAAGTAAATTTGAGATACACACAGGTTTCCATTTGATACTTTGACGCATACAGTAATGTTGAACTAGTGAGGGAAGCGAGAACATATGGTGGCAGCGGTGGGATGGGGGTGGCAGCGGTGGGATGGGGGTGGCAGCGGTGGGATGGGGGTGGCAGCGGTGGGATGGGGGTGGCAGCGGTGGGATGGGGTGGCGGCGGTGGGATGGGGGTGCAGCACTGACCCGCGCGACAGGCCGCCGCGTGAAGCCGCGGTGCTCGGCCATCACGGCGGACGGGTAGCCGGCCGCCGGCTCGCGCTCGCGCTCCCACTCGCCGCGCGCGCTGTACGCGTCGCTCCTGGAAGATATAAATATTTCATGATCAGGTTAGTTTACTGTATTTGATTGATATTTTGATTTAATTACAAGCATGTAGGTTTTTTAATCTTTTCTTGTCCATCCGAATAATTCCTATCATAATTCTTATCATTTTGTGCAGATATTTCAGGGATTACATTATTAAATGACCATAATCATCAGTAACAAACACGGCCGACAGTCAAACATATATCTAAGAGGAAACAAAGAAAGAACTGGCTCTGAAGCTCCCAGCTTGAACATTGGCGACATTGTTAGCGACTGCCTGAACCAAGCCCTACCACCAAGCCTAAACTGCGATCGCGTTCGATACAGAATTCATTTCTATTACATCCCAAACAAACGCCAACTTTCCGCCCCTGTCATTAAGGCACATTACAGAATGTCCGAGAAAACTTAAAACGTCATAAGTACACTAAGCCCACAAGCAAAACTGTACCGTGAGCACGGGCAATAAGAGCATACCTGAAAAATTCAAAATGCCGTAAGTACATTTCACTAACAAGCCAAACTGAACCGTAAGAGCTGGTGTTAAGAGCGTACCTGTCGGGGCGCTCGCTGTAGGCGTCGTGCGCGTGCGGCGAGGTGACGGCCGCGCCGCCCGCGCCGCCCGCGCGCCACTCGCCGTTCGACGCGTACGAATATTCCTACAAGAACGTGACGTCATTTAATTAATTGGAGCAACATAGTAAACAATATATATGTGATAGACTGTACAGGCATAATGTATGTGTATAATAATTATATGGGTTTACCTTGACACTGTGCGCGGACACGGAGTGCCGCAGCGACGCGCCGTCCGGCGAGCGCGGCCCGCCGCGGGGCTACGAGAACAACACAACATAATTTATTAATATAAATATATCAATAAATATCACCAACACAATCAATACCAGCCAAAATACTCAAAGCCAGGAAAAGCCAAACATTTTTCTTTTGAACTTTTGAACCCTCAACCTGTAGTTCGATAGACGGGGCCGTTCCTCTACATGTACAAACAATATTACATCTTATATTATTCCCTCAGTGATTGTCACTTACAAATATCATTTGCCACGCAAAGTCGTCACACCATCAACTCAAATGAATACTGTAATAAGTGACTTTTGATGACATCACATACGCCATAATGTGCTATCACAATAAAACTGAATTAATTACACTACCGAAGTAATGTACATCGTCCGTAGATAAGCAATAGTAAACTGGTAAATTCATCAAGATGTTGATGTTTGGACAGTTGCCGCACTCAGACTTTTTACATTCGAATTTGTATAGCAAGTGGTGAAGAAAACTACAACAACCTGATTCAGGTTTATCGTGTCGTCATCATGACGTGTATCCGATATCGCCGGAAACAATTAAACTGAATAGGAAGAACTGTCAACATGGTTATGTTACCTCGTAGTGTGAGGAGGTCATGGCGGTCATGGCGGGGTGGTCGTACCGCTCGTCCGGCTCCGCCACCGGCGAGCTCGCGCACTGAGACAAAATACAGTATAACGTAATAACAAATCACAATTCACAACCAATACATCGCTGGAAGTCAAAAGTGCGTAACTATACATGACGGACAAAAACGGACTTACATGAGACAGAAAATGACAAATTTTTCAATATAAACACAATATAAGGCTTGTACATAATTTAAAGCGCAAATAAATATACGACAGCCAAAAAGTTACTATAGTGAAATTACGGCCTTCGTTAAATTTAAAAGCATATAAGAAAGCCCAAGGAATTATATATTTAGAAATAATAACACAGGCGATATAGAATTCAAATGTTACGTAAAGCATGTCGTCTTCCGTATGAATGAAATGGAATGTAAATAACAGTACACATCGTCCGAACATGCAACTCTACAAGCAACAATAATATGTCACGACACACACATATGGGTACTGTACTCCAGACTTATCACGTTCCGAAATTCAAATAAAAAAATAGCAACTTCTCTACCTAATGTTTCTAGCAATAGGAGAATGTGAGGATCCATAAGTAACATTTATAATTACGATGATAAAGTGAAGTAATGTCTCTAGTAATAGGAGGATGTGAGGATCCATGTGTAAAGTTTATAATTATTATGAAGTGAAGAGAACTTGTATTCCCGGTATAATGATGGCGGTGAGTACCTGATGCGTGTCGGGCGCGCGCGGCTCGTCCGCGCCCTCCGCCGAGCTGTCGCTGCCCTGCGCGCGGCATCATGTTAGTAACGACTCACAGACAGATAGACAGACAGACACACGACATGGCGGTTCCCAAATCTCACAACCAAAATGTAGTCAAACCAACAGATTTCGGTCATTAAGTTTGAGAATCACCACGTTATGGACGTACGGTATGGACAGGTATATTATAAATACGTGCGGGCGTACAAATAGAAAATACTTTATGTAACAATTATTTTAATTTATGTAATTATACTTTGAAATATTATTTCGTAGTAATTGCCCAGATAGGTGTTTTACGCAATACATTATGTAGAACACTTGTACCCACGCACCGTCAGCCAAAACAACAAATACGAACACGAGTTATGTATACAACACATACACACATGCACGTGACGGCACCATATATGTATATACGTACATATTATATCATAGCAGACTAGACAATTTATTACAAATATTATATTATTATCATAGTCACTAAGTCATGACAGCTACTACCGTATGATTGTTAATATGTTTAATTTAACAAATAGGAAAATTACATCGTTATTGTGTTTTAATAGCGAGAGACAGTTCAATTTTTTTTAAAAATCGTAACATTTACCAATCAACGCCATCTCTGATCGATATTGCGCACTATCAACTACTATCTAACAAGATACGTGAACCCACATACCCGTCGCTGCACCGGGTCCTGCCGCGCGGGCGCGGGGGGGTGCGCGGGGTGCGCGGGGTGCGCGGGGGGCGGGCGGTAGTACGGCTCGTCGCGCTCCGGGCTCGACTCGCACGACCGCTGCCGTCGGTACTGGCCGTAGTTCTCCTGGAAGGCGACAATGACACAGGTCAATACAAGAGAAATTAAATGATATTCAGTACAATTCAGAAACAGCAGGCTTGGTTTTTTTAAATGACATAACTTCTTTATTTATGAATCTTTTGAAATAAAACCAACTTCAAAAAAGTTTAAAAAAATCATTATTGTTTCGAGTTTTGTCGCGATGATGAAGACCCCAATAATAGTTTTGTTATAGATATGTTCCATGTGCACACAGCAGTCTTATAGATAATCGGAGCAATTCTAATTAACCCTGCATTAGTTAGATATCTACATGAAAAGTACCAACTGACCTGTTGGGGGTAGCCCTCGTCGTCCGAGTCGGGGATGTACGCGCCGCGACGCATGGCCTCCTGCACCTGGAGAACAAACATAAATCTTATTATATGACTTACTTACTACATGAACATAATTATAATTGATAACCGAATTCCACTTCCAATTCCATTTAAACCGAGCTCCGAAACCACAATGCCGCAATTAGTTCAGCGTAGGATTGAACTTTAACTATTGTGAACTATTAATTTTAAAGATGTGCCAAAGAACTCTTTAGCCGTTTCTTCCCCTCCACATTTTCTATTCTCCTTCCCAAACACTGCAAGTGTCAAATAATTAACTTTTTACAGTAGCTATTACTGGTGTTGCTGACTTATATCGGATGATAAACGCTTACCATCAGGCACTTTTGCTTCTTTGACTACTATCTTAATATATATAAATCTCGTGTCACAATGTTGGTCCGCGATGGACTCCTAAACCACTTAACCGATTATAATAAAATTCGCACACCATGTGCAGTTCGATCCAACTTGAGAGATAGGATACTTTAAATCTCAAATTATAGTCGCAATTTTAATTTATTTCTAATTATTTGTCTCTTATTATTTGAAGTAATGACAATTGACATGGCAGTCTTATTCACAGATGAACAGACACCTAGCGCCACACAAGAGAACTAAATTAAGAGTGTTATTATTTGACAGTCACAATTATATGTAACAGATGTCGATACCTTTCGACTGGGTTGAGTAAGTAATCAATAGATGGCGCTGCTATGGTAAATCTAACTTGCACCCGTGCGAAGCCGGGGCGGTAGCTAGTTTAATAATAAATTCTTTACACACCCCAAGGGAATTGTAATGAATGGAATCAGTAATACCGATCACATGAGCTATCAAACCAGTTCAATCAACACTCACCTCCTCGGGCTGAACGGGTACATTGTCCAACTTCTCCAGGTTCGGTAGATTCTTCAACACTGTCATTCTGTACCTGTAATCACATCCACCAGGTCACTTTAAACTGATGCCGCGAATATGTACGATAGAAGAGGCAAGGTTTATATTAGAATGAAAATATGTATACTAGCGATGTAGAAAACTTCCGATAGTGTGATTCAGGTTCGTGCCGTCATCGTATGACATATCACATTAACCTTTGGGTATCCAACCCCTCTTTCCTCAACATATAATACCCGACCGGTTGGACAGTATACTTACTCTAGCTGGTGCGTGCAACGGTTCTCGTCCAGCCAAACGCCTCACACAGTCATACAGACAGACACACACACACACTCACACGTACAAAGACACACGCACACAAAGCCTCACCCAAATCATAACGACAATCAGAACGATAGAACCATTAGATACTGACTCGGGGTGGTGCGTGCAGGGGTTCTCGTCGAGCCAGAGGCTGGTGAGCGCGGGCAGGCGGCGCAGGTGGCGGATCTCGGCCAGCTCGCGGATCTCGTTCTTGCGCACGTACAGCTCGCGCAGCCGCCGGCAGCCCGCGAAGTCGCCCAGCGTACGGATCTTGTTTATGCTGAAACGCATCGAGAAACACTTTGAATGTCCTTATTTGTGTTAAACAAAAGAAAGCGCGTGCGGTCGAATCGGAAATTTATTGCAGAAGGACATAGACAATAATAGACACAGATTGCACATATACAACAATGTTCAATAGATCAAAAGATTATACACATAAATTAATGATTCTAACACACTTACTATCGGACTTTTACGTATATTTATAATAATGTTATGATGTATGTACGTGTATTATTAAATTACATTATTGCGCAATGGTTACCATGTTGGACTGCCCTCCAATGGATCCTGGGTTCGATACCCAGCGAGGCAAAAATTTGAGTTTCTGTTCTCGGTCTTTATCGTCGACTTTATACATATATTGTCTATGGCACGAACGACACGGAATCCTAGTGTAGTATAAAGTTTGTAGCGATTATATTGTTACATTTGATATTGTGCTCTTTGATGATTTAATTAAATGTCCTTGTTAGTGGGATTTTACAAGAATAATAATTGTACATGCTATAATTTGACGTATTCATTAGTGTAAGTGGTTAAAGTACGGCTATAGTTAACATTAAATTAACATATGACACGTAACTGACCCTGTATTATTCCTGTATATTTAAATAAACAACTAAATCCACAATCAAATTTCAGTCTCAATGAACATCGAATTATCGTTTTCAACACACTTGCTCGTAAAGTTGCTATTTTTTCTTTAGTCTTACGCCCGGAATGCGGTTTATTACACACTAGTGCGTTTTACTTTTCATTGCCGCACTAGTGTTTTTCTTATTCCACTTTTTTTTAATATCCGTAAAGAGGTTGTTACCAAAAGATTTGTTATTTTGTAAATAAATAAACTTGTTGTACTTAGTCAAAATCTGATAAGATAAGATTATACTTCATCTAATTATCTATTAAAGCATTTAAAAAATACAATATTTTAAATCATTAATTACCGTAAATTCTTATTAGAAATACATAATTATTTAGTTTAATATATTGTGGCTGAATGTTCGGTGTCTCTGGACTTAACCTGCGCGCGCATAGTTATTCAACCAAAGATACGGCGCGCGAAAAAATAAACCGCGCCATTTTGTGCAAACATTTGTTCGTTTATAATTTGCTGATTTGTGACTGAAAAATGTCGATACCTAATTGTTTTTTCCTCGCAAGTGTGTTGAAAAACGTCGTATGATACGCGTGTGCTTTGTTCATTACAGTCTTGGCTCTATTACAGCCCTCGCCTTGCGGCTCGGGCTCAATTCCGCCTCGACTGTAATGACCAACTTCGCGCACTTGTATCATAATGTAGGTACTATTGTATTACTTTCTTATGCTTTTGTATATTTTATTTTTTGGTGTGCATCTACGATCATGACCACGGAAGATCAGCATTCCAGTCAAGAAAGAGGAAGAAATAAAAAAACGTAAGGAAGACCGTATCTTATCCAGCCCATACAGAAAACAAGAACCCAGTTCCATTTTATAACAACTCGGATATAAAGAATATAGCAACGAGTCTTAACGACATCCAAAGATTGTCGCGTTCGGTGGCGGTCGATAGCCACATGTACCTACGTGTACCGCAGGTAGGCTTATGCTACATAATAAATGTCCACGCGTCTGCAACTATCGAACTTGTAAATATAACTGCTCATTTCTGACACTTAAACTTATAAAGCTGAAGAGTTTATTTGTTTGAACGGGCCTGTCGCAGAAACTGAAACATGCTTTTTGTAAGGGATATACCATTTATCGAGAAAGCTTCAGGCACTTCTCTGACAACGCTATTTATTAACTACGCGACTGCAAAGTAATCCAAAATTTGTACGTATCTGACACTTTTCACTGACAGGAGACGCGTCTACGATGCGACTCCTGTCAGTCACAAGTGTCAGATACATTAATAGAATTTTGGGATTGCGTCGCAGTCGCGTAGCTAATAAATAGCGTTGTGTGAGAAGTGCCTTAGGCTATTTTATTATATAAAGTTTCACGCTACGACCAATAGGAGTAGAGCATCAATGAAAAATGTTGCAAAAATGGGATAACATTAAAAAAAAAATGTAAAGAACAAGTCCCCCCAAGTGTAACCCCTCGTTACGTCCACTAGGTATGTCTATATGGTATCGGTATACAAAGTCTATCATCAGTCATGTTCTACAGACCGTATTAAACTAGACAACACATATTATACATCATACCCAGACACAAAGTAGAAAATCAAACCCATCAATCAAATTTCCGAGTCATTGGACATCGAATCCTTGGAACGGCGCTTGCCAAAAGCTCATTCTAGAACTCAATTTAAAAACAAAAAGCCGACTTCAACATCGACCAGTAATAAAAATGTGATAAGGAAATGATCAACGTAATCGAAGTCAATTAAATATGTTTACTAGGGTGTCATGTCTTTTGGGAAGATATTGCAATAAAACCCATTAATACAACAAATATAGTTCTATTCCTTTTGTGACTCCATATTGACAGCACATCATTATTGCTTTTTTATACATACGTATATCGAATGTTGTTAAACTACTTAAAAACAATAGTAAAGAGGTTGCATATATCACATCCCTCCGCGACTAAATTCAAAATAACTATTTTAAGACTTATAATTAACAATGTTTCTCGTAGACCTAATCGGATACCGGCGTACAAATTCAGGTTCAGCATTAGCAGTTTCAGCAATTTCAAACTGATCGACAGGATCCAAAAGCTCGTCTTCGGAGCCATTCTCCTCCCCATCTGCTGTAGAAACGCCCTGAACGGGTGTTGAAAAACACTCCGCGCTTCCATCACTTACGTTGCGGTTAGAAATATCGGAGGACTCAACAATAGATTCCGGTGTTGTGACAATTACTTTGGGCTCTGAATCCGCTAGATCTTCTCCTGGGCGTTGTTCAGCTTTATAGAATTTAAAGTACTGCGTTTGGCCTGAAAATGGTTCGTCAATTTTTGTAGCAACGTGTCATATTCGATGTTATCCAGATCAGCTGGAAACACCAAATCCTTGGTCACGCGATATGTATCTTTCTTCCACCATCGCGGTCAGAAGTAAGGCCCGCCGCTTCACTCCAGACTTATCGGTGTTGCTATCGATGTCATTCGCCGTACAGTACTGGATAAAACGACTGCGAAAAATGCCCCATTCTTGTGTGCGATGGTCAAACGTGAGGCTGCCACCGAACATTGTTGTTGTATTTCCTAACATTTTGCTCACTTCCACTTACAAAACACGCGTGAAATTTATACTCGTCGCCAAAATGTCATGTCTTTTGGGAAGATATTGCAATAAAACCCATTAATACAACAAATATAGTTCTATTCCTTTTGTGACTCCATATTGACAGCACATCTTAAAAACAGTTAACTTAAAAAACAGTTAACTTAAAAGACAGTTAACTTAAAAAAAGCATTTATTGCACAAAAACGTTGCATCCGCGCTATGTGTGATGCTGCTCCAGACACAAGTTGCAGGCCTCTTTTTAAGAAATTGAATATTTTGACTCTAGTATGTATGTATATTTATGAGGTGGTGGTGTTTACGCACAAAAATAATTACCTATTTGAGAAAAAAGGTGATCACTATAAATTTTTGAGCAGACATTCTAATAAAATATGGCTTCCACCGGCAAGAACGGAAATACGCTCCAGAAATGCATATCACATGTGCATAAAAATCTATAATAAATTACCAGACCATTTGAAACAACTAATATAAAATATAAAAGAATAATCGAACAATATCCAATATAAAAGAATAATCGAACCTCCTCTTTTCAGTTAAAAATTACATCAAAAGTGAACCCACACTGTCTACCAGGTGTTAAGGGCCTTACCACTTCTCCCTACAGGAGACCCAACACCTGCAGAAATAGAATGACCCATACTCCATTAAGTATGGAATTCGTTTCAATAGCAACCCACGCAAATACCAGCCTCCCACTCCTTTGATTAAGGTTCATTGTAGATTGACAATGACAATTCAAAACGCCTTAAGTAAATTCTGCTCACAAGCTAAATTGAACCGTAAGCACAGTTCATAAAGTTCATTTCGTCGAGGAGTGACTTTCTCGAGACTCAGTGAGTTTCTCGGAGACTCAGGTATGCAGTACTTGCGCACACCTCAACATATGACGTGTGTCGTATTGATCTTAGCATTGCACAGCCGCGACTCGCTGCAGCGCCCGGCGCCGCCCGCTCGAGGTCAATGCCAACCATATTTTGACTGCGGACCTCGGTTATGTTACATAGTTACATGTTTACGTGTAATGGGTATGGATTATGGACTATGGACGCAGGCGAACAGTAACCATTCGATGGTCCGATGGACTATAGCAGGGTTTGCGGATATTTGCGAACAAATGACACACAACACAATATTTTGGGCACGACACAGATCACTAAATTCATTAGGCACAAAGAAGAAATGTGCAGTTTTATTTACGAGGCATAAACGAATAATCCCAGCTTCAAAGTGTACGACTCTCTGATGACATAAAACTAATAAACAAATAATCACAAAATGAAAATGATTTGAAGGGACTTCTATGTCTTTATTAAACATTTTTTTTTCAGAAAAATGGCACTGATATAAAAATTTTCAAATACCCTGGTCTATAGCTAGTTTGATTGTTTGCGATCACTATCATAAAATGCAATATGAATCAACGACCTAAAGAATAAATGAATGGAATTTGAAAACACATTTTTTATCGCAGCATATAAAGTTAGGCGTTAGTCGTAGTAAATTAGTTCATTGTATCTTCAATCATTTTAATGTCTCGTCTTTCAATTGAGACCATGGATGTAGAAAGTCAAGATGGGCCCGTAACATACATAAGGCGCACGACGAGTGGTCAACATTAGGTTGTGTGATTGAGTGATTGATCAAGTCAGTCTGTTGTAGACAGCAGCGAGTTACACATCTTCCTTACGCAAAATTGATTTCAGTAATTACGTCCGCAAATGTAGAAAATACTGGCTTCCTGTGCCTTCAAAAATATTCTTTCAATTCAAGAAACACAAATAAAGTCCAAAGGAATCACATTTCATTATGTAAACATTGAATTGTAAATTATTTTCACTATTTCTAAAATAATAACTTTATTAAAATGGCGCGTGACATATGTAAGAGTGACAGAGACAGCACGACTAAAACTTCCAAACGCGGAAGCGAGATATCACTATGTAATCTGTTCGATTTCAAATATAGTAACAAATTTCCATTGCGCCAACTTCACGCACAAACCGATTCAATTCAAAATTGGATTGTTACAATTTGACACACATTCGAACGTGCAAGGCCGGTCTATATTATGTATGTCTATGATTGAGACTACAACAACAATTAGCTTCATACAGTCATAATACTGAAAGTCAATTCATCCATTATAAAGAATACAATGGCTGAATTTCTAAAATAACAGCAACAACAAAATCAAACCTAAAGCCCTTCAGAATAAAACCTAATTTAACTAGGTATTGCAAATCGATTATTTTTGCAAAAAAATACAATTAACTAATTACCAATCAACATAATAATCAAAAACAACCTTAAATCCTTCGAAATAAAGGTCACAAGAACAGTAAATTCAAATATTCGTTCGCAACGGTCGCTCGCTTCCCATTGGGCAAGCGACGCAGGGTCGACGCGCGATTGGGCAACGCGCCGGCGCCACGCACTGATTGGTCGCCGGTCGCCGCGCAATCCGCGAGGAACTCGCTCATTAAAATTAAACCACAGACATAAAAAAATTTGCAGACCAAGCATATCTATCACCACTACGAAGACGTATATAAACAATAGTTTCACCCCTTTCTCTACCATGAAACGTACAAAGTCTATCTCGTTTCATTTGTTTTCGTTGCAACAGTTACCAACACATAGACAAAATGGGAAAGAAGCAAGACTGCCATTTTCGAAAACTGCAAGAAGCTCTTTTAGTATGAGGGCCATAGGCGACATTTGTGAACCACAAATGTTATGTATGGTTATTTTTTTTACTGTGAGTTAACTCTCCGTGCGCGCACTCAATAGCTATTAAAATTAATGCACTTAAGTGGTGTTAATTTATGCCTTCGTAATTGAAGTAAACGCGAATAGTTCATGTAAATTACTAAATTGCTAGTAATCGACAATTAAAATTAAGTAACTTCTGGCATGGTTGGACGACCAGTATAAGTTAAATATCCTCCGGGCTACTATGTATGTATATTATATTTATATACATTAAGCTGTCTGTCCATAATGTAACAAGACATTTTGTTGATTGCCTTCAGAGGAAATAACTTCCTACATTCGCGTTGGTAAAGGCCACAGTTCCTACACCGTACTTGGCCAGCGGGCGAATTGTAAATGTCCTTTATTATAGATCGATGATCTGGGCCCAACAGTTGAGCTATACATATCTTCCGGTTGTCAAGAACGGTCCTCAGTTCCTCACACATCTCTGTTAACGTTATTGAGAACAATAATATTATTTAAACAGGTTTCCTTACGACGCGATGGCATCCTTCACGTCACGACGCAATAATTTTTAAACCGACATGAACAATTATAGACAACCCTAAATAAACTACATATTAATTTCACCTTTTTATTCTGTACTAGCGGACCGCCCGCGGTTTCACCCGCGTGGATCCCGTTCTCGTGGGAATATATGCATGTATTATACATAAAAACCTTCCTCTTGAATCACTCTACCTATTACAAAAAACCGCATCAAAATCCGTTGCGTAATTTTAAAGATTTAAGCATACAGACAAACAGACAAACAGACAAACAAACAGACGGACAAAAATAGCGACTTTGTTTTATACTATGTAGTGAAGTATTCTTTTGTTGGGTTCAAGGGCACAGGCGTACGCAGCTTCTGGGGAAACTAAGCTCAAAGTCAAAACCGGATTTCCAAGGCAGACTTCAAGTGGTTCAACAACCGAAAGTCATCCACGGTCCAGGATGGACCTAACTAGTTCCGCCAATTACGGTGACCACTTACCATGAGCTAGCTCATCAGTTCGTTGGTCGACTATCTACATATAGAATGTGAGCAGACGGTGTCGCGGTGAGCTGGTGGTGGCGGTGATATCTCCGGGTGAAGCTGACCGCAGCCGCCGCTACCCTTTCACCGCTCTCTCCAGCACCAGTCGTCATACCATGCGACTACGACGTGACGGCACGACGTTTGGTACGACTATGTCGTCATTTCATTCGGTTCTTTACGTTTTTGTGTTAAGGTATGATTATAGGTATGTTTGACTACAACCCATTAATGGCCCACTACTGAGCATGGGTCTGTCCTCATTATTAAGCAGGCCTAGAGCATACTCCAACACACTTTTCCAGCGCAAATTGGTGGAAGGACGGGCCTACCCCAGTGTAAGTCCTCAAAATGGCTTAACGACTGTCATCATTCTGTCGATAACAACCGGGACCGACGGCTTTTTCTCCTCTTTCTTGCTCCTTCAAAGCACAGGAGCGCTCAAGAAATTTTCTCTCTCAACCACCCATCCAAGTTACATAGCTTTATCGATGACTGATCGGAACGATCAAGCCAGGCTTATGTATATTTTTGTATCATATTAACCCAAAATCGTCGTCGTATCGTGCCGATCGCATCGTCGCGTGTAAAGCTCGCAGTGGAGACAACAGCAGTAGCGTCGCGGATTACCCGCGCGCGCCGCCGCGCCGTGGATAATCATAATGGATGACGGATGATCGGCGGATAACGCTCACATGTGGTCTACACTCTACACACACTGCAGTCAACAAGACAACGGCTTTTCGTGCTCAATATTTACAGGCATGTTGAAACTTAAGAGGTTATTTAGAGTCAGAGGTAGGTATGTCGTGTCGCGAAGTTTATCTGATTTGAATCGATTTGATAAGAAAAATTCCCGTGGGAGTTTCTTGTTCCGTCTAAGGGCGACGCTTATCCTCATTCGCGCAAATACACGAACCCACCAAAATGCCGTAACTAAAACACATACAATCTAATGTTATCAAATGTTGGTCGCGCTCGCGACGCGACTCACGTGCCGCCTAGCGCCTACCAGCGCCAGCGACTGAACGAGCTCGCGCCTCATAAAAAGCTAGCGATTATCATAATTATTATGTTCCCACATACACAGCGACACCCGACGCGAAATTTTTGAGTTACCAGCACTTGCCGAAGTCGCAGCCGGTATATTTTTTTAAAAGCTACTTTGAAGTCGCTTACAAAGCGCACAGACATCATTCAGTGCGAGCCAACCGTATCCGACACCGATGGTCGCGTGCCACCACCTTCCAACCATCATACGAGCTCGTAAACCGTGTTAGTTTTTACACTACACGTGTAGTTATATCAATCGCGTGTCCGTCTGTCCTAGTGTGTTCAACGTAATCCGTATCAAATATTTCGATTGCGGCCAAATGGATTAATGGACGATAAAATACTTTCGCTAACTGCATCGTTTGATGTGTGACTGACGCGACGTATCAAATAAACAACGATGCTGTTGATTGGCGATAATTTTGTTTAAATAGCTTTTCACCTTAACGATTGTCACCGCACTAGTAAGTTAATACAACTGTGTCACTAGCTTCTAAGTAGAACACTGTGTAATTTATAATCTATGGCTCTCTCTGTGATTCGTGGTAATTCTCGGTGGAATAAAATAGCAAACGACTTAATTATTAAATTACAACATTTACAACACTACACTCTTCGGTCTCACACTAGGATTTCTATCATGGGTGCCATGAACCATGAACAACACACAAAGAACAACAACACCAGACCGACAGCGGGAATTTAAGATCATCATTTACTTTCCACCTTTTTTTTTTTATGGAATTAAGATAGCAAACGAGCATGCAGTACCACCCGTCCCCTGCCGCCCATAACAGCTGTGACCGACCTAGAACTAGACTCAAAGGGACTAGGATGGTTAGTCCAGTTAGTAGATGGTGTTAGAATATTAGTTGGTTAGTTTGTTAATAAGTGCGAGGACAGGGTATGTTAGTGATAATTAGTCCTGTTAGTTAATGTTAGTAATAGTCCAGTTAGTTATTGTTAGTATGAGTCTTGTTCCAATTCGGTCACAGATGCGTTGCTACCCCTGAGGTCTGAGATGGTCGCCTCTAAAAAAGTGAAACCGGCTCCAAAAACCTTCCTATCCGGAACACAATTGCTCTTAAAAACAATTATTAAGACGGTAGGAATGGTACTGAGTACCTTGGCGGGCGGTGGTACTACCCCGGGCGAACTCTAGGCTCTACCAATTCCCTTACTGGGAACCGAAGTCAAGACAGTCCGACATGGCCACCCACCATTCCGGTCTAACGTGAGTTTTTCAGCAGCTATTCATCGTACTTTTTAAGAGTTGAAATACCTTCGATCAAGACAAAATTTATATGCCTCAGGTACCTTTACTATACGCGATGAATAAGTTTCAAATCATAAGGTACATTAGTCTCCAGTAAAGAAGGTGCAGTCTGGGCCCTGGAGGGTTCGTCTGCTAGTGTAGGAGAGGGTAGGGGGTTGGGGAGGGGATGGTGTAGGGGGTAGGGAGTTGGGAGGTGTGTCTACAGCCGATTACTGTAATTGGCTCAGACCAATAAACTATAGACGGCGTGCCGTGAACAAAAGCGTGAAGCCGCCAAAAAGTCTGCCTCGCTTTGTAAAACACACGGCGGCACTCACACCAAAACGACTTTTGTGTTCTAAACAATAAAAAGTAAATGAAGCTTTGTGTTCCAAAAAAAAAGTTTAAATTTGTTCTAGTTCAAACTGTCAACATAGGGCATTCTATTGGTTCCGATGTGTTTTAGGCACACTTTTGCCGGCTTCACGCTTTTGTTCACGGCACGCCGTCTATAGTTTATTGGTCTGAGGTAATTGGATTACTTTAGGTTCGATCCCGGTCGCTCAGCCGCCCGGGTCACAGCTCACAGGTCACACACACGTACATAAATGATGTTAATCCCGCTCGTTATATCAACGCTGAAAGCCCAAGGCCTCCAACTACACGTAACCTTGTAACTCTGTACCTACACTTAATAACGGTACTCAAACATACATCAGTAAGTACCTATGTAAACAAAGTTACAGTAGTAAGGTGTGCGCGCTTTTAAAAGCTTTAACACTTTTAACACAATTGCTCTTAAAAACAATTATTAAGACGGTAGGAATGGTACTGAGTACCTTGGCGGGCGGTGGTACTACCCCGGGCGAACTCTAGGCTCTACCAATTCCCTTACTGGGAACCGAAGTCAAGACAGTCCGACATGGCCACCCACCATTCCGGTCTAACGTGAGTTTTTCAGCAGCTATTCATCGTACTTTTTAAGAGTTGAAATACCTTCGATCAAGACAAAATTTATATGCCTCAGGTACCTTTACTATACGCGATGAATAAGTTTCAAATCATAAGGTACATTAGTCTCCAGTAAAGAAGGTGCAGTCTGGGCCCTGGAGGGTTCGTCTGCTAGTGTAGGAGAGGGTAGGGGGTTGGGGAGGGGATGGTGTAGGGGGTAGGGAGTTGGGAGGTGTGTCTACAGCCGATTACTGTAATTGGCTCAGACCAATAAACTATAGACGGCGTGCCGTGAACAAAAGCGTGAAGCCGCCAAAAAGTCTGCCTCGCTTTGTAAAACACACGGCGGCACTCACACCAAAACGACTTTTGTGTTCTAAACAATAAAAAGTAAATGAAGCTTTGTGTTCCAAAAAAAAAGTTTAAATTTGTTCTAGTTCAAACTGTCAACATAGGGCATTCTATTGGTTCCGATGTGTTTTAGGCACACTTTTGCCGGCTTCACGCTTTTGTTCACGGCACGCCGTCTATAGTTTATTGGTCTGAGGTAATTGGATTACTTTAGGTTCGATCCCGGTCGCTCAGCCGCCCGGGTCACAGCTCACAGGTCACACACACGTACATAAATGATGTTAATCCCGCTCGTTATATCAACGCTGAAAGCCCAAGGCCTCCAACTACACGTAACCTTGTAACTCTGTACCTACACTTAATAACGGTACTCAAACATACATCAGTAAGTACCTATGTAAACAAAGTTACAGTAGTAAGGTGTGCGCGCTTTTAAAACCGCGACGTAAAAAGGAGGGTGTATTAAGTTTGACGTATCTGCCTGTCTGTCTGTGTCTGTAGCTCCTGAATGTATGGACCGATTTGAGTGCGGTATTTTTTATCGAAAGCAAGTTTACTTACAGTGGTTTCTAGCTGTTCGGTATAAATCTATTTTAAGCTACCTCATTAAAGACTCAATCAACACGGGTTCAAATATGTACCAAACTAAAATCAAGTAAACTTTCGTAAAGTCGCAGATAGAAGTGTAATGTGCCGGGTCACCTGGCAACCCAGGATATAACAGTGTTGGACCTGGACTGACCTGAAGGCGAGCACCTCGACGTTGGGCATCCTCCGCAGAAGGCTCACGTCCACCAGCTCCGCGCCCCTGAAACAAATACAACAACCGTAAGTTAATAAACACGTCATGGCCCGCTATAGAGCGCGGGTCTCTTTCAGAATGAGAAGGTTAAGGGCACAGTCCACCACGCTGGCCAAGTGCGGATCGGCAAACTTAAAACTTTGTGTTTTACGAACTCGCCGGCGGCGTGTGCAGGTTTCGTCACGGTGATTTCCTTTATTATTATGGCGAGTGACATTTAAATTCTTAAAACGCACGTATAACTCCGAAAAGTCAGAATTAAGAGCCCTGGAATTGGACCCCGGACCTCTCTCTTCCCATTTTTATTTAATAAGAATTCAGTAGATTTATGGTGAATAATAAAAAAGTTGTTTTCACATAAAATAATACGTGGTATTTAACACTAACTCACAAAATCCTCGATAATGTAGGGTGTCCCCCCTTTTTACTCGAATATCCAGTCAAGCAGGCTAGCAGCTGTTTGCTTTAAGCGTGGCGCCCTGACAGCCCTGGCCGCAACCGATCCGACCTCATTCGCAGCGGCGGGTCAAGGTCGCACCACGGGATCAACACCAGCGCTCGGTACTGCTGTACTGCTGTACTGCACTCACTACATTCTACGTAGCCGAAACTCAAACCGAAGACAACCTATTTAACGGTAAATGATTTGAGGTGGTGTCGTGGGCGTCAGGCGCCAGATAGGGGCAGAGGACTTCGGATTCGGACCTACAGTTGTTGTATCCTGTACAAAAACTACCTCGTTTATCTTCGTTCATAGTGTTTAACAGTTCTTTTATTCACAAACCTAAACATTACATACAGGGACAGAAGGACATTAAAGTTGTAAAGTGCAATAACTTTGGCTAAGCAGAAGCCTAATCGCTTTTAATTAAAAGACATCTACAATCCACAATTTAATCAAAGCGGTAAGTCCACCGTCGCTGTCAATTCATTCCAGTCCTTCGCATTCCGTATAATAAATGACGAAGCAAAGCGCGTCGTTACTGGCAATTACCAAACGCCATGTGCGGCGACTGGCGAGTGACATAACGCAAATACATACACAGCACTCCACATATAGCCACTGTTTGGTATTCCGCGCGCGCCTCCCGCGGCCTTGACTGACCGATAGTTTCCTCTTACTGTACAAGCCGGTGTACAAACTTACGAGAATACATCGGTACTTCCGCACAGAGAAATTGTAAAATTATGTACTTCGAGAGCTATAATCCGCCTACTATCCGCTTTCCCACGAATTGGACTTAAAGTTGAGTGAACATCAATTATTTCAGGGATTAAATACACAGTGGCGATTCCTGGTGTTTATAATTGGGGTGGCTCCAGCTTTTGTTATATAGGGTGTAGTGTTAAGTGCGCATAACTGGAAAACCATTTCTTCAGACAGACAATCTAACAAACTTGCAGTCTTTCATTAAGGAACCTACTTTGAAATTGCAAATAATTGCTTTTTACAAAAAAATAACCGACTTCAATCTTGATAAGTAGAGATAACTCAAAAACTACTCGCCAGATGGCGCTCAATTCAACATGTAAGTGTAAAGTTCTCGTCGCTACAAATTAATCAAGCCCAAACACTAGATAACTGCAGTAAATCGTTGAGGAGTTCCCTCGACTGTCTTTCGGCTTCATCAGATCGACTCCAGATCTTCATGAAATAGTAGCGCTTTAATGTACTTATGGTAACATGAACAAACACACTAGTTGCCCATACAATTTTCAAAAGTTCCCCTCGATTTCCCTGAGATGCCATCATCAGATCCTGGTGTCCTTATCACCGGACCCCACTGCGGATATCTACTTTAGAATAAAAAAAGAATTATCAAAATCGGTCTATAAACGACGAAATAATCGCTGAACGTACATAAAAAAAAGCATATATAGGTATACGGTCGAATTGAGAACCTCCTTCTTTTTTGAATTCGGTTAAAAAGAAATTTCATACAATTTGACATTTTTATTTTTGTATGAAATAGCTGATGTTTTTTCGCGATTTTAGGGTTGGTCCTATAGTGAAAGTCCATTTTCCACTATCAAACGGCAAACGATCTCGTCGTGAAAGGTCTTTCTAAAAGTTCTTGTATCACAGATTTTATTGAATCACTCATAATTTCATGTCATTTCATTATAAACTAATTACCTACTAAATAAAAAGTAAATTAAATCAATAGAAAGATAGAAACCGTAATCACAAATCTACACTATCACGAAAAACATGCGAAAACTCGTTAGGTAATGCACCATTCCCAGCGCCAGACCCGCGTTTCAAACTCAGTGATACGCTGATACCACAGTACTTATAATTTTACTATGGTGATACTAAGCGATCGAAGATGCGCGAGCGGCCGCGGGCCAACGACTTTGTATGGACTATGCATGCGCTAGCAGAAGCGCATGCCTCGGCCGCGCTCGGCGCCGACCGAACGCGAAGACAATCGCCGCGAGTCGCGTTCGTGATAGAAGACCGCAGCGCTCGTAAAATGTAATTATTGTACTTAGGTCTAAATAATTAGGTTGTAAATATATGATTTTTTACATTTTATTTAATGCTTAAAAATTATGGTATGGCGGCGCCATACGCGCCAACTTAGAGAAATCGCCACTAAAATACACTATCTGTAGTGTCGCCAGTCAAAGCCAGTATATCATCAAAGCCCTAAAGGAGATGGATTCGTTTATTCCTTACTATTGTCTTAAGATCATTTTGAAGAACATAGTAACTAAGAGCATAGTATAATCCCTATCCATCCTAAACCTAGTCAAACCGTAGGAACAGCGGCAAGCACGTACATAGATAATATCCTAATATCCCTACGGCCTACGTCACATGTTTACCATCACGGTCAATGATCATACATCCTCGTACATTCGCGTATCACTCTCGCTGTCACCGCTACGAGCGGCGGGTGACTGTCCTCCCTGATCGCTGATCGCCGGCCGGTGACCAGCTATTGATAGCTGCCAGCGCGTGTTTGCGCTACATACGTGTACTATTTATAATATTATCTTTCCTAATATACTAAATACTATAGAAATGTATCTAGGTTATGTCTGTAGTATGGAGATGTTTCAGAAAATAACGTTTGAAGGGTATTTGTAAGGCTAATAGAAGACTAAATCAAATATCGTTTTTAGTTTAATTAAAAATATTACGTTAATGAGGACTGACAGACAACGCATAGCCGAAACTATTGAGCGCATGATTTGCTTCATGATTGAGCGCAAGAAGCTGAAATTTAGCAATCATCCTTTCCTCCCCAATGCTTTCAAAGTGTAGGGGAGCACTGAGACAGGATTTTAATCCGCTCCCCCTTAAAGGAATAAACTAAGACAAGAAAATCCAGCGGGTGAAGCAGCGAGTAGACGTTAAAATTTCGTTTCCATCCCCGTGGCGCGATGGCGTGTTGACGAGCGACGGCAGGGAGCTGTGAGCTGTGAGCTGTGAGCGGAGCCAAGAGCGAGTCCAGTGCCAACTGACCCACATCACTAATTATAGCGGGCACCGCGCCACCACCACCGCCCCCACGATATTAACCAACAGGTCATTCAACCAACACTAAACATTGGTAATATTCAGGAAACAAAAGGAACTTTAACCCGCTCACAGGTCTAACTTAAATGTTTACTGACCACGCGAGGGTTAGACACGTCATCTTTAAGTAGTAAGGTACACTGTATCAACTCGAATCAAATCAATAGATATGGACCTACGCACGAGATGTGGGATGTGGGGCAATAAAATTTGATTAATTGTCGTACTTTTCGTGTTCATCTGTCTCAGTGTCTCCTACATTACGTAATTATCTTTCGCATTAAATCCCGTGAGCGCAGAAGACATCTTTATTCACGCCAAACTTTATGGTCCCTCTGAACTACGCGGTTTCCAGCACGGTATACAAGTTTCGAGTATTGGCATACCCAAAGAAAGGACGTTACTCGCAACCCTCAATCAAAAGTCTACCAAATCGTTAGTCAGAGGGCCTAAAACTTTGTCATGAACCAACCACCCGTGAAACCGATACATAGCTCATACTTTATGACTCCTTATCGACTAATTGATCGTTCCGTGCCGGTTGGTAGCACGAGCCCACAGTGACGTCACCGGGGCGTACGCCCTGCAGGCGCGGCAGGGTGCGCCGCCGCCGCCGCCGTGACGTCACCGACCAGCACCCAGCACACAGCAACGGTAAACTGCACCGGGGTCACTGACCCGTGGTGTAAGGACTTGATGTCCTGATAGAGAAAAACTAGAAACATGCTTTTATAACGCTAATTGAATTATAAATGCTGGGTTCTCTTGTATGGAGACAATCATGTAATGCTAGTCATTTAACACTGTCATTAGAACCAAAGCAATACGCAGAACTCCAAATCCGTAGAGTATAAGTACGAATATGAACATTATTTTAAATAAAAGTTTTTAACAAGTAGGTCATCTTCAAACAAACAACAAAACAACTATGTGACCGATTGCTTAAAATTTTTTGGCCCCCTCGCTCCTGCGTGACCAACCGAAGTATTTGCCGAGGTACGGGTATTTTTCGAATTTTCCCTAAGATATATCGATTGGAGACATGAAAACTTTTTTCACTTGGGTTACCCACTAACTCCTCAGGGGAGCATCATAGTGGAGTATGCTGTACACCTCCTCAATGATGAGGAGAGTCTAAACAGCAAACCTTTTGTAGGTCGAATTGAGGCGGTCATAGCTGTGATGTACTAGGATCGCATAGACAGCCCATACTCTCCGGTACGCTAGAGGGGCTTCGGTCCAATACGGTCAAGTGTATAATTACCGGCGACCCAATGACCGGAAGGTCAAGCGCGCACCGCGGAATAGAGCTGACGTGTGGTATTGAATAGCCCGAGTAATTTTTTAATCCCGGCATTTCTAAAAAGTTCGGGTAAATTTTATTTCTAAAATATTTTCTTATGGTTTTTTTGTTTCAGGTGCGTGTACATTTGAAGATAGTAATCGATTGTTTAAACAATTTTTAGACGATATTTGTATGATGCCGAGGCCATATTTTCAAGGGTCCTCGGATTGACACAGAGTGATGCGATGTTGACTCTATGACACCCACGAAACAGGGAATCCTACGGAGGGGCTATTACTTTTATAGCCTGAAGGGCTGACGAAAAAAAGCGGACGAGCCACCTGATGGTAAGTGGTCATCGTCGCCTATGGACACCTGCAACACTAGGGGAGTCACCAGTGCAACGCCGGCCCTGAAGGAGACCTCTTTTTACACCTTTCTTGAAGAAATCCGATATTATCTCATACAGCTGGCAACCCTGATGTGGACACAGTCAAACATCCTACGTGGACCAATAACTAAAATGACTCGCGTATTGTTACGGTACATATTGAGTCGCTGACTGCACCAGCCAACTCAACCCTAACCTGTCGCTTCATAGAGTATCTATTATCTATATATATTATCTATATCTATTAGTGGGGAGTTCCTATGGTCTGTTCTATTACTACTGGATCAAACTGCAAAATAGTTTTTGTAATGGTTAGTCTATTTTATTGTTGAAGGCTTGACTTGGCTTGAAGGGTTGGTTATATAACATCACGCTACGACCAACAGGTGCAAAGCATCTATCTGTTCTCGTCATTTATTACTTGTTGATATTAAGTCGTTTTATTTAAACAATTTTAACATCCCATTCTTTCATCTCTGATTGCCTACCACTACCACCTATATGAAATAGGTGCGAGTGTAGAGCAGAGTGCATATTCCAACGATCCGGCATCCAATCAACCATCTTAAACGAAATCATTCATTTAAGATCTTTATGTCTTGATTATTTTGGTTTTCTACTTAAAAGACGTACTGCTACTGTTACCCACTCCTGAGTCTCCTGACCAACTCAGAAGCTGCGAATGGACACCAACATAGACTCGAAATTCACACTTAACAACGACGACATAAAGTTCACAATTGATTGCTTTCGTTTAAGTTGGTCCATTGCCTGGTCGTTACGTACGCAGCGGTTATCTTCATGTCACGTGTGTCACAAACTGCGCATCTCGGGCGGTGTCGGGTATCAGTTAACGCGAGCGAGGTCGCGCGACCGCAGCGTCTGCCCGCTGGCCCACGCTGCTCCACTGCGCAGCCGCCGCCGGTGTCCGTTACACTGGGAGCCTCCCACGGGTCATGTTTGGGTTGGTGACGAATCCTACACTTCATGTGTTGGTGTGTTGCTGATAGCCCAAAACCATAACATTCTTACTTTAATTTAACTGTTGACAATAAAGAAGCGACTTCAAAATCGTTAAGTACGAATAAATTTACAAATAAAACATGTCACTAAAAGATGTCGGACTAGACGACAAGCTCCAACTTGAAAGAATTATCTGAATCTGTTCACCCAGTACGAAGATATGAAGTAAGGGTAACACAAAAAAGTTTCGAATTGAAATACTATTTTTTACCGGTTAAAAAGTGCCCCCAATATTCCACTATTGTATAGTTTAAGAGTTAATTTCTCAAAAAATTAACCCATAATTAATTACTTATTGATAAACAACAAGCTCACATACATTAATTAGTGTGACATGGTTTCTTGCAAGCGAAACAAAATGTTGCTAGTGTTTGTTAGTAAAATAGACTGTAGTATCTTCTGTTGAGAAATACCCAAACTATCGAGCGATAACAGCGATAAGATTAACGAATTACTATTTGTTTAGTAGATAAATGTTACTTCTATTAAGCATTAGACGTTTACTGGGTTAAGTATCTGTATACGTCCGCAAATTGCACTTACATTTACTCGTATGTTTAACGTCACATTATTTTAAGGAATTACTTGAGCCCGCGTCTTCGTTCGTGCATAGGAGTTTTTCTAGCGTGAATATCGATCCCGCGAGAACTCCAAGATAAGAAGTAGTCTATATATTGTTCTACAATCTCCTCTTTCTCCCAGTGAAAGTCCCATACGAATCAGCCGTTACTGACATTAGCCTTAGGGTCATTTCAAATGACAAAAGAAGTGCACATACAAAAATGAACCTTGATACAATTACTCAAAACTCTGTTTCCATTGCGATAAAAATATTTTCTTCTCTCCGAAGCGGTCTGTCTAAACGGGCCCTCACCATCACATCCAACTACCTAATCAACCTCTACCATAACCTCATGTACTCGTTTTCAGAACATTAAGTCGGGGTCAGGAGAGCTGCGGGTCGATGCGACCTGATTCCCGCCAAGTCACCAGCCGCTGGCGCAGCGCCAGCACGGCCAGACGGGGCGGCGCCGGCGCCCACGGATCATGGAGCACCCATTGTGTGAACAGGGGAGAGCTTCCGCCAGGCGATGTCACTGGGGACTGGGGGCCGAAAGTTAGCTTCGGGCCGAATGTTAAATTCGGGTCATTGCTAATAATATATACTAGCTTCCGCCCGCAGGCTTCGCCCGCGTGGAATTCGTTTAAACTTCACACTCCCTATTTCACCCCCTTTGGGGTGGAATTTCCAAAAATACTCTTAGTGCTCCCCTACACTCCCCAAGGAACATACATGCCAAATTTCAGCTTCTGCCGTTCAGTAGTATCGGCTGTGAGTTATCTGTCAGTCAATTACCAGTAACGCAAGAGTTTTATCTATACTAATATTATAAAGCTGAAGAGTTTGTTTGTTTGTTTGGTTGAACGCGCTAATCTCAGGAACTACTGGTTCGAATTGAAAATTTTTTTTTGTGTTGAATAGACCTTTTATCGAGGAAGGCTTTAGGCTATATAACATCACGCTGCAACAATTAGGAGCGAAGAAATAATGGAAAATGTGGAAAAAACGGGGAAAATTATTCATTCTCGAGGGCTTTCGTTGCATGCGTTGCGAAAACGATTCAAGATACCAAAAATATATGTATGAAAGAATTATTCCTCTTGAAATGATCTAAAAAAATGTCCACGACAGTATATATTATGTCTATCTTTTAAGATTAACACACTAGAACCGTTTTTATGGTAATCAAATTTGGTCGAACCCACTGCCATACGAAACTTGCCGCGTTTCCAAGTTTAATCTGAATTAATCTTGCTGTGATCCTTTGCTACTTTGCTATTATTTTGTCGTAAGCTTTATTTCTAAGTTTAATTTAATTTAACCTGAATTAATTTTGGTGGTAGTTTATTATCTTCCCGAAATTCCTACGGGAGCGGGACCTACGCGGTTGATACTTACGGGTCCCGAAGCGAAGCGAGGGCGGTTCGCTAGTATAATATGTTTAGATTACCTATGTAGCGTGATTCCGTTGAAACTTCGATAGTGCGGTCGAGGATACGTCTTCCGTTTGGCCAAACTCAGTATGACGCGTGTGACGTATTGTTTACTTAACGTACTCGGCGCTTGTGGTGTTATGCGTGTTCAGCGTTTCATGTGAAGCGCGCGCTCTTGTTACTGTAGATATACTTATCGCCTCTTCACCGATCATCCATTCGACCGATCGTCCAATACCACCTGGCTACCCATTAGACCACAGTCCGCTTATCACGTCATTTTCTGCCTATGCGTGTAAAGTGTAAAGAAACGAATTTCTTCTATCAGTGTTCCCACAGTATCACAGGGTCCTTCAAGAAGTGGATCGACCGCTTCCTTTTTGGCCGGCAACTCGTTGGTGACTGATATTGCCAATGTCCATGGACGACGGTAATCACTGACCATTAGATGACTCATCTGCTCATTTGTTTGCTTAAGCCATTATAAAAGTTCATACGATACGTGATGTGTTTAGTGTTGTTCAGTGCCTCTATTATGAGTTTTTAATACTATAGTTTACTATACACGCTAGCGTCTATCGTTTAGAATTTGTATGAGAATCCGTACAGCGCCTCTAGCGGTTACTATACAGAACTACAATTCTCATACAAATTCTAAACTTTAACTGCAATAGTAACGTCCTTTACGTTTACTACAACAACTCATAATAGAGGCACAGAACTATCTAATTAAAAACGCATCGCGTAGGTACTGATTACTAATGATAGTAATGATATTGTAGCGTAAATAATTAGGAAAGACGCATGGAAGTGACATGAATGAATGCAATGAACTTAATTCGAAGCAGGTTTTACAAGCACGATTCGAAAGTCAAATACGCAATCTCTTCAACAAATCTCTATGATGTGTGGTTTTGGAAGAACACCATTACAAAATCACAATATGTACCTAATTGTATATTTCAAAAATAAACCCCAGGCTTAGAAAATCCTTTAAGGAGCCTTAGATCATTAAACGCCTCAACAGACAGTCATAATAGCTAAAGCTAATAATTCAATTTATGCCAAAAAAGGCCTTCCATCGTTTTGGTAAAGAACTGACACTGCAAACAGCTGTACCGATTTCTACCAACGATAGAAAAACCACCGCAGCTAAACTGGCCTACGATAAAAAAATGCACTGAAGTCGGTTCAACCATTCAGGAGCTACGATGCCACAGACAGAAACACAGGCAGGTGGGTCACACTAGTTGTAATTATCCCTTCTTTTCCTCAAGTTACCCTTCTTTTTAGATAGTGTACGAGCACGTACATTGACGCGACCTCAATCTGTACTTACTCAATTAATCTTACTTAGCATATAAGAGTTTTCTTTATACCTAATATACAAATAAAATCTAGTGCAATACACAGCAGCATACGAGTTGGTCGGTTGTTTTATTCCTTACTACGTGATATACCTCCGGCCACGCTGCCCCCGCACTCACCCTTACTGAATGTACGAGACACTCCCGTACATTCATTTGGTCCTTCGAGCCGGATCAGATAGGTTTTCCTTAAGTTACCCTTCTTTTTAGGTCGAGGGGTTAAAAAGTGCCAAAACCTAGTCCTTCAATCTGTGAAATGTGACGCCAACCGGAGCAGCTCAAAGGAGCCGCCATCAGTGTCACAGATCGGCCACACCAAGGCCGTATGCAAATGTACCAGGTATTAGCAAGTCACGTCTCAGTCCTTGGCCCACTGCTCGTATTCACAACAAACACAACCCATTACATATATTATAACAAATGGTATCAATGGACAGCACTAATCGTGTTTTGCCCGCGTTGCGTAATTCGCCGTATTGTTGGTTAGAAATATAAAGATTGCAGAGGGTTTGCAAAACCTCCTAATATTGCTAAATAAATTGACACAACAATTCCGCTTCAACATTAGCAAGTAGAGAGATATATATGAGTAGAGATACCTCAAAAATTACTCGTCAGATGTCGCTCCAACAGTACCACACGGCAAGCACTATCTTTCGCTTAACAAATAATCATAAAAATTTGTTCACCAAGTATGTCACCGAAGTTAAGGGGATTTACACAAATAAAATATAGTCGAACTGAGAACTTTTTTACTGGAAGATCTCATTTCAATAAAAAAAATCAGTCGAAAGATGGTGCTTGTCATGCCATATTTGACGAGTATTTTTTTAGTGTTGTTATGTTTGTATTGATTTGACTTACATACTACGAGTATAGCATATCGACACGGGTCGCCCACGTGGCTGGCTATCGTGAAAATCGATAATAGATCGGACGGTGATCGACCGATAACGCGGCGATCAACTATCATTATCATTATCATTATCATATCGCACGTGTCACATTACACTCGACATTGTGTAACGTGAATAACAAATCGACCTGCCCTATCGTTAATGGAACGAAATTCCGAAGCTACTAAATGAAATGTACGATAATACGATTATTGAGTGAAGAAAATGGGAATGTATGCTATTGGCTGGGCCCAGTCATAGCAGCGCGCTTATTAGTTAATCAATTTTATTATTTGCAGCCAATAAGCTGTCAGGTGAGGTATGTCAGGGTAAAGTGCAACAATATAATAACTTGGTTCCAACTAGGGCATGCAATTATCCGCCCGAATTTACTATCCGGATAATACGGATAGTTCATTTTACTATCCGGATATTATCCGGATAAAACGGATAATACGGATAGTTAATGTTTTTCTAAAAAAATCAACCATAGTATGTATTAATTTTACTTTTTCTGTTACCTATAGTGGAACGAATCATAAACCTTTGCATATTTTTGACTTCCTCTTAAGAAAATTCAAAATTATCTAAAATTGAAAGTTATTTGTCTCACTTAAACTTCCGAAAATCGAGTTTTCTTCAGATATCCACGTTTTGGGATCATAGGACACTATTGTGACTATCCCCGCGATGGTCTATATATTGTGTGTGTCTATTTATGTGAACCTCTCATAATTATTTTTTGATGGCTTAACCAATTGAATTGCGGTTGATGCCATTTGAAAGATCTCCACTGATCTTAGATTTTCTACAAATTGTATTGAATCGAAAATGAATTGTTAAAGTGATGTTTATGTCTAATAACTTCCAAAATACTGTAACGTTTTGTTCCATAATCTCTCAAATCCGCAAAGTGCTTAAAATTTTTAAAACTGTTTTTAAACATAACTGCGAGACTTCGTGTCATATATTTTTCCGGGTTGATGCATGAGTTTGCAAAGTGTCCGATATAAGTGTGAAGCAGAAAGCCTTTATTTCCCCGTCACATTCAAAAATCTTGGTTCAAATTCTGTGATCAACCGCGTGTCTATTGCCACAGATCCATTTGTGGATGCTAGAAATAACGTATGTACCTCCACTAATACCTCATTAGGGTACCTCTGAGAGATTCGGTTTACTAAGAAAGAGATTTTTAAAGATATGAAGGTAGCAAATGAGCAAACAGCACCACCCTCACGCTGTCATCCATGATAATTGTGACCGAACAAAGATTAAATTAAGGGACTAGGATGGTAAGTCCAGTTAGAAATGATGATAGAATGTTAGTCGGTAAGTGTGAAGATTGGACAGGGACTGTTAAAGGTTCTCAAATCCTTACAGTGTCTAGACGTGAAAAAAGCCAGTGGTCTTGAGGGTGTTCCAATGAATGTACTAAAAGCCTGTATACTTGATACGTTTATTCCGCCTTACTTCCAAAATTGGATTATTATCAAAATCCGGGAAGCTTGCTAGCGCGCCTCTCGTTTTCAAATAAGGCAGCTGTGTCGATCTTTGTCATTATTAGCCAATTTCAATAACCCCACCACTTTGTAAGCTTATGGAGGGTATATTAAACTTGTGTCTTATTGAATGCCAAAACCAAACTACCTTCTTCGGGACTAATAAGCATAGGCTTACTTGGCATTTTAAGGAAGCTCCCGCTTTGTTTATTCCCCTATCGGAATTCTTGAGCAACCTTTCCTCCAGGTTGTTGTTCCTTGAAGACTCTGGCCGCAACTCTATTTCTACTACAAATATCCGGCCGGTAGGGATGAAAAACCATCTGAACGAGAGCTCCATATTACGGGTAGTGTTTCAATGGGACGATACTGAATCTTCTGAATCGTGTGAAATTTAAAGCCATAAAAACAGACGTATCAGTTTACCACCAAGAAGTGCTCATTCATTATGGCTTTCTGCTTTTAAAGTATAACAATTAAATGCTCTGACCGCCTTTAGTTGTTGGGAATTATAGTTACGTCGCACCTCAACATTGGGCGGTTCTTATGAACTGTCGTTGTCTGTCGAGCACGTAAACTAAGCAATGCTTCCGAGACGTAGGCTAAGATAAAAAGGTAGTTGAAAATTCAGTCAAACTATTTTTTGGGTCATATACCATAAAAAATGTGGTAGAAGTTGCAGAGGCAATCTCCAAAAAACCAAATAAAACATAAAATATTATATTTTCGTAATAATTAAGCAAACAAAATGTCTCCAAATGCTCAAAATAGTATAAAATTTTTACTATCCGTTTTATCCGTTTTATCCGGATAATAGGTCTTCTATTATCCGGATAGTATTTTCGGGCGGATATCCGGATAATACGGATATCCGGATATCCGGATATCATGCCCTAGTTCCAACAGAGTTTTCTACAACACTCACGATATTTTATTTTTATTATGTGTTCTGATTAATAGAGTTTCAACTATCTACCTTCGGGTACAGAATCCTAAAAACTAAAAACTACGAAAAGTCTTTAGCAATATTAATTTTACATAATATGTTACAAAATAACTTTCTAATCGCCACAGAACCGATTACAGCATTAATAATATTACTAGAGTTCATCGAGTAGTAGAAGCCCCTACAAACAGCAGCAGGTACTAGTGGCCAGTTCCTAGTTCCTAATCAACGTTTATTTTGCAAACACACGGTGACGTCATGAACCTGAATCACGGTATAGAAGTTCCGAACTAGCATACAGGAAGATCTTTAAAAATGTATTATTTATTTATTTTTTATTTTTTTATTTTCTTTGCCTAATCAGCCACGTTTTTGCCACAAAACATTGCGTCGAGTACCGTCTACGCCCACGCAACGTTCGCCAGATTGCTAGATACGCGCTATGCCCACACCCCAAACCTTATAAGGTTCTTACAAAGCTTGCGCGTAGGCTATGCCTCTGTTATGGGGTCCTAGTACTTTTGTTAACAAAAAAGACCGGTCACAAGCTCACAAGTCACAACCTCACAACTCCTAGCCGTTGCTTGGTAAAGCTAACGAACTAACTTCATTTTATGAACTCCCAGTACTTTGATTAACAGTAAAAGGTTGGTTCGACTCCCAGGCGAGGCAAATACAAATGAACATGATAAAAATCAAGTTTTATTATGATGTTTTGATAGCTCACGAAGTACCTACACATTGTATTGTAATCATTCCTCCAGTACGTCATGCTTTGCTTCGTCTTTTGTTAAGGCTACCACAAAACACTGGAACGAATTGCGCGCGTTGTTTTGCCGCTAGAGTACAATGATTTTAAAATTAAGTGTGAATAAATTTCTACAAGTCTAATGCGCTTAAACACCCACTAAATGAGTACTTACCATAATCGGAATTGTAATCAATCATCCTATAATTAATTAGAGTGAGCAAAGTTCCATATTAGTGTTATACACTGTCGACAATGACCGCATATCAACACGTGACCTTTATTAACGGTTGTTACCATAATGTAGTAGTATCAACATCAAGTTTAGTCTCCTCCACTTAACATGACTCCATTTAGTTATCAATTTATCACACACACACCCACACATCCCCCGACTGCATGGTGCAAATGTATTATGTTATGTTATGTCTATAGTTCTATACATATTTTTGTTCTTCCATGGTGCCCTCCTCCAAGGGATCCTGCGGAAGACCAGCGCTGGTTGACTGTGTATCACCAGCATAATGCTGAGCAGAATCCTTTTTGTAACATTAGGTACCTACAAATCAAGGTTGTATAATGCTGTAATGTTTTGTGTCTTTTCTGGCTGTATGTACTTTTTGTTACAAATAAAGAGATCTATCTATCTATAGACCAAACATGATGTCGCTTAGGATAAATAATTAGTCTTTATAAAAATCATAAGTTGATGAGAGTCAAAGTTCAATAAGACGCCATAATCTTATTGCGAAAAAAGTCGACGGAGTATGCTAAGTGGGGTAGGATAAGACCGTTTAAGATCTTTCACGACTTAAAGTTGGCAAACGACCATTCTCACTTATATTTGTATTTCCAACACTTATTACTTATTAGGTAGTATAGGTATCTGTTTATGTGCAAAAATCAATTTAAAACTTTTATAAACTTTACGTTATGTCAGTTTATGGAAGTTTTTCAATCAGAATAACAACATTTTCGCCCACGATACTCATCAATAAAACTCGTTGGGGAAATCGGCCAATCACTACATAGTATAAAACAAAGTCGCTATTTTTGTCCGTCTGTTTGTTTGTTTGTCTGTTTGTCTGTATGCTTAAATGTTTAAAATTACGCAACGGATTTTGATGCGGTTTTTTGTAATAGGTAGAGTGATTCAAGAGGAAGGTTTTTATGTATAATACATGCATATATTCCCACGAGAACGGGATCCACGCGGGTGAAACCGCGGGCGGGCCGCTAGTATCATACAAATCGGTGAAATACGAGTCAGACTCAGACCCACAAAAGGAGTTTTGCTATATCTACGCCAAATAATAACCAAACTTACAAAAAAAAACAGAGTTCAAAATTAATAAGTAGAGATAACTCAAAATTTTCCCGTCAGATGTTAAGAGACGGAATTTAAAGAGTGCAAAAGTATAAGTAAGTACGTTCCAACCAAATTTTCCACGAGACAAGTAAGTATTTTCTATTTTAAATATTTTCTCTCCTTTAGGAAAATTCTTGAAGATAGAAGGCAGGTCGCGTCGTTTAAAACGATATTCAATACCGATCTCAATATTTCCCATAGCCGTGTGTCGGCGGAGGTTTCCACACGCGATGTTGATATTAGCATAACATGACGACGACGATACGACACGTCACACGACGCGGCGCCGCGCCGGCACGATGTGTAAACATTTCATCATGTATTCAACTCATGTGTCGTATCTTGTATCCGTTGTAGAGTTCACGATATTAGGTATATTGTACACATAATATTATGATAGCGTGCATAGTATCATATTGGACAATGGACATACATTATAATTATCATCTTCATTGCAACCCAAGGGTAACTATAAATTCGTTATAAACGCGACATCTTTAATAGTCAAAAAAACTCTTCCGTTACTAAGTGACTGACAGTGACAGATAAAGTAGACAGCCGAAACTATAGTATAGTAAACCCAACTTAAAACTGAAACGAAAGAGGCGCTGTCGGACGCATTTGACATTCATTTGACCAATCATTGCACACTAGTAACTGACAGATGAATGACCGCAACGGACTTATGAATGACTTTTTGTTAGTTCCAATTTTTGCCATTTCAGAGATAAGTTGGGCGCACTGTACTGTACGCAAGAAGCTGAAATTAGGCATGTCATGTATGTTTCTTGGGGAATGTAGGGGAGCGAAAAAAAAGGGGTTTAGGAAATTCGTCCTCTGAGAATTCACTTGAAACTTGAATAAAGATGGAGCGGAGTTCAGAACTCTCACGTTCAAATCATTACTGCGCATTAAACTGCATTTACACTGAGTCAGCGAAAATATATAATCGCCACTTCTGCCAAAAACAAATTTATCACCTGCCCTCACAGTTCAATTTCGCTTGTAAGGAAAATTTACTTACTACATTTTACATACTCGTCACCAATCTACAATGTGCCTTATCACAGGGGCGGAAAGTTCGCATTTGTGTGGGATGCGATCAAAACGAATTTGGTATCGAATGCAGTAGCGAATTGAGCAAATGAAGCTTAATTTGTGTAGTCACGCGACGGCCGGAGCCCCCGGTGTTACACAACACTTCCAAGACCACAGATTACACCCGACCGGATAACTTTCTAATTCATATCCGCGCGTTAGCAGCCAGCATCTCTATAATTAAATAATAATTATATAGCTTGTACAAAATATATTAATTATTAATTACACACTTAGTTTAATTAAGGCGCTACAACCGTAATATGTAAAACCGAATCGGCGTGGTGCGCGCCACCAAAATAAAATCTCGGTGGCACAAAATGGAACTAAAAGTTCATTGCGCCGATTGCGCGTGGAACGGATAGGTCCTTGGAGTAGATAATGTAGATATTCGATTTATTTGATGTGAATTAATGGATTAACTGTTACATAATGTTAGAGATACATCGTTTTAACAGGTTTTAACTTCGATGAGTATCGATATAAATAATAATAATAAATAAATAAACGCTAACACACTCATACCCCCAGTAGGTTACTAGGCACCTGTGTCGCGGGTGGCATGGACTACACATAATATTACACATTACAATTACACCCATGACCCGAGTACAAATATTTATCTGCCACATAAATATCTGCCCCGGCCGGGAATCAAACCCGGGACCCCTCGCGTCGCAGACAGGGTCGCTACCAACTAGGCTACAGGGTCGTCAAAGCATAATATACTTAATAAGCATTTATTTAGTACATATTTCTTAGGTTTACATGAACACTTATAATACTTGTATCAAAGCACCGTCAAAGCTAGTGTGGATCAGTTGGTCGATGAATAGATATTATCGTCAATGTATTGTATCGGAAAAAAAAATTCAACTCGGCTCTAAGTTGCAATGCAATGCAACTATGTTATAATCTTTTGAATTTCGCCTAGCGCGTGCGACATCAAAGGACGCCGCCGTCGCCCGTCAGCTAAGGGCTCGGCTAGTCTAAGCTCCATAGTCTTAGACCCACAATTCTACAGCTTTTTAATTTTGTCGAAGAATCAATTATTTTTTTCAAATCTGTACCTGTCTGTTACTTTGGTTCGATTTAAAATATCTCAATAAATAAGTATGTATGTGATATGTGATCTTATTTACGTTAAAGAGAATCGCAAATAACTAATAGGTACATCGAATTAGATTATCGATTTCTTATGTCAACAATTAAGCAATTTAGATAGGAAATAAGGTTTAATCAATTTTAATTAATAATAATTAACGGTTGCAGTTCCAAAGTATTTGTAGGTAATAGTTTATTGATGTCCAATACATCGTAGTATGAAGTACCTACTTACTGCAAATTTACGGCGGCTCGTACATAAATAGGCCAAATCGTTTCAATTCTAAGTGACTATTAATCTGTGTCGAATAATAAATACCTAATAAGCAACCACTACTTACTGAATTTGATACTTTGTTACGAGTATTTCATCCCATTCCTCGCAATCTTATCGTAAATATGGGTTTATGTTTGTATTACTATTGCTAAGCATATTTATTAAATTATCGATTTATCGATCACATTATAAAAAAATAAATATCTATTTTTCAATCACAACAAAATAAATGCACGGGAACCAATAAACGCAGCCTTATGGCAAGGCAAGGGCCGGGCGAATATGGCGGCGTGCGCGCCGGCCGGCGGCCGCTTTTTCTAAGATGGCGGCAAAGCGAGGCTAGTGCAGTGCAGCTTAAACGCGACCAAACAATTTTGATATTGTAGACAATGTAAAATTACCTATTTCAATATTATTTTTTTAGGAGTGCAGTCATGCACGTGTTTTCTTTTATTTCTAATACTCAAGATTATTATGGACAAATCCTTAATTCAGTATTTACTTTATGTGACGTTGGCATTAACAAATTACCATGAATTACCATTAACAAATTCTATCAGAACTCCCGTCTAGTAGTTTTAGGTCATAGGTTTTACATCGATTTTACTTTTGTAAACATTACGTACGAAGACAAATTAGGTAGGTACGTTACGTTTAAATCAAGGACCAAGACTGTGTAGACCTTGAGGTAGTTGTATGAATGAAATCGTTATTGTATTTTGTTTACGAGAATTTTATAGTTATGAATGAAACAAATTGGTGTTTATCTTTGACCAAATTTCCTGTTTTTGGGGGATAATTTTACGTCATTCGTTTTAATTTTTTTTTCACGTAGACTTGTTCAGTGTCACCAATAGATATAGTGGATTTTTTTTCGGTAATTACAAACTAGTAGTGTAGATAATAGGTATAGATAAAGTCACAGTTGTCATGGGCAGCAGCGGAAATTGGCTAGCCTGCTCGTTAGCTACCTACCAGAAATCAATAAAAAAGCAAATAGAACCTTTTATTACGAATTAATACGAACTTATTACGTGTGCTTACAGTTTATATTCGAGTCGCCGAGCATATGGAATTGCCACTCCCCGCTAAAACCACATTTATTACCTGTGTTTAGAGTTTAATTTAGCTTGTGAGCAAAATATACTAAGCCCATTTTTCGATTCCGCCGTCAATCTTAAATGTATCTTAATCGCATGGGAGGAAGGCTGACATTCGTGTGCCATGCAATTATAAGGAATTTCAGATCGAACGCGAACGGAGTAGGTACCTATAGCTCGCACTGAACTGAGGGTATTTTAAAGTGTCATCGTCAATCTACAATTAACCTTAATCACAGGGGCAAAAAGCTTGCATTTGTGTGGGTTGCCATTTAAACGAATTCCGTATTCTTCGCAAAAGGACTATAAACACAAAATATATTTATTTATACTTACCTACATTTTTATTAGATGAATAAGTATGCATTATATAGTAAGTATACTTTAATAATTATATATAAAATTATAATTATTTCACCATTATTACGCGAGGTTCATTATAATGAACGATAAAATAATATAATAACTACACACATATGGTTGCTTGTGTGCCTGGCTGCTATGAACAACACACTAGACAAGAATACACACAGACTGAGAACAGAAATCTAAAATCATCATTTTATGTGCTGCTTCGCTGGGAATCCAACCCAGGACCCTTAGAACGGCGATCCAGCGTGTTAAAAATTGCACTATTCGGATCTTCATAAAATGTATTGTATTATTTTTATAATATTAGTAGATATTATAAGTATTATTTATAATATAAATGTTTATTATTTACAAGTTTATTATAATATTTATTTTATATTATTAATATTATAATTTAATGAGTTAGTTTTACGCAGGCAGGCTTTTAGGTATTTATACACCAGGTGAGCATCCCATGTTTTGCAATCTTCTATGTTACGTTGGCCGCGAAATTCAAACTTGATTCAATAGTGGCACAAAATTTACGAATTAACTGTTTTAAATGGTCGTATTTACAGTACTGATGTTATTTAAATATATTTAATTGAATACAATAGTAAAACAGTAACATTAGACCCCATAATATAATTTTTATACACACGAGAGAAACAACTCGATTACGAAAATTTACCAGATTATTTTAACAAAACGAGCGTGCGTTCACGTTGAGTCTACCCAGAGGAGTGAGGGGAGCGTTCTAAGCGCGCTAAATGTCATTGACGTAAGTGCCAATTGCATATTATTTTTTTCTTTCAAAACTGTTTCGGTTTTTGAGATTTCCATTCTTATGAAAACTTAGCTTTCATTGTTTACTATGTTTTAAAAATATTATCATCAACTAATTGTTAAAACTTTCGTAGTAAACTTGAAAACCAAAACTATTTGGACCTAACTTTACGATTTTTTTCTATCGAGAAAACTTCACATTTTACTGTTTTTGCTCTTATGAGATTCTTTATTATATAGTGAAGATACATATATCTAAATATCGGGGATATAGACTGTAAGCTTTAAAAATAATCTTAGATCTAAAACTACCATATTTCGGTTGTAGCGCCTTAACGTAATTTCTCTTTTTAATTATTTAATTGCATTGATTGAACCTTTCAATTTATAAATGTAAATAATTTGTTGGTTTCTCAGTTCGTTTGTTTGTTCATTCTCGCTCAGAATAGGCTAAACCAATTTCGACACGGTTATTTTATTTAAACTAGTTCACAATTAAACATTTTTTCAAGTGCTGAATCAAGGTCTTGCGAAGCTAAGGTTGTTATTAATATAAGAAAGTAACACTCCACCCATTTTAAAATCGGCACAGAGGAACTCTATCATCATAAATTAAATATTTTACTTAATACGTTATTTAGAAAGAAAGAAAGAAACATTTATTTCGTGTGAGACAAGCATGTTACAAGATTGTAACAGTAGGTAAGTATGAACAATATGCAAGAACAATTCACTATTACGCGACAAAACAAACAAAAGGAAAATAACATTCATATGTATGTGGGTACCATGTTACCCGACGAAAAAGGACTACCATCAGCCTGTGCCGTGGAACGGTTAGGAGCCACGGCTGCTGGTTTACAGTGTAGTCCCGATTTTTTTACATAGAAGGATTTACATAGAAGGAGAGTTAAGTTAAGATAGGGTTGCTTTATCGTAAAGAGGGAACCCTGCAAAATAGGGTTCCAATGACATCTGTGACATGGCCAAATTATTGTGACGAACTCACATTAGTGAGTCATCAATTATGACTTCATTAGTTGGGCACTATATTATTATGGAAAAGTAATTTCTCACTGTTGTAAAAACACTGTGTTGCTGAGATTCAGTTTGGTATTATTCACAGGGTTGACTATTGTGTTTTAAATAACTATTTCCATTAAGATAACGATTTAACAATTGAATAAAAAATCAGGAACAGACTAATTTTGCGTTTGGTTATGGTCACCACAACTCCCAATTCTAATTCTCAATTGACGTGGAACAAGTGTATACCCCAAGAATATCTTCAATTGATGTTATCCAGATCCACTGTTGACGTGATGTTGCATGACTTTACAGTGATTATGTGTGTGGGAGGTTTACGTCTAATTGAGTGGAAATCTTCTGCCCAAGCCTCACAGAGATATGACACATGACATGACTCAGTGAACTCGTCAAGTGGAATATTGTTTGATTCACAAATTAAGGTAAGAAGTACATGCTAAATAAGTTAGCAATAAATTGTGACAAATATCATTGAAAAAACTGATATAAATCATGCAAGCAGTTCTCCTTAATAAAGTTAAATAGATTCTAATGTATTCATGAATATAAAACTCTTGTTTTAATTTCATAACAAAATTTACTTGTCATTTCTCACATAAATGTACAAAAGCAAAGTGTTCACTATGCCAATACATGAATTATAAGTTTCCCATTCAATTTTGAAACTTAACTTAAAGACCTTAAGGTTCTATTTGCATGTCTGCATAATGTATGTACAAGACATTCTCATTTACCATAACCAAGGTCTATGTAGGCTACCATTGTCTCAGGCTCCGTATATAGGCATAGCACTAGATCCCACAGCAATGAGTCACACTGTTTACTGCACAGCCTCACCATATGGTAACTAGAATCCAATTAGATCATGTTACGAAATAATGGCATTGTATTGATAACCTTTGCCTAATCTATGATAAAAAAGTTAAGCAATACTGAGTGAATTATGTGACAAAAATCTTATAAAATTAAGTATTTTAAGTTTTATTTATCTGCATACAATACTGGAATGGACAAAGGAATTATCTACATTAAAGTGTTTTTAAGATTACTGGATCTTTAATTAAAAACATAAATACCTAGTAAGATTATCTTTTAATCCATTGATAAATTAATTATCAGAAAGTGAAAGATATTATAATTATTAACGATAGCTACTTTAACACTTCCGTTGAACGTAACCGAGTAAATTTAACGCTTTGTCAGCTCAGCTGGCCGTTTGCGAGCTCATTACCGATAAATGGAGCTGTTAGCGCAAACAAAAAAAGAACAATGAGCGAGTCGATCGCGGGAAAAGTCGCTGGGTTAACGCACCGGAGGTCAGCGCTAGCGGAACGCTATTATCCACGCCAGCCCTACTCTGCCACCACCAGGCCCGCGATTTAGTGGTCCGTACTCACCAACAATTCAACTTCTTTATCGCTGACAGGTCCGACTGCTTGGACCTCGCGATCACCATCTCCTCAGTTAACCGAGCCATTGCACTGCACAGACACTTGCACTAGCGATAAAATAGAAAACTGTAAAAATGAACACTGCAGGGTTATATCGGAGCGAGGTCGTGACCGCTCATCCTGCTGCGACTACCCAACATACGGCAACACGCGACGGCAGCGAAAAAAAACTGACAAAATGACAGAAAGAAAAACAAAAAAACACTTTTCTAGTACCTCCACAGACTAAAAAGAATACATGTCAATCGTTCGGATACTTTATCATTTCGAATTTATCATTGATTGGATACACGCTACACATCACAATATTAATCCTTTTTTTATTATAATATCCATAAATGCAAAATTATTTAATAATTCATCTAGATTTTTAATGGCTATAACCAAAAGCTCTTTCCTCATTTCGTGTTTACGGGTCGCACGAAATGTAGACCATTTTTTACTCGGAGTACGAGATTTTTTAAGTACTTACCTATAGTAGGGCCATTTTAATAGGCCACATTTGACAGTTCGTCAAAATTTTACAAAGTAACCTTGTAAGGGAGGCACCCCATAGTATCTAATACATTCCATACTAGATATTGTTAAACTTTTTACACTTAAAAGTAAGGAACTGACGTCGTTACAAAGTTACGTCAGTGAACTCTTTTTCTTTTTAAATATCAGGGATGGTACCGAAAGAAAATGATGAGTAGATAAGTTGAATTCGAGAAGTCGAACTAATCGACAAAAAGTATTTTACGATTACAAAATAAAATGTATTTTAATACAAACAAAATTTATTTTATTACATTTTAGGCCAAAAAATATGTAATCATTCATTTATATAATAACGTCTGGCTCACAAGTCAGTATCTAGAAACGTGAAATGTTACAAAAAAGTCATGATTTCATTTCGCGCCATTATTTGACGCATTATTTTTGTCATTTTTTTTGTCGTTGTGTGAACTGTGCGCTTATTAATACTTTTTATAACAATCGCATTCAATTTACAGATGTTTGAAGTCCTTATCGATTAATTAAATTAATCGATGTTTTTCAGCAGGTTACCCTCACTATAAAGCAAAGACAAACAGTTGTCAAATGTGGCCTATTAAAATGGCCCTACTTTACCTGGTGTTTCTTCGGGGTATTCGCATCGCACAAAATATGGTTGTAGTCTCTATGGTTGTAGTATTCGTCCGTGGTGGTATTTGTAGGTACCTCAGAGATTTGTACTATCTCTATGGGTGGTATTCGGTTGGTAGGTACCTACCACTACCTAGGTATTTTGGTATTTTGACACATTATTTTGATAGTGGAATGATTGAAGTCAGCTGTCAGTTATCAGCAAAGATATTGTTTGAATGAAGTGTAAATAAATAGTGTTTGTTTATTGTTATCAGGGTTATCAGCTTAGGTATCTCCAATAAATATTATTTTTTATTGATTGGGGTAATATTATGGTTTATTCTCATTCCATTTAACTCCTGCGAAGTAGTGTATCAAATATTAACATCCAAAACTAATTTTACGTAATTTCACATTTGAACTGAAATAGCGTTTTAGACACAGAGCGTCGCTTCTATCCGGCATTAAGCAATTTTGTGAATTTTGACTTGAAATGAGTAACAAACAGTGTGTAGTTCCCAACTGCGGCGACGGCATAAATCAGGGAATTTCTTACCATGAGTAAGTGTTTCAAAGTGTGTACCGCGGCATACTGGCTGGTGTACCGTGGTCATAAGTTGGTGTGTCTAAGAAAATTATGGTTACCTTAAAAACCTTTACGAGAGCAGCCCTGTCAATGATTGCTCCAAAGGAGAATGGGCCTTTTTATCTACAGTCCAATAATAATGAGATGAGTAGCACATTCTTAATTTGGGATAGAAATAGAATAGTAGATCAAATTTTACTATTGGAAGTTTCCTCAAATCTTTGTCTGTTTGGAGATACAGCCATGCGAACATGAGTATGTCCAAGCCAGGAAGTATTATTGTCATATTTTAATTAATAATATTATCAACACTATTACACAATATTATTGTAGGTGCTTATCAGGACAACGTACTATAGGTACTTGTGCTCATATGCTATCGATAATCTGGTACTTAGGGTGTGCCCGTCATGAAGGGTTTAATGCACCGGCATTGTTCCTTAAACAATGTTATCCTCGATGATAATGATGTTTGATAATTAAAAAAGGATGAGGTTCTCAATTTGTCTGTATGTTTTTTTCTTTTTTGTCTTATGTGTGTTACCTCATAACTTTGCACTAGATGAACCGATTTCGATAATTCTTTCGATATTCGAAAGCTGATGACTGCCGTGTGGTCCCATTTTTGCCATTTGATCGACATCTGAAGGTCATATTTTGAGTTATTCTGGATAATGTGAATATAATTTATGCTTTGACTGAGCTAATAATTTGACTGAGTAGGTATTCCGATTTTGATGATCCTTTTTTATTCGAAAGGTATCGGTCGTCGGTTTCGTGTGGTCTCTTATAAGTTGGAGTGACACATGGAGCAAATATGGAGAGGAGACGTTGTATGTATATTTTTCTATGAAAGATCGCGTGACGATTTGCGGGGCGAGGGGGATAAAGAAATGGGCGGGATAATCGACTTTACTACGTAGTTCAACTATCTCACACTAGATGGATTCTAAATACGGCCGTGTTTTTGTTGTTGTAAGTAGTTGTCGATAGATGGCGCTGTTTATAAAATGATTATAAAAAACTAGAAAAATAATATTTTGGTGGTAAAAATTCTTTAGGAATTAATGTAGGACGAATTTCAGTACGTATGATTATCAAGATATAATAATTGTTAGCTCTACGCACCTATGCATTTTTATTTCCCCTGATACAAAGTGTCGCCATCTAACGTCAAGTAGAAATTTATTTGGTGAGCGCCGTTAGTAGACTGACTTAAGGCCACGCCCACTGTGATGACGTCAGGACCTAGTTGAGTTACAGTGCACAGTTGCTTATGCCGTCTCCTCTCTATATTTGCTCCATGGAGTGACATCTGCGAGTGGTTTTGAGTTATGTCGACTTTGAAGTTGGTTTTTTTTTGTAAAAAGTTATGTAGACCAGCTTCCATACATTTTTGCCCGTCCTCCTTTTGACCATTTATGCTGAATTAAACAGGCTCATGTTTCGCATTAAATACCTTTTCTGTTTAAAAGTTAGGTTTGTTGATTGATTATAAATATTGTTTTCTTTATTTATATCAAATGTTAATTAACATTAATTGAAAAACAAATTTTTGATTTGAAGTGCATCTCCAAAAATTTTCACCTGGCACACTTTCCTAGGTGTACCGTGACTTAATTTTAATTAATTGAATTAATTTTAATCACCACAAAAGTTAGCAGAACATCAAGTCTTCGAGTTATTTTGCAGATTCCCCAAAGACCGGTTGCTGCGGGAGGCGTGGCTTATCTCGCTGCTGATGGCAGGCTGGCGGACCGTGGACACGGGCGTGGTGTGCTCGCGCCACTTCCGCCGCGAGGACCTGCTGGAGGAGGGCGGGCGGCGCGCGCTCAAACCTGATGCTGTGCCGCTCATGTGTGTGCAGGTGAGTAGCGAGTAGTGTTTGAGTATCTGGGCATGGGAAACCAGTATCTCTATGAAGCCATTGCAACGGTTTCTGTTATTTGGCCGTGTTCTTGTCCGGAGGTCACCAGTTTGGCAATAGGGAGATCTCTCGCCAGGCGAGATTACATGCCTGGGGGGCGGCCGAGGCCCCGAGTGAATGTACTCGAGGCGTGGTATATATGCCGGCGATCGACAATTCTTCGATAGCGCGATTCAGGCTTCGGTGACGTCACCGTGTGACACCACAGTTATATTATTATGGTTGTCTGAGTTCTGATTAACCAGCAACTAAATTAGACATGCTCTGACTTGCCGCTACATCCTAAGCAAAGCAAAGGGGTTCAAAGTTCAAACCTCACAGGAGCATTTAAGTTAAGACAAACCATTGTTGTTGTTATCTCAGGCTCTGTATGTGCGAAGCTGTGAGGGCAGCTATATTCAACAGCAGCTGCCAATAAAATTTAATTAAATTATAATTAAGTTAAATAAATCCAATGGAGTCAGACATAGATTAAGTATTTACACTAAAAATAATCATTGCATTAATGTCACGAGATTCATTGTATGAAATCTAAAGTCTTCCCAAGGTTTGGTTGAAACAGTCCTAAAACCACAGAAGTATAAGAAATGGTTTGCACCAAAATTGTTCCAGGTGTGCCGGATATGCTTCAGGAACACCACGCTGTACCTGATGACGCCGTACAGCATGCTGTGCAAGGCCTACGAGACGCTGGCCGGCTTCCCGGTGAGAATTGCCAATTGCAGTGGTTAAGGTACTTTGTGAGATTATAATTATTATTGATCAAAAATTTACAAATTGATGATGTTGTGTAAATTTTATACGGAGGAAGTAAAATATAAATTGCAAAGTTTTCTTGAAATGGTAGTTGTAACGTCTCTGCAGCATGAATGTATCATAGTAACGGCAGAGTAAGAAAAAATTTAAAAAGACAAAAAAATTAAGCTCGGGGTAACTTTACACCGCATTTATAAGTTACAGAGGTTGTGTTAAAGTCAGGTTTTTTTTGGCAAAGGGAGATCTCTCAGCAGGCGAGACGACATGCCTGGGGGGCGGCCGAGGCCCAAACGAATGTATTCGAGGCATGGTATATATGCCAGCGATGTACAAATCTTGGATAGCGCGTTTCGTGTGACGTGTGTGCAATGTCGCCACATTTTTATCAACGTTACAAAATGTAATCAGGTGGAAGACGAGTACCGGCTGCCGCCGTACGTGTGCGGCAAGTGTGCGGAGCGCTTGTTAGAGGGGGTTCGCTTCCGACACGCGGCGCGCCGCGCGCACTCGCTGCTGCACAACGTGGCGCGCGACCGCGGCCTGGTGCGTCTGGACCATACATTTATTACATAACTATAGATTGGCAACTGTCTCACTTGAACGAAACCAAAAATGAATCGCCCGCCGTCGGTGCCGAGCGCGACGCTTGGGGGCTTTTATATTCATAGGAGTCACATCCAGGTACCGCACAAGTAACCATCACTAATTAACACTACAAAGGACGTTAGTCCACACAGAAATGTAAAAAATAAATTAAGTGTTTTGAGAAAATTGAGGAACAATTTTTGACAAGAGCCCGCTAAGCCGTCTAAAAATTGGTTTCGTCTATCTATCTCACTCTGCCATACGTGTATCATTATGTTTGGCTCTTTTGCATTGCCAATCTATCTAAACGTCATTGTATGCTACATCTATGGTCTGGAGGGTTTTAGGCTTTTAGGCAAAATATAATATAGGAAGGCAGGGTTAAAATAGCTTATAATAGGAAACGGTGGCGCAATGAACATTATTCATAGGGAAACGGGAAGCAAGTAGGAAGTAGAAAGTGACATATTGACATAGAGTATAAGTGCAATAAGTGGTGAAAAGCAAACTCTCCGGAACGAACCACAGAGTATTAATTGTAGTTTGTTTACAGATAATTAAATACATATACCAAAAATGTCTTGAGTAACTACCACCGCCCGTCACTTTTGTACAATTTTTATTCTAATATAACGAGTAAAGGAGTTCTTAAAAGTGGCAATATTTCTTTTATTTAACAAAAGGTTTTATCTACCCTTGTCATCATTATTATAAATGTATCGATTGTACTACTTGTAACTTATTTGTTGCTTTATATAATAACTTCTGATTTATTCATACTTCTTGTTTACAGTTTGCAGGGTCCGCGCAGTGGCTTCGGATCTGATGGAGACATAGACGTTGAAATGACTGGCACAGATTATATATACTTACTGAGATAGACATGTAGTCATAATGAATATACCTGACTGGCGTGAAGATACTGTCGTTGATGACATTGGAGATAATGATGGAAGCAGTCAGGATGAAGTTCATGAAGAAACAGTTCATGATGTCCCGTGGTTGAATGGAATTGTATACTTCAGTCCCTGAGGAATGCTGCTATAAGCTAAAAACATCTTTATTATGTATATTCAAAGTTGAATTTTGCTTGTAAGCAAAATTTACTTACGACATTTTAAATTTTTGCCATCATTCAACAATGAGACCTAATTACATGTGGCGGAAAGCTGGCATTTGTGGGGATTGCCATTAAAAGGAATTCTATGTCGGACGCGAACGGAGTATAGAGGACTAGGACATCAGTGACGGAATTGCAGAAAATGATTGAGTTGGCAATGTTATTGAAGGAATTTATGAAATTGGTGATGTCAATGCAAAAAGTACATAAATTAGTGATGTATTATAATTGCAGAAAATACGGAATTGAGTGATGTGAGTGGAGAAAATATTGAACTGAGTGATGTAATTGCAGAAAGAAATACAATGAGTAGTTTATATCAGACTTGGAAAGATAAATGTATGTCTTATTTGACTATAATACTCTTTCTTTTGATTAAATTATACTGTACATGAAATAAAGAGTTTTAATTTTTCGTCACACAAAAAGACGACAGACAGTAGGTACTACTGAACTGGTTTGATTCACAAATAATAGGGATGCATGAGGTTAAGCAAAAGAAGGTAACCTACCAGACAAGAGAGGAGAGAATTTAAGCGTCATCTGATCACGTTCTGAATTTGTAAATTATGCGAGTAGTCTAGAAAATTTCGATAGCGTGATTCAGGCTTCCACACCACACCACCACAGGCACCACAAGAGCTTTATGACATCATGAAAATTGGTGCAGTAGGATGTGTTTTAACCTGTTGAACAAAGTGGTTTACCACGGAGCATGGATAAGGATAGTCTATAACCTCAACATTGTTACATCTCGGTTTTATAATTTACTATTGAAATCAGAAGCGAACAAGCGTTAGCATTAGTGTTTAGGGTTAGGTGCAGATAAAGTAGGTAAATATAAGTTAAGATTGACTATTTTTATTTATCCCATCCAAGTCACAGCGAACAACAAAACTACAAACTACTGGCCCTACTTTTATACAAATAGGCACAGACGAGGTGACGAGGCACAAAGATGATCTATAAAGGTTTAGACATGAAAACACTGCAACACTGCTGTTACAGTGCTACAAACTTATCTGTCTCGGTAAGGGGAGCGTTTGGCCACGTTAGGCACTTCTCAAACAATGCTATTTATGAGCTACGCGTCTGCAACGCAATCCAAAATTTGTATGTATCTGACATTTTTCACTGACAGGAGACACGTCTACGATACGACTCCTGTTAGTCAAAAGTGTCAGATACATAGAATTTTGGGATTGCGTCGCTGTCGCGTACCTAGCTAATAAATAGCGTAATGTGAGAAGTGCCTTACTATCATGCATTATATTATATTACTCTTTGGTTACTATCTTTGTCTGACAAAAGTATGACATTTAATAATAAGAATAATAATAATTCATTTATTTGTTGAAGTGTAGGTAACATTAAAGGTGTTAACAATTTTTTTCTCCAATACACTTTGCATTAGTTCTAATTTTAGCCACCGTAACAGATAAGTTTGTGGCACTGTATGTTTGTTGGATATATCCAGCACCTTCGTCTAATGTATAGTGCGTTTCACCTAAGAGTTCCCTTCGCTGGGTTCGCTATATTGTTGGCAGCCCTGTCTGTCAAAACGCAAACAATCGAGATCCGAAACTTAGAGATCTGCTTTATTTTTCCCATTATTTGTTGTTTTTGAGTTTTAATCATGCATAGAACACTGAAAAATGGTGAAAGAGAGTTGGTGTTAAAAGTAAAAAGCTTTTGTGAACGTGAAAAACGCAACAAGGAACCACTAATTCCGCTGGAATGTGTTCGACGCCGTGTTGCCGCCATAACAGGTTGGTTATTGATAATTTCCCCAAATGGTTGACAGCGATTACTATATTTTATTTTATTACTCAGCATAACTTAATTATAAAATACCACTGTCATTATGTTACAATTAAGATAACGATGGTAACCACAGTAGATAGGTATTATTATTTTGCAAGAAGGCGCTGCTACCCCTACTAGGCTATTTATTTGTACATGAGGTTATTTCTTTTTTATATTAAACTAATTAATAAATTTTCCTTTTAAGGTATTTTGGAAAAGACGGTATCAAAAATTACTTGTGAAGGTGAGGTGGCAGCCAGTACGTCAACCAAAATTTCTACTCCGGGCAAAAAACGTCATCGAGAAAAAGAAGTAAAATTGGATGACTTTGAACGTTGTGTATTACGGCATAAAAAACACGAATTCTATGCCGCGAGGAAAGAATTACCTACTCTTGGTAAATTGGTAAATGAGATGCGAAATGATATAGATTTTAAGGGAAGCCGCACTACTTTATGGAGAAGAATGAAAGAGATGGGTTTTTATTTTAAAAATGTAAATCAAAAATAAAAAAAATTAATGGAGAGATATGACATTGTAGCTTGGCGATATCGATATCTTAAAGAATTGAGAGATAATCGTCATGATGGCCAACGTCCAGTTGTATATTTGGACGAGACTTTTATACACTCCACATATTGTACACAAAAATGTTGGCAAAGTGAAACTGAAGAAGGTGTTTTAATCTCGGACTCAAAGAATAAAAGCGCTACAATATAACGACACTCACGTGTTTTATTAGAAATGACCTTTTCATAATATTAATATCGTAATTATGTACTGTATTTTTTCAATATTGCGTTGGTGGATATATACTCAGCCGAAAAAAAATATATTTTGTAACGTAAATATTTATAGCTTCGGAAGAACACAATAAGTCATCTTATTTTCTCCCTAGTTAAAGGGAATATTTTTTTGTTTTAATTTGGCAACACTCATTTCATCGCTACCAACATTATAGCGAGGGGAACTCTTACGTGAAACGCACTGTAAGTAGTCTATGCTGCTGATTATCGCTATTTTTATTTATTCTATAATTTAATTAGTTGGTTCTGACTTCTGACAATTTGACGCTTCTGTGCCTATGTTCTGTGCTATGCTTCTGTGTGCTTCTGGCAACCCCACATTCGTTCGTCAATTTTTGAATTTTGTTTGGGGGTACATAATAATTCTTTTTACTTGTTTTTATTTCTGATAATCGGAGAATTAATTTTATACCTACTGCAAAAATAATTCCATTGTTGTGTTTGAAAATATGGATTAATATACGGTTATATACAAATACCGACTGAATTTGAATTCGTTAATACTGAAATTATTGTTTTTAATCAAGAAATAACAATAACATGCGTTGTGTCGTTCCTCACTGCGGCAATGATTGGAATAACGCACCCCGGAGCTTATCTTACTATCGGTAAGTATTTTCATTTTACTATAGATAAAGACGGGGTTATAATAAAATTCAAAGGTACCTACCGTGAGATCAAAGCCTTTGGTTTTGGTTTCGTAAAGATTGCTTTGGAACAGTAATATTCGGTAAGTCTAGAAGCTAAGCTCAACATGGCTGAAGTGTTTGTGACAACCAGAATGGCACAATGTTCAACATGCTCGATTCTAGGATTGATTCTAAGCGAAACAGAAATTTGAATGAGTTTAAAATTTCGTTTTTGGTCTGGGTGTGTGCGTGTCTTGAGTGTTGTCCATGGCACCCAAAACAAAAGGAATCCTAGTGTGGGGCTATGAGTGTGTAGCGTTATTATTTATTTATTAAATTTCCGTTTTTGGTCTATGCATGTGTGTCTTGGGTGTTGTTCATGGAATCCACGACACAGGGGATAAGACTGCTAAGAGTGTGTGGCTTTTTCTTAATAACTGAATCAGTTGGTAAACTCGTGGTAGATTTCCGGAGGAGTCATCTGTCCGAATGGCCTGGCTGTCAGCGCTGCGCTTGTCCTGGGTGTCAGCACTGTGCTCGTCCGGGGCGGCGCCGGGCGTCACGGTGTGCGCGCACCACTTCTGGCCTGAAGACCAGGTGCAGGTGGAGGGTAGACGCGTGCTGAAGCCTGGTGCTGTGCCCTTCCCACATGTACGGGTGAGAAACTGTGAGACAACAATATTTAGCGAGTTAAACAAAATTAGTTTAAGGTTTGGCAAAGGGATTTGTCCATGAAGCGAAGTGTTATGCTTATATGTATATATAGCGGCCGCACTGCGACTGTTCACGGTCAGAACTAGTGTATATATAAATGCGAGCTGTATAGAAAACTTTGATAGTGTGGTTCAGGCTTTGTGACATTACCATGTAACATGTGGCGACATTACACACACGTTACACGGTGTCGTCATCGATGCCTGAATCACGCTATCAAGGATTTGTACACCACTCGAATATATACTACGACCCGAGTGGATTAACTTGCGTGGTGGTCCCACAGGCATGTCGTCTTACCTGCAGGGAAATCTCCATTTGCCCAAAACATGTGCGAAGATTGATCTGTTCCAATTGTTACAGGTGTGTCGGATATGCTTCAGGGATCGCAAAGTGCATCTGATGACGGCGTACGACATGTTGTATGAGGCGTACGAGTCAATAACTGGATTATTGGTAAGATTTTTGACGTGATAACTTGTTATGGCAGGGTAAAACAGTCAAAACATTTCGTTACGTAACGCGTTGTGGCGCCAGTCTGTCTGGCTTCTCCTTCTAACATGCATACGACAGCGGAAAGCAGGCCTCATTGTAAAACACACACACACACACAGCGCTAGCCGTATTTCGGACGGATTGTAATAACCTAAGCTATTCTAAAGTTTCAAAAATTTCAATTTTAAATAACTTTATAAACAATCTGATGGTGATACATTCCTTGATGTTAATCTTTAACTTAGTACTTAGAAATCCATCCAAAAATAGTAAGTAAATAAAAAAAATAGGTAAATACTTTTGAGATAATAATATGAATATGAACTATTGAACCATGTATCTTTCTCTATTATATTATGTATATCGATGTTTAAAAGCAAATTTATTTGTTGACAGTTGAAAGATGACCGCAACTTGCCTCCGTATGTGTGTGGTGAGTGTGGAATTCGTCTGCTAGGCTATGTGCAACTCAGAAACTGCAGCTTACAAGCCCACTCTACTCTTCGGAACGTCATTAAGACACATGGCGAGGTGAGTATTATTGACTGCCGTATGATTGCAGACTCAATGCACCTTATGCATATCTCAATGCATCTTCAAAGTCAATAGCATTCTTATAACGAAAGGTTATTGCAAACTTGGCAATTATTTCAAAGATAAAACAGCTTGGACACGAGTATTATATTAAAACAGTAAATTTTTTAAATCAAAAATGTGATTATGACTCCAATAGTACAGATGAATAATTTATGACAACTATTCATAGCTTAATTGTTGTGCTCTGAAAAAAATTTCCTACTCCGCTTAGAAACTTGCAAATATTATAGTAACATTTTAATATTCAATAACACTGACATAAGTTCTTAATACAATTTCAGATAACACCAGATTTTATATCCTCAGTTAGAGAACTGGATCCGTTCAACAGAAACTTAACTGATTGCGAATTGGATGTTCAAAAGACTAGCACAGATAAAATAAACGGTGATAGACATGTGGACACAATTACAGTTGACTGTGAAGGTGTGGGTAGTCAGGAAAATAATGATGAAACAAGTAATGAAGCCCTTTGTATGAATGAAGTGGTTGAAGATAATGAAATCAGTGAAGTCATTGCAAAAAATAATGATGTCTTGAAGGATATTGATGATAATCAGCAAACTGCTAAGAAAGCAGTATGTAAGCACTTAAAAGAAGATATATATGATGATGCTTCTTTTGATGAGCATTTTATCAATGAAATTCCATCATGTTTCTTTGAACCGGAGATTATTATCAGTGAAGGGGATATTGTGTTCAACAAAGTCGTAACTGACGCAACTGAGCAAAGACGACACAGAGAGCCAAGAGAGACACGCGGAACGCTACAGTATACTATCCGGCACGTAAGTTGGCAAGAGTCGTTAGATGCGCAGAAGTCATTTTTTAGGTGTCGTAGGTGGTGAAGCGGGACGCGGGGTATGACGTAGCGCCGATCCGAGCGCGCCATTGGTGCGTCAGTCGACCCTTGCCTCCCGCACCGCGTCTACGTTTCGTTCGCCCCGGAATACACTTGCGGCCACGAAAGTTGTCCCCTTTGTTATTGTAAATTGTAATTGTGCCAAGGGTAGCATATTTATTATCTGATAGTGAGGATGATTAAGTGTCGTCGTCACTTTCAGATAATAAATGTTATAACATTTATTTAATAAAAAAAAATACTTTCAAATGCATTTATTTTATTTATAACTCTAAATAATCTTCACTTATTCCTTCCCTTCCTTTAACTTTCTTATAAATTGACATGATCAACAATAATTGATGGCAGTAACCATAGAATAATGACAAGTAATAAAAGTGACCACTTTTTTGTTCCACAAGTACACGATGCGCGAACTTATCCCCACTACGTCAAAACCTTGCCAAGTTACGTGCCGGATAGTATAGCCAAGAGAGCCAAGCGGAACGCCACAGTAGGCGCGCCGGGAGCGCACGACTCGCAAGCGGAGCGCGCCGCGTGGAAGCACAGCGCGGTTGCTACTACATTGTGACCCTAAGATTTAATGATAACCCATACAAATGCCAGCTTTCAGCTCCTATGAATAAGGTTCATTGCAGATTGACGGCGACGAGAATTTGTAATGCCTAAAGTAAATATTTCGTGCAAGCAAAATTGAAATGTAGCGGCGGTAATAAATTTGTTTTTGGTGGGAAGAGGCAATTCTGTATGCTGTGATATTTGTATTGTCCGAGCCACAGGGTATCCTAGTTTTAATTTTGTAGCATTTTTTTCATGCTCTTTTATTTTTCTTTTGATTTATTGTGATAATATATGTATTGTTTTATTGTGATAATATACACTTATAGTTGTTATAATATTTATTTCTTACCATTGACATGGACGAAATTTATTGATTACCATTACTGACATTTATGGCACCCACAACTCAGGCAATCCTAGTGTGGGGCTATGAGTGTATAGCGTTATTATATCGTCGGTACAAAAGTCAACTCGCCCATTGATCTATTATTCCTTATCTCTATGAACTCGCCAATCTGCAAATCGTCGGGGATAGTGCAATAGCGCGTAACTAACATTCGACAATTCCGCGTATCTGACCAAGGTAGCCAATGTTCAATTTCGCGGACATTCCGCGTAAGATCTCGATTGGCAGCCTTCCCGCTGACTTGACTTTCAGTCGACTAATAGAAAGCTAGAATTCTCCCAAAAACAATACTGCGTATCTACAGCCGGCAGTCGACGATACCGCGTATGTCATCAGGTGTAATTGAGAGCTTGTTTTGTGGTTTAGTTTTGTTGTAAAACTCAGTGTTTACGTTATAAATATTAATGACAACATAAAGTAAGTATTAATTCAATATAAATTAAGTATTTTTATGTGAAATTTCATCTGTTAAGTATCATTTAAATAAATTTTACCTTTCTTCAATCGTTCTAACCTATTTGTTTTTTTCAGAAATATCTAATATCACGAGGAGAGCTACAAACGAGCTAGACTAACCCGACATTACACGGAAGATATCCCGGACGTCAGCCTGTATGAGATTAGAGAGGCTTTCAAACAATTAAAAAACAACAAAGCACCGGGAGATGACGGAATAACAAGCGAACTGCTAAGAGCTGGAGGAAAACCCCTCCTAGTGGCGCTCCAAAAGCTGTTCGATTCCGTCATCAATACTGGGACTACCTCGGAAGCGTGGAGCAGAAGTGTAGTGACGCTATTCTTTAAAAAGGGCGATAAGACCCTTTTAAAGAACTACAGGCCCATTGCACTTCTGAGTCACGTTTATAGACTGTTTTCGAGAGTCCTCACAAATCACATTGCACGCAGGCTTGACGACTTCCAGCCTCCCGAACAAGCAGGATTCCGTAAAGGCTACAGTACCATAGACCACATACATACGCTACGGTAGATTATACAGAAGACCGAGGAGTATAATTTGCCGCTATGTGAAGTCTATGTGGACTTTGAGAAAGCCTTCGATTCTATCGAGACCTGGGCGGTACTAAATTCTCTCCAGCGGTCGACGCGAATCGACTACCGGTATATCGAGGTGTTGAAGTATTTATATTTATCAGCCACCATGTCCGTCAGAGTACACGACACAGCAACGAACCCCATTCAGCTGCAGAGAGGTGTCAGACAGGGGGACGTTATATCCCCAAAACTGTTCACCACTGCGCTGGAAGACGTGTTCAAGCTAATGGAGTAAAAACGACGTGGCATTAATATCAATGGCGAATACATCACACACCTGCGGTATGCCGACGATATAGTCATTTTGGCGAGATTTCGAGAAAGAAGTCACTCGTAGAATCCAACTAGGATAGGCTGCGTTCGGGAAATTACGTCACATCTTGTCGTCCAAAATACCTCAGTGCCTGAAGTCGAAGATGTTCGAGCAATGTGTGTTGCTAGGGATGACATACGGCTCCGAGACGTGGTGCTTTACGATTGGTCTAATCCGCAAGCTCAAAGTCGCACAGCGGGCTATGGAGAGAGCTATACTCGGTATTTCTCTACGTGATCGAATCAGAAATGAGGCGATTCGTAGACGAACGCGGGTAACCGACATAGCTCAAAGAATTAGCCGGCTGAAGTGGTAATAGGCCGGCCATATAGCTCGAAGGACCGATAACCGTTGGGGAAGAAAGTGGAGGCCCTGTCTCGGAAAAAGGAGCGTAGGACGCCCCCCGACCAGGTGGTCTGACAACCTGAAGAGGACAGCGGGCATCCGCTGGCTTCAGAAGGCGCAGGACCGGTAAGAATGGCTCAAATTAGGGGAGGCCTTTGTCCAGCAGTGGACGCTAAAAGACTGATGGATAGATAGATGGATGGATGGAAGACAAGTGATGTTAATAATACAGTATTTTGAAGTTTATATTTAACTGAGATTGTGTGGACTTTTTGAAAAACTTATAATTTTAGGATACTTATTGTTTAATACACTTATTAAAATGCTGGTAAATCTAAAATAGATTGAGAAAAAAGTGATGTTGATGTTCAGTAACTTTAAATTTATATTTAAGGGATATTGAATAGAAAAATACTTTAATTAATAAATAAAACTTTTTTTTTGTAAGAACAGCGCCCATAAGCTGGTAAAGATCTGATTTTGTAAACCATATTTTGCCTTAATTATTAAATATTATTATTAAAATTAATTACCTGTTTGATTTCAAAACCGCGTAACTGGCTTTTAGGCTCCATTTTGACAATATTGTGGTTAAATCATATCCGCGTAAGTAGCGTGGCGCGTGTATTAATCATTATAATTGATCATTTATAGTAAAAGTATATAGAAAACATCAATTACTATTATCTATGTAAGAATGAACCCATTTACACTTTAAATAACAATATGAAAAAGTTTTAACTTGCCCGTGTAAAATTTGATCTTCTGCAGATACGCGGTCTTTACATGTGCTAGTTACGCGCTATTGCACTATCCCCGACGAAATGTCAAAATGTTCAGGAAGGGTAGGATTTTAATAAAAAAAGTATGTATCGTTGTAAATCAGGGATTTCTTAAAATCAATTCAAGTTAATGAATTTGTATACTATTGGCACAGATACAATATTTTGCCACAATATGGGTTGTGTAAAAAATATTGATGTCCAATGTATGTATGTCAAAACTGCCAAAATTACGTTGACTTTTGTACCGACGATATTATTATTATTATTACTGTCTGTGTGTCATCGGTAAAGAATAGATAGGTTATATTTTTGACCAATCGCTATACCGATTGAATGTTGTGCCATTGTTGATTGTGATTTTGAGATGTTAATGTTGAACCATTAATAGTTTTTGGTGATTATATATCTTTTGTAATAGTTTGATCAAACAAGATTTATAAATGTTAGGTGTAAGTGTCGTAATATTAAGTATGTGGCTATTTATCGTGCGGGGAACAAAATGATGAAAATCAGGTGAATATTGTAAAGAAAGCTGCAGTATGTATTTTATCTTTATCTATGAGATAATTTATGATAAATAATTAAATTATCATAAATAATTTACGTAAAAATTTCTGCACACAGACTGTCATAGGTCCAATAAGTTTGGAAAAAAACAATGTTAACGGAAACTGAAAACAAACGAGAGTGAATGTGGGATGTCTTTATTGTTTACCACCTTTGATGATCTAATGTCTAGATTGAGCGTCGCCCTACAATGAAAACAAAAAAAAAACAAGGCAAGACAATTTTTTGACACGTTTGCGCGGATTCGATGTTCCATCTAGACATTAGATCATCAAAGTTTACCACGTACATAGTTGATTGGATATTGTACGAAGAAAAATTTGTATGTTCCTATTTACGATTATTATCGTAAATACCGTTTGATTAAACTATACCATATTGAATGTGTGTTTTATTTATTCTAATCTCAGAATAACTTAAATGTGTGTACGAGGAAACAGCCAAGTGGCTATCCTGTCCTGACAGTAGAGTCACAAGCACAACACAATAAATAACCATGTGGTCGAGTTGTATCGATGCCGAATCGTTTTATGTCTTGGTAGGCCATATCCGTCTCATCTAACTTAAAATGAAAACGCAGTAATTTTACATTCGTAATGAACATCATATAAACAACTTAAAAAGACGTTTGTACGTAAATTTTTTTCGTAAAGATCAGATGTTATTGTATCTATCTATGATTAATTTACTTTAAACTAGAATGCACTTGCACTGTCACTGCGCCTTGTGGAAAAGTATAGGGTTAATTTAATATTGGCGGGTTCCTTCCAGTAAGCGACTCTTGCTTGTCTATAGCAAATGGAATGTCTTGAGCGTTATAATTACTAATGGAACGTAACTTGGCCGCGTTTCGTAACTCGCAAACTATAGAAGTTACAGTTACAGAACGTGGCCTATATATGATATGCATCATAGATGTAGCATACACCGTATATTCCTATCTCTATGGCATACACTTTCTTTAATAAATCTATACAAATAATTTACTATGATAATTTATGTCTGACATGACAAGTGTCATTTCATCAGGGCTGCGTTCCGTAACTCGACCAAAACGCCCAAAACGTTCAAATTACTATGAAAAAGTGTCGTTTTGGGCGTTTTGGTCGAGTTACGGAACGTGGCCCAGATGTCCGACTGACGTAAATGTGAATGTGACGTTTGGGCTGTGGTTTGCTGTTTTGCCTTTCTATGGGAGTTTTTGTGGTTTATTGGAACAAAATTGTTTTTATTGTGTTAAATTTCATACTATTCCTGAAACAAAACAGTCTATTAAGCGTCAACACAACAATAAATTTTGTCAACATTGTTCAATTTAATGAACGAGTGGTAGGGAAGTTACGAAATAAGGACAGGTAATTATGAATATTTAATGCACGACACTTAACTCGATGATTATGTTAAACACAAGTATATCATAATGTGAGAAGTTAAACATAATAAGGGATTATATTACTTTATAAAACATCAATTAAGTGAACATGTTATATTGTGTTTTGCCTCTTCTTGGTCAATGCTCGCCAAATGCAACGCCTTCTCTAGGGATTCACTTATTCACTTTAAAATTTCTAATACATTTGTATATCTCTTAGTAAACTCTCTCTATATATAGCAATCGACTGGTAAGGAGTTTTGTTACATGCACACCAGAATTATATTAAAATTTTCATTGTTGTTTATTCCAGATGTCATCAGATCATAATTAAGCTCCGTAAAATCCGTTGCCAGAATCCAACATCTTACACCGACTGATCTTTTCTAACATGGACAAAAAACATAGTAAGGACCAAAACATTGAAACCGCTGAAAAAAACCCAAAATGTATGCCAATCATGCATGTGAACGTTAATAGCATTAAGTATGAAAAGGATGATAATTTAGATGAGGATAACGATAACACTGATAGACTATATACTACTACAACGGACAGTTCGTTGCAGCAAGATATTCCTCACAGTATCAAGGAGGAAAATAATGCAATACATGAAGTTCCTGTTACTGTAGATATTAATAGCACAGAGAGTGCACCCAAGTCGTCTGAATATATTGATGTGAGCGACATCAAGGTTGAGGTAGAGAGTGATGGTACGGGCAGTGATAACGAAGAATTGGTGGATGCTGATGACAAAGAAGCATCATCAGAGGGTGAGTGAGAAATAATTTAATTTTGTGACAAAATTTCACACACATCATATGACCATAAGCTTGAATCAAACTATCAATACTTTTTATACAGCTCGCATATTTACAAGTTGCAAATGTGAATAATCAGAGTACAGCTGCTGTCCAGGTATAACATGTGGCATAAGAGGATGTCCCTTTGGTAAAAGGGGGATGCCCATTTTTGGCCCTAAAATGCAACAATGTTACAATAAAAAGTAATGGAAATGATTTAATAAATATTTACATTTTTATGTCAATATTGTTGATTGTTAGTTGTTGCCATCATAAAAACGTTCTGTCTGATAAAATATTATCATAGACAAATTCAGTAATAATAAAATGTTTACTTGCCTTGTAATAAATGTAAAAACATACATATATTTAATCCTACACATACAAATTCGACTTGTATCAATCAATATTTGATTATTAATTTTGTAGTAATGGTAACTTCGAAAGCTATTGATGTTTGTCAATTTGTCAGTCTGAGAATGTCACAGATTTTCCTATTTTGGCATATAGTGACTTACAATAATATTAATATTTCTTGCGGGCCATACCAAATAAAACAAGCACAATTGCACATAATGGTGAGCATGTAAGGCGTAACAGGTGCTATGAAATAGAGGTATGTTCCCAATCAAGAATGAGTTTTGGCCTTAGTTCTTAAAAATTGAAAGCCGGCATGTAAGTCAAAACGTGTATTTTGTATTTGTAACTCACAAGAATAATTATTTGATTTAGAACTTTTTTTTTACATAATCTTTCACAAACCAATTCACACTACCATATACTAACAATCTAGCATTTTTTTGTTGTTGTGCATTTAGGGCCTAACTCTCTATGAGGGATGGGCATTGCCCTTTCATTAAATATACTTGTGTAAGGCCCATTTAGATGATTTAGATATACATTAAAGTCATTATGGGTAAGGGCAGGTATTGTAATATCTTTCTTACACCCAGTTTAATACTCTTTAAATGTAAATAACTATCATAATTATACTCTATCAAATAAATCTTGGCTCTGTAATTCTATTAATATTAGAAATTCGAAAGTTTGTAAGGAGATGTGGGTGTGTTTGTTATTCTTTCACGCAAAAACTACTTAACGGATTTTCATGAAATTGCAGTAATATAGCTAAGACATGGGAATAACATAATTAATTAAAATTGATAGAGATATTTTTGTAATTTGGTCATAATAAAACAATAATTGTGAAGTAAGTCAGAAAAAAATCAGCCCTCTGTGAGCTATCTTCTGCTAGAGGCTGGTTCCCCGAAGGGAAGCTAAGGTGGCATTATAATATATACGAAATATGTTTCTTTTGGGTACAGATGAAGATTACACTTCGGATGACAGTTGCAGTGACGCAGAGACAAGACAGAAAGGCAAACGAAGCGCTGCAGGGGCAAAGGCCACGAGGAGTCAGGGAGAATCCAACGATGGCTCACAGCAAGAATCCGCAACGGATACTGGGCTTAATAAGTTTACCTGCAAGTTATGTCCGTATGTAACGAGCAAGGAACTTCAAATGTCCAGTCATATGAAGGCTCATGCTGCTAAACACTGTTATAAATGCAAGTTGTGTAGCTATATTACTGTACATAGGTATAGTCTTAGGTGTCATATCAAAATACATACGGGAGAGAAACCATATTCATGTGAAGTGTGCGAGAAAACTTTTAATGTGAGAAGTAGCCTTCGAACGCATTTGAGGACCCATTCTGGGGAAAAACCACATACGTGCGATGTTTGTAACAAGACATTTTCAGAGAAAAGTAGCCTTAAAACACATTTGAAAACGCACTCGGGTGAAAAACCATTTACGTGTGATATTTGCAACAAAACGTTTATCACGAGGGATAAACTGAGCATTCATTACCGGATACATTCAGGTGAAAAGCCATATTCGTGCGAGTTCTGTTTTAAAACATTTAATCAGAAAGGTATTCTCAATCGTCACTTGACAACACATTCCGATGTCAAGCCGTACTTGTGTTACGTTTGTAATAAAGCATTTAATAGGAGTGGTAGTCTAAAGACGCATTTGAAAATACATTTTGGTGAAAAGCCGCATGCATGTGAATTGTGTGATAAATCGTTTACTGAAAAACGGGGTTTAACGAGACATATGATGTCTCACACGGGCGAGCAGCCTTATACTTGCGATATCTGCTTCAAGACGTTCACGCGACAGTACGGACTGACCACACACTGGAGACTACATTCAGGCCAAAAACCATTTCCTTGCGAAATCTGTAATAAAATATTCAATCAAAAATCTCACCTCACAAAGCATTATAGGATACACACTGGTGAAAAACTATATTCATGTCAAGTTTGTAATAAGGCATTTACAGAAAAGTCGAATCTAACAAAACATTTGAGGATACACAAACCAGTCACGGATACATGCGTGTGAAAAACCATATCCTTGCGAAGCGATGGTACGTTTTGGTGACGAGTCGTATTCTTGTGATAACAATGTAGGTACTTATTAAAGAGCAATACCTCGGGAGTATACCACAGATACAGATAGGAGTAGCAATACCACAGATGGCTGAGGTGACATCGCACAGACGTCACCTGATGACGTAACGAAAACCTGAATCACGCTAACAAAGATTTCTACTGCTCGCATATATACAAAAGCCCTAACTATCGATAGTTTAGGGCCTCGGCCGCCCTACAGCGTATCGCCAGGCGGAAGATCTCTCTTTGCCAAAAGTCGCCCACAGAGATATTTCTATGTCGTTTGCACAGTATTGTAGTATGGAGAGATAAAACGTAAAAGTGTTTATTTTACAAAAAATAGGTGACTGTAAAATTACACAAAGAAATACATGTAAATAAAAGTAAAATTGTATAACTATGTAAAAGATTACATTAATACGCACAAATTCAATTCAATTCTCCAGTTATTGACTCTCTTAATTGAATACAAATGAGCTTTCGCCGCCAGAGTCTAGATTATAGCCTTCCCGTTGTTCCGCGACAAAAATTTTCTATCTATGGCGTACCTACCCTCTGGAAACTTCAATGCAATGCCTAGATTACAGTCAGTTCATTTTGACTCGGCTTATGTGAACATAGCTACGAGTGGCTGCACAGATGTCGATTTTAAGGCCAAAATGGTGGTAGGAGGCGGGGAGTGCGGGCGGTAGGATAGGTACGCCAATACCATGGACGACCATGGCCAATACGAAGTAGCGCATCACAAAACAAAAAGGCCGCCGTGTTCTGATTGGTCAGTTACTGTACCTGCGCCAACATCTCGGAAAACGAAGTTCACATCAGCCGAGTCAAAATGAACTTACTGTACCTAGCTAATTAAATTAATTTATATCAATATCTATTATAGTTATTTATTATTATTATTAAATTACTAGCTTCCACGCACGACTTCGCCCGCGTGGATTTCGTTTAAATTTCTCTCACATAACTTCTTTTACCGATTTAAATTAAAAGAACACTGAATATTAAGTCAAGCCAATCACTATAATTCTAAGATAACGTGCTTAAATAAAGACACACTGACAAAATGAAAAAAAAGTTTTTGGTTATCTTGCGTATTAAATGGCCCACCATTATGAATCTTTAAATTTATGAATTTGCCATGAATATACAGCGATCAGTTACAAATTTATTCTACACTCGATCTGGCATTCGTTATAATTATGTATTTATTTATTTCGCATACCTAGCACGCAAATGCACAAAATTTTACAAGCTAAATTGAACTGTAAACTTTGGTAATAAGTTTGGTTTTGGCGGGAAGATTGTATGTATATAGATAATAGATTATATAACATAATATGTTTCATGAAATAAATTATGATTTCTACTCTCTTTTGTCTTGTTATTTTTTTTACTTTTACCGTCAACTGCGGTAACTATTTCTCAGTATGACTGAACATAGTATTTTGGCTGGTTTCTGGTTTTAGTTACTTGTAGTACTTGTACAGGTAAAACAGTATCTTAAAGATTGTGTTAATAAATGGTCGAATTTAAGGCCTTGACGACCCCTCAAATTAGTTTTAATTTATGTATGAGCTCTCTAGATAAATGACTTAGACTTCAAGGGTTCGATATCGATCATTTTAAGAATTCCTGCGTGGCGACAGAGTACTCGTCATACTGTGACGTCACCGAAGCCTGAAACACGCTATCGATGATTTGTACATCGCTGGCATATATACCACGCCCCGAGAGCATTCACTTGGGGCCTCGGCCGCCCCCCAGGCATGTCATCTCGCTTAGGGAGATCTCCCACAGTCAACTAGTGACCTCCTGACAAGAACACGTCCCTTCGCGCACCGGTAACGATTCAGGCCTCACTTTTTTTTATGGAATTAAGATAGCAAACGAGCATGCAGCACCACCTTCCGCTGCCGCCCATGACAACTGTGACCGACCCAGAACTAGACTCAATGAGTTTCGTTCTAATTCGGTCACAGATGAACACTAAGTCACTTCCCACCTCACCGCTCACATCTGACGGACACACGCAGCGTCTTCTAGACTCTCAGCTAAGCTCTTCGGGTTTGTGTGTGGCTGTAAGTACCTCTGCCGTGCTTACAGTAAGAGCAGTAAGTCGAAATTTCAGAAACCGAGCAAATCGCGTTTAAAGTTTTCGATTCAATTTTTACTGACTACTCTATTAGCCTGTAAGTTTTTTTAGGTCCGATTTTCTAAGTTATTCTAAGCGGTTTTTCTAAGCAATAATAACAAAGATTTCGGAGGTATGTACACTAATAATTATCATGAGGTAAGTATTTCCTGCTTATAAGCTAAGGAAAAGACATCATTAATTTTATAGTCTTACTGCTGTTAGGCTTAATGATATTTTTAGGTTCTAGTGAAGATACTGCACTGGTGACCTATAATACAGGTACTTACAGAACCTATGTCAGGCACCAGGCTCTCACGGATAAAGGTCAAAGGAACTGTTAAATCATAATTATCTTGTACTACTACTACTACTAGACTACTACTACTAAGGCATAGTTTTAAGACCTTTTGTGAGAGCAAATAAATCATTTTATTAAATAAAAAAAATATAGAAAAACGGGAGTAAGACCAGTTAATAGAGCATTACGTGGCGATTCACGATATTTATGTACATATCTCATTTTTGAAAAAAATCGAGTTACTGCTCTTATTGTTAGCACGGCAGACCTGCTACTTCTGCTTTACTTTTCTACTTGAGCAGGGGAGACGTACACCTGCCCGTAAGTCGAAGCGGAAATGGCCATGAAAGGGAAGAAAAAAGTTTGCTGAGACTATAAAAATATCTCTGCCCTACATGTAAATTGTAACTCGTAATCATTACATCCGGTAATCTGTATACCCAGGGCTCCCGTAAGCGGCCGTACAAGGCATGCACTGAACGCGCGCGGCACGTCTGGGCGGTGAAGCGAGAAGTGGGAGAGGTTATAATTGCTTTTTACAAAAAAAACCGACTTCAATCTTGATAAGTAGAGATAACTCAAAAACTACTCGCCAGATGGCGCTCAATTTAACATGTAAGTGTAAAGTTCTCGTCACTACAAATTAATCAAGCCCAAACACTAGATAACTGCCTTAAATCGTTGAGGAGTTCCCTCGACTACCTTTCGGCTTCATCAAATCGACTCCAGATCTTCATGAAATGGTAGCGCTTTAATGTACTTATTATAACATGAACAAACACACTAGTTGTCCATACAATTTTCGAAAGTTCCCCTGGATTTCTCTGAGATGCCATCATCAGATCCTGGTGTCCTTATCAGGGGACCCCACTGCGCATTTATCTACTTTACAATAAAAAAAGAATTATCAAAATCGGCCCATAAACGACTAAATAATCGCTGAACGTACATAAAAAAAAGCATATATACGGTCGAATTGAGAACCTCCTTCTTTTTTGAAGTCGGTTAACAAGACGGTGAAGCACGCGGGCGCTCATGATGTCACCGGCAACCCTGTACACCAGATAGAATTGTAATCTGTTTACTCCTTTGGATTCCAGCGAAGCGTACGTACTATGGGTTTCATGACATGAATTCATGTCGTTGGAGTTTAATGAAATGATGCTATTTGCCCATCTCTGACTGCGACTTTATCCGCAGTTCTGTGATACAACTTACAAAGTAAAGGTTTTTATTTTGTAACAAAAAAAATAAACCACGTGCAAGCTCCCAAATCATTTTATTCAATCAAATAATATAATATTAAATAGTGATGTTTAAACTTGTATAGATGCATACACGAACATAACACGGCACTGCACCTTTCCAAGACTGTCAACACGTAAAAAGGCACTTACGCAGATGTCCCACCGCAGGCGAGTGAGCGACTAACTATCTATTGGCTATTTTAAATGTACAATAGATATACATTCCGTGTAAACAGAAGTGATGCATATATTAATAGTTGATTGCTGACTGTTCACACTGCCAGCGAGGAAACGCTCCTCTAGTTTGACGCTGAGAGACAAAAGCTATGAAAGATAATCTCGCTCAACGCAATCTGTCACTCGCTGACAGCGCAGCGACTACTAGACACTCGCTACTCCTTCGATTAATAATACCAACGAGTTAACGGCTCACCTATAAAACCGAAGCTAAAAACCGCACCAATAAGAGCCCAAGACAAAAGTTTTACTTTCAATTAAATTACAACCATGTTTAGGTAACATGGTTGTAACATGGTTGTTGCAATAAAGTGAAAAATATTTAAACCTCATCTTATATTTACGTCCATTCGTCACTAAAGAACATAAGAACTGACATATGAAGTGGGATCTTATTTTTGGTGCCGGTTTTCTAACACTGAGCCGACATTTCCTTTGTATTGTGGCGACATCGCACACACGTCACACGGTGACGTCACCGAAACCTGAAACGCGCTATCGAAGATTTGTACATCGCCCGCATATATACCACGCCTCGAGAAAATTCACTCGGGGCCTCGGCCGCCCCCCAAGCATGTCGTCTCGCCTACAGGGAGATCTCCCTTTGCCAAAGTATTATTGATGGAAGCGCTACTCGTAACTCGTGTTCAGTTTAACTTTACTACTAGCTACTCGTTAATCGCCGGAGATGCGTCATGTGCCTATAATGCTTTACTAGATTAGACTTTTGTGCAAACGCGATATTACAAACTTCACATGAATATCGTCTTTCACCAGTATGCACCTTATAATGGTTTGTTAGTTGAAATTTTTGATAGAATACTTTATTGCACACATCGCAGGGAAATGGTTTTTCACCAGTATGTTGCATCATGTGTGCTCTTAGTCCGTACGTTCTAGAGAACGTCTTGGAACAGATCTCGCATGTGTGAGGCTGCTTGTCCGTGTGTGTCTCCATATGTCTTTGTAAGCCTGTTTTGTCAGTAAACGTTTTACTACACATATCACATGAATACGGCTTTTTACCAGAATGTGTCGTCAAATGTGTTTTCAGACGACCACTTCTAGAAAATGCTTTATTACACACATCACACACGTACGGCTTCACTCCCGAATGAGTTTTGACGTGACGGTTGAGAATACTTTTTTGACTAAACGTTTTATCACACAACTTGCACGAATATGGCTTTTCGCCTGAATGTGTCCGGTAGTGTAATCTCATCTGATTCTTCTTAATAAACGATTTGTTGCAAACATCACATGTGTACGGTCGTTCTCCAGTATGCAATTTCAGATGTGTTTTGAGACTACCTTTCTGGGTAAACGTTTTTTGACAAACATCACATATGAATCTACACGCATGTGCATCTGAATCCTTCTGAAGACTACTTGTCGCCTTCAATGGTTCCGCACTGCCTCTTGGCTTTACTGCACCGCAGCAATCTTGACCTGTAATCAAAACAAATAGATTTCATTAATTTTATCAATAGATGGTAAGAGACTAGAGTTTACCGGGGGAAGTACAACCACTCACCGGTACTTAGTACCATTTCTATCATGTAACAATTTTTTTAACACGAATTGTGCTCTGGATAGAAAGAACTAGGAAGAAGAGGGTAGAAACGTACCTGTGACCGAATTGACACAGTTACTAACAGGACTATTATTAACAGGAGTAACTGTCACTAACAGTCCCTGTCCAAGTCCTCACATTTATTAACAAACTAACCAACTAATACTCTAACATCATCTACTAACTAGACTAACCATCAGACCCTAAATTGTGTCTTGTTTTATATCCTGTAACATAAGCAATGTCTTCACAAACTTAAATTCTCACTCACCATCAGTTGACACTCCTTTCTCAGCAGCATCAACCAACTCTTCGTAATCATTGTCTTGACCAGAACTCACTCTTTCAACCTTGATGCCACTCTCATCAATATCTTCGGAAGATGTTGGTGCACACTCTGTGCTATATATGTCTTCATTAATTTCTTCCTTAACCTTGCAATCAAGGAAGTTATTTTCCACCTTAATACCATGAAATTCTATGTCTTGATGCACCAGTGGTTTGTTATCACAGTTCTTATCTAAATTATCATGTTCAACCTTAATGCTATTAATATTAACATGCATGATAGGTACACATTCTCCTTTTATATTTGTTTTAATATTTAGTTCCTTATATAGCTGCAATGGTGGTTCGTTTGATGTACTAGAATATAGTCTATCGTTATTAAAGTTTTCATCTGAATTATCATATTTTTCTACCTTAATGCTGTTAAAATTTACATGCATTGGTACACAATGTATGTCCTTTTTATTGGTTTCAACATTTTGCTTCTTATCTTGCTGCAATGGTGGTCTGTTTGTATTGGAATATATTGGAGTATAGTTGTCTTCACAGTTCTCATCTGAATTATTGTTTACAACCTTAATGCTATCAACATTCATATGCATGGTCGGTACAAATTTTGCATCTTTTTCATTGGTGTCAATGATTTCTTTCTTAATATCTTCTTCGTCCATATTGATTGTCCAAAATCAATTTATTTCAGTATATGTAGGATTATGACAGTGGATTGAGTTTGAACTATTGTTTTTGGAGACAAATCTGAAATAAACAAAATATAGAAATTTTTATACATAATTTGTCTTTCCACATATATTATTAAACTTCCTCGGTGAACTCATCAACGCTTGAACCAGCACATTCACAAACGGAACAGTTTAGGCAAAGAGGGCCAAACTGAATTTATGACCAAATTTTATGAGTGCTTATTAAAACCTCTATAAAATTTACAGTCTTTTGGTTTGATATTTGCTATGTCGCATAAAGCTGATAAATTGAGCGCTAATATATTTGTTGTTGATGTATAAACAAACACAAAACGTAACAAAATATTGCGTTTGTTTCGTAAGTCTTTTACCACTTCTTGCTTGACTATAAAATAAATTCTTATTAAATGGTTCTGTTACGTACATTGTTTTATTTTGTTACTGAAATCACATGTTCAAAATAAAAACATGAACATTTTTATTCCAATGTAGGTACCACAAAATCTCGAATTAAATAGGCGTATGGAAAGACACAATGAAATTAAATTCCTATTATTCAAAAGCAAAACCATAGCAAAACAAACAAACAAATGAAACAAACCCCAGAACACAGAACCAAGGAACATATATACCCAAGCACAGAACACTATATACTCCTACAGAAGAACCGTACGTCACGGTGTCAGTTGTCACAATCACATGTCACTCATCTGTCAAACTGTCACGGCCATAAATATTATACGTCTGTCACAGTACTCACCATAAAGATATCTCTATGGTACTCACAGTGTAAAAATTTATCTATGGTCAAAGCACAAGGTGGCACCATAGAGATATTACACTAGACTGGGTGAGCCATACGGCTGCCCATACATTGCAATCGCCCCCGGTTAGAAAGAGAAACAACGATAACGGTAATCACCTATCTATCTCCGATCCCTATGAGGCAGAAAGAGAAAGGTGATTACTAAAGATTTCGTCTCTTTTTTGTTAGTTTTTTCCGGGATCGTTGTATAATTAAATGCATATCTTCTCAAATTAAAATCCTTTTATTCAACAACACAATAATATATTCCTCCATTACAAAATTTACACATTCAATCCATGATTCAATGACATTATTTTTTATCTAGCACATACTTATTCAACGCATTCTAAATCTAAATTAAAATATTTTTCTTCAGAGGTTTCGGAGGACAGTTCAATTGCCAATATCAATACTCTCCCTCAATTGAACTCCCTCCTAAACCCAACATGACAACAAATCTCTTAAACTTATCTTTTGGTAAAGGCTTGGTCATTACATCAGCTAATTGTTCATTTGTGGCAATATACTTGACATTTATAATTCCCTGTTCTATCTTTTCTTTGACAAAATTATATTTAACATCAATATGTTTTAACCTTTTTGATCCGGATTATTAACAGACTTAATTGTGCTTTGGTTATCTTCAAAAATTGTAACAGTATCACATGTAACATTTAAATCTTTAAGTAACTTAATTAACCAACAAGCCTCTACAGAACTTTCACACAACGCAATTAATTCTGCTTCCGTTGTACTTAATGCTACTACATTTTGTTTTTTAGATCTCCATGAAATAGTATTTCCAAAAAATTTAAAAACATAACCACTAGTTGACTTCCTATCAACATCCCTAGCAAAATCAGAATCAGCATATCCTATCAAACTATTATTGTCCCTATTCCCATAATATATTAATTGATAATCAACTGTTTTTTTGATATATCTAAAAACTCTCTTTAACGCCTGTATAAGTTTGACACTTGGTTTGCCCTGAAATCGACTTAAATACGAAACAGCTGTAGTTAAGTCTGGCCTTGTATTAATCATGGCATACATCAACGATCCTATCATTGATCTACAATACAATTCGAGGGACATGTCAATATCATTATCTTCTATTTCAAGTAGTATGTTAGGATCCATTGGAGTATCCATGCCTTTACAGTCTTCCATCCCGTATTTAACTAAAACTTTCCGTAAATATTTCGTCTGGTTAAGGCAAATCTTTCCCTCTTCTTTTCTAATTGTCATTCCCAAATAATTTAAATCGTTACTTCCCATATCTTTCATCCTGAATTTAGTTGCTAAATAAACCTTTACTTTTTCAATTTCTTTCGTTTCTGAACCAAAAATCAACAAATCATCTACATAAAGTAGTATATACACATCATCTTTGAAATATAAACAATAATCGTTTATTGATCGTTCAAAACCATATGCAGTTATGACCTCATTAAATTTTTCATACCAGTATTTCGGTGATTTCTTTAATCCATATAGTGACTTCTGTAATTTTAATACTTGACCAGCTGGTATGTATAATCCCTGAGGGGGTTTCAGATAAACGTCTTCATCTATGCGTCCATAGAGAAATGCTCCCTTGACATCCATTTGGTGAATGTTATAATTCCTATGTGCTGCAACTGATAGCAAAATTCGTAATGTTTGTAACTTTAAAACCGGTGAATAAATGTTTTCTAAATTTTCTCGTTGCTGGAATCCTCGAACTACTAATCTAGCTTTGTAAATTTCTTTATTTCCAACTTCTTTCCTAGTAAATATCCATTTCGTATCTATTAACTTTTTATTAATCGGTGTTGGTACTAATTTCCATGTTTCACTTTCCTGTAATACGGATATTTCTTCTGCTATTGCTTTTTCCCATTCCTTTTTATCATTTCTATTTTGGATTTCATCAAAATTACATGGAGCATCTATTTGACCTGCAAGTAAAGCGAATAATATGTCTCCTGAATCTTCCTTATCTAATAGATAATCCATCTGCCACCTTGGCTTTTTAATATTTCTTCTAGGTCTCTCTTCCTTTCTAGACTCCTTATTTATTTGACTATCTATTATTTCTTCCTTTGCATCTTCAAAAATATCTTTATTTTCTTCTATATTTTCTACTATCGACTTATTCTCTGTAGAACTCTTTTCTTCCACTTCCATTTCTTTCTCTGATGATGCTGTCTCTTTTTCTAATTCAATTTCTATTTCGTCCATTTGAGGTACGTATCCATTAGATTCACAATTATCTCTTGGCTTCTCATCAAATATAACATTTCTTGCGTGTACCGTTCTATGTGTTTCAGGATCAAATAGTATATATCCAGTTGAAGAATATCCTAGCATAATCATTTTTCGTCCAGTATTATCAAGCTTCTGTCTGCACTCTTTAGGCACATAATTATATGCAATACTACCAAAAACTCTCAGGTTTGATACATCCGGTTTTCGTCCTTCCCACATCTCACTTGCAGTTTTCTCTCGTAATGCCGATGGGCTTCTGTTAGTCACATACGCCGAATAAAGAACTGCATCTCCCCAAAACTCTTTATCTAATTTAGAATCCAATAAAATTGTCCTTGTTTTCTCCATTAGCGTCCTGTTCATCCTTTCCGCTACGCCATTCATTTCTGGATTATATGGAACAGTATATTGCATTATAATTCCTTTATTGTTACAAAAATTTTGAAATTCTCTATTTACGTATTCTCCGCCGTTGTCGCATCTAATTTTTAATATATTTGTATTAAAATGATTTGTGACTTGATGATAATATTGCTTAAATTTCTCAAAAACTTCACTTTTATTTGTTATTAGGTATATCATTACAAAGTGTGTGTAATCGTCGATAAAAGACACGAAGTACCGATAACCATTTCTTGTAGGGGGATTTATTGGTCCACAAACATCCGTATGAACTAATTCTAATGGTCTAGTTGCTCTATGCCCTTTTTTGTTAAACGGTAGTCTTGTCATCTTTCCAGTCAAACATTGTTCACAAAGTATATCATTGCTATCTTTTGTAATATCCCCTAATCCGTCTACCATATTATGCCGCTTCAATAAATGTAAATTTTTGAAACCTAAGTGACCGAAACGTCTATGCCATAAATTTATGTCCTCAGTATTCCCGTAATCACATTCCAACATATTTACTACCAATTTAACCGTATATAGCGAACCCTCTAAATTGCCTATCATGGAGATGTTATTATATTTGTATACTCTTACCTTACCATTGTAAAATTCTATTCTAAAACCAGCCTTTTCCATTTTTGATACAGACAATAAATTCTTTCTTAAATCTGGAACATAATATACATTTTTAATATCAAAATATACCTCCCTTCTACCAACAAAACATTTAACACTAATATTACCAATACCTATTGCTTGTAACATAACATCATTTTTAGCTGCTGCAATATTCCTAGGGTTACTTAACTTAGTATAGACTTTAAATAAACTTCTATCATTTGTTATATGATCAGAACATCCTGAATCTATACACCATGTAGTAAGTCCACTTTCACCTTGAGTAATTAATACCTCGTTATCAACTTCATTACATATCTTATTCTCAAATTCATTACTTACGTGCCATTTAGGATTGGGCCTTCTGGATTGTCCTCTAAATCCTCTTCCTCTAGTCTGATTATATTCCTTGAAACCTGGCGCACGTCCTTCATAATCAAATCCTTGATGTTGCCCTGTTCCTTGGAATCTGTTGTTTGAATTTGAATTTTGTCCATTTTCATAATATCTTTGTCCTCTTCCAGCTACTTGTCCTCCTCTGCTATTTAAATATCTTCCTCTTCCACGAAAGTCTCTCCCTTGATGTAAACATTCGAACTTCTTGTGACCAGGCAAGCCGCAATTATAACATAAAAAGGCATTATTCATGACTTCGTCACATCTTCCTTTTTTCCTCTTTTCTTCTTCACCCAATAATCTTTCTTTTACAAAATCCACTTTCAAATCACCCATAGTTTCTAAAGTCGTAATTACTATCTCATAAGATTTGGGCATACTTAACAAAATATAATTTACTTTTTCATCATCTGTTAATGGAGAGCCTGCGTTTTTTAACTTAGTAAATATTTCTTCCAGTTTTGTGAAATGAGATTGTAAGTCGTATTTTTCGTTAAATTTTATTTCCATTAGCTGGCGTCTCATGAATAGCTTACTTCTTGTGTTCTTTGTCATAAAATTTTCACTTAATTTTTTAATCATATTATACGCCGTTTCCTCTCCTTTAATGTATTCTAGATGTGAATCAGCTACTGAATTTACTATGATACATTTCGCTTTTGCTTCCTGTCTTCTGTTATCTTGTACTTTAGCGAAATTTTCTTCTTGAATAGCTTGCAAGCATTCTTGTTCATTCAGTATTATATTTAGTCGATATAACCATGAATCAAAATTTTCGCCGTTAAATTGCTTTAGTTTCATTTCTTGACTTTGTGATGCCATTTTGTTTTTCTTTTTTACCTTTTTTACGAATCCCGAAATTACAACAATAAAATAAAATATTTTCAAACCTTCGTCTCTTCTTTTTATCCTTTTAATTTAATAACCACGCTCTGCTACCACTGTTAGTTTTTTCCGGGATCGTTGTATAATTAAATGCATATCTTCTCAAATTAAAATCCTTTTATTCAACAACACAATAATATATTCCTCCATTACAAAATTTACACATTCAATCCATGATTCAATGACATTATTTTTTATCTAGCACATACTTATTCAACGCATTCTAAATCTAAATTAAAATATTTTTCTTCAGAGGTTTCGGAGGACAGTTCAATTGCCAATATCAATATTTTTATCCTAGGTACGCTCTGAAGCCGCGCCAGAAAGAGAAAGGTGATTACTAAAGATTTCGTCTCTTTTTATCTGAGGTACGCTCTGAAGCCTGGCTTCTGCCCTCTAGTGTAATATCTCTATGGGTGGCACAGGCGAGCAAAGGAACGCAACGCGCCCTTTATTATATTGTCTATGGTAGTCTTCTGTTCTGTTATTGACATTGGCTTGTTGACAATGACATCAATGACGTTAAAGGTTAGGTAAACTTTAATCATGTCAACATGTCATGTCAGTAAAGTTAAAGTTATTTAGGTATTTAACAAATGAATAAAATATTCTCAATCGTATCTTAAATTAAAGCATAATACATAGTGCAGTATTAAAATGATAACGCTTGAATTATATTGTTCTTCAACGTCACTTTTACAAATTTATTAATAATTCCTAAAAATGAAGTACAGTGTTAGTGTTATGGAACTATAAAATTTTCTCGGAGTAAAGAGAAGCTCTGAATGACTTTGGAGTTTTAACACACCATATTTATCCCTTTGTCAGTAGGTATGTGGAGTTACTACAAGTTATAATATTAGTGCAGATAAATAAGATAATTAGCATTGAATGTCGAAAGTGCCATGTAATTAATGTAAGTCATACAAGAAATCTTTATCAGAAAAACTATTATGTATTGGACGGAATCTGTATTTTTTGGGGCTTAACGCCCTAGAATTAGATAGACTGATTCATTGTTAGAATTCTTATTTATATGTGCGTTTGTCACTTAAGTTATGTTGTAAGCGTTACTTAAAAAGTTATGACAGTTTTAAAGAATCAAGTCTTACAATTGCGGAGTGTGTGGTCTAAGAGAAAGGTTGAGTCGGAGTGAAAGAATTGGTTGTTAATGTTAATTATTGTTATGTTGCGTCTTTTCAGCAAACATTACATGACTGCTGATTTAGTACAGAAATCGAATTGATCAAAAATGGTCATGGCTGACCACACCAAGGCCATAGCAGACTTAAAAACACCTGCTATGTCCGAAGATGTTGTCCATGATATAGAAATCAAGGTTGAACCTGATTATTCTGATGATAGAGTTAAAACAGAAAATAGTATCGGTAACTTTGATAAAAGATCAATGCCCCAATTTATTGCTATTCATGAAATTAAAGTTGAATATGGTGATGTAGTCAACCAGGACAATACTGAATATATAACTAATAAAACCACGGTGTGTGGATTGACCACAACAAAAGATAGTCTCGTTAGTGATACCAAGAATAATGTTATCAAAGAAAAGGTTACAACTAAAGACAATACAAATGTAAACAAGATGTGTAGCCAACAATCTACGTTGTCCACGGATACAGCTTTCAGTTTCGTTAAGGTTGAAAACTGTGTGAATCAGGACAGTGCAAGTGGAAGGGATACCAATGCTGGTGTGAAGCATGAAGATGTGTCTCTAGGTGAGTAGGAATAATGTCCATATATTCTTTAGAGTAGGCTTTCTGAACTATCATATTACCCCCAAATAATTGAGAACCATACGGTTTTTGGGTGTAAGAAGAAAAAGGGATATCAAACGTAAAAAAATCCACTACAATTAAGTACAGTAGATTTGGTGGTGGTGATTAAAATTTCAGAAAGTACATCAAAAGAGTTGAACATCAAAAGTGTTCCCCTTTGGTTGTAATGTTGGTGTGTTCAAATCAAAAGGCTTTTACCATGCAAAACTACATCACCACTTGCCATTAAGTACGATTGTAGTCAAGCATTCACTTATAATTAATTAAAAATTGATTGAAAGACTGGGAGTTATAGTACAGGTATTGTAAAATACTTAAGTATGTATTGATGGTAGTTTTTTTTTAACAGATAAAAATTACTCTATGGACAGTCTTCCTCCAGCAGAGACACCACACAGAGCCAAGCGGAGCGCGCCAGTACCCGCGGCGGGAGCGCACGACCCGCAAGCGGAGCGGAACACCGCCTGCGGACTGGCTGGTGACAAACTGACCTGCCACTTGTGTCCGTATCAAACTAAACACAAGGTGCAAATGTCGAGTCATGTCAAAGCACACGCCGCTAGCGAGCGGTACAGCTGTCATGTATGTAGTTATATAACTGTACATAAACATCGTCTACAGGACCATGTTAAAGTACATTCGGGTAAAAAGCTATATTCATGTGATACCTGTAAGAAAGTATTTCGTTTCAAAAATAACCTCACAATCCATATGAATGTGCATTCGAGCGCACATTCTAGTGAGAAACTATTTTCTTGTGAGGTCTGTCACAAAAGGTTTAGTCTTAAAGCTAATCTAACTCAACATATGGCGACGCATTCGAGGGATAAACCGTTTAGATGTAATATTTGTGACAAAACATTTCATGTAAAAAGATTATCTCGTTTATCACAGTAGAGTACATTCAAAGGAAAAACCATTTTCATGTGAAATCTGCTGTAAGTCATTTACTCAGAGAGCGAATCTTTCGTACCACCAAAAGACACATGCTAGTGAAAAACCGTTTTCCTGTGATATTTGCGACAAAGCATTCATTCGTAAAGATAGACTAGCAGCACATTCAATGACACATTCAGGTGATGAACCATTATCGTGTAAAATTTGCAACAAAACATTTCGTCTAAAAGCGAGTTTCGCTTATCACCTCAAAACACATTCAAGTGAGAAATCGTTCTCGTGTGATATTTGTCATAAAGCATTCATTCGTAAAGATAGACTTACAGCACATTTGTTAACGCATTCAGATGCAGAACCCTATTCCTGCAAAATTTGCCTCAAAACATTTCGTGTTAAAACGAGTCTTTCCTATCATATAAAAACACATTCTCGCGAGAAACCTTTTTCCTGTGAATTTTGTGATAAATCATTCATTCGCAAAGATCGACTAACAGCACATTTATTGACACATTCAGGTGAAGAGCCGTATCCGTGTAAAGTTTGCAACAAAACATTTCGTCTTAAATCAAGTCTTACATACCATCAAATAAAACATTCTGGTGAGAAACCACACTCGTGTGATAACTGTGGTAAGGCATTCATTCGCAAAGATAGACTGACAGCGCATCTATTGACACATTCAGGTGTTAAACCATTTTCGTGTGAATTCTGCCACAAAACATTTCATCATAAAACGAGCCTTGCATACCACATAAAGACACATTCTGCTGAAAAACCATTCTCTTGTGATTTACCAATAAACTTAACTAAAAAAGTAGACGGACATGTGACATAAGTCTTGTATAAGTTCAAGTTAAAAAATATTGATTGAATTTCCCATAAAAAACTCAATCATAAATGTAATCTCGCATACAATGAAGACACATTCTAATAAAAATACATTATTTTGAAATCCGCCACCAAATATAATTCGAGGACAGTTTTTTCCATGACAACAAAGAAGTTTGCCGAACAAATTGTTTTAGTGCCACATATAGGTAGACCAGGAATATAAACAAACCTCGCCATATTGCGGTAAGCTCATGGAACTAATTTGTTTTACTGGCAACTGACTTCATTCGTAAATGACGTCATTCGTAAATTCTTGATAGTGAGTTGTTTGTGATGGTTTATTTTGTTGCTTCGAGTGATTATTTTGTGCTAAAATGCCAAAAACTATTCATAGTAGGGAAAGGAAAGTGGTTTTCTATGTGCTAAAATAACATTTCCTTATAAACATTTCCGACGTAGTTGTAAAAATTACATTACTATAATTTTAATTATTATTGCCATAAAATAGAAACTTTAGCGCCCTCAATGCAGGTTTTCTATATTCCTGGTCAGCCTATACAATCGTACCTTCTATCTCATATTGGGCTTCACCAGAGGTCTTTTTCTTACGTCTATGAATATAACTATGAAAGTAGGCAGTAGCTGAAATAAACTAATTTTGCTGTTTCCACATCTGTTATAAGACTGTATTAACAAAAGGAGCGAATTGAATATTGTTCGATAGAAATAATTTTAAGTGCAATAGTAGAATGTGTTTAGTTTTGGTGCATGACTTTATTGTAATACTTCATGAATACTAAATGAATTTATATGATATAATTAAATTATTGAATTGATATAGTATTTTGTTATTTATTTGATTCCTGACCATATTTTCAAACATTACCGTATGCCTCGTTTAGATACTCGACCGTTTGTTGGTTTTCTTGCTGAGTATTCGTGGGTTGTGGCCTCTTCCCGCTCAATATTTAAAACAGCGTCCATAGTCCATAGATACCAATAGTATCCGTTGCCCCCATAGAGATATTACACTAGAGGGCTAAGCCAGACTTCAGAGCGTACCTCGGATAAGAAGAGACTAAATCTTTAGTAATCACCTTTCTCTTTCTGGCTCCTCGGGATCGGAGAGAGATAGGTAATTACCGTTATCGTTGTTTCTCTTTCTAACCGGAGGCGATTGCAATGTATGGGCACGGTATGGCTCACCCACTAGTGTAGTGTAATATCTCTATGGTTGCCTCTGTGGGTACCGGCATCCGAATCCCTTCGGAGAATGGATAAGCGATAGTTATACTGTTTATGCTTACGTAAATATCGAGTAGCGAGACTGGTTGATTGACGTCCACTCTTGGTAAGCACCCAATGCGAGTGTAATTTACGATGCAGAATTATAGACGTGAATAGAAGTTTTACCCTGCGCTGCGCCATCCCGCAATCCAATTTCAATAAGTGAGCGATATAAAAAGAAAATTGTCGCAAGCAGGTGTGTACGTTCAAAAAAGGAAGTTCCAATTTCAAATTTTCTGTTTTAGAAACTGTTTTGTTTTCCCAAAAACCAAACGAGGTACTAAAATAAGTATTTCATTCACTATAATGTGGATTTAGAATACCCGGAACGGGAATCAGTGTGACAATCTGACAGTGCTTCGGCAAATGAATAGGATCCACAGGTAGGATCAGATTTTGTTAGTTGATTATAATGATACTATTCACGGCGACGCACTGTATACCAGCACAATACCTACCAGCTTTACGAGATTGATAAACTCTTCAAACATAATAATTTAACATACAATACCAACCGTAAAGACAATTTTCTTTAGTACATACCTAATATCTCAATGGGTAGGTACAGTCCGCCCAACTTATCTCTGAAATGGCAAAAATTGGAACTAACGAAAAGTCATTCATAAGTACGTTGTGTTCATTCATCTGTCAGTTACTAGTGTGCAATGATTGGTCAAATGAATGTCAAATGCGTCCGACAGCGCCTCTTTCGTTTCAGTCTTAAGTTGGGTTTACTATACCTATAATAGGTAGTATTATTCTCACTCAATGTCAACATAGTCTTGTCCGTGACATTGTCAACTACAGACGAGGTAGGTGTCAACTGTCAAGTTAATTAAAAAAAAAAAAACCAGATGCTTATTTTTTTATAAGTCTGTGGTTGCAACAGCTAAAATAAAATGAGATACACTTTGTACATTTCATGGGAGAGAAAGGGATGAAACTATTTGTAGAGATTTGTAGAAGTGAAACCTTTGTAGAGGTGAATTTTTTAGTGCTTTATTTTTTCTGTGGGCTAACCTGGCTGTCAATTCCATAGAGGTATCAATTGTCAATTCAATTTGTCGATGGTCCCTACCTTCCTTGCCTGTGCTGTGATTGTATTTGTCGTTGATGTATTTGTACCTAGGTATTTCTTTTTGTAGTCAAAAACTCAAAATATTTTATGGATTTAATAAAAGTTAAAAGTTGCGCTTGCGCTTAAAATCTACAATTTGAAAACGACTTTTAATAATTTTAATCCTAAAGTAAGCCGAAACTCTGCTAGCCTGACAAAAGATTGGTCTGGGAAAGGTTGATTCGTAAAACAAAACATTGTAAGAATCATTACTATTGCTGCAAACTTGGATAAATTTACTGTAAAACAAATAAATGCAAATCAATGAACAAACCGTCATAAATTGTGATACAATCATGTCTGAAGATGTTGCTGTCCGTATTAATGATAATGTTAAGAATTCTCTTGGTCAAACAATTGTGATTGAAGATACAAGTGATGAGGAAGAACAAATCTCTCCTGACGAATTTTTCATCAATGTTATTAGATTTGATGATGACGATGATTTAATAAACCAGAAAAATAGTAGGACTGAACATACATCCAACAGTGATACGAACTCCACTACACCTGACCATGATGACGTGGAGTATATCTCAACCTCAATCGAACATTATGACACTGAGGACGTCAAATTCAAAGCTATGCAGGAAATTGTTACTCCTGATAATGTTACCAACATTGAAACGATGTGTAGATCGAAATCGGCTAAAAATGTTGCTGTCAATAGTATTAATATTGAAGTCAGCGGGACGAATCAGGGTAGTGCAATAAAAACAACTGTTATTGGTGAAAAATATGGAGATGTTTTTATAGGTATGAATCAAGTTTTCTCAACTTACATGACTAACTATCACTAAAAGTCTCAAGACTTCATACTTATTAACAAACTAACCAGCTATTATTTTAACACCTACTGCGAACTGGACTAACCATCCCTGTCCCTATTGGAGTCTTGTTCTAAGTCGGTCACAGTTGTCATGGTGGCAGCGGAAGATGGTGCTAGCCTGCTTGTTCACTGCTACCTTAATTCCATTACAGAAAAGTTAAGTGAATCAATTGTAATATAATAAAGAATTGGTCGGTTAAAATGCAGTAACCCATACTCATAATATAAATGAGAAAGTCTGTCTGTCTGTCCTTCTGTGAAGCTTTCATGGCTAAACCACTGGCCTGATTTATATGAAACTCAGAATGAAAATAGTTTAAGACCCAGGGTCACACTAAGGGTCTGAGATTTAAAAAAACAAATTCGATATGTACAAATAATTATAATTATGTAAGTTAATCTGTCTACACACTGCACTATGGTTGGCAGGTAATTGTAAGGTATTTGTTTTATTTTATAAAAAAAATATGCCTTGATGTATACTGAAAAGAAAATATATTTGGATTACAGGTGAAATTTCTTCGGACAATGACAATGTCCCTTTATCAGAAACAATACGAGAAGTCAAGCGAAACGCAACAGTACAAGTGACAGGAGCGCATGACTCGCTGCCATTGGAAGTTGACTTCTATAGACTGTCATGTCACTTATGTCCTTTCGTATCTAAAAATAAGTCGAGCATGTTATTTCATGCCAAAGCACATAACGCCACCAAGAGGTTTAATTGTCAGATGTGTAATTATATATCAGTACACAAAAAACAGCTAGAAAACCACATATATCACACACATTCAAATAAAAAACCATATTCGTGCGACCTGTGCCACAAAAAATTTGTTGTCGAGGAAGATCTTCAGTCACACTTGAAAATACACAAGCAGCAAGACAGTGGGGCGAATCAGGATAGTGCAAGTAAAACAACTGTTATTGGTGAAAAAAATGGAGATGTTTTTATAGGTAAGAATCAAGTTTTCTGAACTAACATGACTAACTATCAAGGCCTCACACTTATTAACAAACTAACCAACTATTATTTCATACACCTACTCCTAACTGGACTCCATCCTTGTCCCTATTGGAGTCTTGTTCTAAGTCGGTCACAGTTCGCTGTCCTAGTGCTTGAATGGCCAACCGACCAATCGTATCCAAATCGTTTTTCTTATTTCAAACTATAGCAATTTTGATTACGCGCCCCACAACACATATTTTTTATTATTATTATTGACTTTCAGACCTTAGGTCAATAATAATAATAAAAAATACATATTGCAAGGCGCGTAATCAAAATTGCTATAGTTTGAAATAAAAAAAACGACTCAGACAAAATTGGTCGGTTGGCCATTCAAGCACTAGGACACCGAGTTGTCATGGGTGGCAGCGGTAGGTGCTGCGTCCTCGTTTGCTATCTATATACATTTATTTTATTTATATTCTATATTAAAAAAATGGCCAAGTTTGAGTCGGACTCGCCCAAGTCATTGGCATGAATCAATTGTAATAGAGAATATGCTTGTAAATCGCTGCGCACTTAACAACAACGAGCAATGTACTAACTAAATTGAAAACATTAAATTATTATCCTTATATCTTGGTTATTGCTGTATATGTACTTGAAAGACATACTCGCAAACTAATTTTGACCAACTTTGGACCAATACCAAGTATAGAATAAAAATTCAACCAATTTAGGAGTAAAGTTCTCGTCACTACAAATTAATTAAGCCCAAACACAAGATAAATGCTGTCAATCGTTGAGGAGTTTTCCTACTGTCATTCGGCTTCATCAGATCTACTCCAGACCTTCATGAAATTGGAATGATTTAATATAAGTAATGAAAACATTACCAAACGCACTAGTCCCCCTTACATTTTTCGAAAGTTCTCGATTTCTCTGAGATGCTATCATTAGATCCTGGTGTTCTTATCATGGGGACCACCTTTGGAATATCTACTTTCCAACAAAAAATGAATCGGCCTGTTAAAATACAATAATCCATACTTACAAATGAAAAAGAAGGTCTGTCTGTCTGTCCCTTTGTGAAGCTTTCATGGCTAAACCACTGGCCCGATTTGGATGAAACTTGGAATGAAAATAGTTGAGGACCCAGGTTCACACGTAGGCTACTTTTTTGCATAAATCAACCCCTAAGGGTCTGAAAAAGGGGATGACATTTAAAAAAACGAATTCCACGCGGACAAATTATAATTAAGTAAGTTAATCTATCTAAAATATTGTTACGTGTCAGGAGTACCTACTGGGTTCGAGAAAATGCCAAAATGTACCACAAAGTCTTTATTGTACTCGTAGATACACAATTAAACTATGTACACAGTACATACCAAAACACTATGCACGCAGGTACTCGTAAACACACTCGTCGAACTCTGTATCGCCCGTAGAAATCACTTGACTTCTCGCCGGTATCGCTCGTAGGTATCGCTGGTTCTTCCCGGTTTCGCTTCTGAAACTAGAATGCCACTCACTCGACCGAGTGCTCTTTTTATACCACTCACGCACCATTCATGCCATTTCTAGAATATTCCCGCTAATTCCGGTACCGTTTGGAATGAGGTTCGAGTGCGTTCCTTGCAATCGACTTTCGCCCTTATGACTATCGCCGTAAGGTCGAAGCGTCGTGCGCGTACTTTCGAGACGGCCGCGCTCTATTGTTCTATTGTCCACTTGACATGTTTATGGCCCTTATTGTTTATTGCTTCCGGTTTAGCGAAGTAGATACGCCAGGGTTGTCACAATATATTTCGATTACAGGTGAAATTTCTTCGGACGATGACGATCTCTCTTTAGCAGAGACACGAGAAGCCAAGCGGAGCGCAAACGCACAAGCCACGGGAGCGCACGACTCGCCAGTGGAAATTGACTTTAATAAAATGTCATGTCACTTATGTCCTTTCGTATCTAAAAATAAGTTGAGGATGTCACTTCATGCCGAGGCGCACGACGCTGCCAAGAGGTATAACTGTCAGATGTGTAGTTATATATCAGTACACAAAAAACAGCTAGTAAGCCACATATATCACGTACATTCAAATAAAAAACCATATTCGTGTGACCTGTGCCGCAAAAAATTTGTTGTCGAGGAAGATCTTCAGTCGCACTTGAAAATACACAAGCCAGGTACGTGCAAGCTCTGCCGGATAACGTTTCGCTCGAAACAGTTACTACGAGATCATAAGATGTTTACGCATTACGGCAAGTTTCCGTGTCACTTATGCGACAGAGTATTTATTTCTAAAAAATTCCTAAAAAGGCACATAAAGGCAAAAGTTTGTGAGAGGTCGTTTTCCTGTGAAATCTGCCAAAAAACATTCACACATGGATGGGAACTCGAGAGACACATGCTGATACATTATGATGAGAAACGATTTACTTGTGAGATCTGCGGTAGCAAATTTAAGCGAAAAGAGTCTCTCCCCAAACACATTAGGTCACATTTTGAAGAAACGGTGAAATCGTTTTCCTGTGGAATGTGCCGCGAAAAATTCTATTCAAAGTTGCATCTTATGATCCACATCAGATCCATACATTCTATAGTAAAACCAACTACACCTGACTATGATGACATGGAATGTATCTCAACCTCAATCGAAGATTATGACACCGAGGACGTCAAATTCAAAGTAATGCAGGAAATTGTTACTCCTGATAATTTTACCAACATTGAAACGATGTGTAGATCGAAATCGCCTAAAGATGTTTCGGTCAATAGTATTAATATTGAAGACAGTGGGACGAATCAGGATAGTGCAAGTAAAACAACTGTTATTGGTGAAAAATATGGAGATGTTTTTATAGGTATGAATCAAGCTATTCTCAACTTACATGACTAACTATCACTAAAAGTCTCAAGACTTCATACTTATTAACAAACTAACCAGCTATTATTTTAACACCTACTGCGAACTGGACTAACCATCCCTGTCCCTATTGGAGTCTTGTTCTAAGTCGGTCACAGTTGTCATGGTGGCAGCGGAAGATGGTGTTAGCCTGCTTGTTCGCTGCTACCTTAATTCCATTACAGAAAAGTTAAGTGAATCAATTGTAATATAATAAAGAATTGGTCGGTTAAAATGCAGTAACCCATACTCATAATATAAATGAGAAAGTCTGTCTGTCTGTCCTTCTGTGAAGCTTTCATGGCTAAACCACTGGCCTGATTTATATGAAACTCAGAATGAAAATAGTTTAAGACCCAGGGTCACACTAAGGGTCTGAGATTTAAAAAAACAAATTCGATATGTACAAATAATTATAATTATGTAAGTTAATCTGTCTACACACTGCACTATGGTTGGCAGGTAATTGTAAGGTATTTGTTTTATTTTATAAAAAAAATATGCCTTGATGTATACTGAAAAGAAAATATATTTGGATTACAGGTGAAATTTCTTCGGACGATGACAATGTCCCTTTATCAGAAACAATACGAGAAGTCAAGCGGAACGCAACAGTACAAGTGACAGGAGCGCATGACTCGCTGCCATTGGAAGTTGACTTCTATAGACTGTCATGTCACTTATGTCCTTTCGTATCTAAAAATAAGTTGAGCATGTCATTTCATGCCAAAGCACACAACGCCACCAAGAGGTTTAACTGTCAGATATGTAGTTATATATCAGTACGCAAAAGACAGCTAGAAAGCCACATATATCACTCACATTCAAATATAAAACCATATTCGTGTGACCTGTGCCACAAACAATTTGTTGTCGAGGAAGATCTTCAGTCGCACTTGAAAATATGCAAGCCAAGTACGTGCAAGCTCTGCCGGAAAACGTTTTGCACGAAACAGTTACTACGAGATCATATGTTTACGCATTACGGCAAGTTTCCGTGTCACTTATGCAACAGAGTATTTCTTTCTAATAAATTCCTTAAAAGGCACATAAAGAAGAAAGTTTGTGGGAAGTCGTTTTCCTGTAAAATCTGTCAAAAAACATTCATACATAGATGGCGTCTCGAAGCACACATGCCGATACATTATGATGAGAAACGATTTACTTGTGATATCTGCGGTAGCAAATTTAAGCGAAAAGGTGCTCTCCCCCAACACATGAGGTCACATTTTGAAGAAACGGTGAAATCGTTTTCCTGTGGAATGTGCCGCAAAAAATTCTATTCAGAGATGCATCTTATGATCCACATCAGATCCATACATTCTACAGTAAAACCAACTACACCTGACTATGATGACATGGAATGTATCTCAACCTCAATCGAAGATTATGACACCGAGGACGTCAAATTCAAAGTAATGCAGGAAATTGTTACTCCTGATAATTTTACCAACATTGAAACGATGTGTAGATCGAAATCGCCTAAAGATGTTTCTGTCAATAGTATTAATATTGAAGACAGTGGGACGAATCAGGATAGTGCAAGTAAAATAACTGTTATTGGTGAAAAACATGGAGATGTTTTATAGGTAAGAATCAAGTTTTCTGAACTAACATGACTAACTATCAAGGCCTCACACTTATTAACAAACTAACCAACTATTATTTCAAACACCTACTCCTAACTGGATACCATTCTTGGCTTCCTCTTGTTTGGTTATAACAACTTTTCGTCGAAAATCGCATCGACTAATTTTAGTTGGAATAAAGTCATTTCACATAATTATTCATTTGATCGAATATTTGATTGCCATAATTTTATTTCTTATCATCATTTGTTTCGAATAATATCTTTTTATCGAATGTTCAAATGCGCTAATTTTAATTAAAGTAATGTAAACTAGACTAATAGGTTAGCGAGGAGCGAAGCGACGAGCGTGTTAGGTTAACAGGAACCATCGCACGAGCCGAGCGAGCGAAGCGAGCGTGCCGCGGCAGCGGCCGGCGAGTGCCAGAACCGACTTTAGGGCGTTTATAACCTGAACATTTCATGAAATGAACATTGTATAAAATAAATATTCGATCAAATAATGTTCATTTTATAATTGTAATGTCACTTACCTTGTTCCAATGCTTTACTTTCATTTTGCTATTTTTGGTGTACATTATGTTGGTGTTCTTAAATAAATAAATAAATAGATAGCAAACGACGACGCAGCACCTACCCACCATGCCACCCATGACAACGACCGACTTAGAACAAGACTCCAATAGGGACAAGGATGGTGGGGTTACCCTTGTTTCGTATAACAACTTTTGATATAATTTTAATAAATCGAACAACGTTTAAGATAATAATCAGTTTGTATAATATCGTTTGACATAATTTTCATTTGATCGAATATTCATTTTGTGTAATATTGATTGACATAATGTTCATTTGATCGAATATTATTTTATACAATGTTCATTTCAAGAAATATTCAGGTTATAAACGCCCTAAAGTCGGTTCTGGCACTCGCCGGCCGCTGCCGCGGCACGCTCGCTTCGCTCGCTCGGCTCGTGCGATGGTTCCTGTTAACCTAACACGCTCGTCGCTTCGCTCCTCGCTAACCTAATTACTTTATTAAAATTAGCGCATTTGAACATTCGATAAAAAGATATTATTCGAAACAAATGATGATAAGAAATAAAATTATGGCAATCAAATATTCGATCAAATGAATAATTATGTGAAATGACTTTATTCCAACTAAAATTAGTCGAAGCGATTTTCGACGAAAAGTTATTATACTGTAGCGGTACGCTAAACAACCCCTTAGCTACGTTAAATTATTACACCTATCTACCATATCGCAGAAGGCGAAGACCTACCTACATAGAAATTAATTATTAACCTACCCCGGCAACCGGATACTGCAAGCTGAATATTATATTTTATTCTGAACTAAATATAATTTGACGTCCTGTTCAGATACAAAGAAGCAGCCGCAAATATCATATCAGTGCCGTACAGTCTTCACTCGCAGCATGCAAGTACATCCGTCTTCGTTTGCTTGATCTTCACGCCGCCGTAATCGCTTCTTCTGTTTTATAAAAAAAATATGCCTTGATGTATACGGAAAAGAAAATATTGTTACGTGTCAATTAGGTACTAGTAAACACACTCGTCGAACTCTGTATCGCCCGTAGAAATCACTTCACTTCTCGCCAGTATCGTTCGTAGGTATCGCTAGTTCTTCCCGGTTTCGCTTCCGAAACTAGAATGCCACCCACTCGACCGAGTGCTCCTTTTATACCACTCACGCATCATTCATGCCATTTCTCTTCTTTTATATTCCCGCTAATTCCGGTACCGTTTTTGGAATGAGGCTCGAGTGCGTTCCTTGCAATCGACTTTCGCCCTTATGACTATCGCCGTAAGGTCGAAGCGTCGTGCGCGTACTTTCGAGACGGCCGCGCTCTATTGTTCTATTGTCCATTTTCAATTCTATTCGAAGTTGCATGTTGAGATCCACATCAGATCCATACATTTAAAAGAAAAACCGTATGCTTGTAAAATCTGCCGCAAAATATTCATCGATAAATGGAGTGTTAATGAACACATGTCAGTACATTCTGATGAGACACCATTTTCATGTGAAATATGCGGGAAAAAATTTAAGCGAAAATGTAATCTTTATTACCATTCTAAGGTGCATTTGAAGCATAACCCATTTATCAACAATATATAGTCTTATATGCATCTTTTGGCGCGTAGGTGACAGAGACGGCGCCAAACCGGCAAAAGTCAGCCGACAGCACACATCGAAACCAATAGAATGTCCTATGTTGACAGTTTGAACTGTCTTCCGAACGCACAAATTTAAACTTTATTTTTTAGCACACAAACTTCGTATTGGTGTTGGTGTGAGTGCCGCCGTGTGTATACAAGGCTAGGCTTACTTTTTCTAGCTTCACTCTTTTGTTCCCGGCGCGGCGTTTCGTCTATAGTTTATTGGTCTGAGGGTATATCATAATCTAAAAGCGTATCAGTAAGAAGAAGGGAGGAGTGCTTATAGAAACAATAGACGGGTTTCGGTGGACAAAAATCAAATTAAAAACTTACTAAAAAGGGATGGTTTATGTTAGCTTCGTTAGGTTGACAGTTGAGGCTATGCCGCATACAAATTAGCGCGCTAACATATTGGTTTTATCTTCGTATTGTAAACTTTAGTGCCTTAATTATCGCTTTAAAGCGTTTACGGTACAGGTGGCCGTGTAGCCGTACAGATATAAAGATACTACCTATTTATTTAATTAGCGGGATGCGATGCTGCGATTGTCGTATTTTGTGATTTACTGATGAGAATAATTGTACTAACAATATTACTATTTCTGTTTACTTATCGTTATTAATAAAAAATATCTACTTGTTGCCACAGTGGTCTAAACACAAGTTGGTGATCAAAATAATATTTTATTCTTTTCAGGAATGTCGATATTTTATTTTAATGGTTGTATATCAGTTATCATTTAACTGATGGAGAGTAATATTTTCGCAGCGTTTGTGACCTTCATTAATAAATAAATTAAGTTTAAACTGTTTAAAAAGAGTTTTATTCACTTAAAACCTCTCTAAAAATGGTCCGAAATCATATTTTTTAACCCTCGACGCAAAAAGAGGCGTGGTATAAGTAGGGGAACGCCGTTCAACAGTGAGGTCCTACTACCGGGAGCGGGAGTAGTCAGTTCTCCAGTCCAAGCCGGGGTTCGAACCGGGGTAAGGGTCCTTTCACACACCGGTTCGGAGAGCATCGGCTCGCATTTTTCTTTTCACACAGACCGGATCGTATACGCTTGGAATTGGTCGGAGCGGAGTCGCCAACTATTTCACATAGACCGTATGGAAAAGATCTGAAAGCCGAGCGCGCGACTAAGAGCACGCAATCAGAGCCGGTCGGCTCCTCTTATCATTTCACACGAAACGCGTTCAGGCTTTCCTAATGACAAAATAAGTGCACATACAAAAAGAAACCTTAAAACATTTAAGTGCTCGTCGAATTAACGATATCCGTTGCTGAAAATTGAATGGTGAATTTTAATTTCCGTTATTGGTCTGGATGTGCCTTTGTTTTGTATTAGTAATTTTACGTGTCAGGAGTACTGGGTTCGAGAAAATGCCAAAATGTACCACAAAGACTTTTATTGTAATCGTAGATACACAATTACACTATGTACACAGTGCACACCAAAACACTATGCACGTAGGTACTCGTAAACACACTCGTCGATCACAGTATCGCCCGTAGAAATCACTTTACTTCTCGCTGGTGTAGTGTTTGGATGTAAACCAGTTACTTGTCTCGAGCGCATACGTCACAACTCACAGTGTGCGGGTCACACCGGGCTCAGTTGTTATCCGACCGTCGACCGAGTAAGACGTGGTGGTGCGTAAGCGAGCCAAGTGTCCTGAGATAACGGGTATACTACTAATAATACAGCTGGTATCGCCCGTAGGTATCGCTTGTTCTTCCCGGTTTCGCTTCCGAAACTAGAATGCCACCCACTCGACCAAGTGCCCCTTTTATACCACTCGCCTACTATTCACGCCAATGTAGAATATTCCCGCAATTTTTGGAATAACGGTCTAACAGTCCTTGCAATCGACTTTCAACCTTAAGACGTTTCCGTAGTGTCGAAGCGGCGTGCGCGTACTTTCGAGACGGCCGCGCTCTATTGTTCTATTGTTCGCTTGACATGTTTATGGCCCTTATTGTTTATTGATTCCGGTTTAGCGAAGTAGATACGCCAGGGTTGTCACAGTAATAAGCACAGATGAGCAGAGGTGTATTAAGGGTTGAGAGCGCCCTAGGCAAAGACCTTTTTTTTGGGTGTATGACTTTATCTTGTACGTGCGTGGCACATACCGGGAATCCTGGTCGAACCTACGAGTCATTGGCAAGTTGCCAATGGCAACCTATTTTTTTGGTTCTGTTCGCGCCCCCTTTTTTAACCTCGCGCTCCTATACACGTGCCTAAAGCCCTAATCCACCACTGCAGATGAGGTAGGTAATTTGCATGGCTATTTGGATTTCATATTTAAAATCTGAACAGTGGTAGAAATAACTAATGGGGCTTTACACTATACAATTTGCAGAGCGCTAACTGAGTTAGCGTGCTAAAATCGCATTGTGTAATGGCAGTTAGACTAACTAGAGCAATGTAATGTATGATAACACTAGTTAGTGCTCTGCATAACTTTTTGCAAAAAAATAACCGACGTCAAAGTCGAGATAATTCAAAAACCACTCGCCAGATGTCTCTCAAATTTACAAGGCACCACATGACAAGAACTACCTTTCGAACAAAAGTAGAATTACGTAAGAAAAAATAAAGATGAATTGAGAACCTCCTTTTTTGTAGTCGGTTAAATCCATAGAGATATTACACTAGAGGGCAGAATAAATAGGATAAAAAGAGACGAAATATTTAGTAATCACCTTTCTCTTTCAGGCTCCTCGGGATCGGAGAGAGATAGGTAATTACCATTATAGTTGTTTCTCTTTCTAACCGGGGGCGATTGCAATGTATGGCCAGCAGCAGTATGGCTCACCCTCTCTAGTGTAATATCTCTATGGTTAAATCACGTTATTATATATAGCAGGTTTTGATAGCAACACTTTTAGCAACGTCTTTGCGTATAGTGCCACAAAGTTATCTGGCCCGGTGGTCAAAATTGGAACTAAAGCAAATTCCATACTGTGGTCAGACAAAGACATTAGCGCTTCCCTTACCGGGTCAGATAAGTTTGTGGCACTGTACCTGTACACATTTGTATTTAATAGGGCTAACTAGTAATTGGCCACTGTTTAGTAATTTGCCACCATTTACTAATTGACGACATGGAATTTAAATGCTTTCTGATAAGAATTGTATGACAGTTACGCTACCTCTGAGAAGCATACAAAATCACTTATGTAGCTGACATATCTTAATATATTATTGCTTGACCAGAAAAATAAAAAACCTGTCATGAGGGCGCTAAAGTTTCCTTTTATATGGCAACAGCACTGACAACCAACTGATAACAGTAACTATAGTAACGCTCATGTTAAATGTCATTTTGACAACTATGTCCGAAATGTTATTTATGGAAATAAATGTTATTTTACACGAAATATTATTTTATCACATAGAAGTCCACTTTTCTTTCATGAATATGAATAGATTTTGTCATTTTAGCACAAGAAAGACACTCAAAGTAAAAAGACAAACTGTGCCATTCAAACCCACTGACAAGTAATTTACGATTGACGTTTAGAAACTAAGCGTTGCCAGTAAAACAAATTAGTTCCATGAGTTTACCGCAATATGGCGAGGTTTTTTATATTTCTGGTCAACCCATAATTCATTTTTCTTAATAAAAACATTAAGTATTTTTAAAATGATCAATTACTTGACGGTGGCCAATTACACATTAGTTCTGTCAGCTGTGGTCAGCTGTCATACCTGAGCTGACAGTCCTGACACCATCCTGACACTGACAATAGGTATGTTTTGTTTATCTTTGTGCGTCATGTCATGTGTACTATAATAATTATGTTGTTTTATACCTACTATAAGTTTAATTTATCACTTAAAAATCGAATTAAAAAACAATTGTAGTTTACTGTAATTTCGATACAATTTATTGTAATTCATTGCCTATATTATACACATACATTTTTGTGTTTTGAGGCGAAGAGAGATCATTACGGAAAAATCGATGTTTAAAACGTCACTTGGATCACTTGTAATTTATTAATAGGTAGGTAACAGGAGTTGGAATTGGAAATTTATCTCGTCTGTGTTGGAAATGGAATACCTACGGCGATCTAAAAAGAGAAAAAGAATATAGAAACTATAAGAAATTAAGAACTTGAACTTGAAAGTTCTTTTGAATTTGAGTGTCTTTAGAGTGAAGTGGATCAAATGTGAAGGATTTTTTATGCGTGAGTACAGTTTATAAATATTGAAATGGATATTGTGCATTGTATTTTCAATTGCTTTAGCAAGCTTTTTACTCGACTGCGCGATGCAAAAGATGTTAATGTGTTTATGTATATACTATGCTATGTATGCTTGTCAGTTTGTGGCGTAGACATCAAATAGGTATGTGGGGTGTAAGTGTGTTTACATGTCAATCGTTTTGGTTGAACTCTTCTCTATTAGCGAATGAAAACCAATACATTCATATCTATGAATTATGTTATGATATTTATTTAGTCATTCAAATGAATAGTTGTTTACATTTTCTTGTCATTTTTCATTGGAAACTACATATCTATACTAATAATAAAAAGCGACACAGTTTGTTAGTTTGAATGTGCTACAAGAACTATAATTGGATCGAATCGATAAAATCTTTTTGTGTAGAATAGCCTCCTTTTTGAGGAAGGCTATAGGCTATGTAACATCATGCTACAACCAATAGGAGCAGAGCAACTAGTATTCCGAAGTTAAGCGAGTGCGTCTACTTGTATGTATTTTAACATTATTATGTTGCGGGCATCTGCTGGGTCAGCTAGTGGGTTTATATGGTATTAGGTTTATTTAAAGATGCCTAAGATAGATATATCAGCAGATATAGTATATCTCAAAATTTGCATCCAAATAACATAAATCAATATTTATAAATTTCCTGTTTATTATTGTTACCAGCTGTTTTAAATACTTTCTTAGTGCCTCCTTACACTCCACAGGGAATGTGACAAACTTCAATTCCCTGCATTTGCCAGTGCATTGTCTGTCAGTCTGTCACTTAGTAGTGGAAGAGTTTTATATACATACTAGTAAATCCGCCCTCGCTTCGCTTCGGGAAAAAAAGGGACTGGTCCCTTCAAAAATCTCTATAAATTTTAACAAATTATGTTATTCCGATGTCTAAGCTATACTACTGCAAAGTTTCATGAAAATCCGTTCAGTAGTTTTTGCATGAAAGAGCTACAAACACACACACACACACACTCACTCACTCACTCACATACATCCTTACAAACTTTCGCATTTATAATATTAGTAGGATTAGTAGGATAGTAGGATTGATTAATTTGTTGTTTTTCAGATACTAGTCCATGAACCAACAATTGTTATTTTGAATTTATATTAAACATGGAAACACCTACGAACAACGGCAATACAAAAACAGCCATTTCATCATCTGCCATGAAAATAGATAGTGTTCATGATATTAATATCAAAATTGAACATGATTTTTCAGAAGATCAGGGATATAAATTTGAAGATACAATTGATAAAATGGAAAATAGACAACCAACGCCACAATTTATTGCTGTTAACGAAATAAAAGTTGAATATGATGTAGACCAGAGAGTAACTAATGAGAAAATTATAAATGCCGAACATATAATCAATGAAGGCTGTAAATCAAATACAATAGGTGTTGACATCAATAAAATTAAGGTGGAGATTCAGGGAATATCTGAAGATGCAAGACCAAATTTGTCTGATGTAGATTTCAATGCTGTTAAGGTAGAAAACTGTGTTGTGAATCAGGGTGGTACAACTGCAAGTGCTAGCAATGCTGCTGTGAAACGTGAAGATGTGTTTGTAGGTAAGTGAATACAAGCCCTAAATAAACGCTAATATAAACTTACCACTTCAGTCAAATTCAAAGACATTTATTAATCCCACCGCCCGCCACGGTACTTAGTACCATTCCTACCGTGTAATAATTGTTTTAACAACAATTGTGTTCCGGATAGGAAGGTGTGGAGCCGGTTACACTTTTTTAGAGGCGACCATCTCAGTCCTCAGGGGTAGCAACGCATCTGTGACTGAACTAGAACGAGACTCATTGAGTCTAGTTGTAGATCGGTCACAGTTGTCATGGGCGACAGCGGAAGGTGGTGCATGCTCGTTTGCTAAGATAGCATTCCATAAAAAATAAATTGAACCCTAATCATAGGGGCAGAAAGCTCATATTTGTGTGGGATGTAATTAAAGCTAATTTCATATCAAATGAGAATACAGTATTATAAGCTTTCTTGGCAATAAATAAGGCCTTATCAACAGTACACTTTATTTTGCATTTGTCAACTGATAGGTAATGAGATTAAATTTGTGTAGATCTTGAAGATCATATTAGTAATGTAGCACATTTCTAGGATTTGTAGATGATGATATTTTAGATTGATTATCATAAGAATTGAAAACAATATAAGGAGACCAGGAGTGAAAGAGGGAAGATACACACGGATATATATTACTAGTAAATCCGCCCTCGCTTCGCTTCGGGTAACCAGTCCCTTCAAAAATGTCTATAAATTTTAACAAATTATGTTATTCCGATGTCTAAGCTATATTACTGCAAAGGTTCATGAAAATCCGTGCAGTAGTTTTTGCGTGAAAGAGCAACAAACACACAGTGAGTGAGTGAGTGAGTGAGTCACTCACTCACTCACTCACTGTGTGTTTGTTCCAAACATCCTTACAAACTTTCGCATTTATAATATTAGTAGGATAGTAGGATTTAGGTTGCGTCCACAGTAGGCAAACTGTTTGCCGCCGACTGATTTAGCTGCGTATCGGTTTAGTGCGCACTTCACATATTTGAAATGGAGTGTTCACAGTTTGCTAGTTTTGCGCTCACTCTTCGCAGTTTGCAGCGTTACGCGCGCCGACTATCTCAGTGAGCGGCAGACAGTAGCAGAGCTCAGACAGAACAGTATGCTTGAGACGTCTGCAAATTGATCTGAGTTCGCAGCTGACTCGAATTTCTTTGCGGCTCACTTAGTCGGCGGCGAACAGTTTGCCTACTGTGGACGCAGCCTTAAGCATTGTAAAAGAAGTAATAATTGCCTTCTTATACTCCATTTGAATGCACTGACAGTATATTTTGTAAACAGGTGAAAATTACTCTACGGACAATCTTCCTTCAGAGACGACACACGGAGCCAAGTGGAGCGCAACAGTTAACGCGCCGGGAACGCACGATTCGCAAGTGGAAGTCGCCTTGCATCGGAAGCTCCATGACAGCGGACTGACAGTTGACAGTTTCTTGTGTAATGTGTGTCCGTATAAATCTAACAATAAGGTTCAGTTGATGAGTCATTTGAAAGCTCATGCCGCTAAAGAACGCTTCAGCTGTCACTTGTGTAGTTATATAACGATACATAAAAATCGTCTGCACGATCATGCTAAAGTACATTCGGATAAAAAACCATTTTCATGTGCAATATGTCATAAGATGTTCAATCAAAAGCATAATCTTAGAGCCCATTTGAGGATACATTCGGGTAAGAAAGCATATCAGTGTCATCTTTGTGAGAAAGCGTTTATTTATAAACATAATCTTAGAAATCATTTGAGGACACATTCTGGGGAAAAACCATTCGCCTGCGATGTGTGCCATAAGACGTTTAGTCAAAAATGTAATCTCAGATATCACTTGAGGATACATACTGGGATAAAACCATATTCGTGTAAAATCTGCAACAAAACTTTTAGCCGGCAGTCTCATCTCAAGTTACATGCGGAGATACATTCAGATGCAAAATCGTTCTTCTGTGAAATTTGTCTTAAGACATTTAATCAAAAAGGTAACCTTGCATCCCATATGAAGACACATTCAGGGGAAAGGCCATTTTCGTGTGAAGTTTGCCACAAAAGGTTTACTCGAAAGGGCAGTGTTACATCCTATATGAGGGCACATTCAGGGGAAAAACCATTTTTGTGTGAAATTTGTCATAAATCATTTTCACGTAAGGCTAGTCTTACATACCATATGATGAAGCATTCAGGGGAGAAACCATTTTCATGTGAGATCTGCAGCAAAGCATTTTCTCGAAAAAATAGCTTTACGTACCATTTGAAAAAACATTCAGGGAAAGAAGCATTTTCATCTGGCGCCGGCGATGAAGCAATAAATGAAGACGATAAGCTTGAAGACCCCATGGGGATACATTTAGGAGAAGAAGCATTTTCGTCCGGTATCGGTTATAAAGCTATCGATGAAAAAAACAATCTTACTGGCCACATTGGGAAACATTCAGAAGAAGAAGCATTTTCTTCTGTTGTGTGTGATAAAGCAAATAATATAGAGTACAAACGTGAAGACCAGATTGAGATACATTCGGATGAAAAACCCTTCTTATCAGAAGTCTGTAATGAAGCATTTAGCAGTGAATCGTTTCCTACGACACGTTTGAAAGTACAGCCGAATGTGAAACCATATAAATGTGAAATTTGCCACGTTACCTTTAGTCAAAAAGGTACTTTCAACAACCATATGAAGATACATTCAGGGGTAAAACCATTTTCGTGTGAAATATGCCAAAAATCATTTGTTCAAAGAGGTACTCTGACATACCACATGAGGAGACATGCTAAGATTAAACCGTTTACGTGTGAAGTCTGTCTCGAAAAATTTTTGCAGAAAAGTAGCCTTATAGCCCACATGAAGACACATTTAGGGGAAAAACCATTTTCATGTGATATTTGTGATAAATCTTTCAACGAAAAGAGGCATCTCGCGGAACATATTAGAACACATTTAGCACAAAAACGATTCGCTTGTGATATTTGTGACAAGTCGTTCAAAGAGAAACGGCATCTTGCAGAGCACAACAGGGTACATTCAGACGAAAGACCATTTTCGTGTGAAGTTTGTCACAAAACTTTCAGTCGCAAAGGTCATCTTACGTCCCACGAGAGGTTACATTCAGGTAAAAAACCATACTCATGTCAGATCTGCCACAAAACGTTTAACGAAAAAAGAAATCTTGCAGATCATGTAAGATCACATACTGGTGAAAAACCATTTTCCTGCGAAGTGTGCCACAAAAAATTTAGCCAAAGAGGGAACCTTAAATCACACTTGAGAGCACATTCTGGTATAAAACCATTCTCATGTAAAATCTGCAATAAATCATTTAATCGCAAATGTTATCTAAACACCCATTTGAGGTTACATTCCGATGAGAAACCATTTTCGTGTGAGGTTTGCCATAAAAAATTTAAACAGAAATCGAATCTTACAGCCCATATGAAGAGGCATGCCGCTTGGAAGTCCTTGTGATTACGACAAAATCCTCGATTTGGGTGTGGTTTTGACTAATATATCGTGTTAAGCTGTACTTAGAATTTGTTTGTGTTATCTAAAGCAATTTGTTAATAAAAATATAATGTCAGTAATAAAAAAACAATTAAATGATTTTTTTATGTGTGTACTATATTAAATGAAATTGCCACTCTCCGCCAAAACCAAATTTATTACCTGTGCTTACGATTCAATTTAGCTTGTCAGAAAAAATTACTAAGGACATTTTTAAATAACGCCGTTAATCTTAAATGTACTTTAATTGCATTGGCGGAAAGTTGGCATTTGTGTGCCATGCAATTATAACGAATTTCAGATCGAATTCGCGCGGAGTATAGAATATTGTTAGAAAGGTATGTTACGGATGGACATAATCCATACTAATATTATAAATGCGAAAGTCTGTCTGTCTGTCTGTCTGTCTGTCTGTCTGTCTGTCTGTCTGTGACGTTTTCACGGCTAAACCACCGGTCCGATTTGGATGAAATTCGGTATGGAAATAGTTGAAGACCCAGAGTCACACATAGGCTACTTTTTTTTCAAAAATCAACCCCTAAAGGCTTGAAATAGGGGATGAAAGTTTGCATGAAAAATCTAAACCGCCTGACCGATTTCGATGAATTTTCACAGGAAGATAGTTGATGACGTACCCCTTTTCCCACTTTCCCGGTTCGCGATATAAACGAAAACCACGCGGGCGAAGCCGCGGGCAAAAGCTAGTAATAATATAAATAAACAAGTTGTGCAAGTTCTTGCGTCTTTAGCTTAAGCACTATTATCATGACTATTATATGTAACGTTGTATATTTAATAATATAACTAATGGACACAAAGTCTGACCTGAAATATTTAACGTAAGTCTAATGGTAATGATATGAAATTGCATAAAAACAAAATTGATGCTTGGGAGTCTAAGTTCGGTAATCAACATTATATCAACTTTAAAATTACATTGATGAGCTACTGAGGTGCGATAGGTATATATATTAATGTGAATTGTTACAATAAAGACAGGACACACCTTACATGGCGACCCTGCCAGTCGTGAGATGAGCCGTGGCGCGTGTGCGATATTAGGGTGAACGAACTCTTAGCCCTAGTTTATTAAAACAAAGAAATTTAACTTAGCATAATGAAGAGTAACAATTTGAGCTTCATCACGAACGCTAGTTTTATCTGGACGAGTTACAACTTACAATGGGATCAAGACAAACCAAGGAGGAAACCATTGTAGTGCAGAATGCTGCAGCTGGTGATAACAACTCGGCTTACGACTCGACAGGTGCCAACCTTACACTACGGTTTCCTCAAATAGTGTGTATGGGCAGGGAGAATTTTTCAGAAGTGCAGGTTTCCTCACGACGTTTGCCTGCATCGAAAAAGTTTATACTATTTGTGAATTCTGTACTTTTCAAAGGCTTTCGATCGTGTTGACCTTATCGGAGTAGTAAATAAATTTACGCATAAAGGTTTTTTCAACATAATCTATTGTCCATATATAACTTTACATAAACAATTGTATAAAAAAGTAGGTATTGATGAAACAGAGTCCTCAGCAGTACACATTACATTCGGTATGCCCCAAGGAGCAATATTTGGACCGCTGATATTTTTAATGTATTGATATGAACTCATTTATTTCTGTATGGTCATCTGAGAAACTGTATTGTATGTTGATGACTCTTTTGACGTGACAACGTCTTATAAATTGGTTTGCCGGGAGGCACTTCAAGAAACTGCGTTAGTAAGCTCCGCTCACGTTCCTTGGTGACAGTGTACAGAAAATGGTACAGCGCCATCTCTGGTTAAGTAGAGTAACTAGTTTGTTACCTCACTTAGTTGTGACTAATGGTTAATGGTCTAACGGTTAGCAGCGCTAGATGGCGGATGGTGTTACAATGTTTTAAATAGAGGTGAGACGTATTTACCATACCAGGTTTTAAAACCAGGGCTTTACTTGCAAGTACGGCGCCCTGGTACGAGCAGAAAATACTTGCAAGTATTAAAGTATTTAAGTACGTGAACAGAAACCAAGGTGCGACAGCCGACAATACTTGCATGGGAAAACGAACCAAATCTCTCTATGAATAAGGAACACTGTTGTATTTGCGAATAAGAAATACTTTTGACGTATTTTCCCTTTATACGATTTTCTACCTTTTATATAGGAAAGTCCATAGAGATACGGATCGTTTTGCTATGCAAGTATTTGTCCCTCGGCCTCGCTATCGCGGCGGGGCTCGTACGGGGCTGGTTGCGGGGCTCTTTCGAGGGCTCGGTACGAGATGAGACTTGGTGCGGGGATTGCCGTGCCCGCCCGAGTATTCACGAAGAAAGCCGAATAATAAACATGACGCACGATTAACATCGGGTAGGGGTCTCGTGAATCATGGCTCTTATGACTCTAGAAAAAAGACACATTATTGTGTGTATACATTCGTACACATTTTTTAAACTTAAGAGGTGATAAATAATTCTTGAAAGCTTTGTTTTGAATTGTTTTTTGCGTTCAGTTTCAGGTTCAGTGGTGAATTTGATATTGTGAACTCATAACATTTGCGACCGTGACCTCATTTTAAAAATTATACCGCGTGTCAATGATGTTTTAAATATCTAGATTGAGCGTCGCCCTACAATGAAAACAAAAAAAACAAGGCAACATTATCAAGCATGTGTGCGTGTAGGCGATGTTTTTCGCGTTCATTTATTGTCTGTGTATGCGTAATCTGTGCGTAATGATATAAAATTTGTGGCCAACAGTTGGCAACAAATTTTTGACACGTTTTCGCGGATTCGATGTTCCATCTAGATATTTAATACATCTTTGACCGCGTGTATTGTATTGAATTCAAACCCAATTTTTCAACTTTTAATAATATATCTAGTAAGTAGGTACCCTATCTAAATATGAACATGATTGATTATTGTCTTAGAATTATTTTTAACCGACTTCAAAAGAGAAGGAGGTTCTCAATTCGACCGAAAAATGTATTTCGGTCATATGCGTTTTTTATGTTTGTTCAGTGATTTTTTCGTCGTTTATGGGCTGATTTTGATAATTCTTATTTGTTGTAAAGTAAAGCAATAATTATTATTATTTTAGTTAATAGTAATTTTGTGAACGTAAACAGTTTAAAACTTTAAAATCATTTTCCAGAGTTTGCAGAACAGACGCATTTAAATAATTAATAAAACTTTACATTAAAGTGTGCTTTTGTGTGTAGTTATACTTATAGGTATTATAATTAGGTTACTAGAACCTATAATCAAATTAAATTTATACTCTAACGAAATCCTTCTGCTCACCCTGGTACGAGTGTAAAAAACTTACAAGTGTCTATAAAAGTAAAACTTGCAAGCCCCAGATAAGAAAATACTTGCATAGGAAAATAGTCCGTACAGTATTGTATATAAAGAGCACACTCGTATTCATAAATAAAAACTTCCAAGTATTTTTCATGTATAAGATTGTGCTCCTTATATAGCATTAAAATACGGCTCGATTTCCTATGCAAGTATTTTCAACTTGGTTCGACACTGTAGCTTGGCGCGTTGGCGCGAGGAAAGTGCGCCTCATATCCTACCAAATACTTTCAAGTATTTAAAAACCTGGTTTTCGACCCTGGTATTTTTACGTCCCCGTACTTTAAAGCCCTGGTATTGAATTTTGCAAGTATATCTCACCTCTAGTTTTAAATATAATTCTTTGTATACGTTTACCCCATGAAGATACGGGAACGCAGGGTCAACTTCACAAATAACCACAACTGCTTGCAAACCCAAAATAGCAGTTTATTATAAAACCAAAGAAGTCGACACATTGCCCTTTACAAATTTTTCTCTTATATAAACTCCACGTTACACTCGTTAGCGCGTTTCACAAATTGGTACAATGCCATCTTGTTTACAAGTGAGGAACTATTTAACAAAAATAAAACATTAAACTTAAATTGCTTCCGCCTTCACATGACGGTTAGACAGTATAAATAAATGTTTTAAATTGTTACTATTATTTCATCCTTCTTCCTACTATACGAATGAATATTCACATTAAAATTATTTTACCACTTAAAGTCGTTGTCACGTAAAACTTTCGCCCGTATACCGACGTTACAGGCAACCAATTTTTTTTCGTTTTTAAGGTTTGTACATAATAGAAAGAATGTTTTGATGATGTAAATAATATTGTTTCGTAAGTATTTCACAGATTTACATGTAAATGGTGTAGTTCTTGTGTTTTAATGTTAAACACGGATAATCTCGTATCCAAGTATCAATATAAATTATGTTAATGTATAATGGTGTACATAAGATTGTATAAAATGAATGTTATAATTAAAGAAATATTAATACATTTATGGTTTTCTTCACCTTTTAAAGGATTTCATGTATTCAAAGTATTTTAAAACACTTTGTAATGGGGAAATTTTATACCTATATTTAAACAACTGTGAGGAGAATCCAACATCAATCAAGAATCAGCAGAAGTGGTGAGATGAGATGTGGTGGTGAGGTGAGGTTTGATGAGCTGGTGAGGCGCGGCGTGGAGTTGAAAGGTGCTATAAAGAGGAAAGATGTGATGAGGAGGGAGTTTTTAGGTTCCCCAAAATTTAAATTTGGAACAACGTCACTGCCATCTGACCAACAATCATATTCATCTATAATTATCTTTAGAATAATAATCCACCAAATAACCACATATAGGGTTGCCAGGTCGTAAAATCTAAAAGCCGGATAGATCAGCCAGTTTGGCCGGACATTTGGGTAAAATAAAAATATTCGTATCCAAGCGACTTGCATAGTATGATTTAAATCTGTATTGAAAGAGGTATTACTGGCCTCCGTTTAATAATTGGCCACTTGAAATGCTAATTGATGGCCAGTTACTCAGTTTACTGATCCGATGAATTTTATTTTAATGCACAGAGTCCACAGAGATACCTATATGATTTTATCATAGATACAGATAAGATTTATGGTTGTGTTTATGGCATGGGCAAACGTTATCTGTGGCATAGGCTGTCAAGTCAATAGTCTGCAAGTGAGTGACTGAGTGACATTGATGACTGACATGACAATGACATTTATTTAATTTGTTTTGAATTAAACTTTTGATAGATATGTAATCGTTAGTAAAGTTTAGTTTTGAATTGTATTCAAAATTTAAATTGATAAACTGAAGACTATTTTATTAAACCCTACCTCGTCTGTGTTATTAAACTTTTGATTTTAATTAGGGAGATCTAAGATCGTTATAATTTTTCTACCTTACGTTGTTGATGAATTCTGGTAACATAGGCGGAACATCGGAATACCTCTTTATTTTAAAATAATTTGACTTCGTTTGATCAAATCTGATTCATTTTAACCATGTCTAGTGCGTCTGTTACATCTTCAAAACGAGAGGTAACTATTTATTTGTTTTTATGCGAGTAAACATGATTCTAAGTACTTTTTAAAAGATGTGCCAAGGAGTTTCTCACATTGCTAATACTCCTTCAAGATTGAAAAGACCAAAATATTTAGTATGACACCTTATTATTACGGTGGTTAATGTAAAAAAACATGTTCATAATATTTCGTTTTAACTACATGACTTAAATGATTTGAGTTTGAATTACATAAAAGTTTTATTGGCACTCCTCTCCAGGTAGCGATATCAGAACTAGTGCAGGAGATAGAAGCCGTGCGCAGCATGAACAGCAGTCTCCAAGCTTACCTGGACCATCTGAAGACCTTCCGGAAGAATATAACGGCCATGGACTCAAACTATAACAAGTTGGCTAAAGTCAATTCTGAGTGGATGAAGTTATTAAATAAAAGTTGATATAATATATACTTATGCTTTAAATATGTTTGTTTTTTTTTTTTTTTTTTTTTATTGAATTAAGGTAGCAAACGAGCATGCAGCACCACCCTTCCGCTGCCGCCCATGGCAATTGTGACCGACTTAGAACAAGACCCAATTTAGTCCAATGGTTAGTCCAATTAGTAGATGGTGTTAGAATGTTAGTTGGTTAGTTTGTTAATAAGTGTGAGGACAGGGACTGTTAGTGATAGTTAGTCCTGTTAGTTAATATTAGTATTGTCCAGTTAGTAATGATTAGTGTGAGTCTTGTTCCAATTCGGTCACAGATGCGTTGCTACCCCTGAGGACTGAGATGGTCGCCTCTAAAAAAGTGAACCGGCTTTTGTACACAGCAATAGATAAGAATATAACCTGAAGAGCGGAAGGCAGAATTGTTATGATGATGAATTATTACACTGGAAGATTTTTTGAGTGATGAAAAAGTTCAGACATGAGTTTGTAATATACTTAGCGTTAAGTAGTAATTGTTTGTGACTGTGGGATAAAAATATTTAGGAGTTTCTTGCTGCTTCTTCTTCCAAGATTACTCATGCCAGGGAAGAAGAACTTGTGAAATAAGTTTGCCCTTGGTTGTCACAAGTTGTATGTAAATAATTAAATACCTAAAAATATAATACAAAATTTCAGTAGAATTGAGTGAAATATAAGATACCTACTGTTAATTGTAAGATTTTTCACTAACTTGTCTACCTATCAGCAGTGGAGGAGCATGGTCCAGTGTAGTAATAGACCTTCATAGGAATGATAGTGATACGTGCCCTGCAGTGGACTTAACTTTAAGTAAGCCAAATAAATAAAAAAATGAGATTTTTTATTTTAACTTGCTAAGCTTAATGTTACAATAAATTATCCTCTTCTCAAGTAGATTCTGGCATTTCACTCATATCTGGTTGGGGTTGGCTCGACTTGGATGTAGATTTTTCTGAAAAATATAATAATTGTCTTAGAATAGTAACCAATTATTATTTGGGGTACATGATTTGGTAATATGTATTGATGTAGCCTAGGGTGATGTAAGTAATTGTAACAGGAATTTTATACATCTCTAGCAAAATACTGCTCTAGTGTTGTGGAACACTGTTAGAAAAGATTTATGCACTTTAACTTTGATACTTCTCTGGCAGTGGCCTTATTATTAGTAAAAAACCTTACACAAATTTTCTTCTAGCATTCATCCACACTGCGATTAGGAATTAGGATCTAAAAAAAAATAACGGTAACCCAATTTGTTGCCCCCGCAAACTGTTACGTCCCTGCTGACTGTCATTGAGCTAGCAGTTTGGTTTCAGTCCTTATTTCGCCAGGTGGTTGCATAGTCAAGCTTACCGCCATGCGCCAGCGCGGTTGATCAGCGCGTAAGCTCGTGTCTCGCACGCCGATCCAACGCTGGCGGTAAGCATGACTGCATGACTGCAACCACCCAAACGTGCTGTGTCCGACCGACGATGTATGCTACCCACGCCTCATGCGTGCTACCCGCATGCGATGCAAGCCTTTCTCGCCTATGGTGGCCTTGCTAAAATATGTGCTGTGTCCGACATACGACGTGTTAAGCTTTGGTCTCGCGATCGCAACGCACATTGCTGCGGTATGCGGCATGCGGCGCCGGACACATTATGAAGCCGCCGACGCAGACTACGACGGAACAAGAGACCATTCTCGACGTTTTTCATATGTTTAAGAGTCCGGATTATTGAAGCGCTCATAGCCCGGCGGCTTGCGTCGATCCTAAGCGATCGACGGGCGCGGTCGGTAGTCGGATGGGTGACCGCTAGTGGCAAAATATCTTGAGCGCTTCCGTGCTTCGGAGGGCACGTAAAGCCGTCGGTCCCGGTTGTTATCGATTGATAGCAGTCGTTAAGCCATGTCGGAGGCCTTCGGGCGGCTTGAAAACTTTCGACACTGGGTTGGCCACTAACCCCTCCACCAACCCGCATTGGAGCAGCGTGGTGGAGTATGCTCTAGGCCTCCTCAGTAATGAGGAGAGACCCGTGCTCAGTAGTGGGCCATTATTGGTTGTAGCTTTAGCTTAAGAGTCCGGCGCCGTATGCCGCATACCGCAGTGCTGTGCGTTGCGATCGCGAGACCAAAGTGTTACGCCACCCACCGATGATACAGACGGAGCGCTGCGCGGTGTCGCAGGGCAGGCCGTACAGCAGCGGCGCCAGGTGGTCCTGCCGGTCCAGGTTGAGGCACGGCGCGTCCGTCGACCACGCCTCGTCTAGCCAGGGGGGGATCTGGGGGGGGATTATGCGTAGGTTGAGTGCCCCGCTAAAAACGATTTTATTACGTATGCTCACAGTTCAATATAGCTTGTGAGCTGAGTTTACTTAAGACGTTTTAAATACTCGCCGTCAGTCTACAATGAAGCTTGACTTGATCACAGGGGCGAAGCTTCCATTTGTGTGGGTGGCAATTCGTGATGGAATAGATGCTTCTAAACAGTATTTCCACGTGGACAACAGACACATACTCTGGTCAATTTATTGAAGGAATTCGTTTGAATTGTATTCCAATTTCCAAAAGAATTTTACTTTCGTCCTTGTGGACTATAAAGTTGTTAGGGATTGGCAATTCCCTCTTCCCAGTTACTAAGATCTAAGTAAAAAGTCGTCTCTATCCATTGTAAGTCAAACTGAACAAAATACAGTATCGGAAAGGTATTTAACCGTACAGGAGAAAAGGACAGAAGGGTACTTACATACGCTGCGGTACCCACGCTCTTGTGGTCGGGAATCCGTCTTCCGGTGATGGGATTGTACCAGGAGTACCTCACGGTGTCAGTTGCCGCGTCCTTCGACACGTTCAGACGGCCAGAGATCCAAATATGTTCCACAGCTGCAACGTACGGGTGCAGGTTCAGTTAAATAAGATTTATTTCCAAAAAACTTAATGACTTCAAATGGATAGTATCTCAAAAATTATCCGTCAGATGTCGCTGTTTAAATGACATCAGGCAACAAGCCTCAGCTTTAGTATAAAACAAGAGTCATCAAAATATGTTCACCCAGTCGAAAGTTCTGAGGTAGGTAACAAACAGAAAAAAAGCTGAATTGTGAAACTCCTCCTTTTTTGCATTCGATTAAAAAGAGTTACTTAAACAGAAGAAAATTCAAACTCACTTACCTACGTATTTACACACGTAATTTTTTGATTCTACCGCCGTTTTGCGAAGATGCCTTTTATTCCTTAAAATGAAAGATAAAAAGAGTGCGAAGAGTAACTCACGCTCATCCTTATCCTCGCCCATGACGAGCAGCAGTTGCACGAGACCATCGTGGTTATCCACACTGGCCAGGCTGCCGTTCATGCGGCGGCAGTTGTCGACTGCGTGCTGCCAGTACAGTAGCTGACGGACTAGTATATAGTTGTAGTTGTCGTCGCTTGGCGGCGCTGCTGTCGCTCGGGGTGATGCTCCTGTTACCATGGAAACCGGTGAAAACCAAAACATACCATCAGGTGTGATCTGTTACGGATAAACCTTGCACCCTTTTCTGCAGACTAAGAGCAACGTCAGCATCTACTCATCATACACAGTCGGTTTTACCATGCCCCCCTCAGTCTCATTCCATCATCCATGCCAAACGGTTGCCTTCAGCTTCAATATTTTTTTTAAAACCCCAGACTCTGAGATCGTAGTGAAGCACTAATTTATACAAAGTGATAAAAATGTGAGACGGTTAATACATCTACCCTACATAATTATTATGAATGATAACCTCATCTTTTGTAAACCTATGTCCACGATGATAAGTGAAGGTAGGATGAAGATAGATGGAGCCACTTAAGCATCTCACCCTGGTAACAGATAAACTGCATCTTCCGCTCGCAGCGAGCTTCTAGGAACACGGGCGCCTTGCTGCTGTGCCGGTCCAGCTGTAGGCAGCCATCTTGTTTTATTATTGTGCTGTCTCTGGAACGTTTTCAACAGCATATTCATTTATACACAAGGACAATTAACTCGACGACTTGTCGATCTACATAAATGTCAAAGCAAAAGGCTTGCATTATTATTAGGTATTATAATAGGTATAATTTCTGCCTCGCTTCGGTTGGTATCAAACCCAGATCCCTTCAGAACTGGTATTGAGATCGACAAATGTGTCGATTACAGTATTTACTTCCTAATCGCAACTCAAAACTGTTCCACCAGGTTTCCAGAAGACACAAGATCCTCTCACTAACTTACTAACTAACTGGACTAACTACCACTAACCGTCCTTACCCACAAGACCTCACACTTACCTATTAACAAACTAATTAACTAATACTCTAACACCATCTACTAACTGGACTAACAATCTTAGTCCCTAAATTGAGTATTATTCTGTGTCGGTCACAGTTGTCACGGCGACAGTAGAAGGTGGTGCTGTATGCTCGTTTGCTACCTTAATTCCATAAACCGGCCAAGTGCGAGTTGGACTCGCGCACGAAGGGTTCCGTACCATTATGTATAAAACGCCAAAAAAATCTGGCCCGTTGTATGAAAGCCTCACTTAAATATTTACTTTAGTTTTTGTAACCACATATTAGCCACAAGCAACGCCATCTCTTGGACCGACAGGTAACTAAAAGCGTCGGAGGCAACATAAAGGTAACATAAAGGTAACTAATTTATTGCCGGAGCGTCGAAGCCATATTTCGACTTAAATATTTATTTTATTCAGTGTTTTATTGTGAGTGAGTATTTGTTGTTGTAGCGGCAACAGAAATACATCATCTGTGAAAATTTCAACTGTGTAACTATTACGGTTCATGAGATACAGCCTGGTGACTGACGGACGGACAGCGAAGTTTCAGCAATAGGGTCCCGTTTTACCCTTCGGGTACAGAACCCTAAAAAAATATTACACACGGTGCTCCGCGCCAGTTGTGTCTGCGAGAACTTGGCTTTGACACACTCATGCGTGTCTAGATAAGATTTCAGTTGCAAGAGACCATGGAGAGGACCAAGGGTTACCTCATAGGCGGCCACGGGACAGGCTCGGAGTCGAGCGCGGGCTGGAAGATGCTGGCGCCGGAGTCCAGCCAGCTCCACCGGCCCAGCGCGCCGCGCGCTCCCACCCACGCGCTCTCTATACCTGCAGATACCACCATCTGGTTTTAGGACTTCATACTATAAGACCAACGCATGAGGATAGGAACCCTATTGATGTCTCTGCTGTCAGTCTCAGCTTATCTCTGCATCGGAAATAGTTCGATATTTATAATTTAAAAAAATGTATTTTTTGCGAGACAAATAAATAAAACACAAACAATAAAAATCTTTTATCTCCCAATAATATTTCAAAAATGAAATATATCAGGAATGAAAATATAGGATCTCAAAGGGAGTCCTCATAAAAGTAACCTTACAAAATAGGGTTATCGTACGTACATTCTGTTTAAAGTGAGAATGAGCCTACAAGGAGGACAGTGAGGCAAAGTTAGATATTATAATAATGGGTAATATTATGGGTATTAAAAACTCACTCGGTCTAGACTTCAACATGGTCAGCCCCAGTTTCTTCAGGCACTTCATCGTTGAAATGTTGGCCAACCTTCAAAATAAAATGCATTTTTATACTTGATTTGTCTGGAATGCTATCATCAATTCCTGACGTCTTTCTCGTGGGGTACCACGTAATAGCCAGATAATCCACGTCCAGTCTACTTTCCAACCAAACTAAGTTTCAAAATTGGCTCATAAACGACGAATTAATATCCCCAACCGCACATAAAAAATATTTCACTACGATCTAATTGAGAACCTCCTCCTTTTTGAAGTCGGATAAAAAGTGCTCATAGGGGCCACGTTCCGTAACTCGACCAAATCGCCCAAAACGACACTTTTTGTATAGAAATTTGAACGTTGTGGGCTGTTTTGGTCGAGTTACGGAACGCGGCCAGGGTAATCAGTAGCGTGTGTACGGACGTCATCTTCCGCAGCAGACAGTAGGCAGCAGCCTGGGTCCACGCCAGCCGTCCGTCGTACAGCCGGTACACGCCGGCCTGGCAGCGGACCACCCGCAGCTCCCGGATGGAGATCTCCGCACGGGCATCTGGGGATAGCATAGGTTTATGGAGTTAGATAGCAATCGGGCATGTAACGCTCTTTTTGATGCGACCGACTGGGGCTGAGATAGAACAAGATTGAAATCGGGAATAGGTAGGGGTAGGTTAGTCTAGTAAGCAGAGGGTGTTTTCATGGACTTCAGGTAGTGAAGCATGTAGCACCACCTTTCGCTGCCGCTCATGACAAAATGAAACCGACATTGTCAAGATTAGCTTCGGCTATAATGGTCACATCAGTTAGCTCAGCTAACTGCAATGCAGCTAACACTTAACTGCAACTAGCTGACGGTGTAATTAAAAAGGGTTCTAAAAACATTAGTTTTTTTTTGCTTCTACCAACTACGCCAACTATAACTGGGGTAACCAATTGGAGGATGATACCCAGCCGAGAAAACAATATTCTTCGTACTTCTGAAAGGGATGACATCCATACTAACTATGTCATAGCCGCCACTAGCTAGTACGAACCTTTCTCGCAAACGAAGGGCCGGTCCAATGAGCAGGGCAGGTCGAGGAACACTGGCCGGTCGTGGGCCACGCGCTCCAGCGCCACGCAGTCCGCGCCGGACTCCGGGACCGGCACGTGCGTACGGTTCAACCACTGTTGGCCACATTAACATGTACGTAAGGAGCATGCAGGACGACATGTGATGACAAGTGACCACAGTTGCTATAGACACAGGAAAGGTTTCAAAAAGGAAACTATATACCCGTACTTGAAGGTCCTGTGTCTCTATTATAGTCTCTACGTAAGGTTGAAATGACCGGGTACCCTATCATGGACGTCAATGGGGAAAAGTGAACAAAAAGTAAACAAAAAGTTCACTAATCCCCATTGATGGGGACTTCCAATGGGGATTTGCGGAATAAGCCAAATGAAAGATCCGTGAAACTTTCAAGTTCAAGGATACATCATGATAATAAATTAACGCTTCATACATCCATCCACCAAGTTCATGAAATTTAGAGCACATTATTTATTTTACACGTAAATATCAAATAGTTTCTGAGATACGAAGGGGTCAAAAGTGACTGCAAATGATTCGAGAAATAGGCACACGGCGCTGTACACCAGTTATGAAGGCTAGAACTTGGCTTGACACGCTTCCGCGTGTCTAGATTAGCCCGTGTAGAGATCCCTTGGACCCGGTCCCAAGGGGTCTGAGTAATTTGGGCGCCATGGATAACACAGACAACAACACACCTAGACTGGGAACATAATATTAATAATAATAAACATAAACATAAGCTAATCAGTCAATCTCCATCAACGTTCAAGACCCTGTAAAGCAGCAAGGTTACCTATAATAAAATAATTTAACTGTATTGACCACCATACGAATAATCCAAGCAAGGCCTTACGGTACTTACAACAGGGAATGGGCCCGGAATATACCCGTCCTCCTCGCTCCGCAGTATGTCGCCAGCTGTCCGTCTCAGTCCCACACCACCGGTCCACCGGTACCCCTCAGGGTCTTCCGCGGAGTTCCGTCGAGCGCCAATCCACACTGACTCTATGGCTGGAGGCAAGGTCGTTATTAATATTCTATCTTTGGCAAAGGGAGATCTTCCGCCCGGCAAGTCATGTCTGCACAACGGCGGAGCTTCAACTGATCACGATCGAAAATTCTCTTGTATACCTATGTATATGCAAGCGGAGTAGAAACCTTCAATAGTGTGATTCAGGTTTGTGACGTCACCGAGTGCGTGCGTATTATGTCACAAAGTTATCTTTAGCCCTGAAGATAGCTGCCTTACAATTTTTTATTTAATTTGGCAATCAATGAGCAGAGGGGCTTTCTGATGGTAAGTGGTCATCGTCGCCCATGGACATCAGAAACACCAAAGATATTATCGATGAGTTTCCATACTTTAATTAATAGGAAAGTATAATGTAAAAGATAAGTGAAGAATTTCAACTTAAAATACCTACTTAAGTGTGTTGTTAGCTATTTATTATTAAATTGTAATTTGATTTTAGTCTACTTTGGAGTATCATTAGGTGAAATTGTAGTGAATCATGAACTTTTTTCTGACCTTGAAAGTTATAATGTGCGTATTTGAGTTTTATTATCACTTGCTTTAGCAGTCAAACATCGTGAGGAAATGCACACCTGAGAGATCTTTATAATGTTCTTAAAATGTCAAGTTTGCCAATCCGCACTTCATCAGCGTGGTGGACTACGGCCTGTATACCTCACGGTGAGAGAGGATCCGTCCGCAGTAGTGGGATAGTTTTGGGTACGATGATGACCTTGGGTCGAAACAATGGGTTCCGAGTTTAATTGGGGGCCTTTTTTTATGGAATTAAGATAGCAAACGAGCATGCAGCACTACCTTCCGCTGCCGCCCATGACAACTGTGACCGACCCAGAACTAGACTCAATGAGTCTCGTTCTAATTCGGTCACAGATGCGTTGCTACCCCTGAGGACTGAGATGGTCGCCTCTAAAAAAAGTGTAACCGGCTCCACACCTTCCTATCCGGAACACAATTGTTGTTAAAACAATTATTACACGGTAGGAATGGTAGTAAGTACCGTGGCGGGCGGTGGTACTTCCCCGGGTGAGCTCTAGGCCCTACCACCTGCAAAAGGAATAGGTAAGGAAAAGACATTCAGAACTCACAGAACTGCAGCTCAGAGAGAGCCTCCGCCATGAACTCTGCCCTCTCCCTGGAGTCCAGCACCGCGAGCGATCCGTTGTGCTGGCCTCTGCAACATCATGTTTTTAGGATCGTCATCAAAACTGAGATCAGCCTAGATTCTAGACTAGACAACCGATGCGCTTTCAGACATCCGAGCCAACTTAGCGAGCGACATTAACATAAGAATTTAGTAAAAATAATGAGGTAAGCATTTGAAATACGATAATTGATATCTATACCTACCACATAATTAAATATAATTAAAGTGCGTGTCTGTGTTTTCAAAATAACTGTGTTTTTAAAGTGCAGTTATTTACACGATACTAAAACGCACACAGACGATTTTAATCTTTTATTGTGGTCTGTCTGCCTTTCTGTTTGTCCGGGATAACCTCCGGTACGGCTAAATGATTTTTATGAGACTTTCACTGAAGGATAAGTTGTAGAGCACCACGCAGGTTATTTTTTATGTCGGTATTCCCGCGGGATCGGGATTTACCCTGGAAAATCTCCCACGCGTACGAAGTAGCGGGCTCAGCTCGTATAATTATATTTCGAGTGCTTTTCATCGCTGCTACTTCGGCCGAAGTAACTATTATCTAATCTGTGCCTCGGCACCGGTTGGGATGTTAGTCTTTTTTTTATAGCCTAAGCAGGCAAACGAGCAGACGGGTCTCCTGATGGTAAGTGATCACCGTCGCCCATGGACATTAGCAACATTCGGGGCGGCACTAACGCGTTGCCGGCCACGAAGGAAGCGATAGACCCGCTTCTCAAATATATTCTTCGTCAAATTTAACACGTTTGCTGCTAAGCCAGGTCTTTTTGGCCTGGTTCTGGTCTTTCCCCAGTGCGAAGGCTAAAATCGTGTCCTCTCGCTCTGTGCGGGAGCTTGTAATGTATCAATAAAACACTAACACTGTTTATCGTTATCATTCCGTGATTGTAATGTAGACGGAACACCAAACACATCTGCACGCGGTCACGGTCGGTGAGCGAGTGACATTGACATCGTCGGGTTGCGCATACACTACATCCCTCGTTTATTTTAGATTTTTTAACCGACTTCAAAAAAGAAGGAGTTAATAAGGAGTCAATTCGACCGTATATATGCTTTTTTTTTATGTTTGTTCAGCGATTTTTTCGTCGTTTATGGACCGATTTTGATAATTCTTTTTTTGTTGTAATGTAGATATGCACAGTGGGGTCCTTTTAAAAGGATCACCAGGATCTGATGATGGCATCTTGGAGAAATCGAGGGCAACTTTCGAAAATTGTAGGGACGACTAGTGTGTTTGTTAATGTTTTCATAAGTACATGAAAGCGGTACAATTTTATGAAGGTCTGGAGTCGATCTGATGAAGCTGAAAGACAGTCGAGGGAACTCCTCAACGATTTACTGTAGTTATCTAGTGTTTGGGCTTGATTAATTTGTAGTGACGAGAACTTTACACATACATGTTGAATTGAGCGCCATCTGGCGAGTATTTTTTGAGTTATCTCTGCTTATGAAGGTTGAAGTCGGTAATTTTTTTTGTAAAAAGCAATTATTGAAGATTACAATTAAATCATAATATTACATTTTCTTACTTATTTAAAATACAAGTTAACATGTAAACCAAGTTAAACGTAAATAATTTAATGTAATATATGTACATTATAAATTCAAAATTATCATTAGTAGAATTTTATCAACCACAGTCCATGAATCATAAACTTTTCAAATTAACTATATTTGGACGATATTCTTTCCCAGTATCATCGTTCTTAATATTAACATCGCCACAAGCTACAATAGTGACTGTATGTGTAGTGGGGTTATTGCTTTTCTTTTTAGGTCTCCATCCCCTTTCCCTTTTCTTTCATTCGACCATTTTATAACCCATTCTTCATCAGCAGAGGATGATGGTGTCGACCTCTCGTTTTCCAATCACCAACCCGGCCATCAATCACGGTGCCTGCCTCAGGCACTCTGGGAGTCCATATGCAATAATAAAACACGAAATATTAATAGGTGATTAGGATATCAACATAAATGGAAATTTAATAATACACGTCTTGCATAAATGTTTTTGATGTTAGTGAAGCCGCCTGCACTTTCAAAGATGCTATCCTCTTTTAAGTGTTCCAGGTTCGCCTTATACTTATACCGTAGGTAGTTTTGCTGCCTAAAGAGCATAGCATAGCTTCACTTAAGCGTAACAAGTTCTACCCGTACATCCATCATTATGTAAGACGTCAAAGGTTGTAAGTTTGAAGCAATTAAAATAACAGTGTAGTAAATAAAATTCACGTGCACAAAATTAACTGTTTTTGTATTTTACTAACCACATCCAAATCCCTTTATACTAAACGATTTATTTATGAATTATTTTTATTTTATTAAAAAGCGATTTCAGAAAACTACTGTGACGTATTAGGTATATCACTTTTAATGCAATATGCCTGTCTGATTTTATCCTCTTACGCATTTGAAAGCAAGTAGCGTAAAGTTATTTTGCCAATAGCTAATGACACAAGAAATAAAATAAACTGAACAATACGGGTCACCTGGGATACGAGGTTATAACATCAATCCATAATGCTAGAGAGGTTACCAGTGCTTCACTCGACAGCGTTAACAAACGTATTTCAGGACTCGCGCAGGCGCAGCCGTCGGTTATGTTACACCCAACGCGCAGGTTATATCGCTGCCTTACTTCACCATCGCCGCCGTTTCATAGGAATGACTCGTACGTCTTCAAAACTTTACTAGAACAACAGATCGAGATGCGCGTTGCATCGCAATGCGTGAGATAACCTCAAAACAACACGTCACAGTAAATAGAAGTAACGAAAATTATAATGTGTTTCACTCCCAAAACAAATTTAACCAATAAACTATAAATAAACGACCTCTTTATCAATAGAACTTGACCGTCGTGGCATAATTTAAGCCAATCATCAAAATGCGAATTGTTCCACCATAAATGATAATAAATAAACATACCATACTCGCTGTTCTACTTTAAAATCCTTACATATTACCTAAGTTGTGTTCAAACTTGCCATTTACATGAAAATCCTTAAATTTCTCCATGAAGTAGTGATTACACCTCTTTACTATTTGTGGATCACAGTAACCTAAAATGATCTGAAAACCTTAAATAATTTAACCAGCAGAGGGACGTAAGGTTAGAACACTCTTCAGACTCTTCTGATGTAAGCAACTCCATAATATACCATAACAATATGTTCTATAGCACGGGGTATAATGGTAATTACTAGATGAATTGACTACCTCGACTTGTCACTGAGTGGAATGATATCGAGCCATAGCTCTCGCACCATTTATAGCCAGACCTAGAAGGCACTTTCCCCTCCCAACATTTACCAGTTCTTGTCGTAGTTCTCGATGGTGATAATAATAGATGGCGTTAAACAATATTAAAGGTTGTCAACAAACTATCGCGGTACTTATCTGTTTTATTCACCCAGACTGAATACCGCTAACACTTCAAATTATTATTTTGGAAAATAAGACATTTCTTTTAGCTAGTCAACTTTTATTGACTTTATTGTTCTGTATAATAAAAAATCTAGAAAATTAAATACAAAGAAATAAATGTCAGTCATTAGCCAAAAGTCTGTCTTAATAGGTCAGGGTTTAATATCGTCCCCTGGGTTTAATACCTATGCTATTCCTTAACGAAAAGAAGCAACTAAAGTGTGTTTTATTCACTATTTATTTGTTTTGCGCTACCAACGGAAAGTACATAACATAAGTAATACAATTATATCTAAATAATAAATTATTACCTATGTGCCCTTCTACTTAGAGGTAGTTACGACTTATAAAGTTTATTATAAAGTGATTAAAGACATAAACAGTGCAAAACCAGGCCACCATTGACCATTTCAACATCTGATGATATGACTTGACGTCAACTATGCACTCCTTAACTCAGAGGAGCATTAAAGTTAGGCGGATTAAAGTATGTCTACAAGATATTGGTGTTTTCCTTTTAAAACATTGCGCACCCTTGTACCTACACCCAGTTCATCGTTGACCATTTCAGGATCTGGTGAAGTCTTTTGGAGTCAAAACATACAATTCAGTAACCCAAAAGAGAAGTTGAATCGTGTTTATAATGTATTGGTTGTTGGTACTGTTGATATACAGTTGATAAGTATAGTAAAATCGATCCATCAACGATCATCTCACTTTCGTGTGATCCATACTAATAATATTATAAATGTGAAAGTGTGTTTGTTTGTTTGTGGCTCTTTCCCGTCGCAACATGGCCATTATATGGTATGGTTTATGTGTGAGGGGATAGTAAGGAGGGTGGAAAGTGACATATGCTACTTTTTACCGCGGAAAACATCTCATTTCCATGGGAAGATCGATGTTTTGTTAGTTGCTAGATATATTATTTAGTTCTGGATGTTATTAATAGGTGGCGTTAGCAAAATTGATTTGCAAGTTCTGAATCACGCTATCACATGTAATTTACTTAATACTACATGTAATTTACTTATGTCATAGGCAAATGTTATACCTGATGTTGCAGTATATCATAATATAATAGGCCACTATTTAGCCGAGATTCCCACGGGAGCGGGACCCACGCGACTGTTACCTACCTTCGGGTCCCGAAGCGAAGCGCGGGCGGTTCTCTAGTATAAATAAGTATGTTTTTACACATAATTGTTTACTTAACTTTTAAACGGATTGTTTACGAGTCTCAATTGTGCTACATTGTTTTATATAATACACAATAAAATCTTTAAATCTTCGAATAATTGTAATAAGGTATTGGTTGGTGTTAAGATGCGACTCCACCAGTGTACGACACAGATGTTCACGCTGGTCGACTCATGCGGCAAAACCATAACAAATTGTGTTCGAACATTTTAGAATTGTTCGCGCACATCTGTGAGTACACTTTTTTCACTACATATTATGTTGGTGAAATCGTACCATTAATATTGACGTAATAACAACAATCCGTCTTTAACAAGACCACGACTGAAACGCGAGGGTAACAACAGCTTTTTAGAGCGTGTGTATAGTTGCCTATGGGTAACAGGGGACAGCGCAGTTGTAGGCAAATTTATTTTGGAATACAAGTTCTGCAAGCAAAGCTGCGGGTAAATGCTAGTCTTTCATAAATTCGACTTTGTTTCGGAGCAAAGTAACTATTTAATTTATTTAAAGTTTCAAATGCCCTCATCCATTTTACCCTACAAGTGCCGACAAATAATAATAATAAATAATAAATAAACGCTAACACACTCATACCCCCGCAGTAGGTTACTATGTACCTGTGTCGTGAGTGGCATGGACTACACATATAACACATTACAATTACATCCATGACCCGAGTACAAATATTTATTTGCCACCCAAATATCTGCCCCGGCCGGGAATCGAACCCGGGACCCCTCACGTCGCAGGCAGGGTTGCTACCAACGAGGCTACAGGGTCGTCAAATGTCGGATCACCTTCGCCTCCATGACCCGAGTATAAATATTTATCTGCCCGGCCGGGAATCGAACCCGGGACCCCTCACGTCGCAGGCAGGGTCGCTACCAACTAGGCTACAGGGTCGTCAAATGTCGGATCACCGTACTATTTTTTGTGTGGCTCTTTACATAATATGTAACAGTCACATGACTGCATAGCCTTTTTGACGAGATTGTCTCGTACTACTTCTTGCGTGGCTCTTTACATAATGTAACAGTAACATGACTGCATAGCCTTTTTGGCGAGATCACGTCTCGTACTACTTTTTTTGACGAGATTGTCTCGTACTAATTTTTGTGTGGCTCTTTACATAATGTAACAGTAACACGACTGCATAGCCTTTTTGACGAGATTTTCTCGTACTACTTTTTGTGTGGCTCTTTACATAATGTAACAGTAACACGACTGCATAGCCCTTTTGACGAGATTTTCTCGTACTACTTTTTGTGTGGCTCTTTACATAATGTAACAGTAACACGACTGCATAGCCTTTTGCGTAATTGTGCATGGGCCCTTTTGTTCGCCATGAACTTTTTCGTGGTTTGCTGTCAATTCTCGATAAACATGTTTTTAGTGCGCACGCGTTTGTATACTGTGTAGTGAATACGTCTTTTGTGCAGTGTCTATCTACAGATTGATTTATCAAAATGAATAAAAAGCTAAAGTGTAAAAAACAATTGGATCTGGGTTTTCCAAATTCACCAACTCATTAAAATTGATAAAAGAAAAAACTGTGTCAACTGTTACGCAAGGCTGTGACAAACACTTACCAGCAAAGAAGCTGATAAAAAAATTAAAAAAATCAAGTCTCAGTGTAATAAATGCAACAAATCATATTGTTTGCATGTTTTAACGAACTACATGTTATTTAAAAATATTGATACACAAAATATTTTGTTTCCCTACTGATTGAAACATTTGTAATAAAATGTAGTCGTGCGTTTTATTATACATCAAAGTTTGTTTTTTGTAATAAACGAATCGATAAAAATATTTGCGTTTGTTTTCTACACTGTAACATCACTATTAAGTTACATTATCGGTGCGTTACCACATCGAATAGATGTGGTATTTTTTGTTTTCTATGCGGCACTGGGCATGAAAGGCCTTGTATTCGTTTTTCCCAAAATATAACCTTTATCTTTTTTGGATCCCCAGGCTAAGCCAGAGGTAAGTAGGTACATTCCTTAGCTACAACATAGTGCAAAAAAATCTCGTGTATCTTTTAATTTCGCAATTTTATTAGGAGTTTTGACAGAAAGGTGGTACCAGGTCTAATGAACCTGGTTCGCACTAGATAAGAATCCGCTTCCTGGCCGAATCGACCTGGTATCGCATAGTAATTTTATACACGAAAACAGTCCCGCAGCTAACGTGTTAAATTTCAAGAGTATAGTCACCTGACACCGCAACCTCGGCGACTAAGTAAATCAACTCACCGGCACAAAATGTTGGCATTCTCCCACGTGACTGGAATGTTCTGGATAATATACTCCTTGTCTTCGAACACGTAAGCCTCCCACTTGTCTGACGATCTTATGGGAACTGAAAGAAATTCGTATTTTATGTAAGCTTTTAGCAAGTAGGTACCTGGCCTTAGGTAATTAGATAGCTGGCCTGCGAGGTGGACTACTTACTACGTAACATTCTGAGAAGAGACCCGTGCCCACTAGTGGAGTTATGGGTTGCGATGATATATATTATGTATATTAGTAAGTAGGTTTTACATGGCATTCCTATGAGCAGTAAACTTGGGCATGCATGTCGGTACTACATGGCTACTTCATAAAAACTGAAGACAAGGAAAAACGGTCAAAAGGAAACCAAACTTCTTAGTATTTTCTAATACATTGAACAAAATTACATATATTCTGGAATTGAGAATAAGAAAGTACATATTGTGACAGCCCTGGCGTACCTCGCTAAACAATAAACAATAGGGGCCATAAACATGCCAGGCGAAACAATAGAACAATGGACGGCCGTCTCGAAAGTACGCACGCGCACGACGCTTCGACCATTACGGCAATAGTCATACGGGCGAAAGTCGGTTGCAAGGAACGTTCTCGAATCTTGTTCGAAGCGGGTCCGGACTTAACAGGAATGTTCTGGATTGCCATGAATAGTGCGTGAGTGGTATAAGTATAAAAAGGGGCGATCGGTCAAGTGCGGACATTCTAGTTTCGGAAGCGAAACCAGGAAGATACCAGCGATACCTACGAGCGATACCAGTGCGAAGTGAAATGATTTCTACGGGCGATACAGCGTTCGACGAGTGTGTTTACGAGTACCTACGTGCAGTGTTGTGGTGTGTACTGTGTACAGTGTGTAATTGTGTATCTACGAGTACAATAAAGTCTTTGTGGTACATTTTGGCATTTTCTCGAACCCCATACTCCTGACACGTAACAATATAAAGGGAAATACTTCATTAAAATAATTAGGTATATATTCTAATTATGTGCCCTTTTGTGGATTCAGCAAATAATACTGTAAAAGAGTCTAATTTCTGAACCATTAAACAAACGTGAAAATTTTGAAAACAGTGACATTTTTATTTGCAGATTTTTCAAAGGAAAGAAGTCGGATATAACACTAAATACTTAAAATAATATAACAAAACTTACCTCGATACTGTTCATGGTAACTAGCGCCACAGAGCGCTGCGACCAAAACACAAAACAAAATTTCAAACGGCATTTTTAACTGCCGACTGCCAGCACCGAAGTTCAATAGTAACTGAGGGTTTATAAATCCTTCATAACGTTATGTTTTCTTATAATAATATAATTCTAATGTCAATGCACCTTGTTTATACTCTGCAGTAATATGATACGCATTCAACCTTTGTCAGGTTTGTTAGAATTCTATGCGGAACATTATATTGTTTTGATAAAATAATCATCTGTTATGAAAACTTTTATCTGTGGCCCTATAGTCTATTATAGTTGGCAGTGGCTTGCGAATGATGTCCCAAGTTTGATTCCCTATACCTGGGATGGCAACGATTGCACGTGAAATAGTTAATATATATTTTGGGCACATTACCGATCTCAAAAATTATGCACTAAGAAAAAATGTGAAGTGGAAGGTACTAATTTGTAGGTAGCTCGTTTCAGTAGTACGACTAGTCATTATGTACTCATTTTTAACCAACTTCAAAAAAAGGAGGAGGTTCTCCATTTGTATTCGTAACTTGTAGTTTTTATAAAGTCTATACTGTGTACCGATTTTTCTTTTTGAGCGATATCTGGTTGGAAAGTGGTTAAAGTCTGTTTTTATTGTACTTAGTAAGTTTTTTATTGATGTTGTAGTCGCTTTTTTTAGTAAAAGCAATTTTGAATTAGTTTTTGCTTCGATAAAGAACTATAAATACAACTAGGGAGCCATCCATAAATTACGTCACACGAATTTCATGATGTTTGATCCTATTCCCTGTCCTTGTCACAGCTGACGACATTTGTGAGACCATCTGAAAATAAGTAAAATATAGAATTAAAACATTTTTAGGTGTGTCATGTGACATCCCGAAATTTACCACCCCTCCCACCCCCTTGTCACACAACGTCACACTAAATGGACGTAATATGGCCCCTAGGTAAACGTGAGGACGAAGTTGTTTTACATACAGACATACTCGTACTGTCATGGTGTTCCGCCATTTTGCTAACTCCCCAAAATTCATTGTCTTCTAAATAAGTCGCTAAGGAGCAGATCGGAGATTTGCGTTTAATTAAACTTTTACGAGTGTGGAGCTATCGCGGGTAATTAACGGGGGCGAGTCAAGTGCGAGCCGGTCGACTGCGACAGGTTCCGTATATGACGTATATTTAAATTGTATATAAATTCCGTATATTTATATTTGACGACATTGTAGCCTAGTTGGTAGCGACCGTGCCTGCGACGCGAGGGGTCCCGGGTTCGATTCCCGGCCGGGACAGATATTTATGTGGCAGATAAATATTTGTATTCGGGTCATGTCATGGGTGTAATTGTAATGTGTTATATGTGTAGTCCATGCCACCCGCGACACAGGTACCTAGTAACCTACTGTGGGGGTATGAGTGTGTTAGCGTTTATTAGCGTTAATAAATATTAACAACTCTTCCGTTACTGAGTGAATGGCTGACAGACAAAAAGCGCTCTCCTTCAGGGCCGGCGTTGCACTGGTGACTCCCCTGGTGTTGCCTGTGTCCATAGGCGACGATGACCACTTACCATCAGGTGGCTCGTCTGCTTTTTCGTCAGCCCTTCAGGCTATAAAAAAAAAGACAACTCACAGCTGAAACTACTGAACGCCGGATGCTGAAACTTGGCTTGCATGTTCTTTGGGGAGTACTACGAGATGATTTTTGGATATTTCCCCATTTAAAGTAATGATATTAACGTAGGTTAGTAAGTAATAGACTACACGCACTATTTAATTTGACAAACCGAATAGCGCAAGTTAACACGCTGTGTTTCAAAGGTTCTGGGTTGATTCCGAGAGAAGTGGGAATTTGAATGATGATGAATTTCCGTTCTCGGTCTGGGTGTAGGTATCTATGTGTCTTGTGTGCACTTTACAATACTGTACTACGTATACCATGGGTAGGGATTGCAATCCGGTATCATTTTCAATCCGGCCGGATCCGGTCGAATTTTCGTCAATCCGGCCGGATCCGGTCTTTACTCGGCATTGATGAGGCTCTCAAATAAACATAAAATCTTATTGATATCTCATGTACAACTTGTTTTATTAAATTTTAAAATCTACCCGACCTTAATGGAAAACCCTATACTTGATATAACGAATATTTATTTGTTTCCTTTTTTGTTATATCAAGGTTGTACTGTAAACTGTAATACATAAAAAGTGAAAGAAAATACGTATTTATGGAAAATAAAATCATTTTTAAACACAGTAAGTACAGTTTACCGGTACAGTTTACACACCGGATCCGGTAGGTCCAAAAACACGCCGGATCCGCCGGATTACCGGATCCGGAAAACCGGATTGCAATCCCTAACATGGGATTGACATGACATGACATTACATTTTGGAATGTGTAGAACGTGTACTTAATTAATAGTTAATCAATGCCGTTCAAACTGCCACTTCGCTATAATCATCATCATCATCCCATCATGGCGCACTGTTGAGCACGGGCCACGGGTCTCTTCTCAGCATGAGAAGGTTAAGGCCACAGTCCACCACGCTGCCCAAGTGCGGATTGGTACTTCACACATGTTTGATAACATTATGGAGACTTTCAGGTGTGCGTTTTCTCACGGTTTTTAAAATTTATAGATGCGTATCGGATTCGAACTCAGGGCCTGGTTCGTGAGTATACCTTCAAACCATATCACTGTTATTTTAACCGACTTCAAAAAAAGGAGGTTCTATTCAATTTTCTTTTTCAAACGAAAGTTATAGTGATTGTCTGGTCATATTTAAAGTGTGACATCTGACGGGTATATTTTGAGTCGTCTCTACTTATTGATTTAAAGCCTCCTTGAGGGCTTCCGCGCTTTGGAGCGCACTTAAGACTATAAATTTGTTGTTATCACTAGTTACTCTTTGGCAAAGGGAGATCTTCCGCCAGGCGAGACGACATGCCTGGGGGGCGGCCGAGGCCCCGACAAATATTCAACAAATGCACAAAAGTGAACATAATGTCAATAGCATGATTCAAGCTCGTGACGTCACTGTGAGGCGTGTGCGATGTCACTACATTATTTTATGGTAGGGTCCGGGTTCGAATTCCAGGTCACGCACTTCTGACTTGTCGGAGTTATGTGTGTTGACGTGATAACGTCTTATAAATTGGATTACCGGGTGGCACTTCAAGAAACTGTGTCACAGTCACGCTCCGCCGCTCACGTTATGCGCTTACAATGAGAGCGAGAGGCACGCGTCCCTTCCACTCGGGCATGGTTAGCCCGCCTAAGAGCGAGAGAGAGACAGACATCCTTAACATTACTTATGGTAGCTACGGCGTACACACGTTGGCGTGTTTCAGAAAATGGTACAGCGCCATCTCTGAAGAAGTAGAGTAAGTAATCTCGTTTGTTACCTCACTTAGTTGTGTCTAACGGTTAGCAGCGCTAGATGGCGGATGGTGTTACAATGTTTTAAATATAATTCTTTGTATAAATAAATGTTTTAAATTGTTACTATTATTTCATCCTTCTTTTATTGATAAATTTCTGTAACTTTAAATACGATTTCATGACGTTTGTTTACTTTGATGATATTATTTGTCAATCATTCCATCAGTATTTTCTTAAGACGTTGTCACGTTCAACTATCGTCAGTAAACCGACTTTACAGACAACCAGTTTTTTAAGCACGTAAATGTCACTCGCTATAACGCTGAAGGAAAACATCGTGAGGAAACCTGCAAAGGTGTGTGAAGTCCGCCAATAAGCACGTGGCCAGCGTGGTGGGTTATGGCTTTGAACGTTTGATTGTAAGAAGAAACCTGTGGAAATCAGTGAGATTGTAACTATTGTAACTGCCCCACTGCTGGGTTGCGATGCTGATGATGATGATAAGATTTATATTCAAACTAGCGGACCGCCCGCGGTTTCACCCGCGTGGATCCCGTTCTCGTGGGAATATATGCATGTATTATACATAAAAACCTTCCTCTTGAATCACTCTACCTATTACAAAAAACCGCATCAAAATCCGTTGCGTAATTTTAAAGATTTAATACAGACAAACAGACAAACAGACAAACAAACAGACGGACAAAAATAGCGACTTTGTTTTATACTATGTAGTGATTTACATCAAAATCATCACTTCACGTAGGTATCACTGATACACTTATGTACGACATTATTTTGTTTCCACCACCATTTGCAAAGTTATATTAGTGTAAGATAGGTACCATAAAGCCACCAAACACCATCAAACACCACCAAAACGCCACCGAACGCTGCTGTCCACAGTTTTTCAGCTGAAATCACGTTCGGCCCAACACGATGCGTCCACAGGTGGCGGACACAGCGAACTATGGAGTCGCGTTGTTCCTACAATTGTTGAATTTAGTGCTGGATGTAAGGGTAAACGGTAAGTTTAAATTGTGAATGAATACCTTACAATTTCCACATGAGAAAAGAATTTAAATCTTTTTGTCTGACATCTGTCTTCTTTTTAATTGTCTATAAATGAGCAGACGAGCCACCTAATGTCGATCAGCGTCACCGCCGCCACAGGGATCAACGATACGGTGCTGGCTAAAAAGAAAGAATAACATCTATTTTCTTTTAACGTACTTAATACTGTCTGTATATTGCAGGATTGTAATACTAATGACAACAACAATCGTTTAAATAAATAACATCGTGAACTCATAGCCCCACACTAAGATTCCCTGTGCATTTGGCATTAGGACTACACAACAAGGACACACCAGACCAAGTATGAAAAATCAACCAACCTTATCATTTAAAACTAACCCTGGGAATAGCACCCAGGACCTGTTAAACAATTCGGATACAATCACCACATTTGTTAAACTGAAATTCATCGAACAGATAATGAAAAAAAATATATAAAAAAACATCAATCAGAATACAACTGCGCCACATTTGTTAATTGAACTGAAATTCGTTGTTAATGAAGCCACTCCACGGTAGCGCTAGTCCGGGCGGGCCATATAAGCGGTGGCGGGCCGCGCCGGGAGCATTCTGCTAGCGGCGCGCCACTGACACACAGCGGACGGGTGAGTATTGTTTTATATAATTATTATTATGTACTCCGCACGTTACATATATTGTTCTAAAGTATTGATACATGTACGTGTATGTTTTAGGAAATTTATGAATTTTAGATGAAAATTTTTCGTAGATTTTTAAGGGATGTTGATAAATTTATATTTACTAGAGGGGAGTTGATTTATATTTAGAATAAAAATAATATTAATGTTTCTGACCATTTACACTTAGTTAAAAATTGAAATAACTTATTTTTATTATTGTTAAAATTTTTAAGTAACTGATATTTATTTTATTTTATATGGCAAATTTTTAACTGATATTTATTTTATTTTATATGTCTAGGTTAATGTTTTAAAAATTTATCTAATTTTGATAAATAAAATACGACTTGATAATTAATTTAAATAAATGTTCTGGTATTTAAGAAATAAATACCAAAATAAAAGGGAATATTATTCTATTCTATAAGTACAAGTAGCATTTATTATAAAATATGTTTAAGTTATTAAAAAAGTATATTTTATTCCACATTTTTTGTCACAAAAAATGTTTACTTTTAGGTGTTAAAATACATAAAATGAATAAAATACAAAAAATAAATAAAATTTCGTCCTAAAAAATTAAATCATGACTAAAATACTTATTATAAATAACTTAGGATTTTTTTATCCCCGAAAGCATATCTTTAGATGTCGTAAAGGGTGTTAGAAGCTGGCTTATTACGAAGAATTTTATAATTCTTACTTTACTTTGTCGGCATATAGACTATATATAAATACTGTAATTATGTTACATTATTTAATTTTTTTAGGCTTTATAACACGGTTCGACCAATAAGAACGGAGCTACGATGAAACATGTGGCAAAAATGTTAAAATATTTAAGTTTCCTGAAGCAAAGCAAGGGCGGTCACTAGTCTATATATATAAAACTCTTGCGTTATTGAGTGACTGACTGACAGACAACGCACAGCCGAAACTACTGAACGGAAGAAGCTGAAATTTGGCATGTATGTTCCTTGGGGAGTGTAGGGGAGCACTAAGAGAGGATTTTTGGAAACTCCACCCTGAAGGGGGTGAAATAGGGTAGTGAAGTTTAAACGAATTGCACGCTGAGCCTGCGGGCGGAAGCTAGTAAAGGATAAAATAAATAAATACTTTGATCCCAGCAAAAACTTTTTTCTGTGGTAATCTTAATGGTCCTTGTAATTGTACTTGTACTTGTTACTTAAACCTTGTTTGGGGTCGGTCTCAACTGTTATGTTCAGCGAAAAACACTGGTGTCTGTTCGTTTGCTACATTCATAAAAAACAACTACCACATCGGTGAAGCAAAATAAAAAAAAAATATGTGTGCAAATCAACGTTGTAAAAGTGAACATCAATAATTGCTTTTTACAAATAAAAAATAAACCGACTTCAATCTCGACAAGTAGAGATAACTCAAAAACTACTCACCAGTTGAAGTTCCATTCAACCCATCTAAGCTCTCGTCACTACAAATTAATCAAGCCCAAACACTAGATAACTGCAGTAAATCGTTGAGGAGTTCCCTCGACTGTCTTTCGGCTTCATCGGATCGATATAATAATATATTTATGAAAACATTAACAAACACACTAGACACTCATACAAATTTTCGAAAGTTCCCCTAGATTTCTCTAAGATACTATCATCAAAACCTGGTGTCCTAATTAGCGGACTTTAGTGGGAATATCTAATTTCCAACAAAAAAGAATTATTAAAATCGGCCCATAAACGACGATAAAGTCGCTGAACAAACATAAAAAACCATTATATTCGGTCGAATTGAGAACCTCCTTGTTAAAAATAATCACAGTGATATAAAAAGTTTGATTATTATTTTACATTTTATTCTACGATCACTTTCACTATTTTGAACAGTAAAATCATCATAACGCGTAATACTTAGAACTATCATTTTCTATATTCAATAACGCATTTTGGCGCGCACGAAATTCACGAACACGTTCCGATATTTTTTTTGCTGTCTTTTTAATCTTGTTTTCCCTTAATTTCGAGAATCGCGACCATATTCTGCATTCGTTTTCGAATATTTGAAGAATTGTGCTAATAATTAACTTAATTATTTGTAATATGCAATTAATAATCAATTTTATTGCAATTACATTTATTGTTGAATTACGTCTGTTAATTGAGAAAGTTATTGATCATGCCCAACGCTGGTATAGATTAATGAGAACTAAAAAGATTAGAATCGTCTATTGAATTTATTTAAAAGCCAAGTTGTTTTAAAGTACAATGTGTGTAATGATCTCATTTTCTCCCACGTTTAATCATATGAATTTATGTTTCTGTCTCTTTTTACTGTCGCTCTTTCGTTTCAATTAGAATGATACTAAAGAAGTTGTTACTTTAAAAAGTTGTGTTTTTAAACTAAACATCCCAATTTACTATCCTGACCTTAAAAATTTAGTAGTCACCCTAGTCGGTTTACATATTTCTACAACCTTTTCACAATTTTACACATCGTAAATATAACCCATAAACACCAAGAAAAATATACCCTCACACTCCTTATCAAATTATTTTCAAATGAGACCTCACAACACCAGCTTTCGAATAAAAAAAAATCATAAAAATTGGAAGATTGTAACGTTATACAAGTATATGAGGTAATAACGATCATAATTTAAATACGTATTATTAAAGGTAGCACAAAAAGTACCTGTTAGATGTCGCTCAAAAATGTAAGTATTTATAACCAGACGTACTCGTAAGGCACTAGTTTTCGAATAAAAAAAGAACTGTCAAAAATGGTTTCACCCGGTAAAAAATTGTAAATCTATCCTTTTTTCGAGTCGGTAAATAATTAAAGAAATATAATAACGTTTCACTCATAGTCCCACACTATACTTCATTCGCACTCGATATGGAATTTGTATTGACAACCCACGCAAATGGCAGCTTTCCGCCTCTGTGATTAAGCAAGAATTTAAAGTACTTTAAGTGAATTTTGATTAAATAAGCTAAATTGAACTGTGGGTACATGTCATATGAATTCACGATAACCTGTGCCGTGTCCCGTGGGTGCCATATACAACATCGGACTTTTCCGGACATTCGGATTTTAACTCATTATTTTAACTTCAGCATTTAAATTTTCACCTCGCTTGGAATCGAACCCAGGACCCTTTAAACTGCACACAAAGCAAGAATTTATACTACGCTCAGAATTGTCGACAAGTAGAGATGTCCCAAAAAGTATACCTACGTCAGATATCTATCGCTCATTTATATGGGAACAGACGCCTTAGCTTTAGAATTATTATCAAAATTGGTTCATCCAGTAAAAAGTAAATTCATAAAAAATACAGTCACATCGAGAACGTCCATCCTTTTTTGAAATCGATAAAAACTTATTGATTTAGATCGTTATTAGTTAAACAGAGCAAAGAATTTCAATAACTGACAACAAAATCAAAATTTTAAAATTGTTATGACCCGGTATATTAAGTAATTTTTTGTGATTAAAAACATGTCAAGTTTAATTCGTTTTAAAAGCAGTTTATGATCCCGGCAAGTTTAAATCCGTCGTGAGGTTATCAAACAGTGTTAATTAAGATTTTAATGGCATCAACTTTAAGCCGGCCATTTTGAAAATCTTTGGCGGTACACAAATGTTACTTTCATATCGGGGATTAGAGATTAGGGACGTTTTCATGTCCTCCCATCATGGCCCACTATTGAGCACAGGTCGCTTCTTAGAATAAATCTATGCCTTATGGTAAAAAATGTTCATGTCTGTACATGAGAGACATTTGAGAAAAAATACCAATTTTTGTTTTGTTCGTCCGGGCGTCACGCAAAAACTAGGTACTTAATGAAATTTGATGCAGTTTTCGCAGTTGTCTTAATGCGCGAACCATTAGATCCTGATATACTTATAAATAACTAGTAAATCCGCCCTCGTTTCGCTTCGGGAAACCAGTCCCTTCAAAAATCTCTATAAATTTTAACAAATTATGTTATTCCGATGTCTAAGCTGTATTACTGCAAAGTTTCATGAAAATCCGTTCAGTAGTTTTTGCGTGAAAGAGTAACAAACCCACACACACACTCACTCACATACATCCTTACAAACTTTCGCATTTATAATATTAGTAGGATTAGTAGGAAGGATACGTGCAGGACATGTTGCAAGACAACGCTTGCCGGGTTATCTAGTAAATAAATGTCTAACGTTACACACTCATAGCCCCACACTAGTATTCCTTATCTCATGGGTGTCATGGACAACATACAAGACAATGACACACACACTCAGATTTAAATCCGTCATAAAAATTTAATTTAATTAAAAACGATGGCGATTAAATGGCGATACGGCAACCATTGCGCCTCTGATCGTCGTGAGACCATAGCCACCACACAGGGCCCCAATTCTGCTAATTTATAACGCTTCAATAGTATCTCGATTGAATAGTCTGCCACATTTTGTAAGTATACGGAATGTGCCGAAATAGCGTCGAAAACTATTTAAATTTGTACACAGAACGTACCAAAATGTGTCGATCTATTCAATTCTATATACGAAATGTGCCAAAAATGTGTCGAACTCTTCAATTTTGAATACAAAATGTGGCAAACAATTCAATCGAGACACTATTGAAGCGTTATAAATTAGCAAAATTGGGGCCCAGGCCAAGTACGGATTGGCAGACTTCACACACCACCACGCTCGACACGTCGACCACACGACGTCAACTCGTTGACCACGCGAGGTTCAGGCGGTGTCCTACGTGAGCGAAGAATACGACGCGACGCGACGCTGCGAACGCGACAACTCAACGGTATCCCTACTTGCGTCCTATGTGACAGTCTGCGACAACACGCGACGTAACGCGTACTTGTTTTGAGGGCGATCAGACGCGACACCACGAACTACGAAATGATTTCCCTGTAAAAATATTATATTTCTTTTCTTTCTGTGCTTAAGATATTTCTTTAAAAGTCTGTGCTTTAAATATGAACTTTCGAGCAAAGTAGAACGGTACTTCTCCATAACTCGAGAAGTAATGACCAAAATCACGTAGGACTCTCAGTTGTCGCGTAGACTACTCACGTAGGACACTTGTCGCGCGTGGCATCGCGTCGCATTACGTCGCGCCGCGTCGTATCGTATTCGTCGTTCACGTAGGACACCCCGTCACTCGTTGACCACGCGACGTTCACTCGTTGATTGCGTCGTCCACTCTTGGTCCACCTGTCGACAACGAGTGGGCTACAAAAGACGAGGCGGTGCTGGTCGGGTGCTGTAAGCGGTAAGGGTTAGGTAAGATTCAGACCAACCGGCCCGCACCGGGCCGGTCCGGGCGGCATTTTACAATGCGATAAAGAACATTAAAATCTATCATCAGTAATTACAGTTCATATTTGCGTGCAACGCATAGTTAGCTCGGTCGCGCAACGCGTCGCGACGACCGACCGGCTCCGTACGGCTGTCGCCACGGCCGACCGGCTCCGTACGGCTGTCGCGACGGCCGACCTTCTCCGTACGGCTGTCGCGACGGCCGACCGGCTCCGACCGGCTCCGTTTGTGCGTGCGGATTCCAGCGAACGCGGCAGCCGTACGGCTCCGTTCCGCGTCGCGGAGCCGTACGGCTGTCGCGGTAGCCGTACGGCTGTCGCGGTAGCCGTACGGCTCCGTTCCGATGCGGGACGATGCGGGCCGATGGGGGCCAATGCGAGCCGGTTGGTCTGCACCGTACCTAATAAGCTATGACCATAAGGTGCATTTAAGTTTGACGACGGGATCGAGAAACTGAATTGTAATGTGAGCACAGGTAAAAAATGTGTTTTAGGGGGCAATTTCATATCCTCGTCGGCTTAAGAATACACGAAGATAGATTTACTAGCTCGCTATTTTATTAACACCACATCTTTGCTTGGAAAACTTGCTTCGCGTAAGTTTCTTTACTAAAATAAATACGCAAAATAACATCAATAAAAGTACAATTTAAACGGTCCCGATTCATTTATCTTCCACGGATTCATCTGGCGGTCTGTAAATATTACAATCATCAGTCATTCGTGAGCTGATGTCAGCCATTTTCAATAACAATACGGTAATGACGAGTTCTGACGTAAATGAGGAATAATGATAAGAAAGAATATAAATAGATACGCTTGCATCGAAGAAGAAGGTTGCTCTCACACAGAAAAGGGAAAAGTTTATAACTTGTTCTGTTTCGCATTGCGTGCTGGTTTTTTTATGACGGCAAAGATCTTTGGCGGAAAAATTGTTCTTGTGTCACATACAATCGTTATCTCATGTTGGGCACGCTCCCTAGAGTTCTTATTTTAACGAAGTTCCTCATCACACGGTGCGGACGGAAGCTAGAAAATGAAAAGTGTAAGATTTATGCGTGACGGAAATGAGAATGAGCTATTGGCTGGACCCAGTCATACATGTGCGCTTATGTTTTATAAATCGCAGCCAATAAAGTGCCAGCTGTCAGATCCGGTATGCAAAAGCATACCTATTATAAGCTAAGCTACAACCCACCAATGGCCCACTGAGCACGGGTCTCTCCTCATTGCTGAGGAGGCCTCTTATAATTATTTGCAAATTCCCCTCCTTGTTTCGTACTTGGTTCGTATATTCGCGCGAATTTCAAAGACTGGCCCGAGAATACAATGTCATGATGTGGGGTGTAAAGCGTTGAATTCTTTTGTACTGAGGAGTATGTAGTTTGGATGTTACATTTATTTTACGAAGGCTATAGACTTCTGTAAAACTTTTGGGATTCTTGAATTCCATAGATAAATGAACTATTTTATATTATTATAATATATATTTATACTAGTTTACAACCACGGCTTGGCTCTTAAAATTATCTCAAGGGATTGCTTTTTCGGAATAAAAGTCCCACTTGTAGTGTTCCGATTGGGAGCTTGAGATCCATTTCTCTTTCTTTCCCGTTCCTTTTTTGATCGACAACGCGTTAGAGATCCCTTTGATGTTACCGATGTACCGATGACTCACTCTACTAACGTAAAAAGGTATATAAAAACACAATACAATAGAGTTTAAAGATTCCCCATTGTACATACTTTCGGTCCTCAATTAAGCAAACCGCATTGTACCCAAAGGGTTTTCAATGTCGCCCATCCTAGATCGCGACCATTGTACTCAAGGACATCTTATTAGCAAAATAATCCCGAATTAGACTTTTTGTACATTTATTCTGATTGATAAAGATTTGTACTTCACTGGAGAGTTCTTTTTTTTAGAGATTACTTGAATTTCGGAGGTCTTTTTTGTACAATGAAGTAGTAATACGAGTAGGAGATATTTGTCGACCTATGGCACAATAGTTACCATGTAGGATCGCCGATAAAAGAGTTCTGGGTTCGATTCCCGGGCAGACAGAAAGTTCATTGATGTGTTTAAATTCCTGTTCTCGGTCTGGGTGTGTGTTCTTGTCTTGTGTGTTGTCTATGGCACCCATAGGTTAGGTACTGGAATCGATTTCCAGGGAAGCGGAAATTTAAATGATATGTTTAAATTTCGATTCTTGGTATTTTTAACTGACTTCAAAAAAAAATCGGCCAAGTGCGAGTTGGTCTCGCGCACGAAGGGTTCCGTACCATTATGTATAAAAACGCCAAAAAAATCTGGTCTGTTGTATGAAAGCCTCACTTAAATATTTACTTTAGTTTTTTGTAGCCACAAGCCATCAATGCCAATGCCATCAATGCCATCTCTTGGACCGAAAGGTAACTAATTTATCGCTGAAGCGTCGAAGCCATATTTCGATTTAAATATTTATTTTATTCAGTGTTTTAGTATTTGTTGTTGTAGCGGCAACAGAAATACATCATCTGTGAAAATTTTAACTGTGTACCTATTACGGTTCATGAGATACAGCCTGGTGACAGACGGACGGACGGACGGACGGACAGCGAAGTCTCATAAATAGGGTCCCGTTTTACCCTTTGGGTACGGAACCCTAAAAAGGAGGTTCTCAGTTTGACCTGTATGCATGTATGTATGTATATTTGTTCGCGTTTGGTTGCACCGATTTTGATGCGGTTTTCAGCATAGTATTTGTCAGTCTTAGGAGAAGGTTTTAGGCATATTGACCGCGTTTAACTGAACCGACTTTTACTTTTCGGCGTTAAAGTCGATTCTATTTTGTTAAAAGTTATGTATTTAGCTATTATCACATAGAGAATTTTCGGTATATGACACTAATGTATGGCGTTATTTAACACTGATAATATTTATTTTAGACGAAATAAACACCTAGCGTTCGAGTTAAGAGTTTGACAAGATTTCTGTAGTCAAGAAGTCTCGTTATTTAGATATAAGAAATAAAACAACCCGAACGAAGTTGACACTTTTGGCTCAAATTTATGTTGAGTAATTAAGTAATTTGCATGTTAATAATAGCGCAAAACTGTTTTGAAATAACTACAGATATTTAAATTAGTTTTGAGACGTCTGTCGGTACCTCAAAGGTAGGATTCCGCGCGCGTCGAATATTGTTTTCACGCCTGGCAACATTATAACGAGAAAGGAACGTGACCGACATGGCGCCTATATTTTCCCGCCAACTGTTATGCATTGAAGGTTAATTCGTGCGTTCTGAATTCAAAACTTTGCGTTCACATAAGCTTTGTGATGCAAAATGTTCAGTGACATTTAATTTTGAACGTAATCTTAAATTGCTTGGTACTTTGCTTTTAAACATTTGCGGAAATTATTTAGATAAATTAGAACGGGTTTGACAATTAATTTGAAAAAAATACATAATTTCAAAATAATGATGTTTTCATCAATTTTTATTGTTTTCGTTGAGTATTATTAAATACCCACTCTACACTTCGGGAAAAATTAAATTTTTTCCCATTTTTGCAACAGGATTCATCGTAGCTTCGCTTCTGTTTTGCGAACCGAGATTTTTGTATGGAATCAAGATAGCAAACGAGCACGCAGCACCACCTTCCGCTGCCACCCATAACAACTGTAACCGACCTAGAACTAGACTCAAAGGGACTAGGATGGTTAGTCCAGTTAGCAGATGGTGTTACAATATTATTACCTAAAATAGCCTGTGTTTCTCTAAAGTTAGCCCTAACAAAAAACAAACCCACAAACTCTTCAGTTCCATAATATTAGTATTAGTATAGATTCAGTATAAAAAGTTCGTACGATATAAAAATCCTGACAGTTGGTAATGGTAAACCTAGTAAGGAAATTTTTGTAAACTTGTTCCGATAATAGTTTTATAATAACTGAAGATGTACATCGTGTGAGCAGCAGAGCACGTTGTTTTCACTTGTCGATTATTGACAAAAGGCACTTCTGAAAATCAGTGCAGCAGTGATGTGCTTCTTTTGTCGATAGAACGCGGCGGGTAAAAACATCACTATTTTTGTTGACCGTGAAAGTATATTCAGTATCGCGAGAATAATAACTTTAACAAAAAAATTACCTCAAAATCGATTAGTAATAAAATGCGAACATTAAAGCAATAAAGTAAAATAATTTTAAAAACGCGTTTACTAGGACATCGTAAAACGACTTATCAGATCTCACATAAAATTTAATGGGACTACACGACAAGGACCAATTCTTTTCAATATAAAAAGAATTACGAAATCGGCATACTGAAGAAATACGGATTTAGGACCTCTTTCAAAATTCATGACATAATAATTTCTATAATGGAATATTTTTCTCTAATACGGATCAACATGAATAAACATATTCAAAATCAAATCATTTATTTAAAGACTAGCGAACCGCCCTCGCTTCGCTTCGGGACCCGTAAGTATCAACCGCGTAGGTCCCGCTCCCGTAGGAATTTCGGGAAGATAATAAACTATCACCAAAATTAATTGAGGTTAAATTAAATTAAACTTAGAAATAAAGCTTACGACAAAATAATAGCAAAGTAGCAAAGGATCACAGCAAGATTAATTCAGATTAAACTTGGAAACGCGGCAAATTTGATTACCATAAAAACGGTTCTAGTGTGTTAATCTTAAAAGATAGACATATACTGTCGTGGACATTTTTTTAGATCATTTCAAGAGGAATAATTCTTTCATACATATATTTTTGGTATCTTGAATCGTTTTCGCAACGCATGCAACGATAGCCCTCGAGAATGAATAATTTTCCCCGTTTTTTCCACATTTTCCATTATTTCTTCGCTCCTAATTGTTGCAGCGTGATGTTATATAGCCTATAGCCTTCTTCGATAAAAGGTCTATTCAACACAAAAAAAATTTTCAATTCGAACCAGTAGTTCCTGAGATTAGCGCGTTCAACCAACCAAACAAACAAACAAACAAACAAACAAACAAACTCTTCAGCTTTATAATATTAGTATAGATTTACTCCAAGAGCTATCTTCCCGTGTTCTTCCTTTACCGAGTCGATGAATTTAATCGACAATCACCAGCCATCCCTACACCAATTACCATGCAACTTGTTGCTGCAATCTTCGAGCGGAGTCGAATGCAGCGACGCGCGCGTCCTTTGTGAAGCGTCATTAGCAAACAGTGGCTCATTACTGCTGCCCTGTTCTCCCCTATTCTAGGAGCTAAGTGCTAAGCTATTTTTATTTTCATACCTTTTCTCTTTGGCCGCGTGGGGCAGAAATCGACAGTTGTATTTATAGCTTACTATTTTTAATCGATTTCAAAAATAGGAGGAGGTTGTCAATTCGACTGTTTTTGTGCGTTACCTCATAACATTTATTAGTTAAACCGATTTTGATATTTTTATGTTTAAGAGTTGGTGCTTGCTGTCTGGTTTCATTAAAAAAACGGCTTCTGACTATTAATTTTGGAGTTATCCACAATATTGCGTATTTAATTTACGGTCGTTAACGTTTTACTTTTTACTGAGTGTTCCAATTTTTATAATTAATTTCTTTTTAGAATGCCTCGAATAAAAACTAAAATTATTTTCTGATTTATGAAGAAAAGTTTACCACAATATACCTATATTCGTTTTAAAACCGAATTTTTACCACTATTTATTACCAGTCCACCTACCGCCGTTTGTTGCTTAACTTTGTCGATGACTAAAGTGGCAAGCTGACATAGGAGCGCTTCAAATTGCAGAGTTATTTTTCTTCTATTACTTATCGATAATAATGAAAGGAGGTGTAACGTCACTACAGCGGTAGTAATTTTCGTGCCCCTGTTTATAGGAAGGGCGGGAAAATAACAATTTACGCTTGTCTTGTGATTATAGCAGATGGAAGGAAAACATGAGAAAGATACAAAATTGCTCACTATATTTTGTTAAGCGTCTAATAATATTATGTACACCACGGCACAGATTTTGTCTTTTCAGATTTAAAATAACTCCTCAACCATTGATGTATAAATACCTAGATTGAGCGTCGCCCTACAATGAAGACAAAAAAAACAAGGCAACAATATCAAGCATGTGTGCGTGCAGGCGATGTTTTACACGTTCGTTTATTGTCTATATTGCGTGATCAATGATACCAGTTACTAAAATTTTCCCATAAATCACACATTAAACTTAATTTATGGAGTGGTTATTTTCATGAATAAATAAAAAACCCTACTTAATTTAATTACAGTTGTTTATGTTAATGTTGTAATAAACCAGCTAAGTTAATTAAATTAATATTTTTTTACGCAGTTTGTAGTTGGAAAGGAGACGGTCCAAAATTGTATGGAGTCTGGGCCTGGTTTTGTACCAGTGATAAAATAAAATAAAAAAGAAAAATAAACCATTTTTGACTAATCAAATCCACGAACTCATCTATATTTCAGTGCAAAAATTATTTATTAACTCCACGTGACGCAATTATTCTACATAATGGCGGGCAGCAGACCAGAGGATTCATAATTTTTGACGTATGACGTTAGCTGTCAATATGCCTTCTCTATGCTTGAACAATGGCTCGAACTCAGAGTGAAGGACGCCATCTTGCAAGTGTTGCAAGTAGTACCTACCGAATAACTCAAAATTAATTTTATTTTAGCAAGTCATTTATTGCGATTTGTGAATTTATTATATTTTTAATGAACTTTCTGTATTTTTTGGTTTTTCATGGTTTAGTGTACAAGATCAGGCCCAAAATGGACCATCTCCTTTATTTATTGAAGTTTTTTTTAATGATATGCATGTAATTAACTTTCCAAGTATTTTTTTTATTAAATTAGCTAGGTAACGTAAATAATTGGCTCTTCTTTAATTAAGTTACCACCTCAAATTAAGCTAAAAATTTGAGGGGGGAGGGGGCTGACGCTCACATCTTCCCCCCACCATTTTTGAATCTAGGAAATGCATACTTTTTTTATTATAAAAAAATCAAGTTTCCAAAAATTATAAAGTGACTACCTCAAATTAAGCTGAAATTTTTTGGAGGAGAGGTTGGTGACTCCCCCAACTTTCCCCCCAAATATGGCTGTAAAGAAGTGCATACTTTTTTTTGAATTATTCTTTTAAGTTTCAAAATTTTTAAGGTTATGACGGAACTAAAATACTGTACAAGGTTCTTTTATCTTATCTAAATTATTTAGATAATTGCTACCTTTTAAGGCAGGAAGTGTTGTAAATAAATGTCGAAGGGACCCCCTTCGGGCGTCCCTTTTTCCGCTTGGTTATTATACAATCCAAACTAACCTATACCTACCAATCCATAGTGCGTCGACTTGTTTTATTCTTTGAGGTGTTTTTTAAACACGCGATTTGCGGATGGATTACTGACTCTTGGCTTAGTTTGACAGTACTACCAATATAATAAGGTTAGTTCGAAACTACTTTTTCGCTATTGTTAGTCCTGTTTGCCTGTTTGGCTGTGTATTGGATATGTAGTGGACTGTATATTTAAACCTTCGATAGGCCAGTTGGCCGAGCTGGGCTGGTCTTAGTTCTCTACCCGGTTTTGTTCAACGCAAGTAAATGCCCCACACGCAAGAAAGAGTGTCCACTCACCTCGGCTTAGCTGGGCAGGCTGGTGTAGTCCTCTCCCTGGAGATCTCCTTGCTGGTGTGCCGCCGGATCCGAATATAGTAGTTGGAAGACCGAACCGAAGATTTTGACCGCCACGGCCGTGGCGTCGGTTAGAACCGCTTGCGAGCGCGACAACTGTCCCTTCCCGTGTTCCGCTGTGGACTGGACTGTCCGCCGGGGCGGCTCGCGGTTCGGCGGCGTGTGCGCTCCCCCCCCCACGCCCGCCCGCCGCCTCAGTTTGCAGACTACCCTCTCATTGCGACGTAAAGCAATACTTGCGTGAACATCCCCCCGCCTAACCAAGGCCTACCTTGGTTCCTAATTTCCTAAGGGTAGTCTACATAATTTAGAAATGGGCCTAAGCAGGGTCCCATTTTGTGTCCTAACCTCAACTATCCGAACGATACCATCTTTACCGGGCAATAATTTAACTATCCGACCGCGTCTCCAATGAAGTGGAGAGAAATTATCTTCCTTTATTAAAACAAGGTCATCTATCTTAGGAGGTTCCGTCTTCGAAGTCCATTTATACCGTTGCTGAAGAGTATGGAGATACTCCGTTTTCCACCGAGACCAAAAATGTTGTGTCAATTTTTGAATTTGTTGGTACCGAGATAACCGAGTTATATTGACGTCCGCATAGGGATACTCAGGTAATGCCACTAAAGGCTGACCGATGAGAAAATGCCCTGGAGTCAAAACTTCTAAGTCGGATGGATCCGAACTCAGGGGGCACAGAGGCCTGGAATTCATAACGGCTTCCACCTTAGTAAAAAACGTAGCTAGCTCCTCAAAGGTGAGCCGAGCTTCACCGAGCACGCGTCGAGCGTGAGTCTTAGCAGACTTAACCGCCGCTTCAAATAAACCGCCGTGATTCGGACTAGCTGGTGCGTTGAATAACCACGTTATGTTCTCCTTAGTCATTTTTTTACTAATATCTGACTGATTGTCACGGATAAAGATGTATAACTCCTTTAAGTATTTGTTAGCCCCTGTATAATTAGTACCGCAATCCGACCTGATAAGTGACGGGAGTCCGCGCCGTGAAATAAACCGAGTGAAACAAGCAATGAAGGCTTCAACCGACAAGTCCGCCACTATCTCTAAATGAACGGCCTTAGTGGCCAGACAAACAAAAATGCACAGATAACATTTGGTTATTTTAGCACTCCGATATGATCCGGATTTAATGTAAAACGGTCCCGCGAAATCCGTACCGACACCAACAAATGGTCGCGCACACCGCACGCGATCTAAAGGTAAGTCCGCCATGAAGGGTTGTGTGGGCCGTGCCTTGGACCGATAGCACTGCACACATCGAAAAGTAACGTGACGTGTAATGCGTCGCGCCGACACAATCCAATACGACCGCGAGAGGATCGCTGCTAAGGTGTTTGCCCCGACGTGGCAATATACCTTGTGGTAATGAGTTACCAACAACTCCGTAAAATGACTTTTACCCGGAATCAAAATAGGATGCCGTGCATCATATGGCAATTCTGAAGCGCGTATTCGACCGCCTACGCGTAACAAGTTATCATTGTCGATGAATAAATTTAACCGCCGTAACGAAGACTTAATAGGTTGCTTAGATTTAATAGCCGCGATCTCTTCAGCAAAATGAGAAGCCTGTATGAGCCGAATCAAATATGAAATAGCATTACGACGTTCCGATACCGTGAGGTCGCCGATCGACCGAGTTTTATTTCTTAAATAATGAATGAACCGTAAAATATATGCCGTAACGTTTACTAATTTTTCAAACGAACTAAACCGATCTAATAAATTGAAATCCGAATCCGAAATATTAATGTTGCAAATCTTAGCCCGTAATCCAGGTAGCAAATCAGCGTGCACCGGTAAATCCTTGCACTCCTGAGGCCAGCTGTGCGGGTCGCGCAGCCACTGTGGTCCCCACCATAACCGATGCTCAAGCAACTCCGTAGCGCTTGCGCCGCGGGACGCCACATCTGCGCAATTCATACCACTAGGAACGTGCCGCCATGTTATAGAAACCGCCGAAGAATTTATTTGAGAAACCCGATTCCCTTCAAACACCTGCAATCGGTGTGGTGGCGTCCGTAACCACGCCAACACGATTGTACTATCGCACCAACAAATTATATTATCTAAGGTTATATCGTCTTGCATCGAAGCAACCACGTGATTAACCAGGGTGCAGAGCAACGCCGCGCTGTTTAATTCCAATTTTGGGATAGTTTGCTTCGTCTTCAAGCCAGCGACGCGCGACTTAGCCATGAGCAGCCGCACCGACACATCGCCGTTGCCGTCGTCCGACCGAATGTACACCGCCGCGGCATACCCAACCGAGGAACCGTCACAGAACCCGTGCAGTGAATAACGTCCCGAACCGATAGTTTTCAAACACCTAGGTATAGATAACCGTTGTAGAATAGGTAAGTCCGATAAAATGTTATTCCATTCGTTCACAATATCAACAGGTGCAGGTGTATCCCACTCAATTTTTCGCGAATCGCCGTTACTGGTTAATAACCTTTGAAGTAAAAGTTTAATTCTGAATACAACCGGACACACCCAGCCGAGAGGGTCATATAACCGAGCCGCTATAGATAGAATAGACCTCCGTGTAATCGTGCCGTCCGTATCGTTAGATATGTTTATCCGGTATGTAAAACTGTCCGTTTGAGGGTTCCATTGAATGCCTAACACTTTAATAAACGACGGACCGTCTGATTGTTCGAATGTCCGAGGTGTTTCAATGTAATCCGAAGGTAAATCCGTCAGAAGTTCCGGCGCGTTGGACGACCACTTCCGTAACTCATAACCCGCTGTACCCATGAGTGCGATCAACTCATTTTTTAGCTCCTGCGCCTCACCGAACGTATCCGCGCCACCCGTGAGATCGTCCACGTAACTGTTTTGACGTAACATTCGACTAGCTTTGGGATAATTAGCCTGTTCGTCGTCGGCCAGTTGATGCAAACACCGAATTGCCACAAATGGACTCGACTTTAACCCGTAAGTATTAGTAGTCAACTCGTAAACGCACAAGGGTTCCGATGGTGAGGATCTCCAAAATATAAGCTGGTATCTCCGATCATCCGGATGTATCCACGTTTGCCGAAACATCATTTTCACATCCGTTGTAAAAACAATACGCGGACACCGAAAGGCAATTATTATTTGTGTAATGTCATTTTGTAGTCGTTCACCGGAATACAGACAGTCATTAAGAGACACACCGCTACTCGTCTGTACACTGCCATCGAAAACCACCCGTATTTTATTAACGTCCCCCGATTTCTTAAAAACCCCGTGATGAGCAAGAAAATAATGTTCCGCGGAAGAATTAAAATCAAATTCAGAAAGTTTCATGTGACCGAGACTAATATATTGTGACATAAATTCTATATACTTTTCTTTAAAATCCGGCTGTAGTTGCATTCTACGCTCAATAGACATAAATCTTTTTAATGCAATTTGTCTAGAGTCGCCGAGACGTTGGTGATCCGGAATCAAAGGCAACCGCACCGTGTACTTGCCATCCAAACCGCGAGTAGTAGTAGAGGCAAAAAGGTTTTCGCACTCGATATCCGCCGGATCCCTAATTTTCGACGGTGGTTCCTCCGCTCGCCAAAACCGTTCAACCGCTTCTATTAATGTGACACCCGAAAAATTTTCATTTTTTACCGATATATCCGTGTCATGTGATGGCATCGGACCAAAAATTGCGAAATTAAATATAGTACCCATGGCATAGGGCCCGCCCGTACCCAATTCAATTTTATTTCCGTTAATTATTTGACCAAGAACGTCACAACCGAAAATTATATCTACTTGACTTCGATACAACCCGTCATCCGCTAATTTAAGTTTTAAAATATTATTATTATATGAATTTAAATTTTTAGTTAAATAATTTGTAAGGTTTTTCATAACCGCCGCCGTAACCGATAAAAGAGGTTGATCCGAATGTTCCGGTTTAAAATAAAAGGTAACTATATGTCGACAATTATTATTCTGCACGCCGCCGATACCTACTATTGGTGTGTGAGAGTAATGTCGTTTCAAACCTAACCTCGTAACTAGATCACTCCGTATGAGTGTAATTTGTGAACCGAGATCTAATAAGGCCCGTGCCTTTATAAATACACCGTGCAATGATTTGATATCAATAATAACCGTAGGCAAAATTACATTATCCGCTAAACGTGGTAAGGAAACGACATTACTATTTAATTGCTATTGTGACTGCCGAGAATGCGCGGGGCTGGCCGGCCGCATACGATTATCACGTAGTCCCGAACGTTGTGAATAGGTACCAGATTCATGCCTACCGCGTGGCGCAGGGCAGTGGCTGTCGCGATCCGAACGAACCGGCGAGTTCCTTTTCGGTTTAGAACTCGTGCGCACAGGTCGAGTTGTAATAGGAGAACGCCTTCCATAGCCGGGCGAAAAGTCATCGCGTGACGTGGCAACCATTGCTTGCCGAGTATCCGACCGAGTATAAGCGGGCGAGTTAGGACGCTCAATGTACTTCGTACAAATCAATCTATTATGACCCGTGTTATTGCAGTGTATACATGGTAGGTTATGTTTACAAGATGAAGCTACATGCTTCCCGAAACATCTAAAGCATAAACCGTTGTTCTTAATAAAATCCTTACGATCGTTTATTGTTAATTTAATAAATTTGTAACAATCTTTAACCGAATGACCCGAAATATTGCAATAACAACACCGATTACTATTATTTTTAAAATCTGAATTAGAGTTAAATGTGTCTACGACGTGTACATTCCGCGTAGGCTTTCGAGTTACGCCGTAGCCGATAACATCTCCCGTCGTAGCCGTATCTATTAACCTACACTCGTTCTGGAGGAATTCCGTCAGCTGATCAAATGTAGGTAAATTGGAATTATTACCGCCGTATTGTTGTTCGAAACGAGTTTTAATTTCTACAGGCAATTTAGTTAAACCAATATACAACAATATGTAGCTCCATTCGTCCGTAGGCAAACCAAGATTTTTTAGAGCCCTAGTGGATTCTAATAACGGGTTTAGTATTTGGGACCGTAAGCCCACGATCTTACTTAAAACCGGCAAGTGTAAAATCCGTGATATATGAGAATCCGCTATCAACCGTTTATTCTCATAGCGACTTTTAAGTATTTCCAAAGCCGTATCTAAAGATCCGTCGACCATAGGTAGGTGTTTTATTAAAGTCCGTGGTTCGTTTTCTACATGCGAAATTAAATAATGAAATTTTTCCGTTTTTGAAATATCCTTTCGACTCAAAACCAAAGAAGAAAACAAGCTAATGAAACTGGTCCACGAAAAAACGTCACCATCATACGTCGTTAAATTAATGCGGGGTAGACGTGGTGCAGAAGTACTTTCGGTGGTGGTACAAGTACCACCATCCGAGCCCGGGGAAGCCGCCGAAAATGCCATTACCTGGTCGTAAATACTAGTGGCAAATTTATATTTTTTATCATAGTCGCTAATGAGATCAGTATCTTCAGAGTAAACGTTTAAAATATGTTCGTATGCCTCCGTTAATTTTAAATAATAATCTTCTACTTTACGGGACCGCACCAACAGAATAGACGATTTCATACTTTTGTCATTTAACAATTCAAGTGTATTTTCAAACCAGTCGTACTTAATTTTAAATTTATTTTCGAATACTTTAGCCATTTTTTAACCCGAAAACCGAACCTCAAAGATAGATAACAAAATGGCCGCCGCCGACGCCGACCGAGTTGGCGTTGAAAAAACAAGGTTTCTGACGAAAACTAATCCGCGAGATGGACCAAGAATATGTATTGGATATGTAGTGGACTGTATATTTAAACCTTCGATAGGCCAGTTGGCCGAGCTGGGCTGGTCTTAGTTCTCTACCCGGTTTTGTTCAACGCAAGTAAATGCCCCACACGCAAGAAAGAGTGTCCACTCACCTCGGCTTAGCTGGGCAGGCTGGTGTAGTCCTCTCCCTGGAGATCTCCTTGCTGGTGTGCCGCCGGATCCGAATATAGTAGTTGGAAGACCGAACCGAAGATTTTGACCGCCACGGCCGTGGCGTCGGTTAGAACCGCTTGCGAGCGCGACAACTGTCCCTTCCCGTGTTCCGCTGTGGACTGGACTGTCCGCCGGGGCGGCTCGCGGTTCGGCGGCGTGTGCGCTCCCCCCCCCACGCCCGCCCGCCGCCTCAGTTTGCAGACTACCCTCTCATTGCGACGTAAAGCAATACTTGCGTGAACAGGCTGCATCTTCCGCAGCGCCGGAGATGTCACGATTCAAAATTAGGCCCAAAAATCAAATTAGATCTACTTAAGTTATTTATTTTTTATAATGTAGGTAGTTTAAAACACACACACACACACACACACACGTCCACACACACATATACATACACTTAAGACTTCTAGCGCTTACACATTAACCAATGAGACCACATAACCTTAACATTTTTAGAGATTTAGAAAAATAATTTTAAAAAAGTAAATACTTTATGAGAGCAATATTTAATTTGGGGGGACGAATGAGAGTGTAGAACCCGTCCTCCCTTCAAATTTTCACCTTAATCTGAGACGGTAACTTTACAATTTTAGAAAAGGAGATGGTCCATTTTGGGCCTGATCTTGTACACTAAACCATGAAAAACCAAAAAATACAGAAAGTTCATTAAAAATATAATAAATTCACAAATCGCAATAAATGAATTGCTAAAATAAAATTAATTTCGAGTTATTCGGTAGGTACTACTTGCAACACTTGCAAGATGGCGTCCTTCACTCGGAGTTCGAGCCATTGTTCAAGCATCATTCAAGCATAGAGAAGGCATATTGACAGCTAACGTCATACGTCAAAAATTATGAATCCTCTGGTCTGCTGCCCGCCATTATGTAGAATAATTTCGTCACGTCTCCACGTAATAAATATTTTTTGCAATGAAATAAAGATGAGTTCGTGGATTTGATTAGTCAAAAATGGTTTATTTTTCTTTTTTATCTTATTTTATCACTGGTACAAAACCAGGCCCAGACTACATACAATTTTGGATCGTCTCCTTTTCACATTACTCTTGTACCTTTAAAAGTGGTTTATTCGACCCAATGCAAAAATAATCATTAAAATGGGCTCATAAACATACGAATATTAATGTTATATTATTATAAATAAACACAAACGTATTGGTAAACACCACCTTTTTTTAATCGATTTATAAAAGTACATGAACTAAATAATATACACGTAACCATAAACCAATTTATATACCCACAAAAATGATGTTAAGTCGGGAGCATAAAAATAGAAACTAGCAACACTGACAAAAAAATGACGTAATTTGGTTACAATAAAAATCAAAATTGAAATTTAATTAAAAATATGTTTATTGGTTACTTGCCTATGATATGTGATGTTTTTTGAGCTTTTTACCCTTCCTTTATAATTCCGGCACAGTTTAATAGCACATTTCGTCATGTTATCCCTCTTATTTGTTTATTTAAATTGCGCGCGTAATACGTAGTGACACGAAAGCGGCGCGATCGGCACTAATTGGCGGGAAAGTACTTCTGCGCCAATAGTTGGCGCAGCTTTTTTGACACGTCTTCGCGGATTCGATTATCCATCTAGATACTTATACATCAATGTCCTCAACATAAGTTCAAGCAAAGTTCAGCAATTTCATTTCATTGACATGTAAATTGTTATTTGTTAATTAGTGTAAAGTGACTATTTAATGTCGTTCTAATTAACAATAAAAATAAAATAAATAAATAAATAAATAACTGTGGGCGGTCGGTAGTTGGATGGGTGACCGCTAGTGACAATATTTTTTGAGCACTTCCGTGCTTTGTAGGACACGTAAAGCCGTCAGCCACGTTAAGGCCTCCACATTCTGTTGGCATGAAAACTTCCGATACTATATTGGTCACTAACCTCTCTAACAAATCGTATGCTCGCAGCGTGGTAGAGTCTGCTCTAGGCCTCTCGATTGTAGCCATATTTAAAAACCGGCCAAATGCGAGTCGGACTCGCACACGAAGGGTTCCGTACCATTATGTATAAAAACGCCAAAAAAATCTGGTCTGTTGTATAAAAGCCTCACTTAAATATTTAATTGTTTTATTGTAGCCACATATTACGCCCAACGCCGCCAACCGAAAGGTAACTAAACTTACGTCGAATGTATGGGCACCCACTTAAATATTTATTTTATACTGTTTTTTAGTATTTGTTGTTGTAGCGGCAACAGAAATACATCATCTGTGAAAATTTCAACTGTGTAACTATTACGGTTCATGAGATACAGCCTGGTGACAGACGGACGGACGGACGAACGGAGGGACGGACGGACGGACGGACAGCGAAGTCTCAGTAATAGGGTCCCGTTTTACCCTTTGGGTACGGAACCCTAAAAACCAGCCAAGTGCGAGTTGGACTCGCGCACGAAGGGCTTCGTACCATTATGTATAAAAACGCCAAAAAGTCTGGTCTTTTATATGAAAGACTCGCTTAAAATTAAATATTTAATTGTTTTATTTAGCCACAACGCCATCTCTTGGACCGAAAGGTAACTAAACTATGTAAAACACTTAAATGCATCTAAAAACTCAAAAATATTTATTTTATTCAGTGATTTAGTATTTGTTGTTATAGCGGCAACAGAAATACATACATAATCTGTGAAAATTTCCACTGAGTAACTATTACGATTCATGAGATACAGCCTGGTGACAGACGGACGGACAGCTCAGTAATAGTCCCGTTTTAGCCATTGGGTACGGAACCCTAAAAATAGGAAGATGTCTGCCTTTTTCCACAGTCTAAAAATAGCTTGTTTCCCCCTTTTAGTGGTTATTTGTCGCAATCAGGCTTTTTAACCAACTTCAAAAAGGAGGGGGTTCTCATTTCTCATTTCACATTTCGACTTTTGACTTTCTTTTTTTTTAAAGTCTACTAGCTGAACCGATTTTTATCATTTTTTATTGAAATCTGGTCAGTGCTTGTCTTCTGGTCGCATCTAATAATAAGCGTCATCTTACGGTGGTTTTGGAGCTTTATCTTCTTACCTATTTTGAAGTCCTATTTTTTTGTTAAAGTTTTTTTAAAGTCCTTCTAAACCTAAACTTCAAGCACCATAGAAATAGCACCAGCGGGATATAAACAGCCCCGTATCGCGCCCTGAGAGCAGAGTACACATTGGTGACGGCCATTCCATCGCATTATAATTAAGTGCTCAGCTTTAGCTATTTTTAAATACATACATATAGCGCTTTACCGCTTTATATTTGTAGAAAGGATGCCGGCTATCTTGAGTACAAATACATGAGGTATCGATTAGGAGACCAGGCCTTGAATACAAACGAAGTCCTTTAGACCTGCTTAGTACATTTTATAATTCCATTCAACAACTATAACGGATTTAACAGAATATCACGGGTTGTATCTTCATATCACGACGTTCCACCGGCACACGTAAGGAGCCTCCACAACCTGATGACAGCTCCTCTTCTTGCTGTCGCCATGTCGTGAATGGTTCTTTAGCACGCGGTGTTACGTCAGTTGTCAAACTCGTCCAGATATAAGGACCTCCTTTTCACTGCGCCGTCATATTAATAGCCGTCAAGCAGACGACACAGCCTTTATTTTAGGTAGCAAATCAGAATAAGCGCTGTATAAGTTCACAAGTTTGCCACACAAATTAAAGATTGCCCAGCACGGTACAAATCAGAAAATTAAAAAAATCTCGCTCTCAAAAAATTTATGCTTGCGTTTATTATCTAACATAAAGAAACAAGTTTGAGTATATTTCTGCCAAATCTACCCTTTATTCTAAGCTTCTCCATTCGTCTATAATTCGGTGTCAAAGTTGGTACTATAATTAGCGGGCCAAAAGTTGTGCAAAAAACTTTCATGACATCTCGAGTTGTAATGATAGTAGGTCAATAAGGTTTTACCCACTGTTTCTTTGTAATAAATGAACATACTCGTAGTGCCGCGTACCGCGCTAAAATGTTGCTTCGCTAAATTTTAGTCCTTGGAGAGTGCAGGGGAGCACTAAGAGAGGATTTGTAGAAATTCCACCCCGAAGGGGTGAAATAGAGGGGTGAAGTTTAAACGAATTCTACGCGGGCGAAGCCTGCGGGCGGAAGCTAGTAAAATAAAACTAAAATTACATTATCAAATTATATAATAACAATCATACTGATTTATAGTTGGTCCTTAAATGAATAAATAATAAAAACAATTTTTAGATTACTAAACATTTTTTTTCAGTAATTTTTTAAAGGATTATTATTTAATTTAGTTAGCAAATATTAAATCTTGAAATGTTCTTTATAAAAACTGACAAACGAACTTTCGATTAATTTATATTTTGCGATCATAACTAATAGAACCTTTATGCATATTTTTGCTGACTATACTAAAGTGTTACATACCTACTTAGTCATGGGATCAGACCGAAATAGAAAATAATTTAAAATATTATGATCCAAATAGGTATTAATTGTTAGGGATCAGACCGGAATAGAAAATAATTAAAAACATAGTGATCCACTTTCGGGATCTCTATTTTATGGATCAGACCGGAATAACTCGAACGATTGACTTGTGGGTCTATTAGAAAACATACAAATGACTTAAATGACTTTACAGGTGGTAGGGCCTAGAGATCACCCTGGGAAGTACCACCGCCCGCCACGGTACCTAGTACCATTCGTACCGTGTAATAATTGTTTTAACAACAATTCGCTGCCCTAGTACTTGAATGGCCAATCGACCAATTTTGTCAAAATCGTTTTTTTATTTCAAACTATAGCAATTTTGATTACGCGCCTTACAATATATATTTTTTGTTATTATTATTGACCTAACTTCTATTATTTAGCAAAAACAAAATATCCAATCTCCCATATAAAATTTGTTTTAAGTGCTTGAGTGGTGTATGTCCTTATTTTGCTCAAATGAACGCATCCAAATATCAGTTTACGTGCTTGTTTGTCCAATCTCCATCGATTGACCAATCACGGCGAAGCATTCCGAAATCACGTGACGCAATTTTGATTTGTTATTTTTTGCTTAGTTTTAGAGTTAGCAGCATTACTTTAACAAAATTAAGCATTTATATTGTTTAAACACAGTTTTTTTGTTTCAAAATGTCAGAAAAAAAACGGGACAAAGTATATTAAACTAAGTAAAGTGGATTTTGATAGATACGTTGAGATTTTATCGATTTTCTGTTGTTTTAATTCGTTCATATTTATTGTATTTACTTAGGTGTTGTACACAGGATGATTTTAATATGTAGTATGTGAAGTAATAATAAAAACTAGGACTTGGATTTATGTCGGAGTGTTGGGAGTCGGGGGCACAAGAGTAGTATACTTGTGATAAATCTTTTTTTACCCGTAGGTAACAGTATTGTTTGTCCCCACCTGCAGCACCATGAAGTATTTTATGTTGATATTGTGACACTTGTTTTTTCTTCTGAGTTCTTTTGTAAGCAGTCGGGTTTTTTGTTTTTATAATAATAATTTTATTTCAGACTTTTTAGTGTTTTCACCGAAAAATTCTACTTTTTGGGATGGTTTTTGACAATTTGTGTTAAAACGTGTGCCTAAACATTATATGATATATATATTTTTGAAAAGGTCTTTTCACGATCTTTCATTTGATACCCATATTGCTAATATAACAAAAAACTCAAGATTATCCCCTCTTTCTTCCACTTTCGGGCGCCATTTTGAAAATTCATATAGCCTATGACACTTTCACAGTTCTGGCGAATTCAGCGATTCCTCATATGTCGAAATCCGTTCAACCGTTTGGGCTGTTTGGCGTCACAAATAAATGGAAATACATACAAACATACATACACTCGAAAAACATAACCCTCCTTCTGACGCAGTCGGGTAATAAATTCTTTAATTACTATGTGTTTTTTTCATTTATCTACGTGCAAGTATACCTACACATTTGAATCTATTACTCTAGACCTCACTAGAATTCCTCTTATAACCCCCCCCCCCCTTCTACTATACCCCCACAAAAGCTTAAAAAACGAAATAGGACTTTATTTCGTAGTACACATTTTGATTCAATTTATAAAACAACATAATATGAAAGGTCTTAGGGCCGCGGGACTCGGGGCCCCCCGACCTGTAGTTACTATTTATACAATTTTATATAGGTACGATTTTATAGTATAAAACATAGCCTAAATTCATGACACTAAACCAAGTCTTGTCGGAGTCAAGTCTTGTATTCATATTTGTAACAAGTCATGTACAGAAAAATGTGGTATAAAATTGAACATACTGTAATGCACCAATGATGGTAGTTTGGACAAATAAGCACAAAACGTGCATGTTATTTTTAGGGCTCTATCTCCATGTCACTGTGCTCAATCTCCATGAACAAAATTTTGTTAGAGACGTTTTAGCCAATCTCCAACAATAAAATGAAAAATAGTCATTACTATTATTATTATTTTAAATTACTATTTTAATATACGTAAATAAATGATTCATGTATCTAATTCATAAAAGGTTTTAGTAAAATTTTTAATATTAACCTTTACTAATTAAAAAAAACGTCTCCTGTAAAATTTTAATAATGGTCGATTGGCCATTCAAGCACTAGGGCAGCGAATTGTGTTCCGGATAGGAAGGTGAGGAGCCGGTTACACTTTTTTAGAGGCGACCGTCTCAGTCCTCAGGGGTAGCAACGCATCTGTGACCGAATTAGAACGAGACTATTAGACGAGTCTAGTTCTAGGTCGGTCACAGCTGTTGTCATGGGCGGCAGCGGAAGGTGGTGCTGCATGCTCGTTTGCTATCTTAATTCCATAAAAAAAATGGATCGTTCATGTTTTGGTAGGATAATTTTTTAAATTGATATTTATTATTTATTAGTATGTTTTCACGTTAAAAACCCAATAGGCACACGGCAAGACCTTTGGCCGCTGACTCAACCAAGAGGATTGTGGGCGATGACTGACCAGTTGTGTTCCACAAATAGATAAAATGCTCCAACGAAATCTTCAATGCGGTCCATAAATAAATAAAAACTACATACATAATAATTTATTAATTAATTTATTATTTAGATTCGTGTATTGCTCAATAAATAATTTTGGCACACTTTTTTTGGATATTTTTCCTACAAAAGTAACGTGTTAAACGTAGGATAACAGAAGACAAAACGCTTAGAGCAAGCAAAACACTGGCTACGACTATAAGGATGAGCTCCACCTCGAAGTACTGCAGCCAAGACATGTTGGCAGCCGCTGGCAGGAGGTGCTCCGCGCCGCGATGCTTGATGATGTATTCCGCCCACCACACGGCCCGCTCCGCCGGGGTTAGCCAAGAGTCGTTCACTATATTCCGTAATCGTACCACGTTCTCTTTAAAACTGTGTAAAAGTAAATAAATAAATAAATAAACGCTAACACACTCATATCCCCGCAGTAGGTTACTAGGTACCTGTGTCGCAGGTGGCATGGACTACACATATAACACATTACAATTACACCCATGACCCGAGTACAAATATTTATCTGCCACATGACATAAATATCTGCCCCGGCCGGGAATCGAACCCGGGACCCCTCGCGTCGCAGGCAGGGTCGCTACCAACTAGGCTACAGGGTCGTAAATGTTACCACAACTTTAACAATCATTATAACAACAACGGTTTTTAATCACAAGCATTGTCTGTGTCGCCGTGAACACACAAAATCAACGGCACATGCCCCGACCATTATCAGAAATTTAAACTCATTTCTTTGCTGGGAATCAAATCCAAATCCAGGTCTCTTTTAACCGTTCCGCCATACGGGTCATGTAAACGTTTTGCCGGCCATAGTATAATATGAAACTAGAGAACCGCCCGCGCTTCGCTTCGGGACCCGTGGTAACAGCCGCGTAGTTCCCGCTCCCGTAGGAATCTCGGCTTTAAAAATAGCCTGTTCAACATCAACATCAGATATAACATTTGTATTTTGTCTATGGCTTAAGTAAATTACATGTAGTATTTGAAGGCGTGATTCAGAACTTGCAAATGAATTTTACTAACGCCATCTATTAACAACATCCGAAACTAAATATCAAGCAACTAACAAAACATCGATCATTCCAATGGGAATGAGATATTTTTGCGCGGTAAAAAGTAGCCTACGTCACTCTCCAACCTCCTAACTATCCCTACACACATAAACCATACCATATAATAGCCATGTTGCGACGTGAAAGAGGCACAAACAAACAAACAAACACACTTTCACATTTATAATATTAGTAAGGAAGTAAGGATAAAGTAAATGACACACCTTGTATCTCCGATAACGTGTTCAATAGCTCTTCTTAATTGTTGTCCAGTCAACGAGTTCCAGTCTAGCTGCATGCCGATGCCGAGGTGAACATAGTTCTCGGTGTGCAACCACTGGTCCCCGTACACGGGGATGCCGATGAGAGGCACTCCAGCGGTTATAGCTTCCTCGGTGGACTGCAGCCCTCCTTGAGTTACAAACAACTTGATTTTTGGATGATCTGAAATATTAGGAGGAATTATTAGGCTTGTGTAATGTGTAGGTATGTACATAATGTATAATGTGTGAAGCGCTCACAGCCCGGCGGCTTGCGTCGATCCTAAGCGATCGACAAAGTTAAGCAACAGCGGGCGCGGTCGGTAGTCGGATTGGTGACCGCTAGTGGCAAAATTTCTTGAGCGCTTCCGGGCTTCGGAGGGCACGTGAAGCCGTCGGTCCCGGTTGTTATCGAATGATAGCAGTCGTTAAGCCATGTCGGAGGCCTTCGGGCGGCTTGAAAACTTTCGACACTGGGTTGGCCACTAACCCCTCCACCAACCCGCATTGGAGCAGTGTGGTGGAGTATACTCTAGGCCTCCTCAGTAATGAGAAGAGACCCGTGCTCAGTAGTGGGCCATTAGTGGGTTGTAGTGTAGCTTAGTTTAGCTTAGTGATAGGCGCGATCATACCCTAGTGGTTAAAAATTTGGTCTTCTACTCGGCGGATCTGAGTTCAAATCCCAGGGCAAGCACTTAAACTTTTCTCGGATATGTCCATTTTAAGCATTTAAAATTTAACGGCAAAGGAAAACATCGTGAGGAAACAACTCAACAGTGGACCATCACGGGTGGAGATAATAATGATGATGCAGCTAGGTAGGTACTCGTAATTACTTTCCAGGGAAAATTTAACTGATTTTCTTTATGCCGATAAGTACCCTTAAACTGCAAAGTGCCTATCATCTACTGTTTATTCGTTACTCAATAACCCGCGAAACCCGCGCGTTGAACGACGCAGCACTTTCCCTGCTAAGTACTATGTAACGGAGGATTTTTATGCCTGTGCTATATAACAACTGCGAGGAGCAATGACTGCAGGAGGTGGTGATATGAGATGTGCTAAAGCGAGGGCAGTTTTGGCATACTGGTGTTGCCAGATGTGGAGTGGAGAGGTGCTATTGAGAGGAGCCGTGCTTTTGAGCGGAGTAGTGTTTCAGTGGAGTGGAGAGGAGTGAGGAGAGGAGAGGAGTCAGATTTCTTTTTCAGGTTTTCTATTAAAATGTTACTGGCCAGCGACCTGGCCGGTATCTATTTGAAAATGGAACGATGACAGCAAAGGAAGATTTGTTGTAGTCAATACTTTCATCATTCAATAAATTGCATCCGAAGTTGTAACACGAGTCGTATTATTTTGCCCTTTTAACTATATTTCGCCATTTGAACTCCACCCCTCGAGTAGGAAATCAAATTCTTAACTTCTAAAGTCTTACCGCTGTAAGTTAAACCTGACATAATTCCTGTTATACGTACAAAGAAGATCGGATTGCGGAAACCATGATGATACGTGAATGTTCTTTGCGGTTTCACCGTGTATAAATTCATCTCTCTTCCAAAGAACTTCGTAAGGCAGATTGGACAACACTCTCGACATCATTTTAATCTTCTCTAATACACAAATCGGACGTGCGGACGTTTGAACCAAAACTCACATATACTACTCCGTTTTTGGAAGCATCTAAAATAGTTTGAAGCTCCTGAAACATAACGTTTTGTAAAAGTAATAGTTATATGTATTTCCCTTACCTATTTCAATTGTATGTTCATTCAATTCAAATGTTTAAACTGACTGGTTCTACATTCATTCCAGTTTTGTCAAACTTGGCTTAAGAAAATACCAATTTTTTTTTAAATATTACACTTTACTATGTTTATCTTGTGTTATCGTTGCTTTCTTTTCTGAAATGGCCGTGATTATAGAAAAGTTAAGAATTCGATTTTATTAAATTTGATTTTATAAATACCCCAGTGGCTGGAGCGAGTTACCTTGGGCAAATTTTTCGGTGCTTTTTGGTGAAGTCCCCCTATATAAACTATACCCGGTGGAACCGGGGGATTGTTCATCCATATTGGATATACAGATTGTAAATATGCGTACACTCTTTGGTGCAATTTGCTAATCGGCAGAAACTGCGAATCGTCCAATCTCAAGTTTCTTTGTAACATTTCGTTTTCTACGCTTTTATAGTTGTATAATACGTAACGGTTTATGAATGCCTTGTATACGGTTATCACTGATTCCCACAGCGTAAGATTATAAGACTTGGTTCCCAGGAAGCCAGGAATCGGATAAAGCACCGGATGAATGGGAGCTCCAAAGACTTGGTAAACATCAAGCGTTGGGCCAAACGAACTCATATGAATCGCAGGAGCATCAAACACATTCAACAATCCGATTGCAGGGTACATAATACTTTCGAGTATTAACAGATCGAAACGGTCCCTTCCACTTTTGAGTAAATCCTGCACCGGTTTCAGCCGTATCTGCTGCTCGAAAATGTCGTTGAACATTGGGAGATATGCGTTCATAGCTCTGATTTCGTCGCCTTTTACGTGATAAAATGTAATTATATCTTTTAAATGTTTATCGAGTGCGATCTCGTGAATGTCGATCTGCGTTAGGTTCGCCGGCGCTTGATCCGGTGGAATGGGATGCGTGGTGAGAGCGACCACGTCATGGCCGCGCCGGACGAGCGCTTCGGTCAACGCGCGGTGCACTATTTGATGACTGTACGCCGAGGTCGGGTACACGCACAATATCCTCGCTCCATTTACGTTGGAAACCATTAAAGCACACAAAACGTCCACCACTAAAATCAATCGCAACATCGTGTACCTACTTCACGCAACGGGAATGTGTGACACACTGGCTCAGAACAATATTTGTTTTGTTAACAATAAAACTTGTGTTGTACACCTGCTTGACCTTGGTCTGCATAATACACAATACACGTCTTACTCATTAAATGTAAATACTACTAGCTGTCCCGGCACACGTTGTCCTGCAATAGATACTTATTATCAGATGAAATAAACACAGCGTTAGACTTTTAGCAGTAAAACTGCAAAAACCTGAGAAAAATAATTGAATAGTTTATTATTTACTAGTAAACCCGCCCTCGCTTCGCTTCGGGGAATCAGTCCCTTCAAAAATCTCTATAAATTTTAACAAACTATGTTATTCCAATGTCTAAATTTATAGGAACGCGTCGCGTCGCGCTGCGGTCGGCGGCTGCCGGCCGATAGGTACCGCCGCAAACGCTACGCAATGTATTTTTAAATCTGTAATATCTTCGAAAATATTCAAAGAAATTATGTGCTGTAAAAGGCCATATAAATCTATGTTAAATCAACAATCTATTTAAGGTATTTAATTAAATAAGGAATAATGCTGTAGTGCTTAAAATCGCTTCGAAAATTAGCTATTATTTGCCGTAAAAAGTAAATGACAATAAATGGTTTTGTGGGATATCGATAAGAGATAGATATATACCATCGCGGACTTTTCTGTAGACCTTTTCAAGGTGTACAATACTTAGTACATTATTTTTATAAATTCTGTAAGGTTAAGCCTGCGTACGCAATGTAAGCGGCAAGAAATGTAAGAATTTACGACACCACATTAGAAACCCTGAAAATAACAGTATTTCTCCATTATTTAATAGATGTTATTATACATAAAAACCTTCTTCTTGAATCACTCTACCTATTACAAAACACCTCATCAAAATCCGTTGCGTAATTTTAAAGATTTAAGCATACAGACAAACAAACAGACAAAAATAGCGACTTTGTTTTATACTATGTAGTGATGCTTCTATTGGCTCTATGTAGACCAATCATTATATTTTTTCTCAAATATCTCCTAACAGACACAACCCAGTAACGTTTTTAGGGTTCCGTACCCAAAGGGTAAAACGGGACCCTATTACTGAGACTTCGCTGTCCGTCCGTCCATCCGTCCGTCCGTCCGTCCGTCCATCCGTCTGTCACCAGGCTGTATCTCATGAACCGTAGTAGTCACACAGTTGAAATTTTCACAGATGATGTATTTCTGTTGCCGCTACAACAACAAATACTAAAACACTGAATAAAATAAATATTTAAGTCGAAATATGGCTTCGACGCTTCAGCGATAAATAAGTTACCTTTCGGTCCAAGAGATGGCGTTGCTTTTGGCTACAAAAAACTAAAGTAAATATTTAAGTGAGGCTTTCATACAACAGACCAGACTTTTTTGGCGTTTTTATACATATGGCACGGAACTCTTCGTGCGCGAGTCCGACTCGCACTTGGCCGATTTTTTACTATACATGATCCGAACTCTCTGGTACCTAACAAGTTAATTAGGAAATTGCTTTCGGTTAATTATTACGAATCGATAACACGTTAGAATGCCGCTATTTTATATGACTGCTTAATAGTTTGTTAACAATCTCACTTCATGCTAAGTTGAACGTGAAGATCCTGACTCCAGCCCATTCATGGCCCACTGTTGAACTCATCGTTAGCGAGGAGGCCTAAAGCATACTCCACCACGCTGCTCCAGTGCGGATTAGTGTACCTAGGGGTCAGTTAAAAACTATTACAAGAAGTTTTTATGCTGCACGAATGATAGACTAGTACCGATAATTTTTTAAATGAAAAAAAATTAGTAACAGGATAACACCCATTGGGAAAGGAAGAAAATGTGACAAAAATAAAAGAAAAGAATAATTTACGGATGACCTGAGGCGGCCGAAAATTTTACGTGCCTCAGAAGCACAAAATCAAAATCAATTTCGCCACTGGCCGTCCAACTACCGACCGCACCCGCAGTTGCTTAACATTGTTGGTCATCGATCTACTTCTGTAGATTTCGGGCCACGGAAACACTGTATATTAATGACTAGCGGCCCGCCCGCGGTTTCACCCGCGTGGATCCCGTTCTCGTGGGAATATATGCATGTATTATACATAAAAACCTTCCTCTTGAATCACTCTACCTATTACAAAAAACCGCATCAAAATCCGTTGCGTAATTTTAAAGATTTAAGCATACAGACAAACAGACAAACAGACAAACAGACAAACAAACAGACGGACAAAAATAGCGACTTTGTTTTATACTATGTAGTGATGTCAAACACTAATAAAAAACAAACTGTGTCGCAGGATTGTCGAAAACTATTCAATTTTGTATACGAAATGTGCCATGAATGTGTCAAACTACTCAATTGAGACACTATTGAAAAGTTTATAAATTAACAGAATAATAATAATAATAACGCTATTACGCTACACACTCATAGCCCCACACTAGGATTCCCTGTGTCGTGGGTGCCATGGACAACACACAAGACAAGGACACACCCAGACCGAGAACGGTCAAATTCGGCCTCGCTGGGGATCGAACCCAGGACCCTCGGAACGGAGATCCGGCGTGTTAACCATTGCGCCATCGGGGTCGTCATTAGGTCGAATTAGGGCCCTGTTTTGAAGTCTGTTAAAAATATTTCGAACCTAGATCCCTCCGTTCTGTAATCGAACGCTCTATCCACTCTACTAGCTGAGGGGGCGTACTTGACTTATATCAACCGATAAAACCATGGAATGGGTGTTAAATTAACAGATTAAACCCAGTAATCGAACATCAATTAGTTGTGTTCTTGCCGCGAATTAATCTTTTTATAATGATTAGATAAGGCGATCCGTTAACGAGTTTATAATTATAAAATTGGTCGGTGGCTTTGATGTCGTTGCGTGGGAGCTTCGGGTTGAAATAGTGTTAAAGCATGTTACTCGTAGCTGCAGTGCTGTGTAGTGGCGCTGTGTAGTGGCGCTGTAACGGAGTACGTCTATGGTGAGAAATATGTTTTAAAAAGTAGATTTAATTGATGGTAGAGCCTAGCATCCGCCCGGAGAAGTACCACTGCCCTCTGTGGCAGTAAATAACCTTTCTATCGTGCAGTAAAATAGCTTTTATAGGAGATATGTTCCGGAAGGAAAGGAGGTGGTTATTCTTTTAGGTATAGAGACGATTATATTGGGGCTCAAGAGTAGCAATCCTTTGTGTCCAAATGAGATCGAGGCTCTGACTAACAATTACTATCTGGACTATAACTAACAACGTCAGTACTGACTTTAACTATACTTAAATTGCTAAGCATATAGAACTGCCACTCCCTGCTAAAACCAAATTTATTACTTGTGCTATTAGTTCAATTAAGTTTAAGCAAAATTTACAGTAATTTAAAATTTTAAATAACGCGCACAATTTTTGGTCCTTGCACTTGGTAAGAGGAAGTAACTAGTTATACTTTAGCTTGAATCGACTACAAATAAATAGATATTACAAGTTAAATAGAAGTTTGTAAAAATTACTGCTGACATGTTGTTACAGATTATTGTTTTAAAGTATGAGTAGGATATTATTGGGCATTCTATACCACTTTTCGGCAAATCGCTCGGCGTACGCCTCGCTGCCGAAAAGTGGTATAGAATGCCCAATGCAAATCGCTCGGCGTACGCCTCGCTGCCGAAAAGTGGTATAGAATGCCCAATGGGTATAATGGATTCGACTCTACGCAACCCGTTCGGCAAATCGCTCGGCGTACGCCTCGCTGCCGAAAAGTGGTATAGAACGCCCAATCATACATAATGGATTCGACTCTTCGCAACCCGTTCGGTGAGCATACTGTATGCTTTGAACGGTTACACAAAATGTTGAATATAGTACGCCTCGCTGCCGATAGTGGTATAGAACGTCCAATAATCCATAATCGATTCGACTCTCTACTCAACCCGTTCGTTCGAATTCTGAGCATTCTGTACGACCAATGACCACAGTCACGAAAAGCTAGTTCGATTTCACATCGTCTCAACAGACTGTTTAAAATATATTAGTATCAAAAACAACAGTTACATAAAATAAAAGGGGTACATAGTAGAATATTTTAATACTTACATTTTTTTCAATCTGCAGAGTTAAAATTTCACTGAATTGATTTGATGGATATCAATACTGTTACTGACAACAACTTGTGATTTTCACTAATTATGACCAACGGTAGAGAACTTCTTGAAGATGACTTCCACACTTGCAAACTGCGATTAGTTTGTGCTCCAAAAACACAAAGCTTATAAAGTCAGAAACGCAAAATAATTAACTATTTTAAAAATTACCTCATTCGATCAAATATGATACTATGAATTGTCTTTTTTCCTTGGACGTTTAATACAAGTACAAAAATAAAGGACTAAGCAATATAATTCGTATAGTAGCAATTGTCGATGCTGCCAAATAACGTAGGGTTGACAAAACGAGACAGTACTTTAAAAACAAATAAAACTGATCAAGTGTTAGTAACGCGTATATTTTATCCCTTTGTTTTATTGTAAAAAATACACAAAGACTAAGTCTATTGGTAAAATAAAAGTTTTAGTTACTTAGAAACATCCTTTTTTGTGTTACTTTTGATATAAACATGTTTTAAGGTAACACTAAAAAACATGGATTTTGTATAAAACTCCTTCTTGAGTTTTACTTTTTTGTGTTTTTGTCATTAGTCGTTTACATCCTGGTTTAATAATCCCTAAAAGAAACAAGGTTGGATAGACTTAGCAATGAGATACTTTATTATTCTTTGGTGGAACGGAACCCTTACAACGTAATTAATTATCTGAGTAGGTAACACACATTTAATATTGAATGCGTGTCAACCTTAACTAAAATAGATGATTGATGCAAACGCGACTTAGTTGACTAATTAAAAAATAAGGTGTATTGGTGCAAATTCGTGCAGCACGTGCAAGCATTATTACAGAAATATGAATGAAATATGATACATCCTGTTATGATTTTAGTTTTATGAACAACACTTTCAATGCCTACTTTACAATTCGAAAGCTCTAGATTTCAACACTCATATTACGAACGTCGCGCGGAACCTTTATTAAGTGAAAAACAATTCAAAGACTTGGCGCCGCTCTTTGTTATTGACTGCTCCAGACAAGCAGATAACTTGAAAGCAGGCCCGGTTGTGGATGTAAGAGTGGAAATTGAAACTGATTCGGTTATACCTGATCAAACTTTAGCATACTGCGTTATATTAAACGACTGTATAGTTGAGTATAGACCGTTGAGCCATATCGTGAGGAAAATATCATGAATCCCATAGAAGCTATACTATTAGACGTTCAAGGATTTAAGGACCTCAACAACAATTTTATAGTAAAAGAATTAGCTCTAGCCACTCGTGATTACACTCAAACCTTTTTAGTTAAACCCCCATACTTGTTCAGATATTTAACAAGTGATGAACAGAAGCAAGTTAAATGGCTAGAAAGAAACAGAGGCATTTATTGGAATGAAGGATATATTGACTATAAGGAATTTCATCGATTAATCGTTCCATATTTACAAAATAAAACAATTATTGTCAAAGGCTTGGAGAAGGTGCAGTGGGTAAAAGATTTGTGTATAAATTGTAAGGTGTTAGAACTTGGTGAAAAACAATGTCCTAATTTATCTGTTTTGCATAAAAAATACTGTAATGTAGATTCGAATTTAAATTGTAATAATCATTTAAAGCAATGTGCACTTAAAAATGTGTTATGTTTAAAAAAGTATTTGAAATGGTAATAATAGGTGTTGTACAAATAAAAAGCTTTTATTATTAAATTATTTTTTTTTATTTCATTATTCTAAAACCTAACCAAAATAACTTAATAAGAAAATAAAATAAAGCAACACAATAATATACTAGATACATACAGGATATTCATTTATTTTACAAAGTAATCATACACAAAAATTGATATTAAAAATCACTGTCACACAAAGATTTTGATATTTTCTTAACTAATGACTCAGTTTCGTCCATTACACTGTCGATAGCGTCTTTCACAATATATTGAACATTAATAATAATATTCTCAGTATCACTTTCACTGTCACTGGTTTGAAAATTATTACAGAGATCTACGACTGAAATTTTTATTAACTTTATACCTCGTTGCTGTATTCGTTTCATAACAAAAGATTTTGTTGGTATTTGTTTCTTTAACTTTTCTCTGCGTTGTTGTTTTGATTTCTTATCTTTCGTAACACGTTTGCCATGCTCGGGTTCAATGTGAAGCATCCCGGAGAATCCTTCATATGGATCTTGAGCGTACTGGCTGAAGACAATCTCTGATTCAGACATCTGGAACAAAATATTGAAAAAATGTTATTGTGAACACAATTCTATAATTAATTACAACTTACTAAATCAATAAGACGCTGGTCCTTGAAACACAGTTTCGACTACCTCAGGGACCAGAGGATTCATAAAATTCATGTACATTTAATTGTTAAACAATAAAGATATTATTATTATTATTATAAAAAATAAATGTAACTTACCGAGGACATAATTATGATGCGCTTTAATTTTAACCAGGAACAATTAAAAACAAAAAAAATATTATACAATAAAATAACACGTTAAGGTTATCACTCACTAACTATATAACTTGAGCATTAAATGAGTGAATACGTTCAAGCTAGTGTTACAAGACGCGAATGCTTCTTAGTAAGTGCATCAAGGTAATGTTCAAAATTAAATTATGCGACATAACATACACGTGCTTCCAGTCGATGACTACCTGTAAGGATTTCGAACATGTAACAACTTGTTAACCAACATACTTTAATTAAAGGATTCGATTATGATTTTTATGTCTCAGTTATTACGGTTTAATTTCGATTCTATGCTTGGTGTCGGTTTGGAGTTGATCAGATCAGGTCAGGTCGATGACGAGTAGTATGCCTTTCAAGTATATACAACCGTAATTATCACGACATAAAGATCATAATTGAATGCTTTCGTTTGAGTTGGTCGGTTTTCAAGTTGTTGTCTTATTTGCAGAACTTTAAAGGTGCTCCCTCACCGGGAGAATCCATGTGTAATGTAACGTTATAGATTAGAGCATTACATCAGTTTAGAAGGAGAACCGAGCATTATAATGCATACCTTGTAATGATACAATGTGTAATATCTCTAGATAAAACTTGTAACATTGTTACATTACAAGCAAATGCTCCCGGTGAGGGAGCACCCTAACTGTAAAACGTTCAGTAAGCATTTATGTAACCAAGTTGACGACAATAAACTGATGTGTCTTTTTGTTTTTTAAGGTTACGTAGTCGAATGACAAAAACGGAACCCTTATAGATTCGCTATGTCTATCTGTCTGTCTGTTCGTCTGTATGTTACAGCCACTTTTTCTGAAACTATATTGTTGAAACTTGGTAAGTAGATGTATGCTGTAAATCGCTTTAAGATTTTCATACAAAAATAAACAAAAAAAAAACAATAAATTCAGGGGCTTCGCTATACTTAGAACTGCAACGATACTTAGAGCTGCTACGGAACCCGTCATGAGTCCGACTTACACTTGACCAATTTTTAATAATAAAATTGACGAACAATCGGTTCGGATATTGTGATTATATTACATGATGGTAAGCATTTTGACCAATTTTTAATAATAAAATTGACGAACAATCGGTTCGGATATTGTGATTATATTACATGATGGTAAGCATTTATGTATCCAAGTTTACTACAATAAACTGATGTATCTTTGTTTTTTAATAATTAAAATGATAAACATCGGTATGAATGTTGTGATCATAATTATTACAAGGTATGATTACGAAACTTCAATGTATAAAGTGTAGGTTTGATTATAAGTAGAAGCCTGATGTTTATGAATACTATGTTTCTGGTAAATAAAACAAGTTCTTAGTTACATATTTTATTTATATTTCTACAAAGCAGTAACTTATATCCACATAATGAGTACCTAAACTAATACCTACTAAGTATAATATCTGTCACTAGAATAAAATTACATAATTATAAACAATTGTTGTAACCGAAGATAGGAATAATAATAATAATAATTAACAATTACACATACAGTAATGCCTCATCTAAAACATTTCATCGTTACTTTTAAGAATCAACGCATGACCCCAGGCTTGCGTTGATATTTTCCCTACAGATATCGCTCGTTTATCGTCATTGTTGGATAATGCTATTTTGTTGACACACTGAGTATATATTTCGTGCTTAATTGATTTAAACATTATATTTTTTCTACGTATAACTCCACCGTTAAATAAAACATTTTCATAATCTGTGATGTCTATGTCTCTAATTACGCTTGATTTTACACCCTTTGCCTTTTTAATGATTTTATCAGAAGTTTTAATGGAGTAAAGTTTTGATCTCAAACCAACAAAATCAGATATACATGTCCCAGCCATTTCATCCTTGAACAAGCCTGGTACTTTTTTGTTCATTAAGGGAATCTCAAAATCATTGTTATTTTCATAGTTACTTGTGTCAAAATATTTCAAAAAATTAGACTTTAAGTCATGATAAAAATCATTAGTATATATTTTGTACACAAAAGAATCTGTATCGGTATAACATAGTTGCACTCGATCTTCATAAAAAGGTTTTACAATATTGTAATGAAAGTCGTACATGTGTGACTTAGAAAGTTCTAAGACAGTGAATCCAATATAAATAGGTTTATCTAAAATAATTTTTTCAGGTTTCATTTGTATTGCAACTAAATTTTCAGACAGGATAGATGCACTATGGAAATAGGGGCTGGCTACAAGTCTCTCGGCGGATATTGATTTCTTGGTTCGATTAAACTTGTCGCACCATTGATTGACTAAATGAACAGTCACTCTATTTTCAGTATTTTCTAATGTCTTACCAAACACACTGTTGTTTAACAATTTAAAAAAATCTTGTTCGAAGGAACTCTTTGCTTCTTGTCTCAATTGAGTGTTTAATTCTATATATTGTTTTAAATAAGGACTCTGTCTAAAAGTAATAACTCTATGAACTTTTCGTAATATTAAGCCGTGTTCGAGACACTTTTTTAAATGAACGTAATGAATTACATATTTATACTTGTTATACAAATTTGCAATTAGTTTTTTTGTTTTACCGCCTGGAGGTATACATTTCTCTGGACAAAAAGGTAAATCATTATGACGATTGTGCAAATGTTCAGGGTACAAAAGATCAACTTCCAAAATAAAGCCCCACTCATCGGTATCTCCAATAGTTTCAACGTGTAAATTGTCTATTTCCTCTTCATTAAGAAATCTAAAATCGGAATATGGTAAATACTGACACATGCTGAAACCGTAAAGATTATTACAATCTAGATATACAATGTAACTTTGAGGCTCAGATGTATTATATTCAGACATGTATTTATTATTGGCTTTTGCGTACCGATAGGAACACATGCACAAACCTCCTCGTATACCACTTTGAATCATTCTGATGATAAACAGGTCCGATACAAGTTCTAATTGAATACCTGTTTTAAGCAACATTGCGTCAAAGGACAAACTAGGCGCGGTAATATAAAACGCTGGATCTAATTTATAATGTTGTTTGCAAGTTTTTCGAAATTTTTGAAATATATCTGTCAATAAAAGTACGTCCGTTTTTAAGTATAAATCCGTATACTCGCCTAAATCTTTTATTTGAAATTCGTTCCACACAGTCTTGGCATGACAATAATCTTCATCACTAATATCTTCGTTAGTTAAAGAATTATGAAAACTAGATTTGGATGGTAAAGATTTTTGATCGTAACATTTCCAGTCTGTCATATAGTCATACGGATATATACCTTTCCGTGTTAACAAACTAAATTTTTTTTCATCGGAAAAGTTAGATCGAAGATTGACAAAATCTTCTATCTGCATTGTTTTAGCAAGTCTGTCTAAACTGGTTCCTAAAAAGTTGAAGGAATCCAAAAACCTTATTTGAATGTATTCATTATCAGCAATATGAATAAACTTTGAGAAAGTGATATATTTTTCCTTATTACGCGGTATTATTTTAATTTGTCCAGGAATTTTGCCTAACTTTTTTATAAATAAATGACAGTCGTATCCAGATAAATTATGAAAAAATATTGGAACGAACTTTGGTATTTTATGTTGTAGATTACAATGTCGATGTGCTGCACCTCGGTATCGTCCTGTAATATGACAGTGATCTCTAACTCTATCGGTTAACAGTAAATTTTCACATATATGACACTTAACAGCGAGCTTAAAATTAAGAGCATCTTTTTCAGTGAATATCATAGGTTCGCATTGGGACAAAATTCTATATATTGATTTGACATCTTTAGTTAAAAAATGTACAAACTTTGAAACACAATTTTTACCGCGATAACTTCTATAGCCTTGAATAGTATTGCTAAATGATGATACTATATTATAGGCAAACGCCGCTGGCACGTGTCGTTGTGAGTATGACGTATTAGCGGTGTCTAATTCATCGCTGGAAACCGGTTGCAGCAATGTTTCGAAGTCAGCATAAATAACGAATGGAATGTCTTGTTTCCTATCATAATTTTTAAATTTTAAATAAGACCCTTGTTCTGGTAATTCTGTCACAACACCCTCACATAAATGTGTTTCGATTTGATTGAGAGTTTGAAAGAACAATAAGCAAGTTTCGCAGAAGTATAGCTTGCTATGATGTTTAGTCAACTGATTTTTAACTAATCGAGGCAAATCTTTGATTAGACAATAATGAGAATTAACGTTATTTTCTAAAAACAAGAGATGAATACTCTTAGATTTATTATTCGTTGATTTATACAAAGGTCCGATAATTGTCTTATCATTTTTCAATCCGTACACGAAAATATTCAAATGAGGATTATTTTTCTCAAAAACAGCTATGTCCGAAAATGTAATAGGAAATGACAAGCCATCGACGTTTAAAATATCACGAAAGTGAGGATAAGATGAGACTCTATCAGGATGTCGCGTTGTGGGGTATAAAGCAGCTACAACACACCATAGAAAGCAAAACTCGTCTTTGTTTTTAATATTCAAGCAAGCTCTTTTATTTTTTATAATCGGTGGCAAAGGTAGAAATTTAGATCCGCCGAGAGGTTGATATTTATTAATGTTTATTTCTAAATGCGAATTGCACAAAAATGTCCAACCGCTATCTCTTTCTTGAAACTCTTCAATTTTTTTTAAGAGTAACTGAACTATTGATTTATAAATTGAATCAAAATCGTAATTAAAATAAATGATATAGTTTTTTGTAACAAATGACTTTAATTCCTGCTGATCACTTTTAAACAAAAGAAAAAATGAAAAAAATTCAAAATTAATTTTCACTGAGGTATGTTTCAGTACTGCCTGATCTATTAGATTTTTCACTTGTTGACTAATATTACTCAGAAATATTTCTGGAAAATTATTTTTTTGCTCCTCAGTTGCAATGATTCTGTAACTTACGATTCGTCCTTTGAACGAAGTATTAATAATTTCGATGTTATCATGTATAAGAATCGTGCTATTTTTTTTATGAACATTGCTACGTAAATGACCTGTCCATCGACGATTATCTACCAATACGTTACAAACTGAACAATAAGGCATTATTGATTAATTTAATATTACTTATCGATACTAACTAAATACTTAACGTTTGATTATGAGAATAAAGTCTCTAATTTTAACATAAAAAAGATTAACTCTGACAACTAAAATTAGTGATCTTATTATAGTAAACCGTAAAAGTATACTGAAGAAAGTATTAGGAGGATTACCCAATGATTGTCTTCAAAATAGAAATTATTTGCTGTAGTTCCCTAGTTGGTGAGCTTCGAGCAGGCTCCGAGTCACTTATCAAAATATTTCTGGAAAGAGAAATGTATAATATTAATTAGGCGCTCAGTTTAAAGAAGTAAAAAAATAATAACGGTGTATAGGTAAAATTACCTACAATAAATAAATATTAATATCAGACAGCCTGAACAGAAATGATTTGCTGTAAGTTCTCTAGTTGAATCCCTTCTTCATAAACTATTCGTGACGCTTGTCAAAATAATTGTTTCTGAAAAGAGAAATGCATAATTATATTAGCCGCTCAGTATTAAGAATAAAAAACTAATAAAAAAAATATTGTAGGTATTTAATAATTACCTGTAACATAATATTTATAGATACATATGAATGATCCAGATGTCACTTGTTGTCCAGATGCTTAAGTAAATAATTATTTTCATACGAAAATATTTAACTTCAGGCAAACAAACGTCTTTTGAACAGGTTCACACTCGTCGTTGATTCTAGGTATAAAAGTTAAAATTAACAGCTTTCGAATTTTAAAGTAGGCATTGAAAGTGCTGTTCATAAAACTAAAATCATAACAGGATGTATCATATTTCATTCATATTTCTGTAATAATGCTTGCACGAATTTTGCACCAATACACCTTATTTGTTATTTAGTCAACTAAGTATCGTTTGCATCAATCATCTATTTTAGTTAAGGTTGACACGCATTCAATATTAAATGTGTGTTACCTACTCAGATAATTAATTACGTTGTAAGGGTTCCGTTCCACCAAAGAATAATAAAGTATCTCATTGCTAAGTCTATCCAACCTTGTTTCTTTTAGGGATTATTAAACCAGGATCTATACGACTAATGACAAAAAAATCTAAGCTCAAGATGGAGTCACATACAAAATCCATATTTTTCAGTGTTACCTTAAAACATCTTTATACCAACGTAACACAAAAAAAAAATCTCAGTAACCAAAACTATTGTTTTACCAATAGACAGTCGTTGTGTATTTTTTACAATAAACCAAAGGGATAAAATATATGTGTTACTCACACTTGATCAGTTTTATTTGTTATTAAAGTACTGTCTCGTTTTGTCAACCCTACGTTATTTCGCTGCATCGTCATTCGCTATATTTCTGTAATAATGCTTGCTATTGCACCAAAATTGTTATTTAGTTAACTAAGTCGCTTTTGCATCAATCGTCAATTTTAGTTAAGGTTGACACACATTCAATATTAAATTTGTGTTACCTACTCAGGTAGATAATTAATTACGTTGTTAGAATTCCGTTCAACCAAAGAATACTATAAAATCTAATTACTAAGTCTATCCAACCTTGTTTCTTTAGGGATTAAACTAGGATCTATACGACGAATGACAAAAACACAAAAAAGTAAAACTCAAGAAGGAGTTTTATACAAAATCCATGTTTTTCATTGTTACCCTAAAACATGTTTATATCATAAGTAACACAAAAAAAGGATGTTTCTAATTAATCAAAACTCTTTTTTGTCAATAGACTTACTCGTTGTGTATTTTTTACAATAAATCAAAGGTATAAAATAGACATGTAACGTAACTCACACTTGATCACGTTCCTTTGTTATTAAAGTACTGTCTCGTTTTGTCAACCCTACGTTATTTCGCTGCATCGTCATTTGCTACTATACGAATTATATTGCTTAGTCCTTTATTTTTGTACTTGCATTAAACGTCCAAGGAAAAAAGTCGATTCATAGTATCATATTTGATCGAATGAGGTAATTTTTAAAATAGTTCATTATTTTACGTTTCCGACTTTATAAGCTAGGTGTTTTTGGAGCACAGTATACAATCACTCTACAGTTCATACAAAGTAATCGCAGTTTGCAAGTGTGGAAGTCATCTTCAAGAAGTTCTCTACCGTCGGTCATAATTGTTGTCAGTAACAATATTGATATCCATCAAATCAATTCAGTGAAATTTTAACTCTACAGATTGAAAAAAATGTAAGTATTAAAATTATTTTACTATATCCCTTTTATTTTATGTATCTTTTTCCTAATTCTTAGGTTGCCTGGAAGAAATCGCTATGTAGCGATAAGACTGTCTTTTGTGTTGTATTTTATTTGTAACACTGTTCTATGTACTTATAATCTGGTATAGAAACAATGACGTGTAACAATAAATAAATACTTATTTTATTTCATATCCGTGTTCCGTTTGTTTATTTATTTATTTTAACAAAACTTTTCATGTCTTTGTGTCAGGTCTGATTCTGAGTGTGAATATTCTCAACCATTGGAGCTGGTACCTGACCAGAAAACTAAACCAACTCGCAAGCCTTCCACAAAATACAGTGGGAAACGCAAGTCGGATTCACCATCAACTCATGCAATTCGAACGAGGTAGGTAATCAAGATTTCGAATTAACTCTATTAATGCTGCTTTCAATTAATTAAAACTTGTGCCATAAAGAATTTAACAAAATAATTGTTTGTTATCTTTGCGTGTTAATAACAATGTGTTTCTCTTAAGATTCATTTTTGTGTTTCTCTTCATTTCTCTTTATACGTATAAATGTATAATACCTAATCTAACGACTCTCTCTGGCTTCGCACAGGTGCAATTTGAAATAAAATGTAGTTTTTGTCACTCAGGAATAATGTAGTTTTCTACTAACGAAAACACTTTTTATTCAGTAGATCCAGGGATTACCCCTACGTACAAACTTACAAACAAATTTTACTTCTTTAAAATAATACCTAGTTTAAATAACTATTATAATTATAAATTATTTACTAAGATAACATTTTAACATCAGTTTTATTTTTCAGCAAATTAACAAATAACGGCACTGATATATTTGGTATCAGTCGGAACCATGAAAGTGACGCAGAGCACAGCACGGGTTCATCTGGTCTACCGTCGTTCTTCGTAAACCGTGTGGCCAACGGTTGCGAGCGTCGAACAGCAAGCACGAACGGAGAGTACTACATCGACTGCAAGGTGTACAAGGCTAGCGACGCGCGCCTCACCGACTGTCAAGAGCTATGGAAGAAAGCGCTCGTTCGTATTAAGTTCCAGAGCAACGCAGATTCGCCTCAGTGGCGCAAACTACAGGAGTTCGTTCGTTCGACGGACATATTGTTTCCAGAAAAACCAAAATTCTACGATAACTAACCGTTGTCACACAAGCGATAACACATTTTTTTAACTTGTAACGTTATTATATGCAAGTAAAGAGTATTAAACAGTCTATTGTTTTTGATACTAATATATTTTAAACAGTCTGTTGCGACGATGTGAAATCGAACTAGCTTTTCGTGACTGTGGTCATTGGTCGTACAGAATGCTCAGAATTCGAACGAACGGGTTGAGTAGAGAGTCGAATCGATTATGGATTATTGGACGTTCTATACCACTATCGGCAGCGAGGCGTACTATATTCAACATTTTGTGTAACCGTTCAAAGCATACAGTATGCTCACCGAACGGGTTGCGAAGAGTCGAATCCATTATGTATGATTGGGCGTTCTATACCACTTTTCGGCAGCGAGGCGTACGCCGAGCGATTTGCCGAACGGGTTGCGTAGAGTCGAATCCATTATACCCATTGGGCATTCTATACCACTTTTCGGCAGCGAGGCGTACGCCGAGCGATTTGCATTGGGCATTCTATACCACTTTTCGGCAGCGAGGCGTACGCCGAGCGATTTGCCGAAAAGTGGTATAGAATGCCCAATAATATCCTACTAGTATGCACCCCCACCCTTATTATTTGCAACCCTTGCCGTATTTACAGAGCTTGTTTGGCAGTGATAAGGCTGCCGTACTCACATATGCTTGTAATTAAACGTCTGTGTAAAACCTAATGCTGCTATAAAGAGAATTGGGATGTTGACACGAATTGTAATTTCATATAATTTATGTTTAACCGATTTGCGATGATATTTAAATACCATTTTAATAGTATTGTTTCAACCTATGTCATTACAATATATTAAAGAAAATGAATTTGAAATGACTTAAATAATGCTCATTATCTCGTGGCCTCAAACAACTATCAAAGCGCATGACGTCATGAACCGCTAATCCGTCAGCGAGAGACATTGTCAGACAGATTGCGAATGACAAGTATAGTCCTACAACGATCTTTTGGTGCGTGGATGATGTGTGGGTGACAGAGACAGCGCCTTACAAAACAAAACAAACTGCAAGGCAAACTGTAAGGCGCTGTCTCTGTCACCCTCACGTCAGCCACGCGCCAAAAGATTCTTGTACGACTATACCTATCGGTTTGTGACGTCAATCTAAGTCACGTGACAAGTAGTAGCGGTTTGGCGGGAAATTTGAAAATTATTTCATTATTTTAATTCGGCATTAGGAAGGCAGAATCTTTAAAATAAAATCATTTATTCCAAAAATTCTCAACAACCCAATTTGTATTTATTACGCTCTGAGACGGACAAAATGTAATCATGACCTGCTATTGGTTGGGCCCAGTCATAGATGCACGGTTATTGACCAATCAGTTTTAGTAATAGCAGCCAAGATCAGGTAAGATAGCTGTCAGGTGAGGTATGTCAGATGTTCACGTGTCAGAGTTAAAGTGCAACAATATAATTATATAACTTCGTTGCAGCAGAGTTTTTTTACGACACTCAAGTGTTTTTTTATTATTTTATTTTTATTTAGTACCTTAATGTCACAGCCAATTATGGGCTTTGTAAGACACTCACGCATTTTTTATTATTTTATTTCTGTTTTATTCAATTATTAACCGACTTCAAAAAAGAAGGAGGTTTTCAATTCGACCGTATATTATATGCTTTTTTATGTACGTTCAGCGATTTTTTAGTTGTTTATGGGCCGATTTTGATAATTGTTTTTTGTTGTAAAGTAGATATGCGCCCTATATATATGCGCCGGGGTCCCCTGATAAGGACACCAGGATCTGATGATGGCATCTCAGAGAAATCCAGGGGAACTTTCAAAAATTGTATGGACAACTAGTGTGTTTGTTCATGTTATCATAAGTACATTAAAGCGCTACCATTTCATGAAGATCTGGAGTCGATCTGATGAAGCCGAAAGACAGTCGAGGGAACTCCTCAACGATTTACGGCAGTTATCTAGTGTTTGGGCTTGATTAATTTGTAGTGACGAAAACTTTACACTTACATGTTGAATTGAGTGCCATCTGGCAAGTAGTTTTTGAGTTATCTCTACTTATCTAGATTGAAGTCGGTTATTTTTTTTGTAAATAAGCTAATATCTCTCCGTACCGCATTGTGAGGTATACCTACTGCATTCCCGCTGATAAAATGGCTCCCTACAACACGATATTGAGTGATAAATCAATGAAGCTATCCTTTATGAAATCTGTAACGTTATGGTACAATACACGGTTATTGAATTCACGTTGTAGTAAATAGAATACCTAATAGCAAAATCATAGAAATTTATAAACACGAGAAATTACACTGCATTTTTTCTTTTTTTATTCTTTCTTCACGCGTCGCGGGTGAAATCGATTAATCGAAAAAAAAAACAATCTCAAACCCAAATAAATTAAATACTTATGTATCTAAATGCTCATAATAAATACTCATGTATCTTAATGCTATAAACACTTATAGTTAATTTTTTTGCATCTACCACCGCTGCACAATCATGCCATTTTAAATATTGAGTTGTAACGTTTAAGCGAAAGTAACTCTTAGGCACATCAGTCTATTCAATCAAAACACTTTATTGAAAGTAATCACAGATTTTGATGTCTTTTTGTAAATATTCGTTAAAAATAGTGTCTGTTTTATCTTGATACCTACGCTGCTTAGAATCTCAGATATTAATAACATAGGATCAGATATTAATTGTAAGACAACGTCTGCCGGGTCAGCTAGTTTTAATATATTGATATTCACTAGATAGCCTCGCAAGCGGCACCGTGATCCGTCTTGTATGAAATCCGCTTTAGTTTCAAGATAATATTTTGAGAGCAATTTACATCCCAAAGCTTTGAGGTTCTTGATTCTATGGGTGGATGGTTCTAAATTATAGTCTCGTAACTGAGGAAGCCTATGGAATACTTCATTCTGCTTCAGTGCGAATTGAATCTTAGAATACCTTCGATGTGCCTTAGAAAATGTTATGTATGCATAATCAAACGTTAAGAACTTAGATGTACGGTAAATGTGCCTTCCAAAATGCGGAAACGCTCAAGAAATTTCGCCATAAGCAGGTGCTGGTCGCTCCTAAAGATTACCTTCAGCAATCACTTACGGTCGCTCTATTGGTGCCGGTGACTGTCCTTACTTCAGTATGAAAAATGCATACCTACAAACTGGTTGGAATGAATGAATGAATGAATGGTTGCCGTAACTATGGATGGCTGTAGCTGACAGGTAATTAGTGCGGCGCCTTTCTAGTCTATGCAAAGTGACCTGCCCCTTAAATTACCCATAAGGAATCCATTTTAGATTGTAAATAACCACTCCTAATTGCCCCACAGAACCCAGTAACAATGCGCTTCCTCGCGGCCGCCATTTTGTTGCTGTCGGCCATCTTGTCGTGCGGCGCGCAGGCGCAGTACCCGCGCCCGCGCCGCCCCGAGCGCTTCGACACGGCCGAGCAGATCTCCAACTACCTGAAGGAACTCCAGGAGTACTACTCCGTGCATGGACGGGGCAGGTTAGTGTCATCACCATCTCAACCCATATGGCCCACTATTGAGCACAGGTCTCTTCTCAGAATGAGAAGGATAAAGCCATAGTCCACCACGCTGGCCAAGTGCGGATTGGCGGATTTCACACATCTTTGAGTTTTGCGAAATCTCGGTATGCAGGTTTCCTCACGATGTTTTCATTCACCGTTTGTAGCAAGTGACATCTAAATACAAACTTAAAACGCACATAACTCCAAAAAGTCAGAGGTGTGCCCTGGGATTCGAATCCGAATAAGAGGCCGAATTCTTAAGCACTATGTTATCACCGCTACGTTTATGTTTTTTATTATTTATTTTGTAAAAAGCAATTATTACTGAGTGTACCGAAATCGATTTTATTTGAAAGCTGATGCTCATGTGGTCCTATATAAAGAGATTTTGACATTTGTAATTTTTTAAAAATAGTTATTTAGTTTTAAAATATTCTACTTAATTTACAGATACGGGAAACGGCAAATGCACATAGCAGATGCGTCGGTGATCTTCAGGGAGACGCCGTTCTTCGACCACACGATCAACGAGGAGGCGTTATTCAAGAACCTCGGCTACAACTAACCTGACGTGATCTGATCATATAGCAACATGGCGGCAACTCGTTGATTAGGAACTGTATTCACAACTATTTAAATTATTTTGTGGGCACGTTTACACCTTACGATATATCGTATCGTCGTATGTTAAGTTGGATGTATATGAATTGTCTATTGAAGTTATATAAGCACGAAATGCATAACAAAGTTCTAGTCGTGGAAACGATGAAAAAATATTTTGGGGCGTTAATTGTCTTTCTGATCATTGTCTGCCTTTTACAAGGCTTATTGTTTATCATTTGTTAAGTTTACTTTAGGAATTCTTTAATTTTCTTCTTCAAAATAAACACTTAGACTGCCTAATACTGAAAATGTAAACTGGGAAAAATGTAAGTTTTACGATTTGTTCATGCGACGAGTTATTTGATCTCTACAACGAGACATTTACGAGACTAATTTCGATGTTTGTTTATTGTGAAATTTATTTAGGTATTGAAGTTACATTTTCTCTGTATGAAATCTAGTCAATTATGCTTTAATTTATTTTTGTCCCTAAAAATAAATTCAAGGCTGGGTATGAATTTATTTTTGGGAAAAATGCTTTAACATGTGAAAAAATATTGTTAAAATAATTTTAGTTCGTAATTTTTTTGGTTTGTTTGGCTTTGCATGCTGGTTTTTCAAGGATAGCACAGTAAGTTACTTATCTAAACATATGTCAGCTGATTTTTTTCTTGTACCACATGCAATCGTACCTTCTCGTACTATCTCATGCTAGGCACGTTAACTAGAGGGTTATTTTTCTTACGTCTATGGCATTTTAAATATTTAAGTTACTGTTTATAAATTTTAAATGCATTTTCCATCATTTTTCTCGTGTTATTGAAACATTATTTATTTATTTACTTTAATTATTATAATGAAATTATCTGAGAAATTATTTGTGTAAAACTGTTTTGTTTTATAGGTATTTATTACTATTTAATAATACTATCGCCGATCGTATTGAATTAATAAAATTATTATAGTTAAATTAGGTAGTAACTATTCTAAAATACACAACTGTTTGAAGATTTCGTAGTTTTTATTCCTCAATCCTGATTCCTGACTAAAATACAGATACAATATTTTATTCGATGTTGGTTAGTCAAACTATGGTGGTCTTGGAACAAGAAGCAGCAAGAAACTCCGAAGGAGTTTTTTTGTAATCACAGTTACAGACAACTCTTAGTACTACTTTTGACTATATTTTAAACGTATTTCAAAGGGAAACAATTTCCTTATTAGGTATTTAAATACACATGGGAAAATTGGTAGACGTCATTCGTTAAACTGAAATGATACTTAACAGTAACCAAATCGATTATACGCTTTCTAATAAATTCTATATAAATTAAAACAATTTCATGTAGTTCTACTGCGTTGATAATAATGTTGTTAATAATAATGGTCCCTGATAATAGTAATTCTCAAATATCACCATTATGGAGTATAGGCAGCGATCAGTCACATGTATACACTTGTTATTTCCATATTTTTTACTTCTAATTTACTGTCAAATAAATAATTAATTAATGGTTTCATCTAGATTTCGAAAATCAAGTTTTCGTAAGATGTGATCTCCATGTTTTGAGAACATAGGAAGCTATTTATTCTATTCCCGCGATGGTGTTTGTAAGTATTATGTGTGTGTAAGCCGCCTTTATCAGAGGCGCGCGGAAATCACATTTGTCGCCTAACATGAATTCATGACATCGGAAGCTAATTTAATCCATTAGCTTCTGATGTCATGAATTCATGTTAGGCGACAAATGTGATTTCCGCGCGCTCTAACGGCTTGAGCGCTTTGACCGGTGGAAACGCGGGGATAGAAAGTTTCCCTTCACTTTTCCTGAAAATTCTAAGTGAATAAGTCTGGTAGCTTTTAAGAAATTGCAACAAAAAAACAAAAAAAAACATTTTTTTTTAATTTTCGAAATGACTTTTAGATTTCGTAACATTTTAATTCGGTGGGAAGTTCCAGGTATAGCCTAAGGGGTCAAACGATTTTTTAAACATGATTTATAGGACGCCATCTATCATTTACGGTTAATAATTATAACTTATTACAACTTATGAAGTCTAGTGTAGAAGCTTATAAAAAGAATCGATTTATTATTCTTAGATGGCGCTAGTGTAGCTTCGAAGTTTGTTCAGTTTTCCCGTAAAAAGTTTTTATTTTGCACCGCTAGAGGTCACGCATAAATCAACTTGGTGTGGATTAGGAAAATTTTGAATTTGTTTGACTTCAGCCATTAATAACTACAACTACGACCGTCAGAGAACAAGACTCAATTTATGGACTAGGATGGTGCGTCCAGTTAACTGATGATATTTCAACGAGAATATAGATATCAGAATATTAGTCGGTTAACTAACCGACTTAGCAAACTTGTTAATAAGTGTGTTGGCGTTGATGTAAGTAATAGTCTAATTAGCTAATTGTTACTATGTATACATATCCTTCTAATTCGGACGCAGATGCGTTGCTGCGAGGACTGAGATGGTCGCAAAAAAGTGTCACCCACACCTGGCGGTAGAAATGGTATTAAGTACCGTGGCAGGCAGTGGTACTTCCCCGCTCTTACCACCTGCTATCAGCAAAAGTGCATCCGCACTTTTTGTCAAAAATAATTGATTCACAAACTATAGAATCTAAATATACCTATGTGGCGACATCGCACACACGTCACACGGTGACGTCACCGAAGCCTGAATCACGCTATCGAAGGATTGTCGATCGCCCGCATATATACCACGCCTCGAGTACATTCACTCGGGGCCTCGACCGCCCCCCAGGCATGTCGTCTCGCCTACAGGGAGATCTCCCTATTGCCAAATATATATAGAACCTAAAATAAATTGACAGCAATTTTAGTCACTGTGCCGTTAACTGTTGAGGAGTTCTTGTCTGGAGCCAATCCTGAGCGCTGCGCCGGGCCATGCTTTTCATACATAATTATATTGTTAACGGAATCGTAATAAGAATAAAAACGTAGCCAAGCCCTATAAGTTTTAATTGAGCTTGCAAGATTAGACCCTCCAACCACGAACATTGCAAGGTTAAATAAAATCTTTAAAATATTTAAATTTTGATTGCAACAGCACTCCAAAATCATGTTTATTGCACATCTTATAAAGTCCCTTTTATCGTAGCAAATTCGAGATTGGTCTCGAGCATAATCTGGAGTCTGGAATCGAAATTTATGGAAAACAGTGCGCGCGCACAGTGTTATAAAATGGCGGAAAATTCCCATCGTCGAGTAGTGATTTGTACTCGGTACAGGAACAGGTCTCGATACTAAATAACACGACTACTAAGGGTAGGTTCATCTGTAGAAAAAATAAAAGTCGGTGTCTGTAGAAAGAAATTAAAACGGTTATACATTCCAAAAATGATGCTTAACTTTTTACCAATCCAGTTTTTATAATTCTTTTTATATCCGAAAAGTAGAGCTTGTTGTGTGGTCCCATGTTTTGGGTGACATCTAAATGGTAGCTTTTGAGTTATCTTTACTACGAGTAATCTGATGGTAAGTGGTCACCGTCACCTGGACATCAGTAATACCGAAGAAGGAAAGTTTCTCTTTCCTACTACGTATCTATACTAATATTATAAAGCTGAAGAGTTTGTTTGTTTGTTTGTTTGTTTGTTTGTTTGTTTGTTTGTTTGTTTGTTTGGTTGAACGCGCTAATCTCAGGAACTACTGGTTCGAATTGATTTTTTTTTTTGTGTTGAATAGACCTTTTATCGAGGAAGGCTATAGGCTATATAACATCACGCTGCAACAATTAGGAGCGAAGAAATAATGGAAAATGTGGAAAAAACGGGGAAAATTATTCATTCTCGAGGGCTTTCGTTGCATGCGTTGCGAAAACGATTCAAGATACCAAAAATATATGTATGAAAGAACTATTCCTCTTGAAATGATCTAAAAAAATGTCCACGACAGTATAATTATGTCTATCTTTTAAGATTAACACACTAGAACCGTTTTTATGGTAATCAAATTTGGTCGAACCCACTGCCATACCAAACTTGCCGCGTTTCCGAGTTTAATCTGAATTAATCTTGCTGTGATCCTTTGCTACTTTGCTATTATTTTGTCGTAAGCTTTATTTGTAAGTTTAATTTAATTTAACCTCAATTAATTTTGGTGATAGTTTATTATCTTCCCGAAATTCCTACGGGAGCGGGACCTACGCGATTGATACTTACGGGTCCCGAAGCGAAGCGAGGGCGGTTCGCTAGTGTCAAAATATGCAGGTTTATAGCGACTTTCGAAGCAATTTGTGGACTATTGCCTAAATACTGTATTGTATGTATTGCCTGAATAATATCTTTCCCTGATATTAGTTCCAGATACTTGTAAAATATCAGTACCTACGATATCGTAACAGCCTATTATTTTCATGACATGCGCAGTAGAACGCCATGAAGTCGGAATACTTCCTTCAGTACCACAAACCGGACGGTGGGGGCGTATTTTCGCTCGAAAGTTGTGTTTTTATTGACAATTTTCACATAAATGTACTGCTTTTTGACGGATTTTCTCTCTTCCATACGTGTCCTGTGTGTGTTTCTGTGTTTGTGTATGTGCAAAAGCTGAACATATCACTTTTCAGTAATTTGTCTAGTGTTGTGTGATGTTTGATGAGATTCGCTGAGACGCACACGATATTGGTTATTAAGTAAGTATTTCTTGATTTAACAATTTTTATTAGGAAAAGGATAAATTAAGTACTTACTAGTTGTTACAAGTATCTTGGCCCATGTGGTACTTTTAACTACCTAATTTTTAAACAAACTTTCATCCATAAGTTTACCCCTTTAGGAGTTAATTTACCAAAAATTTTAAAATAGGTGTTTCATTATTTTTAACCACAATCCTAAAATTTTCATTGGGTTTGCTTTAAAATAGACGAAATTATGTACAAACTGTCATCCCTTATTTAATCCTCTTAGGCAGGTGTCCCACCAGCAGCGAGCCGGCGAGTGAATCCCGGCTATTTACTCGCTCAAGATTACAAAAGATATACATTCCGCGTAAACAAAAAAATACTTGCTGACTGTTCACACCGCCGGCTAGTACTCGCATATGCATCTCTTTTTAACCAACTTCAAAAAGGAAGCGGTTTCCAATTCGTTTGTATATTTTTTTTCTTACGTCTGTTACCTCATATTTCCGTACTGGGTGAACCGATTTTGATAATTCTTTCAACATTTGAAAGGTAATAAATTCCGTAATAAATAGGGGGATGAAGTTTTAAAAAAATTAGTTTATTCTAATTTTATTGGGTGTTCCGATTTTGATGATTCTTTTTCGAAAGGTAGTGTCGTTATAAATTGGACCGACATCTGGCGTTTGGTTTTTGAGTTATCTCGACTTTGAAGTTGGGTATTTTGTAAAAATTCAGTTATATTTTCATGGAATGTCATATTAAAGTCCCTTTCTTGAGCGAGAAAATATGCCGTAGCTGCTCATCGGCGGTGGGACACCTATCTAATGAGTCGAAATGAAACGTCTTTTGCTTAAGCCGATAATGTTTGTTACAGGTAATGGCACCGTCGAAGTTCGGGCTGTTTAAGGCCCGAAGTCGAGACCACGGAGACCAGCCCTCGACTGAGAACTTGCTGCAACACTCTAGCACCGAGAAAGGTATATACACTTGGTAGCTTATGACTTTACTTCTGAGGTTCAGGGGTGTTTTTCCCGGAAGACATTTTGGTATTAAATTGTTTCCTAGTCTGATTGTTATTGATATGTATATAGAAAATGTATTGGTACGAAAAAAAATGTTTGTATGTTTGTTGCCTTACCTTCTTCCGTTATTCCTCAGCTGACTCAACAATTGCTAGAACCTCTGACCAATGTGGCGACATCGTGACCACCAGTGGCTAAATTTCTTGAGCGCTTTGCTTTGGAGCAGCGTGGTGGAGTATGCTCAAGGCCTCATCAATAATGAGGAGAGACTCGTGCTCAGTAGTGGGCCATTAATGGGTTGCAGTCATGCCAACCATCCTAGTATAGTACCCGGCAAGAAATAATGCACATCGGTATTCAGAAAGAGATAATCGGTTAGTTTCGGCTTTGTAGAGCGTTGTCCTTACTACACAGTCCGTACCGTTGACTGACTTGTCACTTTTCTTTCGAATTCGGTAGAAGACGGTCGCGTTTACTCATAAATAAATATAAAGAGTTGTTAAAACTTCCAATGGAACATCAATTTATTATTATTATTTAATAAGTACTTGATAGCAGCTCTTAATAGATATTGCATTATTAGTGCAATGTGCGAGAGAGACAACGCTCTACAAAGCCGTAACTAACTGATTATCTCTTTCTGAATACCGATGTGCATTATTTCTTGCCGTTGGTGTGAGTATTGCTCTGTGTCGATCACAGTTGTAGACGGCAGAAGCATTGATTGCTACCCTAATTTTACAAGAAATAGAAGCTCAAGTTCGTTGCAACACTACAACGCGGTCCCTAGATGCGCTATAAGAAGCTAATGAAGAAATTTATCTAGAGTTACTAAACTCATTAGCTTCGTAACGTTCATTAAAATTCTCCCCTTCATTTTAAGCTATTAACCTGGTTTTCTACGAGAACTGTAGGTGGGTATTATGGTACATTTATATACAGTGTGTTTATCCATAAGTTTTAAACCCTGACCTAAAAAGAGGGGTGTAATAAGTTTTACGTGTCTGTCTGTGGCAAAATAGTTCTTGAATATATGAACCGATTTGAGTGCGATTTTTTAATCGAAAGAACAAAGAAAGAAAGAAAATACATTTATTTCATCAAAAATATGGTACAAAAAACAGAAACTCATCAAGAGTATACTAAGTAAAATCTTTGATGAAATCGGTCGCAATCAGCAGAAGGCTGTGGGAAACAGTAGCTGATTTTCAGCACGACCTTGCAACGGGTAGTTCGCGGGCTACTGGCCAATTTTAAATTATTTAATTTAAAAAACATGCATTATTTAAAATCGAAATTCAGTTTCCTTGCGTTGGTTTTTAGCTATGTTCGATTGTAAGGCGGTTTTTGGCATATTGTACAATGAAATTAGCAAAAAATAAAATTCGAATTAAACTAATTTAATTTCTTTCCAACCTTTCCAGTATATCATTTCTTGTGGACCGAATAATTGTAAGAACCGCCTACTTAGTGAAGAGCCATTAGGCTGGCGGCCTGCCAGCTGCCAGCTAGCCACCTGTGGATTCCTCAATCGTTGAACTTTTAGGGCCTAAATCGCTTTTCCTTCACAGTTTTCCACTTGAACTAACTATGTCTTTTCTTATGTAACACATATTTTTGTTTGAAATTAAGATAGAAAACGAGTATGCAGCCCTCCATTGCTGTTCATGACAACTGCGATCGAGGACTCAAATCGGGACTAGAATGGTTAGATTGGTTAGTCCAGCTAAGCAAACGGTGTTTGTTAGTTATTAGGTGTGAGAACAAGTAGGTACTATTTGCGATAGTTCACCTTCTTCTTCTCCTAAAACATAAACACTGTGGAACTTTGGCAAAGGGAGATCTCCCTGTAGGCGAGATGACATGTCTGGGGGGCGGCCGAGGCCCCGAGTGAATGTACTCGAGGCGTGGTATATATGCCAGCGATGTAGAAATCTTCGATAGCGCGTTTCAGGCTTCGGTGACGTCACCATGTGACGTATGTGCGGTGTCGCCACAGAAGCCCTTACTTCACTTTGGGAGACTTATTTTTAACCGACTTCCAAAAAGGAGGAGCTTGTCGTGAGGTCGTTTATAATCGCTTATCATTTGAGCGACATTTGGCGAGTGGTTTTTGAGTTTCCTCGACTTTGAAGCTGGTTATTTTTTTTGTAAAAAGTAACCAGCTTAATAATATTAATACAGACAAGAATATTTTGATTAATAAAGAAAATACTATTTTTTTAACTCCAACTGACGAAAGAGAAATCTATAGAATGTGGTCAGTGCCCATTGTATTTCTAATTAGGGTTCCGTACCCAAAGGGTAAAACGGGACCCTATTACTGAGACTTCGCTGTCCGTCCGTCCGTCCGTCTGTCACCAGGCTGTATCTCGTGAACTGTAATAGTTACACAGCTGAAATTTTCACAGATGATGTATTTCTGTTGCCGCTACAACAACAAATACTAAAAAACAGAATAAAATAAACATTTAAGTTAATAAATAATATTTTCGACGCCTCAGCGATATTAGTTACCTTACGGTCGAAGAGATGGCGTTACTTGTGGCTAATATGTAGTCCGTGCTTTTAGTTACCAGTCGGTCCACGAGATGGCATTGCTTGTGGCTAATATGTAGTCCATGCTTTTAGTTACCAGTCGGTCCAAGAGATGGCGTAGCTTGTGGCTAATATGTGGTTACAAAAACTCAGTAAATATTTAAGTGGGGTTCTCATACAAAAGGCCAGATTTTTTTGGCGTTTTATACATAATGGTACGGAACCCTTCGTGCGCGAGTCCAACTCGCACTTGGCCGGTTTTTTTTCAAAAAGTTAGTTATTTACATTTAACAAATGATTGGCGGGGATGGAAATGAGAAAAACGAATTCCACGCGGATAGCTAGAGATAGATATATGTAAATGTTGTTGTGTAGGTGCAGTGGACCGGCCGCCGTCTCCGATCCCGTCGACGAGCCGCGGGCTGGCGGAGGGCGGCTCCACGCCGGACTTCGCCCTGCCCCACTACGACAGCGACGACGAAGACGTGAGTAACTAAGTACTACCTTTATAGGCTTATTACACCTTTCTTAATTTAGTCATGTAAATCAGGAGGCTACTACGAAATCCGAACTACGAACAACCGAATTCGAAACATCACACGTCAGTCGTTTCGTTTAAGAAAATTGTATTGTATGAAACTGACGTGTGAGGTTTCGAAATCAAACTTCGTACGTTGTTAGTAATTCGGATTTCGTAGTAGCCCTCCAGATTTAGGTGACTAATTTTAGGATGGTGTAATAATAATTAGGCTACTACTATCTTTAGACAGGTGTCACAACATTGGCGAGTAGCGAGTAAAGCTCGGCTATTTTCTCGCCCAAGAAAGGGACATAAATATTATGACATTCCGTGTTTACAGCAGAGATGCAAATACAAGCGAGTACTCGCTGACATAATATGCGTTTCTTTTGTTTACACAGAATGTCATAGCTTTTGAACATAATTTCCTTGTGCGAGAAAATGGGTGCGTGGCACGGCTGCAGGCAGTTGACCCACGGTCGCCGTGTAGGTAAACAAAAAAGATGCATAATGCGAGGCGTTGCATACAGTCAGCGAACAACTATTAATATTATGTGCTCTTTTGTACGTTTTAAGCGACATTATAACCGATAGAGGAAAAACTTATCACGAAGTATCGAAAACTGCGTGACGTAGTAGTTTATAGTTATTTGACGTCCGCTAAAATACTGTGTTTGCTATATTCCACCCCTGAAGGGATAAACTAAGTAATCTAAGTATATAGATAGATAGATAGATATATATAGATAATAAGGTAGATGTCGTGGCCCTGTCTAATTTCACGTTATTGAGCGATGTTTTTTCCACTCCAGCAAAACCCGTAAACAGTTTACGAGATGAAGTTTATGATTATGAAGTTTTATGCGTTCCCATTTGCCTCGCGAGTTATTGCGACGCAATAGACATGGAGGAAAGTGGAGTGAGACCTTCAGATCTGTTTATTCTCACCACGAAATATAGATATATATTTCGTGATTCTCACTGTAATTTTACACTTTGATCAAGTAATTAATTTAATACTAAATTAATGAATACTTGTCTGAGTTCATATTCTACTAATTATTAAATAAGGAATTATTAAACAATTGCTCCAAATTTTATTATTAAAATAATTATTGATTTAGTTTGAATTTCCGTTCTCGGTCTGGGTGTGTGTCCTTGTCTTGTGTTGTCCATGGCATTCACGACACACGGAATCCTATAGTAGGGCTATGAGTGTGAAACATTTATTAATTATTATTATTTATTTTCTCAAACACCCTCTATGTATATTTAGCGATTACTACATCAATAACAGATCTGTTATATGTACGTCTAGATTTTTGATACCTATTATCTGTCAAGACACACTACAATTTATAGCCATCACGTCCCATCACTAATATCGTACTATATTAGTACATACTATAGTTAGGTACCTATTATTTATGATACGTTACAATAGGAACAGATTGCGAGCTCCGCTCGCTGTAATTCCGTCACTGTGCACTGAATTGAGTCTGCATGGGTGCTGTCCGGCGTTTTGTGAAACGATTGATTGGAGATATTTATGGCGATTGCACACATACTTTAATTTTGTCGCAAGGTGACGTCACGTCACGTCTAAATCACGCAAACGAACGTCACGTTAAACTTTTAACTTCACCGTCCACTTTTAAGTCAAAGCGATATCTAAAGAAATACATTTTGGAATGCTTTATAAGCCAGCAGTAGTAAAAGGTGTACTTATATAAGTTTTTGAAAAAGAAAAATCTGAAAAAATACTATATAAGGAATTCATCTGTGTTCACGCCGACCTGCTGAACAACAGATGAGGTTCTGGCAATCGATCGTTCTCGTCAGAGGTCGCTAGACTCTATACATACCTACTTTTTTCGTGGTGTTATTACGGAAACCAACGGAATTTTTGGGTAAAAAATTCTCTGTTCATATTTATTTAATTAACCGACTTGAACAAAAGGCGAAAGTTCTCAATTTGACTGTATTTTTTTGCGTGTTTTACCTCATAGCTTTGTTGTGGGCTTGTGGGTGAACATAAGAGATGCACGTGAACAATACAAAAACATATACAAAAATTCATAAGGTACCAAAGACGGTCCTATCGCTACAGACCAAACTTTAGACCTTAATATCTAACTAAATCATAAAAAATATTAATTTCATTTTTGTTTATTTATTTTCCATTTCCATATATCCCATTATTGCCATCACGGGACAAATAACGCATTGCAAAACATTGTAGCCGGTGGAGCTAGACATTTCCCAATATGCCGGTAGTGTGAGCATGCAAGCGACGCGCGCCGTGATTCCGTTGTCCGTGACGACCGCCGGGACTCATATCGATCTGCCGGCTGATGGGAACGTCCACCATATTATTAACTGTATATTGACTGTATAGTAGAGATGGGCTACATGGCTACATGTATTCAGGATTACAGATTTACAGATTACAACAATGATGCAATAAATAGGTAGATTGAGCGTCGCCCTACAATAAAAACAAAAAAAACAAGGCAACAATATCAAGCATGTGTGCGTGCAGGCGATGTTTTTCGCGTTCATTTATTGTCTATGTGTGCGTAATCTGTGCGTAATGATATAAATGTCGCCGCCAACAGTTGGCTGCGCTTTTTTGACACGTTTTCGCGGATTCGATTATCCATCTAGATATTTATACATCATTCGATTACAATTACATGTGATGATGTGAGGCCGTGAAATGTTTTTGCGGGCGTGAGAAAAGGTAGTTTGAGTTGTTAGTTCGTTGTTAGTTAAAGGTAGGTAACAAAGGGGGCATCATCTACGTAGTTGAAGTCAATCAAATACGCATTATTTGGGATAACTCAAAAACTAATCGTCGCATGTCACTCATATTTAAATGAGCCACAAAGAGCCCTTCCATGTAGTAGTTAGTGCCCATTAAAAATATTATGTGTTTTCACTGTTACCGTTTGGTTACTAAGTCGAAAGGATTTTGCAAAATGAATTACGGGGTGTTAAATGAAAACAGATAAAATAGACAACAAAAAGGGCGCGAAAAGATTTCGGCTACAGATTATGTATTTACATTATATTTTAACAGAATATAAATTTACAGACTACAGAGTAATAACATATTTTTACAGACTACGAATAAATGTTCGCCTCACACATAAACAGTAATAATTAAAATATTTTCCATTTTCAGTTTGGCCCAGAAAAGTTCACGGCGATGCGCCGCGGGAGCACCGCCAGCGTGGATTCCCAGGTGGGGGCAGGTTCAGTTTGAAATATATTTTTATAAAATACTAGCTTTTGCCAGCGGCTTCGCCCGCGTGAATTTCGTTTAAACTTCACCCCTTTATTTCACCCACTTAAGTGTCATAAACGTAAGAGTAGATAAAATATAGGTATACTTAATCAGAAAGCTTCGAACTGCTAAGCTATCGGGAGTTACACGTGTTATTGTGAGTCAACCATAAAAGATAGACATATGCTGTCGTGGAATATTTTTTATATAATTTTAAGGAGAACATTTCCGTCATACATGATTTCTGTGTAGCTTTAACCATTAAGGTTGCACACGCGACGGAAGCTTAAAAAATGGAGTAACTTCTCCCGTTTCCCCAACATTTCCCTTCACTGCTCTGCTCCTATTGATTGTAGCGTGATGAAAAGTATACTATAACCAGCGCGGGAGTATGAAAAATAATTGTACCAAGTTTCGTTAAAATCCGTCGAGTAGTTTTTGTTTCTATAACGGTTATACATCCGACAGACAGACAGACAGACAGACAGACAAAAATTTTACTGATTGCATTTTTGGCATCAGTATCGATCCCTAATCACCCCCTGATAGTTATTTTGGAAATATATTTAATGTACAGAATTGACCTCTCTACAGATTTATTATAAGTATAGATAGATAGATAGATTATTTTAAAACTGCGCATCTGAGAACGTTTACTGTAAGCTCTGGATAAGTAAATATTTTATAATCCATATTTCTAGTTTCTTTGACGACCAGTGGGGATGATGGTTACCATTGTAGATTGCCGTTCAAAGCGTTCTGGGTTTGATTCGATTATGTGCTGAAAAGTTTCTTTTGCTGTTTCTTCTCTAAAGCAAAATATATTGTAGCACCGTAGCGAAACGGTGATAGATTTAAAAATACTATCATAAGTGTACTGATAAAATAGATACCTATTATGAATGAATTATTTTGAATTTGAATTTACTTAGCGTCTACCTAGCCTAGCGTCTAGCTAGCGATACCATACTTTGATATACCGATAAGAGATTGGTGTTATTTCAATCAATACCCATGACCCGTACGGTCAAAATCTTCTCAAGACCGTAACTTAAACCAACCAACCAATCTTTCCAGGGCGACTACCACCGGCTGAAGAACCTGAGCTCCGTAGTGACCTCCTCATCAACGCTCCAAGAAGACCTGGACCAGATCCAAGACTACGACTGCGACCCTGACTTCGAGGACCCGGACCCTGATGACGGAGCGTCCACGTCGTACGACGCCAACTCCCTGCAGTTCGACGAGACGTCAGTGGCCGCCAGCGAGGACTGGTCGGTCTACTGCGCCATGCTCAAGAAGCCCAAGAAGAGCAGATCGAAAGACCAGCAGCTGAGCGACATGGCTATGTGGAAGGCCAGCAATGTGGAAGTTATGCAGGTATATATTATGTTATTTTATTTGGGAAACATACAATACGTTTAAGTAAGACCGTGCGTCTTCAACTATTCCGAGTTTCATCCAAAGACCCTAGGTCTTCAACTACTTACTCCAAATTTCATGCAAATCGAACAAAGGGGTTAACCGAGAAAGCGTCTTAGACTAACAGACAGACTTTAAACTTATAACACTCCTTTTTTAGCATGGGCCCAATGATCCTTGTTGTTATTGCGTCATCATGGTCATCAAAAAGAACTAGAAGCAACACAAGGGAATCTTCAAGAGGAGAGTGAATAGGCTTTTTCTAAGTTAGTGCGCTCATCGCTATGGCTTCATCTCCACTTACCATCAGGTGGGATCGTTGTCAAGCACTATCTTATAAGAAATAAAAAAAAAAGTTTATTCAACATAAAAGAAATCCCTGTAATTGTGTTTACATTAAAGTCTATAATAACAATTATTTCCAGAACCTTCTAAGACGGACCGGCACAGTGGACGAGCAGATCAAATGGGAAGCCATCGCGACCGCCCGGGGTCTATGCACGCTCACGGACAGCTGCAACTGCGCCGACTGTATATCGGCCAAGTACCTGGCCGGCGTCACCGACGGCGACGGTGGTCTCGGCGCCGCGCCGCTCTTCAGCGCCATCGTCGGCTGTCAAATTCAGTGATTTCTTTCAAGTTTTCAGTGTCGAATAATAGATGGCGCTACTCGGAGCCTAATCGTTTTCTATCTAGTGGACGATAAGCTTTCAGTTTACTACGGAAGTTTTGACAGTTGACGTTATAATGTGACAGCTCTCAGAAAATATTGAAAATCTGTTTAGGTTTTGTCGAAATTGAATAAGTCGTGAGTCTATGCTTACAGACGAACTGTTAATGTATAAACATGGCATCATGTACTTAAAGATATATGAACAACTACTCGTGGCTAGACTAGAAAATAGATTTTTTCAATACCGACAAAACTAAATTAGTTACTACAATAATAATTTTCATGACATTTAGATTGTCTCCTTGAATTCCTTCGTTACTTTATTGCTTTGATTATATACACGGTATAATCAAAGCTTTATTGAGATGAAAATCTTTTAGTAAAATCTCTTATTTTCTTTTAATAAATGTAAAGAGCAAATCGATATTTAGGGTTATGCATGTCTTAATAATTAGGGCGAATAGAAATGCCGCATTTCTTTTTAAATTTATCAAAATATTTATCGGAAAGTTTTATTTATACATGTTTATACACTTTAAAAGTATGCCTAAAGATATTTACGTGTTTGAATTTGAATTACTCATGTTTATATTATGTACCTACCTAAGTACTTCCGTAGATTGAAACGAAGAAATTTTATGTAAAATAACTAATTATTAGCAATGTTTTTATATTTTAGAAACTTTTAAGTATCCACCATGTTTCCAGTTAGTTATAATCATTAAAATATATGCGTTATTTAGCAATTATTTCCATTTAAATATTTGATATTAATTATATTATTAACGAAAAATAATTATATCGTCTTATCTAATTGTAAATGTATCTTATGGTGTGTGTTCTCTTTATAATTATACAGGCAATTATATGTACCTTATGTTGAAGAAAGGAAGAAAGTTACAAATTCAAGAAAGAGTCTAGTTATAATACTTATAGGCCTTAATTAAAAAAAAAAACAACATTTCTAACCGTCATTAAATTTAGAATAACTCTAAAGAGCTACTAAAGTCCTGAATAAATAATTCCATTAATTCTCCGAAACTTCGATCAGCTCATCGAAACGATTATATAGATAGACTAGCGAACCGCCCTCGCGTCGCTTCGGGACCCGTAAGTATCAACCGCGTAGGTCCCGCTCCCGTAGGAATTTCGGGAAGATAATAAACTATCACCAAAATTAATTGAGGTTAAATTAAATTAAATTTAGAAATAAAGCTTACGACAAAATAATAGCAAAGTAGCAAAGGGTCACAGCAAGATTAATTCAGATTAAACTTGGAAACGCGGCAAATTTGATTACCATAAAAACGGTTCTAGTGTGTTAATCTTAAAAGATAGACATATACTGTCGTGGACATTTTTTTAGATCATTTCAAGAGGAATAATTCTTTCATACATATATTTTTGGTATCTTGAATCGTTTTCGCAACGCATGCAACGAAAGCCCTCGAGAATGAATAATTTTCCCCGTTTTTTCCACATTTTCCATTATTTCTTCGCTCCTAATTGTTGCAGCGTGATGTTATATAGCCTATAGCCTTCCTCGATAAAAGGTCTATTCAACACAAAAAAAAATTTTCAATTCGAACCAGTAGTTCCTGAGATTAGCGCGTTCAACCAAACAAACAAACAAACAAACAAACAAACAAACTCTTCAGCTTTATAATATTAGTATAGATATAAATTAAACCGATCGATCGTCAATTTTGGTCTTAATCTTCGGCAAAAACTAGAAGATTTACGACTATAGATCTTAATTGTACTATACCTTGAGCTTAATACTGACTGGTAAACTTTATAAGACCTTTCAAGCTAATTAGACAAGCGCCAACAAACTTATTTCTAACATTTATCCAGAATTCAGTATAACTTAAGTAGGTTTTTGCATTACGAAGAAATTTGTTTGAGGAGGATTCTCCTACTTTAACTCCATGGTTTTATAAAGTATTGCTTGACCAGAAATATAAAAAACCTCGCCATATTGCGGTAAACTCATGGAACTAATTTCTTATACTGGCAACGCTTAGTTTCTAAACGTCAATTGTAAATTGCTTGTCAGTGAGTTTGAATGTCACAGACGTCACAGTATGTGTCATGTTTGTCTTTTTACTTTAAGTCTCTATTTTGTGCTAAAATGACAAAAACTGTTCATATTCGTGAAAGAAAAGTGTTTTTCTATGTGCTAAAATAATATTTCGTATAAAATAACATTTATTTCATTAAATAATGTTTCCGACGTAGTTGTCAAAATGACAATAATAACATGAGCGTTACTATAGTTACTGGTGTCAGTTGGTTGTCAGTGCTGTTGCCATATAAAAGGAAACTTTAGCGCCCTCATGACAGGTTTTCTATTTTTCTGGTCAAGCAATAGACGGTAGATTGAGACGAAATAATATTATACTGAAACTTTCACTAATGGATGTCTTTACATGTCCTCCATGTACAAAAATACAAAAATATTATTGAAGCTATTCCCTAATAATAGGTATTCAATATTGTTTGGACTATAAAGGTTGTTGGACACCTATCTATATACTCAAGAATGTAATTTAAACGAGATCTTGAGTTGATATGTATGCGCCAACTAATAAAATAATTGATACATGTATAGAGTATAGAGTACTATAATAGAATGTTTTTTATCTATGGTCCTATACAAAACATACATGATATTAAGCGCGTACCACACGATAGATGATTCATGCCTAAAAATCGTTCAAATTGAAAATCTGTTAAATAATTTTTATTTGTTTGTAATTCGGTAAAAGTAATTGTAATTGATGTATGTGTTATATAAGGATATTATTGTTAATTATTAAGGATGTATTTCTACTCTTTCAACTTTTTCTGGCTTTAGCTATATTTTATAAATCTTATAAAATAGTTTTGTACAATATTCCACTGAACGAAAAAGGGGTTGCTATCCTTATAAGTTGAAATAGTTGAAACAATGATTATTTTTTACACTATTTACGAATAAACGTAGTGTATTCAAAACGAAGTCAAATTACAAAATAATTTTTGTAGCGAAATTCTTCCTCGATTCTAGAATTTGTATTGTGGACCTGATTACAGTAATCATTTTTATCGCATCCATTAAAATCATTGTCTGAAAAATCATGTATGTACTTATTATTTTTAAATTGATTCCAAAATCAAAGACAACGTGACATGAGCGAATGATCTCAGTTCCGTGTAAGACTGATTAATATTTTCGATTGAATACGAGTAAGGTATAGAGTGTAAGTTGTAAGAAAATCCCTTGCACACGCAATATATTATAACGAACGAAGCAACAAACAAATATATTATTTTATATACATAAATAATAATCAGTGTAGCTATAAGGATTATTAAAAAACAACTTCATCAATCAAAGCCAGTATTATAAGTTGGTACCTAATAACCTAATAATATTTATTTTTATTTTTATGGAATTAGGTAGCAAATGATCATAAAGTTCAATAAAACGGTAATTCTAAATTTGTATACAATCGACGACCCGGATGGCGCAATGGTTAACACGTCGGATCGCTGTTCAGAGGGCTCTGGGTTCGATTCCTAGTGAGGCGGATGAGTTTGAATTTCTGTTCTCGGTCTGGGTGTGTGTCCTTGTCTTGTGTATTGTCCATGGCATCCACGACACAGAGAATCCTAGTGTGGGGCTATGAAGCATTATTCTAATTTTAAATTATTAACGTTACTAACAACAGAACATAAAGTAGTCGCATGCATCGAACTGTAACCCATAAAATAGAAAATGTTATTAGAATGTTGCATTTTAAAACGAAGACGCATGAAAATATAGTTCATTTTAAGGCTGTAAAAACAACTGAATAGTAGCATACTGCCACATTGCAGATTTGTAAGTACTTCACACTTAACAACCGATATTACAAGGAGCTTCAATATTACGTGTGAAAGGGAAAATACGAATTAATAAGTATGCTGTTAGGTCTGGAATTAATTGACAACAACAAATGTAAATCAAACTTCGTTAAATCGTACCGAATATCCGATTTATAACCATATTCTGAATGCATATTAAATAATGATTTGAAACTTACAATTGAATTGAAGCAGCACCACCTTCTATCGGTTTCTGATATGTTTTAAATAAATATTTTCTTTCTATCCAAATCACCATAAAGGACGTCATAAAGTGAGTTCAGAAGAGAAAGACTGATTATAATCAATTATCGAACTTTTGTAATCAGAAAGGGGTCGCTGCAGTCGATTGATGCATTTAAAGTAAAATAGAAAAAAACGAGGAGTGGCGGAAGAACCTTTGTTTAAATTGATATCAGATCTTATCTTTGCACAACCATTATCCGATAAATGTTGTTACAAAACCTTTTTAATTTTCAATCAATTGTGCCAATTAAATGTTTTTGTAATGTCAAGTAAAAACCTAATCAATTTCCAATAGAGACTAATATTGAATTAGAAATAAGGTAGCAGTGGTTTGGAATTTGAGAGAATGTAAATAGGACAAAGTGTCAGAATCTATTTTGGAATATTAATTTTTATTTTTTAATAGTAGTGTAGAGTATACGCATGTCATTTTTTTATTTTTCTCATCAAAAAATTACCTATATACAAAATATATTCTTAGTACTTATAGCTGAAATGCTTGTACGTGTATTCATGAGTTAACTAGTCCAGAATATTTAACATTTACACAGCGTAAACAATATAAACTATTTATGCATTTCATAACATGCAGAAAAACACCAAATAAAAAAAAACATTTTACCTATTCGATTCTGCACACGGCATAACTGAATTTTCACACTTATAAATAATTTCTAGATTAAGTAGTTACTTCGAAACTTCCTATTTCAACCTGCATATTAATTTTAAATCAAACATGTTTGTACTCGAAAATTTACTCTAAATCTTAAATATTTTAGTTACACAAGTTTTACTAATGTACACTTTGGAAAATATATATTTATGTACTATTTAATTCTTATACTAATGTACTATATTAGAACTTGTAGTTAATGCATTGTGTGAAACTGTGTTAATAAATACATTTACTGGAAATGTCGATTATCTTGTGTAAATTCGATATTTTAAATGATAATTTCATCATTCTAGAATTTCTTGTATTTCTGCTTGCAAACTGTTATGTTTTTAAGCTTAACTTATATAATATTATGTGTTCTAAGTATAGGACGATAAGACAGTGTCTTTTGTTTAAATTTTAAGTAATTATTACTGTGTAAACTTCTTTTAACACTGTATTCTTACCGATATTTTTGTAGGAATGTATTTATTAGCACGTACTATACTTTCGTTTGTGTAATCATTTCATACTGATAATCCGGTCAATTTAGCCCAAAAATAGGGGTACCTAACCTTGCATTAATTCCCAGAAAGCTGAAAATTTGCATAGATGTTAGGGACACCATTGTTATGATTTTTTTTTGTTAGTAAATTCTTCTTCTTTTCAGTCGTTGTACTCTTGTCAGAGTGCTCGTTGTCGATCAGATACAGCTGAAGAAAAGAGAAAGAATAACCAAACATTCATTAAATTTTACTATAATAGACCGTGGAATAGGCCTACCGGGGTAACCACATTAAAAAAACGCGCTAGGTACACTACCTCATAGGTGATGTGGAAACGTGTACGTACATAAATTATAGACAATACAGCTTAAGAAAATTTTATAATTGTTTTTACTAAAAAATGGTTAGTGTTATGAAAAAATGTGTAAGAACAATTTTGTAGATATTGGTCTACAATTTTTGTCTAACATATTTTTTTCATAAAACTAACCGTTTCGCTGAAAATTTCAAAAAACCCATTTTTGCAACCTTTGACCTTGAATAAAAATTTTTGCAGACATGGGATCGATGGGGACTTTTCACAATTTCATAACAATGGTGTCCCTAACATCTATGCTTTTCAGCTTTCTGGGAATTTTTGCAAGGGTCAATGTCTAAATTGACTGGATTATGAGTGTTTTTTACACTTTACTAGCATAAGTATTTTGTAGGATGACAGTTTTAATATATTATGTATGCAGCCTTTTATATGGTTCCTACGCTACTTTTAGCTCTCGGGGCATTTGTAAAAATGTATTCTTTCCATTTTTCATTTACTTCATGTTTGCTTGCACGTGTATAATAAGTTATTGTCTTACAAGGATCTTTTGGCGTGTGGGTGACAGAGACAACGCCTTACAGGTAAGGCAAACTGTAAGGCACTGTCTCTGTCACTCACGCGTCAAAAGATCCTTGTGCGACTATAAGTAGATGTTCCAAAACGTCAAATTATTGAATGTATTGGAATAAAATGTCTATGATTTATGGTTTAATTTGTAAAAATAATAAAAGGACGCGTTGGAACTATATTTGCCGACGTCGCGTTGCGATACAATAAATTGTACTTCCGTTAATGGAGATGAAAGAAATATTATGTACTTACATGTTCGCAACCCTCCACTTCGACTCTGCGCCAATGGGAATTGAGCTTTAGGTACTAATTTTGTAAGCCTTCCTTCCGTTGTTTTACTAATTGTGCACGATTATTATACCTAATCAAAGAGGTTACTGTACCTACATTTAACTGACTTTCATAAAGAGCTTTTATTTGGCATAATTATTAATGTTCTTGCAACATAATTATAAGGTTTCAGTTAAAACTATTTTTACTCCAGAGGAGCAATAAAGAAAAAACGTAATGGTAATTCATATTGTATAATCATTTTGATTATAAAGTCTATGTTTTTGAGAATACAGCTCTGTGTTGATAGTGTGTAATTTTTTGATCCTAAATAATTATTAATGCACAAATAAATGTACGTCGTATGTAGTTTATATATCTGAGTCACAGAATATGTGTATCATGAAAACTTAATAGATAAATAAATATACATGACGAATGTGTAGACCAACTGATATCTTTTTAGTGTTTTATGTGTCGATAAATTGTGTAGAAAAGTGTTTGTATATTTATGTCTGTAGCTGAAGACTTTTTGTCTGATAAAATAAATGTGGAATATTAAACTAGTACCATTATTTTTCTTACCCACCTAATACTACAAAATAAAATGTCGCAATTAAGTGGTCCACGGCACTCAAGGCCTCTCAAGCAAAATGAATACCATTATCGTTTTGACAATGCATAAATTTAGCAAACTTTTTATGAAACCATCAATATTTGTATCAAAATACATAACGCACTATAAGGCTAGAGATTTTATTAATATTATCATTTTAGGTATGTACGTTAGGTACAATTTTCTTTTGTACCATTTGCTCACTTTATAATAAAAATTAAATAAACAAAACAAACATATATGTACGGGCACAAAGTACGGGTTATATTCTTTATGGTTTATATTCCATGTTCTCTAGCCTGTGAAGGGTTGATGTGCGGTGACATTTTCTATTTAATCTGTGGTTGACTGGTTGACATTAATTTTTCTCTATGGTTCTATTGACAAAACAATATCATCTGTGGATGAAACATCAAGCAATGTTTTTGATGTAGATCCTCGCAAAATAATTTTAAAATTTTTAAATTGGACTAAAAATGAGTGGCCCGAATGGAATGTTGTATGGCGGCGACGAAATAGGAGCATTAGTGTTCGACCCGGGGCATCATTCGCTGCGTGTTGGTTATGCACAAGAAGATACTCCAAAAGCCGATATTCCGGCGGTCATCGGCGTCGGACCGGCGACTCACATCCCTGAAGCTGAGGAGAAGGTTCCTGATGGAAATGTGACACAAAGCGGTGAGTACAGTATCATAGGTACCAAGGATTTAGAGTTGACAGGTTCCCTCCATTATCTAGTCCGTACCAACCTCCTTAGCTTATGATGACAGCCTTATATACTTAAACTATATTTAGTGCTCCATACACTCTAAGACTGAAGAACTCGTACTTACTCTTCATGTCGCGATTGGCATGCACAACTCAAGACCACCAAATCGCACAATCCAGAAGTAATAATTGATGTATCTCACAAAAGAATGTTCCGACTGGAAATCAAACTTAGAACCCTTGAGTTCACTGTCATGACAACAACGGACAGACTTCAACTGCTCCATTTACTTGTATTATTAAACCAATGTGTAGTGAATAAATGGTATGTTTATTTGTATTGATACATAATTCATTTGCCATTTGGTACTAATCATATTAAATGGTAGTAATGGTATTTTAGTTTGTGATTAAACCACCAACTACAACTTCTCACCTACACCAAGGATTTATTGGTAGAGAATGCCTGTTACTTAGCCTTAAGCCCTAAGTCCATCTTTTGTAGCTACTAACATTTAGCTTTATTTTAATTTTTCTTGGTGTTGAACCTGGGACTCTGAGCAACAGTTCTGCACAATGATCAGTGTCATTTCCATGCCTCCAGATGCAAAATCCATAATGATGATTACTTCATTAACTAATTATCGATAATTATTAGACTTTGTATTACAATTTTGTTGCTTTTATAATTACCTCTTTGAGTTTGCGAAATATGTACCTATTTACCATTCGCTGAGTATATTGCCATTCTTCACTAAAAACCAGTCAACAAGACTTTGCTAAAACAGTTCAATTAGGGTAGTTAGTTAGTCAGTAAGTCAGTCAGTTAGTGTGACATAACTACAAGGGATAATATTAACGCAAACACACTAGATCTTCCACATCTAACAACACTTCTCAATCAGCATCCAACACCTGAAGTGCATTATCCCAGGTACTCGGGCGGGCGGCGAACTCCGGCACTACATCGACGTGACAGAGCTACACGTTCCGAGACCACACATGGAGGTGCACAGCTACATGAAGGACGGCCAGGTCGACAACTGGGAGCTGTTTGAGAAGATGCTGGACTACTGCTACTCCAGGGTAAGGCAGGGAGGATTATTAACTGGGGAAATCAATCAATATATTACGTTACATATATAAAACTCTTCCATTATTAAGTAACTGAGAGATATTGCACAGTCTAAACTTACGAACATAAGAAGCTGAAATTTGGTATGTTTTTTTGTTGGAGAGTGTAAAGGAGCCCTAATAGAGAATTTTGAGTAATTTTCTCCAGATCTAGAATTTTACCACCTAAGTACTGGTGGCCTAACTATAAGCTATATCCCTACCAATGTTCATATGTCAAGCAGTTTTTGATATTTTGTAATGCATACTATCTGTACTAATATTATAAATGTGAAAGTGTGTTTGTTTGTTTGTGACTCTTTCACGTCGCAACATGGCTATTATATGGTATGGTTTATGTGTGTGGGGATAGTTAGGAGGGTGGAGAGTGACGTAGGCTACTTTTTACCACGGAAAAACATTTCATTCCCATGGGAAGATTGATGTTTTCTTACTTGCTAGATATTTAGTGCCGGATGTTGTTAATAGATGGCGTTAGTAAAATTCATTTGCAAGATCTGATTCACGCTATCAAATACTACTACTAATCAACTACTAATACTAGGTACATGTAATTTACTTACCTATGTCATAGGCAAATGTTATATCTGATGTTCCAGTATCTCATATTATAGGCTACTTATTAGGCGATATTCCTACGGGAGCGGGACCTACGCGGCTGTTACCTACGGGTCCCGAAGCGAAGCGCGGGCGGTTCTCTAGTAACCTCATGTACAGACTACAGTCTTGTAAATCTTCTTCCTGCCCAACTCCCAAAGTTTATTTGAGGTCAGGGTATTCTTTCTCTTCCATTCCTCCATATTCATTCCTCCCTATTAGCCGTCACTTCTACACTGACTCCGTTATTACACACAATCTACCTTCGTCCATCCAGAAAAGACTGTAGTCTTAATGTTAATAAATTCCTAAATCAACCTTTACGGGGTGTAGGTAATCAGATCTCCCTCGGAGCACCACCCAGCGCTGTTCACGGAGGCGGTGTGGACGACGCGCGCGGCACGAGAGAAACTGGCGGAACTCCTGTTCGAGAAGTACCAGGCGCCCGCGTTCTTCCTCGTCAAGAACGCGGTGCTGGCTGCCTTCGCCAATGGGAAGTCCACGGCACTGGTGCTGGATGCCGGCGCCAGTCAGACCTCTGCTGTGCCGGTTATTGATGGGTGAGTGAGAGTGGGCTATGTGTTTGAGAGGTTAACGTCTCAGTCTTCAAATGTGGCAAAGGTTTGAGGGGTGAGCGACTCAGTCTTCAAAGGTGGCAATGCTCTGAGACTGAGGTAGAACGAGACTCACATCGGGACTGGTATTCGAGAAGTACCAGGCGCCCGCGTTCTTCCTCGTCAAGAACGCGGTGCTGGCAGCCTTCGCCAATGGGAAGTCGACTGCCTTGGTGCTGGATGCCGGCGCCAGTCAGACTTCTGCTGTGCCGGTTATTGATGGGTGAGTGGGTGGATGTTGGTGGTTTGAGAGGTGACCATCGAAGTTTTTGAGGGTGGTGGGGTGTGATGACATTGTACACATTTTTTTTTATTGAATTAAGGTAGCAAACGAGCATGCAGCACCACCCTTCCGCTGCCGCCCATGGCAATTGTGACCGACTTAGAACAAGACCCAATTTAGGGACTAGAGTGGTTAGTCCAATTAGTAGATGGTGTTAGAATGTTAGTTGGTTAGTTTGTTAATAAGTGTGAGGACAGGGACTGTTAGTGATAGTTAGTCCTGTTAGTTAATATTAGTATTGTCCAGTTAGTAATGATTAGTGTGAGTCTTGTTCCAATTCGGTCACAGATGCGTTGCTACCCCTGAGGTCTGAGATGGTCGCCTCTAAAAAAATGAACCGGCTCCACACCTTCCTATCCGGAACACAATTGCTCTTAAAAACAATTATTATGACGGTAGGAATGGTACTGAGTACCTTGGCGGGCGGTGGCACTACCCCGGGCGAACTCTAGGCTCTACCACCTGACAATGTGACATCACAAAGCTTGAATTGTGCTATCAATGATTTGTAAACTTCTTAATTTAACTGTATATTTCTTTACTTGTTACTTTGTCAATAAGTTCAAGGTGTAACGATTTTGATAATTCTTTCTATATTCCAAAGCTGATTTTTGTGTATTGTGGTGTCCTACTTAAACGTAAACAACATCTGCTGAGTAGTTTTTGAGTTATACTGAGCTATAATTTTGCGAGTTATAGACATTAATTGTGTAAGGTAGAACCAGAGTGGTCCAAGTGACATTTTTGAAAAAAACCCGATTTTGGCAAAAACATCTCCAAAATTCAATATTATTTTATTCCACTTTGATTAAATTGTCATTCAGAAACATTGTCTAGGAAAAAACGCAACCTCTCACTTTGGACTTAATGGAATTTGGAAAATCTTAGTGTGCCAGACTGGTCCAAGTGACAAATCTGTACTTGGATGATTATGGTTCTAATTTTGTGAAAAGACTATTTGATCAAAGTGTAATGTAAGGGCGCATTCAAGTAGAAAGCTGGTTACCGGCGCTGATCTGCCAGCGCTGGTCCGTCGAGATAACCTCTACATAAAGTTTTTGAGTTACTCTTAAATTTATGATCGTTACCTCATAACTTGTCACTAGATGCTTCGATTTTGATATTTCCTTTTTTTATTCGAAAGCTAGTACCTACTTGACGTGTGGTCATATACCTACATATAATTTTCAGCGACATCTGACGAGTAGTTTTTGAGTTATCTATACTTCTCGATTTTGAAGTCTGTTATTTTTTGTAAAAAGTTATTGTATTATTTGAAAGCTGGTACTTTTCGGTGGTCCCGTATAAATTTGAATAACAACTGACGAGTAGTTTTTGATTTATCCTTAATGTGTATTTATGTTTGTTATCTCATAGCTTTGTACTGGGTATTCCAATTTTGACGATTCTTATTTTAATTGAAAGCCTGGGCTTGTCGTGTGGTTCCATTAAATTAAATTTGATTTACATCAAACCAGTAATTTTTGAGTTACTCTTAATAATGTGTAATTAATTTATGGTCGTTACCTCATATCTAAACACTGGGTGCTTCGACTTTTTAAATTATTTTTTTATTCAAAAGCAAGTAGGTCCTTGACGTGGGGTCTCATATAAATTTCAGTGACGTCTTACAAGTTGTTTTTGAGTTACATACACTTAGCTTTCAAGTAAAAAAAGAATCGTCAAAATCGGAATACCCAGTAGAAAGTTATGAGATAACAAACATATGTAAATACACATTAAGGATAATTCAAAAACCAATCGTCAGTTGTTGTTCAAATTTACACGGGACCACCGACAAGTACCAGCTTTCAAATAGTACAATAACTTTTTACAAAAAAATAACCGACTTCAAAATCGAGAAGTAGAGATAACTAAAAAACTACTCGTCAGATGTCGCTGAAAATTATATGTAGGTATATGACCACACGTCAAGTAGGTACTAGCTTTCGAATAAAAAATGGAATTATCAAAATCGAAGCATCTAGTGACAAATTATGAGGTAACGATCATAAATTAAATACACATTATTAAGAGTAACTCAAAAACTACTGGTCCGATGCCGCTCAAATTCATATGAGACTACAATGATACTTGCATTGAACCACTTGCACTGTACCAGCTTTCAAATAAAAAGAGAATCATAAAAATCTAAACACTCAGTAAAAAGTTATTAGGAAAAAAACATAAGTACACAGTACAAAACATCCTTACACATTATTCAAGTTAATTCGAAACTACTCGTCAGATGTCGCTCAAATTTTTATGGGACCATACCACAAGCACCATCTTTCAAGGATATAAAGAATCATCAAAATCGGTTTACCCAACACGAAGTTATGGGGTCACAAACTTACCAACAAAGATAAAAAAAATAAAAAAAGGGTCGGTGAATAAGTTTTTTTTTAACTTTTCTATTTGTTTGTAGTATGTTTGTGCTTGCTGATCTCAGAAACGGCTGAACGGTTCGTTATGGAATTTTCACTAGATTCTTTTTTGTTCGAAGGTAAAGTAAAAGTAGTGCTTGTCATAATTATGGTACCTTGTACAAGGAGCGACATCTGGCCGGTGGTTTTTGAGTTATCTTGACTTTGAAGTCGGTTATTTTTTTTTGTAAAAAGTTAGTTCTGAATCATAATAATATACTAGCTGTGCCGCTGTGCCCGAGGTTTCGCCCGCGTGAAACTCAGTATGTCACAAAATTCCGGGATAAAGAGTAGCCTCCATGTTGCTCCACAACCATCTCTATTCTCCAACGAAAGTCCCATAAAAATCTGAAACCGCGACTTCGTTTGAGAATAATAGTTTTTCCTGCGGGAATCCCGAATTCCGGGATAAAGAGTAGCTAATATGATTCTCCACAACCTCATCTATCTCCAAGTGAAAGTTCCATAAAAATCTGTTCAGCCGTTTCTGAGATTAGCGTGCACAAACATAAGTAGATTACGGACATATAGATAAATTTGTTAGAGTTTTTAATTTTTGTTTGTGCCAGAGTGGTCCATGTGCAAGAATTTTTAAATTTTTGTTTGTGCCAGAGTGGTCTGTGTGCATTTTTTTGTGAAAAACCATCAATTTGTTATACTAAATACAAATGATTGTGATTATACATATCTTATTACTTTAATCTAACTTGTTAGCTGTAATTTCAATAAAGAATTACAAGTTAAAAGTTATTAGTTTCGCTACAATAAGTACAAACGCGTTTCCCTCGTTTTCTCGAAAAGTTAAAATTGTCACTTGGACAACTCTGGTTCTACCTTACCTAATTACGTTAATAAAATCTTATCTTATTACTTATCGATGTTAAAGTCAGTTTATGTGGTCAAATCACTTTATCTATACATATAGAATGTGTCTGTCTGTCTGTCCGTGTGCAGGTACGCGCTGACGAGCGCGGCGGCGCGGTCGCCGGTGGGCGGCGACCACCTGGCGGCGCAGGCCAAGCTGCTGCTCAACTCCATGCACATCCAGATGCTGCCCGTCTACAGCATACAGGTACTCACGATCATACCATAGGGTGGGTTATTAGCATGATAAAGGACGATTTGATCGACAGTGCCCGCGCTTACGTTGCGTTGTCCCCGCGCTTACGTCGCGTCGTCCCCGCAAAATCAAATGAAATCAATCAAATGAATCAGCATAAAGGCCCACTATAGACAGTAGTAGCCCTACTGTGACCTTAAGCCCTACAAGATGGGTTATCGAGATGGGTAAATTAAATTCCGTTTGTATCCTATCGGGTACAGAACCTTAATGTGTATGTTCTATATTGCAGAGTAAAGAGGTGATCCGCGAGCGCGAGCGCGCGCGCTACACGCTGAAGACGCTGCCGGCCGGCCTCACCGCGTCCTGGCAGCAGTACATGCTCAAGCGCCAGTACGAGGACTTCTGCCACTGCGTCGCGCAGGTAACACACACACACACACATACACCGCGCGCTACACGCTGAAGACGCTGCCGGCCGGCCTCACCGCGTCCTGGCAGCAGTACATGCTCAAGCGCCAGTACGAGGACTTCTGCCACTGCGTCGCGCAGGTAACACACACACACACACATACACCGCGCGCTACACGCTGAAGACGCTGCCGGCCGGCCTCACCGCGTCCTGGCAGCAGTACATGCTCAAGCGCCAGTACGAGGACTTCTGCCACTGCGTCGCGCAGGTAACACACACACACACACACACATACACCGCGCGCTACACGCTGAAGACGCTGCCGGCCGGCCTCACCGCGTCCTGGCAGCAGTACATGCTCAAGCGCCAGTACGAGGACTTCTGCCACTGCGTCGCGCAGGTAACACACACACACACACACACATACACCGCGCGCTACACGCTGAAGACGCTGCCGGCCGGCCTCACCGCGTCCTGGCAGCAGTACATGCTCAAGCGCCAGTACGAGGACTTCTGCCACTGCGTCGCGCAGGTAACACACACACACACACACACATACACCGCGCGCTACACGCTGAAGACGCTGCCGGCCGGCCTCACCGCGTCCTGGCAGCAGTACATGCTCAAGCGCCAGTACGAGGACTTCTGCCACTGCGTCGCGCAGGTAACACACACACACACACACACACACCGCGCGCTACACGCTGAAGACGCTGCCGGCCGGCCTCACCGCGTCCTGGCAGCAGTACATGCTCAAGCGCCAGTACGAGGACTTCTGCCACTGCGTCGCGCAGGTAACACACACACACACACATACACCGCGCGCTACACGCTGAAGACGCTGCCGGCCGGCCTCACCGCGTCCTGGCAGCAGTACATGCTCAAGCGCCAGTACGAGGACTTCTGCCACTGCGTCGCGCAGGTAACACACACACACACACACACATACACCGCGCGCTACACGCTGAAGACGCTGCCGGCCGGCCTCACCGCGTCCTGGCAGCAGTACATGCTCAAGCGCCAGTACGAGGACTTCTGCCACTGCGTCGCGCAGGTAACACACACACACACACACACATACACCGCGCGCTACACGCTGAAGACGCTGCCGGCCGGCCTCACCGCGTCCTGGCAGCAGTACATGCTCAAGCGCCAGTACGAGGACTTCTGCCACTGCGTCGCGCAGGTAACACACACACACACACCGCGCGCTACACGCTGAAGACGCTGCCGGCCGGCCTCACCGCGTCCTGGCAGCAGTACATGCTCAAGCGCCAGTACGAGGACTTCTGCCACTGCGTCGCGCAGGTAACACACACACACACACATACACCGCGCGCTACACGCTGAAGACGCTGCCGGCCGGCCTCACCGCGTCCTGGCAGCAGTACATGCTCAAGCGCCAGTACGAGGACTTCTGCCACTGCGTCGCGCAGGTAACACACACACATACACCGCGCGCTACACGCTGAAGACGCTGCCGGCCGGCCTCACCGCGTCCTGGCAGCAGTACATGCTCAAGCGCCAGTACGAGGACTTCTGCCACTGCGTCGCGCAGGTAACACACACACACACACACACACACACACACACACACACACACACACACACACACATACACCGCGCGCTACACGCTGAAGACGCTGCCGGCCGGCCTCACCGCGTCCTGGCAGCAGTACATGCTCAAGCGCCAGTACGAGGACTTCTGCCACTGCGTCGCGCAGGTAACACACACACACACACATACACCGCGCGCTACACGCTGAAGACGCTGCCGGCCGGCCTCACCGCGTCCTGGCAGCAGTACATGCTCAAGCGCCAGTACGAGGACTTCTGCCACTGCGTCGCGCAGGTAACACACACACACACACACACATACACCGCGCGCTACACGCTGAAGACGCTGCCGGCCGGCCTCACCGCGTCCTGGCAGCAGTACATGCTCAAGCGCCAGTACGAGGACTTCTGCCACTGCGTCGCGCAGGTAACACACACACACACACATACACCACGCGCTACACGCTGAAGACGCTGCCGGCCGGCCTCACCGCGTCCTGGCAGCAGTACATGCTCAAGCGCCAGTACGAGGACTTCTGCCACTGCGTCGCGCAGGTAACACACACACACACACATACACCGCGCGCTACACGCTGAAGACGCTGCCGGCCGGCCTCACCGCGTCCTGGCAGCAGTACATGCTCAAGCGCCAGTACGAGGACTTCTGCCACTGCGTCGCGCAGGTAACACACACACACACACACACACACACACACCGCGCGCTACACGCTGCGAAGACGCTGCCGGCCGGCCTCACCGCGTCCTGGCAGCAGTACATGCTCAAGCGCCAGTACGAGGACTTCTGCCACTGCGTCGCGCAGGTAACACACACACACACACACACACATACACCGCGCGCTACACGCTGAAGACGCTGCCGGCCGGCCTCACCGCGTCCTGGCAGCAGTACATGCTCAAGCGCCAGTACGAGGACTTCTGCCACTGCGTCGCGCAGGTAACACACACACACACACACACACACACACACACCGCGCGCTACACGCTGAAGACGCTGCCGGCCGGCCTCACCGCGTCCTGGCAGCAGTACATGCTCAAGCGCCAGTACGAGGACTTCTGCCACTGCGTCGCGCAGGTAACACACACACACACACACACACACACCGCGCGCTACACGCTGAAGACGCTGCCGGCCGGCCTCACCGCGTCCTGGCAGCAGTACATGCTCAAGCGCCAGTACGAGGACTTCTGCCACTGCGTCGCGCAGGTAACACACACACACACACATACACCGCGCGCTACACGCTGAAGACGCTGCCGGCCGGCCTCACCGCGTCCTGGCAGCAGTACATGCTCAAGCGCCAGTACGAGGACTTCTGCCACTGCGTCGCGCAGGTAACACACACACACACACACACACACACACACACACACACACCGCGCGCTACACGCTGAAGACGCTGCCGGCCGGCCTCACCGCGTCCTGGCAGCAGTACATGCTCAAGCGCCAGTACGAGGACTTCTGCCACTGCGTCGCGCAGGTAACACACACACACACACACACCGCGCGCTACACGCTGAAGACGCTGCCGGCCGGCCTCACCGCGTCCTGGCAGCAGTACATGCTCAAGCGCCAGTACGAGGACTTCTGCCACTGCGTCGCGCAGGTAACACACACACACACACACACACACCGCGCGCTACACGCTGAAGACGCTGCCGGCCGGCCTCACCGCGTCCTGGCAGCAGTACATGCTCAAGCGCCAGTACGAGGACTTCTGCCACTGCGTCGCGCAGGTAACACACACACACACACACACACACACCGCGCGCTACACGCTGAAGACGCTGCCGGCCGGCCTCACCGCGTCCTGGCAGCAGTACATGCTCAAGCGCCAGTACGAGGACTTCTGCCACTGCGTCGCGCAGGTAACACACACACATACACCGCGCGCTACACGCTGAAGACGCTGCCGGCCGGCCTCACCGCGTCCTGGCAGCAGTACATGCTCAAGCGCCAGTACGAGGACTTCTGCCACTGCGTCGCGCAGGTAACACACACACACACACACACACACATACACCGCGCGCTACACGCTGAAGACGCTGCCGGCCGGCCTCACCGCGTCCTGGCAGCAGTACATGCTCAAGCGCCAGTACGAGGACTTCTGCCACTGCGTCGCGCAGGTAACACACACACACACACCGCGCGCTACACGCTGAAGACGCTGCCGGCCGGCCTCACCGCGTCCTGGCAGCAGTACATGCTCAAGCGCCAGTACGAGGACTTCTGCCACTGCGTCGCGCAGGTAACACACACACACACACATACACCGCGCGCTACACGCTGAAGACGCTGCCGGCCGGCCTCACCGCGTCCTGGCAGCAGTACATGCTCAAGCGCCAGTACGAGGACTTCTGCCACTGCGTCGCGCAGGTAACACACACACACACACACACACACACACACATACACCGCGCGCTACACGCTGAAGACGCTGCCGGCCGGCCTCACCGCGTCCTGGCAGCAGTACATGCTCAAGCGCCAGTACGAGGACTTCTGCCACTGCGTCGCGCAGGTAACACACACACACACACACACACACACACACACACCGCGCGCTACACGCTGAAGACGCTGCCGGCCGGCCTCACCGCGTCCTGGCAGCAGTACATGCTCAAGCGCCAGTACGAGGACTTCTGCCACTGCGTCGCGCAGGTAACACACACACACACACACACACACACCGCGCGCTACACGCTGAAGACGCTGCCGGCCGGCCTCACCGCGTCCTGGCAGCAGTACATGCTCAAGCGCCAGTACGAGGACTTCTGCCACTGCGTCGCGCAGGTAACACACACACACACACATACACCGCGCGCTACACGCTGAAGACGCTGCCGGCCGGCCTCACCGCGTCCTGGCAGCAGTACATGCTCAAGCGCCAGTACGAGGACTTCTGCCACTGCGTCGTGCAGGTAACACACACACACACACACACATACACCGCGCGCTACACGCTGAAGACGCTGCCGGCCGGCCTCACCGCGTCCTGGCAGCAGTACATGCTCAAGCGCCAGTACGAGGACTTCTGCCACTGCGTCGCGCAGGTAACACACACACACACACACACACCGCGCGCTACACGCTGAAGACGCTGCCGGCCGGCCTCACCGCGTCCTGGCAGCAGTACATGCTCAAGCGCCAGTACGAGGACTTCTGCCACTGCGTCGCGCAGGTAACACACACACATACACCGCGCGCTACACGCTGAAGACGCTGCCGGCCGGCCTCACCGCGTCCTGGCAGCAGTACATGCTCAAGCGCCAGTACGAGGACTTCTGCCACTGCGTCGCGCAGGTAACACACACACACACACACCACACACGCCACACACCGTCACACAACAGGACCATCAAATCTGCAAATGTTATATTTAAAAGCTCCTAAGGGACCATACATATAAATTATGTCACACATTTGAGGAGCCGGAAGGTGTCCATAAAGTATGACATTGTGACATGGACGTGGGTGGGGTCGTAAACTTCGTGACGTCATATCTAAAAATGTTTAAATTAAATTTTTATTTTCTTTTTAGATATAAACTTGTAACATAAATCACGTCACACTGGGGAGGAGGGGTCTCAAATGTGACAAGGACGGGTGAGGGGTTCAAAATTCATGAAACTTGTGTGACGTAATTTATAGATGGCCTTAAGCAAAAAAAATTATTCATGTATATTAAATCTATAATCTGTGTATCGTGGTGTCAGGTGTCGGAGTCCCCGTACGAGGAGCGCACGGCGGCGGCGGTGCCCGGCGTGCACTACGAGTTCCCGGGCGGCTACCACCAGGACTTCGGCCCCGAGCGGTTCAAGCTCGCCGAGTGCCTGTTCGACCACTCGCTGGGCGTTGCGCAGCTCGGTATGATCCTCACACAATGATAGTAGCGGTAAAACCATCATACTAAAACCAAAATAAAATCTCATAATGGTGGCAGCGGAGACTACTGCATGACAATCCGCCCCATTATGGTGTCAGCAGTGGGACTCCTAAGGTATGATCCCGCGCAGTGCTGGGAACGTATAATACAATCCCTCCACAAAGGTGGCAGCGGTGGGATCATTGCAATAAAATACCCGCAGCGTCGGCACCTGGGGCACGATATAATTATAGTCCCTAGCAGCGTTGTTAAGGGCAGGCACCACCACTATAGTATAATGCGACATAGCGGTGCAACCTCCATAGCTAGTACAATCTCCTCATGAGCACTATAATTCCTGCAGCGATGGTACAGGTGATCACCATTATAACTAGTACAATCCTTCCATTATGGTGGCAGCGGTGGGATCACTACACCACAATATCCCCTTTAACCACCATAATATAACTCCGTTAGCGGTGGCAGCGGTGGGATCACTACAATACAATTCCCTCAACACTGGAGGCAGTGGTGTGACCCTTCCCTTCCCGCAGCGGTGGCAGCGGTGGGATTACTATAGTACAATCCCCCCGTAGCCACCATATAACCACCATTACTATTACTCCGTTAGCGGTGGCAGCGGTGTGTGATCACTACAGTTCAATCCTCTCACAATAGTGGCAGCGGTGGGACCACTACTATACAATCCCCCCACACTGGTGGCAGCGGTGGGATTACTATAGTACAATCCCCCCGTAGCCACCATATAACCACCATTACTATTACTCCGTTAGCGGTGGCAGCGATGTGATCACTACAGTTCAATCCTCTTACAATAGTGGCAGCGGTGGGACCACTACTATACAATTCCCCCACACTGGTGGCAGCGGTGGGATTACTATAGTACAATCCCCCCGTAGCCACCATATAACCACCATTACTATTACTCCGTTAGCGGTGGCAGCGGTGTGATCACTACAGTTCAATCCTCTCACAATAGTGGCAGCGGTGGGACCACTATTATACAATCCCCCCACACTGGTGCAGCGGTGGGATCACTATAGTACAATCCTCCTGTTACCACCATATAACTACAACTCCCTCACCAGCGGTGGCGGCGGTGAGATCACTATAGTACAATCCCCCCGTTGCCACCATATAGGCACTATACAACTACAACTTCGCTCGCCATAACTAGTACCATTCTCCCATACTAGTGGCAGCGGTGGGATCACTACAATATTATCCCCCCGTTGCCACCATATAACTCCCCCTCCTACAGCGGTGGCGGCGGTAGGCGCGTGCGACGCGGACGCGCGGCCGGCGCTGTGGGGCTGCGTGGTGGGGTACGGCGGGCATAACCAGGACCATAACTATAGTTGGGCCATTTTAATAGGTCACATTTGACAGTTCTTCAAAATTTTCCAAAGTAACCTTGTAAGGGAGGCACCCCATAGTATCTAATACATTCCATACTAGATATTGTTAAACTTTTTACACTTAAAAGTAAGGAACTGACGTCGTTACAAAGTTACGTCAGTGAACTCTTTTTCTTTTTAAATATCAGGGATGGTACCGAAAGAAAATGATGAGTAGATAAGTTGAATTCGAGAAGTCGAACTAATCGTCAAAAAGTATATTTTTACGATTACAAAATAAAATGTATTTTAATACAAACAAAATTAATTTTATTAAATTTTAGGCCAAAAAATATGTAATCATTCATTTATATACTAACGTCTGGCTCAAAAGTCAGTATCTAGAAACGTGAAATGTTACAAAAAAGTCATGATTTCATTTCGCGCCATTATTTGACGCATTATTTTTGTCATTTTTTTTAGTCGTGTGAACTATGCGCTTATTAATACTTTTTATAAAAATCACATTCAATTTACAGATGTTTGAAGTCCTTATCGATCTATTCAATTTAATCGATGTTTTTCAGCAGGTTATCCTCACTATGAAGCAAAGACAAACAGTTGTCAAATGTGGCCTATTAAAATGGCCCTACTTTAGAAACGTGAAATGTTACAAAAAAATCATGATTTCATTTCGCGCCATTATTTGACGCATTATTTTTGTCATTTTTTTTAGTCGTTGTGTGAACTCTGCCGTCCTAACGAAGAGTGCAATAACTCGTGTTTTTGAGCAAATTGAGTTAATAACATATCCATAATCAGGAAAATGAGCTCTATATTTTCTTCTTAGACGTCTTTTTTGTATCTTCATTAGTTTTGGTTTTGTTGGTTATCATAACTGCAATATCTAATATTACGGTTTTTAAGCAGCAAATCATAACCGAAATATCTTGAGTTATGACTTGGATAGCTTTGATATTTTGTCGTATTACTTAAAATAACGGCAATAAGTCTCAGTTACTGCACTTATGACTAGTACGTTTTATAAATTTTTAATACATTTACTAGTTATAAGCGCAACATTTAAAGAGTTATTGCATTTATCATAAGGAAATTTGTTACGTAAAATGTCTAGCTTACTAAATGTACTACTAGTCTTACTACTTACTAACGGGCCTGGCGAACTTCGTTCCGCCAAACAGTCAATGATAGACCAGATTATACTATTTGAAAAATTTAATACAAATTGATAATGTTAAATCCTTCATTATGAAATAATGAAATTGACAACATCAAACCCTTTTATTTTAATGTGGAAAATTTTAAGTTGGAGAGATAAAATGTGTGTTCGTTTATTCCAACTGATCGTTTTTCCACTCTGAAAAAGACTTTGTAGTCATCATTTGACATGCGCTCCAAAGCAGTCTTGAATATTCTAACCAATGTATGATGTTCATGAAGTCGTTATTGCATGTCTGGAAGAATCGCTTTTTTCATAGTTGTATTAATCTCTAGACGTCAATTAAGTTGTTTCGCCATGTTGTCCATGAGGTGTATTTGTAAAAAATATGTTGTGGATCTCCGAGAGACGTCAATGATCCAATTCGATGGTGAATTTTCCGTGCATCTACAGAATAAAACGCAAAGTCATTATCCAATCATTTTAATCCCATTTACCTGTGAAACAACATGTCAGGAAATTTATTTATTTAAATATGTATTTATGCTATTTTGCTACTTTGCCTGGTGTCATTCTCTACCAATATGTAATGTTTTATCTTATTTTCCTTCAGAAATAATTATAAAAGTTACTTCTGAATTGTGCGTAAAAACAAAAATATGTAAATACCTTCAAAATTGGATTAAATCCTGGTTCTTCAATAATTTCTGTCCCAAATGAAATCACTTGGAAATAACTATTGTAGGTTTGGTTGTTGGCTAGAAAATGTCGCGATTCTTTTGGTTTGCCACGAAACAGAAATGCAATGGTTCAGATGGCGATGTCAATACTGATAATTTCGTTTTGCCACTAAGGCAGCAGAATCCTGGCATTTCTCCGAAAAACTTATTGAATTTGTGGTGAATTGACACCACAATGATCTTCGCAAACAATGTCCCAATACAAACGTAACGTGGATTATATCTAATTATCTCGATTTTTTAGGGATACATGATTTTACTGTTTTTATGTAAGAAAAGAGATAAAAAAGAAGAAAAGTTTGTTGATTGTTAAAAGCGTTTTTTCTATTGATATGACATGCGAATTACCAACTACAGTTTCTAAGTTGTGATTTTATTAATTGTTGAATGTAGAATGTAAGTAAGAAAACGCTATGTAGTGATTTCATTGATAAAAATTATTTAGATTTTTACAATTTCATATAATTGTACTTTATAAATAAATATTTTCATACCAAATATATTGTTTTAATATATTTTGGTATAAATTATTATGTTCTTACAATTAACCATCTCTGCCTTATATCTAATTAAAATATTTTACTATGGAAAATCTCAATAACTAGGACAGTTATTGCACTTATGGTTGGAAGAAACTGTATTTTGTGCTACACAAAAGAGCAATATGTCAATAATACGTCAGTTTACTAACAAAAACTGCAATAAGTAGTGTAGTTATTGCAGTTATGATTAGGAATGCTATATCAAAACAATTCATATGTCCCAATGACATGTATAAAATTGCGTTTAAAGTATATATATAAAGTTATATACAAATATTATATACTACATAAAATTAAGAATTATTTTATCTGTCGTATAGTAAAAGTTTCAAACCAACAGCTTTTATAGTAACGAAGAGACACACAAAACAAAAATTAAACTTTTAACCGCGATTATCTCGAAAGTAATCAAAACCTAGTTATTGCACTCTTCGTTATGACGGCAGAACTGTGCGCTTATTAATACTTTTTATAAAAATCGCATTCAATTTACAGATGTTTGAAGTCCTTATCGATTTATTCTATTTAATCGATGTTTTTGAGCAGGTTATCCTCATGTTATCCTCACTATGAAGCAAAGACAAACAGTTGTCAAATGTGGCCTAATAAAATGACCCTACTTTAGTCCAATCCTCCCACACTAGAGGCAGCGGTGTGACCTCACAACAATAACTCCTCACAGCGGTGGCAGCGGTGTGACCCCTCTCCTCCCACAGAGGTGACAGCGGTGGGATCACTATAGTACAATCCCCCCGTTGCCACCATATAGGCACTTTATAACTACAATTTCCCTTAGCGGTGGCAACGGTGCACTCCATTTTTTTTTTTACTATAACTATAACTATAACCCTCGCAGCGTTGGTACCAGTGGGCACCACTATAACTAGAACAACGTACTTTTAATGGTGGCAGCGGTGGGATCACAGCACCATATAATCATTCGACGACCTTGTAGCCTAGTTGGTAGCGACCCTGCCTGCGACGCGAGGGGTCCCGGGTTCGATTCCCGGCCGGGGCAGATATTTATGTCATGTGGCAGATAAATATTTGTACTCGGGTCATGGGTGTAATTGTAATATGTTATAATTATGTGTAGTCCATGCCACCCGCGACACAGGTACCTGGTAACCTACTGCGAGGGTATGAGTGTGTTAGCGTTTATTTTATTTTTTAGCGGTGGCGGCGGTGGGCGCGTGCGACGCGGACGCGCGGCCGGCGCTGTGGGGCTGCGTGGTGGGGTGCGGCGGGGGCGCGGCGCTGGGCGGGTACGTGGAGCGCGCGGCGCGGGAGCTGGCCGCGCGCGCGCCCTCCTCGCACCGGATCAAGACGCACGCGCCGCCCGCCGCCAGCGAGCGACGGTTCGCGGCCTGGATCGGTGGGTGATACTTACTTTTATTTATTTACACTTTTTTAGAGGCGACCATTTCAATCCTCAGGGGTAGCAACGCATTTGTGACCGAATTAGAACGAGACTCATTGAGTCTAGTTCTGGGTCGGTCATGGATGCGTTGCTACCCCTGAGGACTAAGATGGTCGCCTCTAAAAAAGTGTAACCGGCTATGTCTTCTTTTCTTGTACAAGTGCGATAAATGATATCCTTGGTTCTTTTCTTGTACATCAAAGATACCACACACCAAGACATCAAACTTACTATCCTCTTATCATGTCTAACATTAAAATTGATTTATTTCCCAGGTGGGTCGATCCTGGCGTCGATCGGGTCGTTCCAGCAGATGTGGATCTCGTCGCAGGAGTACGACGAGGGCGGCAAGGGGCAGCTCGAGCGCAAGTGCCCCTAGCCCCGACACACCCCACTACACACACTACACACATACACTAGTACAGGTGTAACGCTTCACACACTGCGCGCTCAACACATACACACCGTTTACGGACACCAAATTAATATAGAACAGACTTAGCAGACCAAGTATAATAGGCGTGACGACAGTATCAAATAGTTAAGAGATTTAATGATATTAGGCTTTAAATTTTAGATTATATTATAAAGACTGATTTAGTTTTATTTTTTCAAGGTCTTTGAAAACATAAGGAAAATTGATTCAAAATTGGCAAAACTCTTTTTTACCAAATTATAGATTTTTTCGTGAATAGTACACGTGTGGGGTACACTACAGAGAAAGGTTTCAAAATCTTTCGTCATGGCATTTTCACAACTACAAAGACAAAATTATGTAAAAGTCTGTGATATGGAACCACTTTGAATTTGAACCACTGATGAACAGTTATCCGTGTCCGTGGATGGCGTATGCGTGTGTTGTTCAAACATGCAGTGTATGAAGCTTTAACGGACGATTCAGACATATCAGTGAAGTCACCGTTCCGTCACAATGATTGAGTCACAGTACCGGCAAATCTTTCATACTAATAGCACTTCTCAGTGTCAGTGCTGACAATGCCGAGAATGTATGAAAAATTTGCCGGTACTGTGTCGGAACTGAGACTTCACTGATATGTCTGAATCGACCCTAAATCTGTACTAGTGTATGTGTTGTGCTAGTACTGTACTTATAGGTATAATTATTGTGTAATGTAAGCGTAATCTTGAAATATAATTTTTAAATAATGTATGGTTTTTACTTTTTGACTAACAAACTGGAAATTAGGATATTTTTGTAAAGGGGCATGGCATGAGATACCAGATTATAACTAAGTTCCTTTTGCTTAAACCAAAAATATCAATTAAATAATGCAAATTTTGACAAGTGGGAAGAAACTGTTTTGGTATAAAAAAACTGGTTGTCTGTAAAGTCTGTTTACTGACGATAGTTGAACGTGACAACGTCTTAAGAAAATACTGATGGAATGATTGACAAATAATATCATCAAAGTAAACAAACGTCATGAAATCGTATTTAAAGTTACAGAAATTTATCAATAAAAATAAAGAAGGAATACAGGAAACATTTATAAAAAGGTAACATTTAAAATTTATAAATAGTCCCAGAAGTCAATAACAAAGTAATAATTGGATACATTACCAAAATATCTACCTCCAAAGTAATCAAGCTGCCGAACGCAAAGGCCGATTGTGCTTTTTATGTCTGTCTCTCTCGCTCTTAGGCGGGCTAACCATGCACGCGTGCCTCTCACTCGCTCTCATTGTGAGCGCATAACGTGAGCGGAGCGTAACGCAGTTTCTTGAAGTGTCACCCGGCAAACCAATTTATAAGACGTTGTCACGTCAAAAAATATTTAAAGGAAAAGTATCAGACTGAAGTAAAAGCCAATGAATAATAAAACAATTTATTAATATTAAATTAAAACTAAACTTATGAAGTACATAATTTATCATACACTTTAAACATGAAATGCTATTTCACAATATTGTGCAAAGTTACGCTGGTAAGTTCTGGCCTTATATTACAAAAACCTATAGTTCTCCTACGTGGCGACGTCACAACTTTTATAGATATTTAAACGTCCAAAGTAACATGTATATACAATTATTAATCACCTACGTTATGATATAAATCGTTAACACACAGATTGCTTCATCCGCTTCCCTTGCCCATTGGCTCGGAGCCCTGATCTGCTTTATAAATGCACAAATTGGGTCTTGTTCGAATAGTTTGACACAAAGTATACTGAATGAAGCATTACAGTGCGCCCAACTTATCTGTGAAATAGCAAAAATTGGAACTCACGAAAAGTCATTCATAAGTACGTTGTGGTCATTCATCTGTCAGTTACTAGTGTGCAATGATTGGTCAGATGAATGTCAAATGCGTCCGACAGCGCCTCTTTCGTTTCAATCTGTTGGGTTTACTATACTATACTAAGTTAGCAGAATGAATGCGCCAGCCAAATGCGCAGTGGCAAACTTCTCATTACTACTCAAAACTGCCTGGCGTTCTACACTCCGTTTGAATTCAATCTGGTATTCGTAATAATTGCACGGTACACAAATTAAGATCGATGGCGTTATCTAAAAATGGCCTTAGTAAATTTTTCTGACAAGCTAAATTGAACCGTGAACACACCTAAGTTTGGTTTTGGCGGAGAGTGCATGTGCTCGATAACTCAACAATAGTTTGTTTTAGGAACTTATCAAAATAGTATCGTGCCAATTTTTTACAATTTTTAACATCCTCTCCCCTCATGACCAAGCGTGGTAATGAAAACCTCGTCCCCACCGGGGGAATTACCCAGTTTGTATACGTCGGTTTTGCACGCGGGCGCGAATGTAGCGCCTCTTATCATACATACATTACCACAGCCGGCAGCGGTGGCGGTCACCACGCGGGCGCGCACGCACGCAGCTAGCAGGCGGCTCATACATACAGTAGCACGACGCGGCAGCAGGCGGGCGCGCACGGCACGCTAGCGGGCGGCTAGCAGGCGGCTAGCGGGCGGCTAGCGGGCGGCTAGCGGGCGGCTAGCGGGCGGCTAGCAGGCGGCTAGCGGGCGGCTAGCAGGCGGCGGCGGGGTGGCGCTCGCGCACGTGGCGGCGGAAGCGCTCGCGCGCGGTGCACTCGAAGCCGCACGCGCCGCACACCAGCACGTCGGCCGCCTCCACCTCCGCGCTCTCCAGGTACATCTCCGCTGGGGACGATAGGTGGCGTTGGTAGGACCTTCTGAATCACGGTATCGGTGTATGTTTGGAGAGTATTAAAGTAAATCGCAATGCGGATAATGGTTACTGGCCGCTGCCGAAAGATGGCGTGTTTAGGTCCTACCGCCGATAGATGGCGTTGGTAGGACGTTCTGCATCACGCTATTCATATTTGTTTGGAGAATATGTAAGTAAACGGCAATACGAATCATTACATTTTAGCAATATTCGCAGACTGAAATATGCAACGACAATTAAATGAAACTTACTTGATATCGTCTCGACGTGGTTCTCTTGCACATGCTTCATCAACTGGAAAAACAAATCATATTCAACAATCAATTATATGAACACTAAATAGGGCACATCAACATCATTTGTCTGTCTCCATCGACGTCATCTTCCGTCCCTATATGTCTGTGTATATGTCCGACCGTCGCGTCCGTCCGTCCGTCTGTACGTCTGTCTGTATATCAGCGTATACCTGCGAGTGCGTGGCGGCGCGGTAGGGGCAGCGCGCGCACTGCATGCCGGCGGCCGGCGCGCGCGCCCCCCGCCACCGCGCGCCGCCCGCGCCGCCGCTGCCTGCGTGCTCCAGCGCCTGCGGGATACAAAAAAATAACTTTAACCACCCGAAAAACTTTCTAGCTCACCCAAAAAACCCTCTAAACCCCCAAAAAACCTCTAACGCCCCCAAAAACCCCGCTTACCCACCCAAAAATCCCTCTGAACTCACCCAGAAATCTCTCTAAACCCCAAAAAACCCTCTGACGCACTTGAAAAACCCTATAACGTCCTCAAAAACTCCTCTAACCCACCCAAAAACCCTCCAAACCCTCAAATCTTTAACGCCCCTAAATACCCCATTAACCCACCCAAAAACCCTCTCTACCCCATCCAAAAAAACCGTCTAACCTACAACAAAACCTCTCTAACCCATCCAAAAAAACCGTCTAACCGACAACAAAACCTCTCTAACGCCCCCAAAAACCTCTAACGCCCCCAAAAATCCCTTTAACACCCTCTAACGCCCCAAAAATCCCCCAAAAACTCCTCTAAACCCCCTCCTTACCAACCTTATGCGCAGTCAGCTCCTTAATAGCGTTGCATTTGAACCGGCACAGCTTGCAGCTGTAGAGGAACAGCTTGAAGCCGGGCGTGGCGAGCAGCTCGTGCGGCGGCGGCAGCTCGGAGCGCCCGCGCCGCCCGCCGCGACCGCGACCGCGCCCCCCGGAGCCCCGCGCGGCCGGGCGAAGCTCCGTGGTGGTGCGTGGTTCCGTGCAGCGCATTAGGATTCTGGTGGCAGAGATATTGCATCGTGATCATTAAATGATGAGTTTGCTTTGTCAGTTAATAATGTTATTAAACGTACTTTGTGCTATACTGAACACGAATTTGTGATTTGAATGTGTGTATAATGTGGATGAAGTGTGTGTGTATCTGTGTGTGTGTGTGTGTGTGTGCAATGAGTGTGCGTGCGTGCGGAAGTTTTGTTCGTGTACTTTTATTTGTCATGTAAGTCACTAGGTCACTACATCTGTATTAATACAGTACAATTATCATAACTCAAGGCACTCACTTGGCTTTCTGCAGCGCCTTCGATTTCTCCAGAATCTCGGTGGGCGACGACGGGGTCTTGAACGATGCTTTCTGCAACAATTGCACGGGTTAATATTTTTATATATTTACCGAAAACAGCATACTTTTTGGTTATTATTTTTGAATAAAACAAATTGAATGGTAACGAAATGGTTTTACACTTTTAAACAGTTGCGATTTTGTATCAAATCATATTGTGTAGTGTACTAGTTACATATTTTTTAAATATGCCAAGGAGTTTCTTTCGGCATTTCTTATCGTCCAAAAATAAAAAGTTTATATTGTGTAATACATTTAGTATTTGCGTTTTTCGCGAGCATTTCTGAGTGTGTGTATGTATGTATATGATTATGTGCACACTTTAATGTGTGTGTATAATTATTGCTTGACCAGAAAAATAGAAAACCTGTCATGAGAGCGCTAAAGTTTCCTTTTATATGACAACAGCACTGACAACCAACTGACAACAGTAACTATAGTAATGCTCATGTTATTAATGTCATTTTGACAACTATGTCCGAAATGTTATTTAAGGAAATAAATTTTATTTTACACGAAATGTAATTTTAGCACATAGACAGGCACTTTTCTTTCACGAATATGAACAGTTTGTTCGGCAGTAGGTAGGCTGGTGATGAATAAAACTTCAGTAATCTTCTAATAGTGAATATTGTAATTGACCACGGGACAGACAGCAGTACATATCGGAGGAGCGGTGGAGAGAGAGAGGAAACGGAAGTACAAGAAACATTTGACATAACAGATATTACAGACTATTATTATAACTAAGACAGTACAGATTATCGTATTTATTATTCATAGAGAATAATCAATTTTATTGTTAGGTTCCTAACACAGTTTTTGTTATTTTAGCACAACAAAGACACTTAAAGTAAAAAGACAAACATGAGACAAACTGTGACGTTCAAACCCACTGACAAGTTACTTGCGATTGACGTTTAGAAAGTAAGCGTTGCCAGTAAAAAAAATTAGTTCCATGAGTTTACCGCAATATGGCGAGGTTTTTTATATTTCTGGTCAACCTATATGTAGTATACCCGTTATCTTAAGGACACTTGGCTCGCTCACGCACCACCACGTCTTACTCGGTCGACGGTCGGATAACAACTGAGCCCGGTGTGACCCGCACAGTGTGACGTATGCGCTCGAGACAAGTAACTGGTTTATATCCATACACTACACTATACACAAGTTCCCACACACACCACACAAACCACTCACATGCTCCACCCGCGGGCGTTTAGTCGCGCGCGGCAGCAGCAGCAGCGAGCCGTCGGAGCCCTGCGCCTCCGCCCCCGGCCCGCCGTCCGCACCGTCCACGGCCGAGACACCCTCCACCATCACGTACTGCTGGCTGCCCGACTCTGGATACATAAATAAATCTGATATAAATAATGTTACTCATAGCCCCCACACTAGGATTCCCTGTGTCGTGGGTGCCATAGACAACATGAGGGCACAGTCTGTGAATAGAAATTTAAACTTGTGGGCGAGAATGTCTGTGTGCGTGAGGTGTGTGTGTAGCGGGAGCGCGCGAGCAATAAGGTTAACAACGTAATGTAATTAATCGTTTATTACGCGAAAGCACAAAGAAATAAAAGTACATCTACACAGTTAACACAGCACGAGATATATCCACAAATAAAAGAAGGAGAAGAGAGTGATAGGCACAGAATGTAAGCACAAGCGAGAGTCTTAATAATAGGTACACGAAATAACAGTTAGAGCACAGCGTAAGCACTAGGTACATGAGAGGTAGTCGAGCGATCGAGCGACGCGGGTTTGCGTAAGGACGTATCGATGCTGACTGGGGCGCCGACCTAATGCTGGGTCTACATTAGCGAGCTACGGCGAATATTCGTGTTAACGCGATGAATGTGGCCGGGTACATCGTGTCATCGCGTAGTATTCGGGCGAAGACGATGTAGATCGGGGAGCTGTCGGTAAACTGGCGCGGATCAAAGGGATTTGTCGCGATAATATTCGCTTGGATGGCTACACCTACGTCAATTCAGTGTTTTCCAGACTTTGAAGCAAGACGGACGTGTCTGTATTTTTTGTACACTATGGAGTGGAGTAACGAAAAAGTGTTAGAGTTCATTCAATTTGATGAAATGGGGAGTATCATATGGAATCCTAGTGATCCTGACCATAAAAATAAACACATGATGCTTGGATTCACCTACAGTTACACATAGCACAATCCGGCACGATTAATCGCGTGAACTCGACACGAATCTTCGTCCGCCTTAATGTAGACAAGAGCATCGCCTATGCCCGAACACGATGTTTTTGTCGCGCCAACACGATACGAATCTTCGCCCGCTAATGTAGACCCAGCATAACAGAATGAGCTGCGTGCGCGCGGGGCGCGGGGCGCGGGGAAAGAGCAGTGAAGCTTCGGTCGGCGCCGGATACGATCGGCTCGGCTCGTCTCGGCGGCGAGACGAGTGCGTCGGAAACTCCGCGGCGCTCCAGGTTCGATTACGCGTTATGTGTTGTATGTAGTGTGTGTATGTGTGAGCGTATGGTGTATACGATAAACATAATATAATAGATAGATGTAAGTGTATATGCGAGTGTGTGATTTATAATAAACTACATTTACATAATGTTAATGTGGGACGAAGGTTCCCACAAACTCATCATACATAAGTGTAATTTTTTAAAAAAAGGTAGCAAACGAGTACTACCTTTCTACTGCCGTCCATAATAGCTGTGACCGACACAGAACTAGACTACATCGGAACTAAGTAGTTCGTTAGTTAGCTATGGTGACTTGGACAGGAACTATGAGAGTGAATCTGGACATGGAGTTATGGGTTGGGAAGATGTGATGGGTTGATATGACAATGGTGTTACCGTCTCCATCGTCGCTGGTGAGCACGCAGGTCACAGTGGAGGAGTCGTCGCCCGCACCGTCGCTGCTCACCAGCCGGTAGTCGCCTCCATCCTCGCTCCTGGAGACAACGGACCAGCATCGATACCGCCATCACAACAAAATGTAGCCGAGAGTGTAAGCTTAAACTGTCTCTGGCGAGGTCCAAAGGAGACCAGCAACTTCCTTAAGGACCTTGGGCCGGGAATATGAACATGCATGAGACATCGCTTTTTACATCGAGGATATTCTTACCCCATTGTTCATCTTCCATTTTTGCGGAAAATGATGGGAATTGTATTGTAATAAGGGTTGTTATGGACTGTATGTTTTTTCCTATCGCACGAGTACTGTTTGAAATAATAAGACACACCCGTTCACTGCTGATGGTTTATTGCAACTAAAAAAATTATGCATCTACAATGTAGACGAGCGAACTGGACAGGAATAATAAAATATAGTAGTCTTACGCACCGCGCACAAATAGTATAGTTATACTTTAGTCGTTAAATATTTTAATGATATGATGTAACTAGATTTTTAAATATGAAATGGATGTATTAAAATATGAAAGATTATTTGAGGGTATTGAACAAGCTGTTCGCTCCAGGCCCAAATCTGATGTTCTCCTTTGAATGATGTGTTACTAAAATTTATATTTTCTATTTACGTGTGCTTAGTCATGTCAATTCAATGAGGGTAACCGTTTTTGTGCTCACCAGTTGGCGCCACTGCAGACGGCGGTCATGCTGTCAAAGCCCGCCCATACATAAACATTGACAAGTGACACTTGTCTGAATACTATTCAGTGAATAGACAAGAGAGAAGTGACAGGCAGACCACCCTCTACACTAGCGGCCTCTAGCGGCGAATCCACACGCGGTTACCCTCATTGGTGGAAGATCTCCTTTTAGTAAAAAAGTTATCTTACCTGACAAGAGTGAAGTTGAGCAGATCCACTACTGTGTCCTTGGAGTCCACCACTTGCACATACTTCAGTTCTGGACCATCCGAGCTCATCTCTTCTACCTGAAATTTAATATTACCCTTACATTGGTAGAATTAGAACTGATGGATCTGCAAATGGGAAGAAATTAAAAAAAAATGTTGTTATATTGAGGCAGTGTATTAAATGACAATAGAGTAAATTCAATTAGCATTCAAACTTTATAAAAATAAAACACAAAATATGTGAATAACTGAGACAGGTTTATTGGTTTGCCAGTTTATGCTCGATTCACACATATCAGTGAAGTCACCGTTCCGTCACAGTACCGGCAAATCTTTCATACATTCACGGCATTGTCAGTGAAGTGTCAGTGCTGACAATGCCGAGAATGTATGAAAGATTTGCCGGTACTGTGACAGAACGGTGACTTCACTGATATGTGTGAATCGAGCATTACCTGTGAACTTTGAACTTGCCTAAGTTATTTGGATCATTTCTGTAAGTTATATTGTAAGTTTCAGGGCCATTATTGCTATGAATCAATGGTGTTTCTTTCAATGAGTCATACTCACCGTATTCCCCTTACTGTATGAAGCCACTTCGACAATTTCCAACTTGCCTGCAATTAAAACAATTTCTTAGACAAAATACACAATCCCATGTACAACAACCTGTCAAGTTTCTGCTACACATGAAATAGTTTTGATATTTAATAATGAGCAAGTGATCTTTGCTTTTATATATTCAGATAGATATTACAGAGACCATGACGAAGATGTCCTTCCAACAAGACTAGTTGGGAGGACATCATATACTATACTTACTGCTCTAGGATTAAAATGGATGGTTTGAAATTAAAAAATTTTTTGAAAGGCTTGTAAATGATGTCTACAATTATGATAAAATCTCACCATCTTTAAACTCAGCTGTCAACATCTCCCCGTCAGAAGAATCTCCAATATTCTGTTCTTCGTCCGACATGGTTGAAGTCTGTGATTTATACTGATGATTGGTTTTGCTGATTTATAACTGAAAAGAGAGGAGTGATGTCTAGGTTATAGCTGAGGAGATATTTCTTTATAGCACCTTGTAATGATTGGTTTAACAGAAATTTTGTTCTGGTGGGAATGGTGTGGATTCTAGTAATAGTTTAGAGGCGTCGAAATCAGTCCTTAAGGGTAGCAACGCATCGGTAACCGACAGAACATGAGTCTTACTAACTGGACTATCACTAAATTCAGTAATTATCACTAACATTCACTACTCTTTATAACCTAACGAAAAATTCAAACTTCCTGAATTCCTTCTAATAGAACAAACCTAGTCCCGAATAAATTCTTGTTCTGAGTAGGTCAAAGTTATTAAGGGTGCTAAATACACGTGTGCTATGGTCAAATCAATTAAAAATTCGCATTAATTCCAGATACATTCTTCTGCTGAGTACAATCGTATTTGTTTACGTATGATTTGACTTGCTGATTACATTTTTTGAGACTAACCGGATTACTGTGGCAAATTTTCGTTGAAGCACCATCATTTTAGGTTGCATTTTATTTAAATTCACTTGTTTATTCTAATATTTAATTCTCTAATAACATTAATCAATTCAAAGCGGACTTTATTGACAATCAGATCAGCTGGATTTTATAAATTCTTGAATTGATTGCAACACCATAGCAATTCGGTGTTTCTAGTATAGAACTTCTTTAATTTATTATTATTGCAACAATTGTAGCACTTACCTTGGCAACAATACTTTGATTATTCCAAAATACACAACACTTTATCGGCATAAAACTAGCTTAATTACAGAATGGGAGCGTAAAGTTTATAATTACTTATTAAATAATAACACAATCGCTTTCAAAGGCAATCCGCCATCTTAAATTCAATTCATCGTATTCATTCGTAATTTTCCGTGTTTGTGTTTAGGACTTCGAAGAGGCAATGAAATGACTTGACATTGACAGTCATAATGCCAAAGTTGCCATGCTTAAAAATAATTATGATTGTCTTTTGTTTTTCTCTATCATCAGAATTAACTTTTAGAAAGTAGAGCCAGGAAATTATTTAATTATTATTTATATTAAAATAGAATAGTACAGAATGTATTCAATACTAAGAAAAAGTACTTATATCATTTTAAGAAAATTATTCAGGAGTACAACATGTGATTGAATATTTAGTAAAGTCATAGTTAAAAAGATAATCCCGTATTGTCATTGTTTATTATAAACATGTACGTTTTTCAATCATAACATTCAGTGTGAATCACAATCGTCTGTGAATCACCGATGTGATTCATAATCTTACCAGACCAAGCACGATATATTTGCCCTTTTCACACACATGGAGCTATCCCTTTCTAAAGATCAATTCTAATGTAGAGTCATCGGTGCGGTGCACGCAAATAGAGTCTGCGCTGTGTGACACGATGCTTACTTTTTGTTCACGAATTTAATCCGTGCAAGTTTCTCCAGCCATCTCTCTCCCTCTTACGAAGACACCGTAAGAACTATCTAAAAACTTTAACATCGAATTGTTCATCAACAGTTCAATTAAAGTGAAAAACACTGGCACAAAATAAAACTTTATTGAATTGATTTATATTTTCTACCAGTTTAAGGGTGAAACTCGTTGTAGTTTTCAAATATTTTACGTTTGAAATTTGTGGCCTGAATCGCATTGTCGAAGTTTTTCTCTCCGTCCGTATATAAGTAAATTTCAGTGGAGAGTTATCGGGAGGTCCGTGGCTACTGCGGAGGCCGGTACTGGCAGAGAGCCGGTCTTAATTCTCTGCCATCAGATATGTTGAAGCGAAGCAATCATATATGGTAAATAATGTCAAATGTGTCAAGAAAATGAAAATGATAAAGAGGGGCGTTAAGTCTCAACCTTACGCTAGTAGCCGATTGGACTTCCTTTTTGTTCGATGTTACTTAACTTAAAGAGAAAAACGCTTATTGTTTCTAAGTGGCCAGTATTTTATAATTTTCTATGTAACTGATATAGGAGCAAGCGAGTCTTCTGATGATAAGTTTATCGTGTTTTTCATTAATAAACAATAAGGTGATTCCATAATCAGTAATTTACGCTTGAATAATTAAATGTAGAGTCTAGTAGAGTTTGGCTTTTAGCGTTAATTATTGCAGTAGCGTTAGGCAAATGGTATTTTTACCTCATTTAAGTTAATATTATGTTGCAGAATAACATAATTAGTAATAATTATATGAAATTATTTTGGCGCTACTTTCAAACAAAATAATGATTTTATAGAAGTCACAAAAAAAATTGTTGTAGTAAAAGAAATCGGTGGGTTAAATTTTAAACTAAATTTTTTACTTTGTTTTTGGAATAGCCAGTTTTTGTTACCTGTAATTTTAATAAGGTACCTACGTACTGTCTTTTTTTCTTTTGCATTTTTATCTGTTTGCCTTTGTATGCGCTAAACTTAGAAATGACTTAATATATTTGGGTGGGGCTTTCACTACTTTATTTTAGTAAATTTCACTTAAAAGTAAGTGTTTGTTCCATTTTAATCAGTTCTCAAATAAAAAAGATATGCCCGATAGAGTCAATGTAGAGTTGTCGTGGGCGTCAGCGGAAGGTGCTACATATTAGTTTGCTGCCTTGATTCCATGGAAAAACTTGCATCTCTGGTTCTCCCACGCTACGACCGCAACACTTTAACAACATCTAGTGTAAAACTCGTGTAGAGTACTTATTTCCGAAGGTATAAAATGTACACTTTACTGAATTTGGAGAGAAGTGAAAGGCGTGACATCTTAGTAGCACTATCTACCAGCAGATGTCACTATATCTCGGGATATATTTTTTTAGTTATTTTCATACTCTACTTTCCTATTTTTCCTAAAAACAATGTCTACAATTTTATTGAAAATTATTCCTATTAAACCGTTGTTTTCTGACTTTATTTGTTCTTAGCCGAGTATATTTTTCTCAACCTCATTTTAAGAAAAAATTATACGTACTTACGTATAATTTTCGCGATTTTTTACATTCTCTACAATTGCAACAACATGCGAGCAAACTTGTATTTATATTGGTGTTTACTTTCATGCAAGTAGCACCTCCCATATAGAAACATGCAATGAAACAAATAGATAATTTTTGAAAATTATTTGAAAACAAACTCAGATCAATATCTACCAGGAATCGAACCTAGGACCGTTTCGCAGGCAAGTAACTATGGGGTTCGAGGAGCGGTAAATATGTTTTCGAAAGCCATACTTTTAGCCCAAGACTTAAGATACATAGTAAGTACTTAGAAAATTGTAGAGTCATCTCTACTAGAGTCAGGGCTAGACACATTCTAATCAATTATTATAAGGAAAAAAATGTAGTCGAATAAATAACTCGTCTTTACGTTAAAATAACTTGAAATGGATACACAGTACACACATAAAAAATGTAAAAAAAATCCCTTCCTAGTTCTCAAACTATGCATGTGTAATTTGTGCTACGTATGTATGTACAAATACTGTCAACAAGTTATAGCGATTTTATACAAATAAAATTAAAATTGATACCTACATAATTATATGGCAAATTATATATTCTAATGGCAATTAATTAAATAAATTATTTGATAAATCAAACTCACAAAAATAATCAAACTCAAAAAATTGTAAACGATTTTGAAAATAGAAATGTGTAACTCTGCAAAAGGAAGTCACAGGTGCTACCAGGTGATGGTGAGAAGAAACTTCTCGATTTCGTTTTTCAGAACTGTTTAACATTGATTATTCATTTCCATTGTTTAAAACCCATACATGACGACTTGGAGGCGACATATTCAGATGGTGGGGGCTTAGACCGGCCCCCCACCACGACCGGTTTCCCTCGTAGCGTAGGACTCCCCGACAGTGTTACCTTGCCTTCGGTATATATGCAGAGAATTGAAAAATCTCCCATACCGTGAGTCAGGCTCTGCGCTCTGATTGGTCGGTTCGCGTGACGCAACACGTCAGTGAAGGGGCCGTGTGTAAAAAGGTGTAACTGTTTACTTCGTTTTTTTGGTTTGTTTTGTTCGAAACTTGTACTAGTATTTATAATCTGGGGTTCGCGTATGGTTGAATTATGCATAAACTGCATTTATTTGTATTGAAATAAGTAGTTATGTAGGTACATAACATAATTATAAAAACAGTCTTCAACAATTCTTACCTAAATAAACTACGCAGCACTATTACGTAATAAATCAAATTACCTACATGCTTCTACACATCATTATGTAAATGGGTTTAATGTAAAAACGGCATTGCACGCAAGCGTTCATATTATAGCTCGCGGCCCTGTGTCTCCGTATTAACTTTAAATAAACAAAATAAAGGAAAAAGAGACTAGCTGGTAGACTCAGATGACATTTATTTATTTTAGCACTAAAAGATTCGTGAGTATTTGAATACATTATACGCATATGTCACACACGTATTACGTACCCATATTATGCACGATTAACTAGTCGGGCTAATCCGACGTATAATTTATTTATTTTTTATAACAGTAACTATAGATGAATGATAGTTATTCAGTACAATGATAAATACTAATAACTATATTCAAATGGACATTAATAGGTATACTTAATATGTTTATAGTGATTCATAGACTTAAAACATGTTATTATTATACTGTTGAGTGTACATATGTGTGGTATTTACTTACTAATATAACCACAAAAATTTCTTCAAGCCCTTTTCTAATCAACAAAAATTCAAAATGTAAATTTCTTTACTTACACCATTTCTGTTCGCTTGCTCGAACCTAATAAAGGGAATTGCCTCACCCTACTTACATAAGGCCGGTATGAACATTACCGCATTGAATCGTGCTGCGATACATCGTATTCAAATGGTCTTCAATGTGAATACAAATGCAACATACGAACAATTTTAATATGCTTTGGTGGCCTTATGATGACCACTGATCTCTTCCAAACGACTAAAGACCGTAATTATTTAAATTTATGCCAAATATAGAAGGAAAAATAAACTATTATATTATATAATATACACAAACTTGCTAGCAAATTAATATAAATTTAACATGATTTAGTACACAGAAAATTATACTATTATATTTGTTGGGGTGTAAGGGACTCGTACCCTAGAATTACTGGTAGGGCAGTGGCCCGCCAGCTGTGAATATCACCTTCTTGCTAGAACAGCTGCTAAACGACTAAACGTGTTTTGAGGCAGGGGGGAGGGCTTGACAGCCAGTATTTTCATTATAAATTTAATTTTAGAATACCTTACATTTGCCCTAAAATCATTCGGTTGCAATATCTATGCCCATTTTGGGCAACGAATAAGACCGAACGTGAAAGCGAAAACGTTTAATACGGCCTTTATATTAGTGCCCCTCCCCCCCTCTCTGCGTCTCTTCCGGTCATGTACTCTGTGTGACGTCGTTACCTGGGTTGCCACACCTCCGGGATTGACCCATAGTTCACGGGACTTAATCGTATCCCGGATACAGATCTAATATGGGTAAAAAAAAATCATAAATAAGTAAGTAGCTAAAAATAAACTCTGATATTATATGGTTTTAAACTTAATATAATCTCGGAGAATAAACATTTTAAATGCTTACCGCAGACATGCTGTGACCGTGACTAATGCAAGTGGATCAGTATTCGATGCAATTAAAACTTTTATGTCTTCAAAATATGATGCTCACATATGGTTTTCAAATCAGGCTGGTTGTGAAAAGCAATTTAAATTGATTTATTTATATTGATAGGTAACGTCAATAAAATAATAGCCGACTAAAATTCCTCTAGATTCATTCCAAATGTCCCCTGAGTTTTTTTGTCTGGGCCTTCAGATATGGGTATTTTCTTTCCTCTTTCCTAAGTATCAAAGGTGTCAAAGCATGGGTGATATCTTTTTAAGGGGTGACCACCCGAAGTGCTAGTCAACACACGAGCATGCACACGAATCAAATACGCAAACACATGCGCGCCAGCGAACGCGGGAATCTTAAATATTTTTCCAGTATTGCAACCTCCGGTACATTCTGATTGCAACGTGTTACATCGCAGCTCCAATCCTACCAGCTGTATTATGAATAAATATATTTACTACATAATAAAATGCCTGATAAAATTAGTAACAACATTATGTTCCGATATCTACACGCGTCAGCGTCACGGATCCGTCATTTTTAACCGACTTCAAAAAAGAAGGAGGTTCTCAATTCGACCGTATATATGCTTTTTTTTTATGTACGTTCAGCGATTATTTCGTCGTTTATGGGCCGATTTTGATAATTCTTTTTTTGTTGTAAAGTAGATATGCGCAGTGGGGTCCCCTGATAAGGAAACCAGGATCTGATGATGGCATCTCAGAGAAATCGAGGGGAACTTTCGAAAATTGTATGGACAACTAGTGTGTTTGTTCATGTTATCATAAGTACACTAAAGCGCTACCATTTCATGAAGATCTGGAGTCGATCTGATGAAGCCGAAAGACAGTCGAGGGAACTCCTCAACGATTTACTGCAGTTATCTAGTGCTTGGGCTTCATTAATTTGTAGTGACGAGAACTTTACACTTACATGTTGAATTGAGCGCCATTTGGCGAGTAGTTTTTGAGTTATCTCTACTTATCAAGATTGAAGTCGGTTATTTTTTTTGTAAAAAGCAATTATATAAGGAACTAGCGGACCGCCCGCGGTTTCACCCGCGTGGATCCCGTTCTCGTGGGAATATATGCATGTATTATACATAAAAACCCCGCATTGGAGAATTTAGCTACAAGTCTCTTATTACTGTAATTTTTTTAAACGGCTTAAATTCCCAAATTTATAATTCGCTATTTGCGTCATAAAATGGTGTTTCCTTTCTTTAGCTAATTACTTGACATGAGGTATAGTAGCTACGTCACGTGTGGGTGTGCCGGTTAAGTATTTTATGAAAATATTTCGCGTGGCTGGACTTTAATTATAACACCTTATTGCTTCTGTCTAATTAAAATTGGTTGCCTGTAAAGTCGGTATACGGGCGAAAGTTTTACGTGACAACGACTTTGAGTGGTAAAATAATTTTAATGTGAATATTCATTCGTATAGTAGGAAGAAGGATGAAATAATAGTAACAATTTAAAACATTTATTTATACAAAGAATTATATTTAAAACATTGTAACACCATCCGCCATCTAGCGCTGCTAACCGTTAGACCATTAACCATTAGTCACAACTAAGTGAGGTAACAAACGAGATTACTTACTCTACTTCTTCAGTGATGGCGCTGTACCATTTTCTGAAACACGCCAACGTGTGTACGCCGTAGCTACCATAAGTAATGTTAAGGAGGAAGGGACGCGTGCCTTTCACTTTTTATGTCTGTCTCTCTCGCTCTTAGGCGGGCTAACCATGCCCGAGTGGAAGGGACGCGTGCCTCTCACTCTCTCGCTCTCATTGTAAGCGCATAACGTGAGCGGAGCGTGACACAGTTTCTTGAAGTGCCACCCGGTAAACCAATTTATAAGACGTTATCACGTCAAAACCTTCCTCTTGAATCACTCTACCTATTACAAAAAACCGCATCAAAATCCGTTGCGTAATTTTAAAGATTTAAGCATACAAACAAACAGACAGACAAAAATAGCGACTTTGTTTTATACTATGTAGTGATGATGCAAGCAGGTACATTTACAATGTATACGACTCGAATGGCGCAATGGTTAACACGCCAAAACGCTATGCCAAGGATTCGATTCTCGGCGAGACCGCGAGGTGGAAATTTGAATGATATTGTCTTACAAGGATCTTTTGGCGCGTGGGTGATAGAGACAGTGCCTTACAGTTTGCCTTACCTGTATCCTTGTACGACTGTAAGTTTAAATTACGTTCTATGTCTGGGTGTGTGCTTGTCTTGTGTGTTGTCTTGTCTATGATGACACCCACGACACGGGGAATCGTATGAGTATGATTACTCCTAATGGGTAGAATTGAACGTCATTTAGCGAGTAGTTTTTGAGTTATCTCTGTTTGTCGCTGTTGAAGTCGGTTATTTCATTTTGTAAAAAAATACTTATAATTTGTAGTCGGTTATAAAAATATACACGTATCGACACGGACATAATTACAATACTTATAAGGATTTAAGAGAGTGCATTCTAGATTAAATTTGTGACAAGACACGCATCCAAAAAAAATTAACAGAATTACAAAAGCAATTTAGAAAAGGAAGTGAAATCCCGGCGAAAACAGTTTGCACGGATTAGAAAAGAGTATCAGACGTCCTAACTTTACTCGGCCTGACTCTACATGCCGTATTTTCACTCTACACTCAAATCTTCACAACATACATAATATATAATTCTACTCTCCACCTTAGACAAAATGCACAGTATGGTTTAAAGGACCCAATAGCCTTATTTTTAGTGGCCGTGCCTGCGAAGCGAAGTCCTGGGATCGATTCCCGGTACCAAATATTATGTGACAGATGAATATATAGGTAATCTCAATTGATAGAGAAGTGTTATTTATGTTGTCCATACCGTACGATACGTCGTTACCTTTTTTTTTTTTTTAAGCTATTGTATAGCTTTTATCGCGGGCCTTGGGCGCGGGGACCGAATGCAGAAATTTCGTAACGAAAATTTATTACACCCTACACACAGACATAGTTACTATGTCTATGCACCCACACATCGATAAATACCAGAACTTTTAACTGAGTTAACTAACTTTTACTTTATAACGGCTAAACCGATTTGGCTAATTTTAGTCTTGAAATATTCGTGGAAGTTCAGGGAAGGTTGCAGCGATGAGAAAATATGAAAAATTGCGAGGTAAATACTAAAAAAATGAAAATTTTAATTTCCCATACAAATCTTACCTGTCAAACATTTGATTTTCGCCCCGTCGGTTCGGTGTTTTAAGAATAATTACATGTAGATCTGGATTAAATAAGGCGTTGGAATCGACAACATGTATTCATAATAGTCGAATTATCGCGTATTTAGATTTAAAACATACAAAATAATAACATGACATAAAATAATGACACTATATTAATGACTTGAGGGTGATAGAGACAGTGCCATACAGGCAAGGCAAACTGTAAGGCACTGTCTCTGTCACCCACACGTCATTCACGCGCCAAAAGATCGTTGTAGGACTTAAATGTCAAATGTCAATTTTCTTTTTAAAAAGAATTATTTTGTCAACTGAAATAGTTCTTATGCTTTTGTTCAGAATATTTAAATCTTCTTTGCACAAATTAATGCATTATCCGTTTCTAATAAACTTTGATGTAACTTTTGATAACTAGGCAACTAAATGAAAACTGGTACACCACTTTCTTATCCCACTGTAAAACAGTGAATATCTGTACTCGTATAATTTGTGTACAAAGTGTTTTAAATATGAATAAACAAAGTGCATTTATTAATGAAGAAAGTCACGAAAAAATTGTGAAAGAAAATGAGTTATTACTCTATATACATTCATTTTATTATTATTATCACAAATGCAGTATTATTTTTTGTTTTGTTAATTTATATATAATGCTATGCAATAGCTTTACCGCGGCAGTCTCCGAGTGCTACACGTCTTTTTTTTTTTTTTTATGGAATTAAGATAGCAAACGAGCATGCAGTACCACCCTTCCCCTGCCGCCCATAACAACTGTGACCGACCTAGAACTAGACTCAAAGGGACTAGGATGGTTAGTCCAGTTAGTAGATGGTGTTAGAATATTAGTTGGTTAGTTTGTTAATAAGTGCGAGGACAGGGTATGTTAGTGATAATTAGTCCTGTTAGTTAATGTTAGTAATAGTCCAGTTAGTTATTGTTAGTATGAGTCTTGTTCCAATTCGGTCACAGATGCGTTGCTACCCCTGAGGTCTGAGATGGTCGCCTCTAAAAAAGTGAAACCGGCTCCACACCTTCCTATCCTACCTTAATGCAGGGGCATGATTATTATTGTTATAGTTATAGTTAAAACGATTTGATAGGTGGTAGAGCCTAGAGTTCACCCAGGGAAGTACCACCGCCCGCCACGGTATTTAGCACCATTTCTACCGCCATAATTATTGGTATAACAGTAGTAGAGTATTCTATTCTATAAGTAACAGCAATTGTAGAAAGGTGTGGAGTCGGTTACACTTTTTTAGGGGCGATCATCTCAGTCCTCGAAAATAGCAACGTCTCTGTGACAGAGTTAGAACGAGACTCATACTAACATTAACGAACTGGCTACTAACATTAAACTAAAAGGCCTAACTTAACAGTCCATGGCCAAACTAACCAACTAATGCTGCTAAGTAACTGACTAACCACCGTAGTCCCGATGTGAGTCTTGTTCTGTGTCGGTCACAGCTCTGTCATGGCGGCAGCGGAAGGATGGTACTTGCTCGATTGCTACGTGAATTCCATTAGGAATTGAACGACGAGGTGCAAAACGGTAGTGCACGCGGGCGCGCATACATCTAACGGCGGCATTGTAATCTATAATCATGATTACTGATTAATAATCATGATTAGTTGATTACAGCCAACAAAACAGGAGTCGAAGCCGCCCGGCGGTGCCTGCCCGGTAGGATCCAAGTATTCGTCATTCTCACAGTCGTGGTATCGGTGAATACATTCTAGCAATTTGATCTAGTCGACAGAATGGCAAATCTTGAAGTTGGCTCTTATGCGACATGAAATAGGGTCTAATTTGTGTGCGACGCGCATTGATTGCGGCGGCTGCGCGGGCCGCCTTACCGCGGGCCACGGACTCCCTGATTGTACAGAGACGCGGTTTGCTTATATGCAACCAGATTGGAATGTATTGATAGCGTGATTCAGGATTTACAGAGTAGTGTAGCGACAGAGAGTTCGGTTATTTTTAATTAAAATTGACTTAAGTGGGTATTTTGTTAATACACTTTTATAGGTTATTATTGATTCTACCACCGTTAGGAAATTATGTTTATAGCATTGAGATGGGTAATAAGTATAAGTTTACCTAATGATAATATGTAGGATTTGGATAAACGCTTAAGAATAACAAAATAAAATAAACTTGGGTCAAGAAAGAAATTTGTAAACTCCTTGCCAAGAGACAACAAAGTTGCATTAAGTATTTTTAATAGAAATTGCTAGCAAATAAGCAGACATACCATCTAACATTGTGTATTAATTGCTTTCTGTATTTATTAATAACACTTTAAGTAGCAAAAGACATGTTGGCAGCTAAAAATAAAGCGGGAAACCTTTCCCTTTCATCATCATCATATCGACCCATCATGACCCACTATTGAGCACGGGTCTCTTCTCAGAACTAGAAGGTTAAGCCAAAAGGAACGCTGGCTGCGTGCCTGCAGACTTAAAACGCCTTTGAGATTTGCAAACTCTCTGGCGTGCAGGATTCCTTATGATGTTTTCCCTCACCGTTATAGACAGGGAGATTTAAATGCTTAAAACGCACGTAACTCCTCAAATTCAGAAGTGCGTGCCCTGGGATTCGAATCCTGACCTCCCGAGTAGGCTTAGCTACTTAAGTATTGAGTTGAGGAGTTTCCTTATTTGGAACCAATCCAGACCTTAATATCCGGACTCTTGTCATACAGTAGAATTTTCAACAAAACTCAATATGCAAAGTCCGTAGTAACAAGATATACCCACTTACTTTGTTCTAATTCACCTTACAATTTGACCCAACCAACACATATTGCAAAGTTAAGTAAAGCCTATAAAAAAATGTAAAGCCTCTGTGCTAAGCTACTCTGCGGCAGGTCTGGAGGGGCAGTAGGAATCAGGTTTCACAGTTAAGGCCAAGCACTTACCAGCTGAGCGCACAGTGTATACTATTGTATTGTATGTCTTTCTGTGAACTTAGGGTCAGCGATCGGACAATGCCCCGTACAAAAATGTATTGTTGTGGTTCCGGTTATGCTTTTTAGGGTCGATTAAAGTCACATGTGTAGGAACATATCTGTGACTGAATTCGAATGAGAATCTTACACTAACACTAACTACTAAGTAGTCTAACTTAGTAGTCTTAGTCTACCAATTAAATATTTACTGGACATTAAACAACAATTAGCAGTTATATCACTAAAAAGTCCCTACCCCAGTCTTCATATTACTAATAAACTAACTAACTAATGTTCTACCACCGTCTACTAGTCTTACCATCACCTTTTAGTCCCGATGTGAGCCTTGTTCTATCGGTCACAGTTGTCATGGCGGCAGCGGAAGGTGGTGCGCGCTCGTTGGCTAACATAATTCCACGAAAAAAACCCTAAGTTCTTTCTGCATCGTTGAGAATCGAATCCAGGACCATTAGGACGTCCAGTAAGTCACTATTGCGCGTTAATCCATATATTACATCCTCCTTCCCTTTGAGTTGTGAGTTAACACGCCGATTCCAAGGGCCCTGAGTTCGATTCCCAGCAATGTGGAAATTTTAATGAAGAATTTAAACCGTTCTCGGCCTGGGTGTGTGTCGTTGTCTTGTTGTCCATGGTATACACGACACAGGGAATCCTAGGGTGGGACTGTGAGTGTCTTTATATAAGTATTTGTGCAGTTTAAGCTCTTGCCAGGAACACATCGGCGCGGCGTGCCCACATAAAATCGTATAATCGCCAATAAATCGCTGTGATATCGATGGCTACGCCATGGCGTACCGATCGGTCGGTGGTGATGTCTATCAGAAGGTTCCTTTTTCGACTATACTACGATTCGACTAGACTAAATACTTGCGTTGTCTTTAAATTACCGTACTTCAACTTCAAATGCCGCCTTAACCAATTACGGTGCTCGCTGCCGTGACGGGCAACGTAGCGTCACGTACTACGGTATACTGTGGCCATAACTACTGTAGTTATAGCTGTACGGTATATTATACTGTGGCTATAACTACTGTGGTTATACGTCGAAGAAAGTGAAGCGATCACTGGACTCACTGGGGAGCAATGGCCTGGCTCTGTTTTAACAGTCCCTGTCCTCACACTTATTAACAACCTAACCAACTAATATTCTAACACCATTTACTAACTGGACTAACCATCCTAGTCCCTGAGTCTTGTTCTGTGTCGGTCACAGTTGTTATGGGCGGCAGGGGAAGGGTGGTACTGCATGCTCGTTTGCTATCTTAATTCCATAAAAAAATAACTAAGTACAAAATAGGAGGAGGTTCTCAATGCGACTACAGTCAACGCACTTAAAATATACCTATTTCAAGAAAGTTATCGATTTTTTGTATGTGTGTCACCTCAAACTTAAAGTGTGAGGCTATTTAAATTTGTGCGACATCTGACGAGTCGTTTTTGAGTTATCTCAATTATTGCATAATTAATTAAGTTCAGTCACGTTCATTATGGTTCCATCTGATTACTTTAACTAATAATATACCTGTTCTCAAAAAAAAATACTATTTCAAAATCGACAAGTGGAAATAACTCAAAAAGTACACGTCAGATGCCGCTCAAATTTATGTGAGACCACATGACAACCACTAGCAGTATTTCAACTGTAGTCGAATCTTTCTAATCTCACGGAGAGCCGAGCCATTCATACAAGGCATGGTTCACAATTCTGAGGAACTCTACAAACTCTACATCCTTGGCGAAAGCGTGGCTGTTTTGCTTCCACAGACATTTTCATTGGCTTAAAAGATAACATTAGTTACTTAAAAAGTTTGTCTGCTATTTACATAAAATTATAAGGATTACAGTAACACCTTACAGTTACTATAGTATACTACACCTAAGTTTGTAAGTACTTATTTCAGTGCAATAGACCTTTGTGAACGTTACTTGTATGACGAGCCCTTTTGGGGTCAAACTTTTGTTATTATTTGATGTTATAATTATTATAACCACGACAGTTACCCGCATTTTGGTGGTTTATCTATTTTCTTGCGATAGATAGACCCCGTGGCAAACAGGCAGACAGCAGAACTAAGCATGTCAATAGAGTTTCATTTCTAACCTTCGGGTAAGGAATCCTAAAAAATTGTAATCCTACTTAGACAGACATTTATGTACATACTTACACACATACGTATCTGTATATACCTGGAAACTATCAATGTACCTAAAGACGCAATTAAAAAAACCCCACACTCACACTAATAGAAAATCCCCAAAGAAAGTATCTACCCAAATAAATATAGTAGAAGCAAAGACGACGAAACCCTTGTTATTATGTAATTGATTATACGTTTCAACCCCGTTTTTACCCTGTAGCACCCTCGCTCTGCGCAGGTCCGAGTCCTGTCACGGCGACAACCACTGAACGAACATTAAATAACAAAAACATTACTATTAACAAAGAATTTAACATCCAGGCAGCTTTATATAAGGTAATATTTATATTTTTGTACACCGTGAATCAATAATTGCGTTAGGGTAAGTTTTTATACGTTGTTGTACTCGTTAAATTAACTAGATACTTAATTGTTTTCATTGATGTGTAATATCACTGAAATAATAATAAATTAAAGGGTTTATAATATTTATAAAGAGTCGTTAAAGATGCTTTAATTTATTTTATCAAAATGAATTCTTTCTTGTATTTTTGTTGATAATTAAAATGTTACTTTTACTTTGACATCGTAACGAGGATTCTAAGGATATTGTACTTAATTATTAAAATACAAGAACAATTGAATTAAGAATATCATTCCTTTCGTTTTTAAATTTTTCTTTTAGGTATGAAGATGCAAGTTGTTATGTTAATAACATAACTACTTAATCCTTGAAATATTTGCCAACAATGGTTTTATCTTTAAATTAGAATTAGAAAATAGTGTTCAGGGATTACTACATTAAAATCCGCTATCCCAGGACACGGAGATGTCCAGCAGCGGCACGGGAGCGGTGTTCTTCCTCGGGAACCGGGCGCACTACCAGGTAAACATACACGAAATACAAACAGTGAAGAAAAATTGTCTCTGTATGAAGAGGTGTGGCAATTTCAAACAACTAAACTGTGAATTAATGAAGGCTGAACCACGTTAGGCTATGTATTTTCACGTTTTTTTTATTGAATTAAGATAGCAAACGAGCATGCAGCACCACCTTCCGCTGCCGCCCGTGACAACAGCTGTGACCATTGTGTGTGTGTGTGACAACTGTGATGCGTTGCTACCCCTGAGGACTGAGATGGTCGCCTCTAATAAAGTGTAACCGGCACGGGACAAACGGGAATCCGTGAAGTGGGGGTCCGTCGACATCTGTGTAGGGGTCACATAAGTATGACGTTATTAATTTGGCAAAGGGAGATCTTCCGCCCAGCGAGACGACATTCATGGGGCGGGATTTTGTATATAAAATATGGGGGCGGCGTAGAAATCATCGACAGCGTGATTCACGTTTCGGGACGTTATCGTGTGACGTAGGTATGTGATGTCGCCACATAATGCCAGTGTAACTTCTTACCAAACGCAGAGTTAATATTTCTATTTTTCGCTCGCGCCCGGCACCACCCAACACCTGCGAAGAAGACCCTGAAAACCGGGGTAGCTACTAGCTGTAACCTCACACCGGTTTACTTTTATGCCGCCCCGCCGTGGTCCTTTTACCCTTCCATGGGTTCTGCTTGCGTGCGGTGCACGCCTTGCCCGTTTACGGCGGCCCTTTTTTATGCGCGGTTACACTTTTTTAGAGGCGACCATCTTAGTCCTCAGGGGTAGCAAAGCATCTGTGACTGAATTAGAACGAGACTCATTGAGTCTATTTCTGGGTCGGTCACATTTGTCCTGGGCGGCAGCGGAAGGTGGTGCTGCATGCTCGTTTGCTATCTTAATTCCATAAAAAAATCGCCATTACAACTGTTACCATGACCATGGACCAGGTGCTGGACCAGCCCGAGCCGCAGTTGGACGCAGAGAACGGCAACACGGAGGAGTACGAGGCGCCGGCGCGGCTCTGGCGGTACGACTGCCCCAACGACTGGAGCTGCTGTGACGATGTGCACGGTGAGAGCATCTAGATCTACCTATCAGTATTATTGCGTCTACTGCTAACATAGGCCTTCCCTAAGTTGCGCCACTCCGCGACTGACACTTCTGAATCCAACACTTGTTCGGTGGCAGTCCTCTATGCTCTTTTTCTGAGATGAGACCTCCGCTCGAGTACACGTTACAAAACTTAAAATACATTAAAACTTAGCAATTTTCACCTGATGCATGTTTCCCAAAATGTAATTATAATTCCTACCTAATTGCGATTACCTCTGGAGACACAGAAATGCGGGACTAAGAAGGCTTTAACTACATTTTCTCCAAAAGCACTCTCGGGGGCATTTTTGGCCCTCTTGTGATTTTACCTACCTGTCATTTTACGTCATCCCAGACACATACGCAAAGTAATTTTGCGTTTCTGATCTAATACCCGGAACCCTTCTTTCTCCTCCCCGCAGTGTCGTACGAGTCGGACAAGCAGGAGCCGGGCACGTGCGTGAAGCGGCGCGTCAAGCGGCGGCCGAGCGACGCGTGCGACGAGATGCAGCCCGCCGCGCTCAACCACGTCGACGACAAGTTAGTGCCGCGCTACTCTAGCCGGGGTATTGTAAGGGAAGTGTGGGGCGTGCACCGCGGGTGGCAGCAATCCTCATGTTCTCCCCCCCAGTGTCGTACGAGTCGGACAAGCAGGAGCCGGGCACGTGCGTGAAGCGGCGCGTCAAGCGGCGGCCGAGCGACGCGTGCGACGAGATGCAGCCCGCCGCGCTCAACCACGTCGACGACAAGTTAGTGCCGCGCTACTCTAGCCGGGGTATTGTATGGGAAGTGTGGGGCGTGCACCGCGGGTGGCAGCAATCCTCATGTTCTCCCCCCCAGTGTCGTACGAGTCGGACAAGCAGGAGCCGGGCACGTGCGTGAAGCGGCGCGTCAAGCGGCGGCCGAGCGACGCGTGCGACGAGATGCAGCCCGCCGCGCTCAACCACGTCGACGACAAGTTAGTGCCGCGCTACTCTAGCCGGGGTATTGTAAGGGAAGTGTGGGGCGTGCACCGCGGGTGGCAGCAATCCTCATGTTCTCCCCCCCAGTGTCGTACGAGTCGGACAAGCAGGAGCCGGGCACGTGCGTGAAGCGGCGCGTCAAGCGGCGGCCGAGCGACGCGTGCGACGAGATGCAGCCCGCCGCGCTCAACCACGTCGACGACAAGTTAGTGCCGCGCTACTCTAGCCGGGGTATTGTAAGGGAAGTGTGGGGCGTGCACCGCGGGTGGCAGCAATCCTCATGTTCTCCCCCCCAGTGTCGTACGAGTCGGACAAGCAGGAGCCGGGCACGTGCGTGAAGCGGCGCGTCAAGCGGCGGCCGAGCGACGCGTGCGACGAGATGCAGCCCGCCGCGCTCAACCACGTCGACGACAAGTTAGTGCCGCGCTACTCTAGCCGGGGTATTGTAAGGGAAGTGTGGGGCGTGCACCGCGGGTGGCAGCAATCCTCATGTTCTCCCCCCCAGTGTCGTACGAGTCGGACAAGCAGGAGCCGAGCACGTACGTGAAGCGGCGCGTCAAGCGGCGGCCGAGCGAGGCCGACGACGACATGAAGCCCGCCGCGCTCAACCACGTCGACGATAAGTTAGTGTCTTCGGGGCATTGGACTTTCCTGATCACTGAGGCCTACGCCTCCACTCTTATCCATAGTTGAGTCAGGTTGAATCTGAACCAGTTAGAATAAGGGAGGCAGGGGTGAGAGTTTTCCTTACAGGTCTCCTGATGAAGTACCTACGTGTTGTATACTTTAAAACTTAGGTACCTACTTCGAAAATTTAAAACTGATTTCGATGTGATTTTCGCTTTTGTCAATAATATTTTATACAAATTCAAATTTTATAAAAAATCTTAAGTTTAATTACACTATCGCTCTAACTAATAATTCCATCCTACTTGCGTGATATTCGACGAAAAAAGGAAGCTGTGATGAAGCTCTGATGATGAAGGATGTTGCCGCCGTACATGCAGGCTTGCACGCCCGCTTACGGCGGCCCTGTCAAACAAAGTTAAAAATTATTTTGTCCTGTTAGTAGTTGTAAGTAATAGTCTATCCCGGCTGATATATAGTCTGCTCCCATTAGCGAGGCGCTGAAGACGAAGAGCAAGCGCACACCACTGCTGTCGTTCCTGTGGTCGCTGGCGCGCCGCAAGCCGCGGCTGGAGTCGGCGCAGCTGCGGCGGCTGCACGGCGCTCTCGCCTGCACCTACCGCGAGTCCTGCCGCTGCCTCGACTGCCAGGTATTATTGTCCTACTTACCTAGCGTCATAATAATTGTTTTTAAGAGCAATTGTGTTCCGGATAGGAGGGTGTGGAGCCGGTTCACTTTTTTAGAGGCGACTATCTCAGTCCTCAGGGGTAGCAACGCATCTGTGACCGAATTGGAACAAGACTCACACTAATCATTACTAACTGGACAATTTCTAATATTAACTAACAGGACTATCACTAACAGTCCCTGTCCTCACACTTATTAACAAACTAACCAACTAACATTCTAACACCATCTACTAACTGGACTAACCACCCTAGTCCCTAAATTGGGTCTTGTTCTATGTCGGTCACAATTGCCATGGGCGGCAGCGGAAGGGTGGTGCTGCATGCTCGTTTGCTACCTTAATTCCATAAAAAAAACACATTAGTTCAGCAGTAACTACCTATTTTATTTTTTATAGCCTGAAGGGCTGACGTAAAAACAGACGTGCCACCTGATGGTAAATGGTCATCGTCGCTTATAGACACGAGCAACACCAGGGGAGTCACCAGTGCAACGCCGGCCCTGAAGGAGAACTCTTTTTACACCTTTTTAGAAGAACCCCATGTCATAGCGCTCCAGGAATACCTCAGAGGGAAGCTCATTCCACATCCTCCACGTTCGTGGCAAAAACGATCGTGAAAAACAGACCGCAGGCGTTCCCCACGAGTCCAAGCGATGTGTGATGACCTAATGATTACACATACCTAAATAGCGTAGCTGTAACTATGGCTATGGCTACCCTGCCTCTGCCTAGACTGCCAGATCCCACCCTATCACCTTAGTAGCGTAGCAGTAACTATGGGTGCAACCCATTAATGGCAAACTAAGCACGGGCCTCTCCACTACGCTGCGAGTGCGGATTTGTGGAGGGTGGCCAGCCCAGTATCGGAAGTTTTCATGTTCGAAGGCCTCCGACATAGCTTCGGCATATCATGGGCATACGCAGGTAGGAGCAAGAGAAGCCAGCTACCCGCCTATATAGTCCTCGGTAAAGTATCTACGGTAGCTAAACTGTTATAAAAATCTCCCCTCTCCCGGGAACCCTAGATCCGGAGCAGGGATGTTGCGAATATCAGCATCAGCATCAGCATCCGCTGATTATCAGCATCCTCTGATTATCAGCATTCATTTTAATATCAGCATCAGCATCCGCATCCGCAACAAAAGATGCTGATTTTTAATGCTGACATTCAAGTCATAATAACGTAGGTATTCGGCGAAGGCGGGATTTAGCAGTGCTGGAATTATCTACAGGCCTTCCCGAAATAGATTCCAAGCAGAAAAGGCATCTTAGCTTCTGTTTTTAAAATATATCTTACCATTACTAAACTTGCAGTATTAATAACAATATATTTTTCATCCCACCTATTCGAAAAGAGCTGGGCTGAGTGCGAGTTTTAAGTGACAAAACGCGCTCGCTACGTAACTGCGAGTTAGCTAAAATTTGTATGGGATCCAAGCTGAGTCATTTACGTCCCGCTAGGTGGCTCTGCTCCGATTCCATACAAATTTTAGGTAACTCGCAGTTACGTAGCGAGCGCGTTTTGTCACTTAAAACTCGCACTCAGCCAGGTTTCATTCAAACCCGGACCGGACCCTCCGAGTAGGAGGCCGAGTTCTTAACCACTAGGCTATAAACGTATTAACAGATCACAGTTTTTTCATCTATATTATACCAATTTTCCAAGGTATTTGAGGTGAGAAAAACTACAGAAATTGTTATTGTATATATTTTTTTATTTGAAATACTAAAATACCTTAGAATTTTTATTAAAATCTCAAATTCACTTATTGACAACCCTACAGCGAATGTAACAAGTTTTGTGTACACAGCAAGTTAGTAGCAATGAAGGCCGTCTTAAAGCTTAAAATAATTTTATTACGAGCACCAATATTATGTCAATTATTGAATTTTTTTATCACTTGTAACATTTTTGGTAGTGTAACCTTGAAAGACAACAGTGAAAGAGTTTATAGTGGGTTATAGTGGCCCATAGTATACGGTCTACTATTGGGCCACTATAGGACAATAAAATTCGTTTTAACAAGAAGACTGTTGTTAAATTTATATTTACTTAACCAATATTATTATGCGAGTTTACTTTAAAAATTCTACATCATTTCATGTTGTATAATTTGGTGTACGGGCTAAGCACGTACAAGTCACATCGTGACACAAATTATAATATTGAATATCAGCAATATCACGACACAGATTTATTAACATACATAACACTAGCATAGATTTATAAGCAAACATAACAGTTTATTTAGAACATCGCAATTAGTTCCTTTAACGAAAGCATAATGTATAGTTAGATCACTTCTTCAGAGTTAGTCCGCAATCAATCATCATCGCGCGCGCACTCACTATATCATCCCCATCATAGCATAAATATCAATATCAGTATCAATTTAATATATTTCATCAATATCAAATATCATAGTTTTATTCACTATCATTCTAAGGGTGTTAACGAACCCCTTACATGGTCCTTCGAGCCACCGTATAGGCGGGACTTACGCGTATTTGCATCTTACACGTGTCGAGTTCGTCGTGGTGCCGTCTACACAGCGTGGATATCATCAGTCCGAGCAAAGAGGAGCAAGTCTACCGTGCATCCAGCAGGGCGTGTGGTATAATTATCAAGTAAGATCTTTCCTTTTTACATCTTACTTACTTATCAATCTTATCATCATCATGGAAGATTTAGTGGCCACCCAAAAGCAGATCATCTCCGCATTTGAGCAGATTTATACTAATTTTAAAAAGGACAGCGGTGAGAGGAAGACAGCTGATTACATTCAGCGAAGGCTGGATACTCTTGACCAGCATTGGCAAGAGCTTCATGAAAATCACGTTAAGCTTTATGATTTCGGTGTGTATTCCCATACTTATTTCACCAGTAAAGTGTATGAGAATGCAAAAGGCAGGTATGAAAATATTAGATCGGCAATTCAAAATTATGAATGTAAGGACAAACCGCGGACACCTGTTTTATTGAAAGCGCCGACATTCAACCCGCAACCCGGTGGGTCACATGACACCCCCTCCGGGCAGCAGTATCAATCACGGGCCACTAGCAGTAAATCAGAGGACATGCTGCGGAAGCAGTCCAGTAATTTCAAAGCTTTCAGAAGAACGGTAGCGAACATAAACCTTGACTTGGTAGAGGAGCAGTGGGAGTTTAAGGATTTGTTATGTAGCATACAATCTCGCTGGGCAGCCATCGATGCATTGCACTGGGAGATCGATGCCGAGATTGGAGGCTCTAATCTCGAGTATGAAGCACAATTTTCAGAAATAGAATCATCATATCAAATTATGAAAAAAGCCCTCAATAAGAAAATGTTCTCATTTGCACATAAAGAAAAAACGACACCTACCATGGAAATCCCTACTTTCCATGGTAGCTATCAGCAGTGGCCATCATTTAAAGACCTTTTTACGGAATCAATTCACTCTAATCCTTCACTCTCCAATGCGCAAAAAATGCAATTTCTTAAGAGCAAGGTAAAGGGAGAGGCGGAGCGATTAATTCAACACCTTCTTATTAGTACAGAAAATTATCTTGTGTGCTGGGAAATTTTAAATAACAGATTCAATAATAAAAAACTTATTTTTAACGCTCATGTTAATATTCTATTAAGCCTCCCCATTGTACAACAGCAATCACTGAATCATATAAAACGCGTTCATGACACCACATTAGAATGTTTGAATGCTATCAAAAATCTAGGGGTTGATATTAGTTCATGGGACCCGCTACTTGTCCATATTCTGTCACAAAAATTGGACACCGACACATACAATGATTACATGTCGTCGATAAAGCAACCACGCGATTTGCCAATTTTGAAGGAATTCCTGGATTATCTAGAAACAAAATTTACAACATTGGAGACGTCCCGTAAGAAGCAAGAACACAATACTTTATCAAAATCAAATTTACAATCGAATCCATCAACATCATACAGATATCCAAATACTAATAACTCCGTTCGCAAACCATCAAATATTTATAAAAATTCGCACACGCCAACTCCGCGAGCAGTCTCCAGTTTCACGAAAAATGTTAACATTAAGTGCGTTCATTGTCATGGGAACGATCATGCCATATTTAGCTGTCCGAAGTTTTTAGCGATGCCCGCTTTCCAAAAATCTAAAACGGTATCAAAATTAAGTCTTTGTCCTAATTGTTTGTACAATCATCATGGAAAGCCTTGCATATCAGATAAGCGGTGCCGAAAATGTCATAAAAATCATAATACGATTTTACACGAAGTATTTGACGACGGACGAATTGCACAAGAAACGCGGCCATCGGCGGAGGGCACTAGGACGTCGCGTCAGCACAACCTAACTCAACTGGGTCATCAACAACTTCAAGGCTACAATCATGTGTCATTGCAAAATAACTCACCTGAAATTTTATTAGCAACAGCAATTATTAAAATACAAGCAGCGAATGGTAAATATCTTACGATGCGTGCGTTATTAGATCAAGGATCGCAAATTTCCTTAATATCAGAGAATGCAGCTCAGTTGTTAGGGTTGCCACGACTGAGGTGTAAAGGTATCATATCAGGTGTCGGAGCAAAAGAAAGCAACTGTAATGGGATGATTAATGTTACTTGTCAATCTACAACTAATGATTACAGTTTCACAACAAATCTTTTAATCATGAAAAATCTTATCAACAATTTGCCAAATAATACATTTCCACAACCGAATTGGTCATTTTTAAATCAAATTAAATTAGCAGATCCTGAGTTTTATATCAGTCGCCCAGTCGATATACTATTAGGTGCAGACATTTACTCAGATATCATAATGGACGGAATATGTAGAGACGGCTCAACCCTACCGACAGCACAACAAACTCGACTCGGATGGATTCTATGTGGCAATGTTAAATCATATCAATGCAACGTCATATTGAATAACATGGAAGATATTCAGAGGTTTCGGGAAGTTGAGGATATAACAGATTTATCAGAACAATTATCATCAGAAGATCAGAAACGTATCAATTTTTATCAAGAAACTACAACTAGACGAGATGATGGGTTATATCAGGTTCGATTGCCGTTGAAATCAAGAAACGAGGAAAAACTAGGTGTATCAAAAAATAAAGCATTTGCACAATTTTATCAATCAGAAAAGAGAATCAGATGCCGGAGAAGATTCAGATACAAAAGAGAAACAGATAGTAGAAGTTATGCCGTCAGTGACATGGCGTTATATAAAAGCAGAAGGGAACCCAGCAGACTGCGCCACTCGTGGTCTAACAGCTTTTCAGTTGAGAGACCATGTTTTGTGGTGGCAAGGGCCGTCATGGCTGCTAACGTATAAACCTAGCATACACGAACATCAATATACAACAGATCAAGAAATAAGAAGAAGAAAGCAGGTTAACATAGTTTTAAGTATCAATTAATTATCTTTAATTATCATAGAATTAAGTATCAAGCGATCAAGATGTTATCAAGCAACTATTAGATAGGTATAGTCTGTTATCAAAAGCAGTGAGAGTGTTAGCATGGGCGCTACGATTAGTTAGAAAGGGAGAAAAATCATATTATTTATCATCACAAGAACTAATATGATTTTGATGGTGGAGCACGCTTGACAGCTGCCTTCATGAGGCAAAAGTATTGGATTCCTGGTGGTATCAGAGCTATCAAAAAACGTTTACGTCGTTGTGTAACGTGCAGGAAACACAATCCCCGTCTGCAATATCAAATAATGGGAGACTTACCTTCATCCAGAGCAAACCCTTCTAAAACTTTCTATCACACGGGCTTATCAACATCAACATTTCTGGCGGCTCTACGAAGGATGGCTGCTAGAAGGTCACCATCAGGTCACATCTACAGCGATCAAGGATCGAATTTCATAGGTGCAAGCAACGTGTTACAGCAAGTGCTAACTGAGTTACAAAATATAACTAATCAAGAATTTATGACGGAAATTACAGAAATGGGGATCACGTGGCATCATAACGCACTATCATGGCCTTCAGCCGGTGGTTGTGGGAGGCCGCCGTAAAGAGCCTTAAATATCATTTAAAAAGAGTAATCGGAGAACAACACCTGACCTACGAAGAATACAGCACTCTTCTAGCCCAATTGGAAGCATGTCTAAACTCAAGACCCCTCTGTCCGATGACAGAAGATCCTGAGGACTTAGATTTTCTTACTCCTTCACATTTTCTATCAAGTGGCTCATCATTAACATTATATGACACTGAAAGAGATCTGAGAACAAGATGGCAACTTACTCAAAAGATATTTAACGATATTTGGAAAAGGTGGCATTCTGAATATCTGCCCCAGTTATCATCGAGAAGTAAGTGGAAGCAACAACGACACAATATCAAGATCAACGACGTCGTCATAATTCAGGATGCAAACCTACCGCCTGACAAGTGGGCGTTAGGTCGAGTTGTGGAACTTCACCCCGGAGCAGATGGCTTCGTGAGGGTTGTCACGCTTAAAACCAAGAGCGGTTTGATTAAACGTCCCATAGTCAAACTTTCTCCTTTACTTGAGAACGAAATGGATCAGAATGTATTAGTGGATCAAAATGAATCAAAATCAGTACCCATATCATCATCTAATGAACAAGATACACCGAGAGAGAGACGTCGTTCTAAGAAGAAATATAGTTTCTTATCATTGAGTATGGCAGTCCTACTATTTTTTATGACCTTAATATCAACCTCGCATGCAACATATTATAACATCAAGCAGCTGCCAGAGAATAGTAGCATTTATTTTGATAGCATTACAAACATGCATTTAATCAGAGACAACTGGAAACTCATTGTTTATTATGACATGTATCCATATCAAAAGGGAAACACCGCTGTCTCACAATATATCAAATACTTAGAAACCATATGTTCAGAAATAAGAAAACAATTAAATTGCGATGGAATCCTATTACAATTGCGGCACGAGTTCTCAGAGTTTAAGCATAACAATGACATTCTAATGCATCAGCATGTCGGCACGCGCACGCGCACCCGTAGGCGCCGTGGCCTAATCAACGGAGTTGGATATCTAGCAAATAGCCTGTTCGGTGTCTTAGATGAACGCTTTGCTGAAAAATATGAAAACGATATTAACCTGATCAAAGAAAATCAAAATCATTTATCATTATTATGGAAGAATCAGACGTCTATCGTAGAAGCAGAATTGAATATTTTAAAACGGACAGAAAGCACAATGGATAAACATCACAAACTCATTAACCAGAAGTTAACCAGCATTGAAAACACGATGAACATATTTAAGAGCAATCTACAAAACATTTCTTTATTTAGTGAATTTTTTGCATCCGCTATGATAGCAAACAACATTATGTTTAGTCTGAGAAATACTCAAGATGTTTTAATGGACACCTTGACTAATCTTTACAACGGAAAGATAAATTTCCACCTTATTAATCCCGATCAATTGAGGCAGGAGTTGAATATCATAGCCGGACAGATACCTAAAGATTTATCATTACCAATTGAAAATATGAACCTACCAGCTGTTTATAATCTATTGGAAATAAAGTCAAGAATGCTACAAAATTATTTAATATTTGAGGTTAAAATACCATTAATTGGAAGAGACCGTTACGAAATATTAAAACTCATCCCAATACCGCACCGTTCTGAAAGCAACATCATTACCGTGGTACCAGTGTCGGATTACGCTGCTGTAAACCTACACAAAGATATATTAATTACTGTGACAGAAAATGACTTAAAACTATGTGTACCACAGACCTTTGAAACTATTCTATGCCGCATAAACAAACCTATTTATCATATCAAGGACGATCAAAACATGTGTGAAACAGAATTAAAATCAAGAAAATGTAAAACAAATATCAAACTATGTCAAAACAGATGGATTCCATTACATAACTTAAATAATTATTTCTTTTATTGCTGCGATCAGTGTCAGCTAAAACTACTTTGCGGGGATCATATTACTGCCGTGCAAATGACCGGAGCAGGTCTTTTCACTATCATTGAAGGTTGCATAATAAAATCAGCTGACTTCTTTATGTATTCCCAGAGCGAAAGTTTTTCTAATAAACTCAACATCAGCTCGACGGCAGTCATACCTGTGATTCCACCGATCAATCATATAGTTAACATCACCATTCCCAGCCTTCCTGAACTTAATTTCAACTCGTCGGAACAAACATATCAATATAAACAACTACAAGCTATTCAAAATAAGATTGAGTTAATGAAGCAAGAGGAACCTCTCCACAATCAAGTCTCCTGGCACGATGTCCATCACTACGCTGCAATATATGTCATCGTGGTGATAATGGGCATAATTATCATCTTCTTCGTGTGCAAACATCTACGTTATATCAGGCAACAAGCATCTTCATCAGCAGCAGTACACCTAGAAGGAGGAGCGTCAGCAGCGTCGGCAGCGGCGGCGGCAGCGGCGACGGCGGCGGCGGCGACAGCGGCGCGGGCGGAGGTCGCGGTGCGACGGCCGGCGACTCCAGTTGCGGCTTCCAGATCGCACCCGACAGTGTTTAGTGATCAGTGTAGATTAAGTGAAATAAAAAAGTGTAAAAGGTCTTTTAGCGTGAGTGAAAATGATTGTGATAAAGTGGAAAGTGCGGGAGTGTCCAATCAAAATCAAAGTACATCACCTACAGTATTTCGTTCGGTATTTACTGTAGCAGACAATTATCATTAGCATAATTATATTTGTTAGCATAATTAGATCATAATAATATAAATGCCCTTCACCTTGTAATATCATACCTACATGTACTAACATCAAACATTTTCGGGTGCATGTTAGGTTAAGTTTGTACTATCACCTTGTTTAGTCTTAAGATCATGGTTGCATCTCATCATTACTAACCCCATCTTTCGCGCCCGGGAGCATGTACGGGCTAAGCACGTACAAGTCACATCGTGACACAAATTATAATATTGAATATCAGCAATATCACGACACAGATTTATTAACATACATAACACTAGCATAGATTTATAAGCAAACATAACAGTTTATTTAGAACATCGCAATTAGTTCCTTTAACGAAAGCATAATGTATAGTTAGATCACTTCTTCAGAGTTAGTCCGCAATCAATCATCATCGCGCGCGCACTCACTATATCATCCCCATCATAGCATAAATATCAATATCAGTATCAATTTAATATATTTCATCAATATCAAATATCATAGTTTTATTCACTATCATTCTAAGGGTGTTAACGACCCCCTTACATTTGGTCTTTAAAATTAGCAGAAGCCAAAAACTGTTAAAAATATTTTAAAATATTCCAAGTTAATAGTATAAACACCACACATTAATTTAGCATTTAGCAATCAGTAAAGCTGTGAATGAAGTATTATTATCCAGTATTTACAACACTTACAACACATTGTATATCAGTACAAAGTTACACTACCACAATCGTTACATTAATTAAAACAATATGATAATATTAATTTTATTCATTATGATTTAATTAAACTATAATACACGTTTTACAGATGTTTACAAGCTTCCATTGCATTGAATACTAGGCAACAAAGTAAAGTATTAATTTACAAGATTTTAACAGAATATTATTAATTTGTTCTACATCACATTGTATGCTACGGCTACATCTGCATCTTAACGCGCTAATTAATGCACTAATTTGGTGAATTAAGAAGAAAATATACTTGTCAAAATTGTCAATGATCTATTCTTATTTCCATGTTTTAGGAATTTATATTATATAAATTGTTACAATAGACGGCTTTTTTAACATAAATTCCTAATACATGAAGAGTTAATTGACATTTTCGACAAGTCTATTTCTTCTTAAGTCATCAAATTATGCAAAATGCATTAATTAACGCGTTAAGACACAGATGTAGCCAAGGCAACATAGAAGCTGCCGTGATTTGGCCAAGCAATATTCATGAGCCTTATTTACATTTTTTACAACACGAATTGTACAAGAACCATAAAGCTGCCTAAAAGCAGCAATATTAAAAGAACTAAATATACATTATAAAATAAAATACAAATAATCGTTATAAACATTAAATATAAAACTTATTGAAAACTTTTATTTAAAACTTCTATGTACTCTGATTGGTTATTGATGTTATAATCCTATTCGTTAATGTGTGGTCAAGTTCAAAAATTTACTCCTCTCTCATAATAAAATTATTGTGGTTCAGCATGCAGCATGGTATTCCAATTAACGATTTTAACTATTGCATTAAGCTCATAAAAATTAATTAGAGGTGTTGTAAGTCATTTAATTGTTACAATTATTTCACATCACTCATTTTGTTGCTACTGGTGTGATTCATGAAGAATCCTTGTCAAAATTAAAAATAATATACATCCAATTTCTATTAATTTTCACCACAATAAAACTGTAGGTGGGAAGTTATTTTGTTGGAGTACTCAGCTGAATAAACAGGGTATTGTAATTAGCTGAAACAGTAACATGCTTTAATCTGTACTTACGAGTCATTTTCTACAAATTTATCTATGTCATACTGATAATTTGAATCCGTTTCTTCAGCTGTTACCAGCATCTTTTTTCGTTCATTTAACCTCACACATTTGACACATTTCTGCCCCTTCCGCAGCCAGCAACCCCGATGGTACATGGAGTTACATTTGTCACACATAATGGCTCCACTGTCAAATGGATATAAGACTTCATTATTCCCACAAACTTCACAAAGATATCCTTTGCCAGAACATAGTGAACAATTCGTTATATGCGTTCGGCAGACTTCCGTTAACTCTGTTAACTGGCTTTCTAGGCTGCCATCGTTGATTGCTTGTAAATGAGCCATGCTGTACTTTTTGTTAACATCTCCTAACTGTACAAATAACGGAGACAGAAGGTTAGAACCTTCACTACATGCACACAAATACCTCCTCATCCATTCCAAGTCCTTCCTCATTTTGTGTACCCATTCTAATTCAGCAATAAAGTTGAATAGCCTCGAATTGACACTCTCAATATCAATGTATGGCCTATTCCAAGACAAAGACAGCATTTGTTGAGCTAACCGCGATACATAGCGCTTTTCCCAATCCCAATTATGTATGACTCTAGCTGGGATCGCCGAGACATCGTTCCAATGGCACGTCGTACAGAAATACAGACCGGTGTAATCACACAGCCTCGGTTCGTTCCAGGCATCTTTGAATGTCAATGCGGTGTGGCATTCTGCACATTTATAATCCTGAGCTGCGAGGCCTTTCTCAGGACAAATGTTCATTTCAAACTGACCCTTTTCCGTCATAACGACGTGCGCACACACCCTGCAGATATCGTCAACACATTTGTAATGGCACAAGTAGCCGCAGTCGCCGCAAATGTAAGAACTTTGGACGATACTCCATATTACTCCACTGCAGTGGTCGCAGTACTGCTTCCTGTTGCCAGGGTTGGTCTGCTGCTCGAAATGGTGTCCCTTGATCGCGACCCGAACTCTCAGCACTCCATCGCTGTCTTTCAAGTCTTCCAACCTCAATCGCAACTCGACCAAGTATCTGACAAGCCATTTCCGCTCGTCCGAACACTGGGGACTGCTCAACACGAGCTCCTTACACTGGTTTATCGCCTTTTCTATCTCTTCCCGAGTCGCTGAACTGTGAATTTTCAACTTACGATTCGCGATCGACTTCGGGATGTAGTTCGAATCGTAACTCTCGTCCAGGGACACGCATCCTGATGTGGATGACGAGGACGTCCTCGAAGCGACGTCCGCACTCCTCGGGCTGCAGCAAATCAGGCTGTTTCGATATTTAGGCGAGTCGTTCGCCAATATAGCAGCCATCGTTAACTTCGGATTAGATCGTTGTCATGCTGTTGTTACGTGATGCAGTATATCGTCACTGGTTGAATTTATCATGCGTCATACTGGTTATTTCCTTTGTTTTGAAGCGATTATGTTATGTTATTACGAAGAGCAACATTTTAGAATTCTACCTTATAATCTTCTTTGACAAAACAAACTGACTTTGACGTATTTGACAATGACATGACAGCAGACGGCGTGTTGTGTTGGTAGCATTGTGAAACGTTTCGTTCTATGCTATCTGTTTGAATCATAGAGATAGGAATGCTGTCAGTTCCTTTTTAGACTAAACTGATATGAATTTCATGATACTCAATAACACGTATATAACGATACAAAATACTCGATAACTAGTACAATAAAGTAACATCATCTTAAAATTACACTTAAGTAATTTTGTAACTATTATTTTATGTTTGAATTGAAGTACATTTTAGTGGGTACTCTCGATTTTTATCTACCAACATGATAAAAGCACTCCTCTCCTCATTACGTATTGTCCGTTTCGCGTATTGCACATTGAGTTGATTACTAAATTAAGGCTAAGCGCCGTTCTAATGAATGTAGGTTACGCATAGGTCCGGAAATACCTTGTATTACAAGGACTTTTACCCATTGTTATTTGGATGTACCTAACTGTTTGTTTAAATATACAATTCGATATTAGTTTAGGTACATCGTAATGCAGGAATAATTAAATTAGAGAGAGATAGTAATGCGTTTAGGTTTATTCTGCTTACACTGCTTCATTAGGTAGGTACATACATAGATACTGATACTCGAAAAAATATTCATTGAAATATTTTTAAAAATTTGGACTAACACAAAACAAATACTAAAAGAATCTAAGACTAAGAATTTTCCTTGCATTAATGAACATTACTTAACCCATTTTTTAAATTAGCGGCATCAAACAGTGCAGTTTGTTTTATGATAAGACGTAGATTAACGTTTAGTCTAGAAACATATTTTAACAAAATAGTCACGTATATAAATAAACATGAATAAGCCCACTTGCATTAATTGAGCGATAAGTCAGCGTTTATAGCTCAATCATGACCTATTAACGTTATAATGTCATGCAGGTCATACTACAAACTAAACTGGAACTCAATGAGGGTCGCCGTTTTTGTGCTCACCAGTTGGCGCCACCGGCGAGGTGAGGTCTTGCTGTCAAAGCCCGCCCATACATAAACAGTGACAAATGACATTAAGAGAAGCGAAAAGTGACAGACAGACCTCACTTTTCACTAGCGCCTCTAGCGGAAAATTCAGACGCGGTTACCCTCATTAAGTAGCGTTATCATTTATTTTTAAATTCTACTGATCTTGTTTCATCCCAGTGTTCCACTGCAGGGTCTGTAGATTATAACTCTCCGGTGATTAGGTAATGGGTATCTCACCATAACATTTTTGTATTACCTACCGAAAAGCTACCGTCCGTGGTTTCGCTCGCGTGGAAATAAACTTCACTCCCATATTTCACATGCGTTTAGGGATTAAATTTCTAAAAATCCTCTTAGTGCTCACTTAAATTATGAAAGCAACCCTTGTACTTGTACCAAATTTCAAGTTTGTAGGTACAGTAGTTTCGGCTGTGCATTGATATAATAAGTCAGTGAGTCCGGTTTGCCGTTTATTTATATAAATAAATAGACGAAAGCCACCTTTTATATTCATAAGCAGTCGAGAGCCAGCAATGAGTTACCGACTTCGTAAGCGGGCGTTCAAAGCGTGCACTGCGCGCGGACGGCATAGTCGGGGAACAGCATAAAAGTAATTCTATGTGAGCTTGTTATTAAAACTAGGAGGGGGGGAGGGTAGCGAAACGGTTTTAGCACGGGCGCCTATACTTACAGCTAGCGGCGACCCTCGTTATTGTATGTCTACATAGCATTTTTAACCGACTTCAAAAAAGGAGGTTCTCAGTTTGACCACAGTTTGAGCTGTATTGTATGTAAGTATGTATGAATGTATATTTGTGCGCGATTATCTCGCGTTTGGTTGAACCGATTTTAATGCGGTTTTCAGCATAGTATTTGTCAGACTTATTTAATATTGCCGTATTTGGCATATTGTTTGGCTGAACCGATATTGATACGGTTTTCAGCATCGTGTTTATCAGACTTTGGAAAAGGATTTAGGAATACTAACTGGGTTTAACTGAACCGATTTTTACTTTTCGGCGATAAAGTCAGTTCTATTTTGTTAAAACTTATACCACAGTATTTTCGATTTTGAAAACAATTTGTGCTCGTTACTCATTAAAGGTGCTCCCGAATGCTCACGGTGAAGGAGCGCCTTAGCACAGTACTCATTGGCTCATTACGTCGTCCCCAGAGCCGGTACTTCGAGTGTGACGAGGAGGACAGCTCGGGCGAGTACAGCGACGACAGCGAGTTCCTGCAGTACGCGGGCTACGGCAGCGGGGAACTGCCGCGCCCGGACCTCGACGACTATGATGATGAGGTACTGGGGTTTATAGTTTACTAGAGAACCGCCCGCGCTTCGCTTCGGGACCCCTAGGTAACAGCCGCGTAGGTCCCGCGCCCGTAGGAATATCGCCTAATAAGTAGCCTATAATATGAGATACTGGAACATCAGATATAACATTTGCCTATGACATAAGTAAGTAAATTACATGTACCTGGTATTTGATAGCGTGAATCAGATCTTGCAAATGAATTTTACTAACGCCATCTATTAACAACATCCGGCACTAAATATCTAGCTAGTAACAAAACATCGATCTTCCCATGGGAATGAGATGTTTTTCCGCGCTAAAAAGTAGCCTACGTCACTCTCCACCCTCCTAACTATCCCCACACACATAAACCATACCATATAATAGCCATGTTGCGACGTGAAAGAATCACAAACAAACAAACAAACAAACACACTTTCACATTTATAATATTAGTACGGATAGTCGTTTATCGTTTAAAGTCGGTCGTTCACCTGCTCAAACTCACGTGGTGGTAAGTGGTCAACGTCGCCCATGGACATTGGTAACACCGGGGGCGTCACCAACGCCACCAGGGGAGTGACTAACAACCAATCAATCAACAAGCATAGTGAGGAAGTAGCTAAATAAAATTTTAACACCGTCTGCTAACTGTGATAAGAGACTGATGTGAGTCTGTGTAGTTCTGTGTCGGTCACAGTTGTCATGGGCGGCAGCGGAAAGCGCTGCGTGCTTGTTTACATCCTTAACGCCATAAAAAACATAAACATTTTTATGCAAAAACACCATGATCTATATTCCAGGTGTTCAGCAACTCCATTCCAGAAGACAACACGTCTACAGACCTGTTGCTGGAGGGTCGCGAGAAGATGTCTATATCCTCGGACACGCTGGAGGCGGCTGATGATGAGGACGACATGCAGCTGGAAGTAGCTGCTGGGACCCCGGTCGTGCTCAACCACCTGCTCACACATCCCATTGCTTGCGTCATACAGTAACTGGGTAGGAGATAGGAGGAGGAGGAAACAGTATTCGCTTGCATTAGGAATTGCACTTTATAAAGGCTTTATGGGCTCCGATCAACAATCATAACTTTTTAAGAGATAACTACAAAGGGAGGGTAAACCGCTTCGTTACATAACGCGTTACGTCGCCAGTCTGTCTGGCTTCCCTTTCTATCACGCATACGACAGCGGCAGACAGACTCCTCCTCTCTCATTATACTAAATAGAAAATTCTAAGTAAATAGATGGTTGTATCTTACAGGTTTCTCCACCAAACCGCACTGGGGCTACGTGGTGGACAGGGGCGCCGTAACCGGGCGTGCAAGGCGTGCGGCGCACGCGGGCGGCACCCCTGGGGGGGGCGGCAAATGGACCTTGGCGGGGCGGCATAAACATAAATCTGTTTGACATTGGTATTGAATCACGGGGGGGGGGGGGGGTGCAAAACGGTTTTGCACGCGGGCGCCAACACACCTTACGGCGCCCCTGGTGGTGGAGCATGCTCTAAGGCTAGGCCTCCTCTATGGTGACGAGAGACCCGTGCTCAGTCGTGGGTCATTACATTATTGGGTTAAAACCATTTGTGAGATAGATGTCTATTTTACTATACTTAATTGTTGATCGGAGCTTATTTAACTGCCGACTAGAATAGCAAAATATATTCCTGCAAAAAATAGCAAAACTTTTCACCTTACCCATGTTATTGTAGTTAGGAGGTATCTGTCGTACCTATTACTATAAGTTGGATGAAAAATATAAATATTATATTTATAAATTTAAAAATACCTAATGTATAGTCATTACTGCGGTAATAATCTGTTTTAGGTTCAAATTTAACAATAACTCGTACAACAAAATATATTTAGCATAAGTATAAGCAATTTAACAAAGTTTTATTTTAGTCAAAGTAACACAAAGTAAGTAATGAAACGGTAATAAAAATATTTACTTTATTTTATAAACACTAATAATTACGCTTTGTGGTTCTATGGATTTACATTATACTATTAGGTATACCTTACAAAAATATATGGTTGTGCATCCATACATTACCTATACATTATATTCAAATGTGTAACATTTCTGGTACTTTGAGGTGATAAAACTGTTCCCTCTGTTATTTATATCAAAGGCCTATTAGATTATTTAAATTAAATGCTTACTTATTTTTATATCTCTGAAAGTTAACCGTTGAAATATCTCCATAAATATTATATTTTGCTCCATGGATAGTAGAAAAGTTAAGGAATTTTTTTAGAGTTAAGGTCTGTAGATTTGAAATCCTAAAAAAATGAATTTAGGAGTTTTTTTATAAATGGAAATGGACTTTTTAATATAGACAGAAGGCACCTAATTTTAAAATAAGTTTCCTATATTACCTAATCAACCAGGGAAATAGAAAAAATTGTGAATATAAATTATACTTAATTTTAAAGAACCTACCTATGTTAATAAATAAATTAAGTATGTCCCGAATCGAAATTTTATCTCTAACGGTATGTACCACATAAATCTTTTTTTGGAGTTTACTCCTTAAGAAACGATTTGAGTTATAAGGCCCGGTACGGAAATTTTATGAGGAGTAAAATCAAGTGTAACACGAAAAGTTGAGGCGTTACGTAGAAAGAGACAAACATATATATCTGTAGGATTGAACGTGTAAAAGAATGAGATGGAATACATTACACAGCGTATCTCATTCTCGGGGTCTCCTCTTTGCGCGATACTTCGTAGTCTCACTGTATAGTTTATATCAGAGATGCCCATACTTTTTGCTGTGAAGATCGACTTGAGAAAAAGTTAAGGGTTTAAGATCGACAGCTTTATTTTTATGTATTTTTATAATATTATCTCTATTTTTATTATCTCTAAGCACTCTCTCACTCTATCGTAACTTTGGGCACTACGGGCGCTTTTAGTGTCATGCGGATTTGCTCACGCACGCGGGATTGGCCCGCATGCGTGAAATTTAACGCTGCGGATCATACGCAGTTTAAGTTTCAGTCTTCTGCGGGTTGCGTAACGGGTTGCGTAGAAGATTAGTACAATACGGTGCGTGCGCCCCGTCCGACACTAAAATGGGCAGTAAAGTTGTAGGGACGCTCACGCATGCGGATGCCCCGCTGCGGGATGACGCCCCGCACAGCGCCCCGCGTCCCGCGTGCGTTTTTCACGCTTTACAGTAAATTCATATATGAAATTGTTATTTGCGAGTGCTACGCATGCGGGCCAATCCCGCGTGCGTGAGCAAATCCGCATGACACTAAAAGCGCCCCACGCACGCAGTCATATGTAGCATCGCCTGTTGACATCGTCTGTCAGTCCGTCACATAAATAAATGAATTGAAACAAAAACGATCAGAATGCTCAGTAGGTAATTTATAAATTTTCGAAAATTAAATCTTGTACTTGCTTAACCTCCAAGATCGACCGTGAAACCTCTCGCGATGGTTTATATTTCATATTCGAATATTAGCTTCATCGGAGACACGGTAGTGTCTGAGCCAAGTTCCATAAAAATACCGTTTTGTTTTGTTCATTACATAAATTATTTCGTTTCGTATTTCTTATCTGTTGCACGGTAGTGCACCTCGCCAAGTTCGAAATTTTAAATAAAGTTTTATTTCGTTTTTTTCTATTCGATATATATCATAATTATCATTCGTAAGGAGTAAACTCCAATCGTGCGTCGTAGCTGACACACACTTTTTTTTCTTCAATAAATAAAGAATTAAAATGTTTTTTACTAAAAAAAACTTTTTACTAAAAAAAACTTTTTAAGTAAGTCTATGACAAAGCCCAGACGTTTTTTCAATTTCGCGGTAATATAAAAAATTTAACATCCACGTTGAAATTTAATAAATGCACTTTATAGCCTATGCTATGCTAATCTTACTAGGTACTTAGGTAACAGGTACTTAACGTAAATAATGAATACTAAGGTAAGTATTATTTTTATGTACTCGGTGTGTACCTGCCTATGTTAATGAGTGTGAAATTATTAATAGCCATGATTAGTCTTGAATCAGTATTAAATAGTATTATTAGGACATTTATATTGCCTCAGACCAATAAACTACAGACGGCGTGCCGTGAACAAAAGCGTGAAGCCGGAAAAAGTGTGCCTAAAACACACATCGGAACCAATATAATGCCCTATGTTGACAGTTTGAACTAGAACAAATTTAAACTTTATTTTTTGGAACACAAAGCTTCATTCATTTTTTATTATTTAGAACACAAAAGTCGTTTTGTGTGAGTGCCGCCGTGTGTATTACAAATTACAAGGCGAGGCATACTTTTTGCCGGCTTCACGCTTTTGTTCACGGCACGCCGTCTATAGTTTATTGGTCTGAGTATATTGCATACCATATGGTTTATTTTTATTTTAATTTCCCATGAACGTCACTTATATTAAAATCATTAGCGACGCACGGATTGCCGATCATCCTCATTAAAACTGGCAACACACCGTCATATCACACATTTCTCGGTTATGATACGGGTACTCACGATATGTATTTTGTGCAATAATTCAATCCAGTTGCAACGATTATCAACTGCCGCCGGCAATTTCACTACTGAACTCAGGAGTTTGAATTATAAAATCTTTGCAAAGTGTAAAATACAGTGCCACAAACTTATCTGACCCGGTGGCAAAAATTGGAACTAACGCAAATGCTTTGATATTTAAAAAATATCTATAAGATGGAACATCGAATCCGCGAAAACGTGTCATAAAATTGTGGCCAACTGTTAGCCACAATTTTTATATCATTAAGACAATAAATGAACGAGAAAAACATCGCCTGCACGCACACATGCTTGAGATAATGTTGCCTTGTTTTTTTGTTTTCATTGTAGGGCGACGCTCAATCTAGATATTTAAAACATCATTGCGCAAATGTTATACCTATACTGTTGTCAAAGACAAAGACAGTAAGTAGCGCTCCTCTTACCGGGTCAGATAAGTTTGTGGCACTGTACATAAATATATTGTCTTGAGTATGTACTTACACGTATCTTATTAAAATCTGTACCTACAATCCGAGATGACTTAAGTTTAAAATCAATATAATGCCGATAAAATAATATTAAAATAAATGTTTATTACGTAAATCGATGCGCCTTCCATTCTGTAAATAGCTTCGGAATTGTATGTCACATGAATTTTGACTATAGTCTAATAAATAGTACGGAAAATAAAAGTTCTTAAATGTTACCTTTCTTTATTTACCCCATCCCACTTTTGTTACTTTTTTGTAATTTAAATATTGTAGTGTAAGAGGTTGCTTATAACACCACCAAATTTACCGCTAGCCGAACGGGGACTTTGAACTTTGAAGACAAAAAGTAAACCTACTTGCGAAACGAGTAGTCTTGGATTTATTTCCCAACGGTTGACTTTTTTGACAGATAAAAAATAATTTAAAAACTTATTTGACCTTTAACCTTTAATTTGCATCGACCACAATCACAATTATTCGATCACAATCCTTGAACAGTAGGATGGTCACAAAAAATGTAGAAAAAAACAAAGTTTGAAATTCAATTTCAATTTATTCGAGATTAACATAATTTATCGAAACCATATTGACAGAAATTAAATTTAAATTAACTGTAACGCCCTTTCTTGTTAAATATTAACAAAACTTGCAACATACCAGTCTGCGTGTACCAAACCATAATGAAAAGGAAAATAATCTCTACAGAACGTAGCAAGTCTTAAAAAATCTACTCTGTTAGCTATTTTACATTGCCTAGGTCTGGCGAACGGGGCGTAAGGTCTTATATCACTATGTTACTAAGACGGCACATAATGCTTGTGTGTGTTCACAAAAGTATTCGTTTGGTTCCTGCTTTCTATAAAATTAATATTCTGTGCTACTAAATGTCAGTGTATTATATGTCACCGACAATATTGTTTAAAAGGATTTTGTTAATGAAAACGCATCAATATACCATCCTAATTCCTCAAAAACAACGCAGCATTAAGACCACGCCCACAGTCTACCAGAAAACAGACTACCCAGGCCACTCCAATTCCAATCAAATTTAAACCTAATAATTTACACCAACTTCTAATTTTGGATATTCTCAACACCAAATGGAGAAAATTTCATTATTTATACACCTCTTAATATGGAAGAATTGGGAATCAAAGTAGCCTTTGAGCCGTAATCGACTAAACTATCCTAAATAAAACTAACTATAGCTAAATAGAGATATATATACATTCTGCAGGCCACTGTCATTGCAAAACAAATCTTACAACAAGGCAATAATGAACACTTTTCAATGACAGCAATGCAGCTATGAAAGTATGCAGTTTTGCGAATAACCACATTGTACTGTATTACTTTCAGAAGAGCTTAGATGCCTTGCTTACATGCAGAGTAATCTATAAATTAAGTCACACATTTAGAATTTGAAGTGTGACATCTGTGTGACATCATGGGGGGAAAGAAATAATGTCATAAATATTAACTGCAAATGCCTGTAAACTTATACATTGATGTCACACCAGATGTCACACATTTCACGGTGTGTGACAAACGGGGAGGAATGGGATAAACAAAATAATGCTGTGTGACGTAATTTACAGGTATCCCTTTCGTTCTACAATTAAATTACCTAAACCATAAAGAATGACATTGTGCATATATTTTCTATACAGGTACATACATACATACATGACAAACATACATTCGGTTACAATATATTAGTTAAATCTCTGTTTAACAGGCGTTCCAATATTTATTCATTATATAATATTTATTCCTTAAGTCAAGACATAAGGACTTTGTCTAAAATATAATTTTTACGTATTTGACATCGGAAAACTCCATTGAGATAGGAAAACTCGGATATCGATGTCCGAAATCAGTCACTTTTAAACAGTAATGTGACATCGTATAACTGTGTCCACTGTCAATATACAATGTGTTAATTTTGATCAAAAAAATGTACGGATAGTAGATAAAAAATTATCGATAAAAAAAGGGAAGATTTTTTTTATGTCAGCTATTTCGAAAATAAGAGGCACCTTAATATTTTTTTAGGAAAATTCTCGTCTTTCGGTTTTAATTTTGTTTTCTCTTAAAGTAAACGGTGTATATTTTTCAGAGTGGCCTTATTTGAAAGCTAAAAAGTGTAACTTGCCAAAAAAAAAAAAATCATCTCCGATTCAAGCAAGAAATTAGTTAAAAAAAATAAGTAGATATTTTTTTGTAATTAAATTAAGTAAGTTTATTTTTAATTTTTGATGAAAAAAAAATCTTTCCATTTTTTATCAATAATTTTTTATCTAGTGTCCGTACATTTTTTTTGATCAAGTGTAAAATTAACACATTGTAGGTATATCCGCGGTGATGTAATATTTTATGTTTAAGGCATTCTCGGCGATTTGTCGAATCAGTTTACAAATCAACAGTAATACAACTCTACTAACATACATAGATACATTTATCGGACGTGGCTGTCATTCGAATAATTCTTGGGTATTCTCAGAGAGTATCCAACTATGTATTACGTAACACAATTTTTAATTATTATTGAACACTCCCAAACGTACATAAATTTAATTTTCCGTTTTAGGTCCGGGTGTGTCCTTGTCTTTGTCTTTTTCATGTCAGTACAAGGAATCGTAGTGTGAGTGTGTAGCGTTATTTATTTATTTAGACCAGTGTGTGATGTCTATTAAACGTAAATATACAGAACTCGCTACACCGGAGGTCATTTTACATTTGGCTGTCCTGGTGAACGGTTCTGTTTGTTACATATTAAACAAAATCAATTTACAACTACCCACAAACTATTGTGACGTCATATGGTCACAAATATAATTTTGGAGCCATCATAATTTTCATAAAAATCCCAACCAGTAAGTACACTATTTTACATAACTGTTCTGAATAAAATCAATAATATTTACGATTTAATTAATGCAAATTTATTTTTACACATAATTTATCAGCTAGGGACCGCCAGCGGTTATTTAAATTTAATCATAATTTATTATTTAATTATTAATTTTATTCACTTTACATTTTACAATTCAATTCAACCAAATATATTAAAAAATTGCGTCGCCCAAAAATTATTTCAAAATTTTGACACTAAAAAGTCTTAACCTTTTCACAGAGGGTAGTTTGAAACGAATAAACATGCTTCTACCCTCAAAAAGCGGAAATCTAGAAAATATTGTAATTAATGAGCAAATAAATAAATGAAATGTATCCGTTATTATTCTAATTATATGACCTTATTTTAAATTAATCCTAATTTCAATTGTGAAGCTAACAAAATTAATGTAAAAGCTATGAGACAACATACAAACAACTTGAAAGATTTCACTAACAGTCTTCGAAATAACAGGGTTTTATGACAGAAAGAGAAATGCTTACACCTATTTTTGTCACAGAAAATATTTAATTATATATTACTATTTAGTATTACGACTAGGTGACCTTCAGGGGTTATAAAACTTCCAATACTTGGATTGGCCACTAACCCCTCCACCAAACCGCACTGGAGCAGCGTGGTAAAGAACTCTATAAACTTTTTTGGCTATGAGACGACAACTGTGCCCTATAGTAGCCCTTTAATGAGTTATAACCATTTTGAATTTAGTGTTGGCGGATTCATACGATATTCCTCCACCAGAGAACTCACTGACTGACCAGTCCACATAGCTAAAGCGGACGTCTTCTCGGATCGCTGTCTGTCACAAGACTGACGATAAACAACTACCCTCTTTTGACTACATGAAAATTTTGTCGGCTATTAACTTAAAAAAACCTTAAATTGTATTGCGTAAGCATTTCTTTTTCATCGTTACAATGACAAAGCAAACAAACATGAATTTGATAACTATAACACAGCAATACGTTTAGACTTTCAATATCTCTCATATATCAAGAAGATTCAAGAAGGCACTCAATGTTTGCTTTATGTTATAATGTTATAAATGTGTATATATCACCATCTCTCTGTTTATATGTATGTTGGAGAGAGACAGCTTCCGTTATGTTGCCTACTTGCTATGATCCGTTATATCTTTGAATTGTGAAATTAATTTTCCTCTTCAAAATGAAAATATTAGAATTGTCATGTTGGAGGTAACATAAATAATTGAGCAATTAAGAAAATCATCTTTAGATAAATATGTGATGTTAGTCGTTTGAGCAATTGCCCATTTTCAGATAAATGTCTATATTTCTATTGTTCATTTGGACAAATGAATTTTTTGACCAATATCTATATAACACAAATGACTATTTAAAGGCGATGTATATTTTTCATCCAATATCCTATTTTAGATCAAAGACATTTTCAGGCAAATGTGTATTTTATTCCATGCCATAATATATTATAGGCATGTCTATCTTTTGTCCAACATCAAATCAACAAATAACATTTACTAATCAATATCTATTTCAACACAAATCAGAAGTGTTGGCAATGATCCATTTTTGGACAAATTGCAACGTTAAGGCAAATGCCTATTTTTATTGACAAGCAAATGTCTATCATTATACATGTATGACATTATTTAGATAGATATTCGGCTAATTTTAGCCTAATGACAAATCTTAACTCACTGACAAACTTTAGCCAAATGAATTAACTTTAGCCAAATGACTAAAATGTTTTTGTCCGGTCACAATTGGGTATGTTATACAAATCATACGCAGAACGATCGGAAGGCACACTCATGTATTATATTCGCTTAGTCTGAGCTATCTCTTATCGGAGAATTTGGAGTCAAACAAAAGATTCCCAAAAAATATTAACATTATTTGTGCAATATAAAGCTATACATTAAAGACCAAAATATATACTATTTATTATTATGCTATAATTATTTTAATATAAAATTATTTTAAGTTTCTTTACAGCACATTGTATGAACATTTTTTTTTGATCGGCTTGATCAACATTACTTAAACACTTAATTTTGTAGTTCGGTAAAACTTTATTGTTTTGGATAGATGGCACTGTAATACAGATAAAAAATATACTTATATGGAACAGAAACAGTTGATAAAATGAATTTGCCGCTACAAGTTGAAACAACTTGTGAGATATTTCAAGAATACCAAAAATCAATGAAGTAACATAAAACTATTGCAATAATGAAGAAAATTGTTAAAATATAAAAGCTGAGATGTATATGTCTATTTCATCCTACCAATTAGGATGGGTTATTCCGGTTTGATACTTGAAAATAGATCCCGAGAGTGGATCGATATACTTTTAATTATTTTTTATTCCGGTTTGATACCTAACGAGTAATACCTACGTGGATCATAATATTTTAAATTATTTTCTATTCCGGTCTGGTCCATTGACTATCTGTTATCACATTTTAGTACAGTCAGCAAGAAATATGCATACAGGTTTTATTATTCATTTATTATTCATTGATTTAAGGGTCAAATAGTATTATTGTTATTGTTGTCATAATTTGATGTCCTAAAGTAGGGCCATTTTAATAGGCCACATTTGACAACTGTTTGTCTTTGCTTCATAGTGAGGATAACCTGCTGAAAAACATCGATAAAATTGAATAAATCGATAAGGACTTCAAACATCTGTAAATTGAATGCGATTGTTATTAAAAGTATTAATAATATGCGCACAGTCGGCACAGTTCACACAACGGCTAAAAAAATTACAAAAATAATGCGTCAAATAATGGCGCGAAATGAAATTATGTCTTTTTTGTAACATTTCACGTTTCTAGATACTGACTTTTGAGCCAGACGTTATTATATAAATGAATCATTACATATTTTTTGGCCTAAAATGTAATAAAATTAATTTTGTTTGTATTAAAATACATTTTATTTTGTAATCGTGAAATACTTTTTGACGATTACTTCAACTTCTCGAATTCAACTTATCTACTCATCTGTTTCTTTAGGTACCATCCCTGATATTTAAAAAGAAAAAGAGTTCACTGACGTAACTTTGTAACGACGTCAGTTCCTTACTTTTAAGTGTAAAAAGTTTAACAATATCTAGTATGGAATGTATTAGATACTATGGGGTGCCTCCCTTACAAGGTTACTTTGGAAAATTTTGACGAACTGTCAAATGTGACCTATTAAAATGGCCCAACTATATTTTAAGGTTTATTTTTATAATAATATGATTTATCTGTGGTTAAATATCTAAATATTTTTTTATTATTTATTAATCTAAGGACCAAGCATAAATCAGTATGATTGTTTTACTGTGATAATTTGACATTGTAATTTTAGTTTTTTTTTTGTAATTTGAATAATTATCTTCAGTCACTTATTTACAAATTTAATTGTTTCTTTCATACTTAATTAAGATTTTTCCAAATCCAAGGAGCAAACATAACTCAATGTAATTGTGAATACTATGACAATTTTAAAATTGTGTTTTAAATTTTATTTTCATAATTTCATTAATCTTTAGTCTCTTACAAATTGTTTTTTATTATTTAGATTTATCCAAATCCAAGGACTAAATATAATTTAACATAACTATGAAAAGATGATTTCAAATGACTTAGGTAGCGTAACATAAGTATGTGATGATTCTTATACGAATAAAAAGTACATATTTTTATTTCATCAACTGTTTTTTGTTTGACTGTACTTACCCATTATAAACAGGAAATGGATCGATCCGGAATGGTCAAATTACAATGGATCTAACCGGACAAAATACCTATCATGGATCTTGTAGTGTGGATCATACCGGAATAACCCATCAGGATTGCCATGAGACAGAAAGAGCTATCTGAATTCTGTTATATCACAAAGTCATCAAGAAAGTTGGAAGACTGAAAGATTTGTTAATGATAAAGAGACAGTCAAGATGATAAAGTTCCGAATCAAATCAAATTGCACCTTTGTGTATAATTGTACAGACAAGTCGTTTTCCAAATGAATTCTTTAACGAACTACAATCTCGTTACAAAAATCAAACTTGAAATTTTCAAGACTCACCTTTGTTAACGGCTCGAGCAATTAAACTAATCCCCACATAAATTTATTACAGCACCAAATACCAAAAATTCTTTATACCCACTGTCACTGTATTTTCACTAACTATTATAATCCTTGTCACAACGATCATCGTGATCCCAGTATTTCTGATTCCTCGGTACTTCTGTCACGTGCCTTCGAGGTGGCGTTTTGACTGATCCATCAGATATTTCTCCGCTATTCCGTCTGTTCAATCTACTTTGGGAGACTCTTCTAACATCCTTATACTTTTCATCGTCTTCGTTGATGTTATCTTTTGATCGTTGCCTCGTCCAATTTCTTGTTTTGTTCTTGTTGGCATCTTCTTTAACCTCAGTCTTTTCTTTCCGCCAGTTCTCTACTGGTCTTCTACTGCTCTTCTGCATTTCGTTATTCACTCTTTCTGGCACAGGGTTTGGGCGTTCCGGAGTGAATTGCACAAAGTCCCCTTGAGGAGTATAGTTGGAGTTTGATACAAACTGATTCTGGATGTACGTCCCGTCTCCCTGTTGCAAGTAATTGGGGAACGATTCTTGTTGGAAATTGAAGCGATTCGGTGGTGGATGGTTTGGGGGAGGATAATCCGGTACTGTTACTGGGTAAGTCTGTAAGTTTGGTGGCAACACAGATGGGTTAAACACTGGTTCAGTAACTTCCTCCTTCTTTTCTTCCTCTGGTTGTCTCCAAGAGTTTAAGTCGTATCGTTTGGCCAGATTTGTCTTTGGTGTCCACGTGTCAAACTCTAGTTGCGCCTGTTCTTGTCTTAACAACCCTGCACCAGCTCCTAAAATTGGCCTGAGCTTTGGCTTGGTATCATCATCGTGGTTCAAACTAACTTGTGATAGATTCTGGCTGACTTTCTCTTCGTTGCTGTCTTCTTTCTCCGGTGATTTCTTCCAGGAGCCATAACTGACTTCGGAGTATGTCTCATCTGCTGTGAGGTCTAGATGGGCAGCGTAGAACTGTTGCAATGTGTTGGGTAATGGTAAGAACTTGTTCAGACAGAGGTCAGCTGATAACAGCAACCATATAATGCTGACAGGTGGCGGTGAGAGCAATCTCAGTCGGATTGAAATCGACAGATCGTCCAATTCTTGTGATAAAACTGACAGCAGCTCTCGTCCGTTCTGCATCAACTGAAAAAAATTAATTATTCCATTAGAATTAATTTATTATTCCATTACAATTAGTTTAATTAATGAGTATGAGTGTGTTAGCGTTTATTATTATTATTAATTAAACACTGCATCTCTTTGAGATATAACAAAACAATGTAAAAAAAAAGTCCCGATGCATAAATCAAGTTTTAAGCTTTCATTATTTCTTGAGATGCAGACTTTAATGATCAGCACTTTTTAAAATTACATGTGTCTATCTATAATAGGGTTGCTGAGGATTCCCCTTCCGCTTCCTCATAATGCGGAAGTTCCGCAATATTTTGGGTTCCTCAACCGTTACCGCATCCTCATAAATTAAAATAAAAAAATCCTCTTCCGCTATCGCTTCCTCAAAATTTAAGAGGAATTTATGAGGAATTTCACTGCAATATTCAGAGCTTTACGGAGCTGTACGGCAACTATCTTCTCCTCTATCAAGTGTCCCCAACGAACGACTTTTTAGCAATGCTGGATTATTTAGATTATTAGAAACAGCGCCCAAATTATTTTTTATAAAAATGAACCTCTATATAATTAATTTTGATTATTAGTATTCAATTCTTGAAGCGCTCATAGCCCGGCGGCTTGCGTCGATCCTAAGCGATCGACAAAGTTAAGCAACAGTGGGCGCGCTCATTACTCGGATGGGTGACCGCTAGTGGCAAAAAAATTCTTGAGCGCTTCCGTGCTTCGGAGGGCACGTAAAGCCGTCTCGGTCCCGGTTGTTATCGTTGCAGTCGTTAAGCCATGTCGGAGGCCTTCGGGCGGCTTGAAAACTTTCGACACTGGGTTGGCCACTAACCCCTCCACCAATCCGCATTGGAGCAGTGTGGTGGAGTATGCTCTAGGCCTCCTCAGTAATGAGCAGAGACCCGTGCTTAGTAGTGGGCCATTAGTGGGTTGTAGCTTAGCTTTTAATTCTTTTATTTTGATTGATAATATTTGACGTAAATAATTAAGAAAGAAATATCTAAAGACTGCATTCTTATTTTCATTTCATTTCCTAAATGAAATTGTATCATTCACTCATTTTGTGTGCGTGTGTTGTGTATGTTACTGAACTCCTCCTTAACTGCTGGACCGATTTTGATGATTCTTTATTGTGTGTGTTTTGAGAATGGTTTAGATTCATAGTTCGGTCCACTGGTTATTTTTTGTGTAGTGTGTGTACTTAGTTATGTACAGACAGGACAGCAGCTTTTGGGTTGGGTCCGCTGGTATTTATAATTTCCTGTGATTCCTCTTCCGCTTCCTCATCCGCATCCCCTTCCTCAAAAAATATCCTCTTCCTCATCCGCATCCTCTAAATTTGCGGGTGACAAATCCTCTTCCTCCTCCTCTTCCTCATAATCAATTCCTCAACAACCCTAATCTATAATGGTTAAAGAGACAGCGCCTTATGGCTATCAGATGGACGGAAAGACAGACATGGGAGGCATAAAATATTTTTTTTTTTACATTTTGCTACGGAACCCTAAAATAGACACGTACAATGCTCTTATTCAAACCACCGTTGATGATGCACGGACAACCGCATACTTCATAACGGACAAATCTTACACAATGTTCATCCAATCATAATAATAATAAAATGATTTATTGTGAGAGCAAATAAATCATTTTATTATTATTATTATTATTATTATTATCCTAGCCTTCATATAACGGTACCTGCGTGGCGAGGCTGCGGTGCGCGCGGATGTCGTCGCTGGCGAGCAGCGCGCGCAGGTACTGCAGCAGCGGCGACGCCAGGATGTGCACCTTGTTGCCGTTGTCTTACACAATGTTCGTCCTAGCCTCCTAGCCTCCTAGCACCGTACCTGCGTGGCGAGGCTGCGGTGCGCGCGGATGTCGTCGCTGGCGAGCAGCGCGCGCAGGTACTGCAGCAGCGGCGACGCCAGGATGTGCACCTTGTTGCCGTTGCACAGCCGCGCCTCTGGACACACAGACAGACACACACGTCATACATTATACCACGACTATTGCCCGCAGCGCAAGACCGGTCAAAGTGGTGCAAATTAGGGGAGGCCTACGTCCAGGAGTGCACGTAGTGGGCGCAGCAGAGGACGCAGAAAGACTTTGAAAAGGGTTTTTAGCAAGGAAAGATGGGACTATGGCCTTAACTTAACCTTCTCATTACAAAACACCTGTGAGAAATAGTGAGCTATGTTGGTTTGGCAAAGCGAGATCTCCCTGTAGGCGAGACGACATGCCTGGGGGGCGGCTGAGGCCCCAACTGAATGCTCTCGGGGCGTTGTATATATGCGGGCGGTGTGCAAATCTTCGGTAGCGCGATTCAGGCTCCGGTGACGTCACCGTGTGACGTGGGTGCGATGACCAGAAAACTACTCACAGAATACAGTCAAATTGTAAACATACCCGCAAAATAGTCTCCCATCAGGTTGGCAGCGTTGATCAGGAACACCGGATTTGTTCTCTCCAGTAAGTCCAATTCTGGAAATAGAAACATGCACTTTCACATATTGTCTTCAAATTGAAATTATATTGCATGTGTACAAATGCTACGTATTTTTAATATGTAAATGATTCTGTTTACAAGTTGATTTGAACTGCATGGAAGTACTTTTAACTTATTTTACTTTCATCCCTTAGTTTAAAGGCGGCTGTACACATTGGGCCAAGTTATTGGGCCAGCATGCTTGGCCAACGTGTAGAAACCTGCTTGGCGGTATGTTGGTAGTTGGTAGTGAACTACGTGCTCTCTATATGACGCGCTAGCTATATGAGAGCTATACTGACTAGTGAAGGTTCGGAACGCTTGTCTGTATGTTAGCTACATATATATGACGGCTGTACTGACTGGTGAAGGTGCCCTGCATGACGACGTTGAGCAGCGTGCCGCGCAGCACTGTAGCGGCTCTGTAGCGGCTCTGTAGCGCCGCCAACGCTTGTCTGTATGTTAGCTACATATATATGACAGCTATTATATACTGACTGGTGAAGGTGCCCTGCATGACGACGTTGAGCAGCGTGCCGCGCAGCACTGTAGCGGCTCTGTAGCGCCGCCAACGCTTGTCTGTATGTTAGCTACATATATATGACAGCTATTATATACTGACTGGTGAAGGTGCCCTGCATGACGACGTTGAGCAGCGTGCCGCGCAGCACTGTAGCGGCTCTGTAGCGCCGCCAACGCTTGTCTGTATGTTAGCTACATATATATGACAGCTATTATATACTGACTGGTGAAGGTGCCCTGCATGACGACGTTGAGCAGCGTGCCGCGCAGCACTGTAGCGGCTCTGTAGCGCCGCCAACGCTTGTCTGTATGTTAGCTACATATATATGACAGCTATTATATACTGACTGGTGAAGGTGCCCTGCATGACGACGTTGAGCAGCGTGCCGCGCAGCACTGTAGCGGCTCTGTAGCGCCGCCAACGCTTGTCTGTATGTTAGCTACATATATATGACGGCTGTACTGACTGGTGAAGGTGCCCTGCATGACGACGTTGAGCAGCGTGGCGCGCAGCACTGTAGCGGCTCTGTAGCGGCTCTGTAGCGCCGCCAACGCTTGTCTGTATGTTAGCTACATATATATGACGGCTGTACTGACTGGTGAAGGTGCCCTGCATGACGACGTTGAGCAGCGTGCCGCGCAGCACTGTAGCGGCTCTGTAGCGGCTCTGTAGCGCCGCCAACGCTTGTCTGTATGTTAGCTACATATATATGACGGCTGTACTGACTGGTGAAGGTGCCCTGCATGACGACGTTGAGCAGCGTGCCGCGCAGCAGCTGCTGGCGCTGCTGGCGCGTGAACGACGCGCCCACGGCCGCCAGCCGCCGGCACGTCGCCGCGCTCTGCAGCGCCGCCGCGCGGAACGTCGCGAACGCTTGTCTGGGAACGAGATAAAAAAATGATAAATAATAATAATAAGGCTACACACTCATGGCCTCACACTAGGTGCCCCTGAGCATTAGGCGGCCAGGCCGCACCGCTACGTCGCTGCGGCTAACTTTCCCATGATATTGTAAATGCGCGCATTACGCGACCAGCGGCCATCGGAAACGCCTCTGGCCGCGCGGCCAACGAGATACGTCAATTTGTATGGAATTGCTCGGTGTGCGCACTCGCACTCAGCATTTTGGAGCACGATGTGTATTCGACTCACGAATGTAGTCACAGACGTGGCCGCAATGTGCACGGGCCGGCCATCTAATGCGCGGGAGCATTAGGATTCCCTGTGTCATGAGTGCCGTTGACATCCCACAAGACAAGGAAACACCCAGACTGGACACGAAAATTTAACTCATCATTCAAATGTCCGCCTTGCTGGAAAACTACAACTGAAAAAGCTATTGATTTGGTTTTTACTGTCGGAATATTCTAATGCGTCTTCATTGAAAGGCACCCAAATTTTAAATTAGGCGCTCATTTGGTGCCCATATTTTTGGGCGTTGCTTGTTTATGTAAGTTTTATTTGTGATCGATGACTATTAACAAGCAACAATTCGAAATGCCGTAACTAAACTTTGCTTACAAGATAAACTGGACTGTGAGCACAGGCAACAAGTTTGTTTTTACATCAGCAATTTAGGTGTAGTTAATGTAGGTATGATAGAATTAATTAATTGACGACCTGGATGGCGCAATGGTTAGCGCGCCGGATCACTGTTCCGAGGGTCCTGGGTTCGATTCCCAGCGAGGCGGAAATTTGAATGATGAGTTTGAATTTCCGTTCTCGGTCTGGGTGTGTCCTTGTCTTGTGTGTTGTCCATGGCACCCACGACACAGGGAATCCTAGTGTGGGGTTATGAGTGTGTAGCGTTATTTATTATTATTATTAATATGTAACTCACTGCAGCCGCGCCTCGTCGGGACACATGGCGGTGACGGTGGTCTCGAAGTGGCGCAGCTTGCGGTTGAACTGGATGCCGTCCTCGCCCGGCGAGAACTGCTCCAACTATAACGTGGAGCATACCAGGGATGAGTCGGTTGTTGCAGTGGTTACATGGTGACGTCACTGAGGCTGAATCGCGCTATCGAAGATTTGTACACCGCTCGCATACCAGACATTGACGGTTGGGGCTTCGGGCGCCCCCCAGGCATGTCGTCTCGACTGGCGAGAAATGTCCCTTTGCCCAATTTTTACGATTATAATTTTTAACTTTTAAAATGCCTTTTGCGAGTGCCTTATGACAAAGTTATTAGAAAGTTCCTGACTTTGAAGCCTTTTTGCCTTTTATTCTATGAAAATGTATTGAGATATACCTATAATCCCTAAGAATTGCATTTTGGATCATTGGTTGGTAAGATTTCTAGACTAGATTATCTGATACAGCACTCTAATTTTAGGGCCTTAAGTTGGAATTCCGTATAAGGCAAATACATTTGTGACAATGCCGTCTATTTGTCTTATCCTTGCCGCATGTAATATATTATATCCCTTTTATCGGTAGCCGTTTATCAGAAATGATAACTTTCTTTATCTATCCGCCCATGATCCCTAGTAAGTCACTAATCCACGTTACAATACTAAAAAGTTAAAGGAATTTATTTAATTTTCGTATGTTAAGGGCGGGTTGTATTAAGTTCAGGGTGCCTTCTTAGTACCATCACTACAAACCCTTTGGACCCCTTCCCCTACGTTAAGACTGGCATTGATGGTTTTGTAGTGTCTGTCTTTTTTTACCCAAATGTCCAGCCAAACTGGGTGATCCTTCAAGGTTTTAGGTTTCGCGGCCTAAGGGCGCTTTTAGTGTCACGCGGATTTGCTCACGCACGCGGGATTGGACCGCATGCGTGAAATTTCACGCTGCGGATCATACGCAGTTTAAGTTTCAGTCTTCTGCGGGTTGCGTAGACGATTAGTACAATACGGTGCGTGCGCCCCGTACGAATCTAAAATGGGCACTGAAGTTGTAGGGACGCTCACGCATGCGGATGCCCCGCTGCGGGATGACGCCCCGCACAGCGTCCCGCGTGCGTTTATTACGCTTTACAGTAAATTCATATATGAAATTGTTCTTTGCGGGTGCTCCAATCCCGCCAATCCCGCATGCGTGAGCAAATCCGCATGACACTAAAAGAGCCCTAACAACCCTATACAGATAGAATATGGAGAGCAACCACTACAGATAGAATATTAAGAATAACTACTCACAAGCAACAGCAGCGGTGTGAACTGTTCATCTATCGTCAGCAGATCACACAGCGCCGCCTCATCGTCCCCGGTCACCCGGTACTTGTCCTTGTCCATCGCTGGCTTGACCTCCTGTGCGTCTCCGTCCTCCTCCGCGGCGGGGTCTGCCTTGTTCAGGTCTAGCTTTGCCGGGTCTGCGGAGAGATGGTTGTTGTGTTGATGAAGTTGTTGATGTGGTGTCGAATGCTTGTGTGTGTTCAAAGGTATTTTAGTGTGGATTTATGGAATTATTACTTTATTAATAGAAGAAAATGAATTGTGCTCCTTACTCCTTATGTTAGCTAGACCACAAAGATGGATGAAGATGAAGCCTTCAACCCAAGTAGCAAGACAGTCAATTTTTGTAACCTATCTTCCCCTAAAATTAGGGATAACTGTAGCTATAACTACTCATACAATTCTGATTTAAAATAACAAACGGATAAATACATCAAAGAAACCAGCAGTCATCAACACACAGTAACCAATACCTGTAACTCTCGGACTGAGCTCAGCCAGCGTCCGGGCGGCCTCCTCCTCCGAGTCCGCGTCGCCGGGGCGCGTGTCGCGCAGGTGGTGCCGCCCGCTGTACCCGCGCCCGCGGCCCGCTGACGACATTATTGATCACCTGGAATAATTGGTGGATAGTGTTTAGAGCAGAATCGTTGTTGAAGTAAGTGCTGGCTGGAGTTTTGTCAATATGGAAGAGTATGGGTCCTAAGCACTGCCTTGCGACACTCCAGATGCAGATTTCTAATCAGATAAATTTTGAATTTTAGAAATGTTTTGAAACGTCAGAAAATGATTTAAATGTGTTTGTTATAAAGTGTTATCCAATTTTTTTTAGTCAACATGTTGTAAAATTCATTCGCGATTACAAATGTGAAACATTCACATTATAAATAATAGGGTGTATTTGTTGAAGCATAACATAGTTTGCCTTTTGAAAAGTTATTTTACACTGAATTTGGAATAATAATTATTTTGATTTTTTTAATTTAACATAAAGTATCATTCCATATTTTTATGTTAGTTATGTAGAGTAAGACCTTCAAAGACAACTTAATTGCGAGACAATAATACATTTGGCATTGAAACAGGCTTCATCTTTATTTGCTAATTAACACAAAGTTTTCCTCAAAACAATCTAGATAGTAACATCTAAACAGTACAATTACCACTAACATATACATGTATGTTATCTACAATGTGCCAATTAAGGTTCATCTAAAATCTTGTATTGTTAACTACGATAAATCAACAATATTACGAGTGATGCATACTATTTGACACTTGCTGGACCAAGTCACGGATACAGTACATAAGGATGTCCTATAGTGAACTTTAATAGTTTTGGTATGCAGATAATAAATTTTATTACATCTGGCACTCAAATTAGACAACAATCATTATTACAATAATTTTGTGTACCACTGTTTGAAATAAAAGATGATTTTTAGCATTTCTGTTACAAAAGTTAAGTTTTGAATGAATATAAGTGTTAAAAATAATGTTGTAGATATTTATAATAGATTTTGCATTGATGCAGCGTTGCATAGATTTAACAATTTTTTTTAACTTCAAGTAGGTATTTAATGATCCTGTTTGTTGAGCAACAGGTTCTGGGTTCGATACCCAGGCCAACATTTGTTTATCATAGACATCTCAGACCAATAAACTCATTAGTTTATTGGCCTGAGATAAGACAAAGTGTCTAAGGCACCATTCAAACAGATAAAAGAAGTACAGTCACATTATGTACTTATGTATTTAATAGTATTTATTTAAGGCAATTTTATTATCGATTTTCTTTATAGGTGGATGTTTAAATATTTTTTATGCGTCAATATATTCGTGGGACGAAGAATCCGCGGCAAACGGATGCATTTCGTGCACGACGAAAATAGTTAAACCGAAGTTCGAAAATATAGCGATATTTTTATCCGCTATATAAATACTGGCCACGTGCAGTGCCGTAGGTGAACGTGAAGGCAAGGAAACAGACACGCGAATAAACAGGCTTGTTGTTGATGACGCTCTCGGAACTACTTACGCGTTCAGCGTAAAATTATCTCGCGGAGTATATTACGATAAAATATTGACACACTAAATCGTAAATAAGACATTAGCGACCATATATCACATCATTTCTTGACAAACAAAGCAACGCTACCTGTAAAATCAATGATAAATACGTGACGTCGGTACGAGACATAAACACACACTTCTGGAATGGGCCTAACAATCACGGCGTTTTGTCGTGCAAAATAAATGAAACTCACACAGATTTTGCCTCATGTTTTATTTACAATTATTCCTGCAAACGCAGAAACGCTGACATGGTTGCAGGATTTAAATATTTTTTTGTTACTGTTGTCAACCGGTAAGATATTGCATCGAAAGCACGATGACGACTATGGTTTTCCCCGCATAATCACACTGTTTGTAACTGCGAAAGTCTTAACTAAAACACAAGCTTTTTTTGATAATGTGTTTGATTAAATTTTACTCACCGAAAGTAATTGTAAAAAAGAAATTTGGTTAATTATTTATCTCCTGGTTGTTTCGTCTGCGGTTGTCAAGCATTTCACTACCATCAAAGTTACTCTATGATCTTAGCGACGCTAGTGATGTGAATAATGAATATTCAACCACAGATAATGCTTAAGGTATGTTTACCGGTTTTTTATCTGTTGAAACATTGAGCGTATGACGGCGTATTGCTTGACCAGAAATATAAAAAACCTCGCCATATTGCGGTAAACTCATGGAACTAATTTCTTATACTGGTAACGCTTAGTTTCTAAACGTCAATTGTAAATTGCTTGTCAGTGAGTTTGAATGTCACAGACGTCACAGTATGTGTCATGTTTGTCTTTTTACTTTAAGTCTCTATTTTGTGCTAAAATGACAAAAACTGTTCATATTCGTGAAAGAAAAGTGTTTTTCTATGTGCTAAAATAATATTTCGTATAAAATAACATTTATTTCATTAAATAACATTTCCGACGTAGTTGTCAAAATGACAATAATAACATGAGCGTTACTATAGTTACTGTTGTCAGTTGGTTGTCAGTGCAGTTGCCATATAAAAGGAAACTTTAGCGCCCTCATGACAGGTTTTCTATTTTTCTGGTCAAGCAATACATTTATTGGTTGACCAGGAATATAAAGAACCTCGCCATATTGCGGTAAACTCAAGGAACTAATTTATTTTGCTGGTAACGCTTAGTTTCTAAACGTCAATAATAAATTGCTTGTCAGTGAGTTTGAACGTAACAGTTTGTCTCATGTTTGTCTTTTTACTTTGAGTGTCTATTTTGTGCTAAAATGACAAAAACTGTTCATATTCGTGAAAGAAAAGTGGTTTTCTATGTGCTTAAATAACATTTCGTGTAAAATAACATTTATTTCCTTAAATAACATTTCCGACATAGTTGTCGAAATGACTATAATCTCAGACCAATAAACTATAGACGGCGTGCCGTGAACAAAAGCGTGAAGCCTGCAAAAAGTATGCCTCGCCTTGTAATATACACGGCGGCACTCACACCAAAACGACTTTTGTGTTCTAAATAATAAAAATTAATGAAGCTTTGTGTTCCAAAAAATAAAGTTTAAATTTGTTCTAGTTCAAACTGTCAACATAGGGCATTCTATTGGTTCCGATGTGTGTTTTAGGCACACTTTTGCCGGCTTCACGCTTTTGTTCGCGGCACGCCGTCTGTAGTTTATTAGTCTGAGACTATAATAACATGAGCGTTACTGTAGAATTACTGTTGTCTGTGCTGTTGCCATAAAAAAGGAAACTTTAGCGCCCTCATGAGTCATGACAGGTTTTCTATTTTTCTGGTCAAGCAATATTTGATATTTTATTTTGATTTCAAATAATATTATGCAAAGCGATTTTTAGGGATGACAAAATAATATCTATTTATTTTCTGTTAACTCAGATTGATAACAATTTTGAACAACTTCATTTTGAGATCATGATGACTTTTACAAACTAATGAAAGGATTCAGAGGTAGAAGGTACACTTACTATCGAAATTGACAAGTTGTATATTTTAATATAATAGAAAAACAATACGAGCTTAGCTGTGCTCGTTGAGATAATGTAACTAAATATTTATGTTTGTTTAACAGTCTTTAAATTATTTTAAATCAAATTTTGTTAATTTTTATCGCTGGTTGAACGATCGATATGAAATAACCGGATAAATATACGATTGAACCGATTTTGTCACTAGCCGATCGAAAATGACATTTCTATTCTTCATCTATTTCTGTTTCGGGGTATGAAGTGCGAGGGGTTTCGTTTGATACGCGGCGGCTAGGTGAATTTGTGGTGAATTGATTCAGGATTTCATAAAACCAAAACTATTCATATCTGAGATGCACCGCTGTGTCATAAAATCTAATTTGGTGCTAGTGAACATTCCGTGCCAGTGAATTTAAACAGCTCATACCGTAACCATTTCGGAAGTATTTTCCCAGCGCTGATGTATTTGTTTGTACTATCGATAATTCCACAGTAAAATACCGCTGTAATTAAGTTTTAAATTTGAATAAAAATTTACAATAAATCAACCTGCACGTACATAAACGAATTCGATTAAAAACCGCTGTAAATCCTAAAAAAAATCGGGATTGTTAATCGCGTGTTTAAAAAAAAATTAAAAACAAATAGAATCCAAGATGTCCGAAGGCCAGGGTGAACATAATCACCGGAAGGAGAGCATTTCGACTGCCAATGTGGCCAGCGACAGTCCAGTGACGGACCCTGGCCAGGTGCGTGGGGTGACCACGGAGGTGACTGGCGCCAAGTTTGACGGGCAGCGCGCGAAGTCCAGTGCTATGAAGAAGTCTGCCAGATACAGAAGCCGGTCCCTCTCTGCTTCATCTGCTGACTCTTACAGTTCTACCTCTTATACAGGTAAGGTTTTGGAGAAAACATTGGTTTTTCTTATGTTTCCAGCAGGCATCTGAAGGTACAACAGGAAAAATGTTTGTTTTAATTGAGTTTGTCATGTTTTGTGACTATCCGGGACTCTCAAACAAAAAGTTTTGAACTTTTAGTAGATTCAGAATTCTTAAACAATCCACTGATACAAAAAATTACTGATACTATAGATGTCTTCGAAGATTAATATTATACAAAAACATATCCTTTTACGCCAAATCCCCTTACTGGAATATTGTGTGGTAAGTGCTAAAGATAAAAATAACATCTTCAAAACCTATAACTTGAGAACAAGCATTTCTCTGTTGAGAAACCATTGATTGACTGGGAATCAAACCGGGACCCTTTGCTCTACAACCTGAGTCATTATGTACCAGCATTTGAAGCAGAAGTTAAAACAAATAATGCTACATACTCATAGTCTCACATACAAGGGTTCTGTGACATGGATGCCATGGGCAACACAAGACAAGATCAACACGCAGGCCAAGGACAGAAATTAAACAATTCACCTCATTATTGAAAATTCCCGTCCAGCATATTAGCCATTGCATTATTTGAGTCATCAAAATCTACTTAAATATCATTTAGAGGGTATTACTGTAAGCAAAGGATAATCCTACTCTATTATTTACAAAGATTGTATTGTGTATTTGTGATTTGCCTAAGTGGTGTTATTTATTATTTAACTATAACCTACCTTACTAACTATAACCTTGGGAGACCAGATAAATGTATGTTCTGTGTTGATGGGAGATAGTTCTTTAACTTTTATTTAATTTGTCCAAGCCATATATTATGTAAAAAAGAGCCATATATTATGTAAAAATTTTTAGAAAAGTAAGTGAATTATAAATGCAAAGCAATATAATGTGCTGTTAACTATTGAGGAGTTCCCTTATGGCAGCCAATCCTGAGCGTAGTACCCAGTCACGCTTGTCATACCTTGACCTTGACGCGAATTTCCAAGCAAATCAGACAAATTGGTGAAAATTAGGCAGAAGGATTCTATTACAAAGGCCCCTAGTTTGCTTATTTGTAAGTGCTTTAAATTGTGGCTTAATTGAATATTTTGACACATTGTATACAAAATGTGCAAAACTATTCAAACAAGAACCAATATATTATTCATTTATGAATTAACAGAATCAAAGCTCAGGTCAAGTAGATAACTCAAAAACTACTCGCCAGATGTCGCTTAAAGTTATATAGCACCACACGACGAACACCAGCTTTCCAATAAAAAAATAATCACAAAAATCGAATCGCTAAATATTTATGAGGTAACGTTTATAATTAAATACACAGTATTAGAAATAACTCAAAAACTACGCGTCAGTTGTCAAATTTGTATGGGACTAGACGACAATTCCGAGCTTCCAAATTTAAAAAGAATTATCAAAATTGGCCCGTGAAGAAGAAGTTATGAGGTAACATACATAAAAAAACGGTTTAACCTAGAACCTCCCCCATTTTCTTCATATTGGCTATAAAGATACAATTGTCTGAAGAAGTTAGTGAAATATAGTGGCGAAGCCTGCACAGTTTCCCAAATAGCTCCCCGCATAGCTATTATTGAAATGACGACATTACAGTAATCTCATTCCATTACGGCATGTCCTTGTGTTATCATATTTATGATGAACGCATTATTTTTCCTCGGCATTTGAATATTAAATAATGCGGGTACCTCTTCAAATCCTACACGCATCTCTACTTTTCAAAATGATTTGCTTGTTAGAAATTATTTATCACTTATGACACGTTTCGGCGATCGAACATCGTATTTTTGAATTGGCGTCTGGCGGCGAACACTCGTTTGCAGTCATTTTCATGCGACAGCAAAATTTGGTATTTTTAGGGTTCTGTACCCAAAGGGTAAAACGGGACCCTATTACTCAGACTTCGCTGTCCGTCCGTCCGTCCGTCTGGCACCAGGCTGTATCTCATGAACCGTAAAAGTTACACAGTTAAAATTTTCACAGATCATGTATTTCTGTTGCCGGTACAACAACAAATACTAAAAAACAGAATAAAATAAATATTCAAGTGGGCGCCCATACTTTCGACGCGTCAGCGATAGTTTAGTTACCTTTCGGTCCAAGAGATGGCGTTGTGCGTAATATGTGGCTACAATAAAACAATTAAATATTAAAGTGAGGCTTTCATACAACAGACCAGACGTTTTTATACATAATGGTACGGAACTCTTCGTGCGCGAGTCCGACTCGCAATTGGCCGGTTTTTTTAATCATTCGTCTACTACGACGAGCGGTCACAACGTCGCGTCATAACGAACGATCGTCGCCTGACGCCATTTGAAAATAGGACCCCTGATTGCTTTCTTTTAAGCTGTCATAGCCGCGTGGTTTGACTTTGAACATTGAACTCCCGAACCGAAGGGCCCTGGTTCGAATCCTGAGCGCAGTTCAAAACAAAAAACCGGCCAAGTGCGAGTTGGACTCGCGCACGAAGGGTCCCGTACCATTATGTATAAAACGCCAAAAAAATCTGGCCTGTTGTATGAAAGCCTCACTTAAATATTTACTTTAGTTTTTTGTAGCCACATATTAGCGACAAGCAACGCCATCTCTTGGACCGAAAGGTAACTAATTTATCGCTGAAGCGTCGAAGCCATATTTCGACTTAAATATTTATTTTATTTAGTATTTTAGTATTTGTTGTTGTAGCGCACACAGAAATACATCATCTGTGATAATTTCAACTGTGTAACTATTACGGTTCATGAGATACAGCCTGGTGACAGACGGACGGACGGACAGCGAAGTCTCAGTAATAGGGTCCCGTTTTACCCTTTGGGTACGGAACCCTAAAAATATGCGTGTATTACAATTTAATTATCAAATCCTTCAGTAATCAAACATCGTCAGGAAACCGGCACTTGAGAATTCTCCAAACTGTTGTCAAAGGTTTGTGAAGTACAATCCGCACTGGGCCAGCGTGGTGGACTGGCCTGTATGTACCACATTGTGAGAGGATCAGGGCTGTATACTCCGTAGCGTAGCGTTACTTACGTTCGCCGTAAATAAAATACGTGACGTAAACAAAATATTGCGTCCGTATGACTTGTGAATGGATAGCTTGAAAATACCTAGACTTTTAATAGAAACAATTTAAATCATAGACTTTAAGATATTGGCAGGGATTAATACCCAATATTATGCTTATTACTAACACAATCTACGTTCCTTAACTGACCCAATGAAAGATGGGGTAACTGTGAAAACAGAGATTTGATCAAATCCTCTAAACTTTAGTTTAGAGGGTTGTTTCACGGAAGGTGTTAAAATAACCCCCGTGGGATGATTTCCCTACAGAGAGGTTAGTGAATCTATTAAGCCCTCGGCCGTTTTCGTAAACAGGGCCCTAATTCTGCTAAGTTATAACGCTTCAATTGTGTCTCGATTGAATAGTCTGCCACATTTTGTATACAGAATGTGACGGAATAGCGTCGAAAACTATTAAATTTTATACATAGAACGTATCAAAATGTGTCGATCTATTCAATTCTATACACGAAATGTGCCAAACAAAAATGTGTCAAACTATTTAATTTTGCATACAAAATGTGGCAAACAATTCAATCGAGACACTATTGAAGCGTTATAAATAAATTAGCAGAATTGCTGATGAAATGACTTAATAGATATTGATTGAGCGACCGGTGTTGGCTACGCGCGGGTAAGTAGAGCTTAGCTTAATATTATTAAAAAAAATGTAGTCTATGATACTGAGAGATAATGTAGCAATGTAATGGTGAAAGAATTTTTTAAAGCGGTTCTGTAGTTTTTGGGTTTATTCCTCTAAGCTCTAAGATGACAACCGTGGCCGACACAGAACAAGACAAGACTAGGATGGTTAGTCATATGACAGACTAGAGAACCGCCTTCGCTTCGCTTCGGGACCCGTAGGTAACAGCCGCGTAGGTCCCGCTCCTGTAGGATTCTCGGGATAAAAAGTAACCTATATACTGGAACTTAGGCTATAACATTTGCCTGTTACTTAAAGTAAGATTACTATACAATCTATACATGTTCTATTTGGTAGCGAGATTCAGAACTTGCAAATGAATTTTACTAACAGCATCCGGAACTAAATATCTAGCAACTAACAAAACATCGATCTTCCCATGGGAATGAGATGTTTCTCCGCGGTAAAAAGTAGCCTACGTCACTCTCCACCCTCCCAACTATCTCTACACACATAAACTATATCATATAATAGCCATGTTGCCACGTGAAAGAGTCACAAACAAACAAACAAACAAACACACTTTCACATTTATATATTAGTATTAGTATGGAAGTATGGATGGTGGTAGAAGCTTAGAACATTTTCGTTGGTTAGTTTGAAAATAAGTGTAAGGACAGGGACTGTTAGTGATAGTTAGTCCCACAGAACAGAATAAAGGAGGATAGAATGGCCTTTGTGGGCGGGGCAGGCGCGCCGCACCGTTGAGCAAACGCTCATGGAACCCCGAAATTAGTTTTACCGGTCATTAGGCGCGCTCATACCTTGATAGCGAACGGAGCTCCGCTAAAAAAAAGAATAATGCCGTCTTGCGCAATTATAACGTGTAGGAAAAGAAGCCAGGTGTGTAATGTAGTCCGAGGAGGAATTTCTTTTCACAAGTAAGTCTAAAAACCTTAAATTACAATAGATATTTGTAATTATTACAATAGTATTATGTAGTTTAAGACAAAAACGACACAATCGCAAAGAGATTCAAAATTATACATTGCTCGCCAACACATGAGTACTATCTTGTACTACGAAAGTGATTACGCAATGTATTGCAAAGTATTGCTTTCATTGCGAAAGTCGCGCGCATCCAAAGGAAGCTTGAATTTTGGTATATCGGTGGGACGAGTTTACGTGGCGTTAGTGATGACTGATGTACCATGTCGATAAATATGTCGGCAAATTATTTTTAACAAATTTATAATTAAAACAACTTTATTTATTACCACTAATTATTGTTTATTATTTTGTTAACTATTTGCTTTGAGTTTAACTATTATGGTGGCAACATAACTTACACATTTTATTTGTAGGTTTCCAAAAGATCTAAATACAAAAAAAAAGTGGATTGAAGCAACCTGTAGAATTGAATGGGTACCTACAAAATGTAGCACGATATGTTCGCAACATTTTACCGATATTTATCGATAGGTATAGATTATCGACCTTTGCAAGCCGTAACATAGATGATTGCATTCATTTATTATATAGACGCTGTTTTATTTGTTGTCCAAATATCCCCTGAGATATAAAAATTAGGTTCCCAATGTTTTTGGGTTATATTTATAGTAATTTTTAAAACAATATGAAGAAAATCAGTATCGATATCAATATCGATCGACTATCACTATCCCATCACTATCCTTTGTGCGAGTTTTAGCTACACTGGCGATCGAACCAATCACAGCCCTGAGATTCATTTCGATTGTTTGAGTGGTGGGAGGCACGCGGCGACATCCGTTTTCATACAAAATATGAGTTAGGGCCGTTCTAATCTCCTTTATTCTGTTCTGTGGTTAGTCCTGTTAGTAACAGTCTAGTTAGTGATTGTTAGTATGAGTTTGATCACAGTAAACGAACGGATATACATTAATTTATTGTTGTAACAAAGAAAGTCTCAATATTTTAACATTTGATGTAACTTGTAACAAAGCACGAAAGTTTCCTCCCCCGGTGACCTTCCTTTACATCCACACTTTTAAGGATTCTTCCAAAAGGGACCCCGGTGTGGCTTCGTCCTTTATACAAAGTTTTTATTTATGGAGCGAACGCGAACTGTATACAATATACAATACATTAAACAAGTAACTTACCATGGCTACTCTCATGGGGTTATAGGAATTTCTGTGAGGCCGCTCAGTCACAATTCACAATCGCGCGAATACGCGAATCTGCAAGTGTAGGACGAACCTTCGCGAATTATTATGCGAAGTTTTTGACACATTCGCGGTTACTGGCGGCATTGATTTTTATATAATACTAGCTTTTGCCCGCGGCTTCGCCCGCGTGGAATTTGTTTATATCGCGAACCGGGGAAGTGGGGAAGATGGAACGTCATCAACTATCTTCCTGGGAAATTCATCGAAATCGGTCAGGCGGTTTAGATTTTGCATACAAACTTTCATCCCCTATTTCAAGCATTTAGGGGTTGATTTTTGAAAAAAAAAAGTAGCCTATATGTGACTCTGGGTCTTCAACTATTTCCATTCCGAATTTCATCCAAATCGCACCGGTGGTTTAGCCGTGAAAACGTCACAGACAGACAGACAGACAGACAGACAGACAGACTTTCGCATTTATAATATTAGTATGGATTATTATAATGTCATTGACTGGCGGTTGATGCCTTATAAAGCTCAAGTCAGGCCTCACATAGAGTACTGTTCTCATCTCTGGGCGGGAACGCCATAACACCAGCTTAGCCCGTTTGAACTATTTACAATTTTTTTTTAATATAGATAGATAAACTCTTTATTTGTACACCAGAAATAATCACATACAGCGAAATTAAAATACAAATTTAATGTGTATACAAAAAAGGCGGCCATCTCTTCCAGGCAACCTTACGTACAGCAGAAAATTACAAAAAGAAAAATGGGCTAGTGGTGACAAAAGGAAATATGTAATTGTTTTTTTTTGTTTTTATTTTGTTTTTGTTAGAATATTTTCAAATTCTATTTACAAAAAAAAACCGACTTCAAAATCGATAAGAAGAGACTGTCAGCTACTATAATTGCTAATACATACATGACAATAAGAGTAATGGATAATTGAATAATAGTGATCGCATTAGCGCGTTTATTAACGCGTTAAGACGCAGAGCGGTCGTGGTCGTCATGTGATATTCCGGGTAGATGTACTTTAATCTTCTTCACGATTTCCCGCCATTTATGCCTGTTAGCAGTCATTCTAGTACACTCATGCAGTGGACCGCCCACCCACACACGACGCAAGTGTAGCCGTAAATTAAAAGTTAAGCCAAAGTCGGGTAAAACCATCGGGTAAAACGCATTTTCATTAGTATCAGTAGACATAGACATAGACATAGAAACATTTATTCCATCATAAAGCACTTCTACAACATTAAGATTGTGAGTTGAGTTACATATTTGGTTTCATATTTGGTAAAAAGTAAAAGCATCCCGTTCCAATTGTTCGATACGTTGGACGCGTAGCTATTACGTGACGTTACGGATATCGATTGGGGCCCGGATACGGATATATCCGTGCTCGGTACATTACATAATGCGGTCGTCATACTCTTCTGGCCAAGGGACGATTAGGGATGCTATGCTATACGTAATATATTAATCTGTATCCTTACCTTTTTCTTCTTACCCTAAGGTTGTCTGGAAGAAATCGCTCTTTAGCGATAAGACCGCCTATTGTATTTCATTTGGTTATCTTATGTCTCTTTATGTTTCTTTATATGGTGTACAATAAAGAGTATTATTATTATTATTATTATTATATGTACTTGATTCGCCGAGATTAAGGAATTGCTAGACCATAGTAAAACAAATTAATTACCGGTGATTACAGTTCAGTTTAGCGTGTATGCAAAATGCACTTAAGGCATTTTAAATTCGCGCCGGTCAATCTGCAATAATCTTTGCAATAACCTGTGATTACAGGGACGGAAGTAGCATTTAAGTGGGATGCCATTAAAACAATAAGAACTCCATTAATCCATTAATTTAATTAGAATTCCATATCGGACCCGAACAATTCATAGCTAAATTGTATATAAGGGTCCCCGCAGACTGACTGCAGCCACCGGTGGCTGTGTCGCTTCTTTTTAGAAGCGCGGTCCGGCCGACAGCCGCTTCGGCTGAATCCTGCTCACTGTTATTGGAGCTGTTGGCTGTTGGCCGGATCGCGCTTCTAAAAAGAAGCGCCACAGCCGCCCGTGGCTGCAGTCAGTCTGCGGGGACCCTTATACTCTGTCAATAATATCAATAGAAATAATAAGCGGAAGGTTATATAATATATTATGACGTTGTTCCGATGTGACGTCACAGTTTGTTAATAAAAGGGAAGGGAGCTGGATTAGCTGTTACGTCATGCAAGTGGAAATTAAATAATTGACTTAGTTATTGCAGTGAAATGCATGCACATACGTGGATTATTAGAAAAATATTCAGCATCGCAACCCATAACTCTTCAATGCTGGACAAGGCTTTTTGGCAAAGAGAGATCTCCCTGCAGGCGAGACGACATGCCTGGGGGCGGCCGAGGCCCCGAGTGAATGTACTCGAGGCGTGGTATATATGCGGGCGATGTACAAATCTTCGATAGCGCGTTTCAGGCTTCGGTGACGTCACCGTGTGGCGTGTGTGCGGTGTCGCCACAGCATCCTCTCACACAATGTCACCATAGTAGTCCACCACGCTGGCCAAATATGGATTGGTACTTGGATTGGACTTCATACACCCTTGAGTATATTGGAGAACTCTCCGAAGTACAGGTTTCTTCGGTGACATTTGGTCACTGAAAAATTTGATAAATCGTAATACAGATTTAATTTTTGTAAATTAGAGTTGTGTTCAGGTTTCGAACCCGGGCCGAGAGTTCAATGTTCAAACCTCTCCGTTATGACTGCATAATATAAAAGAACGTAATAATATAATCAATGAGTAGCGATAATTCAGAAACTATCCGTCAGATGTCGCTCAAATTGATATGGAAGTACAAGTGCCGGCCACATTAATCTAAAAGACATCTGACGGGTGATTTTTGAGTTATTCATACTTATCGATTTTGAAGGTTATTTTATTGTAAAAAGTTAATTTACAAGTACCTAAAGATAGAATACGAAAAAAACATATTGCGCCGAGCCCAAATAGAGTTGGGAAATGGGAAAGAAGATGATGATGACCTAAAGATAGAATAGAAGTTTAAACTCAAAATAGTACTAAATATCTATGCTGTAAGGTTATTGGAACCATAAACAAGACGTTGCCGAATGACGTCTGTCCGTCACGGTACGGCGCGGTACCGTCGCGGTTTATGTATAGACGTACCATAGGATGTACAGACTCCAGTTTATGTATTGAAAATGTCGTCGACGGAGCTAGTCGGTGGTTGGGAGATGAGGGATTCGTACGACGTGAACTATAATTGTAATGGTAAGTCTTATTTATCATAAACTAGCTTTTGCCCGCGGCTTCACCCGCGTAAAATTCGTTTATATCGCGAACCGGAGAAGTGGGGGAGGGGGTACGTCATCAACTATCTTTCTGGAAAAAATCATCAAAATCGTTGTTTTCATACAAACTTTCATCCCCTATTTCAAGCCTTTAGGGGTTGATTTTTGAAAAAAAAAGTAGCCTATGTGTGACTCTGGGTCTTCAACTATGTTCATTCCGAATTTCATCCAAATCGGACCGGTAGTTTAGCCGTGAAAACGTCACAGACAGACAGACAGACAGACAGACAGACAGACTTTCGCATTTATAATATTAGTATGGATGTTCTGGGTTTTTAGCCAATTTCTAAAAATATGAGGAGGAGGCTTCTGTATTTTTTTCTGTGTGTGTTAACTCATAATTATGTACTAAGTATACCTACCGATTTCGACGATTCTATTTATATTTGAACTAAATCCCCTCGGGAATTCACATGTGTGGATTTTTTCTGTGCATCTCCATTTCAGTGTTTTGCCACTCCTCGCCAAAACCAAAGTTAACTGTGCTCATTGTACAATTTTTCTTGTGATCAAAATTTACTAAGTGTATTTTTAGTTCCCGCCATCAATTTAAAATGGACCTAAATGGCATAGGTGGAATGTTAGCATTTATTTGCCATATAATTATAACAAATTTCAGATTGACTGCGGACGAAGTATATAGCTATCTTATCCAGGCTTCGGACTGTCAGTCAGCGACGTCGAGGCTCAGACAGACACGGCTAATATTTGTTTATACATAAACATTTAATTAAACCTTAGATAAACATAGTTTCATGATTTTTATGTGAAGGTCATTCGCCAGTAAGAGTACGGTCATCCAGAAAGTCTGTATATATTAATTTGAAATAAGTAATTTAAATGTTTGATTAAATCCTTAATTAAAATGCTCATAGCCCGGCGGCTTGCGTCCATCCTGTGCTGTGCTGTAAAACTATTATGCTCAATAAACATTTTATTATCCCAAGTGATCGACAAAGTTAAGCAACTCTGGGCGCGGTCGGTAGGAGGATGGGTGACCGACTGACCGTCTTTATAGAATGGTAAACTATGCATTTGATTGTGATGATCTTTAGCAAACTTGTTGTGCATGAGCCCACAATGGTTTCTGAGTCGGTACGACAATGAATTTCATATATTGCCGTGATGTATATACCAAGGACCTTTTGTAGAGCATAGCAGCTACTTTGTATCCCGGAATTCCAGCGGGATCGGGATTTACGCGGGTAAAGCTCTCACGCGTAAGAAGTCGCAAGCACAGATAGTTTAAATAAAAGAGAGGCCTATGTGTGAAATCCTTATTCAACCTATTTCATTCCTGCTTCAACTATTTTCATTCAAATCTGTAGCTGTGAAAACGTAACAGACAGACAGACGGACAGACTTTCGCATTCATAGTATTAGTATGGATAACGAATGATTAAGTATTGTAGTAAATCTGGTTTTGTGCAATCTTTGAGCCAGTAGTTGGCGCGTGGCCCAATTGATGGACAGCATCTATTTGTATAAATGTATTTCTCCTTTTGCGTTTGATCTGGATTTCGTTGGTGCGTACAGATTATGCAACATGTTATATAACTTCTGTTTTATAACACGTCCACACTATCTAACATTGTTGTCTAACAATGAAACATGTTACAAGACCGTACACATTAAAACAACATTGTTGTATAACAATGTTATATAACAATTCAATGCGTTATTTCAATGCCTTTTGCGTTTGGATTTCGTTAGAAAAGCACGGCACACAAATGTATAAATATGTTCGACCTGTTTGTCTTATGTATGTAGCTCTCAAGCGGATGGACCGATTTCAATTCGGTTTTCGTTCGAAAGCTAGTTTTCTTGTGGTGGATTTAAGCTAACTTAGGTTTTGGTTGGAATAAGTCTAGCAGTTTGATGAATTATATCAGTTTTTTTTCCAAAATTACATTTGGCATTAATGGCATATAATTTAATTATTATCTATATTTTAATTTGTGAAAATCTGTTTCGACGTTTGATAAATCATCAGCCCATCAATTAATTTAATTGTAATAATTTTGTTAAAATTATGAAAGTATCCCCGAGTACGTATATGGAATTGCTAAACTCCTTGCTAAAAACTAACATACTATCTGTGCTCAAAGTTAAATTTTGCTTGTGGGCAGAATTCACTTACGGCATTTTAAATTCTCGTCGTCAATCTGCAATGAACCTTAATCGCAGGGACAGAAGTAGCATTTGTATGGGATGCAATTCAAACGAATTCTGTATCGAATGCGAACGCGGTATAGATAGGTAGAGTCTGGACTCTACCTACACCTATTCATCTCTGGAGATGGAGGAACGGTGCACCTGTGTATTGCGCTGGAGTGATGGCAGCCGGCCAAGTCACTGCAGTGGTCATTCAAATTCAAATATTTATTTCTACGAAGTAGTTTTTTTACAAACTCTTTTCGAAAATCAAACTACGATATCGCTTCAACAGCAAAAAACTCCCAAGGAGCTTTTCCTTCTCAGTTACAGATTGCACTTACTACTAATTACGGCATTGCATTGTAGACCTTATGTGTAGGTGTATATTTGTAAACCCACCCTCGCCTCGCTCGCAGTTATGGGCGGCTGTGGAAGGTGCTCTATCCTCCTTTGGTACCTTAGCTCCGTGAAAAATCAGGTGTCTGTCGTGTTACGGACAATAAATTTTACGGAAAAATTATAAGTATCGCATCGGTCCATGGAGTGAAAGAGAAATATGTAGATGCGCCACAAGTTGAATGCTTGTTTTGCGGTCTCGCTTGCGCCCTCGGCTCAGGCGGAACGTCACACTTTTTCGTGCCTGCAGACGTTGTCAATGTTAAAAAAAATATCATTGTGTTTTCATAAAAAATAACGCCTGGTAACATCCCTGTCGCGACTGTGGAAAGACCTTCAGGGAATATTTTTTTTTATTGATGTACGGAACTTTAAGACGATACGATATTGTTGTTATAACAAGCGGAGGCTCTCGTGTGGAGTGCCCTCGAGGCGGGGCGAGGTCGATCGCATGTCGACTTGTTAAATGTAGCGGTGCCTGCTTCGAGTGGGAGATTTTACCCCGTAAATCCCGCGTAAAAATCGGGTTTTGGAATAGAGTTGTATCACTCTTGGGACAGACAAACACAGGCAGAACAGATTTTTTTTTGACGTGATAACGATTTTAAGTCGATGAAAACCAACAGCATGCACGAAAAAGTCATGATCTGTGGGAACCGAGCGCGCAGGCGAGAGCACGCTACAAGCGATAGCCTATGAGAGCACGATCGGCCTAACAGTTCGGCTGGTAACTCATTTATCTCGCTTTCACTCAAATAAATCCCAAACTCGAGAGGATTAGGGATAAAGAGTTTTATGTTACTCTTTAGCTTTAGAGGGACAGATTTAAACACAGGCAGAACAGATTAGTTTATTCGAAAGCTGGTGCTTGTCATGTGGACCCTTCCAAATTTTAGTTTTTAAGTAATCTCTACGTCTTGTCGATGTTGAAGTCTGTTTTTTTGTGAAAGTTAGCTATTCACCCTTTGACACGTAATTTGAAAAACGAAAAAGAACGTCACACCGGTTATTTTAAAAATCAAAAACCAAAGGCAAATGCTTTACCAAATACGATTTATCGTAAAGAAGTCATAATGAATCTTGTTAGAAATATTAGAAGGTAAAAAAGCCTTCTCCATGTTATCAAACTCAATGGTCGGACTGCACGGTCACTCCGTCACCGGTAACAACATCAGAACATCACACACTCGCCTAGAGGTGCGCGACTGCGAATGATCTCACTATTCGAATAATCTACAACTACTAATGTGCGCATTCGAATTGAATATTAGTAATATACTAATGTTCATATTCGAATGACAACTACTAATTAGTAATTACTAATCTAACAGCGTTTCGACTTGCGACGCGAGTCGCGCGTTCGAGTTCATTTCATTCGACGCTCACTCAGTCGGTTCTGTTGTCAGGTTCGAATGAATAATACGAATGACGACTACTAAATTAGTAACTAATCTCAGCGTTTCGCTTTCGACTCGCAACGAGAGTCGCGCATTTGACTTCATTTCATTCGACGCTCACTCAGTTTGGAATGAATAATAATTATGTAGCCATGGATCGTTCACTGCTTATCCTTATTGGGATACTAGCGTTTGCCCGCGGCTTCGCCCGCGTGGAATTTGTATTCGTACAGTTTATTTACGTTAAATACTGAAAGCGACAAATGAATCAATTTTGATAAGAATGTGATAAATTTTGTAAAATGTGCATCGTAAAAAGCACCCAATTTAAAAAAACAAAATTGGAGGGTCTGTTTGTAATATTAAAATAACCGCTTTTTACTAAATGCATAATAGGATGTGTACACGGTGTACATATATCAAAATAACATTATTTACGATTTTTGTCTGTCTGTCTGTTTGTTCCGGCAAATCTCTGGAACGACTGGACCGATTTTGACGGGACTTTCACTGGCAGACAGCTGATGTAATAAGGAGTAACTTAGGCTAATGTTATATTACAAATGTAATAACTTTTAATACAACTACACGATTAGTACTCTGTGTCGACTCAAGTCAAATTAGTTATTGACCTAAAGACCTAAAGGTTGTAAATACCAGGTCATAAAATCCCAAAAAAAAAACAAATTAGTTACTAATTTGTATAGATCATTCGACTGATTCGAATGATTTACTAAATCGAATAATTCGAATGGAATCATTCAAAGTCGCGCACCGCTACACTCGCCGCGATCCGCGGGCGACACACGCGGCAGTCGTTCCAAATTCAAAAAAATCAAAGTTTGCCTGCCAAGGCTTCGCGCGTTTATTTTATTTTTTATTTTTATTCTGTTTTTATTGGCGCCCTTTTGTGTTATCTGTGTTTGTGTTTTCAAGTGTTGAGAATTTTTGCGTCGTTTTTGGGATTGAGGATGGTGATTTAAAAGAATAGTGATGTGACGTGTTAAAGTTTAAAAAGTTGACGAAAAATAGAAGTGAAAATAGAGACAAATTAGTTTAGGCCCCCCTATGTGTTTTTTGGAGATTTTCCGTGTTTTGGTGTATTTATTTTATGGATGGCGTTTATTGATAATATAGTGATGTTTAATTACATACATTGATAAGAATACAGATCTCAAATAGGTATATTTTTTTCGTAGCGTGCAGAAATTTAAAAACAAAAACTGCAAAAAATGTTTTTAAATCGCTGGTAGCGTGTACTTAATTTTTTTAATTATTCAGATTCCATCGTGTTTTTATGCTGTGAAATTTTATTCATAATTCGACACTACTAAGTAGTGACTACTTGGTACTTGGTTCAGTAGACCGGTTGGTTCAGCAAAGAAATATTGGTCAAAGTTTAGAATCTAAACTTTAGATCAATGATGTTTTAAATATCTAGATTGAGCGTCGCCCTACAATGAAAACGAAAAATAAAACAAGGCAACATTATCAAGCATGTGTGCGTGTAGGCGATGTTTTTCGCGTTCATTTATTGTCTATGTGTGCGTAATCTGTGCGTAATGATATAAAAATTGTGGCTAACAGTTAGCCACAATTTTTTGACACGTTTTCGCGGATTCGATGTTCCATCTAGATATTTAAAACATCAAAGGTTTAGATTTATAACAGACCGGTTTCGCATTTATATTTTATTTACACGTTTATTAATACTCTGCAGTATGAAGGTTAACATTTCTTTGATAAATGTGTTTGAAACACCCGTAACAAAACTACAAAGTTAAACAGCTTTTAAGTTTGTATGAACGTGCTAATCTCTAGAATTACTAGTCGGGCTTAAAGTATATTTTTGTGTGTGTATAATAGCCATATTTATGAGGAAGGTTAGCCAATTACGCTTCGCATTTTAGTTAGTGTAAATATTTCGATAAAGGAAAAACGTCGTTTAATTAATCCTAAATATAAATTTACTTACAAGTACCCAATTTACCCCATAGTTACCGACACAAAGGTTTATTTGCATGAAATAATAATCAAAATAAATAACTGTTACTCATAGCTACGTTAAGAACCCCCGTGTCGTGGGTGCCGTAGACATCTCACGAAGTCGATAAGGTTTAATGCAATTATCACCTAGACCGACGACGTAAAAAGCTCATCATTCAAATTTCTTCTCTCCTCTCTGGGAATTGAGCCCCAAATCCTTCGAAAAGCAGTCCGGCCCTTTAACCATTACGTCGTCGATAGTGATAGTTCATGATTAAAGTAAAAATCGTAGGTCGTAAGAGCCGTCATAATAATTGTTTAACAACCACTGTTTTCCGGATAGAAAGTATTGAGCCGGTTACACTTTTTAGCGGCGATCATCTCAGTCCTCAAGGGCAGCAACGTATCCGTGACCGAATTAGAACGAGACTTGAGGTTCTGTGTCGGTTACAGTTGTTATGGGCGGCAGCGGAAGGGTAATGCATGCTCACTTCTCCTCGGCTGTCCTCACGCACTTCTTATCTAAGGCGCTTTGAGCAACTTAAGTTGAGGCAACTATCAACTTTTTAAAAGTTTCCTGTAAAAAGGTATAGTTGCTACAACGTTTACGGTTGCCGCAATTTTATAGCAATTTGTGAGCAACTTCACTTGAGGGAGGGTGTGAAATCGTCCGACGCGTTGCGATTGACAGATGCGGAAACCGGCAACTTTAAAAACCGGTATAATATTTAGCAGTTGCTAGTTGCGGCAATTAGGAACTAACCTAGTCATCGATTACAGCAACTGAAAACTGTTGACGATCGCCGGAACTCGAAACTCGAGTTGCTATGTGTGCGCAGTCCAATTGAAATGTATGTATACAGCTAGTTGGCAGCTGGTTGCCAGTTGCCAGTTGCTGCAATACTTGCTCCATGTGCAAAGCGCCTAAAAGTTTCGGTGCAGGAAAAAATCGTGAGGTACTTTGATTACCTGAGAGTTCTAGTCCAAAGTCCGACAATTTATGCTTGGCCGACAATTTAGTCTGACAATGTACTCTTCACGCTGTGAGATAAGGTTTCTGCCCAGCAGTGGGAAGAAATCTTAAGTTTTTCACCGACATTAAAAAAAGGGGGAGGTTCTCACACAAAAAAAATATGCAGACGAATTGAGAACCTCCTCCTTTTCTTGAAGTCGGTTAAAAAGACAAAAAGAATCTTATATATGAAATTCTCGTGTCACAATGTTATTTACTCCTCCGAAACAGCTTTACCGATTTTTTCCAAATTTTATATGCATATTCAGTAGGTTTGAGAATCGGCCACTATCTATTTATTTTTCATACCCCTAAGTGATAAGGGTTGTTCAGTCTTAACATTTTTTTTTAATTTTTGGACAAAAATTTTTGTTTTCATTTTTCTATAATGTTGCATTAAAAATACGTGCAACCCTAAATTTTCACCCTTTTATCACCAACCCCTATTTTTTAATAGTCATTTTCCTAGAAATAATGTATATGGCATAACAACGTTTGCGGGGTCAGCTAGTAAATATAATATACATATATTAGAGTAATCAGTGCACTCCCACACTGCGGCATTCACGGCTGCGCCAGTGATGTGTTGCGGTATCGATTGGTCTCCGGTTCGCGGAACCGGCTCTGCTCTGCTCATTGGGACTTGTGAGCCTAAGGTGGGTTTGGTTGTGTTCACTCGGACACCAACAGCGGTATTCACAAACAGTACATTTTGGGTCATTTGGGTTGATAATTGGAACAATGACAGAACTGTATTCAACACTATGAGACCCTGTATGGGGTCCGTACCGCGAACGTACGACGACCGCACTGCTGTCGCACCGTGCACTTTGTATGAAAACTAACGACCGCATGTGCAACGTACGACAAACGCAACGAGAACGCATAAATTGAAAGAGCCCTAAGGGTCAAATCATACCGAGACGAGACGCGACGCGACGCTGCGCGCAGTCTTTCCAAGAGAGTCTCAAAATAGAACTTTATTTTCTACACGAAAAGATACACATTTCATTGTGAGAATTCAGAATACGTTGCTTCATGCAGCGCCGTCTCGTGACGCCTCGCGGCGTAGCGCGGTGCATCGCTACGCAGCCGTGCGTCGTCGGTACGGTGCGCCTACTTTGACGATGCACCTCGCGCCATTGAGATGCGTCTCGCGGCGACGCGCGGCGCAGCGCGAAATCACTGGCCTCTTCCAGTATCGTTGCGTCGCGTCGCGTCTCGGTGTGAGCTGACTCTAAGAGAGCATTCTTGGAATACCCTGTGCTTTTTGTCATTCTTTTTGGAAAGTACTTAGAGAAATCTCGCGCATTTTCGAGCTGTGGCATATGTTTTTTTAATTTTATATTTGCAAAACATGGTTTAATGATCGGCAGAGGGGAGTCTTGGGAAATACTACGGATGGTTACGCAGGGTAGGGGTGGGGGCCAAAAAATTGTAAAAATGGGTCACGTGGGGTAGGTTACCATAAGCGATTTGTCTATGACGTCTGGTATAATCTGAAACGCAATAAATCTAGGTACACAACAACCTTCACGGTGAATGTATGGAAGGTATGGAATCGATTAGTGAAACTTGATAGCACTTGTGTATTGTTGGTTGATTGGGTTCTGTACTGATAATGGATGATAGAATCTTTTGTGCTGGTTTTAGACTGTTTTTTTTTTCATGTGTGTAAGGTACTTCTTAAGGTTTTATTGGGTTAATCGATTTTGGTAGTTTTTTTATTCAAAAGCTTGTACTTAGGTAGTGAACTACTGACGAGTAGTTTTTGAGTTATCTATAATAATACGTTTATTGGTGATGTAGAATTTACTTCGACTATGGTAATGACGTATTCATTTTAGTATTTATCGATGTTGAAATCGATTTTGATTTTTAAATACATACTTACAACGAAAAACATTACCCTCCTGACGCAGTCGAGTAAAAATGATAATTATTTGGAAGTCTGTTAAAAACTCGCTCATCAAAGTTTCACCCATCTAATCCGTAGACTATAGAGAGCGTGCTATAGAGGAATATATTAAAAAGTTGGCTGATTGATGACGCGACGATGACGTATGACGGCTTATTACATTCCGTGACGTCAGCTTAATCTGTACTTAGCAGGTAACGCCGGGTTTATTGGTACCGGTATGGACTGTGGAGATTGTGGTTATTTGGGGCTGTTGGATTTTCATACTGTATCTGTATTGTGTAGTAGAAGCACCATTTTAATGTCTGTGGTAATAGAGAATGTTCGTACATTATCTGTAGATTCTGTAGGCAGGTACAAGCCTTCAAGGATCTTTTGGCGTGTGGGTGACAGAGACAGCGCCTATAGGTAAGGCAAACTGTAAGGCGCTGTCTACGTACGTATGTGTTCATGACAACTGTGACCGACCTAGAACAAGACTCAGGGTGCGGTTCCACTGAGGCGGAGCGGAGCGGAGCAGTGCGCGATTCACCAATCACATGGCTTGAAATCCGCACGAGGCGCAATGAGCTGGGATTTCAAGCCATGTGATTGGTGAATCGCGCACTGCTCCGCTCCGCTCCACCTCAGTGGAACCGCACCCTAAATCGGCTCTGATTCAGTCGAGGCGTTGCTACCCCTGAGGACAGAGATGGTCGCCTCTCAAAAAGTGTAAATCTTTCTCTTCTTAATCTCTGTAATTCTCTATAATCTCTGTAATTCTTTCTCGATATTTCTTACCTTTGAAGACTAGGTACGTTCAAAACACCTTTACGCGCTGCACTCATATGGAGCTTGCAAATGCAGAGAGAATCCAATTGAATACAAGAATCGCATACAAAATTATGTTATGTTTTGTTTACACCAAGGCAAAACTTGAAATGAAAGTTACATAGAAGATCAAGAATGTTACGAGTTGTTTTGATAATCATCATCATCATCCCAACCCACACATGGCCCACTATTGAGCACGGGTCTCTTCTCAGAATGAGAAGGTTAAGACCGTAGTCCACCACGCTGGCCAAGTGCGGATTGGCGGACTTCAAACACCTTTGTGTTATGCCAACTCTCCGGCATGCAGGTTTGCTCACGATGTTTTCCTTCACAGTTTGTAGCAAGTAACATTTATATGCTTAAAACGCACATAACTCCGAAAAGTCTGAGGTGCGTGCCCTGCGATTTGAACCCGGACCCTTCGAATGGGAGGCCGATGATGTTTCGATGATGTTTTTTTTTTAGGAGTTTGCATCATGCAAGTAGTTTATTGCTTCGATTTTATTGTATGCAACAGGCAAGAACCTGACATAATGTAAATGAGCCCTTATATAGGTTACTGTAGGCATATGTAAAATCTAAATATATAAAATCTAAGCAAAGCTACAGAGCCTATAGACCAGCTCCAATGGAGTGTGAAAAACTCATTTGTCGTCCCCCAGTCTCCCCCATCCACTGAATGAACGTTCAAAATGGCTTCCCGACATCCTATTGTGTTGGAGATAAAGAACTATTTGTTAGCCCTGTTTAAAATAATGCGCCAACACGGGAACAATATGGAGTAAAGCTGACTACTCTTCAAACTGTTGGATCGATTTCTACCAAAAAATAGCTAAAAACACCGGAAGGAAAGTGGCTTTCGAATGAAAAAATCGCATCGAAATCTGGTCAGCCGTTTGAGAGCTATGATGACACACACATATTGAGTTTAGGACAACCTAGTATGACCACCGAGAAGCACCCGAGTTTTAGAGTACACAGTTTTAGTTCTAGAGTACACGCGCGGCCTACTATGGTAGACCAGGGTAACATTTTTTGTGATAACTTTTTAGTTTAGCGCGCTAGATATTAGTGATTCCAGGTAAGCCTTGTCTGGTATATTTGTAACAACCTCAGTACCCTGCGAGCATCCACCGCACGCGTACTCGAAGTCAGGTTGGCGCCAAAAGCGTCGGCCTACTAAAGTAGTCCACGCGTGTATTGGTGTACCAAATTTAGGTAAGTTTCTTTTGGTGTATTATCGATTTGTTACGGTATTATAATGTTCTAAATTTATAAAATAATAGGTTTACATAATATATTAATGTATATCGAATAAATAATATTTATATATTGCATAATTTTTTTGTCTCATTATAGATTTTTTTACAGATCTATTCATCCGATTACGTCATGTCTGAGTCACAAATAGAAAGGTGGCTGCATGAGCTTGAGACTGAAGATGAAGAAGTAATAGCGAGTGAAGATGATGCAATTCCACTAGAACCAGATTTGCAAGCTTTAGTACGTGAGACAGAACTCCAGGAAAATGAAGAGGAATTGAGTGAATCTCACAAAACATCAAGTTCCGATGACGTTCCACTCTCAGAACTAGCAACCGTAAGGCGCGGTCCAGTCTATAAATCGACGAATGGCATTGTTTGGCACAAGAATGTTCCGCCAGCAACGCGAACTCGACCTCAAACATTAGGATAATACCACCAGGCTCAAAAGGAGACGTAGCTAGGAATGCAAAGGATCCGATCTCTTTTTCGAACTATTTTTCACGCAAGATATATTGGACATGTGCAATGTACTTCAATTTGATAAAACCACTGTTGATTCGCCGTTCATCCATTGATACACTTCCCCGACAACTTAAATTTAGGATAGAAGCACTTTTGGGCAGCATAGCTCAAAACCCCAAGAGGCTCAAAGTAATCTGTCTTTAAAAATAGGACGTGTTGGTCGATGTGCACTCTGCTTGAGAGCCCGAAATCGATCAACAAAAAGTGGTGCCAAACTTGCAATAAATGGATTTGTCCTGATCACCAAGCAGTAATATGTCCTGAATGCTATAAAAACACATAAAATAGTAATTAAATTTAATATTAAGTTAAAAAAATAACTTTGATCTCGGAAGTGCCATTTTTTGTTATTTTTTCTTAGATATTTACTAAATCGTTGATTGTTCACTATTCTTTATCATTTGTCTAAAAATTAAATTTGTAAAAGCAACTAAAATAATTATATTTACTATTACATTAAGTTCTTTTAATCAGGTAATAAAAATATAAATGTTATTTACATTTTAAAATGGCCCACTATGGTAGGCCATGCGTGTACTCGTGTCAAAAAAGAAGGCGCGTGCACTGTAGTGTTAAGCATGAAAATGGCACTCGCTGTAGCGGTGAAGGAAAACATCGTGAGGAATGCATGCCGGAGAGTCCGCAAAACTCAAAGGTGTGTGAAGTCCACCAATCCGCACTTGGCTAGCGTGGATTCTGAGAAGACATATTATTATGCTCAACAAGGGGCCATGATGGGTTGACATGATGATGGTGCGTGTACGGAGCTAATATTAAAAATTTGCTGTCCGTCCGTCTGTCAGTCATGGCTTATTTCCGTTCAAGACATAGAGCCACGAAACAAATAGACGGACATGGGTGGTATATTAATAAGGTTCCGTCTGACACCATTAGGATACGGGACCCTAAAAATTTTATGATAACAATATGAGTTATTTAAATATAAATTGTTGCGTTTCAAAGCAATATTTCACGCAATATTGGTGCAACAAAAATGTAAAATGGCTTCCAGCGTAACCAATGGCCAGTGTGAAATCTTATCTGTAATCAATACTTTACACTTTGGTATCGGTATTTAGAATTATAGGATACGGCGTACCTATGGCGTATGGTGTATTCCAAGGTGGTTACTAAGCCGGATCGCCCTTTAAAGGGTGCTGCAGGCAAAGCCACCGTAAGCAGTACACTTTATTAGAGGCGACCATCTCAGTCCTCAGGGGTAGCAACGCATCTGTGACCGAATTAGAACGAGACTCATTGAATCTAGTTCTGGGTCGGTTCCAGACTCACAGTTGTTATGGGCGGCAGCGGAAGGTGGTGCTGCATGCTCGTTTGCTATCTTAATTCCATAAAAAAAGCAAGCAGCACACTCACAGAACAGATAAAGGAGATTAGAACGGCCCTAACTCATATTTTGTATGAAAACCGCTGTCGCCGCTTGCCTCCCACCACTCAAACAACCGAAACGAATCTCAGGGCTGTGATTGGTTCGATCGCCAGTGTAGTTAAAACTCGCACAAAGGATGGTGATGGGATAGTGATAGTCGATCGATATTGATATCGATACTGATTTTCTTCATATTGTTTTAAAAATTACTATAAATATAACCCAAAAACATTGGGAACCTAATTTTTATATCTCAGGGGGATATTTTGACAACAAATAAAACAGCGTTTATATAATAAATGAATGCAATCATAGTATCATACTAAATATAAATCTATGTTACGGCTTGCAAAGGTCGATAATCTATACCTATCGATAAATATCGGTAAAATTACTGTAACTTTGTTTCTTAAAGTTTTGCAATACTTTCATTAATTCGAGAGGGCACGAATATTGTGGACTTTCCAAATACATATATTATCTATCTATACTTAATAATATAAAGCGGAAGAATTTGTTTGTTTGTTTGGTTGTTAAATAATAAAATAATAAACAATAATTAGTGGTAATAAATAAAGTTGTTTTAATTATAAATTTGTTTAAAATAATTTGCCGACATATTTATCGACATGGTACATCAGTCATCACTAACGCCACGTAAACTCGTTCCACCGATATACCAAAATTCAAGCTTCCTTTGGATGCGCGCGACTTTCGCAATGAAAGCAATACTTTGCAATACATTGCGTAATCACTTTCGTAGTACAAGATAGTACTCATGTGTTGGCGAGCAATGTATAATTTTGAATCTCTTTGCGATTGTGTCGTTTTTGTCTTAAACTACATAATACTATTGTAATAATTACAAATATCTATTGTAATTTAAGGTTTTTGGACTTACTTGTGAAAAGAAATTCCTCCTCGGACTACATTACACACCTGGCTTCTTTTCCTACACGTTACAATTGCGCAAGACGGCATTATTCTTTTTTTTAGCGGAGCTCCGTTCGCTATCAAGGTATGAGCGCGCCTAATGACCGGTAAAACTAATTTCGGGGTTCAATGAGCGTTTGCTCAATTGTGCGGCGCGCCTGCCCCGCTCACAAGGCCGTTCTATCCTCCTTTATCTGTTCTGTGAGTGCACTGCACTCGGGCGACACGTCGGGAGGGCTAAGGGGGCGGCAAATAGACCACGCAGGGGCGATATGAGATATTATTTCAGTAATGTTTGATTACATTTTGTCCATCTCTACTGTATAGCTACCTATCGGCTTCATGACTGATGTGACAACACAGTAAAACGCTGAGTTGCAGCAGGGAAATTTCTGCTCAGTCCTCCATATTGAATCTTTATCAGTTATAATGATTTAATTACATTCTAGGCCAAAATAAGATGAGATTAAATTGTAATCTGCAACCAAGATTACAAAACACATAATGTGCTGGATAGCGATATCGTAGGTATATACGTGCGACGTTACTTTGGACTTCGGACACATGGTGCGGATCAAAAGATTGATGGTGCGAGCTATTCCGGTGGGTTTATAAACATGGGAATGTAGGTCGGTACCGATACCGCGATGGTTTGATACTGTGTGAATGTGTCGCACCCCAGCCCGGCTAGCTAGCGGCTAGAGTCGCTAGAGGTTAGGCTCTAGACAGACGGACCGCATTTCAACTGCAATCCAACGGCAAATTGCAGTTCAGGTGCAGTTTGAATGCAGTTGACACGACTGCAATAGTACATGCAAACCAAACGCGCAGTCCGATTGCAGTTCAATTGCAGTTTAGTTTGGTTTGGTTGCGCGTTTGGTTTGCAGTTCTATTGCAGTCGTGTCAACTGCATTCAAACAGCACCTGAACTGCAATTTGCGGTTGGATTGCAGTTGAAATGCGGTCCGTCTGTCTAGAGCCTTAATGGTGGTGCTTGTTATGTATTGGATTGGTTGGCTTGAAGGTTCTATCTATCTAGGGGTTTGGGGAGGTGATGGCGTTTTGAGTTTTGAAGTGTTTGGATAAAATTAACTTTCAATGAATGACTACGTACTATCAAGTATTACAACAATCCGGGAACAGACTAAATTAAACGAAAGCACTCAATTATAAACCCGTGTTTCGATTATAACTCGATCATTACGGTTGAATTTCAAGCGAAAGAGAAGAAGCTCCTTGGGAGTTTTTTTCCGCTTCCAAGACTAAAATAGGGAATTTCTTGCAGCGTTGTAGTTTTAATTTTTATCTAACAACACAATGTAGTTATAGATACCGATTTATAAAAACACGATGGAATCTGAACAATTATTTTGACATACAGAAATGGAATTAACAAAATTATGTGATATAGAAGATAGAACATAATCATATTGGACCAGTGATTTGACAATAGCTACGTAGATAGGGATTAGATAGGAAATAGCCGGGGTTTAGATAGGAATTAGCCAGGAATTAGCTAGAGATACCAGAATACCAACAACAGGAATATTGAAGAACACCATGAGTGAGGACAGCAATCCGTCGCTGAAGAAGAGGCACTCCATCATATCCGGAAGAAGTGACATTTGTAAGTGGTCAATCTTACCATCCATCGTTTAGAATGTTTAGATGGTAAACTGTCACCCCGATGCTTAGTCTTTATTGTAAAGAAAAAAGATTAGTATCTGTCCAGTAGTTTAAATGTTTCATACAAACTTTCATTCACTATTTCAAGCCTTTATGGGTTGATTTTAGAAAAGAAGGTATGTGTGAGCGTGTGTCATTAAGTGTTTTATTTCGAATTTCATCCAAATCGGGCCACCACATCGGTTTACCACCCTCGATTGGTCTAACTCAACTGTGAAATTTGTACGTAAGTCGGCCCCAGAAGGACTGCGCACATTACAACGCAACTGCACCAACTAAAACTAAAGAATTCAATGTATCACCTGTGTTCAGTAGGTACAGTACGGTTGTCCCTGTGGCTCGGGACCAGAATACGAGCTTCGGTATCCCCTGCCTGTCGTAAGAGGCGACTAAAAGGGGGCTTTCGGGGTTGCGGGTGGCTAGAGTGGGAGCTCGAACCGCCCAATGGCAACCCCGGGAAGAACTGCTCTGTGTGTGGCCGCACAGAGCCGTTGAGATGGGTCCGTACGGGACATTGCGCTTGGAGGGCACCGGTCGTGTTCCTTTGGAGATCCCGGAGTCCTCCACAAGCGTTGAGGTAGGCCACCGGGGGGGTTTTAGTGGGTAAAAGTCCCACATAACCCCGTGTCGCTCCCACGGCACCGGGTACCTTTTGAAGGTTTCCCCCTCGATAAAAAAAAAGGTACAGTACGGTGCAATTTAGCTTGTGACCAAAATTTACTTACGGCATTTTAAGTACTCGCCGTCAACTTGTAATGTACTTTAGTCTCCAGTGCGGAAAGCTACCGTTTGTGTGGGATTCAATTAAAAGGTATTAGGTATATCGAACGTGAAACGATTAGGTACACCAAGTAGAAATTAAGAAGCTTAACTGAAGAGGCAGGTTCTTGGAATTAGGGTTATAGGCTTATTACACCATCTTAAATTTAGTAATCTAAATCAGGATGCCACATACGAAATCCGAACTACGAACAACCGAATTCGAAACGTCACACGTCAGTTGTTTCGGAATATTTCCTACTATGAAAATTGTATTGTATGAAACTGACGTGTGACGTTTTGAAATCAAACTTCGTACGTTGTTAGTAGTTCGGATTTCGTAGTAGCCCTCCAGATTTAGGTGACTAAATTTAGGATGGTGTAATAAGGCTATAAGTCAAAATTAAGAAGCTTAAGTGAAGAGGCAGGTTCTTAAAATTAGGTTTAGTCTACTTCAGCTATCCTCAACCTGCGGCCCGCCGGGTCCTCTGGATTGGCTCACCTAAATTCAAATGTTTGTTGTAAAACTATTTCGCAACTATCAGAGACCGTAAAAGTAATTTTTGTTAATTAATTTAAAATATTTAAAAAATATTTTATTTTAATTATTTAGACGTAATTTTTTTTTGCTTTCGGCCCGGGATCCCTCGACTGAAATATGTTTGTGGCCCATATAAAAAAAGGTTGAGTATCGCTGGTCTACCTAATGTAAGGGACAAGTTTTTACGCACGTGGCGATCGCAAAATGATGTCAAATGTACGTATATTGGACGACTGGACGACCTCGGCCTGTCAAATACTATCGAGTAAGGAGCCGTGGTCTAGTTACGTGGTTGGATACTAGCTGGTAGCCAATTAGCCAATATGGTTTAACGTGTAAATAGGGTTAGTATTTTTAAACGGCATAAAAAAAGGTCTGACGAGAACTTTTGGGCAATTTTTACTTGTCGACGCTGAAGTCAGTTATTTTTTGTAAAAAGTTACTTAGCACAAGAATGTGCCAATTTTTATGATTATTTTTTTAAATTTGAAAACTGATGCTTGTGTCGTCCCGTTAAAAGAGCGACATCTGAAAAGTCGTTTTTGAGTTTTGGTATCGCTATTGATATTGATATTTTTATTTTTGTTAAAATTATAGAACATCATAAATTGTCTCCTTAATTGAAAGGTTAATATATCAGTAGGTATTTAAAACCGGGATCACACAAGAAAACAATAATTACTCGCCAGCACCATATAATTTCCAACAAACAATTGATTCACTTCGTATTTGTTAAATAACACTTATCACAATGAGGTAAACATGAAATTTATTTAACGCCCAAATTAAATGTTAGAGTATGTATAGGCATGCATGATTGTTTAAGTAATATAGGTATATTTAATGAAGTAGTGAGTATTGTGAAATATTGGTCGGTAATTTTGATTATATCGTTAGTTGGTTGCATGTAAGAGGCACATTTTGGTGTTAGTAACAGGTGGTATTTTAATCAACGAGCGAGGTGGATAATATACAATATGAGAGGAGAGTTGAGCTCTGAGGGGGAAGCGAGTTTAGCTTTCATAGGTTGTGAAATTTCTCGTGGTTTCGAAATATTCTTCAATAAATATTAAGTAGAATTTACTGAAGAAAAGTTAAAAACCATGATATTTTAGAGAAAACCCTCGTTTTGTTTTGGAAATCTACGCCGAATGTGACAAATTCTTTAAATTGACGTGCTATTAAACTACTACTTAACTAAGTATCACTACATAGTATAAAACAAAGTCGCTATTTTTGTCCGTCTGTTTGTTTGTCTGTTTGTCTGTTTGTCTGTTTGTCTGTATGCTTAAATCTTTAAAATTACGCAACGGATTTTGATGCGGTTTTTTGTAATAGGTAGAGTGATTCAAGAGGAAGGTTTTTATGTATAATACATGCATATATTCCCACGAGAACGGGATCCACGCGGGTGAAACCGCGGGCGGTCCGCTAGTGTCTTTATAAACGGCATTCTAATTGCTTCAAAGCCGGATACATGTTAGCGTTTTTGATGGTAAATTTTGAAAACCATTTTTATTAACATTTTTTTTGTAGTTAACTATTTATTTCGTACTCACAAAACTGTAACCTAAAAAATAAGAGCATATTCTAAAATTAGCCAACTTCCCAATCAAACCTCCACACATAAATTCACATAGTCCCCCTGCTCCCCAGGGTCATCCTCGGACGAGGAGGAAGGCGTCCAGCCCCACGAGAAGTGCATCGCAGCCGGCCAGCCCAACCCGGCGTACTGCGTGCGCAATGTGGAGCAGCACGCCTTCGGACGACGGGAGATAGAGATCGCCGAGCAGGAGATGCCGGGCATTATGGCGCTGCGGGCCAGGGCCAAGGATGACAAGCCGCTGAAGGATGCTAAGGTGAGGGGTGGGGATTCTTACTGTCATACTCGCTGCAGGCCAGGGCGAAGGATGACAAGCCTTTGAAAGATGCTAGGTGAGGGGTTGAAGATTCCTAGCTTTAGGTATACTCCGTTGTTTCCTAAGGGGGCGATGATGACACTTTGTGGCGCTAAAGGTTTAGAGCTGGTTAGGCGTCCAGAATAAAGGGGGTTTTAAGTTTTGGTAAAGTAAAAACACAAGGGGGAGAAGCGCTGAAAAAGAATTGCATTGTTTCTCAATAATGCCCCCTTGTGGGCCTTAAGGCATAGAGAAGGTAAGGAACCTATAGGGCGTATTGCGTGCGCAATGTGGAGCAGCACGCCTTCGGATGACGGGAGATAGAGATCGCCGAGCAGGAGATGCCGGGCATTATGGCGCTGCGGGCCAGGGCCAAGGATGACAAGCCGCTGAAGGATGCTAAGGTGAGGGTTTTAAGCATTTAAATGGCACTTGCTACAAACGGTGAAGGAAAACATCGTGAGGAATGCATGCCGGAGAGTTCGCAAAACTCAAAGGTTTGTGAAGTACCAATCCTCCTCCTCCTCATTGCGAGAAGAGACCCGTACTCCATTGGGTCATGTTGGGTTGAGATGATGAAAGTGAGGGTTTGGAGATTTTTAGCTTTATAGGTTCTCCATTCTTTGTATAATTAGGCGATGTTGACACTTTGGGGCTTAAGGTTTAGAGCTGGTTAGGCGTCCAGAATAAAGGGGGTTTTAAGTTTTGGTAAAGTAAAAACACAAGGGGGAGAAGCGCTGAAAAAGAATTGCATTGTTTCTCAATAATGCCCCCTTGTGGGCCTTAAGGCATAGAGAAGGTGAGGAACCTATAGGGCGTACTGCGTGCGCAATGTGGAGCAGCACGCCTTCGGACGACGGGAGATAGAGATCGCCGAGCAGGAGATGCCGGGCATTATGGCGCTGCGGGCCAGGGCCAAGGATGACAAGCCGCTGAAGGATGCTAAGGTGAGGGGTGGGGATTCTTACTGTCATACTCGCTGCAGGCCAGGGCGAAGGATGACAAGCCTTTGAAAGATGCTAGGTGAGGGGTTGAAGATTCCTAGCTTTAGGTATACTCCGTTGTTTCCTAAGGGGGCGATGATGACACTTTGTGGCGCTAAAGGTTTAGAGCTGGTTAGGCGTCCAGAATAAAGGGGGTTTTAAGTTTTGGTAAAGTAAAAACACAAGGGGGAGAAGCGCTGAAAAAGAATTGCATTGCTTCTCAATAATGCCCCCTTGTGGGCCTAAAGGCATAGAGAAGGGTGGTAAGGGACCTTAAATAAAGTGGTTTTTAATATTTGGTAAAGTAAAAAAAGAAGGGGTGGGGGAGCGATAAACATAATTGACTTCAATGTGGGTGGTAGACGAGATTAGTTTAGATTAGTTTAGCAAAATTTCTACTTTCTTTATAATAAGGGGGGTTGCAAATCGGTTTCGCACGCGGGCGCCAAGGCACCTTACGGCGCCCCTGGAAACGGTATTCATTTCGCGAATAGCCAGTAACATTGGGCGGAGCGAGCGATTTGTCTGGATCGAGATAAATTGAATAATTCATCCGTAACCCGCCGTGTGAGCTGTGTCCTCGGCGGGAATGGGAACGCGGATAAGCCAGCTATCTGTCTTGGAATCTTGGATCGTGTTAGGTTTAAACTTGGTTGGATGTTTGCCGGTGATTGGACCGTAGAGACATATTATTTGGCTAATAGGTCCTATTATTGGATATAATTTGATGTGATCTTTGATTTTTGTTACGATACGGGTTCTCACGGTATGACGTAGTTTTGACCCAGATGCAAGGCTTGTGAGTATGGCGGAGAAATGTATACAAATGTAAATAACCAGAATCCAGAAACGCGACATGAAAAACGACAACATAATATTACAGATGATTTAGGTAAATGGTTGAGGTCGTAGTTTATTTTTTGCCCCAGGGTCAGTTAGGCACGCTTACGACACTGGGGTCTAGGCACGATGTTTTCAGAGTTCTTGGGGAGGCGTCGGTGTTTTCACTCAGATGCCTTGGCCACCCCATATATGGTCGGTTGGCTGCTTAAAGGTCTAAGTAAAATAGGTAAAGTATGACCGACCCTACACCCTAGTTTTATCCAAATCTTACGAAATTGCCAATGCCAAAACCACCTCACATAATAATGGACGTCCTTTGTCCAATGTCATCTCATCCTATGTGAGTCCTATTGTGAGTCCTATTACGACCCGAATGGCGCAATGGTTAACACGCCGATCGCTGTTCCGAGGGTCCTGGGTTCGATTCCCAGCGAGGCGGCAATTTGAATGATGAGTTTAAATTTCCGTTCTCGGTCGGGGTGTGTGTCCTTGTCTTGTGTGTTGTCCAAGGCACCCACGACACAGGGAATCCTAGTGTGGGGCTTTGAGTGTGAAGCGTTATTTATTTATTATTTATTGTGTCTCTAAACGTCGAGTATTTCTCTTGCTCTCCAGATAGTGGGGTGCACGCACATCAACGCGCAGACGGCGGTGCTGATCGAGACGCTGGCGGCCCTGGGCGCCACCGTCCGCTGGGCCGCCTGCAACATCTACAGCACGCAGAACGAGGTGGCCGCCGCGCTCGCGCACTCCGGTCAGTAGCCGGCAGCCTCATGCTATGCTGACCAAGCATAACACAGTACCCACACAGTATAGCGTCCCGTATGACGTAGCGTATAGCCTGCAACATCTACAGCACGCAGAACGAGGTGGCCGCCGCGCTCGCGCACTCCGGTCAGTAGCCGGCAGCCTCGTGCCATGCTGACCAAGCATAACACCACAAGCACCCAGCACAGTATAGCGTCCCGTATGACGTAGCGTATAGCCTGCAACATCTACAGCACGCAGAACGAGGTGGCCGCCGCGCTCGCGCACTCCGGTCAGTAGCCGGCAGCCTCATGCTATGCTGACCAAGCATAACACAGTACCCACACAGTATAGCGTCCCGTATGACGTAGCGTATAGCCTGCAACATCTACAGCACGCAGAACGAGGTGGCCGCCGCGCTCGCGCACTCCGGTCAGTAGCCGGCAGCCTCGTGCCATGCTGACCAAGCATAACACCACAAGCACCCAGTACAGTATAGCGTCCCGTATGACGTAGCGTATAGCCTGCAACATCTACAGCACGCAGAACGAGGTGGCCGCCGCGCTCGCGCACTCCGGTCAGTAGCCGGCAGCCTCGTGCCATGCTGACCAAGCATAACACCACAAGCACCCAGTACAGTATAGCGTCCCGTATGACGTAGCGTATAGCCTGCAACATCTACAGCACGCAGAACGAGGTGGCCGCCGCGCTCGCGCACTCCGGTCAGTAGCCGGCAGCCTCGTGCCATGCTGACCAAGCATAACACCACAAGCACCCAGTACAGTATAGCGTCCCGTATGACGTAGCGTATAGCCTGCAACATCTACAGCACGCAGAACGAGGTGGCCGCCGCGCTCGCGCACTCCGGTCAGTAGCCGGCAGCCTCGTGCCATGCTGACCAAGCATAACACAGTACCCAGCACAGTATAGCGTCCCGTATGACGTAGCGTATAGCCTGCAACATCTACAGCACGCAGAACGAGGTGGCCGCCGCGCTCGCGCACTCCGGTCAGTAGCCGGCAGCCTCGTGCCATGCTGACCAAGCATAACACAGTACCCAGCACAGTATAGCGTCCCGTATGACGTAGCGTATAGCCTGCAACATCTACAGCACGCAGAACGAGGTGGCCGCCGCGCTCGCGCACTCCGGTCAGTAGCCGGCAGCCTCGTGCCATGCTGACCAAGCATAACACCACAAGCACCCAGCACAGTATAGCGTCCCGTATGACGTAGCGTATAGCCTGCAACATCTACAGCACGCAGAACGAGGTGGCCGCCGCGCTCGCGCACTCCGGTCAGTAGCCGACAGTCTCATGCAATTCTGACCGAGTATAGTAAACAATATGCTGCGTCACACGCGTCATACGTTGACGTTGTAGCGCGATATCCACAGGAATATGAGCTTGAGTCTCACATGAAATGCTGGTCACGAATAACAACACAAGCACCAAGTAAACAAAATACACTATGCCACACGAGTCACCCTGAGAGTGGTCAATCAAAAGTACCCTCGACCGCGCTTTTGAAGTTTCTAAATAATCATACTTATAGAAACGATTCGAAGTCAACATTCAGACCGCAGTTCCCATGCAGTGGCATCGCCTGGCGGGAGATCTCCCCTATTCCTCACATCACCGAAGGGACTCGGGCATATTTATCGAGAGCCACAAATACTTCTTCCAAAAGCAGCATGCGGCTTGCCACCCAAAGATTGTCTACCCCTAGGGTTACTACGGTTAGCTACCCCTGCTATGGAACTATACATGGTCTTCTGTCTGTCCGTCTATCCCAGGGTACGCGGTGTTCGCGTGGCGCGGCGAGAGTGAGGAGGCGTTCTGGTGGTGCATCGACCAGTGCTGCGCGCCGGCCGCCGGCTGGCAGCCCAACCTGATCCTGGACGACGGGGGCGACGCCACGCACCTCATGCTCAAGAAGCACGCGGGCTACTTCAAGCAGGTCAAGGGTGAGTGCAAGGTGGCCTGAGCGGTGGAGACTTGTGGAGGACTGTGTGGAGTGTGGTCATCGTTGGTATGTTTGAAGCGACGGGGAGTAAGGGAGGGGGGATAGAGTGTGAAATTGCAGTTTTTTTTAAGTGTTTTGCAGGCGAGTGCTGTTACAGTTAGCGGTGGTCCTGATGGTGTCTATATAGGTGTGAAGGTTTCTTGTGCGGCGTATGGCCAGTAAAGAGTGCCCTTTTGCGGCCTTGGTCGGGAAAGTGTGAGGACCGCTGAAATAGGTGGGCTAGTGGTTGGCATGGAGTGTAGGGGAAATTGGTGCGGTGGGGCTAAAGGCTAAAGGACACGAAGGGAATAGGTTTTGTGGGGGGGGGGGGGGGGGGGGAGGGGACACAGGCAACCCTAGCGCAAAGGTAGAAGCAACGAGTATTAATGTTTCTGTGTGTGGTGTGCAGGTATAGTGGAGGAGAGCGTGACGGGCGTGCACCGGCTGTACCAGCTGAGCAAGGCCGGCAAGCTGTGCGTGCCCGCCATGAACGTCAACGCCTCCGTCACCAAGACCAAGTTCGACAACCTCTACTCGTGCCGGTGAGTGTGTGTGCGTGTGTGTGTTGGTGGTGGTGTTGACAGTAATATTGATATTGACTTTGACGTTGATATTGATGTTTACATTGATATTGGTGTTAGTGATGTTGATGTTGATATTAGCATTGATACTCGTTAGTATTGTATTAGATATTGATATTGATTTTTACATTTACACATTATTTGAATACAATTTAAGAACACGAAGATTAAAGTTACGATGTTTTAAATTACTTTGCAGTGTTTTTAATGATGTTTACTTTGATGTTAACTTCATGATGAATATTTCCAATGAGTTTATTATGATACGGGTACTGACACAACATGTTGAATATTGTCATTGAATATTGTATTTGACACTGTACTTAATTGTAAGCTTGGAAGAGAAGGTGAGTTTACTTGTAATATTGATACTGATTTTATTTTCCAGCGAGAGCATAATAGACGCGCTGAAGCGCAGCACGGACCTGATGTTCGGCGGCAAGCAGTCGGTGGTGTGCGGCTACGGCGAGGTGGGCAAGGGCTGCTGCCAGGCGCTCAAGGCGCTCGGCTGTGTGGTGAGTGATCGGTGAAAAGGTGGCTTTTCTTACAAGTAGCTTGCGGATTTTGGTGAAAAGCTACCTTTTCGCAGAGTTGGATGTTTGTTTTAGATGGGTTTTTCGTGAAAAGCTACCTTTTCGCGGGTTTGGCTGTGAGTTTGTAATGGAATTTTGGTGAAAAGCTACCTTTTCGTGGAGTTGGGTGTTGTTTCTGTTGGGATTTTGGGGAAAAGCTACCTTTTCGCGGAATTAGCGTCTTGTATCATGGACTTTTGACGAAATTCGGACTTGATGTTCGGCGGCAAGCAGTCGGTGGTGTGCGGCTACGGCGAGGTGGGCAAGGGCTGCTGCCAGGCGCTCAAGGCGCTCGGCTGTGTGGTGAGTGATCGGTGGTGAAAAGGTAGCTTTTCTTACAAGTGGGTTTGGGATTTTGGTGAAAAGCTACCTTTTGGCGGAATAGAGTTATTGTATCCAAGGGGCTTTTGATTAAAAGCTGCCTTACGATAATAATATACTTTGTATATTACTTTCTATTTGGTGAAAAACCACCTTTTCTGACAAGTTACTTTTGGTGAAAAGCTATCTTTTCTGAGAAATGTGATTTGTAATAAACAAAATGGTGATCTTTTCAGGTATACGTGACAGAGATAGACCCGATCTGCGCCCTACAAGCCGCTATGGATGGATACAGAGTCGTCAAACTTAACGAGGTAAACTACTTTTTATTTGCTACAAGCTACAAGTCTACTCTGGGCGAATATCTATTCAGTATTTACACGAAAATAATTCAAGACAGAACGTAGTATGTTTTGTTTCGCTTTGCGTGTCGGTTTTTTCAAGAACAGCACTGCATAAGCAAACTTCAGCTGACCATTGAATTTGTTCTTGAACCACATACATATCACTTCTAGAGTTATCGTATTTTAGCCACTCTCACTAGACCGTTCTCTGTCTAACCTCACCCCATCTCCCTCCCACAGGTGATCCGGCAAGTGGACATAGTGATCACAGCCACAGGCAACAAGTGCGTGGTGACCCGCGAGCACATGGAGCGGATGAAGGGCGGCTGCGTGGTGTGCAACATGGGGCACAGCAACACCGAGGTGGACGTGCACGCGCTGCGCACGCCCGACCTGCTCTGGGAGCGGGTGCGCTCGCAGGTACGGTGTGTGTGACGTCACGGACCGGTACATGCAGGGCAACATGGGGCACAGCAACACCGAGGTGGACGTGCACGCGCTGCGCACGCCCGACCTGCTCTGGGAGCGGGTGCGCTCGCAGGTACGGTGTGTGTGACGTCACGGACCGGTACATGCAGGGCAACATGGGGCACAGCAACACCGAGGTGGACGTGCACGCGCTGCGCACGCCCGACCTGCTCTGGGAGCGGGTGCGCTCGCAGGTACGGCGGGTGTGACGTCACGGACCGGTACATGCAGGGCAACATGGGGCACAGCAACACCGAGGTGGACGTGCACGCGCTGCGCACGCCCGACCTGCTCTGGGAGCGGGTGCGCTCGCAGGTACGGCGGGTGTGACGTCACGGACCGGTACATGCAGGGCAACATGGGGCACAGCAACACCGAGGTGGACGTGCACGCGCTGCGCACGCCCGACCTGCTCTGGGAGCGGGTGCGCTCGCAGGTACGGCGGGTGTGACGTCACGGACCGGTACATGCAGGGCAACATGGGGCACAGCAACACCGAGGTGGACGTGCACGCGCTGCGCACGCCCGACCTGCTCTGGGAGCGGGTGCGCTCGCAGGTACGGCGGGTGTGACGTCACGGACCGGTACATGCAGGGCAACATGGGGCACAGCAACACCGAGGTGGACGTGCACGCGCTGCGCACGCCCGACCTGCTCTGGGAGCGGGTGCGCTCGCAGGTACGGTGTGTGTGACGTCACGGACCGGTACATGCAGGGCGGCTGACGGCTGCGATACATGAAGCGGGTGAAGACGTAACGAAGCTTATACAAGCAAGCTATCGAAGCTTTCGATGCCGCTTCCATATTTATCTAGTTCCGACAGTGAGTCAGTCGGAGCGCGACCGCTCCTCCGGCTAGAATCTTCCCCTACAAGAATCACGTTGTTCACGCAAGTATTGCTTTACGTCGCAATGAGAGGGTAGTCTGCAAACTGAGGCGGCGGGCGGGCGTGGGGGGGGAGCGCACACGCCGCCGAACCGCGAGCCGCCCCGGCGGACAGTAGTGTCCACAGCGGAACACGGGAAGGGACAGTTGTCGCGCTCGCAAGCGGTTCTTACCGACGCCACGGCCGTGGCGGTCAAAATCTTCGGTTCGGTCTTCCAAATACCATATTCGGATCCGGCGGCACACCAGCAAGGAGATCTCCAGGGAGAGGACTACTCCAGCCTGCCCAGCTAAGCCGAGGTGAGTGGACACTCTTTCTTGCGTGTGGGGCATTTACTTGCGTTGAACAAAACCGGGTAGAGAACTAAGACCAGCCCAGCTCGGCCAACTGGCCTATCGAAGGTTTAAATATACAGTCCACTACATATCCAATACACACGTGGTGACGTCACGAAGCCTAAGACACGCTATTTAAAGTTTTCAATACCACTCGTATATATGTATACGTAATAGATCTGCCAGTGAATCAGTCGGAGCTCGACCGCTTTGGCGACAAGACGCCTCCCCTACAAGAACATTCCCATTTGCTACTACCTAACACTATTATTAGAGTATTAAACGGTACCAGCAAAACATTAACCGACCCTATTTCTTTTGCAGGTGGACCACATAATCTGGCCGAACGGCAAGCGCATAGTGCTGCTGGCGGAGGGCCGGCTGGCGAACCTGTGCTGCTCCTCGCTGCCCTCGTTCGTGGTGTCGGTGACGGCCGCCACGCAGGCGCTCGCGCTCATCGAGCTGTACAACGCGCCGCAGCACCGATACAAGGTACCCACTGCTGGCGCCATCTAGCGGCGGCGGTGTGCAGTTCGTGGTGTCGGTGACGGCCGCCACGCAGGCGCTCGCGCTCATCGAGCTGTACAACGCGCCGCAGCACCGATACAAGGTACCCACTGCTGGCGCCATCTAGCGGCGGCGGTGTGCAGTTCGTGGTGTCGGTGACGGCCGCCACGCAGGCGCTCGCGCTCATCGAGCTGTACAACGCGCCGCAGCACCGATACAAGGTATCCACTGCTGGCGACATCTAGCGGCGATGGAGGTACCGAATGGTCGGTCTTATGAGGAGGGAGACGAACTAAATGGAGGTAGATACTGGTGGTGACATCTAGCGGCGGTTGGGTGAACTAAACGCTCGGTGTTGCTAAGTTGTGGGTAAGTGTAACAGGTGGCGGCATCTAGCGACACTGCACAGACAATATCGAGAATGTATGAAAGATTTGCCCGTACTGTGACGGAACGGTGACTTCATTGATATTATGTGTGAATCCGGTGTTAACGAGCGAGGCGAGTATACCTAACGTTCCGTATTGTTTGATGGGTAGAAGGCTAGAAGGTATTGGGGGCGACATCTAGTGTCTACTATCTATAAGTAAATGAAACATCTGATATCTGATACAACTCCAAAGAAATCACCGGTTACTAACAAACAAGAGAAAGAATAAATTTGAACATGTATCTCCCACAGGCGGACGTATACCTCCTACCGAAGAAGATGGACGAGTACGTAGCGAGCCTGCACCTGCCGACGTTCGACGCGCACCTCACGGAGCTGTCGGACGAGCAGGCCAAGTACCTGGGCCTCAACAAACTGGGGCCCTTCAAACCCAACTACTACAGGTACTAGTACCCCGGGAATGCCCGGGACCATAGACTATGTCCGACCAGGAAAATAAAAACTTTGGCTGTTGCGGGTACGTGTGCAAATACCTTGTTGACAAACTGCGGGTAGGTGTAAAAATAGCTAATTACTTACCAAACTGCGGTTAGTTGTAAAAAAACTAATTACCAAACTGCTGGTAATAGTAAAAATACCTATACTTGAATCACCGAGTAAATGGAATTGTCATTCCCAGCGAAAACCAAACTAATTACCTGTGCTTACAATTCAATTCAGCTTGTAAGCAAAATTTACTAATACCTTTTAAACATACTGCGGGTAGTTGTAAAAAAACGAATTACCAAACTGCGGGTACTTAAAAAATACCTCTATTTGAGTCGCCAAGCATATGGATTTGTCATTCTCAGCCAAAACCAAACTTATTACCTGTGCTTACAATTCAATTCAGCTTGTAAGCAAAAATTACTAAAGGCCTTTTTAGATCCCGCCGTCAATCTAAAATGTACCTTAATCGCATTGGCGGAGAGCTGGCATTTGTGTGCCATGCGATTATAACAAATTCCAGATCGAATGCAAACGAAATATAATTAACAAACTGCGGGTAGTTGTAAAAATACCACATTACAAAACTGCGGGTAGCTTGTAAAAAAATACCTCATTAAAAACAATGACGCTTTGTAGGTAGTTCGAAAGTCAAATAACCCATTGAACGAAATATCGGCTGTTTTGTGGGTTTGAAACTGAAAGTACCCGCTTAGATTGTTCGCAATTGTATACCTACAATTGCGAACAATCTAATCTTATAACTAATCTAATCTTATAACTACCGTTATAAGATTAGAAAGATCAAGGTGTGAAGAGAAATTATGGTGAAAATTTGGTGTTTTGTAGGTAGTTAGAAAATATAATAAGTACCCGAAAAAAGGATTCAAGAATAGAGCATTTGCGGGTAGCATAAAGTTTTCGAATAGCTTTAAAAAAGTATGATTTTGTGGGAAGTTGCATAAATTAAAAAGTGCATTTTTCTTATGTTGCCTGCTTTGATAATCTCTCTGAACAGAAAACCAACATCTATTTATCAGATATGCATATAAAAATGTATATAAAGACCTAAAGTATCAATGTCAGTGTTTTTATTTTCCTGGTCATAGATAGAAATGTTACCACCGACAAATTGTAGTAACGGGTACTCACGGTAACACGCTAAAATATGAAGTAAATTAGTGAGTACCCGTGTACTTATTGCGCCTGTTATTGTAAACTAAGCAACATAGTAAAAGGTGTATTTAAAGTCGAAAGATTTATTGACAATGATATGGTGTTAGTATGGAAGGCTGTTTTATGATGAAGAAATGAGTTGAAAGGGCTATTTTCCGCAAAAAAGTTCTGATTTTAGGCTATTATTTGAATGCCTAGGTATATATACTAACTTGTCAAGGACATGTGCATATTTATACGGAAAGATTTAAAAAAAAATATCTAAAGCGCCAAAACTGCGAAAATATACACCATACATACATACAAGTGCTAGCGGATTGTTGTAAGTAGAATAACCTTTAATCTGAACAAAAAATGTATAAAATAGTCCGATTTCCCTAAAAAAAGTTGTTTTTTTTGTCCGCTATTTCTGATATCATACCGAAAAATGGTCCTTATCAACCCTTTTCTATTTAAAATGTTAAAAAGTTGTTCCCTTTTGGCGTTATTTTATTTGCATTCAAAAAAGCATTAAGAGCTATTAAAGTAAAGAAATATGAGCCTTATATTGTGTTCGTTAAGGTTGAATAAGCTTTGATCTTTTCCCAAACACGCCAAAAGATGTATAACTTTAGAAACTTGTATCAACGTTGCTGCGAGCTTGGTACCGCAAGTTTTTTTATATATACTTTTTAAAATAAACTAGACAAGAAGACAGACAGACAGAGTTAGTTTCATAATATATATTTATAACATTAGTCGGGACGTAAACACAAAAATTATTGTTTATTTTAAATGTGGTGAAATTTATTGTACAAAAACATTTTTCATTATTGCCTTTTCCCTGATAAATTGCGATGGGCGGTGGGCGATTTCTATAATTTATCTTTTGCCTACTTCGAATCTGCATTCGAATGAGTTCTCCTCATTTAAAATATTAAAACAAGAATATTATCCTTTGATCTCATATCATTCATATCGTAACAGATAGGTTATAGAAATCAACCCACAGATAAAACCACATTTTGTGACGTATAGCTGGCTCGCTCTAACAGATGCGTGCGACTCGCTCGCCTTTCTATAAAAATAAAACTACATGACAGTATTAAAATTAATATAATCGACAATGTACCTGCTTACACATTCGAAAACTAAAATTTAACCAGTTGAAAACAGTATTATTTTAATTAAAAATTAGGTTGAAAAAAGGAAAATCTCAATTTAAAATCCGTTTCCAAAGAAGCTTTAAGTCCGTAGAAATAATGAGTGAATGAAACAGAGATATTATTTAAGATGGGTTAGAAAGGGGGAGGGGATGACAATAATAAAACATGTCTCTTTTGTTTATACTCATAGAAACTCTGATTCTCCCCCTTGAATTATAAGGGATGATTTATTAAAGATTGATGTTTTCCCACTAGAAATTAGCTTTTATTTTATTTTTAAATTGATACACTATTGTATTTTCTTGAGGCATATTGACCATTCTCGATGTTGGCCATTTTGAAATCGAATAAAACAAAATGGCGTCTGCAAGACACAATGGGCGCGTTCCACTCAGCGATCATAATGCTCAAAGCAACTCATCTATATCTACGGCTACATCTGAGTTTTAACGCGTTAATTAACGCACTAAATTAGACGTTATGCATGTGGCCAATGCGTGTGTTAACGCGTTAAATTTTATTTGGCATTACTAATTGCATTAAACGCTAAGCCATAACTTAAGTGTCGAAATTTTGGACACATCAAAAAGTTTAAGCGCTTAATTTAGTGCATTAACTGATGGCAACGATGTATGCCTACTTTGCTTTTAGGCGGGAACGGGAATTGCGACAATAGATTGAATGTAATAAAACGCAGATGTAGCCAACGCCACAAAATAGTTAAATTTTTAGCGCGTTAAGTAACGCGTAGTTGGACATTAAAATAGTAACGCAGATATAGCCGTAGCAGATATTATAGAAAATGAAATCGTTTGAACTTTATGATTGTTAAGTAGAACGCACCCAAATGATTTGAGATTTGTTTCCTAAATTGAAATTATTTCTAAAAGTATTACTGCAGTATTTTAATGTTAACTTTTTGTTTAGGGTTGTATTAATTAAAAAAAGCATTAATTTATATAACAATATTTTTTAATTATTTAACATTAAAATTATTTAAGTTTATTAAATTAACATAGTGCAATACAGAGTTAATATTAATGACATGTAAAGGAATTGTAATGATTAATTTGTATTTTGGTGTGAATAAAATAGTTTTGTGTAGGATAGGAGTTTATTTTGTGGATGTAAAGTTCAATTTGTCACAATTTAGTCAATATAAGTTAGTCATACTGTTACCAATTTAATAAATTATTTAGATAATTTTCACAACCACACTCGTATATTATAATTTTTATTACAAATACTTTATTTTGTATATTTTATTTTATTTTTAAGTTATTTTATATTTTATACTAAGTTATATTTCTTTTGTGTACTTAAATAAATGTTTTAATGATTTCTTTCGTTTTATTTTTTTGTAGGTTTGTTTGTGCATTTTTTTATTTAAATTTATAGAAAATATTCATAGGAATTGATATTTTGATTAATTGGTGCATTTGCAAAAGAAAAAATTTAACACATTTTTTTAGTTGTAATACTCAGACCAATAAACTATAGACGGAGCGCCGGGAACAAACGAGTGAAGCCGGCAAAAGTCAGTCGAAAGCACACATCGAAACCAATAGAATGCCCTATGTTGACAGTTTGAACTAGAACAAATTTAAACTTTATTATTTGGAACACAAAGCTTCATTCATTTTTTATTATTTAGAACACAAAAGTCGTCTTGGTGTGAGTGCCGCCGTGTGTATTACAAGGCGAGGCAGACTTTTTGCTAGCTGCACTCTTTTGTTCCACGCGCTCAGTCTATAATGTATTGGTCTGAGTTGTAATAGTTTTTGAAACATAAAATCAAAGGTATAACTATAATGCTATAGTTGCGTTAGTTTCATATAATGTAGGTTGTAATTTTGATCCGCTCTGGCATTGCTGTAGCAAAGTTGAGAAAAATAATTGCGGAAATTGTGAGACAGAGATATCTACATGAAAGTTATGACGATTAGCCGAATTTGGCTGCCTCACTTTTCACACCTTATTTTTTAATATTAATTATAAGTTTTTTTTATATTAACTACTTAAGTGTAGGTTAAAGCGTGACTACAATCCCATCTATGCCATAAGCAGGGAGTAAGTGTAATTTGTAAGTGACAGGAAAGTAGCTTGGGAGTTTCTTGCCGCTTATTCTTCCAAGGCCGCTTACTTTTGTCAGACGAGTCACGAGAGGTTCGGCATAAGAAAATTAATTGAAAAAAAAAAACAACTTTAAATAAACTTTCGATGTTTCTGTTGATTCAATTCCATTTTAAACGTTTTCTATGACATATGGACTCATATTATTTACCGGAATTTAAGCTTTAACGGTCGTAACACACTACCTATACCTACTCTAAGTTGAGGTATGTATATACCTAATAGTGGAGAATTAGCTTCATGGGCGCTCTCTTGCAAAACTGTGTTGCACCCTACACACCTCGTCATTCAATACCAGCCTCACATAGGTTTACTTCCTATCCGGAACACAATTGTTGTTAAAACAATGATTACACGGTAGGAATGGTACTAAGTACCGTGGCGGGCGGTGGTACTTCCCCGGGTGAGCTCTAGGCAGCCTGCAGACGGCAGCCCTGGTGACAACTCAACTCTAGTTGACAGACGGTACAATCCAAGGAAAAGTCAGAATCTATATTAGATCAGGTTTACAACCAGCGGTGGACTTAAAGGCCGATGGATGATAAAGATGATGGATGTAGTTCATCGTTAGCAGCGAAGCAGTGTATGATACTGAATTATTTTGTACAGTGGCGTAGCTAGGGGGGGAGGGGGGTCCATTCCGGCTGACAGTAATTCAAGGATAACTTAGCCGAAAAAGGGCATATATGTTACGGACGTGAATAAAACAGTGAATTAGTTAAAAATTGCGCACATTATAACGACCAGGAACTAACGGAACGGACGGACTAAAACAAAGCATTCAATTGATTCAATTATGATCTTTATGTCTTCGCTGTTGTGGTTGAATTTCGATTGTATAGTTTGTGTCGATTCGCCGTTGGTCAGGAGTGGGTGGCGAGTAGGTACGTCTTTCAATACAATCGAAAAACCGTAATTACCAAGACATAATTGATAATGCTTATGTTTTAGTCTGACCGTTGCAGGCACGTAATGTGCACAGTCCTTTAGTCTACAAATCAAATACCTCAAGTCAACTTGGGGTGGGGGGAAGGTGCAAAACAGCCCCATGTGAAGACACCAATGCTAGGCTAATGCTACGTCACTGATTTTGTATAGTGGTAGATTGCTTTTATACAAAGAGTCCGCGTTTGTGATAGACATAGGTCATTATTGTAAAGAGTTTGTACAAATAAGCTTCTAACTATCTGTTGTGTATATTGCTTTATTGCTTTAGTGTTGTGTGCCGTATTCTATTGACGTTTGGAAGACAAGTCTGCGTAAACGACGTGAAATGCGACGATGAAATTAGAGTAAAAAATTGTAGCTAAAACAATGAGATCTAGACCAAACGACGCAGAAAGATCAGGGGAACCACTCGTTAAAGTTTAGCTCTAGATGTCGCTTTTATATTTTCTGACAATACTCGTATTTATTGCGATCGCATGTTAACAATTTAACATACCTATTACCTATTTACTCATTGCACATGGTTGTGCCTTTGAATGTAAAATAAAAAACATAACTTATCTACTAATTTTTAAAACCTTTAATATAGCCGGGTGAAATTGTTAAAATAGAAAACACGACCTATAAACAATTTAAGGCCGTTTTCTGAAGACTTCACACGTTTTACTTTTTAGATAATTGATAACGAAACGTTATTTTACATTTAACACAAGCTTCAGTAGCGACGCCTATTGAAAACTTTGCGAAGCATTTTAATGGAGTCATATTCAAATCGTCCTTTTTCGTCGTTTACTCTTAATTGATTTTCAAGCGTCTAAAATGATATTTTTTAATTATGTTGCGTTACATTTAGTATAAATTACGTTCAACCTACGCTTGTATATATGCCAACGCAATTTGTAGGAAATTTCGATAGCGTGATTCAGGATGGCCGCACTGGCGACATCTTGCGTCGAAAAATGAACTGTAATTAGTAGACGATTGATAAGGAGAACTGTTGCCATGTTTTAATAAATCATGTGAAAATCATTGTTGTTTTATTTATTTATTCGACAATATTTGGTAGAGTCCACTATGATGGTTAAGTGTGAATTAGTAACCGCTACTACTCTCCACCCTCCCAACTATCTCTACACACATAAATTATATCATATAATAGCCATGTTGCGACGTGAAAGAGTCACAAACAAAAACACTTTCACATTTATAATATTAGTATGGATTTGAGAACACTAAGGAGAACTCTCAGGTTTCCTCACTATTATAAGAATTGTGCAAAATAAAATACTTGTGCTACGTCTTTCAATCCATTTCATTCAATTAATGTATTGACTACATGAAACCTTCTTTATTTGCTTTTATTACTTACTCATCTGTCGATTCTCACCAGATTCTCACAGATGACTTGTTCACTGGCCAGTAATATTTTGATAGAAAACCTGAAACCTTCTAACATAATAAATCTGTCGCCACTTACTTTAAGCTGGAAGGTACAGTGCGCCCAACTTATCTCTGAAATGGCAAAAATTGGAACTAACGAAAAGTCATTCATAAGTAGGTAGGTACCACGAAGAGTAAACCCAACTTAAGATTGAAACGAAAGAGGCGCTGTCGGACGCATTTGACATTCATTTGACCAATCATTGCACACTAGTAACTGACAGATGAATGACCACAACGTACTTATGAATGACTTTTCGTTAGTTCCAATTTTTGCCATTTCAGAGATAAGTTGGGCGTACTGTAGGTACGTTGTGGTCATTCATCTGTCAGTTACTAGTGTGCAATGATTGGTCAAATGAGTGCCAAATGCGTCCGACAGCGCCTCTTTCGTTTCAATCTTAAGTTGGGTTTACTATAGGTACACTTCGAAATATCTTGGTTGATTATAATACACGTTGTTAAGTGTTAATAGTGGACTATTACTGACCTGATGCCCGGCTGCTGTTGTTCCCTCCGTGTCCCGTCGGTGGTGATGATGGATCAAGCTTCAGGCGAGTGGATATCCTAGGTGCGATTCCCGAATTCTTTTTGGTTGGTGCGGACACTGCACTTTAGTTTTGCATGGAACTTAGTACTATAAACAGTTCAGAACTAGCGTATTTTTTAGACTTGGTGATCGAAAAACGTTGCGTACGCGACGGCAGAGAATTCTCGACTCATTGACGCGTTTGTTGGCGAACAGCGCCATCTCTGGGCAGTCAGAGCAAGAAAACAGTCCAACTTGGTAGATAATAAATGTAGATTAAATAAGGATTCTCTACGGATGGTGCATTCTGAATAAATGATTTAGAATGGTACGAAACACACGTTATACACATAATCTGATGTTCTGAGCACAACTGAGCATTAATTATAATTATTATCAATACAGGGCTTAGATCCACCTGATTGACCTCTGAATCACAACACATTCGCTAATACTGAGATATCTGCTGATACTGATATTTTTGGGCTGTTCCCACAGGTCAACTGATGCTGGTGAATGTTCTCCAGTGTCCAAATGTTCCACAACGCCTTCAATCTCCCCTATAGCCACCCGAAGCCTCGCAAGGTGATCTGATTCCGGTACTGGTCAAACTTGTATCAGATTCTGAATACTGATCGCAAAGAGGCCGTTAGACTCATCGGCCACTGGTACACAACTGGTTATAACAATCTGATCAATAATAATAAACAAGCAAAACCCGTGCGAATAATTCGCACTACGTTCAGCTAAAGCGCCACTATACGAAAAGTATTATAAATGTGAGTTGATTTGAAATTTACCAACCGTCAATCATGATGACGTTGTTTCTGAATAAAAGCCGTTAGATGGCAGCATTGCTGTATTGTTTCTTAATTAATTATTTTGCAAAAACAAAAGCAACAATAAATTTTTCAATTGTTGGTGCCGGTAGAGCAAGTAATTATCTATCTATAAAATGATATAAAATTTATGCGAAGTAATTGTGTGGTTTTCTCGAAAAAGGGAGGCAAACATCTTAACCTTAGCGTATTAATATATGTATATGATAATGCTACACAATCACAGCCTCACTCTATGATTCCCTGTGTCGTGGCTGTGGACAACACCCAAGACAAGGACTCACACCCAGGCCTAGAACGGAACGAAAACTCATCAGTCAAATCTCCGCATCGCTGGCAATCAAACCCTCGGAACAGCGATCCGGCGTGCCATCCGAGTCATACACATACAGTGATAGACAATAATGATTTCACTTATTGAATCGGCGGCGGCCATGTCTCGTCACAGAATGTGTCAGCACTCATTTACCCACTGTTGACGACGTATAAACGGCCCGCTCGACGTAGTACCTGAAACGAAATAACTTGTAAAATTAGTAGATATAAGTACATAAATAGATATAGAAAACATAAATTTAGTACTTACCTTTATTATGTAATATTTTGTTGTGCATTTTTAATTAAATAAATGGAACGGCCAAAAAACTACTGAAAAGGTATATAAATTGTGAAATTGTCTATTTTGTCCCGAACTCACCCTTGACAACCGCTGCCTCGCCGGCTCGCCGCACGCGCCGCGCCGCGCGCGGCGCGCGCCCTCCCCGCCACCCGCCAGTTGCTCGCATCACCGCCCGACGGCAACACGTCGCCGCCCGCGACCCGCACAATAACGCAAAAACGATACTCGCTCAGTAGTTTTCGGGCCGATTTAACTTACCGCAATCGTTTCATTTACCTTCGCTGGAGTACGTACCAGTCCCATCACCAACACCCACATTATCTTAATATTTAAGTAATTATTTACTTACCCTCAAATAACTTATCTCATTATTTTCTACCTCCATTTTAGTTCGCATTCGCGACAATATCTCTTGTTTTCTGTAAGGGTCCCCGCAAACTGACTGCAGCCACCGGCGGCTGTGGTTCTTCTTTTTAACCGACTTCAAAAAAGAAGGAGGTTCTCAATTCGACCGTATATATGCTTTTTTTTATGTACGTTCAGCGATTATTTCGTCGTTTATGGGCCGATTTTGATAATTCTTTTTTTGTTGTAAATTAGATATGCGCAGTGGGGTCCCCTGATAAGGATACCAGGATCTGATGATGGCATCTCAGAGAAATCGAGGGGAACTTTCGAAAATTGTATGGACAACTAGTGTGTTTGTTCATGTTATCATAAGTACATTATAGCGCTACCATTTCATGAAGATCTGGAGTCGATCTGATGAAGCCGAAAGACAGTCGAGGGAACTCCTCAACGATTTACTGCAGTTATCTAGTGTTTGGGCTTGATTAATTTGTATTGACGAGAGCTTTACACTTAGATGTTGAATTGAGCGCCATCTGGCGAGTAGTTTTTGAGTTATCTCTACTTATCAAGATTGAAGTCGGTTATTTTTTTTGTAAAAAGCAATTATTAGAAGCGCGATCCGGCCCACAGCCAACAGCTGCAATAACAGTGAGCAGGATTCAACCGAAGCGGCTGTTGGCCGGATCGCGCATCTAAAAAGAAGCGCCACAGCGCTATAGCCGTCGCGCCGGTGGCTGCAGTCAGTTTGCGGAGACCCTAAAGCTCCTCTGCACTCCACGCCTCGCCTCAACAGCTCACCAAACCTTACCTGACCACCATCTCACCACCACCTCCTGCTAATCCTGCACAGTTGTTTAGATTTCGTGCAAAACCGTACCGTACGTACGTAGGCAGGCGCTCATGCAACTACCGGCGGTTCTTACGCCGGGGCATTCTGGATCTTCAGATGTAACTATAATCTGTAGCCATGATTGCGATTTGTGCATCTAGTTACACCATAATTGGATATGCACTGATACAATGAGTTATAAAAACAATTACACGTGTTCTCGTTATCGCCTGGATTCATCACATTATCAATCAAAGCAGTAATCTTGTTACACTGACACTGATAATTAAATTTCATATATGTCTTTATGAGTGGACAACGTGTTTGTTGCCTTTTGTGTGAGAATTATGAGTTTTAATTCGGTGAGTGTTTAATTTTGTTCATTAATTAACCGCAGTAGGTAACTACAAATCCAATCAGTGTAAACTCTTCCTTCTATAGAATATATTGGAGTGTGAGCAGGCAAGTGTAAGTAGTTCGTAATACTTTCATCCTGACGTAACATACATGTCATGCGCATTGCGAAGGATTTGCATATTACCCGCGTCGGTGTTTTCTGCTTATAATATGGTGAGCGCATGAGTGATTTTTTTTTCAGTTAGAGCGTTCTAAAAAAAAACTAAAAAGAAAATAACTAACAAAAATAACTAACCCCTTGACCAATCTGCACTGGAGCAGCGTGGTGGAGTATGCTCTAGGCCTCCTCAATAATGAGGAGCGACCCGTGGTCAGTAGTGGGCCATTAATGGGTTGTGGCCAAGTTGGAGCGTCGAGTTTGTCTGTTTCTTTATTCTTTCCCTTCATCGCGTTTACTGAGAAGGGTAAACGAGGATGAATATTTGATGAGGAGGTGGTTTATTTAAAAATCCATTTTCTTTTATTAAATTAACAACATTGAACCCTCCACCTTTTTTTATTACTCACCTGTCTTTTCTTAAATGGCCTTCTCGCTGGCATTTTGGCTGATCACCTGAAACCTTCCTCCTCATTTCTCTCATCAAATCTCATCTCCTCACTTCCTATTGATCTTCCTCCTCTCAGTTGTTTTAGTTGAGGTATGAAATCCCTCCGTTACAACTATCCTTACTTCCTTACTAATATTATAAATGTGAAAGTGTGTTTGTTTGTTTGTTTGTGACTCTTTCACGTCGCAACATGGCTATTATATGACATGGTTTATGTGTGTGGCGATATTTAGGAGGGTGGAGAGTGACGTAGGCTACTTTTTCCCGCGGAAAAACATCTCATTCCCATGGGAAGATCGATGTTTTGTTAGTTGCTAGATATTTAGTTCCGGAGTTGTTAATAGATGGCGTTAGTAAAATTCATTTGCAAGTTCTGAATCACGCTATTAAATACTACATGTAATTTACTTTTTAGCTGACATTCCTATGGGAGCGGGACCTACGCGGCTTTTACCTACGGGTCCCGAAGCGAAGCGCGGGCGGTTCTCTAGTGTACTTATATCTTTTTATTACGGACGTAACATTTTGCATTTTGCTACTATGCTCGGGATTGGCTCCTGAGCTCCTGACAAGGGAAATCCCCAACGATTACCTAAGTAAAAGCATAACGGCTAATCTTTTATTTTGCAATTATCACTTAAAATTAAAACTTAAAACATTTTAAATAATACGTAGGTATATTGTAAATCATCCCTTACTTATTATCTTTACATATAAAATTCTCGTTTCACAATGTTAGTTAGAGTTACCATACACCTCCGAAACGGCTCGACCGATTGTAATGAAATTTTGTGTGCATATTCAGTAGGTCTGAGAATCGACTACTATCTATTTTTCATACCCCTAAGTGATAAGGGTTGTTTAACATTTTTTGGCAAAACAACGTTTGCCGGGTCAGCTAGTAATATAATAAAACATTAAATAATATGGAGCACAATAGTAATTAAAGGTGACTGGCTCTTTGACTCGTCAATAAGTAGGTAATGCCTGGAGCCATTTAAATTTTTAATATAAATTTTCCTTAGTCAAAGACTATGTTGGTTATACCTATTCTCATTTTTAACCCTTCATGCAAAAGGAAAGATATTATAAGTTTAAACTGTCTATCTGTCTGTCTGTGGCACTGTAGCATCTGAATGAATGAACTGTTTCGAATGTGGTTATTTTAATCAAAAGCTATGATTGGTAGAAATCGACAAACGATCGAATGAGCCCCCTGCCCTGGTAAGTGGTCGCCGTAGACAGTTGAGTGCGCCCAACTTATCTCTGAAATGGCAAAAATTGGAACTAACGCCGCCATGTTGAAAAGTCATTCATAAGTACGTTGTGGTCATTCATCTGTCAGTTACTAGTGTTGGTAGTAGTAGTAGTGGTAGTAGTAGTAGTAGTGTTGGTCAAATGAATGTCAAATGCGTCCTGTCCGTCTGTCTACGCCTCCTTCATTTCAATCTTAAGTTGGGTTTACTAATGGACTTAATATACAACATATTAAGTCCATTGGTTTACTATACCTGTCTCCCATGGACGCCAGTGACAGTAAAGGTATCACCGTTACGTTGGCAATAAAGAAGGAAGAGGAAAAAAAGAAAGAAAAGTTGAGTTATGTACATACTTATAAACATAATGAATATTCCCGAGTGAAAACTAGTAAATACTTAGTAGGTATCTTACCCAGAAACAAATTCCACTTACCTAAGTGCAGATATTACTAAAGTGTTCTACTTCAGTTTAAAGTTTAAAGATAAGATACTTTGATAGACACTTCAGATGTAAGTCTGATGGGAATTCTTTTGAAATGCTTGAATTCCACGAATACCCATTTCTATAGAGGAAAGTAATGATTGGAATACGGGCATTTTTTATTCTAGCATAGAATATCCCTACCCCTAACCTGAAGCTTCTAAAAAAGGGTACCTAACCGGCTCCATACTTCTCTATCTGAAACACATTTTTTTTTTATTTTTTTTTTGTGACCGAACTAGAACTAGACTCATGACCTCTGAGTCTCGTTCTAATTCGGTTACAGATGCGTTGCTACCCCTGACTGAGATGGTCGCCTCTAAAAAAGTGTAACCGGCTCCACACCTTCCTATCCGGAACACAATTGTTCTTAAAACAATTATTACACGGTAGGAATGGTACTAAGTACCGTGGCGGGCGGTGGTTCTTCCCCGGGTGAGCTCTAGGCCCTACCACCTATCCTATCCTACTAATATCATAAATGTGAAAGTTGTATGTATGGATGTTTGTTAGTCAATCACGCCGCCCGCAAACACTGAACAGATTTGGATGAAACTGCGATGTTATAGCTTATGTTCCAGTATAACACATAGGCTACTTTTTATCCCGAGATTCCTACGGGAGCGGGGCCTACGCGGTTGATAGCTACCTACGGTTCCCTAGTAATGTTATAAATGCGAAAGTTTGTAACAATGTGTGTTTGTGTTTCTTACTCTTTCGCGCAAAAACTACTGAACGGATATTCATGAAACTTTGCAGTAATTAGAAACTGGAATAACATAATAAGTTAAAAATAGACATTTTTTATTTGGTCAGTCTTCTGAGAGAGAGCTATCTTCTAGGGGCTGGTTCCCCGAAGCGACGTGAGGGCGGGTCTACTAGTGATAAATAATCAAAAATAACAAGATATTTTCTATAACAAGTCACATTCCCTGTCGGTTGTTTAAAGGTTGTTATCGACTCTAATCAACCAAGGTTGTAATTAAAGTACCCAAATTCTTATGATCTAATCCGTTTCGGCGTAATAATATCCTAAAATACGTAATTTGCTTTGTAATTTGTAATTAGAGAGATAAAAGATTGGGTTTATCAAATTATGTATAAAATTAAAAGTAGAAGTTTGATATCTGAATGGTATAAAAGTCGTCATTACCGAAGCGAGAGTTAAAAATTTTAACGCAACTCCAATTTAAAATAACTGACTTTTTACAATAAACCACTTCTGCATCGGCAAGTAGTGATACCCCAAACACTACTCGTCAGATGTCGCTTAAATTTAAGTAGGACAAGTACTAGGTAGCAAGACTAGCTATTAAACAAAAATAGCTTCACCCAGTTCAAAGTTATGAGGTAACACCCATATAAAATAGTTGTTATTAGAAACTCGCCCTATTTTGATGTCAGGCTAAAATACTGTCATAAGTTATTTTTTAAATCTTTAGTTAACATAGAATTTCAGGTATGGAATAAAGATGAATATTTTTATTCTAATGGTAGTGTCACATGTGGTCCCACATAAATTTGAACGACATCTGACAAGTGGATTTTGAGTTATTCTTAAATGAGTCTTATTTAATTTATGGTCTTCACGACTTTTGACTGGTTGTTCCGATTTGTATATTTTTTGTTTTTTAAACTAACTGAAGGTTTTCTCGTCTGGTTTATTTGTCTACAAAGGTCGTTCAACTGTCTAGTAAAAATATTAAGGTTGGCTCGATACCACTCGCGATCAGATACGACGCACAAACACACAGATAACACACCTACTAAGTATACTTGAGTCGCCGAGCGATTGGAATTGCCACTCCCCTCCAAAACCAAACTTATTACCTGTGCTTACAGTTCACTTCAGCTTGTAAGCAAAAGTTACTCTGAGCATTTTTAGATCCTGCCGTCAATCTTAAATCTACTTTATCTTAAATCTAATCATTTGTTTATAGTAAATTGATTAAATTTAACTGTTTATAGAATTGTCGCTTCTTACTAGAAAGCTTTGCGTTTAGCTTGTAAGCAAATTTCACTTAAGGTACTCTTAATTCAACTTCTCTCTGCCAATCTACAATTAATCTAAATCACAGCGGTGGGAAGCTGTTATTTTTGTGAGTGAGGAGAATACTCTACTCTGTCCAAGAGTCGAATGGTGGATGCTAGTAGCCAGCAGCAATAAATAAATAAATATATAACACTACACACTCATAGCCCCACACTAGGATTCCCTGTGTCATGGGTGCCATGACATCACACTAGACAAGGACACACACCCAGACCGAGAATGGTCCTCACCGCCTCGCTGGGAATCAAACCCAGGACTTTCTCAACAACGTCATTCACCATTCGCGTCGTCGATAGCAATAGTGCGTCGTGGGTTAATGACATGAGTAATCCTTCTCGTATTTAAAGTATTTAAAAATCATGGCCATTATCAAAAAAATCTTAAAAGCATTAATGGTTTCGCGTGTCGTAGATGTTTTGATAACGAGCATCGATATCGAGGGACATATTTACTTAATTCATTACACTTGCCACTCAGTAGAAACTTACATGTAGCTACCATTTAACTAGACATAGAACACAATATTAAACTGTTTTCAGTAGTAATTCACTATTAATACCTGAGTCGCCGATAATATGAATTGCCATTCGTCGTCAAAAACAAATTCATTACCTATGCTTACAGTTTAATTTTTGCTTGTAAGCATTTACTTAGAGCATTTTAAGTTTTAGGTACTACTGCTGTAAATCTGTAGTGTACCTTAATCACTAGGCAGCTTAGGAGCTGGCGACTTGGTGCAAAATTAATCGATTATTATTATACATAATACAATATTGGTATCCGAGGTACTTGCGTACTAAATGTGAAAAGCTTAACAGAAGCCGGACAGGCCGGACACCGTTTATTTTGGACACGCATTCAAAAAGCCTAAGACTGTCCGGCCTTATCCAGACGCCTGGCAACCCTAAATGGAGCTTCTACTAAGTTAGTGAGCTTTAACACCCAAGAAAACATCATAAGCTGTTTCTATTACTATTCCTTTACCTTTCAGGCAATACTACTCTGGAATGCCCTGCCAGTGAACATAAGAAAGGCCACGTCTAAGTTCTCCTTCAAAAGACTTATCCGCGAGTTTTACCTAAAGTCTGCCACCTAGTTGATATATCTTTTCTACTTTATTACACGTTAGTATGTATATTATATTTATTATATATATATATTATTTGTATTTATGTATATTATATTTATATATATAATATTTATCATAATTATATTGTTTATTATTGTGTATTTTGGTTGTAGATATGTCATGTATCTAATACATATACGATAGTTGTATAATTATAGTATATCCGTTTTATGTTCTCACTTTCTTTTCTTCTTTTATCACTTTGTTGTTGCCACCTATCACAGCTTCTCACCAACACCAAGGGTTGACTGGTAGAGAATGCCTTAAGGCATTAAGTCCGCCTTTTGTAACTACCTAGTTGTAGGTTATACAATAAAGGGTAAATAAATAAATAAATAAATAAATAACTTATCATCAGAAAAAATGGTTTTCAAATTATATCTAGGTAGGTACATCTTTTATGTAGTTGGTGCAATTCTATTAACCGACTTCAAAAAGTTCCTTCTAATTTCGTCTGTATTTTTTTTCTTATGTTACCTCATAACTTCATACCGGGTCAACCGATTTCAATAATTCTTTCGACGTTCAAAAGCTTGTATGACTGCCGTCAAGTCTCATAAAATTGAGCGACATCTGATGGTCAGTTTTTTAGTTATTGTCAATACTGTGAATTTAATTTATATATTATGCTCATTAACCTCATAACTTTTGACTGGGTGTTCCGATTTTGATGATGCTCTATTTGTTCAAAAAGTAGAGCTTGTCGTATTAGGTATTCCTTATAAATTTGAGTGACACCTGGCCAATGGTTTTTTAGTTATCTCGACGTTAAAGTCGGTTTTTTTTATAAAAGTTAGTTAGGTAAGTAGGTATTGTTACTTGTCCATATAAAATGAGCATTTTTAAGCCCGTTTTTGTGTACCTATGAATTATTTATTTTCACACAAAATGGCGTCTGGTCGCCGCTATATTGAAATTTAATTACTGTCACACCTTTAGTAATATTCGCAATAGAAATACAAAACAATTATAACTAACATGATAGTAGCTTCATCGCCTCTGGTCTCCAACCTGCCACAAACAACCTGCAACCTGCAACAAACGAAAAAAAACATAATTAAACGTAAGACCCCATGCGTCTCAAATATAGGTTCTTAGATAGGTAGGTTCTTAGATAGGTAGGGTTCTTAGATAATCTCGGTACACGCTCAGCAAAAAGTTTACGTCCAAAAAAATCCCCGGACTAAGTAGGTAAATCACCACCAAGTAAAAATCGCATCATAATGGGTCTATTCAGTGTGGAGCTACGATGCCACAGATATTTAGTACACACTACCAATACCAAATACACGGATACGTCAAACTTTTTACATCCCTTTTGCCTTTTGTGGCGGGTGCCAAAAATGTAATCTAACAAGAGCTGATCTGATGCTTATAACGTTTTGCAGATTAATATTGCACAAAAATACTAATAGTGTTATACTTTATCTAAGTATCTAACTACTTTGAATTTTACTTGATTTAAATAAATAAATTAATACACAATATGTCTATCTGTCCACTGAATCCAACGAAGCAGAATGGTCGATAACCATCGAAGAGAATACGATAATTGACTTATTTATCAAAGATCTGTGTTGTCTACAAAATGCTTTTAATTTTGAGTGCTGATTGAGTTAATTATAAGAATGTTTATTAATTTAAGTATCACATTAATTACCAGATAATAATTATGGTGCTTGTACCAGTGACTCACACTTTTTAACAAAAACTTCAAAAACTTTCTAGAAGAATTTGATACATTTTTAAAACTTTTTTATTAGCTTGAGGCAAGAATAGTTCATCTGTCTATCTGTAGCACCGTAGCTCTCAAAATGATTGATCGATTTTAATGTAGTTTTTTCATCCGAAAGTCAGTTTCCTTGCGCTGCTTTTTATATTTGAAGAGTATGAGCTCTTTTCCAAAATGAAGTTAGGTATTTTTACACGCTTTATATTAGCTTCACTTGTATGTTTGTATATTTGTATGTTTGTTTGTAACCGACTTCTTTGGGCGCGATTTTGACCCACTTTAAACGGCCAGATTTCGTTCAAACTTTGTAGATTTATCGAGTTCCGATGACATTACACTAATTTGATAAAATTATTCCAATTTTCAATTTGCAAAATAAGATTTTTATTTTTTTTACTCTCACACTACTGCCATCTACCCATTTGCTACTGCCATCTACCCATATTTACGGGCAACTAGCTGTAACTCCGTATTCAGTTTGACTGCGTACATACGTTTTACTAGATGGCGTTGTTCTTCTGTTTATTTGAATTCTAAGTTTCACGGAAGTAATAGTCGATAGATCGATACAGACCAAATAATAGTTTAAAATTATAAAAACAAGCTATTATGAATAAACCAAACTAAAAAGTAGAAAATAAATAATAGTTTAAAAAAACTAAAAAACACGCTTTTTATAGAAAACCGAACTAAAAAAAAGAAAATAAGTTTTAATAAATTTAAATTAACACATTCAGTGCTCCTCACTCGGATCCGAGTGTGGCGGGGCCATAGTAACTGTGCCGCCCACTCGGATCCGTGCAAGCGTCCCATTCATTTTGTTTTGGCTAGTAACGCACCGGCATTCGAAGCGAGCTCACGTTGTTTTGCGCGGCCACTCTGGCAATATAATCAACTTACGAAAAAGATAATTGGTTTCATTCTAATAGTGTTGTGGTGATTTGTATACACGATAGACAGGACGCACACCACTCTGTGCTCCTCACTCGGATCCGAGTGGGGCGGAGTGGGGCGGGGCCATAAGTAACGGTGCCGCCCACTCGGATCCGTGCAAGCGTCCCATTCATTTTGTTTTGGCTAGTAACGCACCGGCATTCGAGGGAGCTCACGTTGTTTTGCGCGGCCACTCTGGCAGTATACGACTTCTGGCAACTTACTTAAATTAAGTATTATGTTTTTTTGTTTGATTTTTATAATTGTAGATTTTAATGCTTCTTTGCATAGATTGATTTATATATATTTCTAAATAAATAATTCTCCAGATGCATAATTGTTTTATTTAAGTACTTACTGTTTTTTTAAGTCACCACATGATGACATTTTAGTTAATAAACAATTGCCATCCCTAGCACTCGGATCCGAGTGTTCGGCACCCGACGTGCTGCATGCCGACCACTCGGATCCGAAAAATGTATTTTTTAATAAAAATAATAATAATAATAATATACATTCATACATATTTTCAAACATTCATATTTACTTAATCAAAATTCACCATAAAAAGTTATGGCATACGGCTATTACTTTGTACCCATTGTTTAAGCAGTGAATGTGTTAAGAATAGTGTTGAAAATTTATTTATTTATTTATTTATTTATTGATTGCCAACATAATGTACACTATAATTACAATAAACTTCTACACTAAGGTGATATATGGTAAGTGCCATCACAGTTATAGGCAAAGACTGCGTGCATATAAGTAAGCGGTAACAATACAATTTAGAATTATAAGAAAAAAAAAATCACAAAACAGTCACTAATCTGAAAATTATGGAATAATAACATTGGGCATACTCATTATAATAATAAAAAAACAATATTTATAAAGTAATATGAATTTAAATTTACAATTAATAGAACTGTAATTTGGATAAAATTAATCCATTAAAAAATCTATATTTATAAGCTAAGTCATAATTAACAATAAATCAAAATTAAAATTATATTCAGATAAAATTTAAATTAAATAAAAAATAAAAAAAAATGTTAAAATTTTAGTAAATTTCATTAAAAATCAGGATCAATGAAAATAAAAACGAAATTAAATAAATTATGATCACAATCAAACCGAAATTACAGCAACGTGTTATTGAGAAAGTAGCATATTTGTCTTGACAGTAATTAATTTGTCTGAGAACAAGTCTATATTTCTAGTTTTAGTTAAGCTATTATATTTTCTAACAAGTCTGTTTAAAGGCGCTTGTTGACCAAGATTAGATTTGCACGGGCGAACAGAAAATGTGTTATTGTTCTTTTTAGCTCTAGGCAGCCGAGAGGGAACAGAAAAATATAGGGAGCTAAGTAACTCAGGAGCATCAAGAATACCATTAACCAGTTTATATAGAAATATTGTGTCGAGCATATGTCTACGATCATTTAATGTACTCATGTTAAAATGTTTAAGTCTGTCATTGTACGAATGCAGTTTTTTGCATAAGTTTTGTGAATAACATAGGTGCCATAAAAACCTCTTCTGTACACTCTCTAGTCTGGAATTGAATATATCATAATAAGGATTCCAAGCGATGCTGCAATACTCTAAACCACTGCGGACGAGTGAATTAAAAAGCAAAATCTTTGTCTTTGGATCTTTGAAGTTTTGGCTGTTACGGAGTACGAAGCCCAGATTCTTGAATGCTTTAGAAACAACATGTTCAATGTGAAGGTGAAACCGCAACTTGCAATCGATCAAGATACCTAAGTCCCTAATGTGATCAACTTGGGATACTATCTCATTAAGTATTTTATAGTTGTAACTTAAATTAGACTTTTTCTTTGAAAAACTAATTTTTCATCACCCCTATTCGAAAAAGACGACTTGGTTCGGACATAAGGGGTTCCAAAGTTGCTGTTTTCTATTCAGCGGGCCGGAATGAATTTTCATACAATTTTTCCTGCCGGCTAGATCTTTTCCGTCCTATTTTGAATTTAGAACATTTTAGTATTTTGCGCTAAAGAAATCGAACACAAATTAATATTGTTTGAATAAAGAATGTCTGGTTCGACGCGAGGGCCCCGCCAGCTGAATAATAAAAAAAGAAATCAAATTAAGATCGCTCGAACTATTTCCCGCGTTTTCGTGCATTTTTACGTATTGTTAGAAATTTTGTTTTGTTTTGAAAAAATGAGTTCTTCCAACGATAGTGAAAGTATCCTCCTGATAGTATAAAAACTGAAGCGAGTAATGTGATGAATAGTTTATTACCTGCGAAATCCCGGGAAAAATATTTGAAAGCCTATGATAATTTTTTGGAATGGAGAAATGCAAGAGGCGCCAAGAATTTTTCAGAAACTGTGTTTTTGGCGTAAGTTCCAGAACTTAGCCAAAACTAAAAAACCTTCCACCCTTTGGAGTATCTACTCAATGCTTAAATCAACAGTCAGTTCTAATAACGATATAAAACTGGACACATATTCGAAATTAATAGCATATCTGAAGAGGATGTCTGATGGATTTAAACCTAAAAAATCCAAAGTGTTCACAGTCAAAAATGTGGAGACTTTTCTTAATGAGGCACCCGACGAAATCTTTCTTGCCGTAAAAGTAAGTAACTATGTATATGGTGCAGTGGACTAATATAGTAAAATATAGCCATAGTGTTTTAAATAGCTGAATAATAAAAAAAGAAATCAAATTAAGATTTCGTTTTCAAATTAAAATTAAGTTTTCGTGCATTTTTACGTATTATTTTCTATTATATATATATATTATTTTCTCATAGTGGGTGATGAAAAGTAGAGTGTATCACTCGGGTGCAAGTATATTTTTGGCTCGGGCGACGTACTTTGAATCCCTCGCTACGTTCGGGATTCTACTAAAGAATCCCTCGCTACGCTCGGGATTCTACTCTAGAATCCCTCACTTCGCTCTGGATTCAAAAAACGCCCTCGCCGAAAAAATATTACTTTGCACCCTTGTCATACAATCTACTATTGTAGCACTTAGCCGCGTTCAAGTCCATACCGTTAGTATTACACCAAATTACGAGACGATTGAGATCATCCTGGAGTAGTTCTGCGTCTTGGAGGTCGTTAACGGTTCTGTATAATTTAAGGTCATCAGCAAATAAACAAAATTTTGAGTACTGAAAGCAGTCTACGATGTCATTAATAAAGGCGTTAAAAAGTAACGGACCCAAATGTGAACCCTGGGGAACACCCGATTTCACCGGAAAGAGATTTGATGAAAATCCGTTTGCAACCACTGAGAATTTTCTGTTGCTAAGATAAGAACTGCACCAAGTAAGAAGTGGCTCAGCGATGCCATATGCTGAAAGTTTCTCAATTAGTAAGTTATGGCTCACTCGATCAAAGGCTTTACTAAAATCTGTGTAAATAGCGTCAACGGAAGAGCGTGAGTCGACCTCTATAGAAACATCGTTAATAAACGAGACAAGGTTGGTTGCTGTAGATCTCGCTCTCATGAAGCCATGTTGATGACTGGTGATTATGTCTTTAAAATGCCATGCAAGTATGGGATACAGTAACTGCTCGAACACTTTAGCAAATACAGGAAGAATGGAAATAGGCCTGTAGTTAAGTGCACTTGTTCTGTCGCCATTCTTAAATAGAGGTACGACTAGTGCCGTTTTCCAATCAGAAGGGAAGATACCGTTGGCAAGAGATTTATTAAATATGAGACACAGAGGATGCACTAATGCTGACGCACACTTACTGACAAACACAGAAGGAATTCCATCAGACCCGGCTCCTTTATAAAGATCGAGCCTTTTTAACACTTTCCAGATCTGATCGTGTCTAAATTTAATAGTGGTAAGAAAATTATTAGTCAACGAGGTGAATTTAAAACCTAAATTTGGAGAGGAGTTCTTGAACGCGTTCTTATTACTAAATGCGGCAGAGAAGTTCTTAGCAAATAAATTACAAATATCGGTTCCATTAGAAGCAATATTATTTTGATATGTCATTTGTGTTGGGTAATAGCTGTGATCTTTTCTTTTATTTTTAATAAATGTCCAGAAGAGTTTTGGGTTACAACGAATATTTTGTTCCAGTCGAGAAATATAATTATTGTAGCAATGAGTCATTAATTTGTCAGAGCGTAATTTTGCAAGGTCAAATGCCAATTTGTCCAACGGGTTATAATTAAATTTGCGCAGCTTATTCTTATATTTTAGTTTTTCACGGAGAAGCTGTATAAGGTTCTTTGAAAACCATACAGGATATTTATTGGATTTAGGAGCAACCTTGGGGACAAATCTCTTGATGACTTGGCGAAGATATGAGTAAAATATAACAAGCATATCATCGACAGAAGTGCATGTTTTGAATTCTTCATCCCAGCGTATGGCATTGAGTTCTTTGGTTATTTTGTCATAATCAGCTTTATGAAAACAGTAGCGTTCTTCACGGTTATAAGTTAAGGCCATATTAATATCAGCGGAAATGCTAAACTCTAAGGGTGGATGTAGCGGGTCAACAATGGAGAGAGGATTACCACTGATTCTAAGATTAGTGACTTTGAAGTTACTCAATACTAAATCTAAAGTTTTGCCTTTATTATTAAGCGTATGATTAAATTGCTTCAAATCGTGAAATGTAATAAAGTCTAACAGCAGAGTCGAAAATATACTATTACTAGACTGATTATGTGCATTACTTAAATCATTACTTGGAGAGTGCCATGTAATTGATCCCAAGTTAAAGTCCCCAATGAACATTAGTTTGTCAATTTTGTTCTCTTCCAGTACTCTGTTGCAATTATTTAAAAAATGTTCTAAAATATGTCTCTGGATAGGTGGTGGAAGATAAACTGTACACAAGAGTAGGATTTCTTTTTTACCTTTATCGTCGCAAAATTCTACTTGGACCCATAGATCTTCGCAGTTGGACTCAGAGCACTGCAGTCGCCTAGAAGGTATTCTTTTGGAAATAGCTGTAAGTACACCACCTCCATTTTTTTTATTGTGGTAGCCACTAGTCTCCCTGTCACGCCTATAAATAATATATCTACTATCAAATAGTTATATATAGTTAAAAAAAATATTTTATTTAAAAAAAGCGTGGGGTGCATGGTGTTATTTTGATAATATCTTAAAAAGCACCCCACGCTTTTTTTAAATAAAATATTTTTTTTATTTACACTATTATTAATTCATATTTATTGAAATTTTCAACACTATTCTTAATTTAAATTTATTAAAACTTATTTTCTTTTTTTTAGTTCGGTTTTCTATAAAAAGCGTGTTTTTTAGTTTTTTTTTAAACTATTATTTTGGCATAAAATTTAATTTAAATGTCAGCTACATGTATAATAGTACCTAATGAAGATCTCTAGGGACGTTTGATGGTCATCAGCTTATCAAACGATTTTCTTAGCCAATTTTTTTTTTCAATTACAGTTTTTGGTAAACGTTCCTTATTACTAGTACCTATGATTAGGGAATGGAATCGAACCTAGGCTTGTTCGTCCAACATACCACGCGAGTAACATTGTCGATCAAATCAGTTGTATCACCAAATATGCTTTTACCGAGCGTCGATAGCAATCTTATTATCGCTATCTATCTATCTATTACAAGTGATTTTAATGGTAACATTAGATTTAGATGAATTGATAAACGTGTAGAGGTTCCTTGTTACAAGACACTGCCAGTGTTCGTTGGATCCTCAGAAGCAAGCACACATGATACGTAGTGATACACAGGTACATGCATACATTTTTTATTGGTTATTAGTTCTGGCGTAGTTAGGTAACCAAAGGCCCCAAAGCAGCTATACTGAAACCTTTGGATAGGCCCACCATAATTGAAATGTTTGGGTAAGGTAAGGTAAGGTGTAATATATATGTATTTTATGTATTTCCTCTGTTGCTCCGTAACACAAGTGCTTAGCTACTTACCACGGGTCAGGTCAATGTATGAGGTGTTGTGTGAATTTATTTATTTATTTATATTTTTTGTTTCAATTATTTAAACTAATATTTTTTGCTTTCGACCCAAGATCCCTCGGCTGAAATAAGTTTGCGGCCCAAATAAAAAAAGGTTGAGTATAGCTGCCCTAAAGCAAAGAATAAAGAGGGCCTCAACTAAACTATTTAAATAAAAATTGTTACGTACTCATCGTGTTCCGTTCAAATTCCGATTTCGACAATGTTCGAGACTTGTATGAATTCCCCTGTATTTTTTCAACTAGTTTGTTTTGTTTTTATTTCTTATAAGATAGTGCTTGACAACGATCCCACCTGATGGTAAGTGGAGATGAAGCCATAGCGATGAGCGCACTAACTTAGATAAAGCCTATTCACTCTCCTCTTGAAGACTCCCACGTCATATGTAGAGTGCCATTATTAAGTCGCGTTCCTTGAATCTGGTTTACCTGGGCTTAGGTACTTCTATTCCGAAAATGGGAGATATTTTCTATATTTTATTGAGGCAATTCCAGGCCACGAACGACGTATTTTTGATAATCCTAGCAAAATCGGTTTGTGACCCCACTTCCAAAATTTCAGTCTGCGTCCGCGCATAGCGGGGAGTCCCCGCTATCTAATCTAAATAGGTAGGTACATGAAAGCTCACTCACTCATCGTGAATTAATCGATGGGTCCTATGTATATGGGCCAAAATGTAAAATTAAAACTTTACAGGAGAGGCTTCCAAAGTTTCAATTTACTATAACTTTAAATTGATAAAACCGAAGTTCCCGAATCTTTGCTTATTTGCTAAGAAAACTATTTCCCTCATTTACACTGTAGTATTTTATATATACATTTATCTGGTTTTTTTTAATGTCACATTGGCCCTTCTACGTTAGTTTTTGTTAAAATAATTTTTTTTTGAAAACACCCTAAAAGGGCCGATATACCATGTTGGCCATTATACGCGTATTACCTACGCTAATTAGCATAATGTATATATTTTTTTAATTTTTTATCTATAAAATCAATAAACGATTGAAGTAATTGATAATTCATTAATTAGAATATAATATAAAATCTTCGTTTTAATTGTTGTTTTCATTTCCCAAAGCCAAATTCACAAAATTCCGACATCTAGACATCTTAGCGTGATAATTAGATGTCATTTTTACTTATTAAACTAAATTGTAACCCAAAAACACAACAATTACATTTCGTATTCGTCTTTATTCATCACAGTGCGGCCGATGCTCCGTTCAACGTACAAGTGTCAAACTGGCTGATTGTTCCAAACTATAAACAAACGCGCGGGAAACTCCCCGCGTATAAATCTCTAACTACGCTTAGGACCTTATACGTTTAAATTCATGTTACATATGCCGTTATACCGTAATAAAAAATCGTGTTTCTATGCTGAAATCTTTTTTTTTTAATAGCTCACATGATTCATTATATCGATAAGATGCGTTACCCACAAAAAAGCCAAAATCGCCAAATTGCTAGTTTGGCCCATATACATAGGACCCATCGTAATATCGAAAACCGCTTGACGTATAAGATGAATTTTGGCAGGGAGGTTTACTACAGGGACATTGACCTCTGACGGGTAGTTTTTGTGTTTTCCCTGGTTATCGGTTTTGAAGTAAGTTTTTTTTGTAAAATCAACTCCTAAGAGGATAAAAAGGATGAAACTTTGATTGAAAATCAGTGAAAAGTGCTCTAGCTAGTATAATATTGGCTACAACCCATTAATGCCCCACTACTGAGCACGGGTCTCTCCTCATTATTGAGGTGGACTAGAGCATACCCCACCACGCTGCTCCCGTGCGGATTAGTGGAGGTATAGGTACCTATTTGGCAAATATTATTTAAAATAATCTTATGTCACGTGATAATCCTACCGATAGGACGCGTTGTCTAGACACTGACCGGGTCTAATATAAAAAATCGGCCAAGTGCGAGTCGGACTCGCGCACGAAGGGTTCCGTACCATTATGTATAAAAACGCCAAAAAAATCTGGTCTGTTGTATGAAAGCCTCACTTAAATATTTAATTGTTTTATTGTAGCCACATCTTACGCACAACTATGTAATAGAGTAGAACATCATCAACATAAGTCATGCGAATTGACCACTTCATCGCAAAAGTCTTGCTATCAATGTTAAGTCGTTTATATTTTCATTAGTAATTATTATCTTCATTAAGCCTATTTGTGGATGAGTCACGAGGATAGTAGCCATTTCCATGGAAATATAAATAATACCTGCAATGATGTATTATCTAATGTGATTTATTAGGTACTTACTTATTTTCATTGTTGCTTTTACGTATACTGTACTTATGTGCTTTGCACAATATTTACAATTCGCATTCTAAACAAAATATATGTTAAATAACAAATGATACAGGTACCAACGAGTATGTCACGGTTAAGGGGTCGTCCTGCAATATATCTTATGTGTTCCAACAATAGAACTGCAAAAACTGCATCAAATTTCCTTTAGTAGATAGATAGTATTTGCGTGATGCGGACAAGAATACATATTATTATTATTTCTGCAGTGACCCTAAAACTTGTTGATAAATTTTTCTTTGTGAGAAAACCGGGTTTTATTTTAAAAATAAACATTTTGATGACTCATACTAAGACTGACATAATATATTACACGGCTGATATCATTGAAGACTATTGTCTACACCTACTTACGCTTCGCTTTTAACCTTTGGAAAAATCGCATTTGTAATTATTGACAAGAGCGCCACCTATCAACTCTGATTGTAATTTGAAATCACGTAAATATCCCAAAAAGACCTAATTGTATTAATTTATTCTATTTTTTTATTATTTTAATAATTTGCTAAAGATCCCTTCACAAAAAAAAGTTTTTTTGAAAAAATATCTTTTTTTGTTCGAAGGTGGATGGATAGCTAGATATTTAATATCCAACTATTTACAGTGACACACACAGACAAGAATTATACATAAACATATCACCTACCGCGACAGAAGCAAAGCACAATAATAAAGTTCAAACATTGGCAATTTATGTCGGTATTAGCGGCAATTAGATAACGATTATCGCTAATACTTTAATCCACAGATTTACTACTTTGCGCTACCTCAGCGCGTTATCAAATACCTACAGCCGTGAGCCGTGACGGGGTCAAATTATCTGATTAATAAACAAATGCAATACACGGCATAATTATACATAGACTAGAGAACCGCCCGCGCTTCGCTTCGGGACCCGTAGGTAACAGTCGCGTAGGTCCCGCTCCCGTAGGAATCTCGGCTAAACAGTAGTCTATTACTTGTATATGATATACTGGAACATCTGAAAGAACATTTGCCTATGACTTAAGTAAATTACATGTAGTATTTGATAGCGTGATTCAGAACTTGCAAATGAATTTTACTAACGCCATCTATTAACAACATCCGGAACTAAATATCTAGCAACTAACAATACAGCGATCTTCCCATGGGAATGAGATGATTTTTCGCGGTAAAAAGTAGCCTACGTCACTCTCCAGCTCTTCACCCTCCTAACTATTCCCACACACATAAACCATACCATATAATAGCCATGTTGCGACGTGAAAGAGCCACAAACAAACAAACACTTTCAAATTTATTAATATTAGGATGGATATACTACATTCGGGCAAACGTCGAAATTAATCGACATTGGACCTATCTGCGCGAGGACCTATTTAAAACAGGCCCTGCTTCACAATTGCCTGTTAAAAACAACGCTGCATCGCTCCATCTTCGAAACATAAAAAAACTTCCGTTACCTAGTGAGTGAGTGAGTGGCTGTCTGACAGAAAATGCACAACCGAAACTACGGATCGCAAGAGACTGTTTGACATGTTTATTAAGATGGGATGAAAAGAAATTAATCTGCAACTTTTTATTTCTTTACTAGCGACCCGCCCCGGCTTCGCACGGGTGCAATAACTAAGTATTTAATGGATGTTATTATACATATAAACCTTCCTCTTGAATCACTCTATCTATTAAAAGAAATCGCATCAAAAACCGTTGCGTACTTTTAAAGATTTAAGGACACAAAGGGACATAGGGACAGAGAAAGCGACTTTGTTTTATACTATGTAGTGATTGGATTTACTTTTGACAGCATAGACTCGATTGCTATAAATTAACCCCCGTCTCCCGTAAACACCCTGTTCGAGTTTATATTAATTTTCTCTGTTTTCATGCGAAAAATTTCTTTTATCTAAATACCATCGCTATTCGCCAAAAATATTTCCTAAGCCCATTACAAAAAACCCATTTCTAATTCCGTCAAACCATTTTCGTTATAATACTTGCATGTGCACAAAAATAATCTTTCATTGTAAAGTAAATGGAGCATAGGTCTTTTTACGGGTAGACTATTTGGCGAATAGGGCCGTTTTTCGAAGAAGGCCTTCCGTGAATAGGTCCAATGTCGACTAAACTTCCCATGGTCACTCTATCTCTTGGTTTGGTACAGTATTATTATCATTGTATGATTTTGAAGAAACTTTTAATTTGATTTCGTCGATGGTTGCATTAGTTACTTATAACTGTATACCTATAGGTTTTTGTTGAAAGAAAAATTTGTCAACAATATACGTAGTACAGTGTACAGTGCGCCCAGCTTATCTCTGAAATGGCAAAAATTGGAACTAAAGCCGCCATGTTAAAAAGTCATTCATAAGTACGTTGTGGTCATTCATCTGTCAGTTACTAGTGTGCAATGATTGGTTCAATGCATCTGACAGCGCCTCCCTTCGTTTCAATCTTAAAGCTGGGTTTACTATACATTTTTTACGAAACTTAATACAGTTTAAATAAAAATTTAATCATAAATTTTTATTAAAAATGTGAGGATTTTTTTGTGGTGTAGGTACGCTTCTAGCATTTCGCGTAAAAAGCGTCTTCTCAGAGATAGTGTTATCCGTTGGTTTTCTTGTTATTTCACTAAAAATAATTCAGCCCAAACGAAATTTTGCAGTGTATGACACGCTGTAAATTTATTTAAACAAGTTATAGTAAAAAATCCCAAATCCACATTTTTTTCATGCTTAATTTAAAACGCAAACCAATAAATTTAGTCACGGTCACGGCGCTGAAGCCGTTGAAAAGTTCTCTTGTCTTGAGGCCAATCTTGAGCGTAGTATTCGGTCACGCTTGTCTTAAAATTGCAATATCGTCTGAACTAAATATGCAAAAGTCCGTATAGTAAACAGGAGTAGTGCTAGCTCTAATTCAGCTTACAATTTTAACCTGAACAAAATTAACCTTGCAATTTGAAAAATGTTCTAAAAAGGTACACTATTACCTAAACGTATGTGGATGTCTTCAAATCAAGAGTGAATAGCCTGCTACCAAGCTAAAGCGCTTTACCCATGACTAAATCATCACTTACTTATTATCAGATGATAAGTTGGTAAGGGCTACCTGATCGTAAGTTTAGGTGAACTCCTTAATGTTCAGTACAATTCATTCACCCCTTGAAGACTCCGCATTGCACGTAGGCGGGAACACAATTTTTCTAATTTGGCGGCATACCTAATGGCGAGACGCACCGTAAAATAAATCGTATGGATGGCTAGGAAGTGCGATTTTGCACCAGTTCAAATGTGACAGTTGTGACTGCAGTCATGTTAGAAGCTGATAGTGCCGGCAAACTTTCACAAGGACTCCAAGTTTCCTTGTCGTCTTAGTCCAAATACTGTTGAAAACCAATTTAAAATTTCACGCCTTATCAATGTCATTACACTATGCTTATTTTGTGAGACTACTTTAAAAACCTATATTATAGTCTATGCTCTCTGCTCCGGAACACTCTGATCTATTGTACATTTAATTTTAATAAGTTGTTAAAATAAATAGTTTTTCTCAAGTAAAACCGTCTTCCACTCATTGAAATTAACAGGTTATGGGCCCAGGTGCCCCAGTAAATGTAGAAAGTGTAATCCGAACGAGAATCACAACTTTGAAAAAACTTAACCTCGACGAGTGCACGTGACGCCGGTGAAAATTTTGTTTCAAGTTGAAATATCGTCACCAAAATGTCTTCAAACAATCCATTGGCGTTAATAGAGAAACTGACCGGCCGCGACAATTACTGTACGTGGAGATTCGCAGTCAGAACGTATCTCGAACACGAGGAACTATGGGACTGCGTTGAAAACCCAAAAACCGATGAAGAGAATCGAAGACGTGATCTCAAAGCGAAGTCGAAGATAATCTTGTTGGTTGATTCCGTAAATTACGTTCACATCCAAGAGGCTAAGTCGGCGAAGGAAGTCTGGGACAACTTGGCCAACGCCTTCGACGACTCGGGGCTAACACGCCGAGTGGGTTTACTTCGAGAATTATGTACTACAAGTCTCTCAGAGTGTCAAAATGTAGAAGAATACGTGAGTAAAGTAGTAACCACAGCTCATAAATTGCGCAATATTGGATTCAAAGTAGATGACGAGTGGCTAGGCACCTTGCTTCTCTCCGGTCTACCTGAAACATACAAACCGATGATTATAGCCATCGAGAGTTCTGGTATGAAAATAAGCGCAGATTCAGTAAAAGCTAAAATACTACAAGATGTTAAAATGAGCAACAATGATACAAATGCCTTTTCAGTCAACACGAAGAAAAATAAAAAGTCATATCCAAAAGGGCCACGGTGTTTCAAATGTAACAGGCACGGCCATATAGCCACAGAGTGCAAGTCTAAGCCAAAACAAAAACATGAAAGTTCTAGCTATGCCGCTGCATTCATGACCTCACTCAGTAACAGTGATGCTTGGTATATAGACTCCGGCGCTTCTATGCACATGACCAAACATAAGAAGTTATTACAGAGTGAAACAGTGCCAGTCATTAAGACAATTAAAGTAGCAAATGACAAATCTTTAACAGTAGAAAGTTCTGGTCAATTATGCTTGGATACCTGTGATGACAAAGGTCGGAATAACAAAATTTTATTTCAAAATGTTCTCTATGTACCTGAGTTGGCAACTAATCTGCTATCAGTCAGCCAGATTGTCAATCATGGTGGTGAAGTAAAATTTAACAATAATGGCTGTGTAATTTTAAACAGACATAAGCAAATTGTTGCAACAGCTACATTAATCAACAATATGTACCGGCTGAATGTGCAAAATGCCCAAGCATACATATCCGATGTTGATAAAAATGACATTTATCTCTGGCACCAGCGAATGGGGCATCTCAACTTTTATGATTTAAAGAAAATTGAAGAAAATACAGATGGTGTACAGTTATCAAAGAAAGTTGAGAACCTGACTTGTGTGACTTGTTTACAAGGAAAACAAGCACGTCTGCCCTTTAAATCAAGCGATACAAAAACTACAAGATTACTTGAATGGTGGTGCAAAATACTTTATCATATTCATCGACGATTACTCAAAGAAGGTGTTTGTTTACTTTTTGAAGAAGAAATCTGAAGCTCTTAATAAATTTAAAGAATTTAAAAGTCAAGTCGAAAATCAATTGGAATGCAGTATAAAATGTTTGCGAACAGACAATGGACTTGAGTATATAAACAGTGAATTTTCTGATTTCCTTGCAACAGCTGGTATCATTCATCAAACTACAATACCATATACTCCTCAACAAAACGGTGTTTCTGAACGCATGAATCGAACACTTGTTGAAAAAGCAAAATGTCTATTGATCAATGCAAATCTTCCTAAACTGTATTGGGCAGAAGCAGTACACACAGCTGCTTACCTCATGAATAGAACTCCGACTCGATCACTGTCCTTTAAAACTCCAGAGGAAATTTGGTCCAAGAAGAAGCCAAATATAAGCCATTTAAAAATTTTTGGCTGTGAAGCAATGATCCATCTCCCTAAGGAAAAACGAAGAAAATGGGATAGCAAATCACAGAAAGTGATATTTATCGGATATTGTGATAATTCCAAGGGGTACAGATTTATAATAATAATAATAATAATAATAAGCCCTTTATTCTGTGATTAGGTTAGCTTACAAAATTTAAAATTAAATAAACACAGATTATAAAATGTCCCTAACCTCAGCGTGCCTCTTGGCATAGGCCTCCTCTAACATTTTCCACTGTGGTCTATCCTGGGCTACTCGTCTCCCCCTTGGGCCAGCAGTAATTTTCAGGTCATCCTCCCATCTTAGACACTGTCTACCGCGGCTCCTTTTCCCATCTCTTGGATACCACTCAGTAACTGCCTTGCACCATTTTCCCCTTTTATCTCGCATCATGTGGCCAGTCCATCTCCACTTTTGCTGATCAATGCGTATCAGGACATCGGCCAGTTTGGTTTTCATCCTGATGTCGGCACTTCTGACTCTGTCTTGACGTTTTGCTCCTAACATACTACGCTCCATTGCTCTTTGGCACTTGGCAAGTTTGTCTCTTAGAGATTTTGTGAGTGCCCATGTTTCACATCCGTAAGTCAAGCATGGAAGGATGCATGTATTAAATGTTTTTCTTTTTAGTGACATGCCCAGGTCCTGTGATTTCATTATTTCCTTGAGTGACCAAAATTTCTTCCAACCATTTGAAATCCTTTTGTTTATTTCTTTTGCTGCCGACTCTTTTGGCGAAATAAGCTGGCCTAGGTAGGTGTATTCGCTTACAAATTCGAGGTTAACTCCATTCACAGCTATATCTGCCTTCACTGAATTGGTCATTACTTTGGTCTTGGTAAGGTTCATTTTAAGTCCAACTTGCTCGCTCACCTTGTTTAGGCTTTGTAACATTTGTTGTAAGATTTCTGGCTTCTCTTCGAAAACGACTAGGTCATCTGCAAATCTGAGATGGGTCAGCTTGGACCCATTTATATTCAGACCAAAACCATCCCAGTTTAGGTTGCGAAAGATGTTTTCCAGGACTGCTGAGAATAGTTTGGGTGATAGGGGGTCTCCTTGTCTGACGCCTCTTCTTATTGGAAAAACTTTGCCTATTGTTTCGAGCTGTATGCTGGCCTGACTATTTGCGTATATGTTTTTTATGATGTTGGTGTAGATAGCAGGTATCCCTTGTTGTAATAAAGTGTCCCATATGTAGTTGTGATTCAAACTGTCAAAAGCTTTGGCATAATCTATGAAGGCAATATAGATATCTTTGTTGTATTCGTTATATTTTTCTAGGATTTGTTTGACAGTATGGATATGATCTATTGTTGAAAAGCCTTTCCTGAAACCAGCTTGCTCAACAGGTTGCTGTTCGTCTAATGTAGGGCTCATCCTGTCCAGTATGATTTTTGCAAGTACTTTATAGACGTTTGACATCAAGCTTATGGGCCTATAGTTTTCGATGTCTTGTTTATCGCCTTTTTTGTGTATTAGAATTATGTGGGATTTTGCCCATTGTTTTGGGATGGTGCCAGTTGTGAGAATGTTGTTAAATACGTTTGTAAGGATGGGAGTTAGCTCTGTCATTGTTCCTTTCATCAGCTCGTTAGTAATATTGTCCGGACCCGGTGATTTCTCTATTTTCTGACTCTTTATCGCTTTTTCGACTTCGCACGGCAGGATTTCTGGAACGGGCTCACTTTTGGTTTCGGGAGTATCTAGGTTGAGCGTGTTTGCAGCATACTTGTCAGTACTTCCTTCTTGATCTTTATAGAGTTGGGTAAAAAAGTAGGTAGCTAATTCGTTGATATTTCTCCGGTTTGTGATTGTCTTTTCTTTCCGTTTAAGTTTTGGTATCCATTGTTTTCCCGCTTCGCGTAGTTCCTTTAAGGCTTTTTTAGTGCCTCCAGTTCTTTGTATGTGGTATTCCAGTGTTTTAATCCGTTTGGTTTTGCGATCCTTCCTGATACTTTCTCTAATTTTTTTACTGATTTCTGCTATCCTCTTGATGTTTTCTTTTTTATCTTGTTGTGTAATATAGACTTTTCTTTCTTCTATAAGTTGCAGAGTTTGATCGCTTAGCTGGTATTTATGGGTCTTCTGGTTTTTGTTAGATTTGCAGATTTATAATACCTGCCTCTAAAACTGTTGTTAAAAGCAGAGATGCTGTTTTCTTAGAGACAACAGTAAATAGAAACTATCTTCCCGTAAATCTGACAGATAATGAAATTATGTGTGAATCATCAGGGGAACTAATTGATAATCAGACATCTCAGAGTCCCAATGACACATCAAATATTTCGAACACTACTAGTGAATATCTCTCAGAATCAGAACATGAAGATACCCCTGATTCTGTATATGTTCCTCCTATAAATATTCATGGATCATCAACACCCTCTAATATTACATTGAGACCAAGAAATAGAGTAAGAGAAAAAGAAGATAAAACATACTTATGTCGCATAGAAGAAAATGATATCCCTCAGAACTACAAAGAAGCTTTACTTTCAATTGATTGTGAAAAATGGAAAGTTTCAATAAAAGAAGAATTGGAATCACATCATAAAAATGGAACTTGGACATTGATAGACAAACCACAAAGTATCACACCTATTGGCTGTAAGTGGGTGTTTCGCATCAAAGATGAACCAACAGGTCCTCGCTATAAGTCCCGGCTGTGTGCAAAGGGATATGCACAGTCAGAAGGGATCGATTTTGATGAAACTTTTGCTCCAACAGTGAGGTATGACTCAATTCGTCTATTATTATCAATTTCAGCTCAAAAAGGATTAAAAATAATTCAATTTGATATCACCACTGCTTTCTTATATGGTGAGCTGCAAGAAACAATTTACATGACACCTCCTGAGGGCTTGGACTGTGATTCACAGAAGGTATGTAAACTTAATAAATCTTTATACGGGCTTAAGCAAGCACCAAGATGTTGGAATACAAAATTTAATTCTGTTTTAAAGAAATATGGTTTTGAAAGAAGTAAAGCAGATCAATGTATTTATATTGGATTTATTAGAGGCATAGTATGTTACCTTTGTCTATATGTTGATGATGGTCTCTTATTTTGTAAAGAAGAAATAGTTTTAAATGAAGTAATAAATGACCTTAAAGCTAATTTTGAAGTCAAAACATATCCACTTTCCTGCTATGTGGGTATGCAAATTGAACAATGTAATAACTGTATTTTTGTCCATCAGACCAAATACATTGAACAGTTATTAAGAAAATTTAACATGACTGAAGCAAACTCTAACAGTGTTCCAGCTGACCCACATGTCAAACTGATGAAGACTGATGTGCTGCCTGAAAGAAAATATCCCTACAGAGAAGCGGTTGGATCTCTCATCCATGCAGCAACAGTAAGCCGCCCAGACATTTCATATGCTGTCAGTCAAGTGAGTAGATTCTTACACTGTTATAATGATTCTCACTGGAACGCTGTGAAAAGAATACTCAAGTATTTGAAAGACACTAAGGATCATGGACTGTGCTACTTGTCAAAGCCAGACTGTACTGATCTGGTAGGGTACAGTGATGCAGACTTTGCCAATGATGTAGAGACAAGGCGTTCAACAACCGGTTATATTTTTATCAAAAATGGGGCTGCAGTTACTTGGTCATCACAAAGGCAACAAACAGTAGCCTTGTCCACAACTGAAGCGGAATTCATGGCTGCTTGTGCTGCTACCAAGGAGGCCATCTGGTTAAAACAACTATTACAAGATATTAATGAATATAAACAAGAGTCTGTAGTAATACACATTGACAATCAAAGTGCCATTAATGTTATCAAAAATAATGAGTTTCACAAACGATGTAAGCATATTGATATTAAGTACAATTTTATTAAAGAAAAATATCATGAAAAAGTTATAAGTCTCAGATATGTAAACACTCAATCAATATGCAGATATTTTTACAAAAGCTTTACCTAAGAGTAAATTCATATCTATGACACATAATATAGGAATGTGTAAACTTATGTGTAGTAAGTAGCTTCTACCATGTTTAAATTTGTTATCAAAAACCTGTTGTTAATGTTGTTATAGGTATGTTTGATTGCCCATTTTATTGTCATAAATATGTAAGTATGTAAGATGTAATGAAGAAGGCTTAAATTTGAAGGAAGTGTTGAAAACCAATTTAAAATTTCACGCCTTATCAATGTCATTACACTATGCTTATTTTGTGAGACTACTTTAAAAACCTATATTATAGTCTATGCTCTCTGCTCCGGAACACTCTGATCTATTGTACATTTAATTTTAATAAGTTGTTAAAATAAATAGTTTTTCTCAAGTAAAACCGTCTTCCACTCATTGAAATTAACAAATACAATAGGTAAAATAAACAAGGAAGCAACAAAAGACCTTCTGAGCAAATCTTTTCATCCCCATATTTTCATTCCAGATATGCAGAAACTCATATTCCTTCTCCTGTTCTATGTGTGTTCGGCTCGGGTGCTCCCGAATGGGTGCCCGAGCGGGCCAGGGCACAAGCTGCTACCTCATGAGACCGACTGCGGCAAGTACTACTCCTGCAGCAATGGACAGAAGTATCTGATGAGTTGTCCAGCGGGGACGCTGTTTGATGTTCACTTACAGGTATTTGTTTAAACTTTATTCCACCTTACAGAGGTATCTCCAAATTAATGCGTTTTTTATAGCCGAAGCTGATGTTAAAGTAGACGAACCAACTGATGGTAAGTGGTCACCGGAGGAGTCACTAGAGCAACGCCGTCCCTAAAGGAGGACTCTTTTTAAACCTTTTTAAAGACCTCCATGTTATAGCTCCCAAGGAATATTTCAAAAGGAAGCTCATTCCACAATTTGCACGGACGTCGCAAAAACTATCTTACAAAGCGAACCGTAGATTCGGATTCGGATCGCCCACAGCTCTGGTCTTTGGTAGAAGGTGTTCAGGTTTTCTATCTATTAAAGAAAATGAGCAAATCTACCTTGCAACTCAATACCGGTCCCAATGCTGGGCATGGCTTTCCATTCTCCCTTTAAATTAAATACAAAAAGATATTTTGTCCAATGTATTTGAAACGATTCGATAATTATTTTTCAGATTTGCAACTGGCCTCATGCTGTGACGTGCGTTCAAACGACTACAACATCGACTACTACTTCTACAACTATCCCAACGGTACCACCAACAACAGATCCTCCCACAACAGTGCCCCCTACAACAGATCTACCAACAACAGTTCCATCCACAACAATCCCACCAACAACAGTTCCACCCACGACAGTTCCACCAACAACGGTACCATCGACAACAAAACCCCCAACAACAGTGCAACCAACAACAGTGCCACCAACAACAGTCCCACCAACAACAGCCTCACCAACAACAGTCCCACCAACAACAGTTCCTCCGACGACGTCTTCAACAATAGGATCATCGGCACCTCCATCAATACCTGATCGGTGTCCAGATGACTCCAGTATCGATCTCCTGCTGCCCCATGAGACAGATTGCAATCTTTTCTATTCATGCAGTCATGGACAGAAGATACTGATGCGATGCCCTGCTGGTCTATACTTTGATTTCACTAGACAGGTATGTCTAATGTTAAATTCTTGTAAAAATAAGTTATGGTAACATAATTTGACCATTGATAGTATTTTAGGAATAGTTTCAGTTATTTTCATTCAATGTGTTGTAGTGTAGATGAGACGAGACAGCTTAGTATAAATTAGGTTAAGAATCAATAGAAAAGAGTAATAATAAAAACCTGATAAAAGCAAGAGGTCTCTTATAATAAAACTAGCTTTTGCCCGCGGCTTCGCCCGCGTGGAATTCGTTTATATCGCGAACCGGGGAAGTGGGGAAGGGGGTACGTCATCAACTATCTTCCTGGGAAAATTCATCGAAATCGGTCAGGCGGGTTAGATTTTTCATACAAACTTTTATCCCCTATTTCGAGCCTTTAGGGGTTGATTTTTGAAAAAAAAGTAGCCTATGTGTGACTCTGGGTCTTCAACTATTTTCATTCCGAATTTCATCCAAATCGGACCGGTAGTTTAGCCGTGAAAACGTCACAGACAGACAGACAGACAGACAGACAGACTTTCGCATTTATAATATTAGTATGGATATGAACCTGCTTACGGCATCACACTTTATTGCACCTTACACACGTGGATTGCACCTACTACGTATGATGTGGTAGTCTACAAGAGGCGAGTAGGTAAATATAGGCTTTTATAAGTAAAGTGCGTCCAAATTCATCATCACTTACTATCAGATAGGTTTGTTGTTAGGCATTAACTTATGTTAAGTAAAGAATGGTCATCTCTCCTCTTAATTAAAGTGTGGATTATTAGATTAGTTAGTAGCCACGAAAAAATATTTAAAAAATCTTATGTACCTAATATTCGATTATATTACATTTTTTCAGCTATGCGATTGGCCTAGTGCTGTGACATGTGTTTCATCAACTACTACATCAACAACAGTGCCCCCGACAACACTGCCCCCGACAACAGTGCCCCCAACAACAGTGCCACCAACAACAGTGCCACCAACAACAGTGCCACCAACAACAGTGCCACCAACAACAGTGCCACAAACAACAGTACCCCCAACAACAGTGCCCCCAACAACAATGCCCCCAACAACAATGCCCCCAACAACAGTCCCACCAACAACAGTACCTCCAACGTCGTCATCAACAACAGGTTCATCGGCACCTCCAATATCAATACCTGATCGGTGTCCAGATGACTTCAGCATCCATCTCCTGCTACCTCATGAGACTGACTGCAATCTTTTCTATTCATGCAGCAATGGACAGAAGATATTGATGCAATGCCCGCTTCATCTTTACTTCGATTTCGAAAAACAAGTATGTATTATAAGGGCCTATCCATGCGTAAAACATTTTCGGAGTAGGTTCAATGTAGACCAAAGTTTGCTTCATGTTAATGACTTAAGACCTAGCAAGAAATTACTTAAAAATACATGCATAAAAGGAAAACTTAATCTTAAGTTTGGACTCTAAGGAGTCCAAGCTTTCCTGTGCCTGTTTACAATTTAAGCTAAAGGATGCAGCAACTGTGACAGAAGTATTCTAAATAAAATCATTGTAATCCATACCAGTGACAGATATTCCAGTACTTATTGTGAGAGTCTCGTACTAAGAAACTAACTAATTATTGAAATTATTAATTTCAGATTTGCAACTGGCCTAGTCAGGTGAACTGCGTAACAATACCGACGCAAGCTCCTACCACAACAACACAAAAATATACAACTACAACCGAGCATGCTACAACGACGACAACTGAAAGTGAACCGGAGAACACAACGGTCGTAGTCCCGTCTACAACTCAGACATCGACAACCGAGGCGGAATCAACAACCGGCTATTCGACAACGGAATATCCGTCAACGACCGAAGCTTCTACTGAAACGGAAACTCCAGAAACTACAACGGTCGTAGTCCCGTCTACAACTCAGACATCGACAACCGAGGCGGAGTCAACAACAGAATATTCAACAACGGAATATCCATCAACGACCGAAGCTTCTACTGAAACGGAAGCTCCAGAAACTACAACGGTCGTAGTCCCGTCTACAACTCAGACATCGACAACCGAGGCGGAATCAACAACAGGCTATTCGACAACGGAGTATCCGTCAACTACCGAAGCTTCTACTGAAACGGAAGCTCCAGAAACTACAACGGTCGTAGTCCCGTCTACTACTCAGACATCGACAACCGAGGCGGAATCAACAACAGGCTATCCGACAACGGAATATCCGTCAACGACCGAAGCTTCTACTGAAACGCAAGCTCCAGAAACGACAACGGTCGAAATCACGCCTACAACTCAGACATCGACAACCGAGGCGGAATCAACAACTGGCTATTCGTCAACGGAATATCCGTCAACGACCGAAGCTTCTACTGAAACGGAAACTCCAGAAACTACAACGGTCGTAGTCCCGTCTACAACTCAGACATCGACAACCGAGGCGGAATCAACAACAGAATATTCAACAACGGAATATCCATCAACGACCGAAGCTTCTACTGAAACGGAAGCTCCAGAAACTACAACGGTCGTAGTCCCGTCTACAACTCAGACATCGACAACCGAGGCGGAATCAACAACCGGCTATTCGACAACGGAGTATCCGTCAACTACCGAAGCTTCTACTGAAACGGAAACTCCAGAAACTACAACGGTCGTAGTCCCGTCTACAACTCAGACATCGACAACCGAGGCGGAGTCAACAACAGAATATTCAACAACGGAATATCCATCAACGACTTCTACTGAAACGGAAGCTCCAGAAACTACAACGGTCGTAGTCCCGTCTACTACTCAGACATCGACAAAAGAGGCGGAATCAACAACAGGCTATTCGACAACGGAATATCCGTCAACGACCGAAGCTTCTACTGAAACGGAAGCTCCAGAAACGACAACGGTCGAAATCACGCCTACAACTCAGACATCGACAACCGAGGCGGAATCAACAACTGGCTATTCGTCAACGGAATATCCGTCAACGACCGAAGCTTCTACTGAAACGGAAACTCCAGAAACTACAACGGTCGTAGTCCCGTCTACAACTCAGACATCGACAACCGAGGCGGAGTCAACAACAGAATATTCAACAACGGAATATCCATCAACGACCGAAGCTTCTACTGAAACGGAAGCTCCAGAAACTACAACGGTCGTAGTCCCGTCTACAACTCAGACATCGACAACCGAGGCGGAATCAACAACAGGCTATTCGACAACGGAGTATCCGTCAACTACCGAAGCTTCTACTGAAACGGAAGCTCCAGAAACTACAACGGTCGTAGTCCCGTCTACTACTCAGACATCGACAACCGAGGCGGAATCAACAACAGGCTATCCGACAACGGAATATCCGTCAACGACCGAAGCTTCTACTGAAACGCAAGCTCCAGAAACGACAACGGTCGAAATCACGCCTACAACTCAGACATCGACAACCGAGGCGGAATCAACAACTGGCTATTCGTCAACGGAATATCCGTCAACGACCGAAGCTTCTACTGAAACGGAAACTCCAGAAACTACAACGGTCGTAGTCCCGTCTACAACTCAGACATCGACAACCGAGGCGGAATCAACAACAGAATATTCAACAACGGAATATCCATCAACGACCGAAGCTTCTACTGAAACGGAAGCTCCAGAAACTACAACGGTCGTAGTCCCGTCTACAACTCAGACATCGACAACCGAGGCGGAATCAACAACCGGCTATTCGACAACGGAGTATCCGTCAACTACCGAAGCTTCTACTGAAACGGAAACTCCAGAAACTACAACGGTCGTAGTCCCGTCTACAACTCAGACATCGACAACCGAGGCGGAGTCAACAACAGAATATTCAACAACGGAATATCCATCAACGACTTCTACTGAAACGGAAGCTCCAGAAACTACAACGGTCGTAGTCCCGTCTACAACTCAGATATCGACAACCGAGGCGGAATCAACAACAGGCTATCCGACAACGGAATATCCGTCAACGACCGAAGCTTCTACTGAAACGGAAGCTCCAGAAACGACAACGGTCGAAATCACGTCTACAACTCAGACATCGACAACCGAGGCGGAATCAACAACCGGCTATTCGTCAACGGAATATCCGTCAACGACCGAAGCTTCTACTGAAACGGAAACTCCAGAAACTACAACGGTTGAAATCACGTCTACAACTCAGACATCGACAACCGAGGCGGAGTCAACAACAGAATATTCAACAACGGAATATCCATCAACGACCGAAGCTTCTACTGAAACGGAAGCTCCAGAAACTACAACGGTCGTAGTCCCGTCTACAACTCAGACATCGACAACCGAGGCGGAATCAACAACAGGCTATTCGACAACGGAGTATCCGTCAACTACCGAAGCTTTTACTGAAACGGAAACTCCAGAAACGACAACGGTCGAAATCACGTCTACAACTCAGACATCGACAACCGAGGCGGAATCAACAACCGGCTATTCGACAACGGAATATCCGTCAACGACCGAAGCTTCTACTGAAACGGAAACTCCAGAAACTACAACGGTCGTAGTCCCGTCTACAACTCAGACATCGACAACCGAGGCGGAGTCAACAACAGAATATTCAACAACGGAATATCCATCAACGACCGAAGCTTCTACTGAAACGGAAGCTCCAGAAACTACAACGGTCGTAGTCCCGTCTACAACTCAGACATCGACAACCGAGGCGGAATCAACAACAGGCTATTCGACAACGGAGTATCCGTCAACTACCGAAGCTTCTACTGAAACGGAAACTCCAGAAACTACAACGGTCGTAGTCCCGTCTACAACTCAGACATCGACAACCGAGGCGGAGTCAACAACAGAATATTCAACAACGGAATATCCATCAACGACTTCTACTGAAACGGAAGCTCCAGAAACTACAACGGTCGTAGTCCCGTCTACTACTCAGACATCGACAACCGAGGCGGAATCAACAACTGGCTATTCGTCAACGGAATATCCGTCAACGACCGAAGCTTCTACTGAAACGGAAACTCCAGAAACTACAACGGTCGTAGTCCCGTCTACAACTCAGACATCGACAACCGAGGCGGAGTCAACAACAGAATATTCAACAACGGAATATCCATCAACGACCGAAGCTTCTACTGAAACGGAAGCTCCAGAAACTACAACGGTCGTAGTCCCGTCTACAACTCAGACATCGACAACCGAGGCGGAATCAACAACCGGCTATTCGACAACGGAATATCCGTCAACGACCGAAGCTTCTACTGAAACGGAAACTCCAGAAACTACAACGGTCGTAGTCCCGTCTACAACTCAGACATCGACAACCGAGGCGGAATCAACAACAGGCTATTCGACAACGGAGTATCCATCAACGACCGAAGCTTCTACTGAAACGGAAGCTCCAGAAACTACAACGGTCGTAGTCCCGTCTACAACTCAGACATCGACAACCGAGGCGGAATCAACAACAGGCTATTCGACAACGGAATATCCGTCAACGACCGAAGCTTCTACTGAAACGGAAGCTCCAGAAACGACAACGGTCGAAATCACGTCTACAACTCAGACATTGACAACCGAGGCGGAATCAACAACAGGCTATTCGACAACGGAGTATCCGTCAACTACCGAAGCTTCTACTGAAACGGAAACTCCAGAAACTACAACGGTCGTAGTCCCGTCTACAACTCAGACATCGACAACCGAGGCGGAGTCAACAACAGAATATTCAACAACGGAATATCCATCAACGACCGAAGCTTCTACTGAAACGGAAGCTCCAGAAACTACAACGGTCGTAGTCCCGTCTACTACTCAGACATCGACAACCGAGGCGGAATCAACAACAGGCTATTCGACAACGGAATATCCGTCAACGACCGAAGCTTCTACTGAAACGGAAGCTCCAGAAACGACAACGGTCGAAATCACGTCTACAACTCAGACATCGACAACCGAGGCGGAATCAACAACAGGCTATTCGACAACGGAATATCCGTCAACGACCGAAGCTTCTACTGAAACGGAAACTCCAGAAACGACAACGGTCGAAATCACTTCTACAACTCAGACATCGACAACCGAGGCGGAATCAACAACAGGCTATTCGACAACGGAATATCCGTCAACGACCGAAGCTTCTGCTGAAACGGAAACTCCAGAAACTACAACGGTCGTAGTCCCGTCTACAACTCAGACATCGACAACCGAGGCGGAGTCAACAACAGAATATTCAACAACGGAATATCCATCAACGACCGAAGCTTCTACTGAAACGGAAGCTCCAGAAACTACAACGGTCGTAGTCCCGTCTACTACTCAGACATCGACAACCGAGGCGGAATCAACAACAGGCTATTCGACAACGGAATATCCGTCAACGACCGAAGCTTCTACTGAAACGGAAACTCCAGAAAGTACAACGGTCGTAGTCCCGTCTACAACTCAGACATCGACAACCAAGGCGGAATCAACAACAGGCTATTCGACTACGGAGTATCCGTCAACTACCGAAGCTTCTACTGAAACGGAAACTCCAGAAACGACAACGGTCGAAATCACGTCTACAACTCAGATATCGACAACCGGGGCGGAATCAACAACCGGCTATTCAACAACGGAATATCCGTCAACTACCGAAGCTTCTACTGAAACGGAAACTCCAGAAACTACAACGGTCGTAGTCCCGTCTACAACTCAGACATCGACAACCGAGGCGGAGTCAACAACAGAATATTCAACAACGGAATATCCATCAACGACCAAAGCTTCTACTGAAACGGAAGCTCCAGAAACTACAACGGTCGTAGTCCCGTCTACAACTCAGATATCGACAACCGAGGCGGAATCAACAACAGGCTATCCGACAACGGAATATCCGTCAACGACCGAAGCTTCTACTGAAACGGAAGCTCCAGAAACGACAACGGTCGAAATCACGTCTACAACTCAGACATCGACAACCGAGGCGGAATCAACAACCGGCTATTCGTCAACGGAATATCCGTCAACGACCGAAGCTTCTACTGAAACGGAAACTCCAGAAACTACAACGGTTGAAATCACGTCTACAACTCAGACAACGACAACCGAGGCGGAGTCAACAACAGAATATTCAACAACGGAATATCCATCAACGACCGAAGCTTCTACTGAAACGGAAGCTCCAGAAACTACAACGGTCGTAGTCCCGTCTACAACTCAGACATCGACAACCGAGGCGGAATCAACAACAGGCTATTCGACAACGGAGTATCCGTCAACTACCGAAGCTTCTACTGAAACGGAAACTCCAGAAACGACAACGGTCGAAATCACGTCTACAACTCAGACATCGACAACCGAGGCGGATTCAACAACAGGCTATTCGACAACGGAATATCCGTCAACGACCGAAGCTTCTACCGAAACGGAAACTCCAGAAACTACAACGGTCGTAGTCCCGTCTACAACTCAGACATCGACAACCGAGGCGGAATCAACAACAGGCTATACGACAACGGAGTATCCGTCAACTACCGAAGCTTCTACTGAAACGGAAGCTCCAGAAACTACAACGGTCGTAGTCCCGTCTACAACTCAGACATCGACAACCGAGGCGGAATCAACAACAGGCTATTCGACAACGGAGTATCCGTCAACTACCGAAGCTTCTACTGAAACGGAAACTCCAGAAACGACAACGGTCGAAATCACGTCTACAACTCAGACATCGACAACCGAGGCGGAATCAACAACAGGTTATTCGACAACGGAATATCCGTCAACGACCGAAGCTTCTACCGAAACGGAAACTCCAGAAACTACAACGGTCATAGTCCCGTCTACAACTCAGACATCGACAACCGAGGCGGAATCAACAACAGGCTATACGACAACGGAGTATCCGTCAACTACCGAAGCTTCTACTGAAACGGAAACTCCAGAAACGACAACGGTCGAAATCACTTCTACAACTCAGACATCGACAACCGAGGCGGAGTCAACAACAGAATATTCAACTACGGAATATCCGTCAACTACTGAAGCTTCTACTGAAACGGAAACTCCAGAAACTACAACGGTCGTCGTCCCGTCTACAACTCAGACATCGACAACAGAGGCGGAATCAACAACAGGCTATTCGACAACGGAATATCCGTCAACGACCGAAGCTTCTACTGAAACGGAAGCTCCAGAAACGACAACGGTCGTAGTCCCATCTACAACTCAGACATCGACAACCGAGGTGGAATCAACAACAGGCTATTCGACAACGGAATATCCGTCAACGACCGAAGCTTCTACTGAAACGGAAGCTCCAGAAACGACAACGGTCGAAATCACGTCTACAACTCAGACATCGACAACCGAGGCGGAGTCAACAACAGAATATTCAACTACGGAGTATCCGTCAACGACCGAAGCTTCTACTGAAACGGAAGCTCCAGAAACTACAACGGTCGAAATCACGTCTACAACTCAGACATCGACAACCGAGGTGGAGTCAACAACAGAATATTCAACTACGGAGTATCCGTCAACGACCGAAGCTTCTACTGAAACGGAAACTCCAGAAACGACAACGGTCGAAATCACTTCTACAACTCAGACATCGACAACCGAGGCGGAATCAACAACAGGCTATTCGACAACGGAATATCCGTCAACGACCGAAGCTTCTACTGAAACGGAAACTCCAGAAACTACAACGGTCGTAGTCCCGTCTACAACTCAGACATCGACAACCGAGGCGGAGTCAACAACAGAATATTCAACAACGGAATATCCATCAACGACCGAAGCTTCTACTGAAACGGAAGCTCCAGAAACTACAACGGTCGTAGTCCCGTCTACTACTCAGACATCGACAACCGAGGCGGAATCAACAACAGGCTATTCGACAACGGAATATCCGTCAACTACCGAAGCTTCTACTGAAACGGGAGCTCCAGAAACGACAACGGTCGAAATCACGTCTACAACTCAGACATCGACAACCGAGGCGGAGTCAACAATAGAATATTCAACTACGGAGTATCCTTCAACTACCGAAGCTTTTACTGAAACGGAAACTCCAGAAACTACAACGGTCATAGTCCCGTCTACAACTCAGACATCGACAACCGAGGCGGAATCAACAACAGGCTATTCGACAACGGAATATGCGTCAACTACCGAAGCTTCTACTGAAACGGAAACTCCAGAAACTACAACGGTCGTAGTCCCGTCTACAACTCAGACATCGACAACTGAGGCGGAGTCAACAACAGAATATTCAACTACGGAGTATCCGTCAACTACCGAAGCTTTTACTGAAACGGAAACTCCAGAAACTACAACGGTCGAAATCACGTCTTCAACTCAGACATCGACAACCGAGGCGCAATCAACAACGGAATATTCAACCACGGATTATCCGTCAACGACCGAAACTTCTACTGAAACGGAAGCTCCAGAAACTACAACGGTCGAAATCACGTCTACAATTCAGACATCGACAACTGACGTGGAGTCAACAACAGACTATTCGACTACAGCGCATCCGTCAACATCGGAAGCTCCTGATATTGACACGGACGATCCAGACACTACAGATGATCCAGGAACAACTGATCGTCCTGTGAATCCTTGTTTGCCAGGTATGGTGGGATACGTCGCACATCCGTATAGATGTGACAGCTTCTTCATGTGCACTGGAATGGGTGGTGTGCAGCTGTTTTGTAGACAGGGATTGGAGTTTGATCCACGCGTTGGGGTAAGTTTGTTTCTTCTCAGTTCATAACTGACTCGTTCTTTTTATCTGGGTCTACGTTTTCTTATCTATTATCGAGTAAAGACTTTGTTAGTGAATCATTTGTTTAAACAAATTAAAAACACAAATATTTAGCTAAATAATGAATCTGTTGTGCAAAATAATTACTTGTCGTTTCAATTGTCTCAGTTACAGGTATATCTTTATGTTTCAGGGTTGTGTTGAAATTGCGGAAGGTGGCTGCACTCTCGGCAACTCGACTACCATCAGCACTCCTACCACTACTTCTTATTGGACCATCGATCCTACGGGGTCGCCTCCTGGCGACATGTCTACAGAAGGTAAAACTATTTTAGAAATAGCTTGTACAATTTCTTCTGATCTGTTATGGGTGTAAATATCTGGCTTTAAATGCCTTTGGAGTAACAATTACCTTCTCCGAATTTGAGACGTCTATGCTGAGGACGAGGCTATAATGCCAGGTCCCTATGAAAGATGGCAGCAGTAGTGTAGTTCTATTCACTGTGATCCCAATAGCACGAACGAGGTTATTCGTCATCAGCTTTTTCGCTTTTGCTTTGCCAGTAGACTTTTTCTGGATCATGCTAACAAAATTTTAAGATATTTTAGCTGTGGGTACGTGAGAAACTTTTCTTTTCTCTTATATTGGAAATACTTCAGTGTTGTCCATCTAACAACCATCGACGGTGCTAACTCACTTTTTGCTCATTTGTCAGCTGTCTCCAAAGAAGTTGCCACTGAAATTGTAAATGTAGATCTTATTGTACCTTCAACAGATGACTCGAGCGAAGTAACCGAACCCAGCGAGGCAACTGAACCTGACACTACTACATCTGCTGTCACTACTCCTGTTTCGACCACAACAGAGGTTACATCAACAGAGCCGTCGGTGTGCCCTCCAGGGTTTGTTGGCAGAGTGCCACATCCAGAGCTGTGTGACTCCTTCTTCGTGTGTGCTAACGGTGTGGCCATCCAACTCTATTGTTCTGCTGGATTTGAATTCGATCCTATTTCAGGGGTGAGTTAGATTCAACTTTCCTTTTGAGGTGACTGACTAAATGACTGATCTATCAACGCACAGCCCAAACTACTGGACCGATCGGGTTGAAATTTGGCATGCAGATAGTCACTACGATGTAGACATCCGCGGAAAGGATTTTCCAAAATTCATCCCCTAAGAGAGTGAAATGCTCAGGTCAGGCTTGAATAGAAAGAGAAAGATTTCAGTACGAAGTAGGTAGATACCAAGTCGAATTAATTTGATTGTACTACTTCTTTTCTCTGTATAATCCTTCATCATTTCAAGTTACACGCAGCCGAATGGCTCGCCTACTCTAGTGTCCTCATAAGGCAAGAGCATATTAATGTCACAAAGTGTTATTTATCACAATCGTAAATCAGTTTTGACGTGTCATACTCCAATAAATCACTGCAAAGTTCATAAACTCACGTTTTATATATCTAATCTATTCTAATGGAGGATTATGGATTTTAAATTATTAATTAATGGAGGATTATGGCAATTTCGTCCGTCGATTAGTGCAGAGCAGACGTGTGTTACATTTCGCTGCAAAAATTAAAACTAAGTGCCGGCAAAACGCTTCCTTATTCTAACGATAAAGTGCACCTAAATTGCATAAAGTGAAATATCAATTAAACCGTTCTAACTCTGTGTGCCGTACTTCAAAAACAATAGAACGCGCGGAGCGAAGGCGCCCGCGGCGACCTCCTCACCCCCGCGAGAACAAGAACGTTGCTATTTTTTAACTCGCTCCTGCACCGATACGCCGTATGCAGTGTACAGTACTACGCTCAAGTTTGCACGTCAAAACATTTTTCTACGCAACAAAAGGCAAGAAAGTCAGCTGTACGTTCACTTGAAAACTCGTGGTGTATACTATACCTGGCGTAATACATTAACTAAGTGTTGTGTTTCCTTTGCGCTCACGCTGTTAATTGTCACAAAAACATCATGAATGTCCGTAAATCACCTACTAAACGTTCACCTACTAGCGGTGGATCACTACCTAATGTATCTAAAATGAGTGAGCTGATGGAGGACCCGCCTAATATTCTTCGGAAGAGAAGACAACCGAAGGACAATGACTGCCGATGTTCCGATCAGATGAAAGAAATGCGAACGGAACTCAGCCGTATAGGTTCTTTATTAGAAAAGTACATAAGCACAAACGAAGACATTAGAAGTGAAATGCAAGCAAGTATCCAAGATTTAAAGGGCCAAATGTCCGAAATTAAATTATCTAACGAGCAAACTATTAACTTGTTACACAATAATTTGTCTGAAGTAAACACGCAATTAAATAAAATTAAGTCAACAACATCTGATATAGTAGCAGAACAGAGCAACATAAAAACACATGTGGCCCGGTTAGAAACCCAAGTAACTCAAGGTGAAAGTAAGATAATGTCGATTGAATCTCATCTTAAAAATATTCAAAATCTCCCTAACTCTTCGACTCCAACTCCTAAGACAGAAAATCAACTACAAGCAAATGAGCAGTTAATTCGAGAGATGCAGGAACGCAAATACAGAGAAAACAATATCATTCTTATCGGCTTGCCAGAACAGGTATCTTCCAATACGCAGGAGAGAATATCCAAAGAAATGGACGACGTTTTGAATATTACTTCATCCATCAACAAAGACATCCCGAAGCCAATTAAAATTATTAGAATTGGAAAGTACATTCCAGGTAAATCTCGTAGACTTAAAGTCTGCTATGCATCGTCTGAAACTGTTAGACACCTTCTGCGAAACAAAAATAAGTTACCGGAGCATATAAAGATCTTTTCAGACCAAACACCTGCCCAACAAAAATACCTCAATAATCTTAAACAAGAATTAACCACTCGTCAAAATAATGGGGAGAGAGATTTAACGATAAAATATATAAATGGGATGCCTACTATTATAACTCAACAGTCAAAAAACTTCAAAGAATAAAATATACTAACTCAGTTACTACAATCACCAACACCTACCAAATAATTAATAATTACGAATGTATTGAAACCAACAAGTCTCGATTAACTTTCTTTTATATTAATGCACGAAGTATACGAAGTAAGGGTAAATTTGATGAACTTCAGTGTATACTGAAATCGATACCAAAAACTGTACATGTAATTTTATTGACGGAAACTTGGATAAGCACTGAAACACAGGCTCAAGAACTACAAATACCGAATTACACGCATTATTACAACTGCAGATCTGATTCAAGGGGAGGTGGAGTCTCAGCTTACATACATAATGATTTAAAGCATAGTCTTTCTGAATCAAGGTATATAGGAGGTAATAATTACTTATGGATAAAACTTAATAGATATGCTCTTGATATAGGACTTATTTACAATCCCGGAAACACAGACTTTAAAGAATTTATAGAAGTATATGAATCTCAATTACAGCAAAGAAAAAGGACAATCGTATTTGGGGACTTCAACATCGACCTGCTTACGAAAGACAATAGATGTAAGCAATACAAACAACTGTTAGCAGGAAATGGCTACAAAGTGATAAATAAGATTACAAATAAATATTATACCAGAGAATGTACAACAAAAAAGTCCATCATAGATCATGTCACTACTAATTTGAATAAGGACTATTTTCATATGGCATTAATAGACTCATCCCTAACAGATCATAGACAGATATATATAGAGTTAAAAAAATTCAAACCTCCACCAAAAATGCGTGTAAAATATATAGCAATAGACTACGATAAATTAAAATTGTCACTTAATAAAGGTAATTTTGCTGAAATTAAGGACGATTATATTGAATTGGAAAACAAAATCAAGAATTTAGTAGATGAAAGCAAAGTGATAAAGACCAAGGTTCTTAACCTCCCCCAAGAAGACTGGATTAATTCTAAAATAATCACGGCTATAAATCAAAGAAATAATTTGTGGACAGAACTTACGAAGAATCGAGATGATGACAACCTGACATCTGAATATAATAACTTTAAAGAATATGTAGCTAAACTCATTCAAGATACCAAGAATACTTATTTTTATGAACAATTTATAAAGTGTTGTAATAAACCAAAAAAAATGTGGGACCTAGTTAGCACCCTATCAAAGAATAAAATTAAGATAAGCTCTGCTCCCTCAAAATTAATAATAGAATCTAATGAATTAACAAATTTAAACGATATCTGTGAAGCTTTTAACAAATACTTTTCAAATATTGGGTGTAATCTAGCAAATCAAATATCCTTTTCTTCTCACAATAACGTACAACCTTCTTTACCAAATCCCACTTCTTCAAACGTAGAACTGTCCACTTTTGACTTCTGTACCAAGGATGAAATAATTAAAATAGTTGACAGTCTTGAAACGAATTGTAGTGTAGGTGTAGACGGTATAAATACAAAAATAATCAAATGCATAATAGGTAAAATAGCAAATAATCTAACAGAATGTTTTAACACACTACTTATCGAAGGACAATTTCCAGATACTCTAAAAACGGCTAAGGTTACTCCAATATATAAATCAGGGCCAAAGACAGATCCTGGTAATTATAGGCCTATATCTGTCTTACCCGTGTTATCAAAAATTCTTGAGAAAATTCTATACAACAGATTAGATAAATATTTAAATTCCATAAACTTCCTTTCTGAACGACAATACGGTTTTAGATCAAAAAGTAACACGCTTGCTGCAACAGTAGATTTGGTAACTAAAATAAAGCATAACATAGATTGTAAGAATGTTGTACTTGGTATATTCATTGATCTGAGGAAAGCTTTTGACACCGTTAGCCATAAATTACTATTACAAAAGCTACAATCAATAAACATCACTGGTTCTGCCTTAAAAATATTTGAATCTTATTTGACTAATAGGTCTCAAATTGTAAAAATTAATGACTTCGAAAGTTCTGCACTACCTATAAAATATGGTGTTCCCCAAGGATCTATATTGGGTCCTCTATTATTTCTAATTTATATAAACAGTATTCAAGATTTGGGATTACATGGACATATCACACTTTATGCTGATGACACTTGTCTTTTTTATTTTGGACCTAATATTCATGCACTCATCTCACAAGCTCAATCTGACTTAAACACACTTCATACATGGCTACAACATAACCTACTCACAATCAACACTTCAAAAACTTGTTATATACTATTTAAATCTAAAAATAAAATAATTCCAACTCATGCCCCTCTCGTTATAAATAATATACCTATAGAACAAAAATATGAAGAGAAATACCTCGGCTTAAAATTAGATCACAAGTTAGGATGGAGTGCACATATAGAACATGTTAAAAAAAAACTATTATCGCTTCTTGGATCTATTCACAACCTCAGTAAATGCATACCTCACTCAATAAGACACACTATATATAATGCCTTAGTTAAGCCACATCTGTTATACTTAATTGAAATCTGGGGTTGTGCTGCTAGCACCAAGTTAAATGAATTACAAGTAATACAAAATAAAATAATTAAAATACTCTTTCGTTATCCCTACCTAACACCTACAAATAAAATTTATAAAGAAACGAATATTATGAGCATCAGACAACTATATATTTTTAACACTTGTATATTTATAAGGAAATGCCTAAATAAAACGATACATACAAACATTAAATTTACAAAAACAAAATCCTACAGTAAACGTCGTCGAGCCAGCCTTCTTATTCTTCCTAGAGTAAGAACTCGTAACTATGGACAGAAAACTATTACTTTTGAGGGAGCCCAGCTTTACAATAAGTTACCAGATTTAATTAAAAATGTGCACTCATTCAAAGCATTCAAAATCAAGTTGGCTGAACATCTTATGCTAAACAAATGCTTAGGATGAGTACTGTTTATAGAGCTATAGTGTACCTTCTTATTTGTATAGTCTGTTTTGTTTGGCGGACCTAAAAAAAAAATGTATTCACTAAATTGTTTGAACATTGTTCTCAAGTAAGTGACATAATTTTTGTCTTTTTTGAGAATAAAAATCTTTAAACCTAAACCTATTATGGATTTTATCTGCGATTGAGACGTTAAGCTACATTAGAAAACATTTCCGAGAAACCTTATCGTAATTTGACACTGTTTTTTGCATCACTACTAAAAATAGTTGTGTCATTAATTGATTATGATTATGTAAGTCTATACATAACGTTGTCCATCGACATATAAATATCTACCTTTACTTGGATTTTCATGATTTTTAGAGATTGATGCAACATTACTTGATAAAAATTTCCGATACTGGGTTGGCCACTAATCCCTCTATCAATCCGCAATGACTAGACTCATGCTCAGTAGTGGGCCATTAATGGACGATAGAGTAATTAAAGTAATTTGCTCATGTGTGTATCGGGTGTATCAGTGATAGACTATATTAAATTTGAATTTGTGATCCAACAGATTTTCTTTCAATATTCTCAATTAATTAAATACTATTTTTTCCTTTAGGTATGCGTTCGTATATCCGAGAATGGCTGTTTTGCTACAAGAGGTAAGAAAAAGAAATATTTGAACAACGCAACTGTGTGTTGTGCATTTGTTTAAGTTTACAAGAACGAGAGATTTGAATTTAATATTTTGTTTTGTTGCCATGGGAAATGCTATAATATCTTTATTAAATGAAAAAGATATGATGTTTGAAGGATCTCATCTATACTTTTTCTTAAATACCTGGTTAGGCCCAGCTTTCTCGTTGCAAGCGAGGGCAATAATTACAAATAATAAAATAAAATAATCAAGTTTTAATAAATAATTATATTCTATTACAGGAACCACAACTGTAGCACAGGGTAATGAAACTGAGACAACACCACAATGGCAGACTACAAGTACAACAGAAAGGATACCCACAACGACTGAAAACAACAATGTCACCACTGGAGTTCCTTCTACAACTGCTGCACAGGGTAATGACACTGAGACAACACCACAATGGCAGACTACAAGTACAACAGAAAGGTTACCCACAACGACTGAAAACAACAATGTCACCACTGGGGTTCCTTCTACAACTGCTGCACAGGGTAATGACACTGAGACAACACCACAATGGCAGACTACAAGTACAACAGAAAGGTTACCCACAACGACTGAAAACAACAATGTCACCACTGGAGTTCCTTCTACAACTGCTGCACAGGGTAATGACACTGAGACAACACCACAATGGCAGACTACAAGTACAACAGAAAGGTTACCCACAACGACTGAAAACAACAATGTCACCACTGGGGTTCCTTCTACAACAGTAACAGACGAAGAGACTGACTCAACAACAGCACAATGGGAGACTACAACAGACGGGTTACCGACAACGACTGAAAACAACAATGTCACCACTGGAGTTCCTTCTACAACTGTAGCACAGGGTAATCACACTGAGACAACACCACAATGGCAGACTACAAGTACAACAGAAAGGTTACCCACAACGACTGAAAACAACAATGTCACCACTGGAGTTCCTTCTACAACTGTAGCACAGGGTAATGAAACTGAGACAACACCACAATGGCAGACTACAAGTACAACAGAAAGGTTACCCACAACGACTGAAAACAACAATGTCACCACTGGGGTTCCTTCTACAACGGTAACAGACGAAGAGACTGACTCAACAACACCTCAATGGCAGACTACAACAGACGGGTTACCGACAACGACTGAAAACAACAATGTCACCACAGGAGTTCCTTCTACAACTGTAGCACAGGGTAATGAAACTGAGACAACACCACAATGGCAGACTACAAGTACAACAGAAAGGTTACCCACAACGACTGAAAACAACAATGTCACCACTGGAGTTCCTTCTACAACTGTAGCACAGGGTAATGAAACTGAGACAACACCACAATGGCAGACTACAAGTACAACAGAAAGGTTACCCACAACGACTGAAAACAACAATGTCACCACTGGAGTTCCTTCTACAACTGTAGCACAGGGTAATGAAACTGAGACAACACCGCAATGGCAGACTACAACCTCTACAGAAAAGGTACCCACAACGACGGAAAACAACAATGTCACCACTGGAGTTCCTTCTACAACGGTAACAGACGAAGAGACTGACTCAACAACACCTCAATGGGAGACTACAACAGACGGGTTACCGACAACGACTGAAAACAACAATGTCACCACTGGAGTTCCTTCTACAACTGTAGCACAGGGTAATGAAACTGAGACAACACCGCAATGGCAGACTACAACCTCTACAGAAAAGGTACCCACAACGACGGAAAACAACAATGTCACCACTGGAGTTCCTTCTACAACGGTAACAGACGAAGAGACTGACTCAACAACACCTCAATGGGAGACTACAACAGACGGGTTACCGACAACGACTGAAAACAACAATGTCACCACTGGAGTTCCTTCTACAACTGTAGCACAGGGTAATGAAACTGAGACAACACCACAATGGCAGACTACAAGTACAACAGAAAGGTTACCCACAACGACTGAAAACAACAATGTCACCACTGGAGTTCCTCCTACAACGGTAACAGACGAAGAGACTGACTCAACAACACCTCAATGGGAGACTACAACAGACGGGTTACCGACAACGACTGAAAACAACAATGTCACCACTGGAGTTCCTTCTACAACTGTAGCACAGGGTAATGAAACTGAGACAACACCACAATGGCAGACTACAAGTACAACAGAAAGGTTACCCACAACGACTGAAAACAACAATGTCACCACTGGAGTTCCTTCTACAACGGTAACAGACGAAGATACTGACTCAACGACACCGCAATGGGAGACTACAAGTACAACAGAAAAGTTACCGACAACAACCGAAAAAAATGACGTTACAGATGTGCCTACCACCTTAGTTACAGAAACAACAGGAAGCTCCGATAGCACATCAACAGATGCGACAACAAAGGTGTCGGATACGACTTGGCAAGACACGACAAGTGCACAAACGACAATTGGACTGCCAACCACAACAGAAAATGTTATATGTCCACCTGGCGTATTTGGAAATTTGCCGCATCCGTATTTGTGTAATTCATTCTTCATGTGCGCTGGTGGTCAAGCAATCCAATTGTTCTGCCGTGCTGGATTTGAATTCGATCCTACAATCAAGGTTAGTACTATTAAATTTCTTTGACAAAACAATGTACTGATCCTTATAGCTCTTGTGGGAAGTGTTGGATTCTACCTAACGCTGAATTCGAACAACAAAAAATATTTTTCAAATTGTATTGGAATTTCAGTGAACTGTCTTACAAAGAAAAGTCCCACCGTTTTATGTAATAATGCTTTCACGCAGCTCCAAGTTTAATCAATGAGCATGGTTGGTGGTCACTTATCATTAAGAGGTCCATCAAAAGTTAAGTCAAAAGTCAAACTGTTTATTTCATTTGGGAATTTACAAATTCACTTATGAACGTCAATTTTTTGATTCTACCGCCGTTTTGGAAAAGTGCTTGAGGAGAAAAAAACGGCAAAAAAATCTGTACGTTTGTCATTTAATTCCATACGCAAGGTGATCCACCTTGTATCTTTTTATTTTAGGAACTTAACAGCCAAGCCAGCATAATATTGAGTGTACCTTAAATATTTAACTCTGTTTCAGCAATGTGTTCCAATTTCCGATAATGGTTGCACAGCTCAACAAGGTACGGAATTTCACGTTTATAAGTAGTATATAGCTTGAATTTTGTATTTTTTTAAGCAGCGTAATTAACCTATTTTGTTTTCTGTGCAGGACTGACTACAGCGCAAACACACAGGTCCACCACAGTAGAAGAATCTTCAACAACAACCGAGTATTCCTCATCAACAGTTGCAGAAACAACTACTGATATCCCCGGGAACAACGACACTACCACAACTACAAGTACAGGAACAAGTTCCATTGCTGACCTTACAACAACCGATGCAGATGATGATACCACACCGACGGGTACAGAAACAACAACTTCCGTTGCTGACAGTACTACGACCGGTGTGACTGAAGAAGATGATGATGTTACAGTAACAGGAACGACAAGTTCTGTTGCCGACAGTACAACAACGGACGGCTCTGAGGAACATGATACTACAACGGGTACTGGTACAAGTTCCGTTCCTGAAAGTACAGCAACCGTAACTGACGAAGATGATGCTGTCACAGGCACAGAGACAACAAGCTCTATTGCAGATCGTACAACAACCAATACGTCTGGCGAAGATGACGCTACAACGGGTACAGGTGCAACAAGTTCCCTTCCTGACAGTACAGCAACCGTAACTGACGAAGATGATGCTGTCACAGGTACAGAGACAACAAGCTCTATTGCCGACCGTACAACAACCAGCGCATCTGGGGATGATGATGCTTCAACAGAAACAACAAGTTCTGTAGCTGATCTTACAACATTTGATGCGACTAGAGAAGACACAACAACTGTACAAACGACAATTGGATTACCAACCACGACAGAACGTGTAATATGTCCTCCTGGCTTGTTTGGAAATGTTTCACATCCGTATTTATGTAATTCATTCTTTATGTGTGCTGGTGGCAAAGCAATCCAACTGTTCTGCCGTGCTGGATTAGAATTCGATCCTGAAGCTAGGGTAAGTACCTTAAATATAAATGTGGAATCTTATGCACTACTTCCTTTAAAGTTTCCCATAGTGCTGAAAACTAAACCTGCCGTTTTGTATGATGTATCTAAACTTCATTTGAATTCGATTTGGAATTCGTTATAATTGCATGGCACACAAAATGTCCTTAGTAATTCTTTCTGACAAGCTAAATTGAAGTTTGAGCCCTGATAATAAGTTTGGTTTCGGCGGAGAGTGGCAATTCCATATGCTCGGCGACTCAAGTATATGGGTATTCTTCCTTCGTTGTGAACATCTCTCCGGTAACGCGCTACGGTTCGTCATTTATTATGCGTACCACACAAGATTGGAATAAACTGCCAGTCTCGGTGTTTCCCCTGTTATGATGGATTCGAACCTGGACCCTCCAAATAGGAGGCCGAATTCTTAACCACTAGGCTATCACCGCTTCACTAATAATAGAATACATTAATAGGAATACTTTATTTTGTTTCAGGTATGTGTTCCAATTTCCGATTATGGATGCACAGCTCAACAAGGTACGAAATGTTCACTTTTATTTATAGTATGTTTGTAACATGTTTTTCTAGCAGTGCATTTAACCTGTTTTGTTGTCTATACAGGAAAGACGACAGCACAAACAGATGGCTCGACCGCTGCAGAAGAAACTTCAACAACAACCGAGTACTCCTCATCAACAGTTACAGAAACAGAAACAACATTGGACGTAACAACAAATACTGATGCAACTGGCCAAGACGACACAACAACAGACAGAGGAACGACGAGTTCCATTGCCGATCCTACATCTGATGTGTCTGGAGAAAACGACACTTCAACAGTAACCGGTAATTTATTAAAAATACTATTACAACATAATTTAAAAAAACGACTTCAAAATCGGAATAGATTACCAGGCAAATACCTAGTCCTCTATCTCAAAAATTATACCTAACTTAAATTAAAAAGAGTCATCTTAATATGACTCTTAGTTTTAGACAATTTCGTAGATAAACATACAAACAGACATAATTACATACATTTACTAAATTAAGCACACGCGCTTGGAAGCCTAAATGGATCATCGTACTCAAATATTATTCAATTCCAACAATATTACATACATAAATCGATAACCTCATTTTTTGAAGTCTGTTAAAAATAAAATAACTTCTTATGTTGGATAAAGAAAAAAAGGGTGAAAGGAATACCTGGTTTGATCTATTTTAAGTTATTTAATTTATTTAAATGAATTATTAATTTTAATTTATTTCAATGGTATTACAGAAATCACAACAACACCAACAGACACAACAAAATACATTCCAACAACATCAACAACAGAAGAAACGATAACAACTACAGACGAAATCCTTGACGAAGAAGACGATGATACCCCGACTACTAATCAACAAACCACAACAATTCGAACTGAAGATCCTGAAACCACAACAGTTCAACAGACAACAACTGCTAGACCAATATGTGGGCCAACTGAAATAGGGAATGTGCCGCATCCGTATCGATGTGATTCATTCTATATGTGCATGGGAGGGCTGGCGACGCAATTGTTCTGCAGAGCTGGACAGGAGTTTGATCCAACAATTAGGGTAAGCTAGATTTCAACTTTTTTAGTTTGATATCCGTTAACGAACATATAAAATAACTAAATGACCCCTTGCGATTTACGCTCGTAAAAATTTTCTTTCTGTTTGTTCTGTTTTTCTTCAGCGAGAATTTCTAAAAATCCTCTCTTGGTAATACTCTATATTCCTTTAGTACTTTGTGCGTTGTCGATCAGTGACTCAAACAGTAGAATTTTATACATATTGATTGTGGGTTGTATGATGTAGGAGGCTACATGTTATATGTAGAGCTTAAGTTCGCCTGGGGTGGTATCAGCACTCGCTAAAGTACGCTAGTTTTATGGGAAGTTAATTCAGTTACTTCAGTTTGAATGTTTTAAAATGTGTTTTCATTTACAGCAATGCGCTCCTATTTCTGAAAACGGATGTACAGCACAAAAAGGTTAGTTAATTTATTATGTTAATCTAATAGTTAGTACTGATATTTAACCTAATGATCTATTGTTTTTTTTTAATCAGTGTTACGATTCAGCAGTCAGAACTATATTTGTCGTTTCTTAACTATCCTCTTTATTCAAAATTTTAGCGTCATCTACAACAACAACAAGTCCAGAACTACCGACAACAGTCTCTACCACCGAACAACAATCAACAGTCCCGACGGAAACAACAAAAGTTGACGTAACTGCTGCTTCTACCACAGTGCGTTTTACAACAACAACACCTCAAGCCATATGCCCTCCTGGTGTGTTCGGCAACGTACCACACCCAGAATATTGTGACAGATTCTACTTGTGCACTTTGGGAGATCCATTACCATTGTTCTGTAGAAACGGAATGGAATTTGACCCTGAAACACAGGTAAGTTCAAACAAAACCTTTAAGGCCTTTCTCACATAACGCTATTTGAAAGAGACTAGAATGTTAATAAAGATCTTAAACCATATGTTGTCAAAGAAAAGAAGCAACGCGTCTACGATGCGTCTCCTTTCAGTGAACAGTGTCAGAAACAGCGAATTTTGGATTGCGTTGCAGTCGCGTAGCTAATTAGTACCGTAGTACGAGAATGGACTTATTCGTTGTCATGCCGTCCCTTTATCTCCCGTGGTCACTTTAAACCAAGCGTTGACTTTTTTAAAATAATATCTACGTAATATAGCCCATTTGCCACCCCTTCGTGGTCCATTTGCAGTCCTACCCACATGCAACGGCCCTGATACAATTGGTATGTTACTGAGAATTTCCAACATTTATCAGCGGGGAAGTATTGCGTATAACTTATATGGGTGTTTGTGATGTGGAAATTGAAAATGTTCCCTCCATCCACAAGATTAGACATTGTAGTGCGAGAGGATTATAGCGGATTTATATTGTCGTTTTACGTAAATTGCCTTGTATTATAATTGGATTATAAGGTCAGTAATGGGCTTTTAAAAGGGTTAAGCAAGTGTATTCTTTGGTCAGAAGATAACAAGTTAAGTATCTTCTTTTACAGTATTAGTAATTTATTTTTTCCATGTTTGCTTTCAGACATGCGTCGCATTATCTGAAAACGGCTGCTTCGCCCGCAAAGGTAAGTTTTCGTTATTATTTATTTTAATTACTGAAGAAGAGTGTAGTTACACAGTAGGACCAATAAGCGTGCCTATTAGATTCTGATCGCCTGGACTCGGTGATGGAAATAACTAGTTTTTAGGGTTCCGTACCCAAAGGGTAAAACGGGACCCTATTACTGAGACTTCGCTGTCCGTCCGTCCGTCCGTCCGTCTGTCACCAGGCTGTATCTCATGAACCGTAATAGTTACACAGTTGAAATTTTCACAGATGATGTATTTCTGTTGCCGCTACAACAACAAATACTAAAAAAACAGAATAAAATAAATATTTAAGTGGGTGCCAATACATTCGACGTAAGTTTAGTTATCATTCGGTCCAAGAGATGGCGTTGGGCGTAATATGTGGCTACAATAAAACAATTAAATATTTAAGTGAGGCTTTTATAAAACAGACCAGATTTTTTTGGCGTTTTTATACATAATTGTACGGAACCCTTCGTACGCGAGTCCGACTCGCATTTGGCCGGTTTTTTTAAACATGCCATATTGCAGGACTTCGAGTGGCTAACTTCACTACCAATCCGCACTGGAAAAGCGTGGTAAATTATCCTCTAGGCCTCCTCAATGCAGAGACCTGTTCTCATTAGGCCATGAATGGGATGATGACATTGTTAAATGTTCACGGCATTTCTTTTCTTTTCCAGAAAGAGAAGCATCATTAGGTCAGTCGACATCAGAAAAAACAACCACATTGGTCGACTCGGGGTCAGTCAGCGAAGCTGTGACCGAAACCGTGAGTCCAGGTCTGGTCTGTCTACCGGGGCAGTTCCACATGATCCCTCATGAGGAATTGTGTGAATCCTTCTATCTGTGCAACGGGGGTACTCCGATACAGTTATTCTGCGCTAATGGATTCGAATTCGACCCTGTTTCAGAGGTAAATAAATAAAATGCAATTGGTATTATCATAAAATTGACCTCCCTATTTATATAAAACTAGCTTCCGCCCGAAAGCTTCGCCCGCGTTGAATTCGTTTAAACTTAACCCCTCCATTTCACCCCCTTCGGCGTGGAATTTCCAAAAACCCTCTCTTAGTGCTTCCCTACACTCCCCAAGGAACATACATGCCAAATTTTAGCTTTTTCCTTTCAGTAGTTTCGGCTGTGCGTTGTCTGTCAGTCAGTCAATCAGTAACACAAGAGTTTTATATATACAGATAAATAGTGACTTTTGTCTTTTGACATCTTATTAAGCAATGGCGCTTTGAAAAGCTTTCATTTTAAAAGCTATTTATAAGTTACCTACTAAAGTCCTACAAGCATCTTTTGGCGCGTGGATGACGGCCTGTCACCGATACGCCAAAAGATCCTTGTACGACAATACCTATTTAATGCAGCATTTGTCAACTTTTTTGGCCAAGGTTTGACAAGGGTTCTTTTCTAGACACTCAGGGCCGCAGCTATCTGTTGTGTCTGTGTACACTTTTCCCCCGTCATACTTTAAACATAGGTATAGTAAACCCAACTTAAGATTGAAATGAAGAGAGGCGCTGTCGGACGCATTTGACCAATCATTGCACATTAGTAACTGACAGATGAATGACCACAACGTAGTTGTGAATGACTTTTTAACATGGCGGCGTTAGTTCCAATTTTTGCCATTTCAGAGATAAGTTGGGCGCACTGTATCAGCCGAGGCCCGCATTTTGATGACCACGGGTACGACGTAGGTATAATATGTATTTTTAGAAGTCATTAACAAGATTATATTTGTTTCAGAGTTGCACCGTGATCTCGGAAAATGGCTGTACGGCATCCAGATCCTAAACCAATAGCTGCCCTTCTGACAAAAAATGTTGAACATTTTCAGTCTTCAAAATAAAAGTAGAAAGAGATATAGTATACCTAGAGTTAGTAATTGCGACAACATTGAAATCAATTTTAAATAATTTATTGTTTTAATATAAAGTGATTAAATAAAACAATCACTAATTTTAACTGCCAAAACCAATGTTAATATGTTGAAGTGTTAAAATGTAGTTGTTGTTACGGTACCAATAACCAACTGTTGTTCCGTGTTATTTAATGTTAGTGTTGTATATTTATAGTATTATTTCAAAATAAAACAACTTAATAATTGTTATTTATTTTAGTATTAGTATTTGGCTGTGCAGAACTAAAGAAAGTTTATGTTGAGTTTTATTTATGGCATTATATACTGTACGTTAATTTGTTGTTTTTTATATTTTATACATTTGTTATTATATTTTGTTATTGTTACTATGACATTTTTTTAACATTTTTGCTTTTGTTATATAATATTGTTTTGTGTTACCTACATATATTACTGTTTAGCTGTTAAGTAGTACAAAATTAAAATTTGTAAATTTAATTTATTTATGTGAATTAAAGTATTACAGCTTGATACCTATACATAGGCAGTTAGTTAATCGTTAACTGTTTTCAAATATGAACGATGCAGAAAAGTATTTGAGCATTTTGAGATTACTTGTTTTACAAATAGGTAACACTAAAAATTTAAAAAATATACATTTAATATTAAGAATAATAAATTTAATTACATTAATACTTCAGTACAGATAAAAAGTCGTTGCCGTCCTACATGACGTCCATTTTCTATTCAAATGAACTTTAAATATTTTTTTCTTCTTTTATTAAAATAAATTACGGGTATTGAAGTTTTAACATTTGTTGCTAATATACATACATATAATACAGAGATGTTTTATATTTTTACAAAAAAATAAAGTTTTAATGCATTGAAAAAATATTTTAATTGATCTCTCTTCATGTGTATACGTACCTTACATCATACATAAGTAATATCATCATACAGTTTATACGTCAGACAGTATGAGAAGGTTCGATTCTATTTGGCGCAAGAACAGTTTTTCCGGCAAACTGCTTTTCCATCACAGAAAAACCTTCAAACGCGAGATAAAAATATAATTGTCTTTTTTCATGTCATGTCATATTTATCTGTCTGTTGTATTATGTAACAATCATTTAATATCCAATAGAAATAGATTAGGTACCTAATAAGAACGAAATGTAGTCCTTTATATACCTACTTTATTTACCAACATAATAAATTGATATTAATACATTAGAATGATCTTTATCAGATTGAAGGATTTTAATAAAATCATCGTAAAATTCATCGGATTCTTCATTATCATCATCTTCGTTGCTTTTAATGTCAAGTGAGTTTATATTACTTTCAGAATCAATGGTTCTCTTTCTTCTCTTGTCTTTGAGTTGTTCTCTTAAAACCTTCAATAATTGGGGATCTACTGGAGGTAGTTTAAGTCCTTTATCAGATATATCTGATAATTTATCTTGAGTATCTTTTATGTTACTTTTTATCCCATCTACTAGTCCTTCGTGAATGTCTGATATTTCTTTATTGTACTCAATTATTGGTTTCTTTTGATTTTCATTATTGGCTATCGGATTTGAAGATTCGCTTCCAGGCGTTTCACCGAAGTCAGGAAGGAGCCAATGTAAATATTCAGTAATCCCCCATTCGCGACGACGTCTTACAATTGTCATACCAGGGACAATTCCTTTATGACTAATTAAGTCTGTTTCATGTTCATCGCTAGCTTTACGTGTATCAGTACCCAGTTTTGATATATAATTTACTATTTCCTCCGGACCATCGTTGACACTCTGTTTTAAATTAGAGGACATAACTTCATCTTGATCACGTTTAATTTTCACCTTGAGCTCTGGAAGGTCTTCTTCGTCAACTAAATCTTTATGTAAATGTAGTTTGTGTGGGTGCTGCAATAATACATGTTGGGGATCCATAGATTCATGCGAATCGACTTCATCCTCTACACTATTAATAAATATCTCAACATCACCAACAAAAACACGTCTTTTTGTAGGAAATGTCCAAATAGTTATGTGTGGTAGATTTTCATTCGGGGCTTCATTTGGATCTTCGAAATCATTTTCTGTCACATCGGTTGGTGGATTTAAAATAGATTGTATATGTGACTTTGCTTCAACACCAACGTCTGGATCCACATCCTGAAAAAGAGATTTAAAATTACTAGTAAATATGTATTAGATTGATAACTAATAATATTAATAATTGATTTATTTATATTAATAACTGATGGCGATTTCTTACACGAAAATATTAATAATGTCAGCTACTTAAATTGTGATGCAATTATTTTATGCTGTTATTTTTGGTTTTAAATACATTTACATATTTTCCACTTGTATAACAAAAAGCAAAGGAGATACAGTACCATAAAAGGATGGAGCAATACAGTAATTTAATAGTTAAAAGAAAATTAACAGTAACCTTATAGCTCTGGTTGATTATGAGAAAAATACACTATGTTTTATTTACAACAAGACTTACTGATGAAGAATTTACTGATGGAATATCTGTAGAAATTGCTGAACATGATGTTAAAGCAAATATTGCGCACAATGCTGAAACACAAGATATGATAAATTAAAAAAGCATATTTATACGGTCGAATTGAGAACCTCCTTCTTTTTTGAATTCGGTTAATAATGAAAAATCATTCGCTTTGGTGCAATAAGACTAACAGTAGATATTCTACATAAACAGGATATTAACAATGAATTTATTAATTAGCATAACCTCCCATCTATTGATCAGAAAAATTATTTTATCTAAAAAAGAAACTTTCTTGATAAAGGAAGTAAAAGTAACAGTAGTAGGTAAATGTTTTAGAGATGACACTGGTTAGTTAAGTTGTAGGATTTTTTTGGTATTGTTATGAGTTGAAATGCAAAAAAATATTATTTTAAGTCGGAAAAAAGCTTTTTTAATACAAAGCGAGATTTTTACTTCAAAAATATCTCTAGGTTACATTTTGTAACCAAATGTACCAATACTTACAAACAGAAATCAGCATCGTAATCAACTGTTACACTTGACAATACAACAGGAAAATGACAAGAATCGATACAATTTGAATCACCTGTTTCTCAATAATTAATTGGCATACTTAATTCCCTGTGTCAATCAATCCTACTACGCGTGACGTCATTGCATGGGTATTTCATGGGTGTTAGTTTGCATTGTTTGATGTTTGAGAATGACTTCAAACATAATCATAGACGTAAGAAAACAAGCTAAATATTATAAAAAACGAAAAACACAGCTATTTAATAATATATTTTAAGAATGGCGCCATAAATCCGCCTTTTTCATTTTTTCAAATTTTAAATACTCATGGACACTTACGCCATCTTGAAGAAGTAACGACGCATAATTTATACCTAATAATCGGTACACAACGACTGTGGAATTTATTATTGTATGTGACACAATAATAAATTCCACAGTCAATTGAAGTTTGTTGAGCGATGTTACAGTGCTGTTGTTGAAAAACCTGGCACGCAAAGCGAAAAAAAACTAACTTCTCTCATTCTGTCTCGTTTTTTATGCTATTGGCTTAAGTTGCTTATTTTCTTTTGTGATTCTGATAGATGACATACATGGGTATACTCTTTTACGTCTATGATTCAAACTATTGCTTGGGATTCTATTTTGCTCTATCAGCAGGAGTTGACGTCAATTAAAATGTGAATCGCAGTCAATCGCACTATCGAAGTTGTTATATCGCTCGCATATGCACAAGTTCAAAACATGAGTAATTGGAATACTGCTACTGCCCAGACATTGAATCTTTTTTTAGTTATTTTTTGTAGTCTAGTCCCATATAAATTTGAGCGACATCTGACAGGTAGTTTTTGAGTTATTCACTATAAGTCTTAATAAAATTAGTCTTAATAGTTTATTATCGTTACCCTATAACTTTTGACTGGGTATTTCGATTTTGATGATTCTTGTTTGGGTCCTTAAATAAAAGAGCTAAATGGACTGTATAAAATATATTGGTCGAACTACACTCGCTCAGTAATGTCAATGTAACGCGCGCGGTGTCATCGGCGGCCAGCGGTGAAGTGGCGTCCCCGCACGCCTCGTCCCGCGGCTCAGCTGTTCGTGCACGAACATCCTCCCCCCCGTTGAATACTTCAACTAAGAGGAAGTGGGCAGATGTTGTTGAAAGCTCGAAGCACGGTCCCTCCCCTCGTCTTCAACTCAGCAATCCTCGTTGTCCCATCGCTGCCTGGAAAGACCTTGGTTACTCGTCCCAAGGGCCATAACAGCGGCGGTTGACCCTTCTCCTTAATGAGAACAAGCGTCCCAACTGACAGTTCTCCTGTGGAAATCGCCCATTTAGTCTTTTGTTGTAATAGAGACACATATTCGATCTGAAAGCGATTCCAAAAATGCTGTTTAATGTGCTCTATTCTCTGATAGCGTTCCAGTCGATTAATGTTGATTTCGGATACCTGTGGATGTGGAACAGATATAAGTGATCGTCCAATAAGGAAATGAGCAGGTGTAAGGGCAGTATAATCCAAAGGATCGGAAGATAAAGGAGTGAGGGGACGAGAATTTAATACTGCCTCTATTTGAGTAAGACAGGTGACCATTTCATCGAATGTGAAGTGCGTCATTTGCAAGAGTCTCCTTAAATGATGTTTTGTGGATTTGACGGCAGCTTCAGCAACTCCGTTAAAATGTGGCGAATATGGAGGAGCAAAGGTAAATTCAATGCCCTGTTGAGCAATCTCATTAGGAATGTTAGGATCTTGTAAGAATTGCTGTAACTCATTACAAGCGCCCACGAAATTGGTACCATTATCGGAGAGAATGGTCCTAGGCTTGCCACGACGAGCAACAAAACGATTTAAAGCAGCCAAATACCCTTCCTTAGTCAGGTCCGTAACGAGCTCAATGTGCACAGCTTTAACTGCAAGGCAAACAAAAATACACATATAAGATTTTATAAGCTTACACCCTCTTCCTTTTCGGTCAGCTACCAATACTGGCCCGGCGTAGTCAACACTGCAATTTAAAAAGGGATATTCTAAGTTTGTTCTAGATGTCGGCAATTGACCCATTATGGGCTGCACAGAGGTACATTTATACCTAAAACATTTAATGCATTTTCTAACAATAGATTTAGAGAGATTTCTACCACCCAGAGGCCAATATGACTGGCGAATATTCGCTAAAAGTGATTGGGGACCGACATGCAGTAAATCTACATGAAATTTGTGAAATATAATTTTTGTCAAATGATGCTTGGCGCATATCAAAATTGGGTGCTTAACATTAAAGTCGTAATAGGAGTTATCAAGCCTTCCCCCCACACGAATTATACCACTATCGTCAATAAAGGGGCTCAAAGAAGCAAGCCTGTTTTTTCGAGGTAGGGGTTTACCTGATGATAGGAGTGCAAACTCCTTAGGAAACATTTCCATTTGAGCATGGTGTAAAATAAGAGAAATTGAATTATTGAGTTCTTGTACAGATAAAGGACCAGAAAATTTTGTTGTTTGATTATTATTTTTAAGTTTAATTTTAATTGAACAATTATAAATGAACCTTTGTATATACGCGATCACTTTTTGTAAATAGTTGAAGTTTGAACATTTTATTATTAAATTTTGAATTATCGATATTTGATTATTATTGTTTTGATTATTTATATTTGATTGATTATAAAAATTGGAACAATAATCAGCCGTTGTTTCTGGAAGGTCACGTTTCTCGTAGTTAGTAGGCATTTTGGGCCATTGGCTGGCATCCATTGAAAGAAACGGCGGGCCTGACCACCACAAATTACAGTTACTGATTTGATCCCCTTTAACACCCCGAGAAACGAGATCTGCCGGGTTGTCCTTCGACGACACGTAGCTCCACGTATGACCTGCAGTTTGCTCTTGTATATCACATACGCGATTTCGTACAAAAGGCTTTAAATTACTTGGTGCCATAGATAACCAACATAAGACTATAGTAGAGTCACTCCAGAAATGACAACTAGCTATTGGCAAAGTAAGAGAGCTACGAACCTTCGTACAGAGACTTGTTCCGAGAACTGAGCCAAGGAGCTCGAGACGAGGTGTCGTCATTGGTCGTATAGGTGAAATACGATTTTTAGAAGCTAGCAGTCGAACTGTGATTGTACCATCATTACTAATCGAACGCACATAGATACATGCGCCGTAAGCTTTTTCTGAAGCGTCTGTAAAAATGTGAAGTTCATTAGTCACAGATTTATCGCATAACACCCATCGTGGTATTTTCAGCATATTAAGGTGTGTAAGAGAATCCATAAAGGATTGCCATGAGTTTTCTATATGCTCTGGTACCTGTTCATTCCAATCGCATTTAGATAACCATAACAGTTGTAAGATCTTTTTAGCTTCAATTACACAAGGACCAACTAGACCTAATGGATCAAAGATTTGACTGATGACCGATAATATATGACGTTTAGTCACTTGCTTAGATTTGCTTATACCAATCGAAAATGATAAAGTATCTGAATTACACAACCAATGTAAACCCAAAGTTTTTGAAGACACATTTTTATTTTCTGAGAAATTTAAAGTATTAGAACTTTCACACGTCCCTGTTATTTCAGCTAAAACTTGAGGACTATTAGACTGCCATTTATGATAAAAATTTGCTGAGCTTAAGATAGAAGTGACTTCCTTACCTAGCTCTACTGCCTTGGAAATAGAATTACTTCCACTGAGAAAGTCATCAACGTAGAAATCATGTTCGATAGACCTTTTTACGTCATTATTTGAGGCAGTAATAGCAAGACTAGTAAGGCACTTTGTGGCTAAGTATGGCGCAGACGCCGTCCCATAAGTAACCGTATTAAGGCTATAAAACTTTAACGGTAATGAAGGATTTCTTCTGAAAATAATTTTTTGCAAACAACGTTGCGAAGGTATGACTGATATGGCTCTATACATTTTTTGTATATCAGCGGAGATAACATACTTGTGTTGTCTAAATCTAAGGAGAATCGAAAGAAGGTCGTCTTGGACCGTAGGACCCACCATTTGGATATCGTTGAAGGATAATCCAGACGAAGTTGAGGCAGACCCATCAAACACAGCGCGAAGCTTTGTCGAAGTGCTTGATTCCTTCAAAATACCAAAGTGCGGCAAGAAACACTCTACGTTGTTTGAATCACGAATTTTAGGTGTACTTATTTCAGTCATGTGACCTAAACGCTCATATTCATCCATAAAACTTATGTAACGAGCTTTAAATAAGGGGTCACGGAGAAATCTACGTTCGAGGGATAAAAACCGACGTTTAGCCATAGTATAAGACTCACCTAAAACACTTGGATCACGTTTTAAAGGAATTGTCACAATAAATTTTCCGTTTTTGTCACGCATAGTATTTTTATAAAAACTTTCTTCGCAGGCTCGTTCTTCATTAGTCATAGAATGAGCAATAGGTACGGAATCAAGCTCCCAAAATTTTGATATATTGTCATTTGAATCTTTTATAGAAATATTGCAAAAATGAGTATGATTTGTAGCGTTTGAGTATGATGGAAGACTTACAGAGCCTGTTACAATCCAACCGAGTTTAGATTCATTTAATTTAGGCTGGTTTTTGCCTAGGTTAATCGATGTGGCACCTAGAACATTCCAAAAGACTTCGGCGCCAACAAGAATGTCAATTCCTGATGGAATATAAAAAGAGGGATCCGCTAATTGAATTCCAGGCGGAATATGGATATGACTAATATCTACAAGTTTAGAAGGTAATATTTTTGTAATCTCAGGCAAGATAAGACAATCTAACTTAGTCTTGTAGGCGCCATTGCGAGATTCAAGTACGAAGTTGCAAGCCTGTGTACTAGTTGAAGTTTGACTGTTAATACCTGTCACCGTGGAGCTCGTATTACGTCGAGGCAATCCCAACTTATCACATAATGAGTGAGTAATAAAATTGGCCGTACTACCATTATCCAGCAGGACTCTGGCGTCGTACCTTTCCCCGGTGTAGCTCACCACTCTCACCAACGCTGTGGAAAGCAAAATTTGCGAAGCAGTAGTACTGTGCGAAGAATAATCATTACTCAAAACAATATTATTTGGTGTACAAGTATTAGAAACATCCGAAATAGGTAACGCAACGCTATTTGAAACACTAGGCATAGGATCTTGCAAAGGAGTATGTTTGAATTGATCAATGTGTAAAAGCGTGTTATGTCTACCTTTACAGTATTTACAATGTGATAGTTTACATTTATTAGCAACATGACCAGGACGTAAGCAATTTAAGCAGACATTTAATTCTTTTGCTTTACTATTTTTTGTTTCCACAGGCAAACTACGAAACAATTCACAAGTGTATAAGAAATGATCGTCCGAACACAAAGGACATTTATTACTATTTTTATTAATTGAATGTTTTTTATTTGGTTTTGTATTATGTTTTAAATTATCATTTACATTATTAGTGAGTAAGAAAGTAGGCTTAGTTTTTGTTTTAATAAAATCATGCTTGTGTTTGTGTTCTACTGTTTCCAATAAATCAGCCTTATTATTTAAAAACGTGCAAAATTGCGATAAAGTAGGAGATTTACTTAAGCTACAACGATATTCTTCCCAATTTCTACTAGTAGTAGTATCTAATTTATTTGCCATCATATGAACTATGAGCGTATATTCAGTGGGCTCGTTCAAAGTTTTAAGAGCACGAATATTTTTATTAATGCAATCAATGAGCCGACGTAACGAAATACTTGATTCAGATGGTATGGGATCAGTATTGAACAGCGCTTGCACATGGTTGTCTACCAAAAACCGACTATTGTCATACCGCTCACATAACAAATTCCACGCCAACTTATAATTATCACCTTTAAAATCAATATTTTTTATTATTTCAAGTGCATTCCCTGTAAGTGAAGCACGTAGATAGTGGAACTTGCTTATGTCATCGATAGACTTACTACTGTGAATTAGAGACAAAAAGGTATCTCGGTATTCAAGCCAGCATTGATAACTACCATTAAAATGAGGCAAATCAATTTTTGGTAAGCGTATAAATCCATTATGGAACGATTCACCTGTGTGTGCGCATGTTGAACCCGCAACAGACCTGGCCTCGGCGGCTGGGCTGGTGCGCAGCAGAAGGCTGCGTGCCTGAGCAGCTAGTGAATGATAACGCTCTTCAAACTTGGTGCGTTCTTCATACGCGTCGTGAGGCACGTCAGAAACCACCTCGATTTCCATCTGTAAATCGTCAAATTGATCGAATAAGGCATCAAATTTACTTATACGACCTTCCAACTCGATGCGTTGTAGGTCTGAAATGGATTGGGAGCTACCAAGAATGCTAAGATAATTGCAGAAATTCGTTAGCTTTGCTTTCATAGCACTACGTTTTCTTAATAGAATGTCTAAATCAGCCATAATGAAAAAAAAAAGATGTAAGGAGTGCGCAATAAAAATGAATGAAACGGAATGCTTATTGATAGTTTTTTCTCAATGAGTTATCCGATGACGGTTCTAATGAATGCACTTGACCTTGAACCTGTTGCGCTCGAGCCGCACCTGGCAAACGTAAGCGCACAGATGTTACGAGGTAAGGGTTATAAAAAATGCGATAAGAAACAATGCAACAGAAGCGAGTTCAATAACCCGATATGCACTTATTATTGTAAATTCGCAATGTAATGAAGCGTATTTAACACTTTTACTCAATTAATAGAGGCAGTGAAGAGGAAAAGATAAAGAAATATTGAAAAATAAGTGGCAAAAGACCTTTAGAAGAGGATAAGATAGGAAAATAAATTGGAACGAACTCACAAAATACCCAAATCCTTATCCACAAGGCAGCCAAATCGTTCTTCGAAGCGGTGACGTATTGATATTCTTGATATTTAAATTCAGGAACACCACGATCGACGTTTTCCAAGACTCCGAAGACGTTAAATATCAATATTTTCCAAGAAATAATCTTCTCCCTTTGTAAGACGACTTCAAGTATGGCCGTTGAAGCGATGACCCACGTTGACCCGATGAAGCGATTCAAATTCAAAATTCAACGTTCTTGACGTATGACGGCGATCTTCTTATTTTTCCAACGGGAACTGATTTATCAAAGACGGCTCGATTGGACCATATGTTTGGGTCCTTAAATAAAAGAGCTAAATGGACTGTATAAAATATATTGGTCGAACTACACTCGCTCAGTAATGTCAATGTAACGCGCGCGGTGTCATCGGCGGCCAGCGGTGAAGTGGCGTCCCCGCACGCCTCGTCCCGCGGCTCAGCTGTTCGTGCACGAACATTCTAGTCCTATATAATACAAAGAGCGACGTCTGAAAAGTATTTTTGAGTAATCTTCACTTGTCATCGGATACTTAAAGTCTGTATTTTTTTTCTAAAAAGTTATTTACTTATCTCAGATTTCACACCAGAGCAGTTTTTGCTGTTTCATAAACCGTAGGTTCGATCGTGTATGTCACCTTTGAGCATTACACTCAATGGAGAGGCGTGCTAAGCGGCTTGCTGGTAACCCGAAATTGGTTGAAACTATTTTTTGAAGCCTTGAGCACAGGCCCAGAGTTGCCAGCCTCTCGGCATTCTACAGGATACATTTCGGAGATTGTGTAGGCAGGAATTGCATGACTTAATTCCTCCTTCTCCCTTCTACCATCGATCGTCTCGACGAACGACGGGTATCCATCCTTTTGGCGTAAGCATCCCTTCCGTACAAACGAAGCGATTTGGTTATTTGTTATGCATAGCATAAAATACTCGAATAAATTGCTAGCGTCGGTGTAGCGAATAGGGCGTCCCTCAGTAAATGCGCTCTACCATCCATGACTACATCAATACTTAGTTAAGCATTAACTTACTTATAAAGGAAAAAATATGTATAATATAAGAAAAGGAAAGGGCCCAAGATGAAGCCTTGTGGCACACCCATTGGCCTTTGACTCTGACGATTTAACATCATTGATATTAACCTTTTGGATTCTATCACTTAAATAAGAGCTAATGAAGCTAGGGGATTTGTTTTTTTACGCTGTAGTAATTAAGTTTTAAAAGTATTTTTTTATGCTCAACAAAGTCAAAAGCTTTCAATAAATCATAGAATTCACCAATAGCATTTTCTGATTCCTCCCTTGCTTAAAAGATATGTTTCAAAGGTGTAGCCCTGGCATCAGTGGTACCTTTTCTAAAACCGTATTGCACAGGATGTAATAGTTTATAGTAGTATTAAAATGGTCAAGCATTTGATTAAGAATAGTTCTCAAATATCTTACTGAGTATTAGCACTATAGAAACTGCACTGTACTTATTAAAATTGGTTGTCGGTCGGAGTAGAAAGAAAATACAAACGCTTAAAGATTTAAATAATTTATTTACAGTACACTTATTTAAATACGTACAAAAATAAGGTCTAATGTTCTGTAGGTACAAAAATATAAAGCTACATAACATACAACAGTTGTAAAAAATTGTTAGGTACATTCATTACAAATATCTATGACAATTCTGCTATCCCTATTTAGTATAATCTAATTACTTAAATTTTACAATTTAAATATTAGCATATTTTTTTACAATTTGGTTGTATCGTCCGCCATTTTGTCGTGTGTCTTCAAGTTTTGCTTTGAGTACAATGACATCTCACTGCTTCCCTCAGGATACAATAACGCTCAGAGCGAATCCGCTCGGTGCTGCAAGCGTTTGCAACAATTTGAAGAATCATTATTTTAGTTTGTGCGCTAATTATCCATAGCTTTGATGTCATGGCGCGTTAAAACGCCGCTAGCGGAGCGTTTTTTGTGTTGTGGCTAAACTTATCGTTGATAATATTCAGTATTGTCTTGATCCATTTGTTCCATGTTCAAAATTATATTTCTTCATATTTTTTAGATATAAATTCTTGCTCTGCATTGCGCCAGCCACGGTCTCATGCATTTCTGAAAAGTTAAATGTCGTTTTAAATCTGTTAACTTAAAACAAAATAATAATTAGTGGCTTCTAAAACGGGATAATAAAAACAATTTACAAATGTACACCTAATAAACTCAATATTTTTTTTTATTCAATATGGTCTTAAATGTAATAGTTCTTCTAAAATTGGAGTCGGTCTAGTTTCTCAAGTGACTGATACAGGCCATATTGGGTGCATTCCAGTAGGCGATCACGACGCTAAAAGTGACCCTTTTTCGATAGGAAACGGAATATTTTGTGCGTTTTTATTACTAAGTGGGACGCGCCCAAAGTTCACCAAGTTTTGCACCAAGTGCAAAATAGCCGACTTTGCAACACCTTTGAGAATAATATGGAGAACTCTCAGGTATGCAGGTTTCCTTGCGATTTTTTGTTGACTAAGCAAGTAGTTTCTAACACGCACATATAATTTGTAGACAACATTGGATTACCAACCAAAGAGAAAGTGGGATATCACCAGGCCCATGGGCAAAGGCTTAAACAAGTCCTGATCTAGGAGCAAAGGGGGGACATTCATAGGTACTTCATTCAAGACCCAAACAGACTGCTACCTTTCCATGGCCCTACCTGTTTACGCCCTTGCCCATGGGGTAAGAGTTTCACATTTTGTTCTAGGAACTCCAGATTCAACGCACGATGACTTGGAGTTATGGATAGAAGAAGCGATTTACTATACAAAACATTAAACAGAAAAATTATCAAACTTACCAATTTCTTGGGGCTGAACTCTTGACCATAATGACAGGAATAATGGTACCAGTAACCATTATCGCAGTAAAAGAAATATTTACAATCTATTGGATCTGGTACGACGAGGGTAGTGTTAAGTAGACATGGAGGTAGAGTTCCTAGATTAGTGGCACTGGTGGTCATTGGCAAAGCAGTCGTTGTTGATTGCGTGAAATGAGGATATACAGGTGCCGTCACTGGTGACGTAGGAGTCGAAATAGGTATCGGTCCTGTTACATTTCCTGGATTATGAGTAGCGGTAGGTCCTTGCGTAGGATACATTCGAACTATAGTTGGTGGTTCAGGTGGTGAAATAGGCACAGGCCCAATTTTATTTGGTTTTAGCGATCCAGCTTCAGTTGTACTTAAATGTTGAGATGTTGAAGATTCCGTCGACAATTCTGAAGGTGCATTTGATGTAATTTCTGCGGATGTTGATATTCTAGGACTTGTGTTTGGAGAAACTTCCAAAGTGGCAGGAGTCGTTGCAATAATTATCTGGCAAGGCGTGACCGTAACCGTAGATGCCGATTCTGTAGAACTTTTTAATGGTGGGTTACAAGTTGTATTTCCTGCAGTAGATGCAGTTGTGGCCTCCGTTGCAATCGATTCAGTTTTAAGGGTAGACGTCGGTAATATTTCTGTTGATATTACCGATGAAGTCACGGTGGAGTTGAAGGTAGTTTCAGTCGTTGTGTGTAGCGATGGTAAAATCTGTTTCGTTGTTCCAGGCAGATGGGTACTAACAGTTATTGGAGGTAAATATATACGATGTTCTGTTGTTATTTCTGTCGGTATAGTTGTTTGTTTTGTGTGTTCAGCTGATGGTGTCGTATAGAAAGACTTCGTGGGTAAGGTCGGTGTTAGATTTATAATTGATAGCGTTTCAGTAATATCAGCAGATTCTGTTATAGGTTCTGATGACGATTCAGTTGCTGGAGGAATGGTTTTAATTGATATAGGGGATGGACTACTAATTGGATACATAGTTGGTACAATTTCAGTAGAAACAACAGATTCTGTTATGGGTTCTGACGATGATTCTGTTATTGGTGGAACAGTTCTGATAGTAACAGGTGATGAAGTACTAGATGGCGATAAAGTTGGTACAGTTTCATTAGGAACAGTCGATTCAGTTACGCTTTCTGATGAAGATTCTGTTACTGGAAGAAGGGTTTTGATAGAAACAGGTGACGAAGTACTAGGTGGTGACAAAGTTGGTACAGTTTCATTAGGAACAGTCGATTCTGTTACGCTTTCTGATGAAGATTCTGTTACTGGAGCAAGGGTTTTGATAGAAACAGGTGACGAAGTACTAGGTGGTGACAAAGTTGGTACAGTTTTATTGGAAACAGTCGATTCAGTTACGCTTTCTGATGAAGATTCTGTTACTGGAGGAAGGGTTTTGATAGAAACAGGTGACGAAGTACTAGGTGGTGACAAAGTTGGTAAAGTTTCATTGGGAACAGTCGATTCAGTTACGCTTTTTGTAGAAGATTCTGTAACTGGAGGAACGGTTCTTATCGGAACAGGCGACGAAGTACTAAGTGGGGACAAAGTTGGGACAGTTTCATTGGGAACGGTCGATTCAGTTACGCTTTCTGTTAAAGATTCTGTTACTGGTGGAAGGGTTCTGACAGAAATAGGTGACGGAGAACTGACCGGTAACACAGTTACGATTTTTTGTGAAGACTCTGTAGCTGGAGGAAGAGTTCTAATTGAAATTGGGGACGGACTACTAATTGGATACATAGTTGGTACAATTTCATTAGAAACAACAGATTCTGTTATGGGTTCTGACGATGATTCTGTTATTGGTGGAACAGTTCTGATAGTAACAGGTGATGAAGTACTAGATGGCGATAAAGTTGGTACAGTTTCATTAGGAACAGTCGATTCAGTTACGCTTTCTGATGAAGATTCTGTTACTGGAAGAAGGGTTTTGATAGAAACAGGTGACGAAGTACTAGGTGGTGACAAAGTTGGTACAGTTTCATTAGGAACAGTCGATTCTGTTACGCTTTCTGATGAAGATTCTGTTACTGGAGCAAGGGTTTTGATAGAAACAGGTGACGAAGTACTAGGTGGTGACAAAGTTGGTACAGTTTCATTAGGAACAGTCGATTCTGTTACGCTTTCTGATGAAGATTCTGTTACTGGAAGAAGGGTTTTGATAGAAACAGGTGACGAAGTACTAGGTAGTGATAAAGTTGGTACAGTTTCATTAGGAACAGACGATTCAGTTACGCTTTCTGATGAAGATTCTGTTACTGGAGGAAGGGTTTTGATAGAAATAGGTGACGGAGAACTGACCGGTAACACAGTTACAATTTTTTCTGAAGACTCCGTAGCTGGAGGAAGAGTTCTAATTGAAATTGGGGACGGGCTACTAATTGGATACATAGTTGGTACAATTTCAGTAGAAACAACAGATTCTGTTATGGGTTCTGACGATGATTCTGTTATTGGTGGAACAGTTCTAATAGTAACAGGTGATGAAGTACTAGGTGGTGATAAAGTCGGTACAGTTTCATTAGGAACAGTCGATTCAGTTACGCTTTCTGATGAAGATTCTGTTACTGGAGGAAGGGTTTTGATAGAAATAGGTGACGGAGAACTGACCGGTAACACAGTTACGATTTTTTCTGAAGACTCCGTAGCTGGAGGAAGAGTTTTAATTGAAATTGGGGACGGGCTACTAATTGGATACATAGTTGGTACAATTCCAGTAGAAACAATAGATTCTGTTATGGGTTCTGACGATGATTCTGTTATTGGTGGAGCAGTTCTGATAGTAACAGGTGATGAAGTGCTAGGTGGTGATAAAGTCGGTACAGTTTCATCAGGAACAGTCGATTCAGTTACGCTTTCTGATGAAGATTCTGTTACTGGAGGAAGGGTTTTGATAGAAACAGGTGACGAAGTACTAGGTGGTGTTAAAGTTGGTACAGTTTCATTGGGAACAGTCGATTCAGTTACGCTTTCTGTTGAAGATTCTGTTACTGGAGGAAGGGTTCTGATAGAAATAGGTGACGGAGAACTGATCGGTAACACAGTTTCGATTTTTTCTGAAGACTCCGTAGCCGGAGGAAGAGTTCTAATTGAAATTGGGGACGGGCTACTAATTGGATACATAGTTGGTACAATTTCAGTAGAAACAATTGATTCTGTTATGGGTTCTGACGATGATTCTGTTATTGGTGGAACAGTTCTTATTGAAACAGGTGACGAAGTACTAAGTGGTGACAAAGTTGGCACAGTTTCATTAGGACTAGAAGATTCAGTTACGCTTTCTGTTGAAGATTCTGTTACTGGAGGAAGGGTTCTTGTTGAAAACCACGGTGGAGTCGTAAATGGTAATAACGTGGGTAATGTTTCAGTCGAAGCAGTGGATTCTGTTACGGATTCCGATGAAGATTCTGTAGCTGGAGAGAGAGTACTAATTGTAAAAGGGGGTGGAGATGTGAAGGGTGACGTTGGTAATGTTTGAGGAACATTTGTATTTTCATTACATTTGGCGATACCAAAAGGCTGGCAGTTCTGAAACAGAGAAAATGGATATTGTTGCAAATATTTACATAGGTTTGTTTTAAATCAATACACAAAACGGTACTCATAACTATATGGAATAATAAGCATGTTTTGTAAAAAAGGTAATTTGGATACTTATTCATTTACGTTAGGGTGTTACCAGTCCAATCGATCGAATGGTCTGGCAACAGAACTGAGTGCATAATCCAACACAATGCCAACTCAAATGTCATCAACGCACACAAATGCCCGCTTTCCACTCCTCCGATTGAGATACAATGCAGATTGACGGCGGAATTTGAAAAGCCGTAATTAAATTATGCTTACAAGATACATCGCTTGGATTCGTGGCGAACGAAAACGATCCGTTTTTCACAATCGTTTTTGCCACGAACTTAAGTAAGTAAGCTGTGGAATGAGCTTCCTTGTATAAGGCATTCCCGGAGCGCTATGACATGGAGTTCTTCAAGAAAGGTGTAAAAAGAGCTCTTCTTTAGGGCCGCCGTTGTACTGGTGACTCTCCTGGTGTTGCTGGTGTCCATAGGCGACGATGACCACTTACCATCAGGTGGCTCGTCTGCTTTTACGTCAGCCTTTCAGGCTATAAAAAAAGATAAATTGAACTGCGAACACAGGTAATGAATTGCTACTTACATTGGTCTCCACATCAAACAACAGATCGTAAGGGCACTTCATGACGTAGGGGAAGAAGTGCCAGCAGATGATGTAGTATTCGCAGGAGCCGGGGTACGGCAGAGCGTTGAGGAGTCGGTAGGCGCAGGGGTTCGGAGACACCGCTGACAGGTAGAGCAGCAACAAGAAGAGTCGACGATCTGAAGGTAAGGAATGGCTTAGTAGATGGTGGGTTTAAAAATACCTCACAGCCGCTTATTAGTAGATATTTCAGGGCCTCCGCTAAACGTTTTGGGGTGCAACCATTCTCGTCGTTCCAATACCAGCCGCACGCGTGTGGAGCACGCTTTGCACGACCACTTACGGCGGCCCGAATTACTTTTATAGATGGTGGAGAGTTAGGTTCATGTTAAGCTCCAGCTCCAGCTATCATATTGCGCTCGAGGAACGCACAAACACCGTTCATGGACACCAAATATCCACCATCAAATAGAACCACTATTGGACAATGTACTGTCCGTGAACATTGTAGGTATATGTGTACGTTCATCTGTATTAGTGTATGATTTGTAGTAGGTACCATTCTGTAATAGTCGTTGTAACATAAATAAATTCCAATTAGAAACAAGAGGATTCAGTCTTGGAAGAAGAAGCGGCAAGAAACTTACGAGAACTTAGTTTTTTTTTACTCACAGTTACACTTATTAGTATCCTCCCCTACCCTACTTTTCTAGAATTTACTAAGTATTTCGCCATCTACTTAAATTTTTAATTTGTAGATACTTGTTTTACATTTGGTAACTTGAATTTGACACTTCGTTACATGTGTGTTACATTAATTAACAAAAATATCGATCACTCACCCATTTTGTTACCACGAGCGTCACCAATAACTCGAGCACTGAACGAGTAACAATAAGATATAGCAGTGAACGGCTTACATAAATAATAACCGTGTAATCGATTGCAGATTAAAAGAAATGGCTACAATTAACTAGACTTATTGTTAATTACAGCACACGTGTGTTTCTGATTATATGGTTGGTCGAGTGTTGATGTCATTTATGGTGAAGGGTGTGGAAGGTGTAGAAAAGTGGCGTGTGCTACGCTTTTGATTTTTAACTGACTTCTAAGATAATTAATGTTAATATAAAATTAAAAAATATCCGTCTTACTGTAATGAGTTGAAGATGCCCGAACAGATCTTTATGATAATCATAATATACATAGTTTAATTTAAATTGAATTATTGGTCTAATCAGATTTTATGCCAAAAATGCCTTACAACAGTTTGGAAAAGTGCTGATACTCTCCAAGAATATGGACCTATCAAATATAGTTAAAAACCACCGCAAGAAACTGGCTATCGAATTAAAATATCGCACTCAAATCGGTTCATTCAGAAGCTACGGTGCCACAGATAGACACACAGACAGATAGGTCACTTAGTTAGGTATTACACCCATCTTTTTAGGTCGGGAGTAAAAAAGGAGGTTCAATGATCGACGCCCCATTTTTAATGTAAGTAATATGTATCGATTTCTCCGAGTAATAGCACCAGTATTTTATTTGCCCTTATAGCTATTTTGTTCTTTTCTAATTCTTATAAAGTCTCTGCGTGCTTTTACCTAACAACCCCTATTGGACACACTAAAGTCATCGCAATGTGATGCAATTACGTCACCACACACACACACACACACAGCAACTGCATGACGACACACAATAAGGGCGGCCACATACATGCGGAATTCCGAAACGGAATCCCGAATAGGGTTGTAACGATATATCGGAAAACCGATAATATTGAAGAGGACACATCGATATTTTTATCGATATTTGCGTTATAACGATATGATAATATCGATATCATATCCGAAGAAAAAAAATCGATAATTCACGACCTTAGATAAGGCTGTATGGGCTTTGAACATTAGCTTTTTCTTACAATATAATATTATCGGTTTTCTTATAATATTATCGGTTTTCCGATATATCGTTGCAAGGTTGCAACCCTATTCGGGATTCCGTTTCGGAATTCCGACTGTATGTGGCCGCCCTAATTCAACACAACACATCAGTCATAATATTTACGTCAAAGGCAGGGATGGGGACAATGTGATCAGATCCTATTCTATCCTACTAATATTATAAATGCGAAAGTTTGTAAGGATGTATGTTTGATTGTTGCTCTTTCACGCAAAAACTACTGAACGGATTTTCATGAAACTTTGCAGTAATATAGCTTAGACATCGGAATAACATAATTTGTTAAAATTTATAGAGATTTTGAAGGGACTGGTTTCCCGAAGCGAAGCGAGGGCGGATTTACTAGTTACAGAATATACGGTCTTGGCCAAGGGCACCCGCTTTAACCCATTTTTTAATGAACGGTCGAGCATGCAGCACCACTCTTCCGCTGCCGCCCATGACATTATTTGTATAGCTTATCATTAAAACATATTCCATATAACACGAATGGAGTAGGTATAATAACGAATAACGCTACACACTCATAGCCCCACACTAGGATTCCCTGTGTCGTGGGTGCCATGGACAACACACAAGACAAGGACACACACCCAGACCGAGAACGGAAATTCAAACTCATCATTCAAATTGCCGCCTCACTGGAATCGAACCCAGGACCCTCGGAACAGCGATCATCCGTGTTAACCATTGCGCCATTCAAGTCGTCAGGAAAACTGATATAGTAATCTGTACCTAATCAATCATCACCTTTACACACTTCACAATCCTAACCTCACTAACGCGGGTGAAACTGGACAATAAAACAAAAACAACCACAATATTAAAACTTTATTCAACCATTATCAAGTATATTCAACTATATTATCAATTTATCAATCCCCCTCCCCCTCCCCATCCTCTCCATCCTCATCCCCCTCATCATCCTCATCCTCCCCCCCACCCCTAGCGATCCTCTGCCGCAGCTCGTGCGCAGGATTGAACACCCCACCAGTCTGGACATTACAGATGAAACACCGCGCGCTTTTCTTAAAGTTCTGCAGCGCGCATTTCTCACAGAAGTAGTGTTTGCATCTGGAAGTAATATTTACATATAACAATTACAATATAACGGAATTCAAAATCGATAGGTAACTCAATTACCCTTCAAATGTCGTTCAATTTATATGGGATCAGAAGACAGACAGACACCAGCTTTAGATTAATACAGATAGGTACGGATTTAGTTTTAATGGCAACCCACACAAATGCCAGCATTTCATGACAGAATTATATAAATTGAAGATCTAGTCAAAAGTTTTGTGCAAAAAACTGTAAATAAATTCCCATTTATTTATTTATTTTATTTAAAAAACTTTATTGCCACAACCTAAAGCTAGGTGTACAAAGGACGGACTTAATGCCTTTTGGCATTCTCTGGCAGTCAAATTAATTATTAAGAATAAATGTGCCTTATAATTCAATCTTCCTTGTATACAAAATTAACATAAAACAATTAAATAATTTTTCAATAATTCAATAATTTTTCGCTGTAACTACAATGAACCTTAACCACAGTGACAGAAAGCTGACATTTATGTCAAATCCCCATTTAAACAAAATTCACATCGACCACGAAACAAGCACATAATTATAGTATCAAAACACACCATCTGTTTAGAGTATATTTAATACCTACATGTGTCAATAGATGGCAGTAATGAATTTTCCATGGTGGGCGGACTATTTAGTTATTATTATTAATTAAGAGATGGCGATAGTAAATCTGTAGCTGAAACACGCCGTTCAGATTCCTTGGCGGATACATAAAGGTCTGATGAAATTGTAAGCAACCCCCCCCCCCTCACTCTTACATACAGATGTACTCTCTTTAATTGTGTGTGTGAATAAAGTGGTTTTCTCTCAAACTGTGTTTGTTGTGAAGTTTTGGGACCCGTCTAAACACCATCAACATACTCACTTAGTAACAACCGGCTCAACAAAGCTCCCCCGACATATGAAGCACTTGAACGGCAACTCCTCATCGCTGTGCACCTCGTAGTCTGAGTCCCCTCCCCCTCCCCCCGCCCCCGCAGCCCCTCCCTCCTCCCGCTCCAGCTGCCAGCCGTGCTTGTAGTCCGAGCGGTCGTGCAGGAACTTGCACGAGTCTGGTGAAGTAACATCGAAATCGGTTCAGCCAGTGCAAAGTTATGAGGTAACAAAAAATATAGTTGAATTAAGAATATCCTTTTGAAGTCGGTTAGTGACCATAAGTTTTAACAAAATATAGCAGACTTAAACAAGCGGAGATAACTCAAAAATTAAATTCCTGATGTCGATTTATATGGGACAAACATAAACAGTTAAATTGAGAACCTTAATCATGACATAAGAATAGGCTTAATTATAACAACTTAATATGATCAATTATTTATTTATTCAATTAGTTTTTCATATATTTGTTGTTTGTTGATATTAATAAATGCTTAAATACCTCCAAACCCACAGAATCCAGTTTCCTTGTAGTCTTTACAGATATCTGGTTGGTAGTCCCACCTGTAATAAAAAAAAAAATTATAATATGTAATGTTTATACCGGAGTCACTGAGAATATGCAGTTGCCACTCTGTTAAAACATATTATTACCTGTGGTCACAGTTCAATTTAGCTTATAAAGAAAATTGACTTACGACATATTAAATTCACGTCAATCTACACTATACCTTAATCATAAGGGCAGACAGCTGGCATTAGTATGAGAAGCAGTAAAAAAGTATTACATTGAACGTGATAGGCTAGATATACTGGTCTACTCTGTGCTTGTTACTATACATTCTGTTCCCATTCAATGTAAAACTAGTTTAAATGACAGTCCGCTCAAATGCCACCTCTGCCTCGCCCCTCTCTGTGTCCACTAGACCCTCATCAGTACGTATGTTGTTATGACCATTAGTTTCAATGGCAGCCCATACAAATCCATCCCTAAGCTATAACCCACTAATGGCCCACTATTGAGCACGGGTCTCTCCTCATTACTGAGGAGGCCTAGAGTACTCCACCACGCTGCTCCGATGCGGATTGGCGGAGGGGTTAGTGGCCAACCCAGTGTCGAAAGTTTTCAAGCCGCCCGAAGGCCTCCGACATGGCATAACGACTGCTATCATCGATAACAACCGGGACCGACGGCTTTACGTGCCCTCCGAAGCACGGAAGCGCTCAAGAAATTTTGCCACTAGCGGTCACCCATCCGACTACCGCCCGCGCCCGCTGTTGCTTAACTTTGTCGATCACTTGGGATCGACGCAAGCCGCCGAGCTATGAGCGCTACTATCTATCCATCCCTATAACCACCCTATGTCCACACCACCCTCATCAGTACATATATATACAGCTACAACCACTGACCGGACAGTGGCCCTGAGATTAGCGGGCGCCCGGATGGGCCCCTTGCGCACCAGCCCCGAGCTGGCGTTGCCCGCCGCCGTGTCGCGCTTCTTGTAGTACTGCGCGTAGTTGTTTATGCCCACACCACACCACACCACCCTCACCAGTACATATATACACAGCCACAACCACTGACCGGACAGTGGCCCTGAGATTAGCGGGCGCCCGGATGGGCCCCTTGCGCACCAGCCCCGAGCTGGCGTTGCCCGCCGCCGTGTCGCGCTTCTTGTAGTACTGCGCGTAGTTGTTTATGCCCACACCACACCACACCACCCTCACCAGTACATATATACACAGCCACAACCACTGACCGGACAGTGGCCCTGAGATTAGCGGGCGCCCGGATGGGCCCCTTGCGCACCAGCCCCGAGCTGGCGTTGCCCGCCGCCGTGTCGCGCTTCTTGTAGTACTGAGCGTAGTTGTTTATACCCACACCACACCACACCACCCTCATCAGTACATATATATACAGCTACAACCACTGACCGGACAGTGGCCCTGAGATTAGCGGGCGCCCGGATGGGCCCCTTGCGCACCAGCCCCGAGCTGGCGTTGCCCGCCGCCGTGTCGCGCTTCTTGTAGTACTGCGCGTAGTTGTTTATGCCCACACCACACCACACCACCCTCACCAGTACATATATACACAGCCACAACCACTGACCGGACAGTGGCCCTGAGATTAGCGGGCGCCCGGATGGGCCCCTTGCGCACCAGCCCCGAGCTGGCGTTGCCCGCCGCCGTGTCGCGCTTCTTGTAGTACTGCGCGTAGTTGTTTATGCCCACACCACACCACACCACCCTCACCAGTACATATATACACAGCCACAACCACTGACCGGACAGTGGCCCTGAGATTAGCGGGCGCCCGGATGGGCCCCTTGCGCACCAGCCCCGAGCTGGCGTTGCCCGCCGCCGTGTCGCGCTTCTTGTAGTACTGAGCGTAGTTGTTTATACCCACACCACACCACACCACCCTCATCAGTACATATATATACAGCTACAACCACTGACCGGACAGTGGCCCTGAGATTAGCGGGCGCCCGGATGGGCCCCTTGCGCACCAGCCCCGAGCTGGCGTTGCCCGCCGCCGTGTCGCGCTTCTTGTAGTACTGCGCGTAGTTGTTTATGCCCACACCACACCACACCACCCTCACCAGTACATATATACACAGCCACAACCACTGACCGGACAGTGGCCCTGAGATTAGCGGGCGCCCGGATGGGCCCCTTGCGCACCAGCCCCGAGCTGGCGTTGCCCGCCGCCGTGTCGCGCTTCTTGTAGTACTGAGCGTAGTTGTTTATACCCACACCACACCACACCACCCTCACCAGTACATATATATACAGCCACAACCACTGACCGGACAGTGGCCCTGAGATTAGCGGGCGCCCGGATGGGCCCCTTGCGCACCAGCCCCGAGCTGGCGTTGCCCGCCGCCGTGTCGCGCTTCTTGTAGTACTGCAAGTAGTTGTTTATACCCACACCACACCACACCACCCTCACCAGTACATATATATACAGCCACAACCACTGACCGGACAGTGGCCCTGAGATTAGCGGGCGCCCGGATGGGCCCCTTGCGCACCAGCCCCGAGCTGGCGTTGCCCGCCGCCGTGTCGCGCTTCTTGTAGTACTGCAAGTAGTTGTTTATGCCGCGGTACACCTGGAATAGGGGAGCGGAGAGATATTACAAAAAATCCTAAACTTAGTTGGATATAATATTTGTAATATAAAATTATTATTGGGAGATCATATAACAAAGATTTATAATTTTAAATCATTCAATTAAATTTTTAAATTGCAATAATAATATGTTCTATCTGTTAGCTATCATGAAACACCTGTCACTGTGTGACGTCATTTGAAAGTAACCTGTCAATATTTTTCGTTGCATTATTCCTTTCAGACAATTTTAATCGTAAACAAAGAAAACGATCAATTTATTCTATAGCTATCATTGTTAGCCTACTTAATGACGACACTCATTCCAAAGTGACATGTTTAATCATTTAAAATCTTACAAATTTCTTATTCTAGCCTCCGACACCATTCTCTAAGAAACTTCATTCCATTAAATTACGACACGACACAAGTGCTATTTAATGACTTCTTGTAACTGTGTGCTTTAGTTTAATTATATTTTTATTTTATTAGGTATTTGTAATTTTCATTTTGTACTAACTTCATATTAGTTATATTTGTATTTAAACGTGTTTGCTGGTAGATCGACGTGACATCACTGAATGGGTCCTACGGAAGACCAGCGCTGGTAGTCTCCGGACTCCAGCACAATGCTGAGTAGGGTCCATTTTTGTAAAGACACACTGCTCGACGTGTTCTTTTAACTTTGTTTTCCTTAATTATTGTATTGTGTCTTGCGAAATAAATGTGTTTTCTTTCTTTCTTTCTTTCTTTCTTATTAAATACAATTGACATATTTCATCATTTAAAATCTTACACTATTTTCCATCCTAGCCCCCAACCATAGAAAAACAAACGTTCACCTTATCATCAGCCTGTCCCTGCAACTCCTCGTTAATCTTCTGCGCCTTCTCGAAGATGGCCTGCGCGTCGCGGTCCCGCTCTGTATCCAGTTCGTATGTCGCTGTGGCGTTCTCCCGCTGCTGCTGCACCGATAGCGTTGTTCTCGCGTCTTTTGCCTGGGAATATGAGCAATAATTAGTTTAGCAGTGGGTTGTTAACTGATAGAAATTAGACAGTAATGTGCAGTCGAAACTAATGATTATTTTAATATGTAGAAAGTTCTTTGGTACTGAGTTATTAATTGACAGACTGTAATTTGCAGTTGAAACTAATTCAAAAACCGCCTCGATAGCTGTTTGAAATCACAAAGTTATTTGTTAAAGTAGAATGATTATCAACACAAATGACTTAGACACATCAGCTTATCAGCTGCTCGTCTATAAAATAATAATAATAATAATTAATTTATGAAGTTGTATGGCGTGTATATTCCTTGGGGGTTGTTGGGTAGCATTAAGAGAGGATTATTGGAATTGGTTTTTGATTTTTTCTTCTGCGTGCTCATCTTAGAAACTGCTTAACTTGAGTGTGGTTAAACTTAGCATTAAGTGTTTGTTTTATTTCAATTCAACAAATAATCCAACTTTACTTGAATACTTCATTATTTTACAAGTGATAAAAATGTCCCACTATTCAATATGGGTCTCTGCTTATAACAGCCAAATGCAAATTGGCAAACTTCACACATCTTTAAGAACAATAAGGAGAACTTTGTTTGATATTCCTTTTTACCCACCTATTTTTAATTGAGTGTTTCTTTATTTAAGTCTATTTTTTTATATAAAAAAATTATGTTCCTCTTATGTAAGCTCTCCTGTTTTAACTTCTTATGTGTTAGTAATAAGTGGAAACTTCACTGATTTACGTATGTTTTTTTGTGTCATAATGCTTTGTATATTGTTAATCGTTTGTATCCCGAATAAAGACAAAATAAAAATAAAACTGTGTGCTAGTTTATTCACAATGTTTAATCACCGAAGCAAGTGATATTTAAATTCTTATATGCACATAAGTTTTAGAAAATTAGGTGTGTTAAGGGGTTTGAATACAAGAACCCTTGTTACAGAGTCCAAACATCCATCACTTCGCTATCACTGCTTAAATACATACTTCCTCATCATTACTGCTGTCATCATTATTCCATTCAGACTTCTGTTTCTTGGGCCCCGCGGTGGTCTGTATGTTGGGGTTGGCCTTCTGTGGCCTCTTGCTGGGCAGCACCACGGTCTGTTCGTCCGAGTCGGAGCTGTTCTTCTCTGTAACAAGCTGAACAAATTGTTGACTGACTTCAAAAAAGGAGGTTCTTAATTCAACTGTATCACACCATATGTATCAGGCAGGAGTGTGTCAAAACAAGTTCTAGTTAACATAAGTGGCTTGCAACACCATGTAAAATATTACCCAAAACCTTTGGAGCTACTTTTGACCCCTTCATATCTCAACAACTATTTGACATTAATGCTTTAAATTTGGAATTTTTTCTTTCTTCTGTGTGACTCATAACTTTATACTGGGTGAACCAATTTTGATTCTTGATTTACTTTTTTTACAGACAAGTTAGCAAGCCAGCATGCAGCACCTTCCGCTGCCCAAGACAACTGTGACCAACATAGATCTAGACTCACATCGGAACAAGGATGGTTAGTAGGTTAGCAGGTGTTAGAACGTAGAGTTCCTTGGTATGAGGACAGGAGAAAGAACTGTTAGTGATAGTTTCTATTTGATGTTGTTAATAATAGTCGCTTTGGTCACGTTCTAATTCGGTCACAGATATGTTACCCTTGAAGAAAGATGGTCGCCTCGACAATTTATTGAGGAATATGGATATATAAGTTATAGAAACCAGACATTACACTAATAAACAAAGTTATTACCTTCAGAACTCGAAGTTTTTCGTTTCCTTCCGCCGCGGTTCCTAATATTCCGCTTTTTGAATGTCGTAGGCACTTCAACTTCGACGTCAGACATTATGGTATACTTGAATATAACCTTAACTATAAATACACAATGTTATGGTTTTAAATTAATGTTATTTAAAGTAAAATTACATTATTCATTGTACTGAAATGTAACCAAACACACATCTTGTTTATTTTATTTCACGAGTTAATTGTCATTCTGACACGTCATGCGTCATATTGACAGTTGTTGAGTTACGTCACTGTCATTGTCGAACTAAAATGACAACGTCATAAATTAATATTTTTTTCATAAACTAGGTATTGCTAGCGTACCTAGGTACGTAGGTATAAGAAGTTGTGGTATAAGCTCAGACAAAGACAAGTTTGAGTTAGCAATAAAATTATTTAACGTCAAAACGAATTGCTCTTGAATAGCTAATGATAAAACTAAAAAGTTACTGATAATTATAATCTTTCTGAATAGCAAACAAAACCAGAGAAAGATTTTAAACGTTTTGATAAAGCCTTGATTCAACTATTTATTATAAAGGGGATCCGCCAAAATTGACCCAGGCCCGGCGCGAAAGCAATGTATGTCAGTTTTTAGAGTAAATATAGTAAACATATAATATATATTCGGTTTCGCTAAATTCACATGCTAACATAATTATTTTTTTTGCCCGTTGCATTTTCATAGGCGCTCTATGTAAAAAATACATTTTTAAGAGAAACGTCATTATTCATTGTACAATAACATTGTAATACTGTGATTATGGCATATGAGCATGTATAATGTATATTATATTAACATATTTTTCATTTGCAGTTAAAAAAATATTTGAAAAAAATTAACTATGAAAAAATTAACTAGAGTTCGAAACTATGAAAAAGTGGAAAATAATGGACTATGAAAAACTGCAAATGAAAGTCATTTCAATATAACATACATGCTTATAATATGTCATAATCACAGTATTACAATGTTATTGTACAATGAATAATCACGTTTCTCTTAAAAATGTATTTTTTTACATAGAACGCCTATGAGAATTCAACGAGCAAAAAAAACATGTTGGCATTTGAATTTAGCAAAACCGAATATATATAATATTTTTACTATAATTACCTACTCTAAAAATTGAGATACATTTCTTTAGCGCCGGGCCTGGGTTTTTTTGTGTATGGGATTTGGCGGATCTCCTTTATGTATCTACTTAGCTAACGTTTTAATTATTATTTTACAAAATACAAGTAGACAGTTAGCGATGTATGGCACAAAGGCCGTTGGCCCCATCGACACCATAAGCTTAGGGAACATACGTCCATACCTACTACGTCTACGTGACCCACTTTTTACAATTTTTTGGCTCCTTCACCCACCTTCACCCTCTGTGTGATACGTGTGATGTGACCTCCCGTAGTATTGGTACTTGGGTACCTATTCACGATGTATTATAAATACAGATTAAATCATGTTTTTCTCTCTCAATGTTTCTCTATGGTTACGCAACAAAAACCCACGACTTCCCGCGTGACCATGCGTGGTAATTTGGAAGACCACCTCTTCCCCTGGACTCTATACCTCCATATTCATGTATAGTTCCCTTAACCTTTAATCTGTGGAACACATCGCAGACAGGGTATAATATGTATTACAGAAATAAGATAGGGCCCTTTACGCGGTAAAGTATTTCACGTTCACTGTGTAGCTATAATTACGGAGAAAACCCCGTACGTGCAAACGCAAATTTAGGATGAGTTGTTGCGTTACGTATAAAAATAATATAATATAATATTTATTTTATTTTTAAACCCCCCTTTATATAAATAATAATATTTACTTTGGCGAATGAGCCATCCGCGGGTCATGCACGTATGAACTCTTCACTTCATGCCCCTGCCATGGGACATGCACGTAGGAGTTCTTGTTTCTATGCCTCAAATAAACGACATGCGTAATTTACGTCTGTCAATGTCAAATCAAAGTCTATGGTCTGCCAGTCTATCAATTAAACGGGCTGAAATTTCTAGATCCAGCCATGTCCTAACCGAAATTCCGAGACGTGATCCAAAAAGAAGCTTTAGGAAACGTTGCACTGGTTGCTATAAAGTTTTGGTTGGAGAAGGCTGTACACCAGTGGAGGCAGCTCGCAAGACAAAAAATACGGATATGGAGTGTCTATCGTGCCAAAAAGCTTCTTGTCTTAATTGTTTTAACGGTTGTCATTAAATATATTACATAGATTAACACATTATTGTTTTATTTTTCACCCAAAATATATGCACTTTTGATAGTGGAATACTGGCAACCCTTATTGAAAAGTCCTCCCGGCTATCACGGCATCTTTTTCTATAGTTTTCAGCTCATACGTGTAAGTCGATAAATGGGGATAAACTCACACGTGCTTAGAAATACAAGCCTATAAACTTGTATGGAACTCAGGCCCCATCGATGGGGCATGCACGTACGATTAGTAACTCATAATGCCCCGCCAATGGGGCATGCACAGTGAACGTGTTAATTATGCATCGTGGGTAAGTACTACTTATTGCGTAAAAGGACGCTGATGACTGATCGGTCGCTCACTGGTGCATTTACCTCAATTACATAATACCGGTTTACTCACGCATCCATAATCTATACATAAAAATATAAGTGTCTTTTAGTGATTTCAAAATAACGGTTTTTTCCAGTGCATGTAGTAATTTCCACGATACTTATAAAAAAAATTGGTTGCCTGTAAAGTCGGTATACGGGCGAAAGTTTTACGTGACAACGACTTTGAGTGGTAAAATAATTTTAATGTGAATATTCATTCGTATAGTAGGAAGAAGGATGAAATAATAGTAACAATTTAAAACATTTATTTAGACAAAGAATTATATTTAAAACATTGTAACACCATCCGCCATCTAGCGCTGCTAACCGTTAGACCATTAACCATTAGTCACAACTAAGTGAGGTAACAAACGAGATTACTCTACTTCTTCAGAGATGGCGCTGTACCATTTTCTGAAACACGCCAACGTGTGTACGCCGTAGCTACCATAAGTAATGTTAAGGAGGAAGGGACGCGTGCCTTTCACTTTTTATGTCTGTCTCTCTCGCTCTTAGGCGGGCTAACCATGCCCGAGTGGAAGGGACGCGTGCCTCTCACTCGCTCTCATTGTAAGCGCATAACGTGAGCGGAGCGTGACACAGTTTCTTGAAGTGCCACCCGGCAAACCAATTTATAAGACGTTATCACGTCAAAACAAAAAAACGAATTTAATTTTTTTTTCTGTATTTCTGTCTGTTTGTCCGGGCTAATCTCCAGAATGGTTAAGGATGATTACGGGGCATTCGCATAAATAGTTCCATAATGTTCCATATTGTTCTTTCATTAGTATTTGCTTTCAATGCCAAAGCAGGTACATTATATACCAAATGGGAATATCCCGCCGAAAGCGGGACATGGTCAGTGTCTCTGAGTGTGTAGTGGTACCTACTACCTACATGACTTGACCACGTTCCATTTAAGAGGTTAATCCGCACTAGAGCATTTTATTATAGCCTGAAGGGCTGACGAAAAAGCGGACGAGCCACCTGATGGTAAGTGGTCATCGTCGCCTATGGACACGAGCAACACCAGGGGAGTCATCTGTGCAACGCCGGCCCTGAAGGAGAGCTCTTTTTTTCTGGTGGAATAGGTACTTCGGAGTAGTACGTGCTTCGGAGGGCACGTAAAGCCGTCGGTCCCGGTTGTTATCGATTGATAGCAGTAGTTTAGGGCGGCTTGAAAACTTCCGTACTGGGTTGGCCACTAACCGCATTGGAGCAGCGTGGTGGAGTATGCTCTAGGCTTCCTCAATAATGAGAAGAGAGCCGTGCTCAGTAGTGGGCCATTAATGGGTTATGGCCATTGTAGCCTTGACTTACTCCAACGCAATCAAAGCTGCAGGCAAAACTAGTGGCTACACTATATTTTTTTGCTTAGATTACGTATGAATTAAAAGGATTATACGCGAATGCAAAAGAATTTTAAATGACACCTAGTCTTAGCATTTATTATTCAGAAAACGCATTGGCTCACCTATATTGACCAACGCAACACGAATTATAAATGAGAAGCTTTGACTCTATACGAAAACGGCGGCAACATAACGAATATTCCACTCACTTACGCCCTTATGCGCCGGACCACAGAAAATGGTATACCACTTTTGCGGACGAAACAACTAAACGCGAAAGGTAGTAAGTGTCGAAGAGGTCTACAAGGGATACGACGTTTCAGACTTCAAAACATTTTGTGTCCGTTCGAAAATTGGTATACTACTTTTGAACGAGAACATCTTAGATCCAAAAGGTATTAAGAAGTCTTTTTACTAAGCGAAAAATAGACGTATCGTTTCTCTAAAAAAATTTTTCGAAAGTGTTTAGAAAATTCTTGCTGTTATTTGGCATACAATAACGTGGAGTGGTCATACCACTCGGATCCTGGTTGTCTACAAACCTCAATAGTCAACGATGCATAGTTTCTTTTTTATTAAAGAAAAAAATAAAAATAAAATAAAAGTACAGTGCCACAATTTTATCTGACCCGGTGGCCAAAATTGGAACTAATGCAAATGTTATACTGTTGTCAGACAAAGACAAAGATAGTAGCGCCGCGCCGCCCTTACCGGGTCAGATAAGTTTGTGGCCCTGTATAATTTAACTTTTCACAAAAAATAAACGACTTCAAAATTGATAAGTAGAGGTGACTCTAAAAGTATCCGCCAGAGGTCACTCGCTGGAAAGTACCAGCTATCTAATAAAAAAATTGTTATCAAAATCGGTTTTTCCAGCACAAAGTTATGACTTCATAGAGTTATGAGTTAACACTTACCTACGTAAAAATACACTCAAACAGTTTTTTTGACGTCGGTTAAAAGACCGACTACAACATCGATTACTAATAAAATGAGTACGTAGTCGAAATCAATTAAAAGCGCATTATTTGTGGCGACACCGCGCACACGTCACACGGTGACGTCACCGAAGCCTGAATCGCGCTATCGAAGAATTGTGGATCGCCCGCATATATACCACGCCTCGAGTACATTCACTCGGGGCCCGGCCGCCCCCCAGGCATGTCGTCTCGCCTGGCGGGAGATCTCCCTTTGCCAAATATTAAAACTACCTCAGAAAATACTTATCAGATGTCACTCAAAATGGGACCACACGAAAATCAGTATGAGCAGTAAACAATTTATGATGTAACACATAAGAAAATACAGTCAAAATTAGAACCTTTAAAAGTCGGTTAACAATGTCTTTGAAATTACAACACACAAATTATAGTGTAAATTTTTGCGATAATAATAAGGCAGGTGTCTCACCGCCGGCGATCCCGGCTATTTACTCGCTCAAGACCCGTACAAAAGATATAATGACATTTCGTGTAGACAAAAGAGGCGCCTAATATGTCAGCGAGTACTCGCACGCATATGCATCAATCAATCATCTTTATTGTATCATGCGTTATACATATAGCTGTTACAAAATATAAAATTTAGAGCGGCATGAGCTCTGGAAAGGCATTGCAAGTCAGGGTTATACCTACATTTAGAAATTACAATTACAAACCGAATTATTAGCATCGCTTTCATTTATACGGAATGTATTATCTATCTATATCTTCTATACTTATAATAAATCTGTAGAGAGGTCAATTCTGTACATTAAATATATTTCCAAAATAACTATCAGGGGGTGATTAGGGATCGATACTGATGCCAAAAATGCAATCAGTAAAATTTTTGTCTGTCTGTCTGTCTGTCTGATGTATAACCGTTATAGAAATAAAAACTACTCGACGGATTTTAACGAAACTTGGTACAATTATTTTTCATACTCCCGCGCTGGTTATAGTATACTTTTCATCACGCTACAATCAATAGGAGCAGAGCAGTGAAGGGAAATGTTGGGGAAACGGGAGAAGTTACTCCATTTTTTAAGCTTCCGTCGCGTGTGCAACCTTAATGGTTAAAGCTACACAGAAATCATGTATGACGGAAATGTTCTCCTTAAAATTATATAAAAAATATTCCACGACAGCATATGTCTATCTTTTATGGTTGACTCACAATAACACGTGTAACTCCCGATAGCTTAGCAGTTCGAAGCTTTCTGATTAAGTATACCTATATTTTATCTACTCTTACGTAAATTTATGACACTTAAGTGGGTGAAATAAAGGGGTGAAGTTTAAACGAAATTCACGCGGGCGAAGCCGCTGGCAAAAGCTAGTATTATATGTATAAGTCCCTTTCTTGGGCGAGGAAATAGCCCGTAGCTACTCGCAGCTTGCCGGCGGTGGGTCATCTGCCTTATGTTTGCGAAATTCATAATGTTTATAAATGTTTACAACATTAAAATTCCTCTTATCGGGCGATTGGTTCTCGCAAACGGGTAAGATAAAATATGTTGTATCCTTTGATGATCTAATGTCTAGATTGAGCGTCGCCCTACAATGAAAACAAAAAAAACAAGGCAACAATATCAAGCATATGTGCGTGTTGGCGATGTTTTACACGTTCGTCTATTGTCTATGTGTGCGTGATCAATGATACAATGGTATAAAAATTGTGGCAAACAGTTGGCCACAATTTTTTGACACGTTTGCGCGGATTCGATGTTCCATCTAGACATTAGATCATCAAAGATTGTATCCGCGTAATCGGGGAAGGCCTACAGTGGAAGTTTACTGATTAGAGGCGCCGTGCGAATATGTTGATACAACTTGTTATTTTTATCCGACGAAAACAATCGGAGGTTTTCAAAACGATACGTAAATTTTTACGTTGGATCACAAATAACTTTTTATAGCGTCTACCAATTTTGATTTTTTTTAACTAGATAAGGTAGACACCGAAGATGGACCTATTTTTTTTTTAATGTAACCGCGAGTAGAATTTTGGAATGTACCACTGATTTCACCTATTTCAACTATTGGGCACGGGTCTCTTCTCAGAATGAGAAGGTTAAGGCCATAGTCCACCACGCTGGCCAAGTGCGGATTGGTACTTCACATACCTTTGAGTTTAACTAACTCAAACATGCAGGTTTCCTCGATATGTTTTCCTTCACCGTATAGCGAGTGACATCTAAATGAATTAAATAAATTAAATTTCACGTAGGTAACTCCAAAAAGTCCTAAGAGCGTGCAAAATGCTAAAATTCTAACCCAGTCCCCCGGATAGGAGGCTGAATTACTCGTATATAAAAATTAATTTTTTATCTTTCAGTGTGAGAATTTTGGTGACCGTGCGCCCAACTTATCTCTGAAATGGCAAAAATTGGAACTAACGAAAAGTCATTCATAAGTACGTTGTGGTCATTCATCTGTCAGTTACTAGTGTGCAATGATTGGTCAGATGAATGTCAAATGCGTCCGACAGCGCCTCTTTCGTTTCAGTCTTAAGTTGGGTTTACATAATTATATCGACTTGTTGACATCAATTCTTTTGCGAGCGTTGCGGAACGTGGATTAGGGTGCGGTTCCATTGAGGCGGAGCGGAGCGGAGCGGAGCGGAGCGGGGCTGTGCGCGATTCACCAATCACATGCCTTGAAAATCACGCGAGGCACAACGGGATGTGGATTTCAAGCCATGTGATTGGTGAATCGCGCACAGCTCCGCTCCGCTCCGCCTCAGTGGAACCGCACCCTAATCTTAACTTATGCAAGTAAAATCGGTTACATCAGAACTGTAAGAAAGTTCATGACTCTAAGGTCTGACTGTCAGTATAACCTTGGTCCTAACTGGATTCAGCCAAGAGCATCCTGTCGGTATTTGGACAAAAGTTTTTTTAATGTAGCATTTTGATTTTTTAATAGGTTTGCAGATTTTGATGATTTTAACCGACTTCAAAGAAACCACCTGGCAAGTAATTTTTGAGTTTTCTCTGCTTGTCGATGTTGAAATCGGTTATTCCTTTTTTGTAAGAAGTTGGCTATTAATATAAAAAGGTCAAACTTATTAAAGAACACTTAAAAATATTTATTAAATATTAGGTATATTATCTTAACGCCTTGTTGTATTAACCTTTGACAATATCACCTCATTTGTGGGTATTATCTAGTGACAATCTTTTTTATTTCTGTAGTATGGTGATAGCACGCACACATATTAATGTAATGTGTATTGTGTATGTAATGGGACAGTCAATAAATGTACTTGTCATCGAACACACGTTTGTTTCGCTTAACCTCCCGCCTCACCTCAGAAGATTCCAGGTTCGAATCCTGGCAGGGTCGCCATGAGGTGAGGCGGGAGGTTAAGCGAAACAAACGTGTGTTCGATGACAAGTACATTTATTGACTGTCCCATTACATACACAATACACATTACATTAATATGTGTGCGTGCTATCACCATACTACAGAAATAAAGATAGCAACCGAGCACGCAGCACCTTCCGCTGCCGCCATGACAACTGTGACCGATAGAACAAGACTCACATCGCCATCGGGACTAGGGTGATTAGTCAGGTAGCAGACGGTGGTAGAATATTAGTTGGTTCGTTCGTTAGTAAGTACGAGTACTGGGGCAGAACTGTTAGTGACAGTCGTATAAATAAGCTGTTGTTAGTACCTAATAGTCCAGTTAGTAATTACTAGTAAATCCGCCCTCGCTTCGCTTCGGGAAACCAGTCCCTTCAAAAATCTCTATAAATTTTAACAAATTATGTTATTCCGATGTCTAAGCTATATTACTGCAAAGTTTCATGAAAATCCGTTCAGTAGTTTTTGCGTGAAAGAGTAACAAACACACACACACACACATACATCCTTACAAACTTTCGCATATATAATATTAGTAGGATATTAGTAGGATTAGTTAGTCTCGTTCTAATTCGGCCACAGGTGCTTTGCTACCCTTTACGACTGAGATGGTCGCCTCTAAAAAGTGTTACGCGATCCTCTAACTGTAGGTATGTTTTGACGAAAAACCATTCTAATTCGGTCACAGATGCATTGCTACCCCTAACGACTGACATCGTCGCCTTTTTTTTTTATGGAATTAAGATAGCAAACGAGCATGCAGCACCACCTTCCGCTGCCGCCCATGACAACTGTGACCGACACAGAACTAGACTCAAAGGGACTAGGATGGTTAGTCCAGTTAGTAGATGGTGTTAGAATATTAGTTGGTTAGTTTGTTAATAAGTGCGAGGACAGGGACTGTTAGTGATAATTAGTCCTGTTAGTTAATGTTAGTAATAGTCCACTTAGTTATTGTTAGTATGAGTCTTGTTCCAATTCGGTCACAGATGCGTTGCTACCCCTGAGGTCTGAGATGGTCGCCTCTAAAAAAGTGAAACCGGCTCCACAAAATCTTCCTATCCGGAACACAATTGCTCTTAAAAACAATTATTATGACGGTAGGAATGGTACTAAGTACCTTGGCGGGCGGTGGTACTACCCCGGGCGAACTCTAGGCTCTACCACCTCTAAAAAGTGTGACGCGATTCACAAATTGATGTTTTGTTTATAAACTTAACAATACCACGCATTTTAACTTACCCGTGACGCATGTTACGACGAAATGTGTTTTTATCAGTCTGTGTACGTAATTCTAATAAATGCATATTGTTCTTATTAAAGTTATATTATCCTTGCTATGAAATGCGCAGACGTTATTTGTTATTGGTAAGATAAAGAGTGGGTGTGGCCTGTTTATCGTGAGTTATGCTACTTGTGGGGGAGAGAGATGGAGCTTTGTCAGTTTGGCTGTTCATAACATCTCTTTGGCAGACTGATTGCAAGGGATACAGGCCTAAGTCCATCTTTGCCAAGCGTAAATCCTAAGCAAAAGACAAAGTCAAGCAACTGCGGGCGGTCGGTAGTTGGATGGGTGACCGCTGGTGGCAAAAACTTGAGTTCTTCCGTGCTTCGTGCATGTAAAGCCGTGGGCTCGGTTGTTATTGATAGATAGCGGTTGCTAAGCCATGCCGGAGGCCTTCGGGCGGCTTGAAAACTTCCGACACTTGGGTTGGCCACTCCCCCTCTGGTCAAATCTGGTCACAGCGTGGTGAAGTATTCTCTAGGCCTCCTCAATGATAAGAGATCCGGAGAAACCCGTGATCAGTGTAGTGGGCCAATGGGTAAAAGCCAAGCCAACTTAAGCTCTGACTAAGAGAGTGAATGTACTTACAAGGACCCCTGATTTGAAATACATTTTGAAATTATCGATAAAAATCGATAACCCTTTCCGTTTTCCATCCCTAACCCTTTTAACAACTGCCTGAGTACTAACACATCACAACACTGAACGCTGCAATAACCATTCAAGTATCTTCAGAGCAATATGGACTCTAAGGCACAAAATATAAGTCATAATTTACCATAAAAACTTTTTTTGGAAAAAAACTTGGGTAGGAACCTGTACGTCATTGCTAGAGGTAATTTTACAGCGTAGGTACTTTAAAAATGCACCTTAATTCGTTGCGCTAGGATACAAATCACGTTGCATTGTTGGTAATGACACTTATTTGCTGTTTTTGGTACTTACAATCAAGCAACGCAATTCATAAGGATATATTAGGCCGATATATTCTCATAACTGAGAAGACCTACATTAGGTATATAAAATTATACTCGAAAACTATACGATCTGGAATTCGTTAGAATAGCATGGCACACGAATGCCCGCTTTTCCGCCTATTGCGATTAAGGTAGGTACATTTAAGATTGACGGCGGAATCTAAAAATTCCATACGATCGGCGACTCAAGTATAAGAAGAATTGAGGGGATAGGTTAGGCAAATGATTTGACCAGAGAACTCCTGAATAGCAGACCCTATACCGCTTTTGCTTTAACATTTCAATTGCATCAATAGATCAATACAGATATCCTACTATCCTACTAATCCTACTAATATTATAAATGCGAAAGTTTGTAAGGATGTATGTGTGTGTGTTTGTTGCTCTTTCACGCAAAAACTACTGAACGGATTTTCATGAAACTTCGCAGTAGGTAATATAGCTTAGACATCGGAATAACATAATTTGTTAAAATTTATAGAGATTTTTGAAGGGACTGGTTTCCCGAAGCGAAGCGAGGGCGGATTTTCTAGTTTAACATATTTTAGCAAAGAACAGATAATAAATAGGTACCTACATACTGGGTGTAAATCCCATGTTTATGTTTAATATACTTTTTCCTCGAACTATAGTAGGCACTAATTTTTTTCCTGAGATTCTAAAAAAATTGGTTCGCATCATATTTTTTTTATCTAAGAACAGTTTAAGTAACATAGCAAAACATGTATTATGTAGTACGTTCCCCTGCCGCCATGACAACTGTGACCTGTGACCGACACAGAACTAGACTTAATTTAGGAATTAGGATGGTTCTTCGTGTTCTTCCCTCTTGGACATCAATCAACGAAATCAAGAGATACTTATAACTCTAACATAAAATCCGACTTGAACATAGTCGAAGTCAATTAAATATTATGGATTATTGGGGATAACTCAAAAACTATTCGTCAGACCGTGACCAAACTTTGAGACTACATGACAAGCACCAGCTATCGATTATAAAGATCGATAAAATCGGTACACAAATGACGGAAAAATAAAATCTCTATAGCTACAAGCTAAATTATGTAGGCGTCGATTAAGAACCTCCTCATTTTTTTGAAGTAGATGTACTTAATATAGTAGGTAAAATCCCCTGAATACAGTGCTAAATTTAAGTCTGTACGGACTAATGACTAACCAAAGTTTATAGGCATCGGATGAAAGGGAACTGGTTTCAGAACTGATGAACGCTTTCAACCGGTTCGAAGGATTCGAACGTTTTTGGACGGTTTTTCTTTAATTTTGTTCAGAATTATGGCGGCGGCTATTTGCTCAGTTGGCGAGTTGATTGCTTGCGAAGCGTTGCAGTTCGCCAAGAAATTATAATTCTTCTGTGAAATTAGAATTAATCTGTATTAATTAAACGCTTACTAAAATATTCATGTCTGTATCTACCTACACCAAAATAAGTATTCACTTTGATTTTTTTTATCGTGCACTTTCTATTTTTTATTTCATAACCTCCAAAAAAACTTCAAAGCAAGAAATCTGTCAAAGTTATTCGTGAAAAAACCCGCGATTAAATCTAAGGTTTAGATTTATCGTCTACGGTACTCTAAATACAAAACTTTCAAATGTGGGATAAATAGTTTGCGCGGGAGAAATCACTCATTGATAATACGAGAGCGCGCCAAGACGCAACACTTTTCTGTTATCAAAGGCAAAGGTTTAACATAGTGCCAAGGAAAAAAGCATTCGAGAAAATAGTGGATTGTGCGTGTGTTGACATTACTGGATTGTAATTAGGTGAGTTCAAGTGTTATTGGAATTGGAGCTTTTATTGGTGGTAATAAACTGATTAAATTATTTTGAATAATTAACATTAATTTACTGTGTTATCTGTGCGTTGTTGTAGCGTTCGATTTAAGGGAATGTTTTGTTTTAAAATTAAGTTGATTGAACTTTTGTTCTTTTTTTAATTTTAGTAAAAATATAGTGGTTACAATCATTGGGTTACAAATATAAATCTTTCGGCAACAAAAATAAACATTATTAATTCGTAACCGTGATTATATATTGATTTTTGTAGCTTATTAATTTTTAAAATAGAAATAGCCGCAAGATGTTTTTTCAAAAATATAGAATTACTAGCTGACCTGGCCAACGTTGTTTTGCCAAATAATCTTAAGGGTGAACAACTCTTATCACTAAGGAGTATGAAAAATAGATAGTAGCCGATTCTCAGACCTACTGAATATGCATATAAAATTTGGTAAAAATCGGTAAAGCCGTTCCAGAGGAGTAAGGTAACTAACATTGTGACACGAGAATTTTATATATAAGATAACAGTATTTCTCCATTATTTAATAGATGTTATTATATATAAAAACCTTCATCTTGAATCACTCTACCTATTACAAAAAACCGCATCAAAATCCGTTGCGTAATTATAAAGATTTAAGCATACAGACAAACAAACAGACAAAAATAGCGACTTTGTTTTATACTATGTAGTGATTATCCTCTTCTTTGTTACATAGAGGCTTTAAAAACACATTTTTTGCGTAAAAAATAAACTACAGATACAATTTTTTTTTTATAAAAACAGAATGGAAAATATTGTTTTTTCCTGTTTTACGTGCATTGCAAAAAATAAATATTAATCACTGGTCGGTAATAAATTCCTTTGTCCTGCCTATCGCCATACCTGCCACTGAATGCCCTTATGAGGTGATGCAGTAACTGACTAGATAATGACGGAAATACATTTCATCGACATACTGGAATCTGGTTTGAAGTCGGCCATTGCTGTAGGTTCACCATGATTTATGATCGAAATTTAGGGATACATTTTTCTGGCCAATGTGTTAGATTGTCCCGTGGTAGATGAAAAGATATAAATGAAATGAGAGTCAAAGCCTAATATTTGTATCGAACCTAGGACCTTTGTAACGATCCACTATCCACATCGTGTATTTCTTAGGCACTGACAAATCCTATACAATTTTTCACTTAGCCTCCATCCGTATCGTGCGATAAGGAACTTCGTTTTTAAAATAAATAAAGGAAAATTAATATTAATTACTGATTTAGAAATCAGTAGCTAATCCTATTACAGTACCTACCTTGTCTCCATTGACAATACCTATCTTATCATCGGCTTTATAAAAAAAGCAAAACAATATTACCTCTTTGTACAGTGCCACAAACTTATCTGGCCCGGTGGCGAAAATTGGAAATAATGCAAATGTTATACTGTTGTCAGTCAAATACAAAGACAGTAGCGCCCCTCTAACCGGGTCAGATAAGTTTGTGGCACTGTACATGTTACTATTGACCAGTGATGGGTGAAATTTAATCATAATTATAGATTACGATTACTAGTACAATCCATCAATTCCATGACGACCCGAATGGCGCAATGGTTAACACACCGGATCGCTGTTCCGAGGGACCTGGGTTCGATTCCCAGCGAGGCGGCAATTTGAATGATGAGTTTAAATTTCCGTTCTTGGTCTGGGTGTATGTCCTTGTCTTGTGTGTTGTCCAAGGCACCCACGACACAGGGAATCCTAGTGTGGGGCTATGAGTGTGTAGCGTTATTTATTTATTTATTCTATTTCATATGGAAATCGTTTAAATGGCAGGTTTAACAAATGTCAGCTTTCCGTCCCTACGATTAAGGCCATTGTAGATTGACGGCGTAAATATAGGTATTATAACTTTTAACAAAATAGAACCGACTTATAAACACGATGCTGAAAACCGTATAAAAATCGGTTCAGCCAAACAATATGCTTAAAACCTTCTCCTAAGTCTGAAAAATACTATGCTGAAAACCGCATCAAAATCGGTTCAACCAAACGCGAGATAATCGCGAACAAATATACATACGTACATACAGGTCAAACTGAGAACCTCCTTTTTTGAAGTCGGTTAAAAATACCGTAAGTAATTTTAGCTTACACGCTAAATTGAACTGTGTGCACAGGTAATAAAGGAGATGTTTCAAATCCGGCCCACAATATGTACAGTACCACGAAAAATCGAGAAAATTCCATGGAATTCGGGAAAAATAAAGATAAATTACCTAAATGCATACTTTTCTGGTACAAAAATTGTATCTATCATTTAATTTTACCAAGTTTCAACATGGCGTCTTAACAATTTGTCATTGATCACAGATCACGAACTGTCTACTGTCACTTTAATATGACAGAAATGTACGTACATATGTCAAACTTCAATCAAATCAACCAACGTGACATGTGATGACAGCTTACCGCCATGACGGATTTTTGTTTTTGTGTTGCAATTTCAATTGTATATTTTTATGTTTTACCAAAAAACTAAACCAATTTGAAGTGATTGGATAGTTAAAAACTGTTTGAATTGCGATTCTCCATATTTTAGTATGGTGTACAAAGTGGTGGCCGGGGCTCCATACATTTTGAAACAACTCCTTTGTTTTTAGCAGGGAGTGCCAGTTCGATATTCTAGGCGACTGAGAATTTTTAGGCAAAGCCTATGATAGATATTATTTGAAAATCAAAGGGCAAAAGGATCTTGACTGACAGTCAGACAGACAGATGAATAACATTTGAAGGAAAACAAAGTAAATAATTAATACTTTAAAGGTTCCAGTTTTTTTGAGGTACGGGAATCGTAAATAATTATCCAAGTAGAGATGACAAAATTTTCTCGACAGATGTTGCTCGAATTGAAATGCGGCTAGCTGTCAAATAAACAAAGAATATCGAAATCGGTTCACCCAGTACTAATTTATATATGAGATAAACATAAAAAAGTCGAATTGAGTAGATATTTCTTCCTCTCTTTGAAGTCCGCTTAAAGGACACTTGCCACCTGCTTAAAAATTCTAGGACATTCGACAATCCCTGATATTTCTACCGTGTGGTAAACTGCCAGGGTGAACGTAACACAGAGTAGTTACAAAGTTGCATCGGTAACTAACCTATGGCAAGAGATAATATAGTTGACTGGCTTGCGTGATAGATTAGCGGGTTCGAAACCTGGAGCTCCAATACCATAATTTTGTCACGTTTCTAGCACGGTGCGTTTAAAACAGGTCGGATCGCTGTTTCAAGGGTCCTGGATTCGATTCCCAGCCTCGAACGAACAGTAGGCATGAATCTTGCCTTTGGTATCCTGTACATTTGTAAGGTGCGATAAAGTTAAAAAATGTAGGTATACCTAAAAATACTTACGTGAGTATCGTAGAATACTCGGTTGGAACCAAGTTATATTGAATCTGAACATTTGACATATTAAGTCATCTGACAGCTAATTTACCTGACCTGACAGCTGGCACCTTATTGGTTGGAATAAATAAATGATTGTCCAATAACCACGCATCTATAACTAGGTTTAACTAATAGCAACCAATAATGGCGCATCTACAACTGGGCTCACCCAATACACATTCCCATTTCAATCACACAAAAATCTTACACTTTTCATTTCCTAAGTTCCTTCTGTCCCGTGCGATAAAGAATTTCATTCCAATAATCTGTTGACATATTCATAACCTTGCAGTAGTATTCCCTGTGTCGCTAACCTGGTCAAAACAATAACATATCACTGACACACACAATTAAGAATTAAGAAAGCAACCGAGCATGCAGCACCTTCCGCTGCCGCCATGACAACTGTGACCGACACAGAACAAGACTACATCGGGACTAGGGTGGTCAGTCAGCAAACCATGTTAGAACCTCAGACCAATAAACTATAGACGGCGTGCCGTGAACAAAAAGCGTGAAGCCGGCAAAAAGTCTGCCTCGCCTTGTAATTTGTAATACACACGGCGGCACTCACACCAAAACGACTTTTTCATCCCACCTATTCGAAAAAGACGACTTGGTTCGGTCTTAAGGGGATCCAAAGTTGGTGTTTTCTATTTAGCGGGCGGGAATGAATTTTCATATAACTTTTCCTGCCCGTTATTTAAATAGCGGGCGGGAATGAATTTTCATATAACTTTTCCTGCCCGTTATTTAAATAATAGTCGGGTTAGTCGGGTTAGTCGGGTTAGTCGGGTTAGTCGGGTTAGTCGGGTTAGTCGGGTTAGTCGGTTTAGTCGGGTTAGTCGGTTTAGTCAGTTTAGTTAGTTTAGAGACTGTGACAGTATTATTCCTGAATTTGAGGCGACTTTTATTTTCTCATAGGGGGGATGAAAAGTAGAGTGTATCACTCGGGAGCAAGTATATTTTTGGCTCGGGCGACGTACTTTGAATCCCTCGCTACGTTCGGGATTCTACTAAAGAATCCCTCGCTACGCTCGGGATTCTACTCTAGAATCCCTCACTTCGCTCTGGATTCAAAAAACGCCCTCGCCGAAAAAATATTACTTTGCACCCTTGTCATACAATCTACTATTGTGTTCTAAATAATAAAAAATGAATGAAGCTTTGTGTTCCAAAAAATAAAGTTTAAATTTGTTCTAGTTCAAACTGTCAACATAGGGCATTCTATTGGTTTCGGGCTTTTACAAAGACCAATTGATATTGAGATCACCAACGCGAATCTTCCCAAACCGACGGATATTTGACATGTAAGATAACATTCTAGAAATTAGTAATTTTCCTCGGCGTGTTGACGAGCTGCCCTCGCGTGACCCACCGTAGATTGATAGCACTATCACGTTCATAATTTATCATTATCGCTACAGCTATTTATAATAACTTCATTGACTTGTGCAAAACAGCTCTCGGTCATAGAACAAATAGGCGGCGCTAGCATGAGCTATTCTCCCCCCCTCGTCGCTTTAACTACTCAGATGATATCGGTTTACTTTTATTGAAATGTCTCGTGCCGCCCGCGTGCAGTTCACTCCTTGTACGCCCGCTTACGGTAGCCCTGTTGTATGAACTTTATGCACCATCACCAACTATGTTGCATGTATTTGATAGGTATAGAATTTGTTAAAATTGCATCGCACAAACTCCAGCTTCCGTCTCTTAGTTTAAAGTGCATTGCAGATAAATGGCGATAGTAGATAATGCCATAAGTAAATTTTGCTTTCAAGGTAAATTGAATTGTGAGCACTGGTGATACAAACATAAAAAAACCGGCCAAGTGCGAGTCGGATTCACGCAAGAAGGGTTCCGTATCATTATGTATAAAAACGCCAAAAAATCTGGTCTATTGTATGAAAGCCTCACTTAAATATTTTATTGTTTTATTGTAGCCACATAATTATTAGCCACAACGCCATCTCTTGGACCGAAAGGTAACTAAACTCGCTGAGGCTTCGAAAGTTGAACGAACACTTAAATATTTATTTTATTCTGTTTTTTAGTATTTGTTGTTGTAATGGCAACAGAAATACATTATCTGTGAAAATTTCAACTGTGAAACTATTACGGTTCATGAGATACAGCCTGGTGACAGACGGACGGACGGACGGACGGACAGCGAAGTCTCAGTAATAGGGTCCCGTTTTACCCTTTGGGTACGGAACCCTAAAAAGCATACTTACATACGGTCGGATTGAGAACCTCCTTCTTTTTTGGAATCGGTTAAAAATTGTTTTAGTGGGAATATCGCTTACGACTCAAAAATATAGGCAGGGGCATTCCCGTGCATTCAGATAGTTATAGTAACTTGATTTAATTTAACTATCAAGTTAATTCATATGATAAAATCATTCAACTTCTTTCATCATTCATTAGGGACTTAGATATTGTATGATGTAAAACGTTGTTCTACGAACACATTAATTTCAATTTAATGGTGTTATGATTGGCGATGCTTATTACAGTAATGAGTATTGAACTTATATACTGGGAAACGTTATTTATTATGTAAATAGTTAGCAAATGAGCCGATCATTTGATGACATGTGGGCACTATCGGTAAAGGTGTTGCCAGACCAATCGATCGATCGTCAATAGACGACATCGATCGATGGCGGAATGGATTAGTGCGGCCGCACACCAGAGATACATTTGTATTACATTAATTGTAGCAATTGAAACGCGACATATATATCGCCCCCCTATATTTGCATGTAAACCCGCACATCAAGGACACATTTGTAGTAGGTGCAGTTGGTGGCGAGGCATTTTTCGCGCTACAAGAATTGAAGATCGAACACGTTCGTTTTATGTGGCACCGTGCTTCAAAAATGTCAAAAATGACGTTACGAAAATGAAAGACAATACAACTAGACGCTACAATTTGTGCTTCTATTCCGATGTGCGTATACTCAATACGTTTGTCGCCGCGTAAATGTATAGCAATAATTTTGACGTTGTAAATATATGTTGCGAGTGTGGTGCCAGTCTGCGGCCTCACTTAGTCGACGTCGATCGATAGTTCCTACCAGACCAATCGATCGATCGGTGCGGATCGATGCTGTCGATCGAAGATCGATCTATTGGTCTGGTAACACTCTAAGACATCATTAAGATTAAAGTTTGTCCAAAGAAGGAATACTAACAAATGAATAGCTTGAAAAACTTAAACTAAGACTAATGTCTGTCATATCTTAGGACACTATGGACTATGATATCGTTCTTCTAAGGTGTCCCTATATTGTCACAAGTCAGGGTTAAGGCACTTCTCACACAACGCTATTCATGAGCTACGCGACTGCAACGCTACCCAGAATTAGTATGTATTTGACACTATGTAATGACAGGACGATGCGTCTTCTGTCAGTTAAAAGTGTCAAATACATACTAATTCTGGGTAGCGTTGCAGTCGCGTAGCTCATGAATAGCGTTGTGTGAGAAGTGCCTAAGACTTAAGTATTTAATCGATTTCAAAGAAAGGCAGAGATTCTCAATCCATACTAATATTATACATGCGAAAGTCTGTCTGTCTGTCTGTCTGTCTGTCTGTCTGTCTGTGACGTTTTCACGGCTAAACCACCGGTGCGATTTGGATGAAATTCGGAATGAAAATAGTTGAAGACCCAGAGTCACATATAGACTACTTTTTTTTTCAAAAATCAACCCCTAAATGCTTGAAATAGGGGATGAAAGTTTGTATGAAAAATCTAAACCGCCTGACCGATTTCGATGAATTTTCCCAGGAAGATAGTTGATGACGTATCTTCTTCCCCACTTCCCCGGTTCGCGATATAAACGAATTCCACGCGGGCGAAGCCGCGGGCAAAAGCTAGTTCGCCTATATTTTACTTTGTACTGGATGAACCGATTTTGATTTTGTTTTGGTATTTGAAAATTAGTTCCACATGAATCGACTCCATCCATAGTAATGGAATCGAGAAACATCTGGCAAGTAGTTTTTGAGCTATCGTTATCCATCGATCGTTGTACTCAATTATTTGTACCTAAGTTAGTTGTTAATATAGCTACGGGTATCAATATCTATCCATGTTGAAGTCGATTTATTTGTAACTTACTTAATGAAATACCTACCTGCTCTTGTTTCCAGAAGGCATGGAGATAGAGACAGCGAACTGCAAGCAGCGGGTGTCGGCATGCGACGACCTGGAGATGCTCTCCGTGGACAGGCCCATCAAGATCGACCTGTGAGTACCAACATGACCTGAAATATAGCTAAAAAATCAATAATTCACTTTTACGCCAATAACGGTAGTTGTATAGTCAAGCTTACCGCCAGCGCAGTTGACCCGTGCCGATGAATGTCACTACAAAATAGTATTTTCAACACACTTGCTCGTAAAGTTGCTATTTTTTCTTTAGTCTTACGCCCGGAATGCGGTTTATTACACAGTAGTGCGTTTTACTTTTCATTGCCGCACTAGTGTTTTTCTTATTCCACTTTTTTTTTAATATCCGTAAAGAGGTTGTTACCAAAAGATTTATTATTTTGTAAATAAATAAACTTGTTGTACTTAGTCAAAATCTGATATGATAAGTCTAATTATCTATTAAAGCATTTAAAAAATACAATATTTTAAATCATTAATTACCGTAAATTCTTATTAGAAATACATAATTATTTAGTTTAATATATTGTGGCTGAATAGCGGTGTTCTTTGTCTCTGGACTTAACCTGCGCGCCTGCGCGCGCATAGTTATTCAACCAAAGATACGGCGCGCGAAAAAATAAAATAAACCTCGGCGCCATTTTGTGCAAACATTTGTTCGTTTATAATTTGCTGATTTGTGACTGAAAAATGTCGATACCTAATTGTTTTTTTCCTCGCAAGTGTGTTGAAAAACGTCGTAGGTATGATACGCGTGCGCTTTGTTCACTACAGTCTTGGCTCTATTACAGCCCTCGCCTTGCGGCTCGGGCTGTGCAATACCGCCTCGACTGTAATGACCAACTTCGCGCACTTACTTATATCATAATGTACTATAGTATGATTGCCTTAGCATGTTAGCTATTATTATTTTTATTTCTGTACACGGTCTTTCTACCGTTAAATATACCACTTTCCAGTCATAGGTCTGCTGGAAGAGATTTCATAAGAAATAAGCAATACCTTTGTACCATCCTTACTTAACCAATTTTGTTAATTTTGTATCCATGTGTACATAAATATAAAAATAAATAAATAAATAAATACAAAAATGTACGTTATGTACGGCACGCGCGGTTCGTCGGCGCGGGTCTCTTTTCACTATGAAACGGTATAAAAGAGACTTGTAGCTCGCGACCCGCGCTTCGGTCAACCGCGCTGGCGGAAAGTTTAACTATGCAATCACCGTAATACAATTTGATACCAAAAATGCCATACCTACATCATTTTGGAGAAGAAATGATAGGTTCCTATTCTTTAAACTGCTGAACTGATTACTACTAAACATAGCTAAAACCACCGCAAGTTACGGTGTTTCAGGAGTTACGGTGCCTCAGACAACCACGTCAAATTTATAACACCCCTCTTTTTAGATCGGGGGTTAAAAACGAAACAAAATAACTTCGAAATTGATAAAACTAACAAGCAGTCCGCCCGCGGCTTCGCCTGTGTGGAAGTCGTTTTTTTTTCATTTTCATCCCCTATTTCAACCCAGAGGTTGGTTTCTGACATAAATGTCTAAGCCTATGTTTGGGTTTTCAACTTCTTCTTTCAATTAATGGCTTTCATCCATTAATTGTCCACTAGTGAGCACTACTAAACACTCTCCTTATTATTAAGGAGGTCTAGTGCATATTCCACCATGCACACTACCAAGTACAGTCGAATTACAAAATACAGACGAATTAAGAGCCTCCTCCTTTTTTCAAAGTCGGTTAAAAATACGGCAACAATAACCACATCTCATTTTCAGACAATCCTCTTTAATTTAATTTATTGTATCCTCTTTCATTTGTATTGTATTGTATTGTATTGTATATCGCGTAGTTTCGCGATACGATAATCCCGAGCTTAACGACAAATATCTAACGATAGCGCGTTATGAATAAATCATTGAACGGAATCCAAAAGACGCATTAATTTTAATAAACACGTGATAAAAGTTCTTGTTTGTGAAGAAATGCTAGTTATCAATTGAATACTGAAATAACAAGCTTATCGTACGACCTAGATCGACTTTGTATGGTCAGTGCGTATTATTATTAGAACTTAGTTTTTATTGTCAACAACCTACTAAAAAATAGACTAGCTTCTCGGGATTATAAGTCTACTTGCTTCCACCCGCAGGCTTCGCCCGCGTGGAAATCGTTTAAACTTCACCCTCCTATTTCAACCCCTTTGGGGTGGAATTTCAAAAAATCCTCCCTTAGTACTTCCCTACACTCTCCAAGGAACATATGTGCCAAATTTCAGCTTCTACCGTTCAGTAGTTTCGGCTGTGCGTGGTCTGTCAGTCAGTCACTCAGTAACGCAAGAGCTGTTTTGTATCTTTATACCTATTTATTATTTTTTTTAAATAAAGGCAGCAAACAAGCATGCAGTACCTTCCGCCGCCGCCCATGACAACTATGACCGACACAGAACAAGACTTACACTGTAGTCCAGTCAAAGAATGCCTTACAAGAGAGCCTAGAGTGTGTGAACGGGAGCCAAAGCGATTTCTTCAGAAACGTACTCAGGGTTGCTAAAATAAAAATTTCCAATTCTTGGCTTTGCCTCCTCAATAATGAAGAGATATATATACCCGTGCTCAGTAGTGGATCTCGCCTCACCACAAGGAAACCTCACATGGATAACGTTTGAATTAATTATCAAATTTTATATCTTTCCAGAGAAATATCCGGTTTAGATGTGCTGATAGCGGAACTACACAGGGTGTTCTCACGGGACCACGTTAATATACAGGATGTTCAGAAACTGATGGCAGGCTATAAGTCGAACCCGAAGGATTGGAAGAAATACGCCAAGTTCGACAGATTCAGGTAAGAGAGTCTATCATCGCACTACCTGAAGTGTGACGTTTTTCTTGATCATCCCTCCGAACATTGTTTTTTGCGTCGTTGTATAGTGGATAAGATAATTTGTTTCTGGGTTGTGGGTGTAAAGTAACGTAATCGGACCTTTGTTTCACGTTATTATTGTCTTCGCTGAGCAATGAAAAATATATAGTTTATACAGCAAGTAAAAGTAAGGTAAGAGAGCTAGATTTCTGAAAAATAAAAAAAGGTCAAAAACGGTGTCACTTTTACTAAAACGATTTTTTGAGATCTGGTAGGTCTCTCTCCAAGCTACCTTCCATTTCAGTTTGTCATACAACTTACGGGACACCCTGTATATCTCATTTTCTAAGCGGCATAATAACATGACGCCGCTTTTTTACGTGGAACTCTAGCAAATCTAGCAATACATGTGCGTGTAGCGGCGCCACCTACAGTAGTATGAACGCGCCGCACTTGAGATGCTGACCAAGCATTACACCACAAGCACCGAGTATAGTAAACAATACACTACACATGCGTCATACTGAGACTGACCAATCATAAGACGTATCCTCAACCGCGCTAACGAAGCTTCTCAAGAATCAAACTATATACCTACATTAAAAATGGCCGAAGTTAAAGTTTTTCTTCCACATACGAAAACCGCATCTTATCGCAGTAGTTTTTATGTGTTGCCCAGCCAACATAATAGACAGATACACAAAATTTCGATTACTAATATTTTTGGCTTGTTATGGCTCTATGAACACCATTCATAGATTTTTTTAGTTTCCCCCCTGCCCATTGTTTTCCCGCGTAGAATTTTTTTTCAGTTTTTCCCCTTTTTTCCCTCCAAAGGAGGTATTTCCAAAAATCCTCTCTTAGTGCTCCTCCCCACAACCATAGCGACCTACATGCCACTTAAGTTTATCTAGTAGTTTCAGCTATACATTGTCTGTCAGTCAGTCACTCAGTAACGCAAGAGTTTTATATATGGCTACAACCCATTAATGGCCCACTATTGAGCACAGGTCTCGCCTTAGAATTGAGGAGGCCTACAGCATACTCCACCACGCTGCTCCAGTGCGGATTGATGGAGGGGTTAGTGGCCAACCCAGTGTCAGAAGTTTTCAGGCCGCCCGAAGGCCTCCGACGTGGCTTAACGACTGTTATCTATCGACAATAACCGGGACCGACGGCCTTACGTGCCCTCCGAAGCACGGAAGCGCTCAAGAAATTTTGCCACTAGCGGTCACTATCCAACTACCGACCGCGCCCGCTGTTGCTTAATTTTGTCGATCATGTGAACGACGCAAGCCGCCGAGCTATGAGCGCTTCAGTTTTATATATATGGCTTGGTATATATAGACTTTCAAGTATATAAATAAGACATTTACTATTATATTTTGTTGCTATGTTGTGTGTGATGCAACATAATAATATGACGCGTCTTATTGACACTTTTTAGTGCGATAATATTATCTGCGCCTACGCAAGTTGCATGACAACACTTGTTATTAAGATGATATCGACTTTGTTATTGTTGTAATTTGTTAAAATGAATAACAAAAGCTTCGGCCCCCTACAGGCCATTGATTTTAAAGAGGATCTAGTAGATATTATTAGGTACTTACTTATTTTTGTTTTAAAAACAATTGTGTTCCGATGGAAAAGTGTGGATCTTTATGAGTTTATTGAGGCGACCATCTCAGTAATTTATTATCTGTTCTCACAGTTCAATTTAGCTTGTAAGCAAAATTTACTTAAGGCATTTTCAATTCTCGCCATCAATATACAATGCACCTTAATCACAGGAGCAGAAAGCTGGCATTTGTTTGAGTTTAATTAAAACGAATTTCGTATAGAATGAGAATGCAGCATAAGTGAATTTAACTTGTACCTAGAATTTGGTAGCTATACCATTTTGCTGAATCATTAAAGAAAATTCGTAGAAAGTTGCAAGTTAATTTCTCTACCATGAGTAACTCTCACTGAATAATAAAAATGGCGTATAAACGATTCATTATATGTACTCATTTAAAGATTGGCTTAAAGACCTTCAAACATCTTTATTCAAATATCTCCTATATACCATAATATTTCCCATATTTCTTAATAATAGACCAACTATATGACAGTACGTTTAAGAAAAATGTTTGCTAATTTATGTAGTTAGCAAATAAAAATAGGTTAAAACAGCCCAATTTCCAAAAGATACAACAAAAGTTGAAATATCGAAAATGGTGTCGCTTTTACTTAAAAAAATTACCCGCTTCAAGCTAAACTCTAACGTCTCTAACAGTAAACTCTTCAGTTCAGTTCAATACGATAAACTTATCTTACAAAATAAGGAACATCCTGTACCAGTTCGGTACGACAAACACGTCATATAACTTAAGGGACATCCAGTATCAGTTCAGTACGACAATTTTCTCGTACAACTGAGGCAACACCCTGTATAAACCAGATACATTATTCTAACAGCTTAATCCCATTCCAGATATACGAGGAACCTGGTGGACGAAGGTAATGGCGCCTTCAACATCATGATCCTGTGCTGGGGCGCCGGTCATGCATCAGCTATTCATGACCACGCCGACTCGCATTGCTTCATGAAGGTGCTTAATGGGAGTCTGGAGGAAGTAAGGTAATCATCAGCTTCATCATGTAGTCATATAGTACCAGTTGACGACCCTGTAGCCTAGTTGGTAGCGACCCTGCCTGCGACGCGAGGGGTCCCGGGTTCGATTCCCGGCCGGGGCAGATATTTATGTGGCAGATAAATATTTGTACCCCGGTCATGGGTGTAATTGTAATGTGTTATATGTGTAGTCCATGCCACCCGCGACACAGGTACCTGGTAACCTACTGCGGGGGTATGAGTGTGTTAGCGTTTATAGTCCTAGTGCGGGTAGGCGGAGTTCAATAAACTTTGAGAACATAATGGATATAATATATTGACAATCCTTGTGACGCCATGGTTTGGCGTGCGAAGGGCCCTGGGTTCAATTCCCAGCGAGGCGGAAATTTGAATGATGAGTAAAATTTACGTTCTTGTTCTGGTTATGTGTTCTTGTCTTGTGTTGTCTATGGCACCCACGACACAGGGATTTTTTTATTTTTATTTTATTCAGCTTTCTTTCGATTCCTTCACCGAAACAATTGATAATTCCAGATAAAGAATTTGTGACAATTCGCAAACATCCTTGTATGCAAAGTAATAGCACATAATTATCTCCCTCCCACTTAAGAACATGCAATGACACAAAAATATACACACCACATAACCATTACCAAGTTAAATAAATGATGTTTTAACTCATCGTTTCCATAATTTTAAATTAAATAATTATAAACTATTTCAGATACGACTGGCCAAACACCGCAGAACCGGAAGTCATGAGAAAGTTCAAAAGAAAAAACTTGAAACGTTCCACGTCAAGCGAGACTGACTTAGACAAGATGGCCGACAGCAGTGAAAATGGCGACAGCGGAAACGAGAGTTCTGTTGGCGGGAATGGCAGTGTAGAAAATGGAGAAACTGCCGAAGATGATTATTATGATCTGCATGAAATGGAAGAGATTAGCAGGACGAGACTTGAAGTGGATGACGTTTGCTATATCAATGGTGAGTGACTATACATTTAATAGTAGATAGAGTTTTGGAAATTAATATTAATTATGAGAATGTTAGTTAAGGCCGTACCATATTTTCTGTGCAATTTTCTTCACTATTTTATGTTTTAATTTACAAAAAAGTAGACAAGCTACTGATGGTAAATGGTCACCGTAGGCAAAGGAATCACCGACGCATTGAAAAAAAGGACTGGCATCCTGGCACATTATCATTGGACATTGGTGAGAGGTAACCTCCAAGAATCTGCGGTTAAAGCCTTGGCTGTTGCTCAGCAGGTTTCACCAGGGAAGTTTGACTTGAACGTAAGGAAGCCAGTAACAGTAAAACTAACTGTAACTGTTTCTCGTCACGCAGCCGCTTCTTTGTCTTGATGCTTCGCCTGGTAGAAGATCTCCCTTTGCTAAATAGCAATTTGCATGACCTTTTCCAGATGCCCTGGGCTTGCATCGGATGGAGAACCCATCGCACGTGGACGGCGCAGTCTCCCTCCACCTGTACTGCCCGCCGTTCAACAGCTGTCGAGTCTTCGACGCGCGCACCGGGAAACCCACAGAGGTCAAGGTCACCTTCTGGTCTTTGTACGGCAAGAAGGTCAAAAGGGTGAGTATTTTAAACTTTTTATATTCTAGACATCTATGGAAAAAGTTTTTAAGTCTTTTTTTCATCGTACTACCAACACAGCTTTGCTGTAATAGATATTTAAATCACCATTTAAAGGAGATTAACACCATTTCTATGGTCATCAGCAATAGTAAGATACATTAGATAAAACACAAGGAAGAGGCTAGAAAGAAAATACTGGCTCTCAAGTCAAGGCGATTAATTTACCGCCTGATTTAGCAGGAGAACAATTTATTATAATATATTAATACTTAAAGTTAATTGTTCTTTAATCGTTCATTATCTCACGGTGAAAATGTAAACAAACAGCTGATAAATACAAAGGTCACGAGGTCAATAGAACATCCGATTAATAGTTACTGCATCGAATCAAAGATGGCGCTGTTGTCATTTTGTAATTATAATCATTTTTTACAGGTAATCGAAGCTCACGCTTCAGACAGCCAGTGAAAATGGCAGGAGATGAACCAGTCAAATTAAAATGCTCAAAATCGTTTAAATGTAATTTGATTAAATTTAGTATTTTTTATTTATTAATAATTGTTATTTAATGTTAAATAATAGGGTTGAATATTTTCTACTGTAAAAAAAAACAAACTGGTGTAAATGGTTAAGATTTTGACACTTATGTTTTGAATTCGGAATACCTTTAGTCACTTAGCTTAGTCTAAAAGAGGAAATATTTTTAATCAATAATAATTTTAACTAATAATATTTTATTGATTCTTAGTATTATTTGATATTTTTTACAGAAAAATATTTAAAGACTTTATAGCCCCTATTACTTTATTGTAATTAACTAATTATTACTTATTACATAAATCATTGGCTGCCTTATAAAGGAATTAGAAAATTAGGAAATATTTTTTTAGAGTGGCTATTATTAAGTACTTCATTATTGAAGAAAAATAACAGAACTGTGTTTGACAATTATTAAATAAATTATATTTTATACAAATTGTCCAATTTAATTTCTAAAACCCTTTTTAAAGATTTTGACCAAATACATGTAAGAAAACTCCTTCGTTAGTTTATTTTTCTTAATATTATACTTTTCTTAATTTGACATCTTATGCTATTATCTATTTTTCAAGTCACAATTGACATTTTTATTTTAATATTAATTTTTAGTTTTCGTTATGTTTTCGCTATTATGTTTAGTTTTTATGATTTAATGTTTTTGAGAAACCCATGAGATAATTAAGGGCATCAAATGTGGTTTCTCTTATTGTTACAGGTAAGATTATGTTGTTATATTAGGAAAATGTGTTTAGTTCTTTACCAATATCTTTAGTTGACTTAAATGAAATAAACTCTTATTGTTACAGAGAAACGCAATTGTGTCTTTTATATTCCCTATTATAAAACCACATTTTTGCTTATATTTACTGAGAAATTTTTTAAAATGGATAAATTGAGATTCGATTTTGCTGTCAAATCAACTGCTGATGGTAAGTCGAATATTATATTATGTATAACGTCAGTACACAGACATAGTAACTATAGACAGAATCTCATGAAATCAAAAGTGAGGCAGGCTCTCTTTGCATGTGGTGCGTTTGTCAGTATTGCCATACTATGGATTTCAATTACCCAAACTAGTATAATAAAATTTTAATTGTTTATACTTTATTGTCAATTGTTGGTTTAGAGTAAGGTGTTACAACAAAAATAAAACAGTTCATAAATTTATTAAATCAATTTAATAAAATATTAAAATAACAAAGGCACCGCCATCATCAGTCGATCAATTCGCACAATACCTAAAAAGAAACACTCGCGAAGTTGAAGTGTTTCTACTGCTGTAATAATAGTTTTATGGAGCAGTTTTAGGGTTCCGTAGTAAACAAAGAACCCTTATAGTTTCGCCATGCCCGTCTGTCCGTCCGCTGTTTTACTCAGAGACTATAAGTTGTAGAAAGCTGTAATTTGGTATGAGTATTAACAATGGCAAAAAAGTCGTAGAAAAAATCTGAAAAAAAAAATTAATAATATAAATATAAATGCCTGTTGGGGGGCCCCGCTCTTCCCTATCGTTGACAGTGGTCAATAAAATAATTTACAAATATTATAGATAGGTACTTAAATCTAAGATCCCGAAGAGAAGGAAAATAAAAAGGAGTAACAAAGGAAAAGGTGAGGTAAGCCGCGTGATAGACGTAAAATGAATTCAAACACTCACGAATCATTCAGTACTAATAAAGGAAAAGGTGTTCGTTTTTGGGCTGACTCCAATATGATATTCCAAGCTTCCAATAAATTGGGGAGTATCTAAAATGTACTCATGGCAGCATTGGTTGACATTTTGTGTCAAAATAATAAAGAAATATTTATATTTTGATTTAATGTAAATATGAATTATTTTGTTTCCTTACTTGTGAAATGTGATTCCATCCAGCTTTTTAATTTTAGCAGTTTGATGTTCGCACCCTTTTATAACGCATTTCGTCATATTTGCGATCAAATTAAATTATTGTAACTGCGTCTATTAAATACGAATGACAATTCAAATTGTCAATTTGGGCTTCCTTTTTTTTTCGATGTGTGAGTTCCGCCGTGTGTGTACAAGGTTAGGCTTCTTTTTTGCGGCCTCAATATTTTATTCCCAGCATTCCGTCTATAGTTACTATGTCTGTGCGTCAGTAGCTACAACCGATGGAATGGTTTATGGATTTCCAACGGAATATCAGCCGATATATCTACATCCAGAAATAACAAACACCTCTAACTATACCAAGATAAAAAAATCATTAAATAAAAGACATCAAACAAGGAAAATTTGGATAACTTTGACAGAAGAAACTCTTAAAATATACATGGATGATAATCAAAATCTGCAATTTAATGATATTTATTTAGAGGAAATATCTGAAGAAACAAAAGATATAACATCTTCAAACCATTCAATAAATTTATTGCTACAAAAATTACTTGAAGATAAAAGAAAAAATTGTGATAACCAAAATTTAGGAAGTATAGTAAAAGATTTAATGATTGAAAAATTCACTGGTCGGAACTCGAATGCCCACCAATGGATTCAAATATTTAATAAAGAATGTGAACGTGTCCAAATTAATGAGGACAGGAAGAAAATTGAAATATTAAAATTTTTTTTAGAGAATTCCAGTGTAGACTGGTATAGTAGCATGTTGTTAAAATATACAATCGAATCAGATTGGGAAAAATGCGAGGAAAACTTTTGTCAGACCTTTGTAAATAAAGGATGGTCCCCCATCAGATACGCTCTTGGTTTTAAATACCAAAATGGAATGTTACTCGATTATGCACTAAAAAAAGAAAAGCTATTGTTGGAAGTAAGGAAATCAATTGATACTGGAACACTTATCGACCTCATAGCGTTTGGTTTACCAAATTATGTAGCTAACAGAATTGATAGGGAAAGTTTACGGGAAACAAAAGATTTGTACAAAGAAATAGGGAAATTAGAACATCTTGTGGGAAAAATTAAATATGAGAAAAAAAATACAACCTCTGAAATTAAAACAAAAAACTACGTGATGAAGCAACCATGCCAGATTTGTGAAAAAGAAAAAAAGGAAAACGGTATCACCACGAAGAAAACTGTTGGTTCAGAGAAAACAAACAAAAAGGAGTATTGAAATCAGTAAATAATTCAGAATTGGAAGTGGAGCTGAATGAAAAAAACCCACAACAACTAGATGTGCCGCCATTAATAACAGTAAAGTTAGTATTAAATGACACATTAAATATTTCTGGTATTTACGACTCGGGATCCAATGTTTCACTTATAAATGCCAAGTTATTGAAGATACAAAAGAATGATAATAAAAACGACTTACAAATGGTAAACTTGAAAACTATTAATGGTGAAAAGAAGACAAAAGGTATGGTAACATTAAAAATAAAAATATATGATTTAGAAAGATACGTGGATATTTTTATAATTGACAATGAGAATTTTAATTATGATTTCCTCATTGGATTGGACTGTATAAAAAAATTTAAATTAATGCAAGACAAAGATTTAAATATTACTCAGTTTATCAGTCCAACAGAAAAACACATATTAAGTGAAGAAAATTTAAATAATAAGATTATGGAGAATAATACTTCGATTTTAAGAAATGTCAATATTCCTGATGTACTAGGTGACAAAGAAAAAGAAATATTATCTTTATGTTCAGATATAGAAGGAAATGAAAATAAAAGTGACCAAGAATGTGAAATAAACTTCAATGAACATATAAAGTTAGAAGATTTCGAAATGTTTGTGAATCATTTAGACTTCTGTCAACAGTCAAAAATAAATGAATTAGTAGAGAAATATAAATCAGTTTTTGCTAAAGATAAATATGATATTGGCACGGTGCGAGATTATGAAGCTCATATTGACTTAATTGTAGATAAATACTGCTGCAAACGTCCATACAGATGCACATTTCAGGACAGAAAAGAAATAGAAAATCAAATATCAAAACTTTTAGAAAAAAAATTAATTGAGGAGTCATATAGCCCATTTGCTGCTCCCGTTACTCTAGCATTTAAGAAGGAAGATAATAAGAAAACTAGATTATGTATAGATTTCAGAGAATTAAATCAGATTGTAGTTCCACAGTCACAACCATTTCCTTTAATTGAGGACTTAATGATAAAAACTGTTAATTGTAAATATTTTTCTACACTAGATATAAATTCAGCTTTTTGGTCAATTCCGTTAAAAATTCAGGATAGATATAAAACTGCATTTGTTACACAGGAAGGTCACTTCCAATGGACGTGCCTCCCGTTTGGATTAAAAACGGCTCCAGCAATTTTTCAAAGAATATTGAGTAATATAATAAGAAAACATAAATTGTCTGACTTTGCCGTAAATTACATTGATGATATTTTGATATTTTCAAAGACGTTCGAAGATCATTTACAACATTTATCTAAACTACTTGAGGCAATACTAGCTGAAGGCTTTAGATTGAAATTCTCTAAATGCATATTTGCAAGTAATTATGCTAAATATTTAGGTCATATAATAGAAAATAATTCAGTGAGGCCTTTAAAAGACAATTTGACTGCAGTAAAAAACTTTCCAGTTCCAGAGACGAAAAAAAATATACGTCAATTTCTAGGAAAAATCAATTTTTACCACAAATTTATGCCTCACAGTTGCATCGACTTGGATCCGTTACATAATCTATTGCGAAAAGATGTGAAATTCATATGGTCAAGGGAATGTCAGATATCTTTCGATAAAGTAAAAAATCTATTATGCACAGAACCAATTTTAAAAATCTTCGATCCAGAAAAACCAATTAGTATTTTCACGGATGCAAGTATCAAGGGAATAGGAGCTGTATTAAAACAGGATGATGAAAATGGAGAAAGCAAGCCTATAGCTTATTTTTCAAAAAAATTAACAGAACCGCAAAAAAAGAAGAAGGCAATTTACTTAGAATGTCTGGCAATAAAAGAAGCTGTTAAATATTGGCAGCACTGGCTTATGGGACGAAAATTTGTGGTTTATTCTGATCATAAACCTCTGGAAAATATGAACATTAAGGCTAGAACTGATGAGGAACTTGGTGACTTAACTTATTATTTATCTCAATACAATTTTAAAATCAAATATAACCCAGGAAAATCAAATCAAGAAGCCGATTGTTTAAGTAGGAACCCTGTACTAGACCCTTATGATAATGAAAATGATATTTTAAAAGTAGTAAATTTAATTAGCTTACAAGATATTAAAGATGACCAAAAGAACAATATATATCTACAGAATGAAGGAAAAAACATTATATTAGAGAATGAAATATATTATAAAAAAAATAAGAATAAGAAAAAAATAATACTGTCAGAAGAACTAAGTAAAAGTCTGATAAAAAAAGTCCACGATGTTTACTGTCATCTTGGGAGAACACAAATAACTAGTAAAATAACTCATTTATACACAGCACAGAACATCACTAAAAACATTAAACAAATTTGCGAAGAGTGTGAAATTTGTATAAAAAATAAATCAAGAAGAAAGGCGAAATATGGACTAATGTCACAATTAGGTCCTGCAAAATACCCATTTGAAATTGTTTCTATTGATACCATCGGAGGTTTCGGTGGGTCACGGTCAACAAAAAAATACCTTCACCTTCTGGTTGATCACTTTACTAGATATGCTCAAATTCTCACATCAAAAAATCAAAACTCTAAAGATTTTATTAAACTTGTACAAAGTGTGACACAAAACTATGCTATTGATGTAATTTTAACAGACCAATATCCTGGTATCAACTCTAAAGATTTTAAGGAATTTGTAAAAGATAACAACATGAAAATAGTTTTTACTGCTGTTGACGCACCATTTTCAAATGAATTGAATGAAAGATTGAACCAAACTTTAATAAATAAGATAAGATGTAAATTAAATGAAAATAATAAGAAAATGGCATGGACAAGTATTGCAAAGGAATGTGTGGAAAAATACAATGAAACTGAACACACAATAACAAAATTTGCCCCCAAATACCTTTTGCAAGGAAAAAATGTGGATATTTTACCGCATGAATTAAAATCAGGATGTACTAAAGAAAATCTGGAAAGAGATAGAAAATTAGCATTTGAACGTACAATGAAATCTCATGAATATAATAAAAAAAATTATGATGCCAACAGAAAGGAATATAATTTTGAAGTGGGTGATGAGGTCTATGTGGAGAATGGGAATAGATTAAATCGAAAGAAAATGGATGAACTGAGGCTCGGACCTTATAAGATTCTGAAGAAGATTTCCAATTCAATTTATGAAGTTGAAACGGGACACAAGAAAGAAGAATCTAATTTCTACCACATTACTAAGTTAACCCCAGTTAACATGTAGATGAACAATTACACGTTTTTTCACTTATAATTGTTTTTCTTGGGGGGGGAGATGTAAGAAAACTCCTTCGTTAGTTTATTTTTCTTAATATACTTTTCTTAATTTGACATCTTATGCTATTATCTATTTTTCAAGTCACAATTGACATTTTTATTTTAATATTAATTTTTAGTTTTCGTTATGTTTTCGCTATTATGTTTAGTTTTTATGATTTAATGTTTTTGAGAAACCCATGAGATAATTAAGGGCATCAAATGTGGTTTCTCTTATTGTTACAGGTAAGATTATGTTGTTATATTAGGAAAATGTGTTTAGTTCTTTACCAATATCTTTAGTTGACTTAAATGAAATAAACTCTTATTGTTACAGAGAAACGCAATTGTGTCTTTTATATTCCCTATTATATACATATTCTGAACGTTGGACTTCCGAAGAGAGGGCTTATAAATAAATAAATAACGCTTCACACTCAAAGCCCCACACTAGGATTCCCTGTGTCGTGGGTGCCATGGACAACACACAAGACAAGGACACACACCCAGACCGAGCTGGGAATCGAACCCAGAACCCTTGGAACAGCGATTCGGCGTGTTAACCATTACGCCATCCGGGTCGGTAGTAAGTTCCATCAATCCACACTGGCGCAGCTTGATCAACTTGATATAGTTTGCTCTAGGCCTCCCCAATGATAAGGAGATACCCGTACCTACTCGGTAGTGGGCTATTAATGGGTTGACGTCACCGACCTAGTTATTAATATTGTTAGTAAACTTGTTCTTATTCTGTCTTAGTAAGTGGCGACTCTAGACAACTAAATACTACACTAAATTGACCTGAGCAGAATTTATGTTAAGTCTGGATTTAAAATCTAAAGAAAAACTCAGTTAGTTACTGAATTCTAATGGTAGTGCAAAACCTAGTGTGAAGCAAAAAAAAGTACGTCAAGAAAGATGAAGAGAAAAACAGGCGATAATAGTTCATAAATTTATTTTCTAAAAAGAACATATAAAATTGTTCGTCAAAAACAAATCGTATATATAAATAATTTCACTGGTTAAACTTAAAACTTAATTCACTAAACGATACAAATAAATATACTTTTGGTTTAAACATAGTTTAAATCAGTCGCGACGATAGCCAAGAGCGTAATTCCACATCTTCGATTTCAACTGCAGTCTGGACAGTTCTTCTGGTACAATCTACATTTTCATAGAAGTCGCAACTCCTGGTGTTGATGTTGAAATAAAGTCCTCGAGTACAGATCATGAGAGTGGGTTGACGTCCGATGCAAATCCAGAATTTGTTGCACTGCGTTGCATGGGGCCATGGAAGAACGTTGCAGTTGCTTAAGCACTTGTTGAATTCATCATCTTCATCGCTGTCATCGTCACTGGCGCTATCTTCACCAGTTCCTTCATCACTTTCACCATCACTTTCGCTATCCCCTCCACCAGGTAGACAGCCGGCGTTCTCTGGCCAATCACATCGCTGTAATAATGAAAAAAATTGTTAAGTTACAATAATTCAAGGAATTCAATTCTTTATGGAAAATCACCGTTAATTATTTTAATAGTAATGTGATCTTTACCTGTGTCTCGCGGTTGAAGTGCAGAATACCGGGACATCTTCGTGGGAACTTCTCGCCGTTCCTACATTGGTAGTAGCTTGAGCAGTCGTTCGGGTTGGGGAGGAGGAGATTTATATTGAAATCAGCTGGGCAACCGTTTGGTAGCAGCTCTCCGATATCGCCACCATCGCCGCCGTCACCACCGTCACCTCCGTCTCCACCATCTCCACCATCGCCTCCGCCACCTCCCCCACCTCCACCTCCACCTCCTCCACCACCGCCGCCGCCTCCATTACCACCATCTCCTCCAGCACCACCGTCACCACCGGCTCCTCCGTCACCACCTGGCCCTCCAGCTCCACCGTCTCCACCAGGTGCACCATCTCCACCGTCACCACCGTCTCCGCCGCCTCCTCCCCCTCCTCCCCCTCCTCCACCTCCGCCGCCTCCACCACCGCCGCCTCCGCCGCCTCCATTGCCACCGTCACCTCCATCTCCACCATTTCCTCCATCTCCACCGTTTCCTCCATCTCCACCGTTTCCTCCATCTCCACCGTTTCCTCCATCTCCACCGTCACCGCCACCTCCTCCACCACCTCCTCCACCTCCTCCACCACCGCCTCCTCCACCGCCTCCGCCACCTCCTGCACCACCGTCTTCACCATCACCACCGGCGCCAGGCACACAACCAGCGTTTTCGGGCCAATCACATCTCTGTAAAATAAAATAGAATGACATGGTAGAGTAAGTCAATTTAAAACATGACGGTCATACTTCGTAGAATGTTGGCAAAAAGCTTTTTCTAAAGACAATGATATGTGATTATTTGATCTCCAACTGACAAATACGAGTAGTTTGTAAACAATTTTTAAGTATAAAGTTCTGTGGAATCATACGTTCATACGTGATAGAGAGAATAAATATAATATTGACGAAAGTGAATAATTTGCAGATTCTGATGATAGCATTACACCTTATTAGACTTCTTAGAGGATACCAGAAAATTTTATCATCAATTAGAACAAGGATAAAAGTGGGTTCATCGTCATACTCGTATTCATAATTCATGATGTTATTTTGGAGAATGTATGCTCAAGAAAATAACAAAAACCCTAATGTTAAGAAGAATCTGGACGTTAGGACTTTAGTAAAGTCTCGATTTTTTATATTTACTTTCAGTATAATATAAATATTGTCTAAAATAATTTACCTGTGTTACGCGGTTGAAGTGCAGTCCAGCGGGGCAGCTTCGTGGGATCTTTTCACCGTTTACACATTGGTAGTATCTTGAGCATTCGGTCTGGCTGGGGAGGAGCCAATCTCTTTCGAAATCAGCCGGGCAACCGTTTGGTAACAACTCTCCAATGTCGCCATCGCCTCCGTCACCACCGTCTCCACCGTCACCACCTTCTCCACCACCACCACCGCCTCCGCCGCCTCCATCACCACCATCTCCTCCAGCTCCACCGTCACCACCTGGCCCTCCGGCTCCACCGTCTCCGCCAGGTGCACCATCACCTCCGTCGCCTCCGTCTCCTCCGCCTCCTCCACCGCCGCCGCCGCCTCCTGCACCACCATCTCCTCCACCTCCTCCGCCTCCTCCACCGCCTCCGCCGCCTCCGCCGCCTCCGCCACCTCCACCGCCTCCATTACCACCATCTCCTCCATCACCACCGTCACCACCAGCTCCACCGTCACCACCTGGCTCTCCAGCTCCACCGTCTCCGCCAGGTGCACCATCTCCACCGTCACCACCATCTCCTCCTCCACCGCCGCCGCCTCCGCCGCCTCCACCACCGCCGCCTTCGCCGCCTCCTGCACCACCATCTCCTCCAGCACCACCGTCACCACCGGCTCCACCGTCACCGCCTGGCTCTCCGGCTCCACCGTCTCCACCAGGTGCACCATCACCTCCGCCGCCTCCACCGCCACCACCTCCTCCACCACCTCCGCCGCCTCCTGCACCGCCGTCTTCACCATCACCACCGGCGCCAGGCACACAACCAGCGTTTTGAGGCCAATCACATCTCTGTAAAATAAAAAAAAATAACACAGTAGAGTAAGTCAGTTTAAAACATGACGGTCATACTTCGTAGAATGTTGGCAAAAAGCTTTTTCTAAATGATATGTGATTATTGATCTCCAACTGACAAATAGTAAGTAAACAGTTTTTAAGTATAAAGTTCTGTGGAATCATACGTTCATACGTGATAGAGAGAATAAATATAATATTGACGAAAGTGAAAAATTTACAGATGATAGCATTACACCTTAGACTCCTTAGAGGATACCAGAAAATTTTATCATCAATTAGAAACTAGGATAAAAGTGGGTTCATCGTCATACTCGTATTCATAATTCATGATGTTATTTTGGAGAATGTATGCTCAAGAAAATAACAAAAACCCTAATGTTAAGAAGAATCTGGACGTTAGGACTTTAGTAAAGTCTCGATTTTTTTATATTTACTTTCAGTATAATATAAATATTGTCTAAAATATTTTACCTGCGTTACGCGGTTGAAGTGCAGTCCAGCGGGGCAGCTTCGTGGGATCTTTTCACCGTTTACACATTGGTAGTATCTTGAGCATTCGGTCTGGCTGGGGAGGAGCCAATCTCTTTCGAAATTAGCTGGGCAACCGTTTGGTAACAACTCTCCAATGTCGCCATCGCCTCCGTCACCACCGTCTCCACCGTCACCACCTTCTCCACCACCACCACCGCCTCCGCCGCCTCCATCACCACCATCTCCTCCAGCTCCACCGTCACCGCCTGGCCCTCCGGCTCCACCGTCTCCGCCAGGTGCACCATCACCTCCGTCGCCTCCGTCTCCTCCGCCTCCTCCACCGCCGCCGCCGCCTCCTGCACCACCATCTCCTCCACCTCCTCCGCCGCCTCCGCCACCTCCACCGCCTCCATTACCACCATCTCCTCCATCACCACCGTCACCACCGGCTCCACCATCACCACCTGGCCCTCCAGCTCCACCGTCTCCGCCAGGTGCACCATCTCCACCGTCACCACCATCTCCTCCTCCACCGCCACCGCCTCCGCCGCCTCCGCCGCCTCCACCGCCTCCACCACCGCCGCCTCCGCCGCCTCCTGCACCACCATCTCCTCCAGCACCACCGTCACCACCGGCTCCACCATCTCCACCATCCCCTCCCCCACCACCGCCTCCTCCACCACCGCCGCCGCCTCCACCGCCTCCAGCTCCACCGTCACCACCGGCTCCTCCGTCACCGCCTGGCCCTCCGGCTCCACCGTCTCCACCAGGTGCACCATCACCTCCGCCGCCTCCACCGCCACCACCTCCTCCACCACCTCCGCCGCCTCCTGCACCACCGTCTTCACCATCACCACCGGCGCCAGGCACACATCCAGCGTTTTGAGGCCAATCACATCTCTGTAAAATAAAAAAGAATAACACGGTAGAGTAAGTCAATAGAAAATAGACGGTCATACTTCTTGGAATGTTGGCAAAAAGCTTTTTCTTAAGACAATGATATGTGATTATTGATCTCCAACTGACAAATAGTAAGTAAACAGTTTTTAAGTATAAAGTTCTGTGGAATCATACGTTCATACGTGATAGAGAGAATAAATATAATATTGACGAAAGTGAAAAATTTACAGATGATAGCATTACACCTTAGACTCCTTAGAGGATACCAGAAAATTTTATCATCAATTAGAACAAGGATAAAAGTGGGTTCATCGTCATACTCGTATTCATAATTCATGATGTTATTTTGTAGAATGTATGCTCAAGAAAATAACACAAACCCTAATGTTAAGAAGAATCTGGACGTTACGACTTTAGTAAAATCTCGATTTTTTATATTTACTTTCAGTATAATATAAATATTGTCCAAAATAATTTACCTGAGTTACGCGGTTGAAGTGCAGTCCAGCGGGGCAGCTTCGTGGGATCTTTTCACCGTTTACACATTGGTAGTATCTTGAGCATTCGGTCTGGCTGGGGAGGAGCCAATCTCTTTCGAAATCAGCCGGGCAACCGTTTGGTAACAACTCTCCAATGTCGCCATCGCCTCCGTCACCACCGTCTCCACCGTCACCACCTTCTCCACCACCACCACCGCCGCCGCCGCCTCCATCACCACCATCTCCTCCAGCTCCACCGTCACCACCTGGCCCTCCGGCTCCACCATCTCCGCCAGGTGCACCATCACCTCCGTCGCCTCCGTCTCCTCCGCCTCCTCCGCCGCCTCCGCCACCTCCATTACCACCGTCTCCTCCATCTCCACCATCTCCTCCTCCGCCGCCTCCGCCACCTCCTCCACCTCCACCACCTCCTCCACCGCCGCCACCTCCTCCTCCGCCTCCGCCACCTCCTCCACCTCCACCACCTCCTCCACCGCCGCCACCTCCTCCTCCGCCTCCACCACCTCCTCCGCCGCCTCCGGCTCCACCATCCTCTCCGTCACCTCCGGCGCCACCGTCTCCACCACCTCCTCCACCTCCTCCATCACCGCCTCCGCCTCCATTACCACCATCTCCTCCAGCTCCTCCGTCACCTCCGTCACCTCCACCACCTCCGCCTCCTCCTCCTCCGCCACCTCCGCCTTCTCCACCACCGCCGCCGCCGCCTGATCCACCGTCATCTCCGGCGCCACCGTCTCCACCAGGTGCACCATCACCTCCGTCGCCTCCATCTCCTCCGCCACCTCCACCACCTCCACCGCCTCCGCCGCCTCCGCCGCCTCCGCCGCCTCCGCCGCCGCCATTACCACCATCTCCTCCAGCACCACCGTCACCACCGGCTCCACCGTCTCCGCCAGGTGCACCATCACCTCCGTCGCCTCCATCTCCTCCACCACCTCCGCCGCCTCCATTACCACCGTCACCTCCATCTCCACCATCTCCTCCTCCACCACCGCCGCCACCTCCGCCGCCTCCACCACCTCCACCGCCATTTTCATCGTCACCTCCAACGCCATTGTCTCCATCACCAGGCACGCAGCCAGCGTTTGCAGGCCAATCACATCGCTGTAAGGAATGTATCGATTATTTCGGAAATTTATTATGAGGCATAATCGCAGAGCGGATTTAAATAAACCACTTTGTGTCTACTTATTGAAGTTTGGGAACGGTTCTGATGCTAAAGCCTTTTTATTAGATTCCCAGAGGGCCGAACATGTTAATAGTGTAAGAAACGAAATCATTTTTCATGCCAGATTTTAAATTAATTTGGACATGCAACGCACAATGATGAGGATGTGAAGAGGATTACTGATGTTCTGGATTTATGGCTAACTATCTTCAAACCAAACGGCAGTGTTTTTTAATGGACATAGAAGGACTGAGTTTGCAGCGCATTTTATTGGACTGATAATAATTAGTATATACAAATTTAATATCATATCTTTACCTGTGTCACGCGGTTGAAGTGCAGTCCAGCGGGGCAGCTTCGTGGGACCTTCTGACCGAGTACACATTGGTAGTATCTTGAGCAATGGGTCTGGCTGGGGAGGAGCCATTCTATTTCGAAATCAGCAGGGCAACCGTTTGGTAGCAACTCTCCAATATCTCCATCGCCGCCGTCACCGCCGTCACCTCCACCGCCTCCACCACCTCCACCTCCTCCACCACCTCCACCTCCGCCGCCGCCACCACCTCCAGAACCACCATCTTCTCCGGCTCCACCGTCTCCTCCGTCACCACCATCGCCTCCGCCTCCTCCATTTCCTCCATCACCTCCGTCACCTCCGCCGCCTCCTCCTCCACCGCCGCCTCCTCCACCGCCGCCTCCTCCACCGCCGCCTCCTCCACCACCTCCGCCGCCACCACCTCCTCCACCACCTCCATCACCACCGTCTCCTCCAGCGCCACCATCACCGCCGGCGCCACCATCTCCACCACCACCTCCGCCGCCTCCGCCGCCTCCACCGCCACCACCACCTCCGCCGTCTCCTGCACCACCGTCTTCACCATCACCACCGGCACCAGGTACACAACCAGCGTTCTTAGGCCAATCACATCTCTGTAAAAAATTGTAGTTTTCATTAACAACATTATTTGGATAGATTTTGCGTCTTAAATAACTTATGTCACAAACGTAACTTTTGACCACTATCAAGTTTTTTGGGTAGATATTGAGTTCCACGGATTTGTTACTAGTTAGTCATTATTATCTCCCTGACCATTACGCGACTTTGGAACCCTTAAAACATATTTTATTATTTATGGAAAAGTTACTGTACCTAGTTTAGATACATTAAGAGCCTTGCTTTTTTCAATCAGTACAAAGCCGAACTCAAAAAATTTGACAAGAGAATATTTCAATATGAAACTACTTTGTAACTGGGAATTTATCATTTAAATTGGAACCTGCTTTATATTGTAATAGTGTTTTTGAGGGAAAATTTAAAAAAATCCTTTTACCAGTAGTTGGTGTACAAATTACGTAAAGCTTAGAACGGTCACGATGGATTTTAAAAATTCACTCTGGTGCATAAGGAAAAAATAGGACAATCGTTTATTCTGTGACTCCTAAGTACCTTCGATATAATATTTGTTATTACCTGTGTTACGGGGTTGAAGTGTAGTCCAGAGGGGCAGCTTCGTGGGATCTTCTGACCGAACAAACATTGGTAGTATCTTGAGCAATCGGTCTGGCTGGGGAGGAGCCAATTTATTTCAAAATCAGCTGGGCAACCGTTTGGTAGCAACTCTCCAATGTCACCATCGCCTCCGTCACCACCGTCTCCACCGTCACCACCGTCACCACCGCCTCCTCCGCCACCTCCGCCGCCTCCTCCGCCACCTCCGCCGCCTCCTCCACCACCACCGCCTCCGCCGCCACCACCTCCTCCATTTCCACCGTCACCGCCGGCACCACCGTCGCCTCCAGCTCCACCATCGCCGCCACCACCTCCTCCGCCGCCGCCTCCACCTCCGCCGTCTCCACCGCCTCCACCACCTCCAGCACCACCGTCTCCAATTTCGCAACCAGCTTTTGCGGGCCAGTCACATTGCTAACAAGGATATTGATTTGTTAAAATTTGTTGTAGAATGTTCATCGTGAAATACATATATTAATTATTTTGCAAAAGCTATTTAAAATCAGTTTACTGTCTTATTATTGATAATTATTATGGGTTTTATCGGGTCATGGAACAACTAGTGTCTTGTTAACTTCTGTCTAAGGTACTTCTCACACAACGCTATTTATGAGGTACGCGACTGCAACGCAATCCAAAATTTGTATGTATCTGACACTTTTGACTGACAGGAGACGCGTCTACATCAACAGTCAAAAGTGTCAAATGCATACAAATTTTGGATTGCGTTGCAGTCGCGTAGCTCATGAATAGCGCTATGTGAGAAGTGCCTTAGTTTCATCTTCAACCTTTAAAATGAGATCGTGTATTTTAAGTTTCATTTTTAACTCAAATGGTTCATATTCTGCAAAAGACCTCATTATCATATCATCTTATTTCTTCTACAACTTTCCACTCAACTCCTTTATAATTTTGTAAAGTTTGTCTGGTGGACTCGTTATTGAGCATAAAGTTTTCTCTTTGAATTAATTACTTTGTAGAGAAAAGAAAAAGTTTAAGAAAAAAGAATATTAGGAACAGTAATTTACCTGAGTTCCGCGGTTGAAGTGCAGTCCAGCGGGGCAGCTTCGTGGGATTATCTGACCGAACACACATTGGTAGTATCTTGAGCAATCGGTCTGGCTGGGGAGGAGCCAATCTATTTCGAAATTAGCTGGGCATCCGTTTGGTAGTAGCTCTCCAATGTCGCCATCATCTCCGGCTCCACCGTCTCCACCGCCTCCTCCGCCGCCGCCTCCTCCGCCACCTCCGCCGCCACCACCACCGCCTCCTCCGCCACCACCACCTCCGCCGCCACCACCACCGCCTCCTCCGCCGCCACCACCTCCGCCGCCGCCACCGCCGCCTCCAGCACCACCATCTCCTCCATCACCACCGGCACCACCGTCACCACCGTCGCCTCCACCACCTCCACCGCCTCCGCCGCCAACGCAGCCAACGTTTTCAGGCCAATCGCAGATCTGAAAATACAAAATATGTCAAAGTCTATTGTAGTCAAAGCAAGTATATTGAAGGCATTTGGGTGCTTTTCCATATTGACGCTGCCACAACCACTCTTATTCATGGTGTCATGCTAAGCTTTATTATTATTATTATTATTATAAGAATCAAAATTATAGAAGTACTTGTATGAATATATCATTATGAATTTAAATTAGATTGCTTGGTGGTAGGCTGGTAGGTTAATTTGGACATTTGAGAGCTAATACTTTTTTTCTTTTTTTATCCTCTTCTTCAGCCTTTTTGGTATTACTTAATCGGTGATTAATGTTCATGGGCGTCTGGGATTATTAACTACTATCTGTTCATTTGTGTTCTACTAACATAAAGTTATTACCTGTTGCCTTGGGTTGAAGTGAAGGCCTGGTGGGCAAGGTAGCCTGACCGTCTCTCCAAACAGACATTGGTAGAACGATCCACAGTCATTTGGGTTCGGGAGTAGTCGTTCCTTGTCAAAGTTAGCTGGGCAGCCGTTCGGCAGGAGTTCTCCGATATCATCGTCTTCGTCACTACTGTCATCATCACCGTCAGGTGCTGGTTCAGGTACGTATATATCACCATCACAGGTCACGTTCCAGGGCCAATCGCATACCTGTGAATTGAAATGTTTTAAAACATCTACAAATTTCTTATTTTGAGTCTGAATGCAGACTTATTTGGGTGTTGACATCATCATCATCAATGATTCAAACATCTCTTATGTTTTCCTGTATTCCATGGGACTTAAATTTATCGCTTCCAATATAAATAACGTAAGGCTACCTGTGTATTGGACACGTCGTGTGTTTTATGTGAATGTGTGTTCGTGTCAATTTTTTTTTGAGCGGCGTTTTCAAAGTGGCGGCGCTATTATCCGCTTCGCGCATTACAGCTCTCAACTTATTCTTTTATCTTTTACATTATCGATTGGTGTAATTTTTTTGGGATGTGTGATAGAATATGAATTAAACACTATGTCGATACCTAAACGTATTGTACCACAAATCTTTCCATTCCAAGAATTATCAGTTTGATATAAAATGTTGAGATTGCTGTATAGATAAATAACAAATAATTTCATTCCTATTAAAGAAATTCGTCTGATTAAAATGATAAGTGACGCTGACGTCATAAAGCAATCAGGCAATAACATATTTGACGTTATCGATATCATTAACATATTCATTTAGCGTCTGTTCAAGTCGGCTAAAATTATTTTTAAAGGATTTAAGGTAGCAAACGAGCATGCAGCTGTGACCGACACAGAACAAGAATCATTTATAGGGACTAGGATGGTTAGTCAGTTAGCAGACGATAGTAAAATATTAGTAGCTAATGCAATTCGGTATATAAGCGCTACATTCATTTTTAACGATAATACATAATTAATACCATATGTCTTTATTAAAATAACTGTCTTATCGTGTCCATGACACACAGAAATGACAATTGATTTGTGAAAAATTTGATTTATTCAATGTTTTCTGTATGAAAATTCTCTAATCCCGTTATCGTTTCATTGCCACGAGCTTACTTAACGTCATAAATGTTATCAATCATTTCGATATCAAAGTAATCAAATTTAAGCCTTCCGTTGGAATCCTTGTCGCAATTGTGAAATATATTAGCTATGTGGAATTCATTCTATTCATAATAGTTAGTAAAGCTGTCTAATAACTAAATGGACTATCACTTATCTTTAACTATCATTGGCCGTGACTGATCTATGCACTAACAGCTCATTTGTTATTTTATTAATTAACTAGTTGTGCCCGCGACTTCATTTGTGCACAGGAGTTTCTTTTTCCTTCGAGTGAATACCGATCGCGCGGGAATTCCAGGATAAAAAGTAGCTTAAATATAAAAAATTAAATTAAAAATTTAAAAAACCCCCGACATTACATTTAAAAAGTAAAAAATAATAAAAAAAACTCAATCTTGAAACACGTAAGTTTGTATTAATAATTCTAAAAAAATACGTCGCGTTGGGGTACGCTCCAAACTATTCATTATTTCCGTTTTCTTTTCATAAGTATCACATGCCCACCTATTTAGCCTTTTACCGAAGACTTTCGGTTGTGAGGTTACATTAGTTACTATTCGTAATTAAATTGTTAAGGTTGGAGCGGTCCCCCAACGCGACGTATTTTTTTTTATAACGTGTTTCAAGATTGAGTTTCTTTTATTATTTTTTACTTTTTAAATGTAATTTTTTGTGTCGGGGGTTTTTTACATTTTTAATTAAATTTTTTATTTTTTACTTTTTATAGGTAAGAACATTATCGATTAAGTCATAAATATTCTCTTACTTGTGCGCTTTCATTTGAGACCCTACACGAGTATATTTGCATACATACGGCTATTCTTCCCCGCTTTCACCCCCCACAACTTTTAAACGGCTCAACCGATTTTCATCAAACATATTTTAAAACATGCGCCCGTAAGTTCCCTTTAATACAAAAAAAAACTAAATTGAAATCGCTTAATCCTTTCGGGAGCTATGATGCCACAGACAGACAGACAGACACACACACACACAGACACGTCAAACTTATAACACCCCTCTTTTTGCGTCGGGAGTTAAAAAATCGGTTCAGCCGTTTCTAAGATTATCGTGCACAAACAGTTAGTCAGTTACAGTTTTATTGTATGTATAGATATGTAGATATAGAATAGATTAAAAAACTAATACCCTGCCATTTTGTACGTATTTCCCGTACTTTTAAAAAATATAATGATTAATATTTAAATACACAGTGTGTCAGCCATGTTTTAAACATTACAAGAATTTAATTGATGCGTAATTTGTTTTCTCCTCAATAAGCGAAGTTTGTCAACCTATTGTTGAGATTTAAAGATTAAATAGGTAATATCAATTCATCAAGTAGATTATGTTTTCAGCTGGGGTCTTAAGTTCGAATCCTGCACGCACTTCTAATTAAAAATTGTAACATAAACCTACCAAAGGCATATATTTACTTACCAAAGCGATTAAGCGATATGGAATTTTGAATCTATGTTTTGGTAGGTCCAAAGTAATTATTTTAATGCGGGATTATCAACTTGTATTTTGATTTGAGAGCCGATTAAAATAAAGTAATGGCTACATGTGGCCACAGTGAGTGAGTGAAAATTGCCTTCGTCTATTGCGTAAATCAAAACCCTCAGTAATAGCTTTTTCAAACTTTTTTCGTGTTTTTTTATAGTGATGACATTTGAATAGGATTTTTCTCTATAATGACTACTAATGTTTTTATGTTGATGATATATGAATAGGATTCTTCTCTATAATATCTTTTATAAAATTAGGGGATTTTTTAAAATACGAGCTTACATTATGATTTCCACTACTGTAAGCAGTTACTGCAATTTTTTTCTGAAGCAATTTAAACACAACACAAGTAATTATGAGATACATTATATCTTGATTCTATTTATCATGATTTATTTAATATATGATTGATACAAATCAGCGAACTCAAAAAGAACCCGGATTACGCAATGATAAAAAACATAAAAAGCTATTATAATTTGTTATAATCAACCATTACTTTATGTAATGATAATCGATTTGAACCTTGGACTCTTGTTCTGATTTAGAATTCAGAATTACTGTTTTTTTACAATATGCTCGTCATTGCTCGTTCTTTATAGATCCATTAATATTATGAATGCGAAAGTCTGTCTGTATGTGACGCTTTTACGGTTAAACACTGGCTCCATGTGACGATATATGGAATGAAAATAATTAAATACCCAGCCAGGGTCACACATAGGCTTTTTTCTAAAAGCTACCCCTAAGGGGCTGAAATAGGGGATGAAAATTAATAAAACGTATTCATCTCGGGCGAAGCTACGCGCGGATAGCTAGTTATATAAAAATCTGTAACGCAATAGAACCCAAAATAATGATTTTTAGAATTTTTGTCTGTTTGTATTTTGTGTTCTTTTCGCTCAATCAAATCTATGATAAGTCTATAAACTATGTAAGGGAGCGGGGTTTATTGAGTAGATATGAATTTTAATTTGCTATAACTGTAGGTGATATAAAATTAATATGACACGGCAATAAAAACGACAAAATTATAAATGTTTACAGCTTTAAGTTTAATGTAGGTCGTTTATCAACAAAGAAAGATCAATTTGTTTACAACAAATGCAAGTAATAAATGGCAGTATAGTCGTATCGATGTCGTCACGGTTATAAAAGGCCGCTACTTTAAATATTTTTTTGTTTATTGTTTAAAATTATATCGTAAAAATGTATAATATAATTCTATTGGGCGAATCTGTATTACTAGTGTTATTAATTCGGAAGTAACTATGTTTGCTGTAAAATTTTCACTCTTAAAATGCTGAAACAAATTTAATAATGTATGTGTAGTTAATTGCGACGCGTGTAAAGACATGGAGTAATTTTTATCTAGATATTTAGTGGTTAAACAGGAAATTTCGAAAACTACTTGATATGGTTGTATGGACATATGTGGATAGTTTATCCGTGAACCCCGTAGCTCATCTATGTCAGCTAAGCCTAGATTTTTAGATTCTTTACCTCTTTAGGGGCGCTGATTCACAATTATGCGCGCGCAGGAGAGATTTTGATTAAATAAATAAATATCATTAAAATAAATGTAGGAATCAAAGATTGTGTTGAGTACTTAATTCTATTGACATTTAATCCACTTCTGATTTAAATTGTCTAATCCTACGACACAAAATATCTTTCATGGCATTTGTAGTAAGGCTTACTAATTAACACTTACGCTTATTTCAGGATTGAAGACGGTCCCTGGGGGGCACAATTTGACCACCGTCTCGCCAAAGTTGCAGTAGTAGAACTTGTTGCAGTAGGTCTCATGCGGCAACAATCTATAGTCTTCCGAGTCTCCTGGACACCCGTTAGGTAGATCAGGCACTGGTGGCCTGGTAGGGGCTTCTGTTGGAGCTTCAGTAGGAGCTTGAGTAGGGGCTTGAGTAGGGGCTTGAGTAGGGGCTTGGGTAGGGGGTTGAGTAGGGGGTTGCGTGGTTGGGGGCTGTGTTGTAGGGGGTTGCGTGGTTGGGGGCTGTGTAGTTGGGGGTTGTGTGGTTGGGGGTTGCGTAGTTGGGGGTTGCGTGGTAGGGGGTTGTGTGGTTGGGGGTTGCGTGGTTGGGGGTTGTGTAGTTGGGGGTTGCGTTGTAGGGGGTTGTGTGGTTGGGGGTTGCGTAGTTGGGGGTTGTGTAGTTGGGGGTTGTGTAGTTGGGGGTTGCGTAGTTGGGGGCTGTGTTGGGGGTTCTGTTGGAGGGTCCGTAGGGGGTTGGGTTGGAGCTTGAGTAGGAGCATCCGTAGGCGCTTCTGTCGCTTCAGGAGTAGTAGGGGGTGCTCCCGGTAAAGTACAGTTAGCTATAACTGGATGCGTACATACCTGGAAGGAAAGAGAGAGTTATGTTATAGTACACAGTTATTTATGAGTCAAAGACAAGTTCAGATTGGAGGAAGTTCATGGACAACCCCGTACACTAACTGGCAACTGACAAGGGCAAGGACTTGTGGCGTCAAGCCACTCTATGAAACTGGCAACATTGTCAGTTGACAGCAACCGCCAGAAACTTCATAACGTAGTTTTTAAAAACTGTTTTCAACAAGTCTGATTGATAGTGTGAGGCAAAAAGCTACCTACTGAATCTTAGTGATTGGAAATTATTGGTTCCCTATTTTCGGACCGTAAATCATTTATATGTTGTTTATGAATGACTGTTGTGTGCACAAATGCATGTTTACTTTCACGCTAATGTTAGTTGTGTAATATACACCAAAAAGCACTTGTGTATCTTTCAATGCACCCCCTGGTGGTGGTGCTACGCCTCACACCTATAATTGGTGCACTGCAAGTAAGTGAATTACGTCGCGGCAAAGCCGCACTTTTCTGACGCTACGTGACACATTCACCGTCGTTTGGCCCCCGCTGCATGAAGCCCATTGCATGGTGGACAACTTGGTCTGCTTTTCCTCGTAGACCATCTCCACACAGGGATCTGCATGGCCCTCTCCAGCTTGTGAAGAATAAAGCTTTTCACTGTGTTAAATTTAACATAAATAACATTCTCCGGGTTATGTATCAGCAACATTAATTGGCAAAAATTAAATTAAAAATTAAAAAAACCCCCGACACAAACATTTAAAAAGTAAAAAATAATATCTCTAAAAATAATACGTCGCGTTGGGGGACCGCTCCTAACTACTCATTATCTACGATTTTTTTCATAAGTATCACATGCCTATTTACCCAAGACTTATCATATTTTATCAATATTTTTTTGTGTTAAAGTTAGAAGTAAATGGAGCGGTCCCCCAACGCCACGTATTATTTTTAGAGATATTATTTTTTACTTTTTAAATGTTTGTGTCGGGGGTTTTTTTAATTTTTAATTTAATTTTTATTTTATACTTTTTATAGGTAAGAATATTCTCGATTAAGTCATAAATATTCTCTTACTGTGCCCTTTCATTTGAGACCCCACACGAGTATATTTGCATACATTCGGCTATTCTTCCCCGCTTTTACCCCCCATAACTTTTAAACGGCTCAACCGATTTTCATAAAACATATTTTAAAATATGCGCCCGTAAGTTCCCTTTAATACAAAAAAACTAAATTGAAATCGCTTCAGCCGTTTGGGAGCTATGATGCCACAAAGAGACAGAATGAAAATTCTTCCCCCCTTTCAGCCCCAATAACTTTTAAACGGCTCAACCGATTCTCATCAAACATATCTAAAAATACGCGCCCGTAAGTCCCCTTTAATACAAAGAAAACTAAATTGAAATCGCTTCATCCGTTCGGGAGCTATGATGCCACAAAGAGACAGAATGAAAATTCTTCTCCCCTTTCAGCCCCAATAACTTTTAAACGGCTCAACCGATTTTCATCAAACATATCTAAAAACACGCGCCCGTAAGTCCCCTTTAATACAAAGAAAACTAAATTGAAATCGCTTCATCCGTTCGGGAGCTATGATGCCACAGACAGACAGACAGACACACACACACACAGACACGTCAAACTTATAACACCCCTCTTTTTGCGTCGGGGGTTAATAAACTACTAACCAGGTGATAGTGACTTGTGAGTGTGTGTTGTGCTATTCTAATCAAGTCTCAATATTTGTGAAGTTATTGCTAGTGAGTGTGTATACCTCGAACAAATATAGCATCCTCTTGGCATGATTTAGTAACATTTTGTGGTCCCAGTCAGCGGTAAAACATAAATGTCAACTTAAGGAACATTTATTACCTTTTTTTTTTTTAGATACTAAAAAAAAACCTTAGGTTTTAGTGTGCAGGTTTACTGTACTTAAACTTATTATTATTATTTTGCCATTGCACCTTACCATCATAAGAACACAATCAATTAATGTTACTTTTGATTATTCTTAAAGTTTAACTTAAGTATAGGCATCATATTGTACCATTACATAACTTAGCTCCATTTTAACTATTGGATGTTAATTTGTATGTAAGGACACATTTTATTAACATTTTAAATTCCTTCTTACATTTTTATCTTCTTAACCTTTTATATTTTATAAGATCTTATGGTAGGTACACTGTTTAGTTAAAGTTGATTATTTGATGTAAGTAATAGATAGGTAACATAATAGTAATACATAACAAGGTACAGGTACATGGCCTAACCTTATTAACTTTTTATCTTCTTTATGTTTATACCTACTTTTTGTGTGTTTATCATTGGTTTACCTTATTCTTTTGTGTTCATACTTTGTCTTTGTTTTTTTTTTGTGTTATATACTTGGTGTTTAGTATTTTCTTTTCCAAGTTGTACAATTTAAGTCTATCTTACCATGTCGGCCGAGGAACTGCAAAAGCAAGTCAGGGAACTTTCACAACAACTAGCCCAGCTCCGCTCACAGGAGCATAATATTAGTTCAGTTTCTGTAAAGTTATCAGATTTTTGGCAGGACAAACCGGCAATCTGGTTTGCTCAGGCGGAAGCACAATTTGACATTGCAGGAATCACCCAAGATTCCACCAAATATGGACACATACTGTCAAAACTAGACGCTCGTTTGGCCGATGAGGTAGAAGACATCATTACCAACCCACCGGTTAAAGATAAATATGAAACCCTAAAGCGGGAATTAATTAAGCGACTGACTGTTTCCCGAGAGCAGCGTATCAGACAACTGCTCAGCGAAGAGCAGTGTGGTGACAGGAAGCCATCTTCCTTCCTGCGCCACCTGATATCCCTAGCCGGAAAGACCGACGGTAACGAGGACAGCATAATCCGCGAATTATGGATGCGGCGTTTGCCTCAAGAGGTCCAACGTATCCTCATGGCACAAGCCGACTTGTCACTCCATAAGCTCGCGGAAATTGCCGATGCCATTGTGGACGCGCCTCGGTCATCTGCCAACGTTCACGCCGCCGCCAGCAGCATTCCGGCCTCGGACATTGACAAGCTCACGCGCGCTGTGGCTGAGCTGACAAAACGAGTTGATGCCCTCAGTAGTGAACATAGGCGCTCACGTTCTCCGGGTTCCAGATCTGGTTCGCGCTCGTCATCTCGATCATCTTCTGCACCACGCTCAAACCGATTCTGCTGGTACCACCGACGCTTCGCCGACAGAGCTACCAAATGCATCTCGCCTTGCTCCTGGCAACAGGGAAAAGCCGCCAGCAATCGGTAGAGGCGGCCTCTGATTGCGACCAACACAGCCGTCGTATATTTGTAGCCGACTCCGTAACCAAGATCAAATTCTTGGTCGATACGGGGTCGGACTTGTGCTGTTATCCTCGCAACTTGCTGAAGGGCCACGCTTCTCCGTCCAGTTTCAACGTGCGCGCCGCCAACGGGACACCAATCAAGACCTACGGACTGGTTCTACTCTCTTTGAATTTGGGTCTTCGGCGCGAGTTCCGATGGAATTTCATTGTTGCAGACGTCAGCACGCCTATCATTGGCGCCGACTTTTTGGCCCATTATCAGCTGTTGCCAGATTGTCGCAACCAGCGGCTCATCGACGGAACAACGACACTTTCCACACCTGCGACTATTGCTGAAATCGAGCAAGTCAGCGTCAAAATGATCATTAGGGACGAATCGACCTTTTCAAGAATTTTGAGGGACTTCCCCGACATTGTGCGACCACCGGGCCTTCCCAGGAGTACTAAGCACTCCACGGTGCATCACATTGTGACCACCGAAGGACCTCCCGTTTCTTGTCGTCCACGACGCCTCGCGCCCCAGAAGTTGCAGATTGCGAAGAAAGAATTTGAAGAGATGGTGCGTGATGGAACAGCGCGGCCTTCGGACAGCCCTTGGTCTTCTCCTCTGCACCTGGCAAGGAAGAAAGACAACAACTGGCGTCCTTGTGGGGACTATCGCGCCTTGAACGCCCGTACTGTCCCGGACCGCTATCCCGTGCGTCATATCGGAGACTTCAACAACAACATTGCCGGCTGCACCATTTTCAGCGTGTTGGACTTGGTAAAAGCTTACCAACAAATCCCAGTTGCTGAAAGCGACATTTGCAAAACGGCAATCACAACACCTTTCGGCCTTTTTGAGTTCCCGTATATGACGTTCGGGTTGCGGAACGCGGGGCAGACCTTTCAGCGATTTATCGATGAAGTCACCCGTGGACTTGACTTTTGTTTCGCTTACGTTGATGACATCCTCGTTTACTCGCGGGATTCTACCCAACATGAAGACCATCTCCGCAAGCTCTTCAAGCGCCTTTCGGAATATGGCGTGGTCATAAACTCGGCTAAGTGCGTTTTCGCCGCTGATGAGGTATCTTTCCTTGGATACCGCATTTGCAAAGATGGTTTATTTCCGCCGCGCGAGCGGATTGATGCCCTGCGGAGCTATCCTCTACCGAAAACGGTTGAAGGCCTCCGTAGATTTCTCGGCATTATTAATTTTTACAGGCGCTGCTTACCCAGGGCTGCCGAACTCCAAGCGCCCCTTATTGACGCCTTAGCAGCTTCCAAACTTAAGGGTGCTAAACCGTTCCCTTGGACGCCGGCCCTGGAAGCTGCCTTTCAACAGTGCAAAGACCACCTTGGCGAGGCGACGCTTTTAGCTCACCCAGTACTTGACGCCCAGCTCGCTATCTTTACCGATGCTTCGTCGAGCCATGTTGGGGCTTGCCTCCAGCAGTTCGTAGGCAGCCAATGGCAGCCTTTGGCGTTCTTTAGCAAAAAGCTTACAGAACGTCAAGCTACCTGGCCTGCCTATTACAGAGAACTACTCGCAGTATATGAGTCTGTTCAACACTTCAGGCACATCATGGAGGCTCAACACGTTACCATTTTTACAGACCATAAGCCCCTCGTCTACGCGTTTTCGCAGCGTCGTGAGAAGTTGCCCCCGATCCAAGCTAACCAGCTATCTTTCATTTCCCAATTCACGACGGACATCGTACATGTTCAGGGAAAGGACAACGTGGTGGCAGACGCGTTATCTCGAGTCGAAGCGATTCGACTCGACGACGACTACTTGGTGCTCGCGGGTGAGCAGGCTTCGGACCCTGAACTTCAGGCAATGCTCATTAACTCGTCCTTGAAGTTGGAGAAGGTTAAATTACCTGGCACTGATGTCTTCCTCTTTTGTGACATGTCAACGGGGAAGCCTCGGCCATACCTCACTCCAACTTTCAGACGAGTGTACTTTGACAAATTGCATAACCTCAGCCACCCAGGCGTACGAGTTACCGCACGATTGGTGGCTGATCGGTTTGTTTGGCCCAGTATGAGGAAGGATTGCCGCAATTGGGCACAATCCTGCATCGCTTGCCAACGGAGCAAAGTTTCCCGGCACACTGTCACTCCGCTGGGCTCTTTCCCGACACCAACGAAACGGTTTCGCCATGTCCACATAGACATAATTGGTCCTCTCCCGTACAGCAAAGGCTTCAATTACTGCCTTACCGCTGTGGACAGGTTCACGAGGTGGCCCGAAGCTTGGCCGATGGTCGGCATTACTGCGGAAGAAGTTGCTGACACGTTCTTCAGAGAGTGGATAGCTCGCTTCGGGGTTCCTTCTCTAGTGACTACCGATCAGGGCCGCCAGTTTGAGTCAGCACTATTTAGAGCTTTGATGGATTTGTGCTCAGCTCAACGCGTTCGCACTACTAGCTACCATCCGTGTGCGAACGGGCTAGTTGAGCGCATGCACCGTCAGCTCAAAGCTGCTGTAATGTGCCACAAGGACTCTTGGTGCACAGCCTTGCCTGTAGTTCTCCTTGGCATGCGTGCCGCTTTAAGAGAAGATATGCAGACATCCTCCGCCGAGCTCGTATATGGGGAACCCTTAAGCTTGCCTGGCGAATTTGTATCTTCTTCAGCAGTCGCGACTTCCGACGTTGCCGGGTTCGTAACACAACTCCGGAGCCACATGGCTCGCTTAAAACCCTCTTCGGGAACTCATCATGGAGAGAGACCTACATTTGTCTTCAAAAAGTTGGCGACCTGTAGTCATGTCTTTCTCCGCGACGATAGCGTCCGGCCGTCACTAAGACCACCATACACGGGGCCTTATAAAGTAGTAGCTCGTAACGACAAAACTATGTCAATCATCGTCGGAGACAGAACCGTCCAGGTGAGTTTGGACAGGGTAAAGCCGGCATATATTGCTGAAGATATATCAGCTCCTCCCGCAGCTGCTTCCGCACCGATGCCTTTTGCATCCAAGACACCGCCTACCGCTACTACCGCACCAACTACCCCCACTGCAACTGCACCTTACACCACACGTTCGGGACGTAGAGTTCGTTTTAAGCTCCCACACGATGCGTGAAATTACTCGCTTGTTTTTGCAGTTGCTCTCTCGTGTTTATGCAATGTTTCTTATTTTACGCCTTTGATCATTTTTAAATTTTACCTTGCATTTTATTTTGTTCTAGTTGTAATAATTTAATTAATTTTACTTTTTGCCTTAATTACGTTGGTGTCCTCCTCTCCGTAGGGGGGTGGTGTGGCGTCAAGCCACTCTATGAAACTGGCAACATTGTCAGTTGACAGCAACCGCCAGAAACTTCATAACGTAGTTTTTAAAAACTGTTTTCAACAAGTCTGATTGATAGTGTGAGGCAAAAAGCTACCTACTGAATCTTAGTGATTGGAAATTATTGGTTCCCTATTTTCGGACCGTAAATCATTTATATGTTGTTTATGAATGACTGTTGTGTGCACAAATGCATGTTTACTTTCACGCTAATGTTAGTTGTGTAATATACACCAAAAAGCACTTGTGTATCTTTCAATGCACCCCCTGGTGGTGGTGCTACGCCTCACACCTATAGACTGTTAGTTAGTTATAGATAGTTCTGATAATTGTTAGTAATAGTCCAGTTAGTAATTCGGTCACAGATGTCTTGCTACCCTTGAGAACTGAGATAGTGAACAAAAGAGAGTGTAAGAAAGAAAAAAGGAACTTACTTGCAACTCAAACGAGAATTCGGTACCAGGCGCACAAGATCTCGGAGTGATTCGCTTCATGCCATATTCACAGTAGTAGAATTTAGAGCAATCATATTCGTGTGGGAGTAAGAAGTGTGATAAGTCGTCAGGGCATAGCTCGTGAGGAATCGCCGCGAATCCAAAGTAGTCCGCGGCTTCCTTCGGCCGACCCTGGACATAGGCCAGGATGGCCAGATAAAGTAATTTTCCTGGAAAAATTAAGATTTTTAATGTGGATCCATATAGAACAAGTCAATACATATAAGCGTTGATCTACACTACTTTTTTTATTAGTGATGTACTATATTATGTAATCATTTTTTCGTTTTTTTTCTTCTATCCATACTTCCATACTAATATTATAAATACGAATGCCAGCCTGTCTATTTGTCTGTCTGTGACGTTATCATGGCTAAACTACCGGCCTGATTAAGAGTAAATTTGGAATGAAAATATTTGAAGACCGTTGGATACAGGCTACATTTTTCAAAAATCAACCCCTAAAAGGTTTTAATTAGGGACAAAAGTTTGCATGAAAAATGTAAACTGCTTGTTTGCTTGCTTGCTAGTTTTGATGTCTCTCAGGAAGACTGATTTGAAGACGCAAGGTAACCATGAGCTTTTTTTTAAAAAGACCACCTCTAAGGGGCTGAAATAGGTGTTATACTTATATTTAAGAGGGCCTCTATTAGTAGTTTATAAAATGGATATAAAAAAATAACATGTAGTTAAAAACCTTGAAGTGTTATCAAATTAACCTGCATCAGTAATACTGCCATATATTTTATTGATTTAACACGTTTATGGCACGGATTATGACTCATTGCAGACATCCTTGGTATGTTTTTTTTTAATGTAACCCTTTGAAATTTTGTATTTAGTCTTTAGTGCTCTGAGATGGGGATTCCCCGGAAGGAGGAGGAAGGTTACCTTGCCCAACAGTGGTATTGCAAGAATTGAACTAGTTTTTAGTATCTCAACAGAAAATTTTTGTAAAACATTAACTTTTCACAAAGAAAAAAATTTACTTCAACATCAACTAATAGAGATACCTCAAAAACTAATCGTCAGATGTTGCTCAAATTTACAATGAAGTACCCAAGATGCACTGCTTTTGAATGAAAAATGAATTTTATTAATATCGATTCACCAACTTCACAAACCACCACTTCACAAAGCTGTGAGGACACATAAAAAAGTTTAAAATACCGTCGAAAAAACTTCTACCTATTTTTAATTTAATTAAAAACAAGTAAATTTTCAGTTATCTGTGCCGATAAAACGTAAATGAGGTTGCTATTGTACAGAACGATAATATTTTTACATTATTTCGCTACTAGGCTTCATATAGATAAATTCGATGCTATTCGATAATACTTCCTTTGAGTCGGTGTTTATTGGTACTAAAACTGTCATAAAAATCGAGCGTTTTACAGTAGTGGTAACCGAAGTTTAAAATTGTTGTTAATTTTTTTAAGAGTGAGCTTGAAAACAGAGAAAGAGAGAGCTTCTTTTCAACCCCTGACTTAAAAAGAGGGGTGTTTTAAGTTTGTGGCACCGTAGCTCCTAATGTAATGAACTTTGCATTAGATGAAGCAATATTGATAATTCTTTTGTTCGAAAGTCTGATTCCATTAAAATTTGAGCGACATCAGATGTAATTTTTGAGTTATCTTTATGTAAACTGCCGTGAAATAAGTAATTGAGCCCAGAAAATCATCACCAATGACTATCCAAAAACTGTTTTTATAAGCGTCTTTTTACATTTAGCTTTTCAGGTATGAAAAAGGGAAAATACGTCATAAGCACGTCTATTTTAGAAAAATACACTACGTCTAATTTCTAAGCTATGAAAAAGGCATACCACATTTTATTCACGTATATTTCAGAAAAGTACACTACGTCTATCTAATTTTAAAGCAAAAAAGGAACGAAACAAACTCCTAAGCTTAAAAAAGGGTACATACGTATCATTGCGCCGGATCAGACGCACGTTTGAGAAGCTAAGCCACTATCGATGAAGTTTGTTTGTTAGCGCACTACACTAAACTCGACTACCTAGCCACCAACATCTTTATATATTGACTACCACCCGATAAGATATCATTGCACCTATCACTTATTCGTTAAATTATAAGAAAAAGTGATTAAAACGGAAGGTGCGATAACGCCGATAGTGCATTGATCTATTGTTTCAAAGTCAAGAAGCTTTTGACTTATTTAATTTATTGGGGCACACTGACCCTAATTTTAGGCTGACAGATCAGGCTATAAGGGTCTTACCAGACCAATTGCCTTCAGGTCCACAAAGTTGAATTCCCGTTAAGTTGAATTCTCTGAATGTTGAATTCCCGTTAAGTTGAATTCTCTGAATGTTGAATTCCCGTTAAGTTGAATTCTCTGAATGTTGAATTCCCGTTAAGTTGAATTCTCTGAATGTTGAATTCCCTTTAAGTTGAATTCTCTGAATGTTGAATTCCCGTTAAGTTGAATTCTCTGAATGTTGGATTCCCATTAAGTTGAATTCTCTGAAATTTGGATTCCCATTAAGTTGAATTCTCTGAATGTTGGATTCCCATTAAGTTGAATTCTCTAAAAGATAAATTCACTATTGATCGATCGTCGATCGATGGTAGAACGCATTAGTCGACGTCGATCGATCGATTGATCTGGTAGAAACTAAGGTATAAAGCCGCATCAATGTTAGAGTTCTTCCACCCTCGTCGTGGTGCAGCTCACCACGAGGTACCTCTTACAGTTGCTGGATTCTGTACTACATAGCTTAATCCTGAAGATACTCTATATCCCGATAGCCTCTACATTGCGCTAAAGAAGGCCAACAGGAGGGTTTTAGTGCGGTAAAAATCCTACTATCCTACTAATATTATAAATGCGAAAGTTTGTAAGAATGTATGTGAGTGAGTGAGTGAGTGTGTGTGTGTGTTTGTTGCTCTTTCACGCAAAAACTACTGAACGGATTTTCATGAAACTTTGCAGTAATATTGCTTAGACATCGGAATAACATAATTTGTTAAAATTTATAGAGATTTTTGAAGGGACTGGTTTCCCGAAGCGAAGCGAGGGCGGATTTACTAGTCCTATATAAACCTTTGTCGCTCCCACGGCACTGGAACCTTTTGAAGGCACCCTCGAAAAAAATCTGGTGATAGAACTGAAGCCACACCCGTCTTTGATTACGATGTCATTATGACTCGTCGTGTTTCGGCTGGGGGTTTGGGTACCATTTTTTATTGCTATTTTTCTTCTTCTTTCTCGGCAACGCAGTAGAGTTTTTGTGGGGTTATTGAGGTCTAAGGACGCCGATGAGCATTTACCATCATCGTCTAATACTTAACCCATGAAAAAAACTCTACGAACAGTGTAAATACCCTACGTAAAAATATTTGTAGAAAACTTCTTCATACTTTTTAGGGTTCCGTACCCAAAGGGTAAAACGGGACCCTATTGCTGAGACTTCGCTGTCCGTCCGTCCGTCCGTCCGTCCGTCCGTCCGTCCGTCCGTCCGTCCGCCCGTCTGTCACCAGGCTGTATCTCATGAACCGTAATAGTTACACAGTTGAAATTTTCACAGATGATGTATTTCTGTTGCCGCTACAACAACAAATACTAAAACACTGAATAAAATAAATATTTAAGTGGGTGCCCATACATTCGACGTAAGTTTAGTTACCTTTCGGTCCAAGAGATGGCGTTGTGCATAATATGTGGCTACAATAAAACATTTAAGTATTAAGTGATGTTTTTATACAACAGACCAGATTTTTTTGGCGTTTTTATACATAATGCTACGGAACCCTGCGCGAGTCCGACTCGCACTTGGCCGGTTTTTTTACTATCCGTATCAGCATATTTTACCAATGACGTTGAGGATGACGTTCGTATAATTATTTTGGTGCAATAGATCTATTCTGCAATCGAGATGTTTCCATCAGCTACATTACATCTACATCGCCCTTACATATATTCACCTCTGAAATATTGAGGTTTGTGACGTCTACAGTGATGTTTCCGGTAATCATGACGTGCATGTCATGTCAGATGTCAGTGTCATGGCGCTAGTGGGTGCCACGTGCTAACTCGGTTCTGACGGCAGTTCGTACTGAGACCGCGAGGCAGTAGGTCGTCACACGTCTCTGACGGAAACCAACTAAGTGTGATATCGAAGACACCACAAGGTTTCTTTCATGTTAATTAAACATGATGACTGAAATCGTCGCCTCTAAAAAAGTGTAACCGGATCTACAACTTTCTAACAACAAAATTGCTGTGAAAACAATAATGAGTATCACATGGCAGAAATTAAAAGTACCTATACAATGATGTCTTGTGTGTTGTCCATGGCACCTACCGACACAGGGAATCCTGTTATGGATGGTGTCATAAGCGTGAAGCGTTGATTTGGTGATCCCAAATTATACAAAAGTAACTTAGTGCATTGTAGCGTTGAATTGATAGCCTGGTATTTAAGATTGGTCTCCTATTCGGAGGATCTTGGGTATGAAACCCAGAGAGCACACAATTTCGACTTTTAGCAGTATTTAATGTGCGTTTTAAGTATTTTATTCATTCGCTGTAGCGGTGAAGGAAAACATCGTGAGGAAACCTGCATGCCGGAGAGTTCGCAAAACTCAAAGGTGTGTGAAGTCCGCCAATCGCGTGGTGGACTATGGCCTGTCCCACTGTTAGAGGAGACAGCCAGTGGGATAGTTACAGAGATGATGAAATTATTGTAGGTACTTGATCGACAGATAAGGGAATAGTCATTATATGCAGTGCAAGATTAAATTGCAGTGATTAAAAAATATTCATGATATATTATGATAATGATAATATTATAATTAATGAGCGGTTTTATCACGCAATTGAGTGTGTTCTTGTGAAAAATACTATTTTTCCACTTGGAAGTAAGTAATGAAACACATATTTAGGTACTTGTATTTTTATACTTCCTTATTTTAATTGCCTATTTATGTATGATATTACAGAGTGAGTGAGTGACTGACATAGCAAAGACGAAACTATTGAACGCAAGAGTTTGTCTGGATGTTCCTTGAGGAGTGTAGGACAGCAGTAGAGAGGAATTTTGGCAATTCCCTTCCCATTAAAGGGATAAACTGAAAGACATTTTATTTCTTCAATTTTCAATTGAATTCACCATCGATCTAATAATACAGATCGATGGAATTCACTTGGAACTTTGTGAATATACCTAGTATAAAAGGGCAAAAAAAACACGACTCTTGTTACAACTTCAGATCCATTTTATTCAATGAATTGTGTTGTCAACAACTAATCTTCCTTTGCTATCGACATTCCATTTTCATATAGGTACTGGCCAGGTCGCTGGCCAGTAACATTTTATTTATTTATTTAAATCTTTATGTACCATACACATGTATAGAAACAAAGGCGGACTTAATGCTAAAAGCATTTTCTGCCAGTCGACCTTCGGCACCTTTTTTAATAGAAAACCTGAAAATAGAATAGAACCTTTCTGTTTTTCCTCTTCTCTCCACAAAAGCACCCCTCTTCTCCTTGAATTGGGGCCCAGAGTATCAAAAGTTCAAGAAGTCATAACTACTTACGAAAAATGCATTTTTCTAATCAATAATGAAAAAAAGATTTAATGATTACAATTTGACCAAACCTAAAAATACTTTATTTTAAGTGCCAAATTATGTAGATTATATCATAGTTCTTCTTAAATTAGATAAAATTAGTATAGGCGGCCTAGGCTATCGATCTAACGATATATAAATTTTAAGATTTCGATGATAATAAATTTGATTAGGAATGATAGTATCGGCAGGTTAGTTAGAATCAATTTTTTATTTATACGTCTGTATCTCATATCGACTTACTAGCAATTCACATTAAGCCTTAAAAATGCACCTTGCCAGTAAAATAAATGTCTGTTTGTCTGTCTGAGACGCTTTTACGGCTAAACCACCGGCTCGATTGGGATGGAATTCAGAATGAAATTAGTTGAAGACGGGTCACAAATAGAGTAAGTACTTTTTTCAAAAATCAACCCCAAAACCAACCTTAAGGGGCTGAAATAGTATAAAACATAGTCAACATCCACCTCTCTGTGCCTTTCTAAGTTTTCTTCTACTAAACCACGCAACGGATGTTGATGCGGTTTTCACCATTAGGTAGAGTATATCTCTAGGAAGCTTTATATGTATAGTCTATGTACATTCTTTTGTAATTTGCTGTGCTAGGTTATGCAGATACCAATTTAATGCTCAGTGAAGCGAGGGTGGGTCGCTAAAATTATACTAAAGAAGCAGTTGTATTTGTATTTTAAGTTATAACCTATTGACAGCTGTCTTAACTCTTAATCATTCGATTTCATTCCCCCAATCTCTGAAGATAAGAGGATTTATTAAAATTATATAGATATTTACTCCCCCATTATGTACGTTCGTCATACAATTATCGGAATTAATCAAACTATAGTTCTTTTGCGTCGAAGAAGCCGTTATCACAATCAAATCATATCGTTTATCATAATCACTGTGTGTTTTAATCCGAAAATCTGATATGGGGAGCAAATCTGACGATGAGTTATAATGATAGTGACGTCATAGATATATTTGACCTCAAGTGAAAATAGTTTCACGTTTCTCGGAAATTATGCGTTATTTACAATGACAGTTGCACTTTTAGATCCGGTTTGTACGACACTATGTGGGAAAGATAGCCACGCTATGCTTCCTGGGAAAATTCATCGAAATCGGTCAGGCGGTTTAGATTTTTCATGCAAACTTTCATCCCCTATTTCAAGCCTTTAAGGGTTGATTTTTGAAAAAAAAAGTAGCCTATATGTGACTCTGAGTCTTCAACTATTTCCATTCCGAATTTCATCCAAATTGGACCGGTGGTTTAGCCGTGAAAACGTCACAGACAGACACACAGACAGACAGACAGACAGACTTTCGCATTTATAATATTAGTATGGAAAGTATGGATTAGCGAACCGCCCTCGTTTCGCTGCGGGACCCGTAAAGTATCAGCCGCGTAGGTCCCGCTCCCGTGGGAATCTCGGGATAAACTCCCGGTCCCACGGGATTTTCGACAAGACAGACTTGTTAGTTTTATATTAATATGTTTGTTTAGAAGCTATACCCATACGCGTAGGAGTTTTTCCCGCGTAAATTCCGATCCCGCGAAATTTCCGGGATAAAAACTATCCTATTCTAACTAACTAACTATTCAAGTTAACCTCTATATGTGTGCCAAATTTCACGAAAATCGGTTCGGCAGTTTTTGCGTGAAGGAGTAACAAACAAACAAACACACAAACTTTCACATTTATAATATTAGTAGGATAATATTAGTAGAATTATATGTATGTATTATGTATCCTATGTAACCACAATTTATGCAAATAAACTGAACTGAACTGAACTGATACTTAGGAAATAGAAAGAGAAAACTGCGACAGAGCCGAATTTCACTGGCTCGCTTTTTGTGCGTTAATGATGCTATCTACATATTTTATGACGTTTGAAAACGCCGGATCGCTGTTCCAAGGGTCCTGGGTTCAAGTTCAAGAGGCTTTTGAGGTGGTTTGAATGATAAGTTTAAATGTTTATTCTCGGTCTCGGTGTGTGTCCATACTGACCTTGTGTGTGTCGCTCCTACGACACAGGGAATTCTAGAGTGTGGCTATAAGTGAAATGCGTTATCTATTAATCAGTGTGCTGTAATTTACGTCAAAAATAATATAATATCAGCTTATTATTGTAGATTAGCTGTTGAGCACGACTTTATAGGAATTTTTCCAGCGTGAATCCTGATCCCACGGGAAGTCTGGGATAAAAAGTAGCCTATATTACTGCTCCACAGCATTTTCTATCTTCCAGTGAAAATCCCATGAAAATCCGTTCAGCCGTTTCTGTGATTAGCATGCATAAACATACGATCATTAGAGTTTTATTATATGTATCGATAATATAGATATAGATAGATAGATGATACTTGATAAATCAGCGTTTGATGTCTGATTTACCTATCATCGGAAAAACAATTTTTCCTATTTGCGTATTATTAGGTATAATAATAATCATTTATATCGTACAGAAACATCGTGACAAACCCGCTTATCTGCGCATATTTCATAACATTAACGAAGGGACTAAACTAAATACGCATTATTACGTATAACTCAAAAACTATTGTTCAGATCTCTTTGAAATTTAAATGGGACTACACGACGTGCTTTCCAATATACATAATATACATTAGGTAGGTATATGAATAATCAGCAAAATAGGTGTGTATATTTATATTGTTACACATAAATAAATACATTCGAAAAGAGAACTTTCTTCTTTTTTGAAGAAGGTTAAAAGAGAAACGCTTACATCCTAGTTTGTGGGGGCACAGCGAAAAACCGCAAAAAGATTATTCGATCGCAAATAGGTACTTTGTCAGATTGACATGATGTGATTGATAAGTAGTTACGTAGTTACGTAGTTAATAAGAGCTTAAAATAAACGTCAAAGGAATGTACCTACATACAACTGTATCGCCCTGTACTTGTGACTTGTGACGCTTTTTAGAGGCAGCCATCTCAGTCTTCAAGGCTAACAACACATCTGTGACCGAATGTGAAGGTATAATCCTGAAATGTCTTTGAAACAATTGTTGCTAGATGTAGGTATAGGTAGGTATTGGCGGATACACAAGGATACATCACGATAAATCCTACTTCCTACTAATATTATAAATGCGAAAGTTTGTAAGGATGTATGTGTGTGTGTGTGTGTGTGTGTGTGTGTGTGTGTTTGTTGCTCTTTCACGCAAATACTACTGAACGGATTTTCATGAAACTTTGCAGTAATATAGCTTAGACATCGGAATAACATAATTTGTTAAAATTTATAGAGACTTTTGAAGGGACTGGTTTCCCGAAGCGAAGCGAGGGCGGATTTTCTAGTATCTTGATATACATCGATTGATTCATTGATATCAATTCCCGAAACTTGATAATACTAATAATATATTTATAGATAACGTGGCTAAATGCAGAGGGAACTACAATATGAACTACAATAGAATGTGTAAAAATCTGTCTTCTTTATCGTCAAGTAATAGAAATAGAACATTAACAGTGTAGACCAACCCCCTTATTATGAACTCTTAATTCCAGACAGTTAACACGTTTGGTGCGTTAGCGGGTTGATTATATCCGATGCTCATCTTTCCTCCGGTGCGGGGTAAAAATTACTGTACTTACCGCTGGTGCGGGACAGATATATTTGGTCTCCGTGTGAATAAGAATGAGATGGTTAGTGTTTTGGAATTGCCTCGTTAAATAGATAATATAAATGCGAAAAAATTGCATCGGGTTCTTACGACCCGATGCCGACTGAAGCTAAATTTTTTACGTCTAGTGCGTCTATCGGTTCTTAACGACCCGATGCCCGATGACCCTATAGCCGCACTAGATTATATGCTAGTTGAGCTAGTAACGTCCACATGGTTAGACAAGTTTTTTTTGCAAATAAAGAAAAGACAGTGTATTTGACATGAAACGATCCAGGAAAATGTTGTCTAAGTCATGTGAATGTGAAAAACCTAATAAAAATAAAGTAAGTGAAGGTTCCCCAAAACAAACAATGATCAGTAAGTGGAATATGTCCGATAATTTATATATACTAGCCCGTCAACTGGTCACACATTACAAATCTTGCGAACTGCAGCCATCAATTCCCAGCTACCAGATTCACCCACACCATCTACCAGTAGGTGTAGCTCATAATGATCAAATACAAATATTAGAACACAAGATTATTCAACCAGCCTAAAATCAAGTTTAGATTTGAAAAATATATTATTTTATCGCTATCGATGTTTTTTATCATGCTCAACACTAAAAATATATCGACACTTTTATTAACCAGTGCGGAGTACGGGTCGTTACGATCCTCCAAGCAATTCCTTTATTTACTAACAAACCATGCAGTGTATCTACCTACGATTTCAGCCCTTTAATTTAGTGTTTATTTGTCAACATGTTGCTATAAAAAATTCGCTCTAAAACATTATGCCTATGAAGATAAATCCTCCTAAACAGATGGAAGTCAAACGGATCTTTTCGACCCATCGACGCACCAGAAAAAAGTTGTGCTTCGGATATAATAGACCCCATTCCGCACCAACTGAAAGTCATCAAATTTGACTAACGCAGTGAACGTGTTAAGTTACAGTTAGAGGCAGAGCCCCAATTCTGCTAATTTATAAACACTTCAATATTGCCTCGATTGAATAGTTTAGCACAATACATTTTGCATACGGAAAGTGTCAAAAATGTGTCAAACTATTTATTTATTTATTTTATTTACAGTGAAACTTGCTTAAGTGGGACCTGGATAAGTGAGAAACCTCCATAACTGGAACTCATGCTGAGGTCCCAACACTTTGGCACTGAATTACCTCTGTTAGTGGGACGAGGTAAACCTCTATATCTGGGATTTGTTCTTTCGATTTATCATCATAGTTACCTCTATAACTGAGACAGCGAGTAAATTTTATATGCATAAACCTCTGTAATTGAGATAACATTGTTTGTTTACTCATTCTTATTCTACCCACAAATTCCACACGTAATTCCAAGTACGTACCTAAGTACAAATTTTAAGCTTCAATTACCTTCAGTTTTAGTTTCGCTTTACTATATACACTATATACATACATTTACTATATACATACAGATGTTTATTTGAAAAATGTCAAAACGAAAGCTACAATCGTTATCATTACGTGAAAAACTGAAGTTAATATCCGTTTATGAAAGTGGGAAGACACGCGAAGAATGAATGTAACTCTGTAAATGAGACAGATATTTATTTATACCTGTATATCTGAGACACTGGGTAAGTGGAATACCTCTATAAGTGAAACGACATTGCAGGTCCCTTGATGTCTCACTTAACCAGGTTTCACTGTATTTATTTTTTGACACGCCAACAGCATTAGGTACATACAAAAAACAAACTTAAAGTATTCACATCTAAAACATTACTACCTATAGTATGCATACCTATTAAAGGCATGTACGGTCGGCCAAAGAATTGGTTTACCACCCTAAGGTTGAATGCTGTTTGCAGATTCATAGGTGATAAAGGTTAGTTTCGCTTGCAGATCGATCTGACAACTTTGAACTTGAAAAAATAAAATACCAAGAAAATAATTTAAAAAATAAGTAAAACATCAGTCATTTATTTTTTTATCAAGAAAAAATAAATTCACCTTCAACTATATTTCGAATTTCATTTGGTGATGTCTGCAGATCTGATCTGATCTGATACAGATCGGATTAGTAGACCAGTGCCAATAGCTTTTGAAACGAAAAAAATTGTGACAGAATGAAACCTATAAAATCGAAACGAAGAAAATCTGAGGTCGGGAAGGAGTTCAAGGAGGTTTTTAAGGGTAAAAAACGGTTTATCGCAATTTCCGGAAAAACTACAAGTCCTATGAAAAAAAGTTAAATCGCAAAGTTGTAGATAATAAAAATTTCACATATTTCACGTTTTTTCACATACCTACTGTCTTTATGCGAAAAATTCAAATAACTGAGTTTTTGGTTTTTGTATTTTTATCTTCTACAAAATATATTATTTTCACGGAATTTAGTGAAAACTTGCCTTTTTATGTCCCAAAAACAGTTTTTTTTACAAAATTGAATTTTCTCCCCTTATTTTAATTGAATTGCGAAAAAACCTCCTAATTTTCATTTGAAAAGTTTTCACATCAAAATAACTGCTTTTTCAAAAAACTCGATTCTGTGCGTTTTGTTCTATGAAATCTCTACTTTCTAATGGTGTAAAAAATATACATTACCATGGAAAATTTTCTCAAAACACCGGAATAATTCAACTTCGATTCTTGTAATATTATGAAACATATTGATCTAATAAATAACTTTTTACAAAAAAATAACCGACTTCGAAGTCGAGATAACTTAAAAACCACTCGCCAGATGTCGCTCCAATTTATAAGTTACCACATGACAAGCACTACCTTTCGAACAAAAAAGAATCACCATGGGAACACCCAGTGAAAAGTTAGCATAAATTAAATTTACATGATTGAGAATAACTCAAAAACTGACCGTCAGATATCGCTCAAATTAAAATGGGACCAGACGGCAATCATTACCTTTCGAATGTCGAAAAATTATCTAAATGGGTTCACCCAGTACGAAGTTATGAGGTAACACACATAAGACAAAAAGAAACATACAGACGATTTGAAAACCTTCTTTTTTTGAAGTCGGTTTAAAATACATTTTAATTGCTTGAAAAACTTAAGATTTCATGTAACATTGATAAACTAAAAAAACTCAAATCGAATAAGATAAAAATCAAAAACTCAGTTACTTGAATTTTTTGCATTTATGTGAAAAAAGTGTGGCTACAAAAGTTGTAGATTTTTTTATTACCTATAAATTGGCCATTTTCTTTTTTTTCATAGGTCTTGTAGTTTTTCCCCATTAAAAAGCCCCCTCTACCCTTTCCTGACCGCAGATCGAGTAAACGCTTTAAACCGATTTTGATATTTCTACCGGCAATCTACTGTTTCGTTTCGTGTCTTTTGTGATTTTTTTATCAAGTTGAAAATAGAAAACTAAATTGCTTACGTATCTAATACTTACGGACCTCTAACGGGATGACAATTTAGTCAGGCGAGCTCGAATTGACTCGGTAGTTTTGGAGAAAGATGGATCAAGCATAGAAAATTGAGTTCAAATAAAAAAAATGAATATTCGCATTCGCATTCGCGAATGTCGGAAGCAGATATTCGCATTCGCATTCGCATTCGCGAATATTCAAAAAATGACATTCGTTACATCACTAATCTGTATTATTGACAATATTTATCTTAGTATTGAACATAATATTATGAAAGGAAATATTATGTAGTAGGTAAGATTTGTCCTGATTGTTGGAACGGTGTCATGGAAAATATCTAGGGTGTCGATAGATGCAGAAAATCTATTATATTCCGAACACATTCTTAACAGAGGGCTATATTTAAGACTAACTATTAAATTTTGTATAATTATGGAATGTGCCAAAATGGGTCGATCTATTCAATTCTGTATACGAAATGAGCCAAAAAATGTGTCAAACTATTCAATCGCGACGCCATTGAGGCATTTATAAATTAGCAAAATCAGGGAATTGGTAAACTTAATATGCATTTTTAGGTACAACTCAAAAACTTCCCATAAGATGTCTCTTTTTAATCTTCACTACACGACAAGCATCAGCTTTCCAACACACAATAATTATCAAAATCAAAATTGCACATATCTGCTTGAAGCCTTGCATCGGTGGAACATTACGAGGAAATCTGCACATCTGAGATATTTCTAAAATGTTGTCAAAGGTGTGTGAAATACATACGATCCACACTTGGCTGGCGTGGTGGACTATGGCCAGTCCCACAGTGAGAGGAGACCCGTGCCCAACAGTGGGACATTTATAACTAAATTCTTCTCACGTACCTACATCCATAACATCATACATCCATAAAAATAGCATAGGTGAAAACTTTGCATTTCCTGTTATTTCTGAGTATATTAACGGCGCCATCTTTTCAAATAAAAAAAACTATTATTATGTGCACGTTTTTGACCATAAAACGCTTCTAGCGCTATCTATTGAATATTTTGAAACATGAACAGAGGAATGTTCAGAATAACAACAATAGATGGCAGTGACGGTCACATTCTTGTTCATGATTAATTTACTTTCTCATTTGCTTTTCGTTTACTAAGTTAAAAATTTACCCAACCTGTTTTTATTACAAAATATTTATTTATTTGACCAGCTAAGGAAAATTTAATTAACCCTGTTAAAAATCAAAATAATAATATATGTTGTGTTTGAAATAATAACTACTATTTAATATTAATATCATTTATTTTATTTCAAGTAGATATTTATTTACAATAATTCATAGAAAAATTAATTAAAATTACTTTTTTACTTTACTACTCAACGCTAGATGGCGCTATAAGTTCTAAAACGCGATGCGTTCAACCTATTCCGTCCACTGCAGGGCACACATCCGAGCCGTTAGAAGCTGTTAAAATATTCTTATTTTGTTGACGATAATTTCTATTGTGTTTATTCATAGGTAGCTCAAATGTAAAGTCTGTTATCACTGCTTTTTATCAACAGTTGCTTCCATATTTACGAAGCATAATTATACCTTTTTTGTAGCTTGAAGAGTTGATAAAACATCAGAGAGACTAATGGTAAGTGGTCATTGTCGTAAGGACACAAGCAACTCCAGGGAAGTCCTATTAATTTATTTATTTATTTTATTTATTTACTTATAGGACACCCAACACAGGTAACACATAGTACAATACATTGGTAATTCTTAGGAGTAACAAGCATATATTATTAGTGTACTCATAATAGGGTGCCACAACAATCACATTTTTGCAGCTAGACAACATTGAGTTTGAAGGTGGAATACATGACATACAAATTTAAAATTAACCATACCTATATAACGAAAATTTAGTCTAATTTAACAAACATAATGTAAAAGAAAGAAAGATGCACCTGACCTGAACCTGACTCTTTTTACAACTTCTTTGAAGAACCCTAATCATAACGGTCTTGGAATGCCTACCTTCAAAAGAAGTTCGTTCCACCATATTATTGTCATAGTCGTAGTATGTCGTGTATCGTAACAGATGTTATAAGTCGGACCTAGCTCGGTGATAGGGCTGAATGCTGTCTAGCTACCATCTTGTTTGAGTCAGTCTCAAACTTAACTGTTAGAAAATAGATAATTAAGGAAAATGAGAGTAAACGCTCAAATACCTGGACAGCTGTTGTTAAGAAATCGGCGTCCTGTTCGGAAGGTCCGGGTTCGACAATTTTCTGGTCAGCGGTTTAAACGTGATAGCGTTAAAGACGGACAGACATACTTTCACAGTTAATATTAGTGACAGCTGTGTCTAGTTGTAACTCTTGTGTTAATTCGGTCATAGATCAACTCAACGATAAAATTACTTATAATTAAAAAAAACTGATTTCAATATCTACGATTTTTTTTGTTTTCAAATATGTGCTTTTTTTCGCTGTATTTTTCTGCTCCATTAGATTAAAACACCTTTAAAAACAAATAAAACAAAATTGACGCGCACTTTAACAGTCATAAATAAAATTATTTTTTATTTAAAAACATATTTGATAACTTAGAATTTTAGAGTTTCTCTCGATTTCCCTGGGATTCTGTCATCAGATCCTGACTTGGTGGCAATCAGACAAACACCTCAGAAGCACGCACTTTCAAATAAAAGATAAAAATAAAAATCGGTTCAGAAAAAGGCACTTCTCACATTACGCTATTTATTAGCTACGCGGCTGCGACGCAATCCCAAAATTCTATGTATTTGACACTTTTGACTGACAGGATTGCGTTGCAGTCGCGTAGCTCGTAAATAGCGTTGTGTGAGAAGTGCCTTAAGTAACAAATTGCAGGACATACCTACATAAAAATATACCTACGCGTCGAACTAGAACCTCCTTTTTTACCGATTTCAAAATAATAAGGTTCTGAAATCGACTGTATTTTCTTTTTTTATTCGAAAGCTAGTACCTTTGATGTTTTAAATATATAGATTGAGCGTCGCCCTACAATGAAAACAAAAAAAAACAAGGCAACATTATCAAGCATGTGTGCGTGCCGGCGATGTTTTCTCGTTCATTTATTGTCTATGTGTGCGTAATTTAAAAAAAATTGTGGCTAACAGATAGCCACAATTTTTTGACACGTTTTTGCGGATTCGATGTTCCATCTAGATATTTAAAACATCTTCGGCTAGTAGGTACCTACATGAACGTCACCTACCTTACAAGTAAGTACTTTTTGAATTATTGCTACTCGTTGATTTTAAAGTCGTTTATATTTTTGCAAAAACTTAATTATTTGAAGTCAGTTAAAATCAATTAATAAACGGCAGAAATTATACTTGGGACCGTGACAAATGGTTGTAATACCCTTGATGGATCCTAAAGACTACCAGATAGTGATGTGCTATTATTAGTGTTGTCCATGCTATATTAAACAGAAAATTGTAGTGTGTACAATTTTCTATACGTATTTTAGGGTTTATTTTCTTAATATTATTCAGTTTTATAACTTAAAGAATATTAAATACAAGGAAAACAACAAATGATTTGTAATTCCTAAGGCGTAGGGTAAACGCACCAGTGGCGGACCGAGTGGAATAATATCTTAATCCAATCGCGAACAGATGTTTAAATACGAATCTCATTATAGCAGGGTAGGAGACCTTGTTACCGTTCGTCACTTATTGTAATAATATATTTTTTGTATTTTTATTGAAACATTGAACATTTTAATGAAAAATTGTCAGGGAATTTAACTACTTAGCACGACATTTCACTAGAAAACTCTAGTAGGACTCCTTTACAGTGGGGTAAGGGTCCAATTCCACAACGGATGTTTAATTTTTTAAGAAGTTTTTAGTTTTAAGAATTTAATTATCACCTGCTTCGGCAAAGGAAACATTCTGAAGAGACGTGCACAACTGAGTGGTGTTAAAATATTGTCAAAGTCCGCCAATCTACATTATGGTGAGCATAATGTTCTATGGTATGTATTCCTAACATTACGAGAGGAAGCCCATGCCCATTTGATATTGCTATTATGATATTGATGAAATAAATATTAACATTATAAAATTTATTTTTTATAATTGAAAACCTAATTCTTCAAACTTCAATTCTTAAAGGGCAAGACAGTATCTACATGTTTCAATGACGAAAGGTATTTTAATTTACTTGGCATGGTCGCAATTTGGTGTTATTACCCTACAAAATAATACCAAGAAGATTTGTCTGCTTCAGTTTAAAAGAGACACGATTAAATAAGACAATACGACGACGTAGCCGCGGTATCTATATATAACTGCAACTGATCGCTGTCTGTACCCGGAAGACATTTGAGTTACTATTAGCTTGTCAAAGTGAGATAATGTTTATAGTTTGATCAAGATTTTGTGACATGAATAAAATTACATTATATTAATAGAAAATATAATGTAATTTTATTCCATTCTTCGCTTCCATTTATACCTAAATATATTTTTTTTCAGCCTGAAGGGCTGACGTAAAAGCGGACGAGCCACCTGATGGTAAGTGGTCATCGTCGCCTATGGACACGAGCAACACCAGGGGAGTCATCTGTGCAACGCAATATTAAATATTATTCCATTTTTGCATCAGTTTTCAATGATGCTCCGCTTGCATTGGTCGCAAAAATCATTTTTCAATTCGTATCAGTATTTAATGAGATTAGCCAGCTAAATCTTCAGAGGTAAGTATAATCTTAAAGTACATTTTATTTATCAAAGTATTAATCCAAGCAAAAACATAAAAAATAAAAATTAAAGAGAAATACAAAGTTAAGTCTATCAATCAACAAAATTCTGTTTATTTCCAATATGAAGCATATTTTGCAGCCCAAACAATTAATATCATTATGGCATTAATTAAGCAAACTATTTTAAAAAAAGCAGACTTCAAAATCGATAAGAAATAACTTAAAAACTTCTCGTCAGATGTCGCTCTTTATTTCAAATACACCAAAAATATCAAAAAGTTTTTCACCAACCCGCATTGGAGCAGCGTGGTGGGGCATGCTCTAGGCGTCCTCAGTAACCAGGAGAGACCAGTGCTCAGACCGGGCCGTGAATGGGTTGAAGTTATTATTTCTTATGATAGCCATGGTACGGCTTATTCAGTGAAATTTTCAGGTGTCTCCTACTTCCGTAAAAATTAGACCGCTGTGACTGACAAACAGACAGACAGTAAGACATCTGAGACATATTAAGGAGCTCGCTGGGTATTTACATCTGTATTTATGTACGATTTTTGCTGTAACTGTTGAAAATTTCATATAGATTTCCGCATTTCGTCAAAAAGAGTACAAAGCTTGCTTCACATTAGTCCAGTGCCTCTATTATGAGTTTTTAATACTATAGTTTACTATACACGCTAGCGACTATCGTTTAGAATTTGTATGAGAATCCGTACAGCGCCTCTAGCGGTTACGATACTGAACTACAATTCTCATACAAATTCTAAACGTTAACTGCAATAGTAACGTCCTTTACGTTTACTACAACAACTCATAATAGAGGCACTGTACCCCTATTATGAGTTGTTGTAGTAAACGCAAAAAAACGTTACTATTGATGCTATCGTGAAAACGCTGCTTTAATAGTAAATGCGCATAACTCTATTAAATACAGTACTTGCGGTCATGTTTTACTTACAATTTGGTATTACGAGTCACAAATTTGACAGATGCTATAGTAAATTACGTTACCCGTAGTAGTTACGGCACTCACGCTATTTTCTAAGGTGAAAAGTCACTATCGAAATTAAATGTCATTAAATATTGCTGTATATTTAAACAAAATCATGGCTAGGCACTATTTTGCTTGGCAAATGATTCACGCAACCGAACGCAGAGATGAAAATAATGAAATTTTGAACTTGCGAGATCAACAAAATATTTAGCAACCTTTGATGTTTTAAATGTCTAGATTGAGCGTCGCCCTACAATGAAAACAAAAAAAAAACAAGGCAACATTATCAAGCATGTGTGCGTGCAGACGATGTTTTACCCGTTCGTCTATTGTCTATGTGTGCGTAATGTGTGCGTAATGATATTGTTAGGAGAAGAGTGACGTATTTCCTGTCAGTATGAAGCTATGAAGTCTATATAAGCGTTGGCGAGCTCAGTCTGCGGGCAATTCACGTCGAGTTCACTTGGCAAGGGGAACCACTGCTCGTTTGAATGGTTAAACTAAATATCCTGTCATTTAAATTTGCGTGTAATTAATTGTTAAATGTGATTTTTATTTTGCGTTCACTTCTAGTTGCTAAAAATATAAAAATTGTGGCTAACAGTTAGCCACAATTTTTTGACACGTTTTCGCGGATTCGATGTCCCATCTAGATATTTAAAACATCAAAGTTAGCAACACTTTGACACCACAGTTTGACACTGAATGCGACTGACGCAGAACGCTAATGTAATTAAATTGAAAAGGTACCAAACCGCCATTAATTCCACTCTTCTTTCACATTTCCTAATTTAGTCGGGTTATAGAGCATCCATAGACTTGTTTTTTTAATTTCACAAATGTTGGCTCGCTGGCCAGGGTCTCGTTCTATCCTTGTTGACATCATAATAAAAGAATGAGAGAGGTATTACTCATGGATGCCAACATAACGTAACGGAAACTGTACCGTCTCACGTCTTTACGATACCCGCTGAAGTTTCATTTCCAAAACTCATAATAGCTCATAATGTAACTACAGTATTAGACTATTCGATCGTAACCGCTAGAGGCGCTGTACGGATTCTCATACAAATTCTAAACGTTAACTGCAATAGTTACGTCCTTTACGTTTACTACAACAACTCATAATAGGGGTACTGATATAATTTATTTGTCGCCGGTGAAGTGCAAGTCAGTCTGCGGGGATGATGCAGGGTGGTGGCGGCGGTGGGTGGTGACCATCCATCCATCGACACAGTCACGTTCTAATTGCACGGGGACGGTGCCTCGCTGGACGGGGTTATGCAACATGGTGGCACGATTGGAAAATTTATATCACTACATAGTATAAAACAAAGTCGCTATTTTTGTCCGTCTGTTTGTTTGTCTGTTTGTCTGTATGCTTAAATCTTTAAAATTACGCAACGGATTTTGATGCGGTTTTTTGTAATAGGTAGAGTGATTCAAGAGGAAGGTTTTTATGTATAATACATGCATATATTCCCACGAGAACGGGATCCACGCGGGTGAAACCGCGGGCGGGCCGCTAGTTTTTGATATAGGTATCTGAGGAAAGGAAACAAAAGATAAACTGTAAATAAATATGGCAAAAATAAAAACAAAATATAAAGTAATTTTTTACAAATTTAGTTATAACATAAAATTTTTTCCTCCTTTTTGACCGACTTCCAAAACGAGGAGGTTCTAAATTCAACTGTACTTTTTATGTTTGGTACCTCAGAACTTTGTACCGGGTTATCTCATTATTATGATATGTTTTTATCCGAAAGCTGACGCTGTCACGTGGTTTCATTTAAATTTAAGTGACATGTGATAAGTAGCTTGTGTGTTATCATTACTTGTTGACATTGAAGTCGCTTTTATATAAAAATTTGTTATTGAATTAAACAAATGTTATAAAATTCATGAATTTTATTCTCTTTCCACAGGCTTTAATTTTAACCGCTTCTGGCCGGTTAACGCCATCCCCAGCGCATCTGAGAGTAATGTTAAACCTTTTAAAATCCATTTATCGCGCAACAGCCGCGCCGCATATCAATATTGTTTGGGATTGCACGCTGTTGCGAATTGCGGATCACACCGACATCATGGTGTGTCACTTTACATCGGAACTTTTAAAAATAGAATTCTTAAAAATAAAAATACGACTGCATTCACCGTAGGTACGTATTAAAATGAGTATGTCATCAAATCGAGGTCAATTAAATAGGTGCGCATTATTAGGGATAGTTCAAATAATACTCGTTAGGTGTCGTTTCTTAAGGTTACATTTGTAGGTTCAGAAATGCCGGAAAGAACGCTCTAATTACCTTTTCTCGAAAGCTTGCGTGGCCATTTCTGGGGGCCCGCCTATCGTTGCTCAAACTATATTTGGAGTTTTACATCAGAGCCACAATTCTGGAAGTTTTAACGCTCCAATAGCTCTCGATTAAATAGTTTGACGACCCTGTAGCCTAGTTGGTAGCGACCCTGCCTGCGACGCGAGGGATCCCGGGTTCGATTCCCGGCCGGGGCAGATATTCATGTGGCAGATAAATATTTGTACTCGGGTCATGGGTGTAATTGTGATGTGTTATATGTGTAGTCCATGCCACCCGCGACACAGGTACCTAGTAATCTACTACGGGGGTATGAGTGTGTTAGCGTTTATTTATTATTTATTTTATATACGGAGTGTGCCAAAAATGTGTCGAACTATTCAATTTTGTACACGATCGAGACACTATTGAAGCGTTTATATATGAGCAGAATCAGGGCCCTGTACTAGTGTATGATTTATTTATTCTTATGGTTTTCGTGTTACAAACGTCCATGAGAAACATTGACTACTTACCATCAGGTATCTCATCTCTTTTGTAACATATTATTTACAAAGAATTTTCAATAAGATCAAAATAAGATATATCAAGTTTCAATAAAGATTTCATTATACGTTCTCATTTCGAACCATAATACCTGTATCAAAGAAGTAATATCATTACTAGTGTTGATTCGGATCTCGTCCGGATATTCGGATATCCACGTTATGTTCGGATAACGGTTACAAGCCGTAATGCCGGTGAATCCTTGTTTAGAGTATGAGGAATTAGGGTGGAGTGCGGATACTGTGGATTGGTGCGTGAGTATTTTCTTATAAAACTGTGTCGGGGTAATGTACGTTTGATACTTTATTTTATTGATATGTGAGCAATTATTATGTTTTTGGAATTTTGGAAAAATATTTTTTGAAGTAAAATTTTTTGTCATGTTGGAAGATTTTTGGTAGGGTAAAATTTTATGAATTCACGTAATCTACAGGTTAAGCGGCTTGCGGACTCGCTACGGTAAGAGATTTTTATGCGAACTTATAGATAAATAATGATAGGTTCAGTGGTTATGTGAAGCACGGTGTACGCATTTTTAATAAATTGCTAAAGTCAATTATTAATTACCTATTATAAATTGGATGAAAATATAAATGAAAAGGATGCTTGGTGATAGTCACCTGCGAACGGTTACACTCACTGCTGTTTTAAAAGATGTGTTGAGGAGTTTTTTCTCGCAAATATTTCTCCTCCATTATAAAGGATAACACAAGGACGTTTTTAAGCGTATTCAAAAATACCTTCATAAAATAAATTACCTACTTACGTATTTGAGTTTGAGTTTGGGCTTTGTAATAGTTATAATCCTACTAATATTATAAATGCGAAAGTTTGTAAGGATGTATGTGTGTGTGTGTGTGTGTGGGTTCAATGTTACTCTTTCACGCAAAAACTACTGAACGGATTTTCATGAAACTTTGCAGTAATATAGCTTAGACATCGGAATAACATAATTTGTTAAAATTTATAGAGATTTTTGAAGGGACTGGTTTCCCGAAGCGAAGCGAGGGCGGATTTACTAGTTTATAATAATAACCAGTGTCCAATCCGCAGCGCGCGCAGTGCCAAGGTAAAAAGTGTCAATCGTAAAAATACCGTGTTGTCTCAGTTGGAGCGGCACATCGATACTTCGATGTATTAGAGCGGTTAAGTCACAGGCGGCAGCGGAAACATCATTGCAACCCAAATTGTCTCACCGCTGGGCACGGATCTCTTTTCAAAATGGGAAGGTTAGGGCCAAAGATGTATTAAATATCTAGATGGAACATCGAATCCGCGAAAACGTGTCAAAAAGTTGTGGCCAACTGTTGGCCACAACTTTTATATCATTACGCACAGATTACGCACACATAGACAATAAATGAACGCGAAAAACATCGCCTAAACGCACACATGCTTGTTAATGTTTTATTTTATTTTATTTTATTTTATTTTATTTTATTTTATTTTATTTTATTTTATTTTATTTTATTTTATTTTATTTTATTTTATTTTATTTTATTTTATTTTATTTTATTTTATTTTATTTTATTTTATTTTATTTTATTTTATTTTATTTTATTTTATTTTATTTTATTTTATTTTATTTTATTTTATTTTATTTTATTTTATTTTATTTTATTTTATTTTATTTTATTTTATTTTATTTTATTTTATTTTATTTTATTTTATTTTATTTTATTTTATTTTATTTTATTTTATTTTATTTTATTTTATTTTATTTTATTTTATTTTATTTTATTTTATTTTATTTTATTTTTATTGTTGCCTTGTTTTTTTTTGTTTTCACTGTAGGGCGACGCTCAATCTAGATATTTAAAACATCATTGGTTAGGGCAATAAAAACCACGCTGGCCAACGTATGGCTGACTTCATACCTTTGAGTTTTGCGAACTCATACAATAATAATAATACTCTTTATTGTACACCATACAGAGCAACATAAAAGAGACATAATATAACAAAATGAAAGACAATAGGCGGTCTTATCGCTAAAGAGCGATTTCTTCCAGACAACCTTAGGGTGAGGAGGAAAAGGTAAAGGTACAGATTAAGGGCGGGGTGTACTAATAACAAATTTAGCAAAAACAGAAATAAGTGACAGATGATACATTAGGTTTGCACACGACGTTTACCTTCACTGTTCTAGCGACATTTAAATGCTTAAAACGCACTTAACTTAAAGTCAAAAGTGCGTGCTCTGGGATTCGAAACCGGATTCCCTGAGTAGGAGGAGTCTTAGCCACTAGGCTACTTTGTGTAAAACTGCGGTAGACTATGTATTTCATACTGTGAGAGCAGATATGAGACTTCCATTGTGACATAAAGGCTGCATTAATGATAAATAAATAATAATAAATAAACGCTAACACACTTATACCCTCGCAATAGGTTACTAGGTACCTGTGTCGCGGGTGGCATGGACTACACATATAACACATTACAATTACACCCATGACCCGAGTACAAATATTTATCTGTCACATAAATATCTGCCCCGGCCGGGAATAGAACCCGGGACCCCGCGCGTCGCAGGCAGGGTCGCTACCAACTAGGCTACAGGGTCGTCACTGATGATGCAGATTTGTGGTTAATTTACCTAAAAGTTTAAATATAGCAATAATATCGTAAGCATATTGCAACAAAAATTTTAGTAAAAAAACCCAAACCGCCATCGCTCCCAACTCGCTCTGTTGACATCGTAGGGTAATAACACCAACGTGAGACCCTTCCGACCTTTAGGGTAAACCGCCCAGTTTACGACACGACTTTACGGCACCGAGGTGATACGATGGGCATATTGGTTCACGACTCATTCCGCTATAATTGAATCATTGTTGGGTCTCCCACCCTTATGGGAATTTATTTGGTAGGGTTAATGTCGGGAATTAAAAAGGATAGGGGTTGTTTGACGATAGAATTGACAGGTACAGTAAAAATTTTACATTGTGACTGTGGCGTTTCTTTCTTCAAGTCCTGCTGTCTTGGTATCGCAGTTCGAGAATAGGTAGTTAAATCGTTCTTGGAAAATTTCCGTGCAAATGTTATCGTAATCATTAACCATAATTACATTTTCAAAATGCACCAGACGAATTTGTAATCTGTAAGCTTGAAAATTAGTTTAAGAAAACAAATCAATAAAAACAGGAACGTACTTTGAAGTATTAAAAGCACTAGACTTGAATTCACGAAATGCCAAGTTTAGTAATCAAAAGTTTTTGACTCATGCTACACCATATACGAGTAAGTCAAAATTAAGAGATAGTGTCTTCGTCGTATTTTACTCAAAAATAACCGACTCTAAAATTGGCCACTTTACTTCCATCCATCCATCAGCCTTGTACGTCCAATGCTGGTCATAGCCCCACTTGTCCCTAATTTCCCATATCTTGCGCTTTGACCGGTCCTGCACCCTCTGAAGCCAGCGGATGCCAGCTGTCTTTTTCAGGTCGTCAGAACACCTGGTTGGGGACGTCCTATGCTCCTTTAACGAAAAGTAATGAAATGTGAACATTAACTAATCAGTCGAAGACAATTAAATCTGCATTATTAGGGTACCACAACCAAAAAACCACTCGTCAAATCTCGTGCAATATAAAGTGACCATGGCTTGCACTTATCGGATATACGCATAGATAAAATCATTAAAATCGGTACAACGGTAAAAATTTTAACGGTAACACAAATAAAAAATACAGACGAATTGAGAACTTCCCTCCTACTTTTTAAATTCGGTTATAGAGAACCGAAATACATTTCATCTCGTTAACCTTACTAGACAAATATATCAATACGAGTTAAAACTTGAACTTGAAAAACTTCAAAACACCTTCAATTAAGTTTCATCCTTCTTTTTCCTTTACGTTTCCTTTCACGCAAATTGTAGATTTATACTGCAATTCAGGTACAATATTATAGTCGACCGCTATAAAGCGGCGGGAATCGAACTCGAGACCCCGCATCCCCGGAGCATAATGCGACGTATGTAATTTATGTCCGTCTGTCACTCACATATTAGCTCCTAGGGCTGCCACAAAAATATTTTATGACTTACCAATAAAAGTCAGGGTTAGTGACGCAATATATTTTTTTGTGGTGTAGGTTGATTGGTTTTAAAATTTTGCAGGAGGTCGGGTTTGAATCCTGTGTATAATATTTGTGGAATAAATTATATTATATTATCATTGATTTCAGCGAAGTTATCATGGGGCAAGATTTGCGATTATTGCTATAATGTTGGCAAGATCTTTTTCAAACGAATGAAAAACGAGGAGGTTTTCAACACAGCTATATATTTGTTTTTGTGTGGATGTATCTTCACAACTTTTTTTCTTGGGGAAGCGCTTTTGATAATTCTTTTTATTTTCAAAAGCTGGTGCTTATTGCGATGTTCCATTTAAATTTGAGCGACATCTGATGGTAAGTTATTGAGCTATTATAATGAGTATTAAATTTATTGACCTCACAATTTTTGGGTGGGTGCTTCGATTTGTGGACTTTTTTCTTTTTTCTTTTTTTAATCGAAAGCTAATGGTTGATGTCTGATCTGTCTGATGTTTTTGATTTATCTCAACTTATCGATTTTTAAGTCGGTTTTTTGCAATAAGTTAGTTATCCTAATTCACGTTGGTACACTAAAAATATTATAGAATTATGGGAGTATTATAATTTTAAGTTAATTTTTTTTGCTTAGATAATAATAATTATTATGTAACAAAAAAAATGTACATTGATTGTACAACCCTAAGCACAAGTTTACGCACCCACGGCGCACCGCACTCGTTTAACCTCTTAGTTTATTTATCAGACGACCGCGCACGCATTTACATTCACTGTATGTTTTTCTGTCGAGGACGGGGATGGACGAAATCCTCACGGTGTTTTTCTGGAAACACGGCTGTGGAAGGATTGGTTTGAGAAAAACATGTTGTTTTTAAGAAAACTTTCTTTAGAGCACGTGAGATAAAATTTTTCGTACGTGTTTGGTAAACTTTATACCTATACCTATTATTTATACAATGATTATGGTATTCTCGTTCAATAAAATTTGTTATCACAATTCGTATGACAATGGTTGTCGTGCCTAACTTCCCGAGGTGTCCCGGGTTCGATTTCAAGCGAGTAAAATTTTTTTATGTTAAAAATCCATAGCACCCAAGACGCAAGGAGTCCAAGTGTGTAGACTACGAGTATGTAGCGTTTTTTTCCTATTTTTTACATATTATGTTTATCTGTCAATAAAAGTGCAACAAATTAATTAATTCTATTAAAATTTAAACGTATCTTTTAAAGATGTTATAATTATTTAATTAATTAAAATATCCAAAACATTTATATATTTTTTTAATAATAAAAATTCATCCAACTCAAAAACCCTCATTTCACATCGCAAAAAATCAACATAAAATCACTAATAACAAAGCACAAGTGTTACCTGAAATATATTAATAAGCTTATAGAATAAATGATGAGCGGCGCGGGACGCGTACTTTACGACGACAGCGCCCCCCTCGGGGCTCGTAGCGTCCGTTACCGGTGACTTTACCCTGCACGAACGTTTGGTACAAGACAAGGTTTTTGTGACTTTAAATAAGTACATATATCTATCTGAGTTTAGCGTAATGTGAATTTTATGGGCTTAAGATAGCAAGGTATAGCTTAAATATGGAGTCTTTTAAGAACCGGGTCTGGCTGAAACCCATCAGTCATAAGATTTCTTTTTCACCGATTTCAAAAAATAGGAAGAGGTTTTCAATTCGACTGTATTTTTCGCGTTATACCTCATAACTTTTAATTAGGATTTCCGATTTTTTTACTTTTTATATTCGAAAGCTGACATCTGGTCTCATATAAATCTGAGGGACAACTGACGAGTAGTTTTTGAGTTAAATTTTTCATAAGGCTGCACAAGAGATCGATCGATCGATTCACCTTGGACATCCCCACAATAACACCCCTTCGATATCAATAAAAAGAAACTGCAACATATTTTTCGCGTGTTTTATTTGCAATAAAGGTTGTATTTAAACGAAATGGCGAATAAAACACCACTTACACGACCTTAAAGCCTCAAATACATGTTTATGGTCATCATACCTCAAAAGTAACCTCAATAAAATACAATAAGAGGTTCTAAGGGTGATTGGTGGGTTGTTATTGCGGGTTCCGCAGTTTAAAATAGTTTTCAGTCTCATAGAGCTTCAAAGCTGATAAACTCTTAAGTGTATACCCTTCCTTTTGGAGATTACCCCCCTTAGAGGTTAGCTATACTATAAAAGTTAGCGTGGCATATTGTGACACATCAATCAGGCAGTCTATCATTAATTTCTTGTTATATGTATAATAATATATCTAGTGAACGCTTAAATATTTCTCTTGTTTCAGCCCCTTAGGGGTTAGTTTTTAAATAAATAAATAGGACTTGCGTCAGCAACTATCTTCCTAGGAAAATTCATCGAACTCAGTAAAGCGACATAGCGGCTCAGTTTTCAACTATTTTCAGTCAAAGTGTCAGTAGCTAAGATAGTTTATTCCTATTTAGAATGTTAGATTACATGATGTTAGTTACAATAATAAGATTATTAATTTTATCCAGTGAGACGGCAATTACAATGGCATTACAATTTTTTGTTTTTTGAATATTGTCTCCTTGTCTTGTGAATTATTTAAAATTAATGGCATGTACGACACAAAAAAATCCTGGTATGTGTGTACTTAACTCGTATGAGGAGGTTTATTATAGTAACGCTCTACATTACTGTAAGAACCCCATTTCCTAGGGACCCCTAAACAGACCGAATATCTATAAGAACTGGTATCACTCAACCAAATTGCGTGTATTTTGTTACAAAATTATGACACCGACGGCAATAAAATTATATTTGATGCGTTGGGATAATCGCTGTTCTTGGGAGGGGCGTCGGGTTTAGTTTATCAACTCATTTAGGGGCACTGGATGGGACTCCTCAGAACTGAGGAGAAGTCGAGCAAAAACCCTACTAATAATATTACTAACTAGAATATGACTAAAAACAACTAACAGGACTAACTATCATTAACAGTCTCCTCCCTAGGCCCCGTACTTATTGACAAACTAGTAAATTCGCCCTCGCTTCGCTTCGGGGAACCAGACCCTTCAAAAATCGGGTGATTCTCGGTGGTCATACTGGGTTGTCCTACTGGTATGGCCAGTGACAATCAAAAATCTCTATAAATTTTAACAAATTATGTTATTCCGATGTCTAAGCTATATTACTGCAAAGTTTCATGAAAATCCGTTCAGTAGTTTTTGCGTGAAAGAGCAACAAACCCACACACACACTCACTCACTCACATACATCCTTACAAACTTTCGCATTTATAATATTAGTAGGAAGTAGGACTATAAAAAAACCGGCCAAGTGCGAGTCGGACTCGCGGACTAAGGGTTCCGTACCATTATGGATAAAAACGCCAAAAAGATCTCGACTGTTGTATGAAAACCTCACTTAAATAGTTCATTGTTTATTGTAGCCACATATTACCCACAACGCCATCTCTTGAACCGAAAGGAAACTAAACTATCGCTGAGGCGTCTAAAGTATGGGAGCACACTTAAATATTTATTTTATTCTGTTTTTTAGTATTTTTTGTTGCAGCGGCAACAGAAATACCTACACCATCTGTGAAAATTTCAACTGTGTAACTATTACGGTTCATGAGATACAGCCTGGTGACAGACGGACAGACGGACGGACGGACAGCGAAGTCTCAGTAATAGGGTCCCGTTTTACCCTTTGGGTACGGAACCCTAAAAACTTATAACATTCAACCAACCATCGTTCTAACCAAAGAGCTTGTGTAGCTTTAAAAGCTCTTTGCTACTACTCGTGTAGTCAAAACTCAAACTTCCTGACAGACTTCAGACAGTCATAACGTCATAGAGGAAATAATTTTTGTAATGTCGTTTACAAATAAATAACAATATAATGGGATTCAGTCATAAAAGGTAACGAATTTATTTAATTTTAATAAATAAATATGTTTACAATTTATTCAAATTTACCGCGGTCAGCGTACATAGCGAAATAATAGTTATGTCCAAACCTACCTCTTTGAGTAGCAAAGCTTGTTGAATCGACCACTGTAGACAACAGAAGTTATACATTGTTTTCACATCGCTTGACGAAAATATCAACTACCTAGACGGTATGGAAGTTTCGCTATAGTTCCGCTATTCAAGCGGTATATCCTGCGATAATTTCCGCTGTCCACGGTGGCAGTAGATACCGTGTTAACTGTTAATCTATCATCATCTTCATCATCTCAACATTCTCAACCCATCACGGCCCATTATTGAGCACGGGTCTCTTCTCAGAATGAGAAGGTTAGGTTAATCTCTATACTTTCTAATATAAAATGAAGTGATTTTTTCTGTTTGTTTGAACCGGCTAACCTCAGAAACTGCTTGCGAATTGAAAAATTATTTCTGTGTTGGATAGTCCATTTATCCAGAAAGGTTTTAAGCTATATAATATCACGCTTAGATAAATAGGAGTGAAACAACAAGTTTCCGTCTATCGGGTGTGAAATTGGTTAGTATTCTCGGCTAGCATAATTGGTGGAATTATAATTATGGTTACCGAAACGTCAATAATGAATCTGGTTTTGGCTACAACCCATTATTAGCCCACTACTGAGCACGTGTCTCTCCTCATTATTGAGGAGGCCTAGAGCATATCACCACGCTGCTCCAGCGCAGATTGGTGAAGGGGTTAGTGGCCAACCCAGTGTCGAAAGTTTTCAAGCCGCCCGAAGGCCTCCGACACGGCTTAACGACTGCTATCAATCGATAACAACTGGGACCGACGGCTTTACTTGCCCTCCGAAGTAGGAAGAAATTTAGCCACTAGCGGTCACCCATCCGACTACCGACTGCCCACAGTTGCTTAACTTTGTCGATCATTTAGGATCGACAGAAGCTGAATGAGTCTGGTTAACAATGATCAATTTAACCATTACATTTTGCAGTCATGACAAGAAGTCGGACAAGGAAACCCAGTCGCCTATGCTGAGGGTTTTCAAAGAAATTATTCAGAAGGAACACAAGTAAGTAAATAGGGGACAAATCCTATAGAGTCCGTCACGGTATCTAGTAGGTACCATTTCTCATCATCATCAACCCAACCCATAACTGTTCCATGGCTTGGTCTCTTCTCAGAATGAGAAGTTTAAGACCGTAGTTCACCACGCTGCGCTGGTCACGTGCGGATTGGCGGACTTCAAACACCTTTGAGTTTTGCGAACTTTTCTTCAGCGTTAATGCGAGTGATATTTAAATACTCGTTTGCTACCTTAAGTACATAAACATTTAGAGTCCACTTTACAGAGACACGGAAAAGGCAAATCTGCTGAAGGAGAAGCAAGAGAAACAAGAGAAACACAAGAAACATAAATCTCGATCGAAATCCGATCAAGTAAGTACCTACCTATTTACTTATTACTGAAAATTCAAATTCAAAATCAGGAATTCATGTGTTTTATTTTGTTGACTTTTTTCTTTTGCCATCGATAACGACAGGTTCTTTAACATGAAGGAGAATAAATGGCGAAAATCACGTTTTGAGTGCCACAATAGACTTCACACACCTTGAGAGTAAAATGTAGAACTCTCAGGTGTAGGTATACTGTGCAGTTTTATTCACGATGTCACTACTTTCCTTAATTTTAAGACCTGTAAACCTATGTTCACAAATAAAGGATTTTGAATTTGAATGTTTCATCACTGATGTTTTTTAAAAAATCCATTCTAAAATGCACACAATTTTTTATGTGTGTAAAGAATTCGAACTCACGCCTTTTTCTTAGCAGCGTATAGAAATATATAAATTATCTTACTTTGTCTCGTGGTGTTCTCCAGAAAACAGACACAAGCAGCGTGGAAAGACCGAAGCAGAAGCATAAAAAGAAAATGGCCGAAGACCAGGGAAACTGGGTCTACGATGGAAATGGGACTCAGAACATGGTAGGTGTGGCTTTGTCGCTACGACAATTAACCAAATTTGACTGCCTCACTTGGAGAGCTAATCGCATACTATCCACTTTTTTTTCGTATATCACTTTTTACAAAAAAATAACCGACTTCAAAGTCAACATAACTCAAAAACTACTCGTCAGATGTCGCTAAAAATGGGACTACACGGCAGTCATTAGCTTTCGAATGTCGAAAGAATTAATCAAATCGGTTGGTTCACCCAGTACGAAGTTATGAAGTAAATACACATAAGACAAAAAAAACATATAGAAGAATTGAATACCTCCTCCTTTTTTGAAGTCGGTTAAAAATGAAACCATCATTTTTTTTTATAAACTGATTTATTTGTTTTCCACTCATCACACTTAGGCTCTTCTCACATTACGCTATTTATTAGCTACGCGACTGCGACGCAATCCCAAAGTTCTATGTATCTGACACTTTTGACTGACAGGAGTCGCATCGTAGACGCGTCTCCTGTCAGTGAAAAGTGTCAGATACATACAAATTTTGGATTGCGTTGCAGTCGCGTAGCTTATAAATAGCGTAATGTGAGAAGTGCCTTAGGCTCTTCGCACACGGCGTCGTAGTGCAGCGTAGGCGTATCGTGATAATCGTAAGCCCTCGTAGTCGTAGGAGGTGTTACGCCTGTGCGCTACGCCTGTAATTACAATAAATACAATCCATACAATCCATCCTATCCTATTTATAAATGCGAAAGTTTGTCTGTCTGACGTTTTCACGGCTAAACCACCGGTCCGATTTGGATGAAATTCGGAATGAAAATAGTTGAAGACCCAGTGTCACACATAGGCTACTTTTTTTTTAAAAATCAACCCCTAAAGGCTTGAAATAGGGGATGAAAGTTTGTATGAAAAATCCCGTTTCGCAATATAAATGAATTCCACGCGGGCGAAGCGGCGGGCAGAAGCTAGTATTTAAATATAATTACAATAAACTTCTACGTGCTTCTTGTGTGCGATCTTGTTCCAAAAGGTTCATGCTCGTAGTATCTCGTAGTCGTACGCGTAGCTTACGAATATTACGATACCGCTACGTCACTACGCCGCCACGCCGGCGCTGTGTGCGAAGGACCTTAAACTCTATTTTTGAGATCTTTGAGACTCAATTTTTGATTTGTGAGATGAGTAAAGCATTATTAATTTAGTTTCAGCATTACCAGAGCGGGAAAAGAGACAGCTGGTGGCTTTGGGTAAGCTTCTTTATGTATATTTTTTTCAAGTATCTTTTGATTAGAAATATATAGGCATCTGAAATTGTTACAGAATGTGTGTTACTTTTGTTGCTAACAACAAATAAACAATATATTAGTAATCGTCATCGTCTCTTCATGACCCACTATTAAGTACGGGTCTTTCTCACATGAGAAGGTTAAGGCCATAGTCCACCACGCTGGCCAAGTGCGGATTGGCGGACTTCACACACCTTTGAGTTTTGCGAACTCTCCGGCATGCAGGTTTCCTCACGATGTTTTCCTTCACCGTTATAGCGAGCCACATTTAAATGCTTAAAACGTACCTACATGATTCTAAAAAGTTAAAAGTACGTACGTATTATTTCACCCTTTTATTTTATTAATAAAAGATAATAAATAATAGGTAGATACCTATGTGAAAAATAGATTTTTCGAAAAATAATTTGAGTTGAAACCGTTCGTTCGATTTCAATTTAACTTACACTTGACCTTTTTAAATTTTCCATTCCTTCGTACACTCCGTCGCTTATGAAACCTTTTTGTCCACAGAAGGACGCAGACAAAAGAACTGATGACACTTGCTCCTGTACTACTTGTCCGTAAGTATTAATTTATCTACATATATCTATATATTGCTTGACCAGAAAAATAGAAAACCTGTCATGAGGGCGCTAAAGTTTCCTTTTATATGGCAACAGCACTGACAACCAACTGACAACAGTAACTACATATAGTAACGCTCATGTTATTCTTGTCATTTTGACAACCATGTCCGTAATGTTATTTTAGCACATAGGAAGCCACTTTTCTTTCACGAATATGAACAGTTTTTGTCATTTTAGCACAAAAAAGACACTCAAAGTAAAAAGACAAACATGAGACAAACTGTGACATTCAAACCCACTGACAAGTAATTTACGATTGACGTTTAGAAACTAAGCGTTGCCAGTAAAACAAATTAGTTCCATGAGTTTACCGCAATATGGCGAGGTTTTTTATATTTCTGGTCGCCAAGAAAATGAGGTTGACAATTCGTCTGTTTTTTTGTTATGTGTGTTATTACCTCATAACTTCGTAATTATTGAATCGATTTCGATAATTCTTTTGACATTCGAAAGCTAATGACTGCCGTCTGCTTCCATTTAAACTTGAGCGACATCTGACGGTCAGTGTTTGAGTTATTCTCAATAATGTGAATATAATTTATGCAAACATTTCACTAGGTGTTTGAATTTTCGAATTCTTCTTTTGTTCGAAAGGTGCTTATCATGTGTGGTACCTTATAAATTTGAGCGACATCTGTCGAGCAGTTTTTGAGTTATCTACAGTTTGAAGTCGGTTATTTGTTGTAAAAAGATATAACCTTAAAATTCGCTAATAAATCAAAACAATATAAAATTATCAGTCTTAACAATTTTGAACTCAGTTTTTCCGTTTTCTTTCCAGGCTGAAGAAACTAATGGGCTCAGACTTCGCCTGCGTGGGTTGTCTGGTCATCATATTCCTGGTGTCCGTGCTGATCACCTGCCTCGTGGTGTTCAAGACCATGCCGCTCCGGCTGGGCCATGGTGACGTGGACTTGGGGACGCGGCAGATAGTCACTGAGGCTGTTGAGAGCACTACAAGTCCAAGGTGAGTTGGGTTCAGAGGTGCTATATGTGATGGTTTTTTTACTGGGCCTGTGACATCGTTTCCGTAAGAATTTTGAATTGCCCAATAACCTGTTCAATTTCCAGTTAAAGCCCCATTGAAATCGGTATAGTCGTTCTGGAGATTAGCCTCGACAAACAGACAAAATAAGTTGATTTGTGTTCTATTATATCTGTAAGTTTAAGTAACTAAAAACATTAGAAATCATAGACATCTAATAACATTGATTTTCAGTTCAATTTTTCATTTGTCGGTTGTTAAAAAATATTTTTTACAATGCTCCACTATGTCGATTATACTTAAAATATATATACTTAAAGCACCTTAACCCGGCACCAATTGCCATACTTAAAATCTTAAGCGCTAGACTTCCTAGCGAAACGCTGATATTCAGTACAACCCTTTTGTAAAGCACGGATTATTGCAGAGATGTGTGGGGTGCTGACTTGTCAAACCGATTTGGAAGCTACGCTGGACTATTTGGATCAGGTATGAATCTTCATCAGCACTGCACATTACAACGACTCGGCGGCGGACCAACTAAAACGAAAACATTCAATTATGATCTTTATGTCTTGGGTGTTATGGTTGAATTTCGATTCTGTACTTGGTGTCGGTTTGGAGTTGGTCAGGAGTGGGTGGTTAGTAGTAAGTTTTTCAAGTATAGGTACAATCGAAATGTAACCGTTACTACCAAAACATAAAGATTATAGTAAAACCAACTTGACCTTGAAATGAAGAGAGGCGCTGTCGGACGCATTGGACCAATCATTGCACGCTAGTAACTGACAGATGAATGACCACAACGTACTTATGAATGTCTTTTCAACATGGCGGCATTAGTTCCAATTTTTGCCATTTCAGAGACAGTTTGCCCTTAGTAGAGTCGTTGTATTGTGCCCAGTCCTTTCTTCTTCGCAATCTATAACTGTCCCACTGCTGGGCAGTTGTCTCCTCTTACAATGTGGTACAGGCCATAGTCCACCACACTGGCCCAGTGCCAATTGGTAGAGAGGTTCAAATCTAAGCATTAAGGCACTTCTCACACTACGCTATTTATTAGCTACGCGACTGCAACGAAATCCAAAATTCGCTGTATCTGACACACTGACTGGAGACGCGTCGTAGACGCGTCGCTTTCATACATTGCTAAGATCCGAGTCGGTTACAAAATAGCGTTGTGTGAGAACTGCCGTAAAGTTTTTATCCTGCCTTAAGCTTCTAATATAGCCTTAATGTCTGTTAACTTACCAAAACACCTGGGACCAATGGCTATACGTCCACTCTGAGGCACAGAAGCATGTAAGATTTTTTTAAAGATGTTTGAATCGAATAATCCCATCGTACCGAGCACTTATTACGTTGTACTAAGATTCATTATTCTGCAATGAAATTATTTCCTCCGTCCTAATCCAGTTATATCTAGTTCAATCAAGTTATATCCAGTTTAATCCTGTTTTATCCAGTGAAATCCAGTTCATAATTCAAATTTTTAGTGTTCTTTTAAACCTTCAGTAATTTGTCATTAATTGACAATTATCTTTTCAGCCTATGGTGACAGCAGTTTCCGTGATTCGGTAAGTTTATTTAATAAGGGGTACTCACGGTTGTAATATTTCATATAAATAGCAACTTTTTGCGGGTCGACAGACGAGAAAGTAGTTATTGACTTATCTAGACTCTACTTATCGATTTTGAAGTTGGTTATTTCTTTGTAAAAAGTCAGTTATGTTTTATTCGTTAAATAAGTAAGGAAAGTTAGCGATTGATGTATCTTAAGCATCTTTTTACTTTACTCTCTATACATTTTCTATACTTACAATTAAGATAGCAAACGAGCATGCAGCTACCTTCCACTGCCGCCCATGACAACTGTGACTATTACACAATATACATACATACATACATCATATTACAAACTTATAACATAACAACCCTATTTATCTTGATTATACACCCAAAACCCACAAAAGACACCCACAGCGTTGTTTCAAAATATTTTTTCCGTTTTCAATCAAAATATACACCCTTATCCCTGAAGGGCGCAACGGACGACAAATCATATCGTGTCTTGCGCCTTAAGCGGTATTTATACGCGGAGCCTTAAGTGATTTGTGGGGCTGCGGGGTGGAGTAACTCTTTTATGGGGTTCCGCAGTCAATGAGAACCCTACGAAAGACGAGGGAACGAATGGGGTAGTCTATCGCGCGACAGTTTCGAAATTTGAAATTAGAGGAACGAATGAATGTGTGTAGTTCGTTAGGTCGGATTCGAAATTCAAAATCATTTTTAGTATTAAAATATGTATTTTTTTAGTCTACTGCTATTGCGGTAAGTACCGATATATTTAATTATTGTCGAGGAGAAACGGCGAAAGAAAATCCTTAGCATATCTATAAACTATTTTAACATTAATTAATAATTGAGGAGCCATCACCATCTCAAACTATCTTTTGAAAGACTGGGTTCTTTTCCTACATTTTCAGCTAGGCTTAATTTTCAATTTAGAAATCCTAGAGCGTACTCCACCTTTTAGGAGGAGTTTGAGTATGTAACGTTATTTATTAAATCGATCCACAGAGACCCACTCGCGGTTAATAACTTGTGGCGACATCGCACACACGTCACATGGTGACGTCACCGAAGCCTGAAACGCGCTATCGAAGATTTCTACATCGCTGGCATATATACCACGCTTCGAGTACACTCACTTGGGGCCTCGGCCGCCCCCCGGGCATGTCATCTCGCCTGGCGGGAGATCTCCCTATTGCCAAAAACTTAACGCTCGCTTACGTAGGAGGCCTAGAACATACTTTTCTATTACAATGCGGATTGGTGAAGAGAACTTAACGAAACTTATTAAAAGAACCCGGTAACAAAAAAACCACTCGCACTTGCCCGTTCCTCAGCCAATAACTCTGCAGCGACACTAAGACACGTAAAACTTTTTCTATACACATTTCTAGTAAAACAGATTTATGCCAGAGATACTTTACGGCACTCCAGAGGACGTGGAAACAATGTGTCTGTCCATTATAAGTTGAGCCGAGGTATCGGGATGGCTATAAATAGGTATTGGATTATAGAGACATAGCAAAGTTGGATAGATTGTCTCTTTCTTTCTTTTCTTGTCTTTGGTGATACTGTTGTCGACAATCAGAGGTGATCGGTTAAGAATGCGGCCTCCCACTCGCGTGGTCCAGGTTCGAATATCAGGGCACGTACTTCTGAGTTTTCGAAGTTATGTATGAATTAAAAGTCACTATAACGGTAAAGGATAACATCGTGAGGAAATAACACAAACTCGACCAGATGGTAGGGCCTAGAGCTCACCCGGGGAAGTACCACCGCCCGCCACGGTACTTAGTACCATTCCTACCGTGTAATAATTGTTTTAACAACAATTGTGTTCCGGATAGGACTGAAGGTGTGGAGCCGGTTACACTTTTTAGAGGCGACCATCTCAGTCAGGGGTAGCAACGCATCTGTGACCGAATTAGAACTAGACTCATTGAGCCTAGTTCTGGGTCGGTCACAGTTGTCATGGGTGGCAGCGGAAGGTGGTGTTGCATGCTCGTTTGCTATCTTAATTCCATAAAAAAAAGAAAAAAAAACTCAAAGGTGTGTGAAGTTTGCCAATCGGCACTTGACACGTGTGGTGGCCTTCTCTACTGAAAAGAGACCCGTGCTCAATACGCCTCAATAAGTCTCGTCAACCGGGACCGATGGCTTTACGTGTCCTGAACTAAAGCGCGGAAGCGCTCAAGATTATTTTACTTCTGGCTTTTTTGCGTAAAGTTTCTTCGAGTTTGGACTCCACAGCCTAACTTGATGACTTAGGAAGCATTGATAAATAAGATGAATAAAATATCTTCGGTTATTCGCCGCTAATGCACCACCAACACCGCAATATCAGGGCTGTGGTCCACCGCTAAATATATTTGTAATATTAGGGTTGTGTTGTGGTCCATCGCTAAATATATTCGTAATTTATCAGAGTTGTGGTCCACCGCTAAATATATTTGTAGTATATCAGGGCTGTGGTCTATCGCTAAATATATATTTGAGGGCAATTATCACCATGTGCAACAAAGGGACTCGCTCACACATTTGTAATATATCAGGGTTGTGTTCCATCACTAAATATATTTGTAATAAAGTGGTCCACCGCTAAATATATGTATATTTGATGCCAATTATCGCCGTCCACGACTGTGGTCCACCGCTAAATATATTTGTAATGAATATCAGGGCTGTGGTCTACCGCTAAATATATATTTGATGGCAATTATCACCGTCTATGTGCGACAAAGGCTCGCTCAGCGCCGTAATCCGTTGCGGGACTTGCGGGGCGTCCATTGTTCTCCGTTCGGGGCTTGCGCGTTGTACTTTTTTGTAATACCGTAATGTTGACGGGACGTAGACTGCCAGTGGCACTCAAAGTTTGCTGCTATTATTGGTATGTAGCTTTAAATGTTTTTAAAATATTGTTGTAGGAGTTTTCTTTTTCGCCATTTTTTTTCTCCTCCATTACAAAGGAATATAAGGCACCTTTGCAAAAATGGCGGTAGAATCAAATAATGACATTATTAATTGTACATGTATTAGTAAATACCTACCTACTTGAGTTTGAGTTTGTGAAAATTGATAAATAACTATACATCGTTTTAAAACATTTTCGTTCTTTTTTAAGGTTGAAAATTATGCATTGATTGAAAAAATGAGGTTAGCTCAAATTTTTGGACGCTAACAAGATGGAATGTTGACATCTATACTATACTAATATTATAAAGCTGAAGAGTTTGTTTGTTTGTTTGGTTGAACGCGCTAATCTCAGGAACTACTGGTTCAAATTGAATTTTTTTTTTTGTGTTGAATAGACCTTTTATCGAGGAAGGCTATAGGCTATATAACATCACGCTGCAACAATTAGGAGCGAAGAAATAATGGAAAATGTGGAAAAAACGGGGAAAATTATTCATTCTCGAGGGCTTTCGTTGCATGCGTTGCGAAAACGATTCAAGATACCAAAAATATATGTATGAAAGAATTATTCCTCTTGAAATGATCTAAAAAAATGTCCACGACAGTATATGTCTATCTTTTAAGATTAACACACTAGAACCGTTTTTATGGTAATCAAATTTGGTCGAACCCACTGCCATACCAAACTTGCCGCGTTTCCAAGTTTAATCTGAATTAATCTTGCTGTGATCCTTTGCTACTTTGCTATTATTTTGTCGTAAGCTTTATTTCTAAGTTTAATTTAATTTAATCTCAATTAATTTTGGTGATAGTTTATTATCTTCCCGAAATTCCTACGGGAGCGGGACCTACGCGGTTGATACTTACGGGTCCCGAAGCGAAGCGAGGGCGGTTCGCTAGTCATGCAATAATCGGAAATGCTTCCTCGAAAAACGTTCTCGCTACCTCTCCTCCAAACGCGCCCATAGACCTTCCCGGGCCTCCATCGCACTCCGTGGCCCACAGGACCCACACTTTGGGAACCGCTGGTCTATACAAAGTTGTTTTAATAACCAGGAGGGTACCTTTTTGATGGATAAACATGCCTTTTATCGCAATGAGCAGCTTTGCGGCTTACCATTCGCGATCGTCCGTGGGCTGTGATTAAAGTTGTCTCCGTTTTTGTATGCTGTTAACTGAGATTTCAGATTAAAAACTACTTACGAGTGTTCAGGGGTGTAGTTTGGTCTAGGTTTAGGGACGCAGCCCTAGGTTTGGCGTGTATTTTTACCGATTTCAAACAAGAGAAGGTTCACAATTCCACTGTTTTTGGTTTTTTTCTTTTATCTCATAACGTTTGACTGGGTGTTCTTTTTGCGTATTCTTAATCGAAAGCTGGCGCCTGTATTCTAATCCCATATTAATTTGAGCGACATCTGACGGGTGATTTTTGAGTTATAGGCATATTTTTATTTTTGAAGTCTGTTATTTTTTGTAAAAATTATTTATGTAAACTTTAGCAAAAATTAAAATGTACTGACCCTCTTTGCTGTGGTTAAATCAATATTTCAGACTAACTGAAATTTCATAGTGTTTTTATGTAGGTGTGTTGTCTTTTTTTACGGATATAGCAAATTTCTAACGGGTAGTGGCAATGGCAATGCCCTTTTCTCAGCAAGTCCAGTAACATAGTTACTTCTTAGAGACCAATATTGTTATTACTTCTTCACACCACGCAAGGTTCAGCAGTGTTTTGTGCATTTATAATAAAGTGCCGTAAGGTAGTCAATCATTGAATTTCAGGTGCATTTATAACCTACATGACGAATGATTTGAGTTTGATATGCGACTGTAACTGAAACTGTGACTGAAATGCACTTACTGTCAAGTAGTATTTATCGCAATAAACAAATTTGAAATTTCATCGTTTTTACCGTTTTTTTTTTGTAATTTTCGTAATTTTTGAATGATCAGCCGAGGCACGTAGGTATACCTACTTTCGGAGCGTTCGAATGCGACTGTATAAGAAAGAGCACTCTTTAAGTTGAATTAGCTCTTTCGGTGACGACGTTTTTTGAGGCTGATAGTGCATCTAGTTGTTATTATTGATCGATGTGTGCTATTAAAATAAAAGACCGAAACATGTAGGTACAGCAAGCGTCACAAAAGTCTGTAGTGGGGTGGAGGGGGGACAGTGATTACGGCGGTACGAGCGATGGTGTATTACAAAACATAAAAGTACGGCGCTCGGACTGCGGCTGCCGGGACAATCAGCGGGTAGGCTGGGCGCTGGTTACGGATTTTGAGCGGGTCTCAGTTGTAATCGATACAAATAACTTTTAACAAAATAGAACCGACTTTAACGCCGAAAAGTAAAAATCGGTTCAGTTAAACGCGGTTAGTATTCCTAAATCCTTTTCCTAAGTCTGATAAACACGATGCTGAAAACCGTATCAAAATCGGTTCAGCCAAACAATATGCCTAAAACCTTCTCTTAAGTCTACAAATACTATGCTGAAAACCGCATCAAAATCGATTGAACGTGAACCAAACGCGAGATAATCGCGTACAAATATACACACATACAGGTCAAATTGAGAACCTCCTTTTTTGAAGTCGGTTAAAAAAGAAGGAGGTTCTCAATTCGACTGTATTTTGTTTTTATTCGTGAGGTCTTCACGTCTGTGTCTATTATTTTTTTTTTATTTGAGCGATGTCTTTTTGGACTGGTACCCTATTTGTATAATTCTTTTTTAATTGAAAGCTTGTACTTGTTGTGTGATCCCATATAAAATTGATCAATATTTTTAGTAAGTAATACAGTCAGTATATTATTTTTTAAATAAAAAGTGAGCTATATTAAAAACTGAGCATACATTCTTTTACAACAAATCTTTAAAGGAAATAGTCAAAATAGTGTTATTATTTATCAATAAACTTATATCTGTGAATCTACATTTTAATTCGTTATCATTAAAGAGTCGCCGGTGTTGTAGATAATTTGATTAGATTGCATTTCGTTACGCTTTGTCACTGTACGGCAGCAAAGAACATAAAGACATCTGCAATTTTGCCAAAATCGCTTTTTTGCATAATTCAACACAGAATTCTTTGTTTTATCTTGTGATATTTTTTTTCTCGAAAAATATTGTTTTTTACACCAATTTTTCAACGTACAAAAAGACATCTGCACTTCTTATTTAAAATTCGACAAAGTACAAACGGACATATGCCATTTGTCCTTGTGTGCGTCGCGCAATGCGGCGCGCCAGCTGTCCTTACGAAAATAACCTGCAAAGTCTCGAGGCTCTTCAGCAAGAAAAAATGTCTGTTGATGACTGCTTGCAATTGGAATAATAAAATAATTGAAAATTGAATCCGGAAGTGACATTCAACCAAGCCACAAATGTAAAAAATATTTATACCTTTTTTTTCTATCTTTGTTGGTATGTTTGTTACCCCATAACTTCGTGTTGGGTAAACCGATTTTGATGATTCTTTATTTCTTTGAAAGCTGGTGCTTTGGGTGTGGTCCCATACAGATTTGAGCGACATCTGAGGAGTAATTTTGAATTTACTTGAATAATGTGTGAGGATGTTTAGTAGTGTGTATTTATAGTTTTTTCCTAATAACTTTTTATTGAGTGTTCAGATTTTTATGATTCTCTTTTTACTTGAAAACTGGTATTTGCATTGTAGTCTCATATAAGTTTGAGCGGCATCTGACCAATAGTTTTTGAATTATCCTTAATAATTTTTATGTTTGTATGTTACCTCATATCTTACTATTTAGAGTTCCAATTTTGATCATTCTTCTTTTAATTGAAAGCTGGGGCTTTAGCTTAGGTCCCGTAAAAATTTGAGTTCCGTCAGAATAGTAGTTTTTGAGATTCTTATGATATGGAGGTAGAAATAGGTAGTAAGGGAAAATATCGAAGAGTAACTATAACGATTCGTAGTTATTTTCTCTGAAACTATACTTTTTGTTACATTATATTACAAAATATATAATTATTAAAAAGAATCACAGAACTTTTTTTTTATTAGACACCCTAAAACTCAAAATAGTTTAGGTATATCTGCAATTATCCAATAGCTTCAACTTAAGAATGCTGAAGTAATGTGAAACAACTGCAGTATTTTAATGACAATCATAATTATATTTGTTGTTTTGATGAAATTGGTTATTTATGACCAATAACAATAAAAATCAATCATTAAATTAATAAAATAGTTAAAGAATAAATAATTATCGGGTCCCAAGTAGAAACGAATATATGGCAGTTGACTCAATTTGCTTGTTTTCCTGATCGAAGTAGAAAAAGGCATCTTGCGTATTTTTAAAAATAAAAGAATTATTGGTAATTTACCTATACCAAATAATAGTTAATATTGTAATAATTAATTATTCCAAAATTGATGAAGATATCTTTGTAATTGTAGAAGTTATACAATTTTTGCACTAAAAACGCTCTCCTGAAAACTAACGTTTTTGTAGATGACCGTTTGTTCTTTGCTGCCGTCGGTATAGTTACAGGATAATTTATGATATTGATCTATGACATACCCAGATCTGTATTGAAGCTTGTTGAAATAGAACACGGTATTTAACCTCTGTACGTCCTCGGTATTCGAGTAGGTTCTTTACTTGGCCACACCACACAGCTAAAAGACCCAAAATATCAGTTGGACTGCAACGTAGGTGTAACGTTATCTGTCTATCTATACTTATAATAAATCTGTAGAGAGGTCAATTCTGTACATTAAATATATTTCCAAAATAACTATCAGGGGGTGATTAGGGATCGATACTGATGCCAAAAATGCAATCAGTAAAATTTTTGTCTGTCTGTCTGTCTGTCTGTCTGTCTGATGTATAACCGTTATAGAAACAAAAACTACTCGACGGATTTTAACGAAACTTGGTACAATTTTTTTCATACTCCCGCGCTGGTTATAGTATACTTTTCATCACGCTACAATCAATAGGAGCAGAGCAGTGAAGGGAAATGTTGGGGAAACGGGAGAAGTTACTCCATTTTTTAAGCTTCCGTCGCGTGTGCAATCTTAATGGTTAAAGCTACACAGAAATCATGTATGACGGAAATGTTCTCCTTAAAATTATATAAAAAATATTCCACGACAGCATATGTCTATCTTTTATGGTTGACTCACAATAACACGTGTAACTCCCGATAGCTTAGCAGTTCGAAGCTTTCTGATTAAGTATACCTATATTTTATCTACTCTTACGTTTATGACACTTAAGTGGGTGAAATAAAGGGGTGAAGTTTAAACGAAATTCACGCGGGCGAAGCCGCTGGCAAAAGCTAGTCTATAATAAAATAGTAAGTGGTCTAGATAACTGTGCAAAGAGAGTATTAAAGAAAATATAGTTGAGAGGTCTCTAGAGATGAATAAAAGCCAAGATGATCGTTTTTATAATTGTTATCTTTGTGTTTGTAAATTCATCGTGCAAAAAGTAGGTACTGCTTAATGTTTTTAAGGTGAAAAATGAGTTTCCGAAGTTTCCAAAACGCAGTGTGTTCGAATTTACTACTGTTTGACAAAAATGAATCTGGGGCTCCAAAAAAAGACAAAACATCTAAAAAAATTATGGAGTGCACCTATTTTATAGCCTACAAAAATGAAGACAACAACTATTTTAATGCGTACTGTACAAAATTTCACAACCAGCTCCCAGTCTACAACATTATGATGAAAAACACGGCATTCAGCCACATTCAGCGCCCCAGACGAGCCGGCACTCTCCTCAGACTTGTTGATATCGCCGCGAATATAACAATATCTCTCGCGTTTTACTGACATGACCTCCGCCGCTGCTATAATACGACAACCTCCTAGACTATGATGCTATACATACAAAAAATTGTACTGTGTGTTTGTTTAATTTTTTAAAAATTTTAGCACGTTGCTGCGTCTTGTGAAAAGCGTTTAAATAAATTTTAAACCATTTTATTGCATTTTTATTTATGCCATTATTTTGTTCAAGGTAATTCCAAATAAAATATCTAATTAAAACCAACTTCAATCAAAAATTATTAATTATTCTGAATAATCAATAATTATTCTGAATGCAAAAATAAAATTTTCAAAACGTTAAATTTTAACTATTATTTGCCAAAACTTTATTTTCACTTTTGTTTAAAAACTGTGGTTTTTCTAACAAACACAAAGCCAGGTAGAACGTCTAGTATAGAACAGGTATGACAGCAATAAAAAGTAAGAACTGGTTAGTTTAAAAATGAACCCAATGTTAGTGCTAAGCGATTTTTAACTATCTACAAATAGGTTCAAAGTATAAATTAGTTAATAACTTCATCTTATCAGATTTCTAGTAAATGTGTGTTTTTCAAATCTGTATGATTTTTGTGGTACAAACTATATTTATACTTTTTTATTAAAACAATTTGGTAGCCTTAACACTCATAGCCCCACACTAGGATTCCTTGTGTCGTGGTTGCCATGGACAATACACAAGACAAGAACACACACCCAGACCGAGAACGGAAATTCAAACTCATCATTCAAGTTTCTGCGTCGCTCGGAATCGAACCCAGGACACTTTGATCAGCGATCCAGAATGGTAATCATACGCGTCATCAGTATGAAATTTTGACATGATTAAAAAAAAATATTTTTGAAATAATTTGGCCGTAATGTGACTTTATAACACGGGTCATTATTGACCCATTGGAATGCTTTAATTAATGGCTCAATTAGTAGTATTTTTTAAGTAAATAGTTAATTATCTAATTGGCTTCAACCCTTTAATAGCTTCCTGGGCATGGATGTATCTTCATTACCTACTGAGGAGGTTCAGAGTGTGGTTTAGTGACGGTTTAGTAGTGAACCCAAGTATGGGAAGTTTTAATGCTGTTTGGCAAAGGGAGATCTCCCGCCAGGCGAGATGACATACCTGGGGGCGGCCGAGGCCCCGAGTGAATGTACTCGAAGCGTTGTATATATGCCGGCGATCGACAATCTTTCGATAGCGTGATTCAGGCTTCGGTGACGTCACCGTGTGACGTGTGTGCGGTGTCGCCACAGCTGCTCCGAAACGAAGCTTGATAACTGTTCATCATCACAACCCACAACTGTCCCACAGCTGGGCACGGGTCTTCTCACAATGATGTACACGTTCACCACGCTGGCCATTTTCAGATTCGTGGACTTCACACACCTGGAGAGCATTGAAGAAGCAAGAAGAAGTGTGCAAGTTTTCTCACGATGTTTGATCGAATTAAATGATAAATAAATTTCAAAAAATTCCAAATTAATGTACGTCAAATTTTTGAAAACTCCTCTAATTCAAATATGCACCTTGTTCCAATTTCCAATGTATAATACTTTGAAAACTAAAGATTCTAGATTCCGACCCGGATCCCTCGATTCAGGAGTTCATAGTTCAAACGGTTGTATCCCCCTCAACTATTACCACTTCAACTTAACCATTATTGTTATCTATAACAACTGAGACAGACCATACCCCGTACCTTTGTCTTTTATACGTAAGAAAGTTAATATTATTACTTCTTAACTAATTAGTTAATGACTTAATACTGAATTACGAGTTATTAAACAGCGGTGTGCTGTAAGTCGATAGGATACGATCAGCGCGGCGCGGCGGCGGCGGCAGTTCCATTGCAACCCAAAACTTATCGTGTTAAAATGTACCTCGCGTGATATTTACTGTATAATGTTAAGGGGGAGCGTGGTGGCTTGAGATGGATATTGTGAATTTCTTTGTATTTTTGTGCAATACTAGCTGTTTCCAGCGGCTTTGTCCGCGTAGAAGTACTTTTAAATGATTTTCAAACAAACCTTGCAGCCTGTCGTTTATTGTCTTGGGATTTGAATATGGCAAAATTCATTCTAATCGGATGTCTACTGAAAAAAACCTACGACCTGAAAAATATATATATCTAGTTATCTGTCACTTAAATATCCTGTAGGTACTGGGGATCGAACCTGGGAGCCCTCGCCTCGCAATAATACGATATAGAAAATACTTACGCTGTGGTGTGAGCTTTTAAGTTTTCATAAAGCTTGTTATTAATAACTTTTTACTGATTTTTAACGTAAATGTAATGCTGGGAAGTTTTTTTAGGTTTCGTGTTAATTCGCGTTAACGATATCTGCGTAATTTCCACAAAACTTCGCCTTAAACACAAACGCCGAATTAAGCAGTCATTACTAACATGTGACGTATGAACGCGACGTTCTTAATTGCACTCCGTCCCTCTCACACAACCCCGGTCAGAGAGGGATGACGAATCAATTTGTAGGAACATTGAGTGACTTACAATCTCATATAAATACTCGATTCAGTGGTGTTTACGCGCGAGGTTTAGGGTTAAACGTTTGGAAAGGGTCAAATATGACCCAAAACGCTTATCTGTAGTATTAGTAAAATTGTAACAGGTCGTATCTGTATTATATTCAGTACCTATGTATTTTGAGAAATTTAAAATTTTTTATTCGAAAAAAGATGGTTCTCGGTTCGATTGTTTTTTTTTCGAAAACTGATGCTTGTGTGATTCCATTTTTAACCGACTTCAAACAAGAGGGAGGATCTAAATTCGGCCGTTTAAATATGCCTTTTTATGTTTGTTCGGCGATTTTTTGGTCGTTTACGGGTCGGTTTTGATAATTATACATATTTTGTAGTAAAGGAGATATTCCAAAGGTGGTCCCATGATGAGGACACCAGGATTTGATGATCGTATCCCAAATAAATCGAGGGGAGTTTTTGAAAATTGTAGAGGTGACTAATGTGTAAAAGCGGTGATAGCCTAGTGGTTAAGAGTAAGGTATCCTATTTGGATGATCCGGGTTCGAGTCCCATGGAACGCACCTCTGACTTTTCGGAGTTATATGTGCGTTTTAAGCATTTAAACATCACTTGCTACGAACAGTGAAGGAAAACATAGTAAGTTTTTGTAAAAAGCAATTATAACTTACTAGCGGCCCGCCCGCGGTTTCACCCGCGTGGATCCCGTTCTCGTGGGAATATATGTATGCATGTATTATACATAAAAACCTTCCTCTTGAATCACTCTACCTATTACAAAGAACCGCATCAAAATCCGTTGCGTAATTTTAAAGATTTAAGCATACAGACAAACAGACAAACAAACAAACAGACGGACAAAAATAGCGACTTTGTTTTATACTATGTAGTGAAGCAACTGAAACAGGCACACAATTTTATAACACCCCTATTTTAAGATCGGGTATTTAAAAATGATACGTACAATTTCATTAATACATAACAACACGGCAACAGGCACGCAAGCAAAACAAGTATGGATTACTAAACTTATCCATACTAATATTATAAATGTGAAAGTCTGTCTGTCTGTCTGTCTGTCTGTGACGTTTTCACGTCTTAACCACCGGAAATAGTTGAAGATCCAGAGTCACACATAGGCTACTTTTTTTTCAAAAATCAACCCCTAAAGGCTTGAAATAGGGGATGAAAGTTTGTATGAAAAATCTAAACCGCCTGACCGATTTCGATGAATTTTCCCAGGAAGATAGTTGATGACGTACCCCCTTCCCCACTTCGCGAAATAAACGAATTCCACGCGGGCGAAGCCGCGGGCAAAAGCTAGTATTATAATAAACTGAGTAATACGAGTATTATTTAGAACCAAATTAGTTAAAACGCCCGATAACTCAGCTTTGATTTCTGGCAACCGGCGCGATATTGCTATACAAACTATTAATATTAACACGCAAACTTAATTAATTGTTTTACTAGATGGTGTGACACAGTTGTGCCTAAATATGCGTATTGCTTTGGCTTAACAAAATTAAATAATATAATTATTATGTAACGAGAAATAAATAATTGAAACAAAGACAAAAATGTTTTTTTTTATCGATAAGTAATATATAAAAAATCTCCATGAACAAAATTTTGTTTGTTTGTTTGGTTGAACGCGCTAATCTCAGGAACTACTGGTTCGAATTGAAATTTCTTTTTTGTGTTGAATAGACCTTTTATCGAGGAAGGCTATAGGCTATATAACATCACGCTGCAACAATTAGGAGCGAAGAAATAATGGAAAATGTGGAAAAAACGGGGAAAATTATTCATTCTCGAGGGCTTTCGTTGCATGCGTTGCGAAAACGATTCAAGATAGTAAGATACCAAAAATATATGTATGAAAGAATTATTCCTCTTGAAATGATCTAAAAAAATGTCCACGACATTATATATCTATCTTTTAAGATTAACACACTAGAACCGTTTTTATGGTAATCAAATTTGGTCGAACCCACTGCCATACCAAACTTGCCGCGTTTCCAAGTTTAATCTGAATTAATCTTGCTGTGATCCTTTGCTACTTTGCTATTATTTTGTCGTAAGCTTTATTTCTAAGTTTAATTTAATTTAGCCTGAATTAATTTTGGTGATAGTTTATTATCTTCCCGAAATTCCTACGGGAGCGGGACCTACGCGGTTGATACTTACGGGTCCCGAAGCGAAGCGAGGGCGGTTCGCTAGTAATAATATAAATAAAAAAGAAGAGTTTGTTTGTTTGTTCAGGGATATAAAATGGTATCGTCTCCAACGTTTAAAACTCTATCTTTCACCTTTCTATGGAATTACTTAAGATAGCAAACGAACATGCAGCACCACCCTTCCGCTGCTGCCCATGACAACTGTGACCGACCTAGAACTAGACCTAGGATGGTTTGTCCAGTTAGTATGAGTCTCGTTCTAATTCGGTCACAAATAAAATAGGTATACCTAACCATCTTCACACCTTTCTATCCAGAACACTGATTTAATTCCTTGAATACAAACTATTTTTTTTTTGTTTGACTTACTTTACTGAAGATCCGAAAATTTCTGACAATCAATTCAACCCGCTCGTTACCGAAATAAAATTTCCTTCAGCGGCACTTTCCAAAATTGTCCTGTTAAAAGCGAACCAGCTAATTATTTAGCGGTAATGCTGGAATAATTCAACCCGTTGCTGCTACACCTGGGCACTTTTAAATAAGCGCTCATGACATATTTATCGCGCAGTGGAGGGTTAATATACAAAATGGTGTTTTAGCGCGACGTAACGGACTCGTTTAGGGTTGAGTTATGTGATTCTAGTTTACAATTAAGGGTAATTTAAGATGATGAGGTATTGGTTTGTGGATGTTTTGGTATTGTTGACTTTGGGAACTTTAATGGGTTCGTGTAAAAGTTTATTTAAAATTGTTTTAGAATTGGTGAAAATGCTCTAGTCAAAAAACTCTAACTCAAACTCAATATGCTTTATTCACGTAGGTATTGCCGATACGCTTATGAACGTTAGTTTTGATTCTACCGCCATTTTGTAAATGCCTTATAATACCTAGTCATAATGGAGGAAAATGGCGAAAAAAAAACTCCTCAGCACATCTTTTAAAAGAATACTAACATGAGTGGGACCGGTCGCGGATGTCTATGTCCAGCATCCTTGTCATTGTCATTTATCCTTATCATTATCCTTGTCATTTATGTATTCATCGATTGTATAATATACTTTCTTAGTAAGCTGTGTTTTGACATGTTTTTTAAATATTTCAAAGGGCAATTAATTAATTAGTTTTGTTTAAGAATAAGGTAGCAAACGAGCACGTAGTACCTTTCGCTGCCGCCATGACAACTGTGACCGATAGAACATGGCTCACATCGGGACTAGGGTGGTCAGTCAGTTAGCAGAAGGTATTAGAACGTAAGTTGGTTAGTCTATTAGTATGGACTGGGATTGCTAGTGATAATTACTCCTGTTATTAGTAATTGTTGAGAGTCTCGCTCTAATTCAGTCACAGATGTATTGCTACCCTTGAGGGCTTAATATATAGGCATAATATATAGGCAATATAGGCTTAAGTGAAAATGCAACATGTAGATTCTGTGGTGGGGCGGAGGAAACACCCATACATATCCTCTGCGATTGCATGGCAATTACCCACTACAGAAGTCGTATACTTGGAGGTCACATAATCAAACCTGACCTGATTAAAGAGATGGACCTCGGAAACGTACTACGGTTTATTAAGACTGTAGGCCTGGGGGACCAGATCTAACTAAAACTGGGATGGCTACAATAGATCAGAGATGGTCGCAGTGGCCTCGTAGGGATACTTGTTCCCTATGCCCAGACACCTAAATAATAATAATAATAATGCCCTTGAGGGCTGAGATGGTTGTAACTAAAAGTGTAATTGTGTTGTTTCAGAACTTGTTGGATGACGAAGGCAAGGTGTCCAGAGAGCTGGAGAGTGCCATCGGTAGTGACAAACTGTACGACGTCCAAGGTAGCAACAAGTTGCGAGGTGAGTCTTCGATCAAAATTACTAGCCAACCTAGACATTTGAGTGAATAGCCTAATCGTGATAAGATAACGCAGAAGTTCTCTTGGCCGACGGCTTGAAATGATCTTACGGGATCGATAGTGTTAAAATGCCTGTGCCCTAGGCCTCTTTAGAAGAGAAGCCCCTGCTCAGTGGGCCATTAAGGGGTTGAATCCAAACAGCAGACAAACAACTCGAGGGCCAAAACTGCTTTAAAATGCTTTGATTGCATCGTATTGGAATAGTTTGACATAAGTTAGCAGACCAATAACCAATTTTGTCAACTATTTAAACATGATACAACTTAAACATAATTTAAGCATGTATAAAAAAGCAACTTTGGCCCAAACCAAAGGCATTGCATTACCAATGTATTACTGGTTCAGAAGGGTGAATAATTATCATTTGTGGCTCGCATGCACCATTTCGGACTATGGAACATAGTTTGTACCATAGATGTAGCATACACTGACGTTTAGATAGATTGGAAATGCGAAAGAGCAAAACATATGATACACGTATGGCAGAGCGAGATAGATAGACGAAACCAATTTTTAGACGACATAGCGGGCTTAGCGGGCACTTGTCAAAAATTGTTCCTCAATTTTCTCAAAATACTTAATTTAGTTTTTACATTTCTGTGTGGTATAACGTCCTTTGTAGTCTTAATTAGTGATGGTTACTTGTGCGGTATCTGGATGTGACTCCTCTAGGTATAAAAACCACCAGGAAGGCGTCGCGCTCGGCGGTGACATTGACAGCGGGCGATTCATTTTTGGTTTCGTCCAAGTGATACAATTGCCGATCTTTAGTTATATAATAAATCTATGGTTTGTACCCCAGCAAGAGCGAAGTATCTAACTAAACTTCAACTCTACCTCTAAAGAGAGATAGGTAAAATGAACTTAATATGTGTCCCATAATATTTGTTTCAGAGTTCTATAAGAAGTTAATACAAACTGATGCACAACTTAAAAAACTCAAAAAAAGTTTTGAGAGCAATAATAATATAAATCCTGAATATAGTTACAACATGAATATACCAGAGAGGTACAAACGGTCTTTGAAGTTTATCAAACCAAAACATCACAATAAATATAATTCTAGAAACAAACGCAAACGATTTGAAAATAACGAAGGATTGAACAGTAATAAAATAAATAAACCTAGAACAAAAAGAAATGATGAGCAACCAGAAGGATATTTGATTGAAAAGAAAAAAGTTTTGATCCAATACAAACCATTTGGAAGCAAAAGACAGTTTCCTAAATGTTTCCATACGCCAAAGGATTCCAAATCTCATGAAGACCACTTAAAACATCCATTTTACCAAAACAGTCAACGATTGGATGAACTTTTAGATAAAATTTTAGATAGGAATGTTCCAGAAATTGTACAGGATCCCCTTACATTAGATTTGTTATTTTCACACAAAGCCAAATGCAACCATAAGCCTGAAAGTAAAGGCAATTTGGACTTATATAATAACGTACCAAATGCCGTTGAAAGTTTTTCAAGTGCAAGTGAAATAAAATCGTCAGTAGGTGCTTCCACTCACAAAACAACAAATCAAAATTTGAATGACGGTTTCAAAGAAATGACTATACAAACTCCTTTGATCCACGCCTTTGTACAAAATATAACACTCTTCGATCAAGCTATTGAAAATCATAATTATGAAAAGTTGAATTTGGATAAAACAAAACAGAGCCATGCCAACAATAAATATATAACTGATCCTAGTTTCAATTTTATGGCTAAAATACATGGCAACGATCATTTACAAACATCCAAAACTAGTTTGGGGAATAACAAAGTCAAAGATTCCGATAACTACGATCATTTTAAGGGTTTATACGATCAAGATATAATTAATCATAAGTCGTTCTCGAGTAACACTGGCCACGAGAAAAATGTTATAGAGAATATAAATAATCATTTAAATTTAAAAAGCTTACCACGTGACAATTTAATAGAAATGGTATTAGATGATACGAGGACCGACAAAACGTTTGATATGAACATAGATTATAGTGACATCCTTTTATCGTCTACCTCTAATATAAACGCTGGCTATACTACAAATTCTATGTAAGTAATTTAAGAACTCACGTAGTCTTTTCCTCAAAACTTCCATTAAATGCAAGTAACTATGAACACTATAATATTTATTAACACTTGTTAGTACACGACAGGTCGACATGGCTTTCGGGGTATGAGGTGAGACGCGGGGGAAGGGACACCCCACATGCCGCACGTCACCCGCGCTCGCCTTAGTAATAGTAATGCGCGAGCCTATATCGACCGCGTTTATCGATTTTAATTTCACTCACATTTTTGTTTCTTGTTGTTTTAAAATAACTTCGGTAGCTTTAGATTTTATCATAGAAGATGCGACTGCGATTTCGATGAATTAAATATAATAATTCAATAACAACATAGTTATAAATCTTCTTACTAGCTCATTCCTTATCTACATGAAATTTATTTAAATATTTCTTTACCTGTCTATCAACAATATTATTTTAATGTAGTCATAAGTGCTAGTACCACAATAGCCTAAACTTAATAAATCTGATTCATTTTCATTTAACTTATAATAAACTTTATTTAATTGATGTTGCTCTTATTTTGTTGCGTGAGAAAAATATCGATATAAACTATACCGATATAAGCCACATCACTGGAAAAGTGCCATGTCAATCTGTCGCGTACTATATATATTCAATCTGAGTGTATGTGTGTGTGTGTGTGTCAATTATATTGTTAACATGCTGTATTACTCGTATATAAAAACATTAATAAAACATAAATTAAAATACATACTTTATTTAGAAATCAAGAAAAAGAAAGACACGTTAATCTAGAACATTATGTTACCGATTGGAGAAGCAAAGGACTGCGTAAATTATTACAAATAGAAGAAGAAGACGACGATACACTCGGATATGAAGACTTGAAAGAAGTTCTGGCAGATGAAATCGAAGCCCACGATGAAACAGATAGACGGGTTGATAGGAAAAAGAGAAATGTAGGTTTCATTTACTATTTTTATGTAACGTTCTCTTAAGTTGGTGCTTTTTAATTATTTAACTAACTAATATTGTTCTCTGAATAAAATATATTCAACCTTATTTAGAAAATTGACTTTTCTATAATAATAATTTCATTTAAAAATATATTTTTCAAATTGAAATCAGACCTAAAACATTACATTAAATTGTAGAACAATTTCCCTGACGTCTACAATCGCAATTGGAAAGGTCCAATGCCTCTTTATCCAGATGAGCTTAATGCGATGATTAAGCAAGCTGCAATTGAAAATGTTAAAATTCCAGTAAACACAAAAGATATAAGAGATGTAGATAGAAAAAGTAACGAAATCAGTGATATGGATTATATTGAAGATTATTTTGATAATAAATATGATAACATAGTGAAAATAGCACAGGCGTATAGTGATTACGGCGTGTTAGGAGGTAAAAAGGAAGGGTTAAATCTAAATAAAGAAAAATCCAGTGCTGAAAAGGATGTTTCTAGAAACCAACTAGATATATCGAATAATTTGAATAGTGGAGTAGAAGCGCGCTCAAAGAAAGGTAATGTTATTGGTAGTAGAAGTAGAAATTTATTTTTTCATTAAATTTCATCAATGTAACGATGAAACGTGTGTAGACTTAAGAGTTACCTACTTTAGTTTTACGACCTTGTCTATAAGTACTTAAAGTTACTGTATACATATATCAAAGAATAACATTTTTCATTATAAACAGTACTTATTTATCTCTTTATTGTATACCAACAACAGAACATTACATATAGAAAAAAAAACAATAATAGAATACAAGGCGGTCTTATCCTTAAGGTAGCCATTGACGATACGTCCATTTGGAATGCTTCTAAATGGAAGATTTGCATATGGACGTACCTCCATAAGGAAATCTTTGAAATTTTGGAAGTTATTGACGATACGTCTGTTTGGAATACTTCTAAATGAAAGATTTCCTTATGGAGGTACGTCCATATGCAAATCTTCCATTTAGAAGCATTCCAAATGGACGTATCGTCAATGGCTACCTTCACATAGCGATCTCTTCTAGACAACCTTATGATATGGAGGGAGAGACAGCGTTAGAAAGGTAAAGGTAATGTGCACGAGAAATGAAGAGCAATTTAAGATTAACTAGATTCACTTGAAGACCCATTAAGATTTTTTCTGTATTCTTTCGATATGTTTTTATTTATTTCACATCATTTTATCCAGGTTAATAAATTGAGGAACGCTGGTTCTTGATGATATGATAAATTGATTAATGAATATTGTTTTCTGTGTTAATAATAGTTTAATTTTATCATGACTTACAGAGTCTGCTATGCCATCTGAAGGCATCAGATTTGAAATTAAACCCGGAAAAGGCACTAGTATCGCCAAAGATCAAGATTTTATGGGAACATTTCAAAAACATTTCAAATTTATAAAAGGAAACAAGTGCTCTGAACCAAAAACCACTGGAATTCCTTTCGTGCATCCAATTTACGCTTCCGTACCAAACCTTTCGACATTACATTATTCATTCGATAAGACTAACAAATACGACTCAAATAGTATGGGAGAATCAATTGTGGCACCAAAACGCTCATTAAAATCTATCGAATATGTTAACCTGGATGATATTGAGAGTCGTGAAGAGAGAAAACTAGCTAGAGATGTGAATACTACTGTAATGAACATCAAATCTTTTAAAGACCACGATGCGTCCAAAAGAAATGTATCTATAGAGTCGGTAAAGGATGAATTAAGAGAATATAAAAATAATAGTAACGTTAACGCAACACTGAAATTTGGAGATTTCTTTGCGATGATGTCTGATTGGTTTAGTACGCTGTCGAAATTATCTGGTGAAACAAATTTAAGTGGGAAAAGAAACTCAAGGTATGAACGGTGATACGATAAATAGATAAATGTTAGTGATAATGGCAGCGATATCCTAAGAGTACATTGGCTTCTCATTGTAGAAGCCTTAGTTTGAATCCTGCAAGTACATACGTGACATGTATTAAAAATTTCAATATCACTTGCTTCAGTAAAAGAAACCGTCTAAAGAAAATCTGCTTACCTAATTTCCGTGATGTTTTCGAAGGCATAAGTATGTTGTACATTGTACATATAATAATTCTGCTAATCCACATTTGGCCTACGTGATGGAATGAACCACACAATAAGGTTGTTAGAAAATACCAGACTGAGTGCAGCAGTGGGATAGTTTTTAAGATGTGCACATTTTCTATATTCACTTTTTCATCGCCCAATAATTTTAAATTATATTTTTAACACAGAATATTTTGGTCAGTATATTTTTATTGTCCATAGCACAATTTCTTTCGATGACATGAAAAATAATAAATCACTGGACGTTTCTTATCCGTCATACGACTCAGATATGATAGAGAATATAGGGCACAGGTCAAGAGTACTTATGTCAATAGAAAATACTAATGTTTCCCTATCAGCTGACACAAAATCTATGGAAGGCGACAAAAGATACAATATTGATAAGCGGTTTCAATCAACAATACAGAGTAATGGTGATAGAGGTAAGCATATAAATTTCATATTCAACAGCAGTGATATCCCAGTGGTATGACTGTTCGACTCCTGCATAGGGGGTACCTTGATACGAAAATTTCACGCACTTCTAATTTGTGTTATGTGCGTTTTAGAAATTTAAATTCTCACTTCCTTCGGTGTAATGCGTAGGTGTCGTAAAATACTCAGTATATTATTGCACTCTAACTCTGACACTTGAACATTTGACATACCTCACCTGGCTGCAATTAATAAAATTTCCATCTATGACTGGGCTCAGCCAATATTGCACTAAGGAATTTCGTTCCAATAATAATAATAACGGCTGTGATTTTTTTGATTGTGTAATTCCAGTCTCCAGTACTATGACGACAACACAATTAACTGAAAATGTTACATTACAAGACAAAAAAGACGAACAAGTGCATAATAAAGCTGAAAAAAATATTGAAAACAAGAATATTTCTAAAAGGAGTGTAGAAACGGACACTAAATTGAATTTTTGGAATGATATTTACGACGATGAGTACGGAGTTAAGTTAGATTACTATGACAAATCAACAAGAGGCAAGCATTCAGTCAAAAGTGGTAACTTAGTGAAGAAATCTAAGCATTGGTTTGAAGGAAAAGTGAAGAATTTAGCACATAGGTTACGTTCAACTAAAAGTACTAGGAAAGACTCAGGTACCGAGAAGATTTCGGCAGAAAGCACTACTACAAAGTAAGTTATGCTAGTGAGTTAAGTTATGTTAGAATCTATAAGTTACCATGTGTACCGTCCAAATAAGTTTTAAACATCAATTGTGTATGTATAAAGAATGTGGAGCCTATGTTAGGAGCGAACAAGTCAGTCTTTACGAGTAGCAACGCATCTGGGACCAAATTAAAACGAGACTCATTCTAACAATTATTACCTTACAAGACTAACTATCACCAACAGTCCCTGTCATACTTATCAACAAACTAACATTCTAATACCATCTGTTAACTGACTAACCACCCTAGTCCCGATGTGAGACTTGTTCTGTGTCGGTCACAGTTGTCATGGGCGGCAGCGGAAGGTGCTGCATGCTCGTTTGCTACCATAATTGTATAAAATTATCATAAAATTTAATTGATCTGTCAGTCACTCACCTCTTTTTGAAAATCATCCCAAAATACTTCCACGTGGGTCAAGCCGCGGGACACAGCTAGTATATTTAATTTTGGAACTAAATCTTAATTTTGACCGGCACTAAGTTTTAATCAAGTTGCCACGTTTAACTGAAGCGCCAGTTGTATTTTCAGTTATTAAAAATTTAATAATGAACCTAAATAAAGACTTAAGGAAACATTTTTCGTAATTCTCTAGGCACATTTTTTAGTAACCGCTTAATCGGGTTTTAATGCAGCGACTTAAAGTTAGACCTTTATGAAAGAAAGTCCACAGGGCACAAGCAAAGGCACCAACAATACTACATACTTATATTAGGTAGCTCCACTGCCATCCACTGTGATGTGACACCCTTGATAACCCGTACACAACTATAGGGGATCGGTTCTTGTTCAAAAGATGTTTAAAATGAACCATAATGGCAAAGTTAGACCTACATAAAAATTTCGTTTTATACTAACACTTGTTAAATGAACAAAAATACTACCCAGTGATCATACCAGTTTTTGCGATTACTACCCCATCCTCTATTGTTACTTGATTATATTTCAAAGGGTTTTATTCCTTTTTCAGAATAACATCCACTTCTAAACCGAAGATAAGAAAGCGAAGAATACGAAACCTGTTTAAAGTGAGTTTGTAGAAAACAAATTTTGGTTAAATTTCGCGAAATACTTGGCTTTATGATTGCATTCCGTCGATCAACAATACCCATAGCTTCCCCTGTAAGCATTTAAAAACCGTCTATGTAGGGCCCAGAGCTCTTATTTTTGCTTTATAATTCCTTTATATCTTGGGAGTATGGTTGAGTTTGTTTTAGAGGGTTGAGTTTGTTTTAGAAACAAATGTTGCTTGTAATAAAATAATTGCATTTTGCGTATAGTTTTTAAAAACAATTTAAATAATGAACTTAATGATGAAATTATTTTAACTTATATTGATTTTACATAATTGCAACCGAAGACACTTTTGGGTCATAGTTTTTATAATAAAACTTGTCAAATAATACAGGCTGACGCAGAGGACCCCAATGACTTTGCAGCATTAACAGCTAACATGAAGAAAGTGGTTCGTGAGGCAGCCAACGCCGTTAAGGAAACCAGGAAATTGACAGGTAAATGGATGCAGTGAATCAAAAAATTCAGATCTATACGTATGGATTTCAGACACACGTAAATGTGTCTCGATAATCCTGTGTTTGTGAGATAGAGAGAAAAAGCAAATGATTCGATTTTTTAAGCTTTCGATATGATGAACCATCGGTGTGATAAACTTTCGATGTAATGAAAATTCGATTTAATGAGCTATCGGTTTAAGGTGTCCGATGTCATGAATTGAGATGTAGTGTTATTTGATGTGGTACTTGGAACCCGTGAACAACATCACAGACAAACAAACAACATAGACAATAATTCTAAATACCATTATTTTGTGAATGCGTTAACCCTATGTGACCGATACAGCGACCAGTTATAGATTAATTATATTTATTGAGGATTGAGGGACGTCCAGTTTTAGTTTTAGTGTGAAACTCATTGCTTCTTAGTCCGAGAAGACAACAAAGAAGAGACGATGGCATCGTCGCTGATGCAGCAGCTGGTGAGGCTGATGTCGGACGTGGTGGACTTTCAGGTGCAGCAGAAGACATGTGCCAGTAAGCAGTTCTGATAACCCATTTAAGACCCACTTTAGATATAATCGAAATTATTGAAGCTTAAAAATGCAATTTAGCCAGTTTAAAAACGTGATGAAGAAAGACTAGTTCTTTAGCTTTTTAGCAAATGTCAGGTTTTTCCATAAGATTCAAAAAATGGTGTTACATTCACCCGGGGGAGTACAGTACCACAGCCCGCCAAGACACTTAGTACCATTTCTACACAGTCGCCTAAGAAAAAAGGGGGAAACTAAAAAAAAGCTCCATGTTTTTTTTTTTTTTTTTTATGGAATTAAGATAGCAAACGAGCATGCAGTACCACCCTTCCCCTGCCGCCCATAACAACTGTGACCGACCTAGAACCAGACTCAAAGGGACTAGGATGGTTAGTTCAGTTAGTAGATGGTGTTAGAATATTAGTTGGTTAGTTTGTTAATAAGTGCGAGGACAGGGTATGTTAGTGATAATTAGTCCTGTTAGATAATGTTAGTAATTATAGTCCAGTTAGTTATTGTTAGTATGAGTCTTGTTCCAATTCGGTCACAGATGCGTTGCTACCCCTGATGTCTAAGATGGTCGCCTCTAAAAAAGTGAAACCGGCTCCACAAACCTTCCTATCCGGAACACAATTGCTCTTAAAAACAATTATTATGACGGTAGGAATGGTACTGAGTACCTTGGCGGGCGGTGATACTACCCCGGGCGAACTCTAGGCTCTACCACCTTTAAAATTGTTGGTTTTAAAATGAGTGGTGGAAAGGTTGAAACCAAGCATTGTCCATAATCATAACCATAAGCATTAAATGCCACTTATCATCAGCATTTATTTTTCAGAAGTATAAAGAGCCTAAAAGACAAACCATAGGTAAAATTTTTTGTGGTCATGAAGCTTTAATTTTCAAGAGTAGGTTGGAATTCATTACTTTCAGAACTACCAGCAGATCTCCAAAAGTTTCTAGAGTGGCTAACTTCTGCGAGTGATAAAGAAGAATCACTTTTGGACTTTCCGCGACCAGAAAGTAACAGTGACATTGGATATGGGAACGCTATGTCATATGAAAGTAAGTTTATGGAAAACCATAATTTGTGAAGACTCTAACTTATTTCATGACTTTTCACTTGTGGTTGTCTGGAAGAGATCGCTATGTAGCGATAAGACCGCATTTTGTACTTTATCATGTCTTAAGTTATTGATTATTGGTGAACCGTATGTCGCTATGATAATCAGATCAAATGGTCGTTCAAAAAGTCTTGGGTTCGCTTACCAGTGAGACGGAATTTTAAATGAAGTTGATTTTTCTGTTCTATACTTCATTTGCATTGAAAAAGTCCTTATTTTGTGTGTTAAATTAAAAGAACGCTTACGGTCGGGTCGGAGATTTTATTGCAACAGCAACATAGACAATAAATGCATAGACATTGATGTAGTACACAGATAATAGAAGACAAATTATTTAACAGATCAACAGATAATAAGTTATAGCAATTTAATGTTTCTAACATGCATCATAAACGAGCTTTCGGGTGATCGGCATTGGAGTGTGTGGTATTTATTTATTTATTTAATCTTTATTGACCCTTATAATAAGTGGTACAAAAGGCGGACTTAATGCTACGTAGCATTCTCTACCAGCCTACCTTCGGGATGTGCAGAGAACAACGAAAGCGGTTTTGGTAATCATTGTGGGTGCCCTACCGGGATTATTAAATTAAAGTCCGATATGACACTCAACACAAATAAGTTTATTTCGAGAGAAATGAAGCGATACACAATAGTCTATCGTATAAGAAAAACAGCACACAGTTCATAGAAAGAAATACTAAGAACGATAGATTTAGAGAAGTAGTAGAAGAAAGGAAAAATAGCGCGACAGTTAAAAGCTACACAAAATTATTAATCTAAATACGAAAGCGTAACGTAAGAATTGCGCGGGAATTGCAATGCAAAGCGTGCGAGCATTCGCCGTCGAGAGATGTAACCGACTGACTAGAAGCGCGCGCGTCCCCGCCGCAGGGTTGGATTCAGAGCTTCAGAAAATTATTGTCTATGGAAATTAAAATTATACTACTTTTCAAAAAATTATACTACGTTTCTTCTTTTGTGTTTTTGTCTGGGATTTAATAGAAATCTTTTGATAATTATAAATGTTTTATTATACTTAGGTTGAGTTTGGTTAACCAAAGCTGAACCCAATGTTTTTTGCAGCGGCCACACTGTGACAGAATATCAACATGGCTTCTCTTAAATAGACACTGATCCTTTTTGAACTCAAAAATTCAAAAATTATCTTTTTTGACTATAATCGTATTTTTTGTCGGAGTGATTTACTAAAATAATTTTCATACACTCTTTCCTCATTGCCAATATCACGCTTATTAAATTAGTTCTTACTTCCGATTGTATTTTGTTTTTTATAAATTTTAAAAGCATCAAACCTTTTTTTCCTGGTATATTCTGTGTTACCATATGCTTATTCTTTAAATATAATGCGCTTTGCTTGGTTCAGCTTTGGATAGCCAGACTCTTACTTAGAAATTAACAGAACTCGACTCAGTCAAATTGAGGCAATTGGACGACACTCTCAGATAATTCGTCGATTGGAATTTCGTCTTTAGTATTAACACGATGGGATTTCCCAGTGGGGAATCACCGCCATTGCTTGATTTGGTATTGCCATAATATTTGTTACAAAAAATCTGGTATTGTAGGATAATTATTAACAAAAAATAAAAGGACCCTCTTTGGTAAAATTATGGTATTTTCGCGTAGTATAATGACCTTACGATACTACATACTACACATCATAAAATAATGGTACAAATAGTATAATTATACTACGAAATCCAACCCTGCCCCGCCGGCGCCGTCGGCGGGGGGGCGCCTATCGGCCTAAACGCAAAGAGGTGTGAGATCTCCATATATGGTGATGGAAGCGGCCAGCTGCGCGCTGACGCACGATAACGGGACCGCACTGTCAGCTGATGCTAAACAACGCTCTCAACCGGGGTTTGCTTGTGAATTTATTTGTATGTAAATTTTATGTTAAATTATTTTTTATTACTTTAGATTTATTAATTGTGTATATAGTACTTAATATTTTTGTTCTATTAATTTTGTTTTACTTGATATATCATTATTCTTTATTACTTTAAGTTGATTGTGTAAATTAAATTATGTTGTATATAGTTGCTACACTACTCCCCGGCTGAGACCGTTGCTTACTACGGTCGATAGTAACTTGGAAAGCGTACGATGCGTCCACTTCGGGTTCTTTTTTCTTCACGTGCTGCTGTCTTCTCTGGTCTTTTCGCAGGATCAGACATAGTGTTTTCTGTAGCAAGGAAAGCAGGTTTTAATCTGTCTATGGTCACAGTAGTTTCTCGCCCCTGTATGATGATCTTGAACGTCTTCTCGCCTCGTTGTGTGACCTTATATGGACCAGTGTAAGGTGCCTCCAGAGATCTCTTTGCTGGCCCTTGACGTAGGAACACGTAGTCCGCAGTCTTCAAAGCTTTTGGTACATAAAAAGTCCTTGAACCATGCCAGCTTGCAGGCTGAGGTGCGATTTTGCCGATGTGGTGCCGTAATCTCGCCACGAAGTCTGCGTAGTCCGTAGTAGGTTCTTTATTGGGAGCAAAGAACTCACCAGGAAGCCGCAAGGGTTCTCCGTAGACAAGCTCTGCTGCTGATGCCTTCAGGTCCTCCTTCCACGCGCTGCGGATGCCGAGCAGCACGAGAGGAAGAACTTCCGACCAGTGAATGTTGTCGTGGCAGATGATCGCAGCCTTCAGTTGCCTGTGAAGACGTTCCACCATGCCATTGCAAGCAGGGTGGTAAGATGTCGTAGGGCGATGTTGCGCACCGAGCATGGAAGCCATAGCGCGAAAAAGCTCGCTCTCGAACTGCCTCCCTCTGTCTGTGGTGATCTTCTCTGGGCAGCCGAAGCGCGCCACCCAGCCCGCGATGAATGTCTGTGCGCAGGTCTCCGCTGTTATGTCACGTAGCGGAAATGCCTCAGGCCAACGTGTGAAGCGGTCGATGACCGTGAGGCAGTACCTGTAACAATTGGAGACTGGTAATGGCCCTACGATGTCCATGTGGACTTGAGAGAATCGACAAGTGGGCTGTGGAAAGGGAGTGGGAGGGGAGATGGTATGTCTGGTAATTTTTGTGCGTTGGCAATCAGTGCATTCGCTCGCCCATCGTCGGCAGTCCTTTCTTATGCCAGGCCATACAAATCGCTGAGAGACCAATTTAGTAGTGGCTTTGGCTCCCGGATGGCTCAACTTATGCAATGTATCAAAAATGCATTTGCGATAATCTCTCGTAACAAATGGTCGAGGGGTTGACGTCGAAACATCGCAGTATAACGGTGTTGCTAGGTACTCTGACTTTACCTTTTCTAATTTTAGAGCCGAACCTCCTAACAATAAGTCTTGCAGTTCAGGGTCGCCTTCCTGTGATCGTGCAAGGCCTTCGTAGTCAATGGCTCCACAAACCTCTTCTATTCGAGAGAGTGCGTCTGCTACCACGTTATCTGGACCAGCTACGTACCTTATGTCTGTAGTGAATTGCGCAATGAAATCCAGATATCGGAATTGCCGTGGAGAACATTTGTCACGTCGTGTAGAAAATGCGTAAGTCAGTGGTTTGTGGTCCGTATAAACTGTGAAATTTTTAGCTTCTACCATGTGGCGAAAATATCGTATTGCATTATAGATGGCTAACAGTTCCCTGTCGTACGGACTATACTTTTTCTGCGGTGGTTTGAGATGCCTTTAGAAGAATGCTAACGGTTGCCAACGGTCATGTTTCTTTTGTTGCAATACCGCTCCAATTGCCGTATCTGAGGCATCGGTAAAGATGGCTAATTCAGCGTCTAGATCTGGGTGTGCGAGCATTGTGGCTTTAGAAATGGCGGACTTACAAGCGACGAAGGCGTTCATCATCTCAGGTGTCATCGTTATTTCCTGCTGGCCTCTCTTCTTAGGACCTGCGAGTGCGGCATTCAGCGGTCCTTGAATATCCGATGCTCCTGGGATAAATCGGCGATAAAAATTGTACATACCCAGGAAACGTCGGAGTTCCTTTACATTCTTGGGCACAGGGAATTCTGCAATGGCCTGTATTTTATCCTCCAGTGGTCGGATTCCGTCTGCGCTGACCTCGTGACCTAAGAATGTAATTGTTTTTCTCCCGAACTCACACTTCGCCGAGTTGATAAGGATGCCGTACTCCGACAGTCGCTCGAACAATTGACGTAAATGGCTCTGATGTTCTTCATCTGAAGCAGAAAAAATAAGGATGTCGTCTAAATAACCATAACAAAAATCCATACCTTTGAGAGCCTCATCAATAAACCTTTGGAAAGTCTGGGCAGCATTCATAAGTCCAAAGGTCATATAGGTAAACTCAAAGAGTCCAAATGGCGTCGTAATAGCAGTCTTGGGTACGTCTGGAGGATGAACGGGTATCTGATTATAAGCCTTCACGAGATCAACCTTTGAAAATACTTTACTGCCAGCTAATAAATGAGTGAAGTCTTGTATGTGCCTTATCGGGTAATTATCAGGTATAGTGCGAGCGTTCAAAGCCCTGTAGTCACCACAAGGTCTCCATCCATTGTCCTTTTTGGCCACCAGATGTAACGGCGATGACCAAGAGCTCTCAGATCTACGAGCAGTGCCGTTTTGTAGCATGTCCTCAAATTCCTTGCGAGCGATCTTAAGACGATCAGGTGGCAAGCGGCGAGGTCGACTAGTGACAGGCGGTCCAGGTGTAGTCCGTATATGATGGACCGTAGTGTGTTTCGGCTCTATATGAATGCCGGCTGGTCGGGTAATATTAGGATACTCACGTAACAAGGTGTGAAAGCATGTGTTACCAGAAACAGCCTTGACGGAGACGATCTCCTCTGCACTTCTCCCAGTCGACGCCGACACGAACAGTGTAGTCACGCCATCTATTAATTTTTGCTGTCGACAATCAACCATTAAATTATAAAAGGACAAAAAATCAACGCCAATAATAGGTTTAGAGACGTCCGCCACAATAAACTTCCAATTAAAAGTGCGTCGCAAGCCTAAATTGAGTTGAAGTTGCACACAACCGTATGTTGGTATCACCGTTCCATTAGCCGCGAAAAGTTGGTAATCAGTTCTCGACCGCTGCTCTCGGAGCTCTGTGCGCGGGTACACACATACATCCGACCCAGTGTCCACCAAAAACCTTATTTTAGTTTTAACATCAGTTACAAATAAGCGGCCCGGTGATGTTTGTAGGCAGTCGTTAGCCGCTACTTCCGGCTGCCTAGGCAGTTTCCCGACGCCTTATAATTACACGGAGCAGTACACTTATTAGCCTTAGATCCAAATCTATTGTGATACCAACATACACCAGAATCCTGCGACTTAGATCTAGCGCGACAATTTTTATATGTATATCTACTGCGTGACCTTGACCGTGAGCGGTTGTTATTAATCTGGCTTTGAAGTGCCGCGACTTGTTTAGTCAACTCGCTTACCTGTTGCGCGATCTCACTCAAACCACCTTCCGAACTCGAGGCTGCTAATACCTGCTGGTTATTGGGTACTATATCGTAGACCTGGTCCGCAAGCTCTGCTAAGTCACTGAGTTCATATTTCCTCTGCGCGGCGATGATGCTCTGCAAGTGTGTGGGCAGCCTACCGGCCCACAGCGTTCGAAGGAAGTCATCTGGTACCCCTGGACCGGCGAGGATCTGTAGATGGCGTAGAAATTGGGATGGTTTCCTATCGCCCAGCTCTTCATGTGACAGAAGCTGCCTCATCTTCTTTTCTTGCGATGCGGATAATCGCTTTATTAATTCCGACTTAAGCTTCGCGTATTTGTTGTCTGCCGGGGGAGCTGTAATAATATCTTTAACTTCCCTGGCCACCGAGTGTTCTAATTGCGCTGAGACATAATAAAATTTCGTGGTATCCGCTGTTATTCCCGCTAGTGCGAACTGGCCCTCTATCTGCGCGAACCATAGTGCAGGGTCGTCTGGGCAAAACGGTGGTACGCGTACGCCAACCTTGGCCAATTCTGGCAGTGCGCCTCCTGTTGCTTCCTTTCCGTTAGGCATCTCCGTAGGTATCCGTCTTCAGTCGTCGGGTCACCAATTATGTGGGTGCCCTACCGGGATTATTAAATTAAAGTCCGATATGACACTCAACACAAATAAGTTTATTTCGAGAGAAATGAAGCGATACACAATAGTCTATCGTATAAGAAAAACAGCACACAGTTCATAGAAAGAAAGCTAGAGATACTAAGAACGATAGATTTAGAGAAGTAGTAGAAGAAAGGAAAAATAGCGCGACAGTTAAAAGCTACACAAAATTATTAATCTAAATACGAAAGCGTAACGTAAGAATTGCGCGGGAATTGCAATGCAAAGCGTGCGAGCATTCGCCGTCGAGAGATGTAACCGACTGACTAGAAGCGCGCGCGTCCCCGCCGGCGCCGTCGGCGGGGGGGCGCCTATCGGCCTAAACGCAAAGAGGTGTGAGATCTCCATATATGGTGATGGAAGCGGCCAGCTGCGCGCTGACGCACGATAACGGGACCGCACTGTCAGCTGATGCTAAACAACGCTCTCAACCGGGGTTTGCTTGTGAATTTATTTGTATGTAAATTTTATGTTAAATTATTTTTTATTACTTTAGATTTATTAATTGTGTATATAGTACTTAATATTTTTGTTCTATTAATTTTGTTTTACTTGATATATCATTATTCTTTATTACTTTAAGTTGATTGTGTAAATTAAATTATGTTGTATATAGTTGCTACAATCATTAAATAAAAAATAGATAATTAAGGATTAAATAAGACAGGAATATAATATTAGATATATATTTACAAATATATATAATAATATATATTTATTTATTTAGATAGATATATTTTATATTTCAGACGTGACATGAACAAATGATATCTACAGCATATACTACTTAAATAACGATGTCATACAATAAATACCTAAGCAACGTAGAAAAAAGATAAGATAAAATATGACTATAGAATATATGACTTATTTGTTAGGCATGTTGTGGTAGAGTATGCTTTAGATCTCCTCTACGAATGATGAGGAGTGTGGCGGACCTGTGCTCACTAGTGAGTCATTAAGGGTTGAAGCTAATCTAGTAAATGAAAAATTTGTTGTAGAAAAAGCAGCTGATGACAATATGGGTCTGCTGATGCCCGAAGATCACCTGGACGACAGGACACAATGCCTCGGGAGTATACATGCAATCCAGGAGCTGATGAAGCAATACGATGACATGAATGATGAGGATAAGGTGAATGATGAAGATTTCATAATATTAATAAAATCTAGTATTACGGCCAAAGACTGGTCTAAGATCTTTTTTGTTTTATGATAATAACTAACCTGATGATAAGCGGTCACCGCCATGGACGTAATACCAAAAACACCAATACTATATACATAATTACAATCAAGTCGCCAACCAAAATGGAAGGAAAAGGAAAGTATTGGCTCTCCAGTTATACCAAGTCAATAGATTAAGTCACAGCAGAACAACCATTTTACAGTTTAGTTTAGACGAAACAACGTCAATTTTATGTTAAAAGCAAGAGCATTGTAAGATGTCACAGTATTAATAAGTTAACTAGTGTAAAAACTTTGACAAAACATTAGGATAAACATCTTTCAAAAGAAACCTATATAAAGGGTCATCTCTGGTAAACAGGGCACACCAACAGAACATGAAAGAGTTTAGGATTGATAAAGCCTCTCAAATTGTATTTAATTTCCAGAGTAAAATGACCGGCGTGAAACAGTATCTAGAAAATCAGTTGGACTTCCTCAACAAGAGAGTCAACGCACTGGATGAAATTAATGTAGGTATTCTTTTATATTGAAATTATGGTAGCAAACGAGCATGTTACACCTTGCGCTGTCGCCCATGACAACTGTGACCGACCAACAAGACTTAATTTAGGGACTGTGATGGTGAGTCTAGTTAATAGATGGTGTTAGAATATTAGTGAGCAGGAACTGATGGTGATAGCTAGTCCTGTTTGCTGATGTTAATAATAGTCCAGTTAGTAATTGTTAGTATGAGTCTCGTTCTAATTTGCTACTACATATTAGGAATGAGATGGTCGCCTCTAAAACTGTGACTGGTTCTACACTTTTCGTTTGTAAGTCTCGTTCACATTCGGTCATAAACGTGTTGCTACCCTTTAAAACTAAGTTAATCGCTGATAAAAAAGAGTAAGTGGATCCACAATGTTTTACAGATTAACAAATACTATAAGAAGAGAGAGACACCGCCCCATGACTTGAAGAAACGAAAACCGAGGTTCAGGAGAAGATTTAAAAGAAGAATTAACAAGTTCATAAAGAACTACGGCAAGAAACACACGAGAACTACTGCTAGCAACATTGATGCTGTGACTGTAGCTAAAAATGTGAAGAAGATTAACTAAGAATGTAAGGCAGGTGTCCCATTCCCGGCGAGTTGGCGAATGAATACCAGCTCTTTACTCGCTCAAGGCACGTACAACAGATAATATGACATTCCGTGTAATCAAAAGAGATGCATATGCGAGCGAGTACTCGTCGGCGGTGTGAACAATCAGCGAGTAGTCTCTGACATATGCATCTCTTTTGTTTATACGGAATGTCATATATTTTATTTGTGTCTTGAGTGAATAAATAGCCGGGATTCACTCGCTGACTCGCTGGCAATGGGACACCTGCCTAAGGCTAAGCGTCCACAGGTCGGTATCGTACGCATCGGACGCATCGCATTAAACGGATCGTAGTATTCTTTGTATAGAAAATCATACAAGTGCGTCCACTGATCCGCATCGTACGGATCGTACGTTCTATACAAACTGCGATACTGCGATGCGTCCGATGCGTACGATACCGATCTGTGGACGCTTAGCTTTATACTGAGTTAATCTCTTTACATGCCAACTTTTTAAAGCAATAGTTGTTACCTATTGAAGAAAGAATATATTGGTACATCTAATAGAATTGATGATAATATATTAAAGTTATATTGCGGTATTTTTATGTGTAGCTTAAATAAATAACTGTCAATTTTATTTGTTGTCTTTTTTGCTATAGGTACCCATATTGTTGTGTGGTTACCATCAGATACACCAATATTATTAAAGAAATAAAGCTACACACTCATAGCCCCACACTAGGATTCCTTGTGTCGTAGGTGCCATGGACAACACACAAAACAAAGACACGGATTTTCTCTGTCTTGTGCCATGGACAACATTCAAGACATGGACACACACTCAGACCAAAAACAGAATTATTAAGCTCATCATCAAATACTCTTCGCCTGGAATCGAAACATAGGACCATTGGAACGACCGGTCCAGCAATAACCATTGCGACATCCGGATCATCAAATGAATTTATGATGGTAAGAAGTAAATTTTTTTTTTAAACTAAAAACAAAGTTAACTTAAGTCTTAAGCAAAACAATAAATGCCTTACTAATATACACTGTATAAAGTTATTCCATGTTTAAAATTATTTGTCCCTGTCATACGATTCTCTGAAGTCAAAGGTAAGAAAGAGACAAAAAAAATTAAACACTGAATAACTTTATACAGCGTTTATTAGTAAGACAGTAAATATCATAGATTTATTATATAACTAAAGATCGGCAATTTTTTAATAATAATAATAATAATAATTTTATTTCAGACTTCATTTTGTCCATAATTATAGATTGAAATAAAAAATAAATATAAATATATATAAAAAATAAATATAAATAATTGTATCACTTGGACGAAAACAAAAATGAATCGCCCGCTGTCAATGTCACCGCCGAGCGCGACGCCTTCCTGGTGGTTTTTATATCTAGAGGAGTCACATCCAGGTACCGCACAAGTAACTATCACTAATTAACACTACAAAGAACGTTATTCCACACAGAAATGTAAAAACTAAATTAAGTATTTTGAGAAAATTGAGGAACAATTTTTGACAAGTGCCCGCTAAGCCCGCTATGCCGTCAAAAAATAGGTTTCGTCTATCTATCTCGCTCTGCCATACGTGTATCATTTATGTTTTGCTCTTTCGCATTTCCAATCTATCTAAACGTCAGTGTATGCTACATCTATGGTAAATATAGTTACTGTTCTTAACCGTTGAGGAGGAGTTCCCTTGTCTGTAGCCATTCTGATCCTAGAGCCTATTTGGCCATGTTTGTCATAACATTGGCCCTTGACCTCTGTGCAAATTTTCAAGTCAATCAGACTAGCTGAAAGTTCGTTACATACTAAGAGTCCGGACCCGTGCTTCACCTAGGCTCTCCAAGTCAAGCTATAAAATAGTGTTAAAAAGTAGATTTTCTTCCTACAAGGCGCATATATGTATTCTTTTCCTTTTATTGGCCGTATAGTAGCTGCTGTACAAATTAATTTCGTTTGGAACAGCACTGGTTAATAATAGAGGCCTGCATTTTATCGCTTCCTCGCTCGCCTGATGTAATATTTACTTGTAATTCAAACGGGAGTTTTGTAAAAAGGTGCCAAGTTAATGATCGCAGAAATGTGGTAAGTTAAAACAATGCTGAAATACAAGAATTTTTAAGAGACGTTCTGACTTACTGTCAGCTATTGCGTGGATCCAACGCGTCGTTTAACAACGCATCAGCGCTATAGTTTGTAGTAAAGATATTATGAGCATAGTAGCTCTTAAGCCAAAGCTAAATCAAGTCCACCATATAGACGTTTCCCTAAAGCCACTTATAGGTATAGGTGCGTAAGTGGAAAGAATATAAAAGTTATTAGAAAGCACGAAAACAGTTTATTTTCACAAGCACAATAGTTTACACACCATACAAAGGAAAGAAGGATAGAAAGAGCGCGATAGACACAGAATGCTGAGTACGAAAGCGAGACAACGGTACAGCGATAGATAGGAGCGAGACATAAAAGCTACGCGTCGGACGGTGATTTATCGACTGGCCATGACTAGCGATGCGCGTACGCTCAGAGCATCGCATCATACCGTTACATTAGTGCAGGTTTACATCGCACCGTTTACATACCGCAGGTGACGCCCGGGTTTGTGTCGTATGTACTTAAATAAATATTATTTTTTTTGTGTGAAGTATGAGTATAATAATTTTAAGTATATATATATGTATATATGTGTGTGTAATTTTATGTGAGTCACCCACAATACTCCCCTCCAGAGACCGTGTTTACGGGCGATAATAAGTTGGGAAGCGAACACGTCTTCCTGATCGAGTGGTCCGTGTTGTGTTCACTGGTTGAGTTACTAGTGCAGGTGGTAACTGTGCGGGAGATTGCGTTGAAGAAGGACTATTTCGTGATGGAGTTATGTCGTCGGTCAGTATGTAGGCAGGCTTCAAACGGTCTACAGATACTGTGACATTGTCACCTTTAAAACGAATTTTAAAAAATTTTGTATTCCTCGATAAGACTTTGTGCGGGCCAGTGTATGCAGGCTGCAGTGAGCCACGCAGTACGTTTTCCCTAAGAAACACGTGACTGCATGTGGCAAGATCCTTAAACACGAAAACTTTTTTAGAAGTATGGTGTCGGGTTGGTACTGGACGAAGCCTCTCGGCAAAAGACTTCATTCGAGCTGAGAAATCGGTAATATCGGTGGTGTAACTGGCAACTTTGTCCCCGAAAAATTCTCCAGGTAGTCGGAGCGGTTCGCCGTAGACTAACTCAGCCGATGACGCTTGGAGGTCCTCTTTGAAGGCACTCCTTATACCGAGGAGTACGAGTGGCAATGACTCAGTCCAGTTGTGGTCTGCATGGCACGTAATAGCAGCCTTTAGCTGCCGGTGAAAACGCTCCACCAAGCCATTGCATTGAGGATGGTAAGCGGTCGTCCTACGCCGTTGAAAACCGATAGATTTCGACAATTGTTGAAATAGCGCCGACTCAAATTGCCTACCTTGGTCAGATACTATATCGGTAGGGCAACCGAACCGGGACACCCCAGACGAGATAAATGTTTTAGCCACTGATTCTGCCGTGATATCGGTAAGCGGGACAGCTTCTGGCCATCGCGTGAAGCGATCGACCGCTGTCAAGCAATATCGATAGTCTTTGTCAGGCGGTAACGGTCCAACCAGGTCTATGTGGACATATTTAAAACGCGCTGAAGGTAAATCGAGTGTACTTAGCGGTGACGAAACATGTCGAGTTACCTTGGTGCGCTGACATGTTAAGCATGCTTTAGACCAGTTACGGCAGTCTTTACGCATACAGGGCCAAACAAAACGTTGTGCAACAAGTTTAGTGGTAGTATTAGCACCAGGGTGGCTGAGGGAATGCAGGGATTTAAAAACTTGCTGGCGAAGGCTTTTCGGGACAAAGGGCCTGGGGGTCGATGTACTGATATCGCAGTACAACTCTGCACGACTCCCAGGGATATTCATTTTTACTAAATTAAGTGACGTTTTGCCGTGTAGGTATTCCTCAAGCTCCACATCTGTGCTTTGTGTCTTGGCTAACAATTCCAAGTCAACCGGCATCTGTAGTTCGTCAACACGGGAGAGTGTGTCTGCAACAACATTGTTTTTACCCGAGATATGCTGGATGTCCGTTGTAAACTGCGAGATTAGATCCAGATGTCTGAATTGGCGTGGTGAGCAATTATTCTTTCGCTGATGGAATGCATAGACTAATGGTTTGTGGTCGGTGTATATAGTGAAATTAGTGGCTTCCAACATATGCCTAAAGTATTTAATACACTCGTAGACTGCGAGTAGTTCGCGGTCGTACGGAGAGTATTTTCTCTGAGAAGGGCTTAACTTTCTAGAAAAAAACGCCAAAGGCTGCCAATGTCCGTCCTTAAGCTGTTGAAGTACTCCTCCCATTGCCGTATCTGAAGCATCTGTAACCAACCCTAACTTACATTCTGAATCTGGGTGTGCTAAAAGAGCGGCGTCACCAAGACTTTTGATGCACTCACCGAACGCCTTCAAAGAATCTCCCTTCATGTCGACGGGATGGGAAGCCTTTATGGAGCCAGTCAAAAGAGCATTTAAAGGAGCCTGTATTTGAGCGGCGTTAGGTATAAATCGCCGATAAAAGTTAAGCATACCCAAAAATCGTCGAAGCTCTCGAGCAGTTTTTGGAGTGGGAAAGTCTGAGATGGCTTGAATTCTACTTTCCATGGGTGTAGTACCTTTCTCTGAAATGGTGTAGCCAAGGAAGTTTACCTTGGATGCACCAAAGACGCATTTTTTTACGTTGATTAAAACGCCATAATCTCTCATGCGAGTGAATATCTGGTGCAGATGATCTTCGTGCTCTTCTGGTGACTTGGAAAAGATGAGAATGTCATCCAAATATGGAAAGCAAAATTCAAGACCACGTGTCATTTCATCGGCAAACCTTTGGAATGTCTGCCCGGCATTACGCAGCCCGAACGTCATGAAAGGAAATTCATATAACCCGAAGGGTGTAGTGATTGCAGTCTTAGGTATATCCTCTGGTGCGACAGGGATTTGATTATACGCCTTGACTAAATCAATAGTTGAAAAATACTTACAACCAGCAAGGTTATGGGAAAAATCGTGTATGTGACGTATCGGGTATTTGTCCGGTATAGTCCTAGCATTTAATAGCCTATAATCGCCACATGGTCGCCATCCGTTGTCTTTTTTAGAGACAAGATGGAGTGGGGATGACCATGGGCTGTCAGATGGTCGGGCCGTACCGTTTTTCAACATAACGTGGAACTCCTGTTTGGCTATTTTTAATTTGTCAGGAGCTAGGCGTCTCGGGGAACACGACACTGGAGGACCTGGAGTGGTGCGGATGTGGTGTGTAGTGTGGTGTTTGACGATACCTGGAGTGCCAGACGGACGCGTGATCTCTGGGTAATGAGCCAAAATTGCGTGATACTTACTTGCGCTGTCATCGCCAGTCAACACCTTTACACTAGAAACTAAGCCATTAAGCTTGGCTACACCGGCTTGTGTGCTGATATTGGTTAGGCCATCTACAAGCTTTTGGTTACTGATATCAACTATAAGGTGGTAATGTGAAAGAAAGTCTACCCCTATTATAGCTTTGGTAACGTCAGCAACGACGAAACGCCATGGGAAATCGCGTCGTAAACCTATATTTAGGTTAAGTTGTATGTATCCATATGTGTCGATGGCAGAACCATTAGCCGCGCACAATTGATAACCTGTTTTAGTACGATATCCGCGAAGCACACTTATAGGGTACACACAAATATCACTTCCGGTGTCCACTAAAAATTCAGTTTTTGAATTTCTGTCCGTAATGAAAAGGCGACCCGTAGAAATTTGGCAATCGTTTGTCGCCATCACCGACTGCCTGGGTCGTTTCCCGCTGTGTAGTCGCATGGTTTAATACACCTCCTGGCTTCTGCGCCGAATTTGTGGTGGTACCAACAAACCGGGAACCTTCGGTAGCTTGATGCTGACCTCCGGGATGAGGAACGGTCTCTTTTATATCCGTCAGCTGCGCGTTCCTGTTCACGGCGCCTCGACCTTTGGTTGACCATGGTTGTTAACGCACTCACTTGCTTCGTCAATTCCGCAACTTTGTTAGTCAATTCGTCTATGGATGAGGACGTGGACGCTGAAGCTAAAGCTGCTACTTGCTGCGTAGGCGGCGCGATGTCGTTAATGCGGTCAGCTAGTTCTGCTAGTGCACTCAGAGGCAGAGTCGGTTGAGATGCGATGATCGGTTGCATTGCCGTGGGCAATCTACTCATCCAAATAGTTTTTAAAAAATCTTCTGGTACTTTAGGTCCCGCCAGGTGTTGTAGGTGCCGAAGAAATTGTGAGGGTTTGCGAGTGCCGAGTTCTTCATGCATCAACAATTGCTTTACCTTATTCTCTCTGGATACGGACAACCTTTTAATCAACTCCATTTTTAAGTTGTCGTAATTTGGAGGTCCGATGAGTATGTCCTCAATTTCTGCTGCACTCTGTCGATCCAGATTTGCCAGAATGTGGTAAAATTTGGTTGCGTTATCAGTGATCCGTCGTATTGCAAACTGCCCTTCCACTTGAGCAAACCAAATTGCTGGTTTCTCAGGCCAAAATGGTGGTATCTTCAGGTCATGTGGAATACTTGGTACACCCGCGTTGGCATTCGAAATATGCTCCGCCATTTTTGCGCGCTGCCGTGGTCGCGTGTTAATTGTTGATTTTGCAGAGTCACTGTTACTATCACTGCTCATTTTCACCGTGTTAAAGCGAGGTCACCAGTTATAGGTATAGGTGCGTAAGTGGAAAGAATATAAAAGTTATTAGAAAGCACGAAAACAGTTTATTTTCACAAGCACAATAGTTTACACACCATACAAAGGAAAGAAGGATAGAAAGAGCGCGATAGACACAGAATGCTGAGTACGAAAGCGAGACAACGGTACAGCGATAGATAGGAGCGAGACATAAAAGCTACGCGTCGGACGGTGATTTATCGACTGGCCATGACTAGCGATGCGCGTACGCTCAGAGCATCGCATCATACCGTTACATTAGTGCAGGTTTACATCGCGCCGTTTACATACCGCAGGTGACGCCCGGGTTTGTGTCGTATGTACTTAAATAAATATTATTTTTTTTGTGTGAAGTATGAGTATAATAATTTTAAGTATATATATATATGTATATATGTGTGTGTAATTTTATGTGAGTCACCCACACCACTGCTATACAAGTCATCAAAGCTAGACTAATATTAATAATAAAAGTGAAATGTTGTAATTTTTTAAGAATATAGTTCTTTACACGTAACCGAGACAAAAAGAAAAACTTATTCAGTTTTTTTTATTGTAGAACTATTTAATCGAAAAGAAATTAGGATCTTCACGTTGAAACCAAATTATTTCACATCTTTTACAAAATTGTTTAGAAGACGGTGCACGAGTATTTTATCCCCTTCATGCCTTAAAAGCACTAATCTTGGCCTCCCACTGCCGAACCGGTATAAACTCTTACGTTATGACTGCATTTTATTGCATCTGGGGAACGGAGAACTATTTGGAGAAACTTTTAGTATTCTCATTCGTAGCTTTTACACTACAAGATGTTTATTGAGACGGGATTAGGTTCAGAATTGAAATTAAATAATTTAATACCTACCGTCAGTCTTACTGTTGTGAGTAGATAAAATAAGAAATTGTCATTGAAAACAATTTAAAACGTAAAAAACTCATTGATTTTTTACTTAAAACATATTGTAATCGAAAGGTAAACCGACGCGAGCAATTTATTCAAGTCCTCCGTTCTACGTAGGTATGTACTTACTGTAAATTACGAAGCATGGCGTATGCATAACCACACCGGAGTTATGTTTACGATAAATGGTCCAGATAATAACTGTTTTACGTTTTTGGAAAATAAATAACCCGAGTGCTCGATAAATTATGGAAGTTTATTTCAAAATCATTTAAAAGTATTTCTACACGCGCCAAACATGTTATTATATGATATTAGGGAATATTGAAATGTTACGGGTAAAATATATTATTATAGAGATCCGAATTCAATATCAATATTTCTCCCCGAATATCTCCGTGAATTACCGGCGAGCCATGTTTATTTTCTAAGATCCGTAGTGATGTTCTGAGTACTGCGTAATGAGGGTAACCGCGTGTGGATTCGCCGCTAGAGGCCGCTAGTGTAGAGGGTGGTCTGCCTGTCACTTCTCTCTTGTCTATTCACTGAATAGTATTCAGACAAGTGTCACTTGTCAATGTTTATGTATGGGCGGGCTTTGACAGCATGACCGCCGTCTGCAGTGGCGCCAACTGGTGAGCACAAAAACGGTTACCCTCATTAGCGATACGTTATCGACATTACACCGTCGCGACTGCACTTTGCAACGGCTATTAGTGTAGGGATGGGTTCTGACGGGATTCTGTTGTCGATGAAAAATAATTGCGTCATTATCGAAGAATATTTAATATGAAATTGACGATTTACAAAAATGTACGTCCATCCATTCACACGTATAACATTCGGTTACCATTCCATAACGTTTGAGGGGTCCTGGGTTCGATTTCGACTGAAGTGGAAATTTAAACGATGAGTTTAAATGTATATTCGCTGCCTGGGTGTATGTTCTTGTATTGTAAGTCGTTCACTGCACGCTCGACAAACGTAATTATAACGTTGGACTGCCATTAATAGACGTGTAGTGTAATTTTTATTATTACTCAATAAAATCTTGCAAAATCAGGAAATTAGATAAATAGATGAATGAAAGTATAAACGAATATCAGAAGTTCCTATAATAATAATCATGCTGTAAAAAGCTGCTAAAAAGAAGTGGTAAACGAGTTATTCCGACTTAACTCAATGAAACAAAAAGGACCAAGTATTGTATGCGCCTTAAATTTTTCAAAAAGTATGTACTTACAGATTAGAAATAATTATTTCGGTAAAGAAAACAATATTCTTCATAACAAATAAGGAACAACTAGCTCTTGCCCGCGGCTTCGCCCGCGTGAAATTCGTTTATATCGCGAACCGGGGAAGTGGGGGAGGGGGTACGTCATCTAATATCTTCCCGGGAAAATTAATCGAAATCGTTTATGCGGTGCAGATTTTTCATACAAACTTTCATCCCCTATTTCAAGCCTTTAGGGGTTGATTTTTTTTAAGTAGCCTATGTGTTACTATGGGTATTCAGCTATTTTCATTCCGAATTTCATCCAAATCAGACCGGTGGCTTAGCCGTGAAAACGTCACAGACAGACAGACAGACTTTCGCATTTATAATATTAGTATGGATTCTATTAAATTATACAAACAAAACAAAATAAAACGCATTTATTGCCTATCGATGTCGCATTAAAATGTGGCCCATCCCTATTTTCGAGCAATGCTATAATTTTCGTACAAAATACAGCACTTTACCGCCGGTTACTTTCGATACTGGTCCTCTCTAGTCGTAGATATACAGGATGTAGTACGATATTTTTTATAAAAATACTTGTATTTCGCTCTTACTTCGCTTGGAAAAACCTGTGTCACCGCACCGATTTATTTTCATAGGTCAAAGTGAAGGCTAGTTAAGTTTATAAAAACAGTCGATAATTGGTCGGAAATTTGCCTTATATATTATAATGATTCTCTCTGTCGTGGTTACCATGGACAGCACAAAAAGAAAAGGACACACATCCAGACCAAAAACGGAAATTTTAACATTTTATCATTAAAATTTTCACCTCGCTGGGATACGAACCCAGGATCCTTCGTATGACGCTGCTCCGGCATGGTAAACATTGTTCCATTTGGCTTGCTTAAATATGGATAAAATTTTTATTCAAATTAAAAAATAATGTGAAATAATTGTTTAATAGGACGAATCAGCCAAAAGACTTGTCATGTTCAAACTTATTATTTTCTTTCTTTCTCTTCCTTCTACAATATATAAAATATTTTATTGAAGTTATACTTCTTTTGGCGCGATGGAGAAAAATGATGAGGGTGAATTTGCGCACACCGACACCTAAATTTAACAGCATGAAATTCGTTTTGCGATGCGCGCGCAGCTGTATGAAGTTGCCGGCTAACCACTCATACTCATTGGCCTATTGGCCTTTGTCAATGTAAAGTTGCAACGTGCACACCGATAGATGGCGTTAGGAGCCTAAAAATTTTGAAAGTTTCTGAAAATATTATTAAATTATTAAGTTACTAGCTTTTGCCCGCGGCTTCGCCCGCGTGTAATTCGTTTATATCGCGAACTGGGTAAGTGGGGAAGGGGGTACGTTATCAACTATCGTCCTGGGAAAATTCATCGAAATCGGTCAGGCGGTTTAGATTTTTCATACAAACTTTCATTCCCTATTTCAAGCCTTTAGGGGTTGATTTTTGAAAAAAAAAGTAGCCTATGTGTGACTCTGGGTCTTCAACTATTTTCATTCCGAATTTCATCCAAATCGGACCGGTGGTTTAGCCGTGAAAACGTCACAGACAGACAGACAGACAGACAGACTTTCGCATTTATAATATTAGTATGTTATTAAGTTATTTATATAATATTTTCTATCGTAAAATTATATATTGCAGTGCTCATAAAAAACAAAAACAACGGCACAATGTGCGTTTTCTGAACGAAATTCTCCAAATAAATTTGGCGAAGCGTCATCTGACAACAAATAGAAGTACTATTTCAACACAAGTAGAAGTTATCCTAATGTTTCATAGATGGCGTTAGTATGAAACATTTTCATGAGTTCACGGTTTGAAAATAATTGTTTGTGGCACATTGACATGACATAATATGCACAGACTAGCTAAAGATTAATGTTTCGTTATACGGTATGCAACGACTAGTCTTTTTGGTAAAATATTTTAATAAAGGTTTTTAACTGCAATATAACAGTAAATAAATTATAACTAAGATAGTTTAGGATGACTATTAGTGATTTATTTAAATAAAATCTTTTTGATTAATTTTAATATTTATCGTTAATCACTACTGCATTTTAGTTATTTTTTTTCCATACGCTAAAGAAGTATAACTTCTAACGCGTGTACACACACTCTTTTTTTCAAAAATATTATTTTACACAAAAAAAACACCCTGTATCACCAATAATGAGAGCTCACGTACAGCGGGATGTATATTTAAATTTGATACGCCCGGTGTACATGCATAAATGAACACCATCTATACACCTGACGGTTTGTCTGACGTGACAGGAATACCTGCTACCACCAATCGGTGGAGTGGTATAATATATCGGTGGTATTACCACTTCATGAATCGTTTGGTATTAGGGTGGTGTTAATCCCAATTTTATACCAGGCTAATCTTCGAAGTTTGGTGGTAGAGCTAAGATAAAGTTTAAAATTCAAAATTCAATCTCAAATTATATTTCTATGAAGTATTTCTATGAACACGCTTATGAAAGACTAGTAAACCCGCCCTCGCTTCGCTTCGGGTAACCAGTCCCTTCAAAAATGTCTATAAATTTTAACAAATTATGTTATTCCGATGTCTTAGCTATATTACTGCAAAGTTTCATGAAAATCCATTCAGTAGTTTTTGCGTGAAAGAGCAACAAACACACACACACACACACACACACATACATCCTTACAAACTTTCGCATTTATAATATTAGTAGGATTTTTTAATTAAAAACCGTTATGCGAAGGTAACATTTTAATATTGGATTTTAAATTTTAAAGGAGAAGAAAAGGCGAAATAAACTGTTTGTCACATTTCTTAAAAACTCAACTTACAACATGCAAATTGTGGAATGAGCTTCCGTCTGAGATATTCCCTGAACGCTATGACATTGAGTTCTTCAAGAAAGGTGTAAAAAGAGTTCTCCTTCAGGGCCAGCGTAGCACTGGTGACTCCCTTGGTGTTGCTCGTGTCCATACGACGATGACAACTTATCATCAGATGGCTCGTGTGCTTCTACGTCAGCCATTCAGGATTTATTATGAAAATAATTATAATAAGTATTGAAATACTAATGGACGGAACCGATTTGTAAAATTAATACCCTTAATCTATGTATTATCTCTATTATCACTCTTAAGTTTATTTTTTAACTCTGTCAGTTTGTTTGTTAAGCATTCACGATTAAACTGTGGTTTAAAAGATAAGAGTTGACCTTCAGAAAGGAAAAGGTGACCTTTTAACGCAAAAAGGAGCTGAAGAGGTTTTAGAAATTAAAATTTGAAAATTGTAATTTTGTAGTACTGCTTGCATTTGTATTAAAGTGTAGTTTTAACTGACTTTAAACACGAAGGAGGTTCTCAATTTTTAAAGATTTTGATAATTCTTTTTTATGATGGATTATATGATGGATATTTTTTACCTATCGATTTTAAAGTTGGTTACTTTTTTGTAAAAAGTTAGATGAACTAAAATTCCGATTTTATCCCGTCCATTGAACACTTCTAGCTGTAGTTCGTCCAAGAAAGTCTGTAGGGTCGGGTGTTAATAATATATGACACATCGGCAAGCACTTTTATTGACTGGACTCCGATCAATATCCTAGTCCACGGCTTTTGAAGCGTTAATAGCTTACATTGTCGATATGGATTTCATTTCGATTGTATCCCAGACAAATGCTTCCGCTTCTGCGATTAAGGTAAGAGATATACCAAATTAGGCTATAGCTTTTATTAACAGAGTTTCTGTGCTTCGAAGCATAGATACGTAAAGCTTTCACTATACTTGTTTTCCTGAGTTATAACAAAGTTTATTTAAATTGAAGTGAGTGAATTTTATTACGATTATTACAATTTTTGTTAATATGTCTATACGCGTTCCTTTCTGCTAATACTTATTTAAAACTGCTAAACCTCTTTAAACGGGGTTTCAAAATATTGTAAGGTCATTTTAACTCGGCTGATATGAAGTTGGCTACGAGTGGCTGCGCAGATGTCGATTTTAAGGCCAAAATGGTGGTAGGAGGCGGGGCGTGCGGGCGGTAGGATAGTTAGCCAATACCATGGACGTAAATACGTTCATGGCCAATACGAAGTAGCGCATCACAAAACACTGTCATGGCCGCCGTGTTTTAATTGGTCAGTTACTGTACCTGCGCAAACATCTCGCAAAACGAAGTTCACATCAGCCGAGTCAAAATGACTTTACAGTACGGCTATTCTGTAAGAAACAAATTCGATATCGAAGCTCACTCAGGTGAGTTGTGTCACTTCGATTGCGAGCTTGATTGGCGCTGCCGTCGGTTTAAATTTTAACAGAACGCGATGTAGGTACGTCAAAATTCAAAATTTCGAGTCACCGCGGATTCAGCTATCGATATTATGTCAAAGATATTCTTACACAATAGCCTAGCTGACTAGCTGTACACAGTAGCTCAATAGTTTCACTGGTGTAATGTGTAGCTGGGTAGGTTGCCGTAATAATTATCTAGATTTTTTTAAATCAATCGATCTAAAAATAAAAAAAAACATAATGTCAGATTGAAAAATTACATCTATAAGGGACAAAGGCATTGTATTTATGGAATCAAAGCAAGGGCGGGTTTACTAATAAAAAAAAATTGCTGCTTCAAACTTTAGTTTATTTCCAATTTTAGTTTATTTTAAAAACACAATTATTGGTCATTTTGTCCAATAGTCAATCGCTCCGGTCGTTAGTCATAGTGTCAATTAGTCAATGACCAATGTCACTGACATTCTGGATGGCAGCTCTGTCTCTCCACTGGCGGGTCACCGAGACCTTCTGCAACAATTAACAAGGGTATTAACTTAATAATAATTAACATAATTATCTAATATCACTGCATAGTATAAAACAAAGTCGCTATTTTTGTCCGTCTGTTTGTTTGTCTGTTTGTCTGTATGCTTAAATCTTTAAAATTACGCAACGGATTTTGATGCGGTTTTTTGTAATAGGTAGAGTGATTCAAGAGGAAGGTTTTTATGTATAATACATGCATATATTCCCACGAGAACGGGATCCACGCGGGTGAAACCGCGGGCGGGCCGCTAGTGTAACTATAAGAGGGAATAAAAGATTTTTACCCGACTTCAGAAAAAGGAGGTTCTCTATTCGACTGTATTTTTTAAAGTTACCTTTTTACTGAGTGAAATGATTTCAATATTTTTTTCATTCGTGTTCGAATATAGGTGCTTGTCATGTTAAATTGACATCTGAACAGCAGTTTTTGAGATATAAATGTACGTGTGTGTCTATACTCCGTTTGAATTCGATCTGGAATTCGGTATGCATGGCTCACAAATGCCAGCATTCGGCCAATACATAAAGGTAAATTTAAGATTGACGGCGTTATCTAAAAATGTCCTTAGTAAATTTTTCTGACAAGCCAAATTGAACCGTAAGCACTGGTAATAAGTTTGGGTTTGGCGAAAAGTGGCGAAGACTCAAATGAACAAAGTTAGTTTGATATTTACTTGGAACAGGCGGGGGCGGGGTTGGCGGGAGAGGGCCGGAATTTCTCCACAAACCTGAAAAATTAATATATTAGTTAAAAAAATATAAAAAGGAAAAACAAATTGCCAGCGTCGGTGTTGCCGATTACTAAGTGGGTGTCTGCGAATCAAGAGTGAATAGGGTGTTACTAAGTAAATGCCATACCACCCATGATATTATTATTACTATACTAGCTGACCCGGCAGACATCGGCAGGGAAACTTGTTGCTCCACTCCTATTTGTCGTATTGTGATATTATTTATCCTATAACCTTCCTTAATATATGTACTATTCAACATAAAAAGATTTATTAAATTAGGACCAATAGTTCCTGAGGTTAGTGCGTTCAAACGAACAAACAAAGAAACAAACTCTACCACTTCATTATTATTAGTATAAATTGAATCAGTTTTGTATGTCGTTAACAAGTTACACAATACAACAGTCCAATAATTATTAGTAGTTAGCTAGTCTGAAACACCGATATGGACGGTTCACGACATGAGGGGTCGCCCTGAAAACCAGTCGCAGCGGATCTTCGCGACCACACCGTAGCAATTTAATTTCAGTTTCCCTTCAATGTATATAATATACGAATATGATAATGTAATTTTTTAACAATATAATTGTTGTAGTCTTTTTAAGGCGAAGTAAATTATTTGTCTATTTTTAATATTGTATTAATACAAATAATTATATATTGTTTTCTTATATTACCTTGAGGATTCATGAAACTGCCAAACGGGAAACTTCCGAAAGATCTCTTGTCTGAAATAAATATAATATAAGACATTATTTTGCACAAATTACAGATTAAAGGTTAATGATGGTTCAATTGTGTTCCGGATAGGAAGGTGTGGAGCCGGTTACACTTTTTAGAGGCGACCATCTCAGTCCTCAGGGGTAGCAACGCATCTGTGACCGAACTAGAACGAGACTCATTGAGTCTAGTTCTGGGTCGGTCACAGTTGTCATGGGCGGCAGCGGAAGGTGGTGTTGCATGCTCGCTTGCTATCTTAATTCCATAAAAAAAACAACGGGGACCGACGGCTTTACGTGCCCTCCGAAGCATGGAAGGAACATCATTTTTTAATTTACCTCTTAACAATTCATGACGCATATCCGCCACTGAAATCATTTTCAAACAATTACATTACAATTATGCATTGTTACAATTATTGTAAAATGATAATTTTACTGTACCTAATTATTAAGTTTTAATCCAGTATTTTCGTCAGAATGCATACCAATTTTTGCATTGAATCCACATAATCTAATCATTTGTCATATTGTTTTAAGTCTTACCTAATTTGTGCATATCCTCCAGTAAGTCTGCATTAGGTGACCGGGCGACCCGACTTTCAAATACTGAAATAAAATAGAAATAAGACAATATGAAAATGTTGTGGACGACGAGCACCGATCTAGTTTTTAAGACTGAATTATGTATTATATTTAATTGGATAATAAATAAAGACTTACTACTGATAGGTTAAGATAGGAAAATAAGAAATACGAATTAGGGTCTCACTATGGTCTTGCTCAATGTAAAAATAGAGTTTAGGGTTTCGATATGGTATTGCTAAATGTATAGTCGGAAATAGGGTTTCGATATGGTATTGCTAAATGTATAGTCGGATGTCATTATATGAGTGAAAGAGACAGAGATAGAGTGAGTGAGATAGATATAAGTAGGTTTATGTGTGAGCGAGACAATTGTTAATGTAAGCCCTCTGATTGGCGGACCAAATTAGGACCAATCAGATAGTTGTAAAAGTAGGCCCTCTGATTGGCGGACCAATCAGGAGGGATGAATTATTTTGTATAAATATCGGGTGCGCTGGCCCACAAATTGTCAGTAAGCAGCGAGCAACCAAGGAATAAAGAATACTAAGGAAAAATCGAAGAAGTCTTTCATTACAGTCCACTACAAGCTGATCCTTCGAGAAGCCGGATCAAGAACTGAAGCCGGATCGAGAACGGAAGCCGGATCAAGAACTGAAGCCGGATCAAGAACGGAAGCCGGATCAAGAACTGAAGCCGGATAAGGAAAATGGTCGTCACGAGGAGCCAAGCCGACGCTGAAGAGCAGGAAGAGCGCCGCATCGAACGGGAACGTCAAAGGAGGGCTGCTCAAGACACGCCGCTATCGCCGAGTCCGTACAGGGACACCGAAGTAGGGACGGGGGCTACGACCGACGCCACCGGTGCCGCTACTGGGGTTCCGTGGTCGGGGACTACGACCGACGTCACCCGCACCGATCCAAGTACGGTGTGGCCAGGCACGAGCGACACCGTCCGCGCCGCTCGGAGGGGGATTACGACGGGAGCTACGATCGACGCCGCCCGCCCCATCGACGCTACTAGGACTGAAGACGCCGTCCGTGCCAGATCGCCGGCACGATCAACGCGTTCAACAAGAAGTACTGCTGCTACCCGGAGACGCCTCGCCGAGATGGAGGCAGAAAAGAAACTCGCCGAGATCAAGAAGAAGCAACTAGAGATCGACGCCGAACTCGTAAAGAAAACATTAGCCAACGAGTTAGCTACGATTCAAGACGAAGAAGAAGAGGAAGGAAGCATCCGCGCAGAGAACCTGCCGGAACCCAGGGGAAAGGTCAAGGCGTGGCTCAACACCCAACCGATCGACCTACGGGGGGAGCCGCACGTTGAAGAACAACCGCAACCGCGACCGCGAGAAAAGTCACCTGTTGCTGCAAGATGCATTGAAGAACCCACAGAAGACATGGACAGATGGATGAAGCCCAGATCCAAGTGCCCGGATCTGCCCGCTTTCTCTGGAAGCAGTAATGAATGGCTTATCTTCAAAGCCATGTATCGAGACACCGCGAAGATGTACCGACTGACACCAGGAGAAAATCTACAGAGATTAAGAAGCTGTTTGAAGGGAGCCGCCCGCGACACCGTAATCGCCGCACTTCACGCAGCCACCGATCCAGAGATCATCATGAAGATGCTCGAACAATGTTATGGGCAACCGGAGCTCATCATTGAACAAGCCATGGCGGAGCTGAAGAGACTTCCAAGACCGGGACCGTCGGCAGCGGAGCTCAACCAATTCGCCGTCAAACTACAGAACACCGTGTACATCATCAAGAGTGTCAACTGTCAAGAGTATCTCTACAACCCTCTGCTGGCACGTGAGGTCCGAGAGAAACTGAGCCCGCACCTGCAAGCGCGATGGTGCGACTACGCAACGGAGCACGTTGGAAGCGACGCAGAAATCGTCTTGCTCTCGCACTTCCTAATGCGAGAAGCTTCAAGAATGCTTCGCCACAACTTCTCGTCGCCTGCAGCCCAGACAATACGGCGGGAGTACAAGCCAACAACAGCAACACTGCAGCTCAACAGAAGAAAACCGAACGCGGTCTACAACATAGCCGCAGAGGAACAACCGAGCGACCTTTGCCCCGGTTGTGAGAAGAAACATAAGTTGAACGAGTGCCCTGACTATGTGGCGCGATCCGTCAACCAGAGATGGGAGTTCGTGCGCCAAAAGAAGTTGTGCTTCAAATGTTTGAAGAGGAAGCATCGCCGAAGCGAATGTCGATCGAAACCATGCGACGTGGACCAATGTCGTCGCCCTCATCACATCACTCTTCACCACTCGTACGAAGAAAGAAAAGAAGACCCCAAGCCTTCGAAGAGTAACACAGAATCCGTGTTGGCACTGGACACCGCAGCAATGAACAAGAAGACAGTACTTCTGAAGATGTGCCCAGTCACCGTCGTCGGTCCACGGGGGGAGGTGAAGACACATGCATTGCTGGACGAAGGGGCCACAATTACACTCGTCGATGAAGCTATAGCGCAACGCATCGGTGCCAAGGGACCCTGGATGCCGCTATGCATACAAGGGGTCAACACGACACAGCAAGACGGCAGTAGTCAACTGGTCACCATCCACTTGAAGGGAAGAGACAACGAGTTGCACAAACTACGAGCGCGCACGATCAAGAACATGAGAATCCGTCAACAGTCAATCCCGACCGCGCTGTTGAACTACGAACACCTGCGAGACCTGCCGAGAGATCAAGTGTGCTACGACTCCAGTCAACCGGGACTACTGATTGGAGCCGATCACTGGGAATGCATAGTCTCTCAAGAGTTGCGTGTAGGCGAACCGAACCAGCCAGCTGCATCACGAACCCAGCTGGGCTGGGTGATCCACGGGACGATGCCACGACATATAATAAGAAGCCAAGACAGCGTGCTACATGTCTACGCCACCGAACGAGGCGAAGACAAGGAAGAGCAAGAAACAAGACGACTGCACGACTTGGTGGAACATCACTTCCGCATCGAAGCCCTGGGTGTCGCTCACAAGCCACGAGTGAGCGACACAGATCAACGAGCAATGAAAATCGTCGAACAAACATTAAGGAAGATTGAAAAGGGATATGAAGTGGGGTTACCATGGAAAGAAGACAAAGTGAAGCTGCCTCCGAGCTACGACGCAGCACTACGGCGACTCTTGAAAATCGAACAAAGAATGGACGCCGACCCCAACTTCAAGCAAGAGTACACCAAGCAGATAGAGAACCTGCTGCAGAAGGGGTACGCCGAGCCATGCGACGGCAGCGAGATGGCAAACTCCGTCTGCTGGTACCTACCACACTTCGCAGTGCAGAACCCGAACAAACCAGGGAAGCAACGACTGGTCTTCGACGCGGCAGCCAAGAACCGGGGGGTCAGCCTCAACGATTACCTACTGGAGGGCCCCGACCTACTGATGTCGCTGCCCGGGATCCTGTTCCGGTTCAGAGAGAAGCGAGTAGCGATCACCGCTGATATTCAAGAGATGTTCCTCCAGATTAAGATACGTCAAGAAGATCAACCGGCACAACAGTTCCTGTGGAGAGGGGACAACCGAGAAATGCCGCCGCGCCACTACAAGATGACAAGCATGATCTTCGGCGCAGCGAGCTCTCCATTCATGGCTCACTACGTTCGAGACTACAACGCGAGAGTGCACGCTCACACGCACCCCCTCGCCTTCGAAGCAATCACCCGAAGTCACTACATGGACGATTTGGTGGCGAGCTATGAAGACAGCCGAGAGGCCCGCCGTGCCATCGCAGAGACACGCACGGTACATGCAACGGCGGGATTTACTCTACGAGCGTGGAGCGCCAGCGAAGCCAACGTGTTGCAAGACGTGCCAGAGGAACTACGCTCGACCACGCCTACACAGCTCGGAGGGGAAGGCATCACGAACAAGATACTGGGGCTTGTCTGGAACCCAGAACTGGATGAACTAGGGTTCAACACATCGATGAACCGAGTACCGGAAGAGGTACGCGCACAGAACCGTGCGCCGACGAAGAGAGAGGCGCTGAGCGCGGTGATGTCCATATACGACCCGCTCGGGCTCCTCAGCAACTACACGATACGAGCGAAGATCATCCTGCAGAGTTTATGGCGACTGAAGATATCCTGGGACGAACCTATCCCCGAGGAAGAACAAGAGCTCTTCGCCGCCTGGATGAAACAGCTGTCCGGCGTATCTCACCTGCGGTTGGAGCGACGATACGCACTGGGGGACTGCAAGAACGTAGAACTGCACATGTTATGCGATGCAAGCGAACAAGCATACGCGGCGGCGGCGTACTGGCGCATCACTTTGCCCGACGGAAGCTACCGCCTGAACCTCATAGCTGCCAAGTCAAAGGTGGCTCCGAAGCAAACTCAGACGATACCGCGCCTCGAGCTCCAAGCAGCGGTCATCGGAGCCCGGCTGGCTGACACCATCAAGAAGGAGCATCGCGTCGAGACGACACGAACGATCTACTGGACAGACTCGATGACTGTGATTCATTGGATTCGACACGACGCAAAGAGATATACCCCGTTCGTCGCACATCGCCTGGGGGAAATATCCGAGCTGACCCAGAAAGAAGAATGGCGGTGGGTGCCGACCCACGAGAACGCAGCCGACGACGCCACGAGGTTCACGAACACACCGATCACCGCTGAGGACCGTTGGTTCCGGGGGCCCGACTTCCTAAGGCTCCCGGAAGACCAGTGGCCCAGAGAGAAGACAGAAGACGAAGCCGAGGAGGAAGAAGTGATCCTCCACGTCTCCGACGAAGAAACAGCCGTCGACGGGTGGCTACCGGACCCCGACCGCTTCTCAAGATACGAGACACTGGTGAGGGCGGCCGCACGGGTGCTAGCCTTCGTAGATATGTGTCGACACCGAGCAACACATGTGGAGTGCCGCCACGTCGAGGAAGCAGAGAAGGCCCTCCTACGTCGGGCGCAACGCGACAGCTTCCCAGATGAACTGCAGCGGCTGAAGAAAGGAAAACCAATTATGAAAACGAGTCGACTGTTCCGGCTGGACCCCATACTGGAAGAGGACATCCTACGAGTGAGGGGTCGCATCGGAGTAGCCACGGCACCAGCGAGTATGAAGCGACCTATCATACTGGACGGTCGCCACCGAATCACCAGACTCCTTGTGCAGCGAGAACACTGCGCCGCGGGGCACGCTAATCGGGAACGCGTGACGAACGACCTGCGACAGAAGTACTGGGTGATACACCTGAGACCTACGGTACGCGCCGTCGAAAGAGATTGCGCTCTATGCAAACGAAGAAAGGCTAGACCGCAAGTACCGATCACTGGGGATCTACCACGCGAGCGACTAGAACCTTTCAAACGTCCCTTCAGTTACTGCGGGTTGGATTACTTTGGACCCATGGTGGTGAAGATTGGACGGCGCCGGGAGAAAAGGTGGGGTGCGCTCTTCACGTGCCTCACGACCCGCGCTGTGCACCTAGAGGTGGTGCCATCACTCTCCACGAGCTCTGCGATAATGGCAATGCGACGGATGGCGGCGCGACGGGGATGGCCTCGCACGATGTACTCTGACAACGCTACCAACTTCCGGGGAGCTGACAAGGAGCTGCGCGCCGCCTATGAGGAGTGGTTACCTGCGCTGCGAGACGAGGGACTGATACAACGCATGGAGTGGCGCTACATACCTCCGGGTGCACCGAACCAGGGAGGAGCTTGGGAGCGGATGGTGCGATCAGTTAAAACCGCGCTGTCCGCCACCCTCAACGAGAAGGAACCGACCGAGGAAGTACTATACACACTTCTCACCGAAGCGGAGTATTCGATCAACGCCCGGCCGCTAACGCACGTCAGCGTGGATCCGAACGATCCCGAGGCGCTGACACCGAACCATTTCCTGCTGGGATCATCGACGGGTCTGCCTCACACGGGCCCGTGTCACGAAGCAGATCGACGGACATGGCGAGCCAGCATGGCGCTCGCAGACCAGTTCTGGCAACGCTGGGTGCGCGAGTACCTCCCTACCCTGGTACCTCGAGGCGAGTCATCAGGCGCCGAGCGACGACTGAAGATCGGCGATATCGTAATCATCGTCGACCACACTCTGCCACGGAACGTGTGGCCCATGGGAATCGTCGAGCGCATCTACGAGGGTCCAGACGGCGGGGTTCGAGTGGCTGACGTCCGCACCAGAACGGGAGTCTTCAAGCGGCCTGTGAGGAAGCTCGTCGTGATGGAGGCTACGCAAGCTGCGCCGGGGGGAGGAGATGTTGTGGACGACGAGCACCGATCTAGTTTTTAAGACTGAATTATGTATTATATTTAATTGGATAATAAATAAAGACTTACTACTGATAGGTTAAGATAGGAAAATAAGAAATACGAATTAGGGTCTCACTATGGTCTTGCTCAATGTAAAAATAGAGTTTAGGGTTTCGATATGGTATTGCTAAATGTATAGTCGGAAATAGGGTTTCGATATGGTATTGCTATGCTGCCCAGAAGGGCCGTGGTCACCTTGACCCGGCTCTACAACGGTATACTCCGCACGGGCCACTTCCCGAACATCTGGAAGTCGGGGAAGGTCATCGTTCTCCCGAAGCCGGGTAAGGATCGTCGTTACCCGGCCAGCTACCGTCCCATCACGCTGCTGCCGACACTGGCGAAGCTGTTCGAACGACTGGTGGTGAAACGCATAATGCCGTCACTTAATATAAGGGACGAGCAGTATGGGTTTCGGGCCGGCCGTTCGACGACACTTCAGCTGACGCGGGTCATCCACCATGTTTGTGACGAGCTCAACTATGGGCGACACACGGTCGGGGTCTTTCTAGATATCGAAAAGGCGTTCGACCGCGTGTGGCATGCGGGGCTCGTATACAAACTGTTGGAGACACCCGTGCCGGCTATGCTGGTTAGGTTAGTGGCGTCATTTCTCGATGGGCGGTCGTTCATTGTATCGGTTGAGAACGCGACCTCAGACCCCCGCCCAATACGTGCGGGTGTACCGCAGGGTAGCTGCCTCTCGCCAGCATTGTACGCGCTGTACACAAACGACATCCCCACTCTGGAGGGTCACCTGAAGGAGTGGGAGCGTGACGCCGTGCTCGCCTTGTACGCGGACGATAGCGCGTTCTTCCTGTCATCCCGAAGTGCAGAGCTGGCCGCCTCCCGCATGCAGCGCTTGCTCGACCTGCTGCCACATTGGTTGGACAGATGGAGAATAGCCGTCAACGTCGGGAAGACGGTCCCCATTCTGTTCACCAAAGCCCGCAAACTACCACCGCCGCTTCGTCTCCGTGGTCGGACGTTGGAGTGGCAAACCACCGTAAATTACCTGGGATGTAACATCGATAGCACGTTGCGGATGGTCCGCCACGTTGACCAAGTGGTCCAAAACGCGAGGGCCGCACGTGCTATTCTCCGACCGGTGTTAACATCCCGGTTACCAGTACGTACAAAACGGACGGTTTACTACCAATACGTCCGATCACGGCTGACCTATGCGGCACCTGCGTGGTACGCATTGCTCAGTGGGTGGCAGCGCAAGCGCCTGCAGACGCAGCAGAACCTGGCTCTGCGAGCTATCGTGGGCGCTGGACGCTACGTCAGGAACGACGTGGTGGCGCGCGACCTACAAGTGCCGACGGTCGCGGATTTTGTGGTCCGTTTGGCGAAGTCGATGTTCGACCGAGCTGATAACGGACCACATGAGTCGCTCAGGGGCATCGCGCCCCTACACGCTCGTCCTCCTGAGGGCTTCCCGCTTCCGCGGGAGCTCTTAGAGTCAGGAGCGTCCCCCGACCATCTGGGGGGCGACTGACTGCGACCTGGCTATGCACTAGGGACTGACAGGACACGCTAAACAGCGGGCCTGCTCCTCCACCGGGAGACACTTGTTCTTCCGAGATTATGCCCGGGTAAAAAGGGAATCCTTGAGGCCCGAAAATCCCTCGCCTCAGTCCGCGCAAAAGGCGCGGCAGCGAAGGAAGGCAGCGTTCGTTCGTATGGTATTGCTAAATGTATAGTCGGATGTCATTATATGAGTGAAAGAGACAGAGATAGAGTGAGTGAGATAGATATAAGTAGGTTTATGTGTGAGCGAGACAATTGTTAATGTAAGCCCTCTGATTGGCGGACCAAATTAGGACCAATCAGATAGTTGTAAAAGTAGGCCCTCTGATTGGCGGACCAATCAGGAGGGATGAATTATTTTGTATAAATATCGGGTGCGCTATGAGTAGGAAAAAAGTCACAAATTTCTCGAAGTTAGTTTCAGAGTTAAATAATCCCGATGCACCCATTCTAAAGGGAATTCCCGAGTCCATAGACACGCCTGAGGAGGCCAACTTCGCCATCCAGGCCATTTCGGATCACATTCACCTATCCACTCATGCGGCGACTCGGGAGGTAGTAGCGGCGAACGAACGTCGATTCAGCCTCCCGGTCGAAGGCCGGGCCCTCATTACCGCCAAGAACGCTGCCACGCGTAAATACGATGCGTGCCCGACTCCAGATAATCGGAGAGATCTGAATTATCACCAGAGGAGGGTAAGGGAATACATGAGCGAGCTTCGAAACAGCCGCTGGGGCCAATTACTGGAAGGGATCGAGCCTTCGCACGTCGCCTACTGGCGGCTAGCGAGATCCCTGAAGTCCAAGACTGCCCAGTCAATGCCTCCATTGACTCGTCCGGACCGACCACCTGCGTTCGACGACCTGGAAAAGGCCGAATGCCTGGCCGACAGTCTAGAGAGCCAGTGTACCCTCAGTACACAGCCACACGACCCAGCACACGTCGCCCTGGTCGATAGCGAAGTGGAGGCGAGGCTGGCCCGCGAGCCAGCCGACGACCCCTTACCACCGGTTACCCTTCAGGAGCTGCGCAGTACTATCCAATCCATGCACCCAAAAAAGGCGCCAGGTCCCGACCGCATTACCAACAAAGTGGTCCAGCGCCTACCACCGTTCATACTAGGCCTATTAGTGGCTATATTCAATGCCCTCCTGGCCAGCTGCACTTTCCCGAACACCTGGAAAGAGGCAGAGGTCATAGGTATCCCAAAACCTGGCAAGCCTAAAGATAAGCCTACGAGCTATCGTCCTATTAGTTTACTCAACACGTTTGGCAAAATTTATGAGAAACTAATATTAAGTCGACTTAAAAAAGTCGCTATGTCAAAAAACCTCTTGATGGAGGAACAATTCGGTTTTAGATCCGGTCATTCCTGTGTTCAACAGGTGCACCGCTTAACGGAGCACATTCTCACTGGCTTCATTAGAAAGAAGCCAAGGGGAACGGGCGCCCTGTTCTTTGACGTGGCCAAGGCGTTCGACAAAGTCTGGCACAACGGCTTGTTATACAAGCTTATACACATGGGAGTGCCAGACAGACTCGTGCACATCTTACGAGACTTTTTGTCGAACCGCCGGTTCAGATACCGCGTAGAGGGCACCCTATCCTCTACCCATCCCATCCGGGCCGGAGTCCCGCAGGGCTCCGCCCTCTCGCCCCTGTTATACGCGCTGTACACCAGCGATATGCCCCGAAGTCCAAACGTGGAGTTAGCCCTATTCGCGGATGACACCGCTTTGTTCACAACGCACCCGCTGCCGTCCCGTATCACCTCGAACCTCCAGGCCGCGGCCACCGCCCTGGGCGAGTGGTTCACGAAATGGAGAATAGAGGTTAATCCAGAAAAAAGCGCAGCCATATTTTTTAATAGACGTCCCAGTAGGAAAATGTCCCGTTCTATTTCATTATATAATCGCCCTATTCCATGGGAGAAGTCAGTTAAATACCTAGGGGTCACATTTGACTATAAATTATCATTCGCGCAGCACATTAGACAAGTGCGTAACCGAGCCGCTTTTATACTAGGGCGACTCTATCCATTATTAGGCAAAACAAGTAAAATGTCGCTCCGTAACAAGACGACACTTTACAAGTCCGTAATCCGTCCCATATTGACGTACGCCAGTGTGGTGTTCGCACACACTAGGCATATTTCCATCCTGCAGAAATTACAGAATCGCTTCTTGCGCATGGCCACGGGCGCGCCCTGGTACGTGCGCAACGTAGACCTACATCGCGATCTAGAGCTGCCCACCATAGCTCAATACTTAAAATGGCTCACTTCCACCTATTTTGAGTCAGCTGCAGACCATCCTAACCGGTTGGTAGTCCAAGCGGCCTCTTACGTTCCCGTCAGGGACGTGAAGGCCATACACAGACGGCCTAGAAATGTGTTAGAAGACCCCGACGACGCAATTACAGTGGCGAACCAGTCTTACTTGGTCTCCGCCCCGCCCACTCAAACTACACTACACAGAAACACGTCACACATACAGCGTCGCCGCCGGCGGCGACGAGGACCCCCCAGTTACCATACTGCCGTCACGAGGTATCCCCGAGTGGCAGGCATCACAGTCCAACCCTCCCATGTGCGAGGACCTAAGCCGAGGCTCGACCCTCACAGGAGGGGCCCTTAGGTTGTCGTAGTTTAGGTATTTTTTACTTCCGCGTGAGGCACGGGCAATGACCCCACTCAGCAACGCGATTACAGTCTTCTCGGCGTGGACTCTCCAGTCCAGCCCACAAGTCCGCGTAAAACTGTGAAGGCCACTAGGGCCAACAGTTACAGTCCATTCGAAAAAAAAAAAAAAAAAAAAAAAACCACAAATTGTCAGTAAGCAGCGAGCAACCAAGGAATAAAGAATACTAAGGAAAAATCGAAGAAGTCTTTCATTACAGTCCACTACATGAAAACGTTTAAAAATGTAAACGTGTATGCATATTATGACGTTTTAAAATGCGACCGATATTTCGACCTAGCTACATGAATCTATACCAACATTAAATAAAGCTTATTCCCTAGGTATCGTGGGTGCCATGGACAACACACAAGACAAGGACACACACCCAGACCACGAAACGAAAATTTAAACTTATCATTCCGTCGGGAATCGAACCCAGGCTCCGTAACAGGATCGGGCATGGTAACCACTGCACCATTCAAGTCGTTAAAATGTTTAGAAGGGTGTACCTGGCTGACTTGGCTTATGTGGCTTCAGTTCATCAGGAATCTCTTCCTGTGGTGACCGAACCAACCGGACCTTGAAATCTGGAAGACCAAAACATAGGGGATTCAGGTTTCAACCCAGTAATGGTAAGGAATTCGGCCTCCAACTCGGGGAACCCAGGTTCAAATCCCAAAGCACGCAGTCCAGACTTATCGTAGTTACATGCGTTAAAAGCATTTAAATATCACTCGCTATAACGGTGAAGGAAAACATCGTGAGGAAACCTGCATGCCGGAGAGTTCGCAAAACTCAAAAGTGTGTGAAGTCCGCCAATCCGCACTTGGCCAGCGTGGTGGATTACGGTCTTAACCTTCTCATTCTGAGAAGAGACCTCAATAGTGGATCATGATGAGATGACGATGATAATTCGTGACTGCGGAGGCTAGAGCATACTCCACCATGCTGCAAGCATGTGAATTGGTTAGGAGTTAACCCAACCTTTATGTCAGAAATTATGATGCTGCCCAAAAGCCTCCGACATGGCTTAACGATTGTTATCTAATAATAATAACCACGGCCCTCTTACCGTGCCTTTCAAGGCTCGGAAAATTTGATAATATGCGACTAGCAGTCAACCATCCAACTACCGACCGCGCCCGCAGTTGCTTAACTTTGTCGATCACTTGGGATCGACACAAGGGCTATGAGCGTCACATAACAATCTTGTTACCTGCATCCTCCAATCCGGTCACGAACGTAACCTGTACTGCAGCGAGGGCTACCAACAGAACGGTACCGAACCACATTTTGATATGACACACAGTTAACACCACATCCCACGTATTTATAACAGATTCGATAAATTAATATATGTTATTTATAAATCAATTTGAGCGGATACATGACCCATTGACTTCAATTTGGTGTTGATTGAATTGTTTTTATGTGTTCAGGGTGAATACATTTCAGATATGGTTGGTTAGCGCTCTAATTACGACTTGCATCGATCCTATAGTCCGTTTGCGTTCGTAGGAGATATTACTGCCAGAGTGCAAGTAGCATAAACAGTAAACAAAATGTTTGCAGTTTGACCAATAGTGAAACCTTACGGTCAAATTTTTGCGCCAAACTGCAGCACTAGCATATACACCGCTTCGTTCCGTAACTGGACGAAAACGCCCAAAACGGTTTTTCATAGAAATTTGAACATTTTGGTCAAGTTACGGAACGCGGCTTATGATTTGTTTACTGTATGTGCTGATGGCGCCATCTACGCCAAACTTTGCGTATTGGTTTTAAGCCACACACACAAATGGTAGCTTTTTTGCCATGTGATTAAGTTCATAGTAGATAGATAGCGAGAATTTAAAATGCCTTAAGTAATATTTGCTTACAAGATTGAATGTACAAGTTAAATAAAAACTTTTTTATAGAAACTTAGCAAACGAGCATGTAAGACCACCCTTCCACTGCCGCCCTGACAACTGTGACTAACCTAGAATAATCGATTTAGGGCATACAAAAAGTGCCTGTCCGACTCGCACTTGACCATATTTTTCACCAGTCCGCAACACTAATACAATAAAGATTTATTGCTATTTAAATAATTGAATAGCATCCGTAGAAAACCCATGAAATTACAGCAAAGCAAATAAAATTAAATGAAAACGCGAGTGTATTTAAAAAGAAATAAAACTGTGGTCCGAGCGAGTCCCGTAGTATTTATTGGCTAAGTTTAAATTGTACGGGACCCATGTGTTCGTCTCGAGGGCCCATGAAATTATTAAAACTAGTAAACCCGCCCCCGCTTTCCTTGGAAAATCAGTCCCTTATCACATTCGTAATTTGTTTGGATTCTTTTAAGTGACATTACTTTTTTAATAATGAACCGATTAATAAAACTAACATAGTTTAATAAAGCTTACTACAATATATTTGTGAAAACCGGTGAAATTGGTTAAGCCGTTTCTGAGTTTAGCACGGACATCTAGACATACAAACAGACAAATGCTTATTCTAAAAATCAAGGTTTTGAGTTGTAATCTATCTAACTTCTATCTATCTATTGTTAGGTAGAAGGTAGCTCTCAGAAGGCTGATTTTTTCCGGCTTACTTGACAGTCTTAATATGATCAAAATATAAAAAATATATCTGTATAAATTTTAACGTATTATGTTATTCCTGTAACTAAGCTATATATCATTGCAGTTTCATGAAAATCCCTTCAATAGTCTGCGTGAAAGAGCAACAAACTCACACACACACTCACATACATCCTTACAAACTTTCGCATTTATAATATTAGTAGGATAGTAGAAGGTTTTTCTTTGTCATGATATGAAATAACAATTTTATTGCTTAAGTTTAAATAACATCTACTGAACTCGCGAGATTAGCTCGGTTTATATTAAATTTATTCATACGTACCTACCTACTCGGAATTTGTATTATTAAATAAGTTTCTACATAAATTTAGCAATTTATACCTTGAATTTATCGTTTTTAATAATTGTTTTAACTGTAACGTGTACATACCTACGGTTTTGTTATTGGAGAGACCGTCATACTACGTATCTGATCCACCGGAATAACTCATGCGATTGGGTCCAAGTATTAGGTATACTAGCTTCCGCCCGCAGGCTTCGCCCGCGTGCAATTCGTTTAAACTTCACCCCCCTATTTCATCCCCTTCGGGGTAGAATTTCCAAAAATCCTCTCTTAGTGCTCCCCTACACTCCCCAAGGAACATACCTATATGCTAAATTTCAGCTTCTTCCGTTCAGTAGTTTCGGCTGTGCGTTGTCTGTCAGTCAATCACTCAGTACCTAACGCAAGAGTTTTATATATTATATTAAGATAGATGGGTTTGATAGGTAGAATAGAATAGATGGATATAGATAGAAGAATAAGAATATAGATAGATATAGATATAGATAGATGATGATTGTTTGTTTATTTATCTTTGTCTGTGAAACTGTACGCGCTAATCTTGAAAAATGTCTTAACTGATTTTGGCCAGCCAACTAACTCCAGTTTTTCAAGTAAATTGTAGACAAATGACTATCACTAATTAAATAGTCTCTGTCCACACACTTATTAACAAACTAACCCACTAATACTCCGACACCATAATAGGTAATATGCTAACTGATTAACCAGCCCTGTCTCTACATTAAGTCTCGTTCTGTGTCGGTCACAGTTGTCATGGGCGGCAGCGGAAGGTGCTGCATGCTCGTTTGCTACTTTAATTCCAGCAAAAAAAGATAACGGCCATTGATATCAGCACCGAAGGTATTTTCCTTGACCAGCTCACCAGATTCTTTCTCCTTTATTGGCCATAAAATGTTTTTTATGGAATTAAGATAGCAAACGAGCATGCAGCACCTTACGCTGCCGCCCATGACAACTGTGACCGACCCAGAACTAGACTCAAAGGGGCTAGGATGGTTAGTCCAGTAATCCAGTTAGTAGATGGTGTTAGAATATTAGCTGGTTAGTTTGTTAATAAGTGTGATGGTACCATAAATGCATTTACAAAGTTGGACACAGGTGTAGGGAAACCAAAATGGCGGGCATGAACAAAGGACTTACTGCAGATAACTTTGACATTTTCATGGGTTAGTTGGAACAGGTTCCAAGTGGGTACGCCCATTTTGGGCGTGGTGCGGTGGGCGTAGCTTCGGCGAGGATGCGGGAAATCAGGATGTGGTATCAAAGGGTTTGAAAGACAATAAAAAGTGGATAAGGTTTTTAAGCGACTTCAAAAAAGAAGGTTCTCAGTTTGACCTGTATGTATGTATATTTGTGCGCGATTATCTCGCGTTTGGTTGAACCGATTTTGATGCGGTTTTCAGCATAGTATTTGTCAAACTTAGGAGAAGAATTTTAACAGATTTTTACTTTTCGGCGTCAAAGTCGGTTTTATTTTGTTAAAAGTTATTAGAAGTAATCATCTTAGTTGCACATTGCGAAAGCTGTTTTCAAGGAGGACAAAGATGACCCTCAGTGTCATAGTTATAGGACCACAATCACTATAGAGTGTACGACTGAGGAGATCTTATTTGTAAAGGGTAAATAACACTACTGTGACCAAATTAGAACGTGACTCTAACTAATTACCAACTGAACTATTACTTAAACCAACTTACAAGACTAGATATCACTAAAAGTTTTTGCCCCAGTCATACCTACTAACGAACTGACCTTACGTTTTCTCACCCTCTGCTTACTGATTGACTAACCATCCCAGTCGGATTAGTAGAAGTCACCTTTTAAAAAAAATGTGTTTTAAATTCACACGTATTTCTTGTACATTAAATATGCGTGCAGTATTTGAACCCAGGCCCTCCGGTTGGTAAATAAAATGTTGAGGCTTCTTCTCTTGTCGTCTGTGTGTTTCTGTGTGCACGCCGCTGACCTGTTATGGTGCTAGACACACAAAACTTTTGTTAGCGGCTTGAGTATGATACCCTTTGTATGAGTGCATTTATTATAATTATATATTACTAGTAAATCCGCCCTCGCTTCGCTTCGGGGAACCATTCCCTTCAAAAATCCAATGTCTAAGCTACATTACTGCAAAGTTTCATGAAAATCCGTTCAGTAGTTTTTGCGTGAAAGAGCAACAAACACACACACTCACTCACTCACTCACTCACTCACTCACATACATCCTTACAAACTTTCGCATTTATAATATTAGTAGGAAGTAGGAAGGATAGTAGGATAGGAAGTAGGAAGTAGGAAGTACAATGTACATGGCATCCGCATCAACGACTAAAGATATCTAACCTCTAAGGGTTGCAACAGAAGTCCGATTTTTCTCTCCGATAGTCGGTTCCGATAATCTGATCAGACAAATTCAGACAATAGAATCGGACTACACTTGAATCGGACGTGTATTGTAAACAAAACAAAATATATGGCACGAGTGCTATCGGAGAGAAAAACCGGCCAAGTGCGAGTTGGACTCGCGCAGGAAGGGTTCCGTACCATTATGTATAAAACGCCAAAAAAATCTGGCCGGTTGTATGAAAGCCTCACTTAAATATTTACTTTAGTTTTTGTAGCCACATATTAGCCACAAGCAATGCCATCTCTTGGACCGACAGGTAACTAAAAGCATTGAAGGCGTCGTAGCTACATATTAGCCACAAGCAACGCCATCTCTTGGAGGGAAAGGTATCGCTGAAGCGTCGAAGCCATATTTCGACTTAAATATTTATTTTATTCAGTGTTTTAGTATTTGTTGTTGTAGCGGCAACAGAAATACATCATCTGTGAAAATTTCAACTGTGTAACTATTACGGTTCATGAGATACAGCCTGGTGACAGACGGACGGACGGACGGACGGACGGACAGCGAAGTCTCAGCAATAGGGTTCCGTTTTACCCTTTGGGTACGGAACCCTAAAAATCGGACGTCTAATTGTAGCCCTTATTCTTCTTCAAGTTCGTTGAAGATCTCCACAAGTCCAGTTTGTAAAGATAAAACTTCTTGGTGCGTTGTTTGGGTTGCGTACCTAAAGGGCAACGAAGGGAGCCATATAAAGCCTCCACTGTCTATGTCTAACAGGGCTTTCCTTTAACGGAAATAGGAAAACTTAAAATTTTCACAGAAGACGTATTATTGTAGCCCTTGTAACAACAAATAGGTAATAAATAACTTTTAACAAAATAGAATCGACTTTAACGCTGCAAAGTAAAAATCGGTTGAGTTAAACGCGGATAGTATTCCTAAAACCTTCTCCTAAGTCTGACAAATACTATGCTGAAAACCGCATCAAAATCGGTTCAACCAAACGCGAGGTGTATTTTTAAATCTGTAATCATAATTTTCTCTATCTCCAAGACCAGGATATATCTCCAGGACCGCCAAACGCAGCCATGCAAGGCGTGCAATATACGCAGGCGGCACGTTCGGGGAGGCAACAAATGGGCCATAGAGACCACGAAATTCAATAAAAGTACACCGAAATCGTGAGGAAACCTGCATGCCGGAGAGTTGGCAAAACTCAAAGGTGTGTGAAGTCCGCCAATCCGCACTTGGCCAGGGGTACTATGGCCTTAACCTTCTCATTCTGAGAAGAGACCCGTGCTCAATAGTGGGCCGTGATGGGTTGAGATGATAATGATGATGATGACACCGAAATCAGTTTGGTAGTTAAAGCAACGACGATATTGCATGCGGGCGTTCATACAACTAGCGGAGGCCCTGACTATCTATGAGTACAGAACCCTATATCGTCTTACTCAATTTACCACTTATTATCGTTTGAGCGTACCACTACGCACAGAAATCTTCGTACCTCCGCACGGATTCAGTGGGCGTATTTTTCGACCAATTGAATGGATGCGGCAAAAATCGATACGAAAACCATTTTATGAATATGCCATGGGTTGCAGCGCCTTGTTTATGTCAAATCTAGTCTAGGTACTATATTATCTAGGCTTCTTACAGGCTTTGTGTTTTTATACCTATTTGGATGAAGTTTCCTAATACTTAATTTTGGATAAAGTTTCGTAATGTCTCTTGCTGGCTTGTTCAAAATATACATGGTTATAATGGAAATAATAAATAGGTACCTACTAATCTATACCCACTTATTAATAATATAATTTAAAGCGGAAGAGTATACATATTTCTATGTTCGAACGCGAATGTATTGACAACAACAAATCCTTCTTTGCTGTCGTCGTTCTTTTTTCAAAATAATCTCCGGCCAGTTACATTTTGGTGAACAACCTGAAAAGTAAAACCTTAATTTTTATCATCTCTCCTTTAAAACACTTCACCTTCCTCCTTATCATCTCATCTCTCCACCAAAGCACCGCTCCGCTCTATAGCACCTCTCTATAACACCTCTCAACTCCACATCTGGCATCACCAGTACGCCAAATCTGCCTTCGCCTCACCACATCTAATAACACCACCTGCTGACCTTGCTCCTCGCAGTTGTTTTAGTAAAAAAACTACTCCGTTAGAATAAAGCTAAAGAGTTTAATTGTTTGCACGATCTCAAATCTCATCTAGTCTCAAAAAAGAACGGGTTTTTAGGGTTCCGTACCCAAAGGGTAAAACGGGACCCTATTACTGAGACTTCGCTGTCCGTCCGTCCGTCCGTCCGTCCGTCTGTCACCAGGCTGTATCTCATGAACCGTAATAGTTACACAGTTGAAATTTTCACAGATGATGTATTTCTGTTGCCGCTATAACAACAAATACTAAAAAACAGAATAAAATAAATATTTAAGTGGTTTTAAGTAGTTTTAGTATCTAGTACATAGTTTAGTTACCTTACGGTCCAAGAGATAGCGTTGTGCGTAACATGTGGTTACAACAAAACAATTAAATATTTAAGTGAGGCTTTCATACAACAGACCAGATTTTTTTAGCGTTTTAATACATAATGGTACGGAACCCTTCGTGCGCGAGTCCGACTCGCACTTGGCCGATTTTTCAAGTAAATAATTCGTTAACATTCCACCGATACGAACGACAAGATTTGCGCCATCGTGTCTACTGCGAAGGACAACGGGAATAGCTTGCCTGCGCCGGTGTTTCCGCCAGTGTATGACGTGTGACTTTAAGAAGAGAATGAAAAGGCTTCTATTAAAATAAGTTAGTGCGTACATCATCTTGGACTTCATCGTCACTTACCATCAGGTGGGATCGTTGTCAAGCATTAACTTGAGGTAAAAAAGTTCGAATTATTATACTTCGATTCATACTGGGACTCGGATTAGTCAGTTGTCAGGGTTATACTACTTACTACTTACTACTAATATTATAAATGCGAAAATTTGTAAGGATGTATGTGAGTGAGTGAGTGAGTGTGTGTGTGGGTTTGTTACTCTTTCACGCAAAAACTACTGAACGGATTTTCATGAAACTTTGCAGTAATATAGCTTAGACATCGGAATAACATAATTTGTTAAAATTTATACAGATCTTTGAAGGGACTGGTTCCCCGAAGCGAAGCGAGGGCGGGTTTACTAGTTAAAACTACCTACTTACTACTACTACCTACTTACTACTACTAAACTTTTCTACCAGAGGGATCAGACTATATTGAGCGGAGTGACATAACAGAACTTTCAGTAGATTATATTGTTGAATGTAGTGCCGTCGAATTACCAAAACTGAATGTATTGCTTATTTTAATATACCGTACAGATCGTGCAATTGATACATTTTTTGAATACCTAAACAATCTTTTAAATAAAATTAGGCCAGCGTGTGGAAAAAAACACATCATAATCGGGGGTGATTTTAATTTGGATAAAAGTAGAAATTGCCTACACTATGAAAAAATGGTATTATTATTTATGGAATGTAATCTTCACCAAGTAGTAACAAAACCAACAAGGGTAACTAGCTCAACAATGTCATGTATAGATTTAATTTTTACAAATAATTCTGATTACACTATTCAAGTACACGACCAAGGTATATCGGATCATAAAAGCGTAATTTACACATTCAAAACACATATTGACATAAAGGCTAACAGTAAACACTCTATAATAAAAAGAATATTTAGCGACCAAAACATCAACAACTTTAAGAAAGCACTTGAACAAGTAGACTGGAGTAACATTCTTAAAAAAACCTTCGATATAAATCTAAACTATATTCATTTCGAAAATAAAATCAAGGAACTTTTAGATATATATATTCCTAAAAAGAAGTTAACGATCAGACAAAAAAATATAATTACTTGGCTCACAACTGGTTTAAAACAATCGTGTAGACATAAAAGACTTTTAAAGATATTTATAAATAAATCAAAAAATAAAACCTTAAAATTACACTACAAAACGTATGAGAAAATTCTTAAACGTTGTGTTAAAATATCAAAAAAGCTAGCTAATATAAAAAAAATGAAAAAAGCCTCTAATAAAACCCAAACTATGTGGAACATAATAAAAAATGTAACAAAAAAACGTAAAACAATTAAAAACGCGAATTTAAAATTAAAAATAAACTCTGACACAATTACCGATCCAATTAAAATATCAAATGCCTTTAATAATTACTTTGCGAATATTGGTTATAATGATCAAAACCTAAAACAGCCTAGGACCCTAACTCAATCAACTAACTCTCTATATCTAACTCCTGTAACGGAACATGAAATAAAAACATTAATTAGTCGTCTACATAATAAGTACAGCTGTGGCATTGACGAAATACCACCAGTTTTGATTAAAAAATGTACTAATGAACTAACACAGCCTATTACACAACTTGTTAACCAATCATTCGATGAAGAAACCTTCCCTGAAAAACTTAAAATAGCAAAAGTTAAGCCGTTATTTAAAAAGGGAGGCAGCGCCGAAGACATAAATCAGTATCGACCTATCTCGCTTCTGCCAACCGTATCAAAAATTTTTGAAAAGGCAATAATAAATCGTGTCTACAGTTTCCTTGAAAAATTCCACCTGCTTAATGAAAATCAATTTGGTTTTCGGAAACACAGATCAACAACAAGCGCCGTATATAACTTTATTCAGGAAGCGTATAACTACATAAATGACAAGGAGTATGCAGTTGCACTATTACTCGATATGAGTAAGGCATATGATAAAGTATCGCATAGTACGTTACTCTCAAAATTAGATGCATTAGGAATCCGGGGAAAGCCGTATAATTGGTTTAAATCATACCTATCCGGGCGAAAACAATACGTACAAATAGATTACTGGAGTGAAAATACCGGCGAAATAATACAAATAAAATCAGATATCCGTGAAACAAATTGGTCTATACCGCAAGGGAGTACGCTTGGTTGTGTCCTCTTTATCATATATATAAATGAACTCCCTAATATAATAGACGCTAAGAGTGTACTTTTTGCCGACGACATATCAATATTATTTAAATGTACAGATAGTCAGGACAGCGTAGAAAAAATATCTGCAAATTTCACAATTGTTAAAAATTGGCTGCAGCAACATAATTTGGAAATTAATACTTTAAAATCAAAATTACTACAATTCAGACCATATCAGAAAAAACTACTAGACCTAGATCGAGTTAAACAATCCTTATGTATTAATGAAATAAGTGAATTTAAACTGTTAGGTATCACCATTGATACACACCTTACATGGCAACAACACATTAGCAAAGTAAAATCTAAATTAAGTCAGTTCATTTACGCTTTCAGCATCTTAAAATCAAATACAAACTTGGAGATTGCGCTATCAGCATATTACGCATACGCCTACTCCCGCTTACGCTACGGGATCATGATGTGGGGCCACAGCAAGGATGCAGATACGCTATTTGTTCTACAAAAGAAACTGATTCGCATTCTAGCTAACATTCACCAGCCCAATAGTTGTAAAGCATATTTTAAAAAGTACGCGATACTCACACTGCCATCTATCTATATCCTAGAAATAGCATGTCATGCCAGGTCAAACTTACACCAGTACACATTTAAAAGCAGCCTTCGCCGAAATAAGCAAATTATACTCCCTACGCCGCGTCTATGTATATTTAAAAGGAGCCCACAATATCGGGCAATACAAATTTACAATAAACTCCCAGAGTCCATAAAAAAGCTAGAAACAGAAACCCAATTTAAAAACAAATTAAAGTCACTCCTGATAGATAAGACCTATTATTCCGTTAATGAATTTCTAAAGGATAAATTGTAAATTTTTACTTGTAGGTACATGTATATTATTATTGTATTGTGATTATGACAATGATAATTTAATTACTAATATTTAATATTATAATGTGAATACTGTGAATTTATTGATGTATAAAATTAACAATTATTTAGTGAACTATCAAAATTATTATTATAGACCAATTATTTTCCCATAACACAAATTAATTAATAATGACGTGAATTAACTAACAATGACATATGAATGACATGTATAAATTTTTTGCACCTAACGTTGCCGTGCCCTACCGGGTTATGTGCGCACTGTTTTTTATTCTAGGTTAAGATCTTTATGTATACCACATTTTTGGCAATAAATGAATAATAATAATAATAATAATAATAATAATAATAATAAAAATATGTTGGTCTTTAGTGAGGAGTGAGGAAGGAGAAAGGCTGATGGATGGATGGATGGAGGAAGGCACTGTCAGTGAGTTGCTGATAGTAATACTTAGTAATAATTATGATCGTTAGAAATAGAAATAGAAATACTTTATTGCTTTTCAGTTTAGGTTCATTACAATATAAGTGGCCAGAGTCTCCTTTTAAGCAAAATATGCCTGTGTTAGGAGGCTCTGCTCTTCCGCAGAGTTTACATTACATAGAACGATCAAGTTATTATTACAATTTACCAGTAAGTATTTCACAAGTACATAATATTAAACTACTTGTGCACATTAAGTTTTTATTTTTATGAGAATGTGTATTTATAATGCTTGTGTGTATGTGTGTGTGTGTGTGTGTGGTCGTTATCGTTGGTAAGTGTCGTTCTCATTCAGTAACTGATCTGTTGCTAGTGCTACCCTTGAGGCGAGTAAGGCACTTCTCACACAACGCTATTTACGAGGTACGCGACTGCAACGCAATCCAAAATTTGTATGTATCTGACACTTTTGACTGACAGGAGACGCGTCTACGATGAGACTTCTGTCAGTCAAAAGTGTCAAAACCTACATACGAATTTTGGATCGCGTTGCAGTCGCGTAGCTCATAAATAGCGTTGTGTGAGAAGTGCTGAGAATGTTTCGAGCAAATTTTTAAACGACTTCAAAAATGGAGGAGGTTCTCAATTCGTCAGTTTTTGAGTTATTCTCAATAATGTGAATTTAATTTATGCTCAACATCCCATAACTTTTTACTGGGTGTTTCGATTTTGATCATTCCTCTTTTGTTTCAAATAATTATAGTGTTTGTCGTGGGTGCCTTATAAAACACTAGTAAATCCGCCCTCGCTTCGCTTCGGGGAACCAGTCCCTTCAAAAATCTCTATAAATTTTAACAAATTATGTCATTCCGATGCCTGAACTATATTACTGCAAAGTTTTATGAAAATCCATTCAGTAGTTTTTGCGTGAAAGAGTAACAAACCCACACACACACTCACTCACTCACATACATCCTTACAAACTTTCGCATTTATAATAGTAGTAGGATTAGAGCGATATCTGGCGGGTGGTTTTTGAGTGACTTTGAGTTAAACTAATAGGCAAAGGTTTACTGAATAAAAGGAAGATACAAAAGTCATGGCGCCATCGACAATTACTACAAAGGTACTCACAGCCAGACAGAAAAAAAAAATATTATTGTTCAGCAATAAAAAAAAATCATTTGAAACACAGATAGGTAGTAGGGAAATGTAGGTATAAGGTGTGAGATTCACTCGATTTCCCTGGAATTCCATATTCAGAGCCTGACTTCCCAATGAGACCATAATATCTCGCTTATTTGGTTTTGCTAAATTCAATTGAAAACATGAGGGGATAAAGGTAGCATTTTTAAAATCTACTTTTCTCATTCAATGAATGTAAAATGTCCCTAAAACCTATATTGACCCTTAAAACAACACATTTTTGACATAATATTTTATTAATATCAAGTGATTGATGGTAAACTTTAAAAACATAGTAAAGGAAATGAAAGTGACAGTCTTTTTAAATAAATGCATATTTTTACATTTTTATTTCATTTTCCCACTCCGTACCAGTTGATATTTAAAAAATACTATAATTTGATATAAATATGTAGGTACCTAGTTCGTAAAGAAACAACAAGATACATGATGTATCTCAAAAAAAGTTCATGTTCAGAACTTTGGAGCTCATTTTATCGGCATTAAAAAAATGTAACATATTATCCCCTTCATCCACCCATGTCTTCAATTATAAAAACAATAACAGTTTTACCAATAGTCACAACGTGGTGGACAAATAATAACAATAATATTTCTGTTATTATTCACATAACATAACAGTTTGTTACTTGAAAATATTGGTCAAGTGCGATTTGAAGTCGCGCGCTGCGGTTCCGTCCACACAATATTGAGAGATGTATTTTTTATTAAATTACGGTAGCAAATAAGCATGTAGCACCGCCCTTCCGCTGCCTACTATGACAACTATGACCAACCTAGATCAAGACTCAATTTAAGGACTGGGATAATTAATATATTAAGTTAATAATAATATATTAAGTTAATAAGTGTGAGGACAGGGACTGTTAGTGATGGTTAGTCCTGCGCTACGTTACACTCATAGCCCCACACTAGGATTCCCTGTGTCGTGGGTGCCATGGACAACACACAAGACAAGGACACACACCGAGTCCAAAACGGAAACTTAAACTCATAATTTAAATTCTCGTATCGCTGGGAATCGAACTCAGGACTCTCAGAAGCGATACGTGTGTTATTGTACCATTCGGGTCAATCTATTAGTCTATCTATGCATTTACCTACTTAGTATAATACTCAATATCCCAGACACGGTTGAACGGATTTTTATGGGACTTTTAACTGTGAGATAGAGGAGGTTATGGAGCAACATATAGACTACTTTTTATCCCGGAGTTCCCACGAGATCGGGATTCACGCGGGAAAAACTCTTATGCACGAACGAAGCCGCGGGTAACCGCTAGTACACATATACCTAATCGATCGATCGTAATCGATCGATTTCTGTACATGGAAGATATACGAGAAAAACTATTACCTGGTTTTATTAACGCATTACAACCCAAAACTACGATTTTTAGAATATCTTCTTGTCTGTTTGTCTGTCCTAACTCAGAAACGACTTAATCGATTTGACCGGTTTTCACAATTTTTTTTTTATGGAATTAAGATAGCAAACGAGCATGCAGCACCACCTTCCGCTGCCGCCCATGACAACTGTGACCGACCCAGAACTAGACTCAATGAGTCTCGTTCTAATTCGGTCACAGATGCGTTGCTACCCCTGAGGACTGAGATGGTCGCCTCTAAAAAAGTGTAACCGGCTCCACTATATTGCTCCACAATAATATTGTAATAAACGACTGCGGAACCCAAATCGGCACCCGATTGTATCCCTCGAACCCAGACAAAGAAATTAATATGCAAAAAGAATTCGCGACAAAATGAAACTAGCAGTTTAACGATAACTGCTCACAGTCGGGTTAACTTAACTGATGGGCTCGTACCGAATACTAATGGCTTTATACTGCAGTTAATTGCATTCGTAGAATGTTTAGTATGTCTTAAACTTTCAATATTAGTACTTTCTTAAAAATTATGAGAAATTTTACCGAACTTTTAGTAGTACTTAAGTGTAAATCAAAATAGTACATTATGATACAAGTGCGCGAAGTTGGTCATTACAGTCGAGACTGTAATGAACAAAGCACACGCGTATCATACGACGTTTTTCAACACACTTGCGAGGAAAAAAACAATTAGGTAGGTATAAAATACATTCGACATTTTTCAGTCACAAATCAGCAAATTATAAACGAACAAAATGTTTGCACAAAATGGCGCGGACGTTTATTTTTTCGCGCGCCGTATCTTTGGTTGAATAACTATGCGCGCGTAGGTTAAGTCCAGAGGCACCGAACACCGCCATTCAGCCACAATATATTAAACTATATAATTATGTATTTCTAATAAGAATTTACGCTAATTAATGATTTAAAATATTGTATTTTTTAAATGCTTTAATAGATAATTAGACTTATCTTATCAGATTTTGACTAAGTACAACAAGTTTATTTATTTACAAAATAATAAATCTTTTGGTAACAACCTCTTTACGGATATTAAAAAAAAAAGTGGAATAAGAAAAACACTAGTGCGGCAATGAAAAGTAAAACGCACTAGTGTGTAATAAACCGCATTCCGGGCGTAAGACTAAAGAAAAAATAGCAACTTTACGAGCAAGTGTGTTGAAAAACAATTTTCAAAGAGATCATTTTAGATAAAAAAAAATTACGAGTCTTACTTCCTAACAAATTATTATTAGCTGGTTTATCACTAACAGTCACCAATAAAACTACTTATTGGCTGCAACCCATTGTGGCCAACCCAGTGTCAGAAGTTTTCAGGCCGCCCGAAGGCCTTCCGACATGACTTAACGACTATCTATCGATAACAACCATGACCTACGGCTTTACGTGCCCTCCGAAGCACGGAAGCGCTCAAGAAATTTAGCCACTAGCGGTCACCCATCCGGCTACCGACCGCCCGCTGTTGCTTAACTTTGTCGATCACTTGGGATCGACGCAAGCCGCCGGGCTATGAGCGCTTTTTATTATTAAACAACATCTAGTAAGACCTACATAGTCTACATACATACCAGATAAATATGCTAACAAACTAACCAACTAAAATTTTACTACCGTCTGCTAACTGACTACCTAACTACCCTAGTCCCGATGTGACTCTTGTTCTATCGGTCACAGTTGTCATGGCGTTGCATTGGCAACGTTTTAATTCCATCAAAATAATTTACATTTTAATTACATCCATTCAATTAAATTTTTTATAGTACTTACTTTTCAAACTTTCTGCTCCATAATACAAGTGCAAGACAATATATTTTCTAGATATTATCCCGGAATGCGGATGCAAATGATATTCCCGGGCCAGTATCGCAACAGACGAACGTAATAAATAATTGGTATATTATACAGATTTGATTAAGAACATCCGCCTGAGGCCGCTAGCGTTGTGTGGATATGACTACAAATCATTCACTAGCACAGGGCCCCCAATTCTGATAATTTATAACGTTTCTATAGTGTCTCGATTGTAAAGTTTGGCAAATTTTGTATACGTAATGTGCCAAAGATGTGTCGAAAACTATTCAATTTTGGATACGGAATGTGACAAAATATGTATACTTACGAAATGTGCTAAAAACTATTGAATCAAGTCACCATTCAGATATTTATAAATAAGCAGAATCAGGGCCCAAACCAAATGTAAAGCGCGTTCGAGAAACGCACACATAGGCACCGTTTGCAGATACGAAACATTGTTTAAAAGTGGTTCGTTGTGGACAACTGACGGGTAGTTTTCGAGTTACCATTAATAATGTGTCTACACAAACATTGTGCAATTCGAGTAATTTGCATTTAATTGACTTCGACTACGTTGATGAAGTTGTAATAGTCGACATTTTTATCAAAATGTATGTGTCATAGTAACCATGATAATGAATGACGGCTGAATTTCGACCGCAGAGCAGGCAACTAGTCTGATAAGGATGGTATTCCACTCATCCAATTTCTTTGATCCAAGTTGTATTGGACAAAGAAATTGGATGACTTCATCCAATTTATGAATAACAGTGAAATTTGATCAAAGATTTTGATGTTCTGTTTTGTTTGATTTTGTTTGTTTGTTTTGTTTTTTCTTTTCTGTTCTGAATTTTCTCAAAGAGAATATTGGACAAAGATATTGGATGAGTGGAAATGACACTCGTCAAATTAATTTATACTCGTCAAAGAAAGCATAACTTTCGACACTGGGTTGGCCACTAACCCCTCCACCAATCCGCATTGGAGCAGCGTGGTGAAGTATGCTCTAGGCCTCCTCAGTAATGAGGAGAGACCCGTGCTCAATAGTGGGCCATTAGTGGGTTGTAGCTTAGCTTAGCTTATTGAAATTTGATGAAATCTTGGATATAGAAATTGGACTAAAATATTTGACCAGTGGAATCCGAGAGTTAAAAACGAAGGGATATCCACATAAACCGATCCGCTTGAGTCAGGATAAACAGACATAAATGCGAACAAATCGCTTATACTTAATGTACTTGTTGCTCTATTTTGTTGGGGGATGCAGCAGTGTGGGCCATTTGTTTTGGAAGAATAACTAACTACAAATTTTACAAAAAAATAACCGACTTTTAAGTCGAGATAACTCAAAAACCACTCGCTAAATGTCGCTCAAATTTATAAGGGCACCACACGGCAAGTACTACACTATTCGAACAAAAAAATAATCATCAAAATTGGAACACCCAGTCAAAAGTTATGAGGTAATAAGCATAAATTAAATTCACATTATTAAGAATAACTCAAAAACTGACCGTCAGATGTAGCTACATATTTTTATGAGACGACGGCAGTCATTACCTTTCGAATAGCGAAAGGATTATCAAAATCGGTTCACCCAGTACGAAGTTCTGAGGTCTGTACGGTACATCTGTATGTTTTTTTTCTTGTGAAAAACACCGAATTGAGAACCTCCTCCTTTTTTTAAATTGATTAAAAATAAAAACTCTTTAGCCTTTAGTACGTGTAGATTTTCTGACTTTAAACTTTGATAAACCCTGAAATATTTAACGATGTCGTGTTGGAACGAACTAACACGACGGTAATTGAAACCGATACTCATACAAAATGTTCGTCTGGCCTATTGGCAGCCCGTTTCCATTGTCGTTGTGTTGTCGTGGAGGAAAAGGGGAGATGTCCCGCCAGGCGATGTCACTGCCTGGGGACCGCGGTCCGAATATTGACTTCGAACCATTTCTGTAACTGTATACAGTTAGATTGAATTAAAGCGCTCATAGCCCGGCGGCTTGCGTCGATCCTAAGCGATCGACAAAGTTAAGCAACAGCGGGCGCGGTCGGTAGTCGGATGGGTGACCGCTAGTGGCTAAATATCTTGAGCGCTTCCGTGCTTCGGAGGGCACGTAAAGCCGTCGGTCCCGGTTGTTATCAATTGATAGCAGTCGTTAAGCCATGTCGGAGGCCTTCGGGCGGCTTGAAAACTTTCGACACTGGGTTGGCCACTAACCCCTCCACCAACCCGCATTGGAGCAGCGTGGTGGAGTATGCTCTAGGCCTCCTCAGTAATGAGGAGAGACCCGTACTCAGTAGTGGGCCATTAGTGGGTTGTAGCTTAGCTTAGCTTATACAGTTAGATTAACCTGTGACTTCGATAGCGCGGTTGAGGATAGGTACGTCTTCTGATAGGCCAGTCCCAGACGCCTCAGTATGTGGTGTTATTCTTCTTCAGCATATCATGTGAGGCAAGCGCTCATGTTACTGTAGGTATTCGCGCCGCCACAAAGTGGAAAGTTTGATTAACGGACTCCACAAGTACCTACCTACTTGGCCAGCATAGTGGATTATAGTCTGTGGCTTGTACCTCCCAGACTGTGAGTCGAGTTCAGTAATGGTACATAATTATGATTATGAAGTTCTTCGATTTAAATTTTTAGTTTATATTTAATTGAAAATATTTATACAAGAAATTCAAAATATTTAATCATGCGGATGTTTGCATCGATTTAGAATGACCACAAATTGAATTGAAATAATTGGTTTACAAAAACTAAAAATTCTTCTAGCAAGGCGTGTGTTTCAAGTTAATACCATTAATTCCCACGTCAAAATCCTAGCCGTGACAACAGTGGAGACATACCCCGATAATTCGATAAGGCACGTCACCGCCATCTTTGAAAACATTTTCCCGCGTAAACTGCTGTCATCTGTCAAATGGGGCCCAAACAAACGCGAATGTAATCTGTGGTATACCGACGATCATTTTGGAGATTTATTTTTTAATGAGTTATTTCTAAGTGGTGTAGGTATGACTGCATAGTTGGCAAGCGTGGTGAACTATAGCTCACAATACAATAGCTCACATTGTAAGATTGTAATTCGCTTAAATCATTACGAATTAAGCAAGAGAGAAAAAAGTAAGAAGCTACGAAGGAAGAAATAATTATTTTAGTAATTATTTAAAAGTATTACGTTTTCGTAATGAGGTACAGAGTTCCAGAAACGTACAGCAAGTGAGTGTAAAAGATTTATGATAGAATATGGATGAATGATCGTGTGAATAGAGTAAGGTTGTTAGAGGCACGAAGTGTGTGAGTGTGTTAAGCAACAGTATTCAAAATTATCACGAAGATAAGAGGTGACCAATTGATTAAACAACACAGAATACAGTTTTAAATTCTCGCAATATTGCAAACAATGAACTAGTGTGTTGCTAAAACGTAGTCCATATCGAATGCAAACGGAATAAAGGATCGACTTGTAATCAACCATATCTAAAATGTATTCACCCTGAACATATAAAAACAATACAATCAACATCAAATTAAATTCAATAAAAGGTTCCATTCATCCGTTGAAATTGATTTATAAACATCATAAATATTAATTTATCGAATCTGTTATAAATACGTGGGATGTGGTGTTAACTGTGTGTCATATCAAAATGTGGTTCGGTACAGTTCTGTTGGTAGCCCTCGCTGCAGTACAGGTTGCATTTGCGACCGGATTGGAGGATTCAGGTAAGAAGAGCCACAACCACTAGCGGTCATCCGACTACCGACCGCGCCCGCAGTTGCTTAACTTTGTCGATCACTTGGGATGGACGCAAGCCGCCGGACTATGAGCGCTTCACGGGGTGTCCTGCGTGAGCGACGAATACGACGCGACGCTACGCAGCACGACGCGATGCTACACGCGACAATGACTACGTCACGTGTTGTCGCAGACTGTCACATAGGACGCAAGTAGGGATACCGTTGATTTGATCGCGATCGTCGCGTTCGCAACATCGCGTCGCGTCGTATTCGTCGCTCACGTAGGACACCGCCTCCGGATCGACGCTAGCCGTCGGGCTATGAGCGCTTCAGTTAGGTTGTGATAACCTGTGGGCTGAGTGCGAGTTTTAAGTGATAAAACGCGCTCGCTACGTAACTGCGATTTACCTAAACGTCCCGCTAGGTGGCTCTGCTCCGATTCCATACAAATTTTAGGTAACTCGCAGTTACGTAGCGAGCGCGTTTTGTCACTTAAAACTCGCACTCAGCCCACTGATTACTCCTAACCAATTCGCGTGCTCACAGCGTGGTGAAGTATGCTCTAACCTTCTCAGTTATGAGTTATAAAATAATCATCATCTCATAATAACCCATTGAGCACGGGTCCCCTCTCAGAATGAGAAGATTAAGGCCATAGTCCACCACGCTGGCCAAGTGCGGATTGGCGGACTTCACACACCTTTGAGTTTTGCGAACTTTCCGACATGCAGGTATCCTCACGATGTTTTCCTTCATCTTTATAGCGAAGGATATTTACCCTTCAAGTAGGAGGCCGTATTCTTAACAATACAATATCGTGCATTTAGCACTTTTAACGTCAAAAATATATTTGTTGTCTTATTTCTATTTTATTTCAGCATTTGAAAATCGGGTGGCGCGATCAGCCAATGCAGATTTCAGAGCAATGGAGGATATGCACAAATTGGGTAAAACTATAAATATAAATAAATCAAAATCTTTATTTCCGCGGCGCAATTCGAACCCGGATCCCCGGATGCCCCGATTAGGAGGCCGAATTCTTTACCACTAGGATATAACCGCATTATTACTTTTAACATATTGGATTATATAAGTTAATAATAACAGTATACCTAACTGCCATAATAAGTTTGGCAATAGGGAGATCTCTCGCCAGGCGAGACGACATGCCTGGGGGGAGGCCGAGGCTCCGAATGAATGGACTCGAAGCGTTGTAAATATACGGGCGATCGACAAATCTTCGATAGCGCGATTCAGGCTTCGGTGACGTCACATTGTGACGTGAGTGCGGTGTCGCCACATAAGTTATGATTATTACAACAGTCAATTACTAAATTGTAATTATTTCAAAATTGTTTCAGAGGCTGACTTACGTGATGAAATGTTAAGAGGTAATTAAAAAATATTGTAACATTTAAAACTTTATGCAACCTAGGGACACGAGCAACACCAGGGGAGTCACCAGTGCTACGCCGGCCCTGAAGGAGAGCTCTTTTTACACCTTTCTTGAAGAACCCCATGTCATAGCGCTCCGGGAATACCTCAGAAGGAAGCTCATTCCACAGCTTGCAAGTTCGCGGCAAATAATGATTGGGATTGGCTTCACAACACGAGCAAAGATCGTAGTCTTTTTGCTCTAAGGGTCCGTTCACACAGACCGGCTCGGAGAGGAAAGCAGATTTTATTACGATGGAAACAGAGTTTTGAGTAATCGTATTAATATTTATTTTCGTATGTACACTTATTTTGTCATTAGGTATGCTTGAACGCGTTTTGTGTGAAATAATAAGAGGAGCCGATCGGCTCTGATTGCGACCGTATAGGTACGATTCGGTCTGTGTGAAAATAAAAATGCGAGCCGATACTCTCCGAGCCGGACTGTGTGAACGGACCCTAATGATGCCCTGTTTTGGAGCGAAACAATAAATGTACTTTAATTGTACTTTTAGTGTATTTTTTGTGCTAAAATGACAAAAAATGTTCATGTTCGTGAAAGAAAAGTGGTTTTCTGTATGCTAAAATAACATTTCGTATAAAATAACATTTATTTTCTTAAATAACATTTCCGACATAGTTGTCGTTAACCTCTAATCTGTAATTTCTGAAAATAAAGTGGTATGTAATTAATTATTTTATATATATTTCAGACAAGAGATCACCGTTCAGCGGACCTGTCCCTTTAGACAGACTCATGTATTATCCACAAGGTAATGCAACAATATATATAACTAGCTGACCCGGCAAACGTTGTTTTGCCAAAACATGTTATGGGTGAACAACCCTTATCACTTAGGGGTATGAAAAATAGATAGTAGCCGATTCTCAGACCTACTGAATATGCATAATAAAATTTGGTAAAAATCAGTAAAGCTGTTTCGGAGGAGTAAGGTAACTAACATTCATTCATTCAGCCAGTCATTCATTCATTCAATTGTTGCAGGTTATGGTATCCCATCATGGTTGTCAAGACAGAGCTGTCATCCAGAATGTCAGTGAAATTGGTCACAGTGAATAATTGACATTATGACTAACGATGGCAACGATTGACCAGTTGACAAAATTACACAATAATTGTTTATTTTTCTTTCATCACTTGGAAATAAATATTTTAAAAGTTTGAAGCAGCCATAAAGTAATTTTCTTTTGACACTAGTAAACCCGCCCTTACTTTGCCTTAATGTAAAGAAATGATAACTTTTAACAAAAGTACCTGGTTGACCGAGCTTTGCTCGGTTGAAAATTATATTTAGTATGAATCGCATACTGATAAAATATGAATAATGTTCTTCGATCTTTCCGACATAATATGAGTTTAAAAAGAATTGCGTGTACTTATGTACGCACGTAAGAAGTTATACTTCTTTGGCATCATTAATAATAAATATTCAACGTTAATAATTTTGACAGCTGTCATCCGAAATGTAGGTCTCAACCAGACCTACAACTTTCCCAAAGACACCAGTGCTCCAGGAGCAGCCGTTGCCGGGATATCTCGGTTCGAAGTTTGACAGCTGTCATTGGAAATGTAGGTCTTGACGAGACCTACAACTTTCCCAAAGACACCAGTGCTCCAGGAGCAGCCGTTGCCGGGATATCTCGGTTCGAAGTTTGACAGCTGTCATTGGAAATGTAGGTCTCAACCAGACCTACAACTTTCCCAAAGACACCAGTGCTCCAGGAGCAGCCGTTGCCGGGATATCTCGGTTCGAAGTTTGACAGCTGTCATTGGAAATGTAGGTCTTGACGAGACCTACAACTTTCCCAAAGACACCAGTGCTCCAGGAGCAGCCGTTGCCGGGATATCTCGGTTCGAAGTTTGACAGCTGTCATCCGAAATGTAGATCTCAACCAGACCTACAACTTTCCCAAAGACACCAGTGCTCCAGGAGCAGCCGTTGCCGGGATATCTCGGTTCGAAGTTTGACAGCTGTCATTGGAAATGTAGGTCTTGACGAGACCTACAACTTTCCCAAAGACACCAGTGCTCCAGGAGCAGCCGTTGCCGGGATATCTCGGTTCGAAGTTTGACAGCTGTCATTGGAAATGTAGGTCTTGACGAGACCTACAACTTTCCCGAAGACACCAGTGCTCCAGGAGCAGCCGTTGCCGGGATATCTCGGTTCGAAGTTTGACAGCTGTCATTGGAAATGTAGATCTTGACGAGACCTACAACTTTCCCAAAGACACCAGTGCTCCAGGAGCAGCCGTTGCCGGGATATCTCGGTTCGAAGTTTGACAGCTGTCATTGGAAATGTAGGTCTTGACGAGACCTACAACTTTCCCAAAGACACCAGTGCTCCAGGAGCAGCCGTTGCCGGGATATCTCGGTTCGAAGTTTGACAGCTGTCATTGGAAATGTAGGTCTCAACCAGACCTACAACTTTCCCAAAGACACCAGTGCTCCAGGAGCAGCCGTTGCCGGGATATCTCGGTTCGAAGTTTGACAGCTGTCATTGGAAATGTAGGTCTTGACGAGACCTACAACTTTCCCAAAGACACCAGTGCTCCAGGAGCAGCCGTTGCCGGGATATCTCGGTTCGAAGTTTGACAGCTGTCATTGGAAATGTAGGTCTCAACCAGACCTACAACTTTCCCAAAGACACCAGTGCTCCAGGAGCAGCCGTTGCCGGGATATCTCGGTTCGAAGTTTGACAGCTGTCATTGGAAATGTAGGTCTTGACGAGACCTACAACTTTCCCAAAGACACCAGTGCTCCAGGAGCAGCCGTTGCCGGGATATCTCGGTTCGAAGTTTGACAGCTGTCATCCGAAATGTAGATCTCAACCAGACCTACAACTTTCCCAAAGACACCAGTGCTCCAGAAGCAGCCGTTGCCGGGATATCTCGGTTCGAAGTTTGACAGCTGTCATTGGAAATGTAGGTCTCAACCAGACCTACAACTTTCCCAAAGACACCAGTGCTCCAGGAGCAGCCGTTGCCGGGATATCTCGGTTCGAAGTTTGACAGCTGTCATTGGAAATGTAGGTCTTGACGAGACCTACAACTTTCCCAAAGACACCAGTGCTCCAGGAGCAGCCGTTGCCGGGATATCTCGGTTCGAAGTTTGACAGCTGTCATTGGAAATGTAGATCTTGACGAGACCTACAACTTTCCCAAAGACACCAGTGCTCCAGGAGCAGCCGTTGCCGGGATATCTCGGTTCGAAGTTTGACAGCTGTCATTGGAAATGTAGGTCTTGACGAGACCTACAACTTTCCCGAAGACACCAGTGCTCCAGGAGCAGCCGTTGCCGGGATATCTCGGTTTTAAGTTTGACAGCTGTCATTGGAAATGTAGATCTTGACGAGACCTACAACTTTCCCAAAGACACCAGTGCTCCAGGAGCAGCCGTTGCCGGGATATCTCGGTTCGAAGTTTGACAGCTGTCATTGGAAATGTAGGTCTTGACGAGACCTACAACTTTCCCAAATCGAAATGATACATTAAAAAATATCGATATTTCTTGGGTGATATATATCGATACATTTGAAAAATATCGATACGATAAATATCCATTTGCCCACATAGAGATTACAGCGCCATCTAGTTTCATACTACTGAAATTTCAACACGTTACAGTTACAGTACCTCATAGAAGTTATCCTAATGTTTCATAGATGGCGTCAGTATGATGTTTTTAAAATCTCTAAAATTAAAATTTTAATTAAAATTTTTAAAAGCTTTTCTCGAACCTGGGACCTTGATAAATCGATTCCTTGAGCCGAAAACCCCCTAATCTGTAACTTTCATGAAAATCTTTGCAGCCGTTTCCGAGATCGTGATTATATATATAGGTATAAATAAATAAATAAATAAATATACAAGAATTGCTCGTTTAAAGATATTAGATAGAACGCGGTTAATATTCCTAAATCCTTCTCCTAAGTCTTACAAATACTATACTGAAAACCGCATCAAAATCGGTTCAGCCAAACAATATGCCTTAAACCTTCTCCTAAGTCTGACAAATACTATGCTGAAAACCGCATCAAAATCGGTTCAACCAAACGCGAGATAATCGCGCACAAATATACATACATATATACCTACATACAGGTCAAACTGAGAACCTCGAAGTCGGGTAAAAATCGGTTCTCCTGCAAACTTATGAGCAAGTAACACACATAAGAAAAAAAATGATATAGACGAATTGAGAACCTCACTCTTTATAGAAGTCGTTACATATAATAACACCACACACTCATAAGCCCACACCAGGATTCTCTGTGTCAATGTCATGAATAACACACAAACAGAAGAACGCACATCCAAATCGATAAAAATTCATTGAAATTCTGCCTCAGTTTTGAACCAAGACCTTTTGAACGGCTATCTAAAGTAATACATTGCCGCCACGCGGGCCGACATACATCGTTGACGACTCTGTCGTTACGATGTCGTATCGCAGTCGCAACAAAATAATTCGCATAATTTCCCCATATCTCTGCAACTACTGAAGCGATTTTAATGAAACTTGTACTGTTCCCTAAGTTGAAGTATACCTAATTTAAATTAAAAAGAATCATCTCCATATTATAACCTTTAGTTAAACAGATATTCGTAAAAACATCTATGTATCTATCAGCCTATCGAAGTCCACTGCTGGACATAGGCCTCCCCTAATTGGCGCCACTCCGACCGGTCCTGAGCCCTCTGAATCCAACGGTTTCCCGCTGTCTTCTTCAGGTCATCAGTCCACCTCGTCGGGGGGCATCCTATGCTCCTTTTATCAAGGCGTGGTCGCCATTCGAGGACTTTATTGCCCCAAAAAACATACATTTACCAAATTAAGCACACGCGCTTGGAAGCCTAAATGGATCATCATACTCAAATATCATTCAATTCCAACAATATAACATACATATTTATTATTATTTAACGCTTTATTGTTTCAAGACAAAACAATAAAATACAAACAAGCACAAACAAGGAATGAAAAAATGGTTGGACTTATCGCTTTATGGCGGTTTCCTCCGCAACCCGAGTTACAATAAGAGACGGCACGAAAAGTAAATGGTATAGGCGTAAAACAACAAACAACACACAAAAAGGCACAAAAGTTAAAAAAAAATAACAATAACACACATCAACCTAAGTACCAATAATAGATTAGTGACAGAAGGAAAATAATCAGAAACGGAGAGTAGAAAAGTAAGAAGCTATCTATGGAGGAAGAAAGTATTCTTATATTAAGTGTACGAGTGTGATAAGCGATATCCAAAGTTATCACGAAGTTAAGAGGGGGCTAATGGATTAAACAGCACAGAGCACAGAGTTTTAATTTCTCGCAATCTCGCAAACAATGAACCTTAACGACAGAAGCTTCGCTTTGCACAAGAAGTTTGGTGTTAAAACGATTCCACATTATCGAATGCGAGTGGTCGAAGTTCATTTTAACTCGGCTGATATGAACATAGCTACGAGTGGCTGCGCAGATGTCGATTTTGAGGCCAAAATGGTGGTAGGAGGCGGGGAGTGCGGGCGGTAGGATAGTTAGCCAATACCATGGACGACCATGGCCAATACGAAGTAGCGCATCACAAAACACTGTCATGGCCGCCGTGTTCTGATTGGTCAGTTACTGTACCTGCGCAAACAACTCGCAAAACGAAGTTCACATCAGCCGAGTATAAATGAACTAAATCGCTCATAGGATCGCAAGAGAGGATACGAGCGCTTCTAATCAACCATATCTGAAATGTATTCACCCTGAAGACAATAAAAATAATTCAATCAACGTAAAATTGAAATCAACGATAGGTCATTTAAAAAAATTGAATCAAATCGCCATTTATCCGATCAAATTGATTTATAAACAACATATTAATTTATCGTATTGGTTATAAATACGTGGGACGTGGTGTTAACTGTGTGTCATATCAAAATGTGGTTCGGTACAGTTCTGTTGGTAGCCCTCGCTGCAGTACAGGTTACGTTCGTGACCGGATTGGAGGATGCAGGTAACAAGATTGTTATGTGACGCTCATATCCCTTGTGTCGATCCTAAGGCCACTATCCTACTGACATTTTACGAGCGCTGGCGTCCAACGCGCGTCTGCGCAGACGCGACGTTGACGTTGCGCTTGGACTGAACGCAATGTTAACGTCGCGTTCAGTACCTGTTCCTAAAAAAACGCAACACTAACGCCGCTTTGACGCGACGTTAACGTTGCGGAATCGTAATGTCAACGCTTGCTACTAGAGACCTGCGACGTCAACATCGTGTCTGTTCAGCGTTGACGTCGGAGAAACGCCAACGCTCGTAAAACGCCAGTGGGATAGCGGCCTAAGTGGTCATCAGTAGGATGGGTGACTGAATCACATTTTCCGTGCCTTGAAGGGCACGGTAAGAGAGCCGTGGTTGTTATTATATAACAATCGTTAAGCTATATTAGAGGCCTTCGGGAAGCATAAAAACGTCTGACACATGGGTTGGGTAACTCTTAACCAAGCATGGTGGAGTATGCTCTAAGTCTCATCGGTTATGAGTTATCATCCTCATGTCATAATAACCCAGTATTGAGGACGTGTTTCTTAGGAAGAGAAGGTTAAGGCCATAATCCACCACGCTGGCCAAGTGCGGGTGTGCTTCACAAGCCTTTGAGTGCGAACTCTCCGGCATGCAGGTTTCCTCACTGTGACGTCTACAGTGATGTTTCCGGTAATCATGACGTGCATGTCATGTCAGATGTTAGTGTCATGGCGCTAGTGGGTGCCACGTGCTAACTCGGTTCTGACGGCAGTTCGTACTGAGACCGCGAGGCAGTAGGTCGTCACACGTCTCTGACGGAAACCGACTAAGTGTGATATCGAAGACACCACACTCACAATGTTTTCCTTCAAAGTTTATAGTTTTTTTTTTATTTAATACTAATAACGCACGTAACTATTAGAAGTCAGAAGTGCTTGCTCTAAGATTCAAACCTGAGTCCTCCGAATTCTTTGACGGCTATGTCGAAATATTGGTACCTATAACAATGCAATGTTGTCATATTTTAATTTTGTTTCAGCATTTGAAACTCGGGTCGTGCGATCAGTCGATGCATTGGAGGATATGCACAAATTAGGTAAGAATTTAAAAAAATCTTATATCATACCTAATTTTATTATAAATTAATTGTTAATTATTTTATACGACAATTACTTATTTCATTTTAATTGGTAATGCATATTACTAAATTGAAATTATTTTAAAATGATTTCAGAGGCGGACTTACGTGATGAATTATTAAGAGGTAAATTTAAAAATATTAAAGTCAAATTTAAAAAACAGAGACCATACAACTCTACCTACTCAGGATCGCCGATAGCTGTATGTGTGCCCGCGTGTAAAATTATTCTGCACCCCTCTCCTGGATTATTTTTGGGACTTTCATTTGAAGATAGAGGAATGTGGAGCTGTAGAGCACATTTATACTTAGGCTACTTTTTGTCCTCGACTTCCCGCGGCAAGTCACGCGAGAAAATCTTTTATTTACGAACGAAGTCGCGTGCAACAGTTAGTAAAGTGACGCCTGATACAATTAATATTAAAAATGTTATATTTTTGTAAATTATTTATTTATTTCAGACAAGAGACAAGTAACAAGTCGTCCCCCTTTCAAGCTGCCTGTACCAGGTAAAATCAATTTAATCTTTAATCAAATTTTTTTTTTTTACTTAAAATAAGTTAATGCTTGACAACGATCCCACCTGATGGTAAGTGGCGATGAAGTCCAAGATAATGTACGCACTAACTTATAGCCGATTCACTCTTCTCTTGAAGACTCCCACATCATACACAGCCGGAAACACCGACGCAGGCAAGCTATTCCAGTCCTTCGCAGTACGCATAATGAACGACGACGCAAATTTTGACGTTCGTATCTGCGGGGTGTTTACGACGTAAGGGTGGATGCTCGCCGTACGTCGTGTTGTTCGATGGAGGAAACGATGATCGAAATTCAACTGTAAGAACAAAGACATAAACATCATAATTGATTGCATTTGTTTGAGAAGGTTCGGTGCCGGATCTTTAGAATATGCATAGTGCTTAAATACCTAACTTCCGAACATAAGCTAAAAGCTAAGCTACAACCCACTAATGGCCCACTACTGAGCACGGGTCTCTCCTCATTACTGAGGAGGCCTAGAGCATACTCCACCACGCTGCTCCGATGCGGATTGGCGGAGGGGTTTGTGGCCAACCCAGTGTCGAAAGTTTTCAAGCCGCCCGAAGGCCTCCGACATGGCTTAACGACTGCTATCAATCGATAACAACCGGGACCGACGGCTTTACGTGCCTTACGAAGCACGGAAGCGCTCAAGATATTTAGCCACTAGCGGTCACCCATCCGACTACCGACCGCGCCCGCTGTTGATTAACTTTGTCGATCACTTAGGATCGACGCAAGCCGCCGGGCTACGGGCTACTTTCGAACATAAACCCTTGATAAATTCTTGCAGGTCTTGGACTCCCACCATTGCAGAATAGACAGAGCTGTCATCCAGAATGTCAGTGAAATTGGTCACAGGGACTAATTGAAACTATGACTATAAATTAATTATTTTTTAAACTTTCATCACTTGGAAATTTTCTTAAGTTTGAAGTAGCAATAAGGTAATTTTCTTTTCACACTAACCCGCCCTTACTTGGCCTTGAAGACCCTTGTAGCAATCAAACACACATAAGAAAAAACACTCAGGAATTGAAAACCTCACCCTTTTTTGAAGTCGTTTAATAATAACACCACACATTCAGAGCCCCACACTAGGATTAAATAGATGGATCTACACGCCAGGATGGATAACATACAAACGCAAGAACAGACATTTTAGGTGGTAGGGCCTAGAGCTTGCCCGGGGAAGTACCACCGCCCGCTACGGTACTTAGTACTAATCCTACCGTGTAATAATTGTTTTAACAACAATAATTTTGTTACACTTTTTAGAGGCGACCATCTCAATTCTCAGGGGTAGCAACGCATCTGTGACCGAACTAGAACGAGAGTCTATGAGTCTAGTTCTGGGTCGGTCACAGTTGTCATGGGCGGCAGCGGAAGGTGGTGCTGCATGCTCGTTTGCTATCTTAATTACATAAAAAAAGACATCCAGATCAATAACATAATATAAAACTCATTGAAATTCCGTCTCGGTATTGAACCCAGGACCTTCTGAACGGCAATCCAGCAAGGTTACGATTGCGCCATACGGGTCGTCGTAATAGGTACATCGTCGACTTGTCGTTACGATATCGTATCGCAGTCGCAACATAACCGCGGCAGATTGTTTTCAAACTTTATAATTCAAAGATACACGTTGGATATTAAACAAAAACCTTTGAAGTACAAGTTTTTTATTTACGTATGTCCCCTTTCAGCCCTCGTTCCCCCTTCCCCTCGCTTCCCCCTCCCCCTACCCCCTTCGCTTAGCCCTTCGCTTAAAAACAGCAAGTAGACCAGTTGTCGCTGCGTTACAATAATTATTATACAAAATATGCAAATCGTATCCCCCGATTGTACCACAGGCAATCTCAGCTTCTTCTAATAACTGTTTCATCTGTACCATAGAGCTTATGATCTTGTATAAATGTCAAAAACTACATTGTTAATTGTTAATTAATTGATTATTCCCAGCGAGCAGAAAAAGCAATTATTCCTAAGTGTTAGTTAACCGAAGAATCCAAAGATTAATAAATTAAAAACCATTTGTTTTTAATTTACGTTCAATAAAAAATCATTATAAATTAATTAACGCCCGTTCAGGGTGCCATGAAGATAATAGGGATTTTGACACTAATTGTAATTTCAGAAATTAATTGAAGTTTAATGTTTGGTTGTAATATTTAAATACCCAAAATATCATTCAGTTCCATTTTTAGGGTTCCGTACCCAAAGGGTAAAGCGGGACCCTATTACTGAGACTTCGCTGTCCGTCCGTCCGTCCGTCCGTCCGTCCGTCTGTCACCAGGCTGTATCTCATGAACCGTAATAGTTACACAGTTGAAATTTTCACAGATGATGTATTTCTGTTGCCGCTACAACAACAAATAGTAAAAAACAGAATAAAATAAATATTTAAGTGGGTGCCCATACATTCGACGAGAGTTTAGTTACCTTTCGGTCCAAGAGATGGCGTATGTAATATGTGGCTACAATAAAACAATTAAATATTTAAGTGAGGCTTTTATACAACAGACCAGATTTTTTTGGCGTTTTTATACATAATGGTACGGAACCCTTCGTGCGCGAGTCCGACTCGCACTTGGCCGGTTTTTCATAATCACGAGATTAAACTACCGTCGAAGCATGACTTCAAAAGTCAGTAAGAATTCAGTGTCAATCTTACAAACAAAGAGAAACTGGACTATTACTAATAACTATCAAGACTAATTGTCACTAACAGTCCTTATCCAAGTTCTGACACTTATTAACTAACGAACTAGCTGTTATCCATGACTTCGTCCTTACATAGGAGTTTTTCCTGCGTGAATCCCAATCCCGCGGGAACACCAGGATAAAAAGCAGCCTATATGTTGCTCCATGCTCCACAGCCTTCTCTATCCTCCAGTAAAAGTCCTATAAAAATCTGTGCAGCCGTTTCTGAGATTAGTGTGCACAAACAGCGATCAGTTACAGGACTGATAGAGTCGGACGACTTTGTTTTTAACCGACTTCAAAAAAGAAGGAGGTTCTCAATTCAACCGTATATATGCTTTTTTTATGTTTGTTCAGCGATTTTTTCGTCGTTTATGGGCCGATTTTGATAACTCTTTTTTTGTTGTAAAGTAGATATGCGCAGTGGGGTCCTTTTAAAAGGATCACCAGGATCTGATGATCGCACCTTGGAGAAATCGAGGGCAACTTTCAAAAATTGTAGGGACGACTAGTGTGTTTGTTAATGTTTTCATAAGTACATGAAAGCGCTACAATTTCATGAAGGTCTGGAGTCGATCTGATGAATCTGAAAGACAGTCGAGGGAACTCCTCAACGATTTACTGCAGTTATCTAGTGTTTGGGCTTGATTAATTTGTAGTGACGAGAACTTTACACATACATGTTGAATTGAGCGCCATCTGGCGAGTATTTTTTGAGTTATCTCTGCTTATGAAGGTTGAAGTCGGTTATTTTTTTTGTAAAAAGCAATTATATACTATGTAGTGAAGATTCGTTTACAATACAATATGTTAACGCGGTGGCACATCTCTGGCACAGAGTTACCGCCCTGTCTATTCCTTCCTAACTCTACACCCAGTCTCCCTTCTCACTTAGCATGCGGCGGTGCAGTCTTTGTCCTGAGAAACAATGTTGCATTTGTAGGATTAATATCGCCGTAGGTCCGTCTAACGGTGATGCTTGTGAACCGTGAAATTATGGTATACGTCTTGCGATGTACGGCTTTTGTGTTTCAGCAATAGATTTTTTTATAGAAATGTTTTACAATTGAAAAGCTTTTGCCCCTTTTTAAAAACCTCAAAAATTTTGTCTTAGTACTCCCCTATTATACTAACTACGCAAGGAACATGTGTGTCAAATAAAAAAATGTAATTTGTATTAATAAAACTGCGACTGATCGCTGTTTGTGCGCGCTAATCTTAGGAACGGCTGAACGGATTTGTATGAGACTTTCACTGGAAGATAGAGGAGGCTGTGGAGTAGCATATAGGCTAATTTTTATCCCGGAGGTCCCGCGGGATCGGGATTCACGTGAAGAAAACTCCTACGCACGAATAAAGTTAGCATGTGAAATAAAAATATTACTTGGGTATTATTAACGGCTTGGAACCCAAAGCAATGATTTTTAGAATTGTGGTCTCCTTGTCTGCGACTTGTACACGCTAACCTTAGAAATAGCTTAACAATTTCCTTCATTTGATGTAAATTTTTCGACCACAAGTCGATTTTTCATCATCTTACTGGCCACATTACAATGATGATTAAAAATAATTTAATCACACACTTCATTTTCTTTTGGTTAATAATTATGAAGTACACTGAAAACAAGTTTCGAACTATCCAGTCTTTTTATAAAACACTTCACAAGTCATTCAATTACCACCTCTATGACCTTATCAATAAAGTTCACATATTCGCACGCACCAACCACAATCGATACCCGTTGAATAGAATGTAACCGGAAGCGTCCGTCGCGTGTCTCCGGTCAGACGTTAAATTTGAATTTCGAACGCTATCGGCATTCGATGCCCGGACGCGGTGCGGGACGGTCGTCCCGGAAATTACCGCTTTTAATCGATGTCTTCGGTTTTGTTTCGGGGATTGGGTTTATTTGTTCAACCGATTTTGAACTCTGATGTCTGCGAAGTTTGGATGTGGGAAATTGTTTCAGTTTGTTCGTTTACAGTTCTCGCTTATTACACCTATGCATAGTACTCCCACATGAAAATAAGATTGAACCACAGACTTATAAAACAATCAGACCTAACAACCTTTTCATCACTACTAAGACGTATGTAAGCAATAGTTTCATCTCTTTCTCTCCCATGACACGTACAAAGTCTATATCGTTTTATTTTTGTTGTTATAACACTAATGCACACATAGACAAAATGGAGTTGAAGCACTTTCGCCATTTTGATAAGCTACAAGAAGCTAATTTTTTGTATGAGGACTGAGAACCATAGACAACACAGGACCATAGACCGTAGACCACGAATGTTTAATATGGGAATTGTCAATGTGTGCAGCATGTCTATATTGTAGTTGTAACTGGTACGCTTTTTTCTCCCATATGTTAGGTCTGCTTATTTTTTTATATAAATCTGTGGTTTGAACAGGGTCCGTCGTATAGACCTCTCGATTGATTGATCTTTTGAATTTACTAATGTAATAAAATGAAATAAATACTTATACATTATTCACAACGAGATGTTAAAAATTTTACGTGAGTAATAAGGTGTAATACATAAGTGAAAACCGCATCAAAATAGGTCTAGCCATTTTTCCGATTTGCAGTTTGCTAGAATCATACGTAATTCGTCAAAAAGATAAACAAATTAAAGCTGACTGTCTGTCAGCTTGTAAGTCACAGGGCTACCACTTTGATGAAAAGTGCTAGATAACTAAAATGTTCACAGTAAACCTACATGTTAGTGTGGTCGCTTTTACAACACACTATAACAACTAAATAATTTAAATTTAAATAACAAAGATGCATAGAATCGACCAGCTCTGCAAACAGTTCCTTGTGATTAAAGTATATTTTTATGTATGAAATATTTATATCAAAATATATTAACATTGTACTTTTTTATTTAAAAGATGTGCTGAGCAGTTCTCTACTATCAATGATCATAAAATACCTTTGCTAAATGGCCATTGAATAAAAAAATAACATGCATAAGTGTATCAGTATTACCTACATGAATATACGTCGGTCAGGTACAAATACATTATCTATATATTTTTGCTGTTTATGAAATAAAATCTGTTTCTTCCAAAATTCATGGCAACCCTACATCGAATACAATACAAATTGAGTTTTGAAATGACAAGGAAAACAATACACATACGTTTCAATTAAATTTTGATTTTAACATTCAATAGGCGTAAGAAACTTCTCTTCGAAGCGACATATGAGCCAAATGTCATTGTTACTTGACATGTACTGACAGACGAATGTTATCTGTGACAATTTCGTTACAAAAGTTACCTTCATCAACACGTGTATTATCTGTAAACTGTAGACTGAAACTTAACTATTATTAACTTCTATTAAGTTTGATATTTGTAACGCGTTCCAAGCTTTATTGTAAAGTAATAGGGTTGGAATTAGCATGTATCTCGTCTTTATAGGTTAGTATTTTGTTGTCAAACCGCAACAATCGAGTTTCCCGCGTTTCCGCCATCTTGCCGTCCTCTCTGCATATCTGCGTTCGGAAACCCTTACTAACATCATGACTGATTTAAGTCTTAAAATGTTATATGAATCTTTAAATGATTATCATCATGACTATTTTTAGGTTTGCATTATCACTTTCAAAACGTACGATATAAAAAATTGTGTACCTGAAAAGCTTAATAGAAACAATTTGATTATTAAATAAGATATAAGGCAAAAATAAAATGTTATTTTTTTATTCTTAAGAACAAAAACAGCTACACAAAGATTTCAACCCGTACCTATATCACAACTCTCGCTTAAAAGTTGTCAGTGCACGCGCATCACAAAAATTTTACTCTAAAATTTTCTAAACGTGCCAAAACGTACTTAATCAACAAAAAAGTAGTGTCACTGACCATGAAAATGTTATTACAATCATCATCATCCTCATCGAGAACTTAGTGAGTATACAGTGAGTAACAAGCGAGTATCGTCCGAGATACAACACAATGGTAGTGGTGCCTGGAGGAATAATCTCGACTTCACATTGTCGCATTCGTCGCCTTTTGTGAAAATTTCATGTGAATTTTATGAAACTTGTTTGTTATATTTAAAAGATAAAAATAGTTTTCTACAGTGTACTAATACCCAGTCTCGCTTCGAGAATATTCTAGAGTATTTTTATATGAGTATAGTATGTATATTTAAATAAATACAGGTGAGAATCGTATCGTAGAATTTGAACATCTGATATAGGTAGGTACCTCTAACAGGTGAAATGAAAATGAAATGATTTATTTCGAACTTGGTTTTTACAAACACTTTTCGAATGTCAAACTAGGTACGCCATCGCTTCCACAAATCCCTACGATGATTGGCCTTGGTAGAAGAAGCGGCAAGATAGTCCCAAGGAGTTTTTGTTGCGACTCACAGTTACAGAGAACACTTATTACTACTTTATGGCTATATTTCAAACTCATTTCCAGGCTGTTTTGTCTTGAAAATATTCATCCAGTTTATAATAACCCTGCGTCATAAGAATGTCCTTAACATGAGTTTGAATGACTTAGCTGGCACCTTATACCTTGATATACATAATTATACACTTTGACCAAAAACTGATTGACCAATAACCGCGCATCTATGACTGGGCTCAACCAACACATTCTACCCAGTACAGTTTTTTGGTAACATAAAAAATACCGTGGAATGAGAACCTCGGCCATTTTTGACGTGATAACGTCTTATAAATTGGATTACCGGGTGGCACTTCAAGAAACTGTGTCACGGTCACGCTCCGCCGCTCACGTTATGCGCTTACAATGAGAGCGAGTGAGAGGCACGCGTCCCTTCCACTCGGGCATGGTTAGCCCGCCTAAGAGCGAGAGAGACAGACATAAAAAGTGAAAGGCACGCGTCCCTTCCTCCTTAACATTACTTATGGTAGCTACGGCGTACACACGTTGGCGTGTTTCAGAAAATGGTACAGCGCCATCTCTGAAGAAGTAGAGTAAGTAATCTCGTTTGTTACCTCACTTAGTTGTGACTAATGGTTAATGGTCTAACGGTTAGCAGCGCTAGATGGCGGATGGTGTTACAATGTTTTAAATATAATTCTTTGTATAAATAAATGTTTTAAATTGTTACTATTATTTCATCCTTCTTCCTCCTATACGAATGAATATTCACATTAAAATTATTTTACCACTCAAAGTCGTTGTCACGTAAAACTTTCGCCCGTATACCGACTTTACAGGCAACCAATTTTTTTAATACAGGTATCAAACCCGGACCTATGCAGGCTACCTCACCAGTCACAGACAAACGTCACAGATAAAACAAGGCGGCAGATAGCGCCCACAATGGAAACCGGCACAATACCGTGGAAATTGAGTTTTCAACGGGACGCTGCTACACTAGCTGTGGACTTGAGAACATTTGGACAACTGGTTAAATCTTGCAGGACTTAGTAATGAAAGACTTAAATAGTTATGCAATTAATGTTTTGTACGTCTTTATGTAAAGCAGCATACAGCAGGATTAGCAGCAAATGGTGAAATAAGTAGAGGTGAGTTGAGGTGAGGTGAGATAAAGAGAGATGAGGAGAGTTAAATTACCTATAGTTAGTGCAAGGTGCGATAGGTCAGACGAGATAAATTGAATTTAGGAGGGTGTAGAGTATGAAAAATTAGATTAAAATGGTAGAATTTTTAAATGCTTATTCATAACTGATGTTGTTTTGAGGTGAGACCAAGAACAGTTAGGTGAGATGAGACGAGGTTTAGCTTTTGTTCATGCTGCATTGGTGTACGTACATAATCTTAGTGTTCAAGTAAATACAGAATATATTGTTTATTTATCAATCTTTCATACAAAAATATCGATAATGTTAACGTAACGTGTTTAAATTTTAACACGAAGTTCTTAGTTTACGCGGGCATGCAACAAGTATCTATTATACCAGTTAGCAGAACAATAGCAAACCGCGGTAACTTAACTAACTTCCAGCGGTTAATTTAAACTACGTGCACTTTACATTAACTTAACTATCGACTGAATGTCTGTTTATTGTCAGTTTATAAATGAAATGTCGGTTGCGTTAAAACACAAATATGATTGAATTAAACTGAAAGTAGTAACAATTACTAACTGGACTACTAATATTAACTAACAGGATTAAGTATCAGTAAGTTGCCTCAATTATCATAGAACTGATCAAGTATATTGTTCTAACACCGTCTGCTAACTGACTAACCATGTCATGGCGGCAGCAGAAGATGCTGCATGCTCATTTGTTGTCCTAATTAAATTAAAAAAATATTTAATTATAGTCTAATGGTCTCGTGGTTAAAAATTCGACCTCCTACTCGGGGGGTCCGGGTTAGAATCCCAAGGCATACAACTGACTTGTAGTTTTTTAAGGCTGAGTTATTTGCATTAAGTATTTTAATGTCACTCGCTGTAACGGTGAAGGAAAACATCGCGAGGTTTTTCTTATTTTTCCTTTTCTAACTTAAGGCCTAAAGGGTTCCAAGGTTCCCTAAATTTAACGACTATTTGCAAACAAAACAGTACAAAAAAACAAATTTTCAAGGTGAGAATCCAGTTTACACCGGTTCAAACCGGTTCGGGGCAGCAATAAAGTTGTCTGTCTGTCCAGGCAATTGCTGCCGAAAGCTGTTTATTTATTCACCGGCCAGTGGCTTTTATGTACGGACAGCAACATCGTCTGGTTGAATTTATTTGTTCTAAGATATTGTTTTCAACCCTTACTTGGTCGGCCATCTTGGAATTTATTTTGGAGGCGACGAACAAAGTGACCAACATAATATTTAACTTAACGATTAAAGCTCAAATAAAATTTAATCAATTTCATGTAAGGGTTGATTGAAAGTATTCCAAACCTTAAGTTTTTATTGTGTGTTGCGCCTAATAAATTTTACTTTTCACCTTTTAAATATTTCTTGCAACCTTATTTAAGGGATTTCAATACCTTTACACATTTGATTAAGACTGAAAAATTTAGACTTAAAAAAATCTATCAAAGAAATGAGGACCTTGAGAAAAAAACAATTATTAAATGCAGTCGTTCGTCGAAGTTATCGGAAATCATGACATATAATTTATAATTATCAACCAAACGATTGAAAACAATATAAAACTCTGTGAACACAGCAGTTGTTTTAAGAGATAACAATATCTACATAAATAGAAACTCGGTTTGCTATTAGATCTCAATCTTTCTAACAACTAGTTGACCGAACGTTCAAACTATATCAATATTGATTTACTTACCAACACTGTTACACGTGGGAGAGTTTAGACAAAAATGGTGAAATTTATCAAAGAACACTCCGGGAAAGTGAGCTTGTTTAACCTGATCATGTTCATCCGTCTCGCGTGTGGGTTTTACAACGATATCAGCAGTTCTAAAGTTGTCCAGTTCTTGGCCCGGGTCTACTGCGTTTTTATCAACGGATTGGTTATTATCTTCACGATCAAACACAACAAGAATTTGGACTGGTTCTTCGCAATCGTCTATATCCTGTCCACTGTCAATCACACCATCAATAGCGCTATTAGTTTGTACACCGGCGATAAATATCTTTATAACTATCAATCTGACATCAAAATCATCGATAATGTTATGAATTGGAAGTCTTCTGATCTGCGATGGTCCCTTCTTAGCTTACTTAACGTTGTATTAGCACTGTTATTTAATACAATGATTCAGTTTGTCTATAATCGTCTTACGCCTGTAAACTTTGTGAGGTCATTACTTTCGCGTCTTATGTTTGTTAATGCTGTTTCTAATTCGATTGTGTTCGAGTTGCTGTGGAAGCGGTTGCAGTACATCCGCCAGGCAATAGAGTCCGGGCACGAGGAGGACGTCCAAAGCAAGTATCGGACGCTGAAGCAGATCAGCTTGGTCTATAAGAACTTGCTGACGAGCGTAGAAGAGGCTTTGAAGATAATCAAGATAATGGTTAGTGTCTTTATGTAGGTGTTTTATTTTTAATAAGCAGATAAATCCAAGTCATAATTTTCCATGACCTGTTAAAGCTGAGGAGTAAAACTCAAAAAGACAAGAACGCGACAGATTGACATGGCTTCCGGGGTATGAGGTGAGACGCGGGGGAAGGGACTCCCCGCATGCCGCACGTCACCCGCGCGCGCCTTAGTAATAGTAATGCGCGAGCCTATATCGTCCGCGTTTATCGATTTTAATCTCACTCACATTTTTGTTTGTTGTTATGTTTTAAAATGACTTCGGTAGCTTTAGATTTTATCATAGTAATCGGAGATACTAGTGATGAAGAGTCACTAAGTGCTTGTAGCGATGTTACTATGAGCTCATTTGATATTGATTGCGATGAATAAAATATTATAATTCTATAACAACATAGTTGTAAATCTTCTTACTAGGCCATTCCTTATCTACCTGAAAATTACTTAAATATTTCTTTATCTGTCTATCAACAATATTAATTTAAGCTAGTGCTAGTACCACAATGGCCTAAACTGAATAGATCTGATTCATTTTCATTTTACCTATGATAAACTTAATTTAATTAATGTTAATCTTATTTTATTTATATAAACTATATCGATATAAGCCACATCACTAGAAAACTGCCATGTCAATCTGTCGTGTACTATAGGCTCTAATTTCTCAGAATTTTCAAATTCAAACTTCAATGTTTGTATTCTGGAATTGTAGAAAAAGAAAAAAAATATCTGTTTTGTGGATTTAAAAGTATTGAAACACAAATTCAAAAATAAATAAAAAGTAAAGTAAAAATCTCGAAAACGGTAAAGCTTTTAGTAGAGCAACCTCGTGATTTCTGGAGAGCTTTTATACCACTTGTGAACCCCTCCCCCCATAAGTAGTATTCGTAATATTAATCCCAAAACATGATTAAACAAATCGTCTTTCAGGTCCCGTTGGGAATTTTATGGATGTTCATTTTGACTATAGCCTATGCACACAGGGTTATTTTCGAAAGTATTGCAACCGTGAGTAGAAAAATAACTTTAATTTCTTTAATTATTCCACTTACTTGTTCCACCACTACTTTATTCGTATCTTACATTACGATGCCTCCTACGTAGACTATCGCAAGCCACAAAACAGCGATTTTAGCTTTTTATGTGTTTTATAATGTATGAGACACATATTATCAAGCCCGCTTACAAAAAATGTAATATCATTTAAAACCTAAGATTTTTGACACGTAAAAAACCGCAAGTAATTTTTGCGTGCAGCGTATAATACCGTAACGGCCACATACAGCTCGATACATCGCAAGTGAGCACGCATCCGTGTTGTCCATGTGCATCACGTTTAGTTGTTCACGATTTTGTAAAGTTTTTAAATGACTAATCAACCGAAGGATAATTATTACCTAAAATTACGCACAAGGGGTCGAAAACTTTGCGATATGGCATTAAATACGTTTAATTCAAGAAATTAAAATTGTCTTCCACATCTTTTTCCGAAACTTAAGAGGAGACATTATTCAATTATAATCTAGGAGAAATCAATAGACTAGTAGGTAAGTGGTAATTACATTTATAATTACTTTTTTGTTCAAAATCCTACTAATATTATAAATGTGAAAGTTTGTGTATTTGTTTGTTTGTTTGTTTGTTACTCCTTCACGCAAAAACTACTGAACCGATTTTCATGAAATTTGGCACACACATAGAGGGCAACTTAGATTAACATATAGGATATTTTTTATCCCAGAAATCCCGCGGGATCGGAATTTACGCGGGAAAACCTTCTTCGCGTATGGGGTATAAATAGCTTCTAAACAAACATTAATATAAAACTAACAAGTCTGTCTTCCCGGAAATCCCGCGGGATCTGGAGTTACGCGGAATAAACTCCTGCGCGTAGTTGCGGGCTTAAATTTTTATGCGACCTTTACTAGGAGATTGAGCAAGTTTTGAAGCAACATATAGGGTAAGTACTGTTTATCCCTGAATTCCCGCGGGATTAGGATTCACGCGGTAAAAACTCATACCCGGGAATGAGGTCGTGGGTTCAGATATTTAAGGGACTTTCAGTGGGAGGTAGAGGAGGTTATGGAGCACTATATGATGTATAAGCTACTTTTTGTTCCGGACTTCCCGCGGGATCGAGATTTACGCGGGAAAAGCTTCCATGAGCGAATGAAGTCGCGGGCTCATTAATATCTATATATCGGGATATCTATACATATATCGGGAATCGAACCGGCTTTTTTTCTCATGATCAACTTTATGTTGCTTTTTCGAGGGTCAGCATCGCTTTAGTTGGTCTTTATGTTTTGGCACCCGAATGAAAAACTACCAATGTAGTTTAAAAATATAATAGTTTGGAATGAAAAAACCCCGACGTTTATATCTTAGTCTTTTTATCGATTTTCTCAAGATCTACATAACGGATTTTTGTACGGTATGACTAAAACGTAGTAAAAAATCAACTGTTCTTAAGATGACGTGTGGAGTGTGTCTTAATATGTGTGGGGTCGGGATTAACGCAGGAATAACTTTGTGACACACTGAGTTCCACGCGGGCGAAGCCGCGGGCAACAGCTAGTTGTCTTATATTTTTGATTAGCCATTCAAAACTATAGTAAATGTCACATACGATTATTAACGTTGATTTTTTATATTAAAAAAATATCGTATGTTGTACATACTATAATATACGTTTCCAACTAAACAATTATTTTTATCGTATGTTACGCATACGATTATTAACGTGGTTGTTTTTATTACATTTTGATATTGCATGTGCAACTTACGATTGTTAAGAATACTTTTAACCGCCGTAAAACGCCGTAACAACAATATCTCCAAAAGTGTTGAATATTTATAATTCCATTATATAGTATGAGAACACAACATACTTTGACTAAAGATAGTAAAAAAATCATATCCCAAGTGTAGAAAACAGAAAAACTGCACCTTATAATGTCTTTAAATGCTGTTCCTGTAAAGTTGGCTTTTTGGACATACGATAGTTTACGTAGGAGGCATCGATTGATTTGTCACCTAGAAGCTTGAGGGTCAGTATCTACCTCTTTCTTGGGTCTCTCTTGGAAACTAGTTGACAAAGTATTGATAATAACTTTGGTGTTACGAATGGTTCCGATGCACTGCTACGCTTGAGAGTCCTTTCAAAATATGACAGCTATAGGCCACAAGGAAACCTCTTACCAATTTTAAATTGTTTTATCGTCATGTTTAGTCACTGAGGCAAGGAATCACAGGAAACATATCATTTTTGAAAATAAGAGAAGTGTGTATAGAATCCTAACCCCTTAAAACTGCAAGTCCGACATTTAAGCTAGACCATCACTGCCTATTGATAGCTACTTATCATATCTTGGATGACATCTTCTCTTCGTCACCTTCACCTCTTACTAACAGGTATATCATCTCGATTGACATCATCTGATTGTCAGGGTGACGTGCTGTCCACCATACTGTACGTCCTGAACGTGCTGCTGGGGCTGGTGGTCTACTGCTCGATGCTGTTCTTCGCCGAGCTGGTCCTGGACGAGTTCGACCAGATCAAGGGCGCGCTGGGCTACGAGATCTTCTTGTGTTCTGGTTCTGGTATTCTCATCAGATCAATCAGCTTCTATTGCATGTGTGTTCGTGGTGGTGTTAACTGTATTGTGGGGGCTTGTGCTGACCCTAAGTCGAAGTCGTAAGACCAGGGTGTGCCGTGTGATAAGTGACAGAACCCAAGGCCCAAGCCTCGTTTGATTTTAGGAGTTCGATTGTATGGGACTGTACTGTTGTTTCAGACGCATTAAGAGACGCTAAAAACAGGAGACCTTCAACAATAAAGAGAAGGACAAAGAAAAAGTATCTGAAACCTTTTTTACAAAATCATAATGAGTTGGGGACTGCATTTCAGGCTGCACCAAAAAGCCAAATGACGGAATTATAAAACATTTTTTTGTCTGTTGCAGATAAAGCTCTTCGGAAGCTGCTGTACGAAATAGTGGAGTACATGCAGGCCCGCCCGCCCAAGTTCACCGTGCTGAGGGTGTTCCCTCTGACCCTCAAGCTGTTCATCGGAGTGGTCGGCGCGTGCGTCACTTACGTCATCATGATTCTGCAGTTCCGCTTATAGATACTTGCCGGGTCTGCAGCGACATCGCACACACATCACTTGTTAGAAGCCTGAATCATGCTATCAAAGTTTTCTACACCGCTAATACAAAGCCGAACGAAATCATACGGAGCGGCCGAATGTAAGATTTCCATTTGACCAATACTTAAGGTTTCGTACGGACTGGTGGACTTTACACATCTTGGAGACCATAATAGAGAGCTCTCAGATGTACAGGTCTCCTCACGACGTAATATTACCCTATAATATGTGCGATTTAAGCATTCAAATGTCGCTACAAACGGTGAAGGAAAACATCGCGAGGACACCTGCATGCCGGAGAGTTCGCAAAACTCAAAGGTGTGTGAAGTCCGCTAATCCGCACTTGGCCAGCGTGGTGGATTATGGCCTTAACCTTCTCATTCTGAGAAGAGACCCGTGCTCAATACTGAGCCTTGATGGGTTGAAATGATGATGACGATGAGGATGCAAGGATAATTCATATGTAATACAATATGTGTAGTAGCGCGATACCTACAGTAGTAAATGAGCGTATCCATCCATGAAATGCTGAATATGCACAACACCACAAGCGAGTTTACTAAGCAATACATTACGTCACACGCGTCATACTGAGACTGGCCAATCAGAAGACGTATCCTCAACCGCGCTATCGAAGTTTCTGAAGAATCACACTATATTCTATACATAATGTCGGAAATATATCTACTTTTTACATTTTTTCTCAGAAACTTTTCATGCACCAATATAAACGAGTTACATTTTTATAGCTTTATAGATATAACTAAATTATTATGCGGAAAATTGAAACGTCTGTATGTTCAGATAGACATCTGAGCTCCAGTCAACTGTACAAAAATTTAATGTACAACAAAATACACTACCTACAACTTACAACAGATATTTGGACCCTTTCCAGCTAGGGTGACAATATTTTTTGAAAAAGCTGGGCTATTTTTAGTATAACTCGGATACACTCACGATCTATTTCTTACGCTGATTATATATTTCGACCTTGCATAGGTCTTGGCCAGGTTCAATCCAGGCAAATAAAATACGTATCGGGAGTACCCGAATCGTAATAAAAAGTGCACAACTCTCGATATAGGTATGTAAAACATATTAAGTGATCAAAATATCCCATTTCTGATCCCATTTATTTTATTTTTTGTTTTAATTAGCTATGCTAGAAGTGACTTAAAATATTTTAGATGGCATATGTATTGTGTAACTCATGTTTTTATAGTTTAATAAAACAATTAAAACTTATCGTATACTATAATTTCCGCCTGCGGCTTCGCCTGCAAAGAAATTGTTTATATCACGCTTCAAGGAGGGGGCAGAGGAATATCCAAAACTCTTCTTTTAGTGTTCCCCACCATTCCTCAAGGAACTTTCCTGCAAAAGTTTAGCTTCTTGTGTTCAGTTATTTCGGTTATGCGTAGTCTGTTAATCCGTCAGTAATTCAAGTAGTCAATACCTACGTATAAACATCCGGACAAATCAAAACGCGAGACAAAAGCCGCTAAGGAAGGTAAAAAGTCCGAAATGTCCGTACAAATTGGGACAGTTGGTTACACTACTTGCAGGGAGTGCGTATGACGTCTTCATTTAACCACATTGTAGATAACTTACCTACAGATATGATCTTCTTAAGGCGCTCGTTCATATTTGCGGGAATAAGCGAACCCATAAGTGTAGGATGGACCTTCACAATGTTTACACGCATGTGAGTATAGGGCCAAAATCCTTACTAATATTATAAATGTGAAAGTGTGTTTGTTTGTTTGTTTGTGACTCTTTCACGTCGCAACATGGCTATTATATGGTATGGTTTATGTGTGTGTGGGGATAGTTAGGAGGCTGGAGAGTGACGTAGGCTACTTTTTACCGCGGAAAAACATCTCATTCCCATGGGAAGATCGATGTTTTGTTAGTTGCTAGATATTTAGTTTAGTTCCATAGTTGTTAATAGATGGCGTTAGTAAAATTCATTTGCAAGTTCTAAATCACGCTTTCAAATACTACATGTAATTTACTTAAGTCATAGGCAAATATTATAGGCTACTTTTTAGCCGAGATTCCTACGGGAGTGGGACCTACGCGGCTGTTACCTACGGGTACCGAAGCGAAGCGCGGGCGGTTCTCTAGTGGAGGATAAAAAGAGGTCAGGTAATTTCCTCACTAACCCACATAGGTAGTCAATTACTAGGCGAAAATTAAATTTAATGTATTGAGTACATTGAGTACATGTTTTCATAGTTACTTTCGTTAGATATTTTTTATAGTCATCAATTTTGGTATCGACCAAAAAATTTAGTTATTATTAATCAATGGCACGGAACTGTGGGTCCAACTCGCACTTCACCTTTTTATTATGATTTTATTTCATGCCTTCCACAGCATGAGCTAGCAGAATTTTTAACATGGCCTAACTATTGCATCCAAAGCAGATAAACCTTTAAAAAATATATCTGTGCCTGTCAAATTGAGTGACAGATGAAGAACTGTGACAGAAGAATCTTCTTTTGGCTCGGTAAATACAAATAAGATGATAATTTCACGGTATTTTAGGGAACTTAAGAACAATGTGCATTTTATGCCTTCTTCATTGCTGTAACTTCTGGACTTGGAGGATAGCATGTTTTTTATTGTCTGTGTCCTGTATGTTCATAGGATTCGTTTTTGGCCCGATACAAACTCTACTCGTCCTTACAGGTAATATTTATTATGAGTTTTTATCCATACTAATATTGTAATTGTGTAAGTCTCTCTGTCTGTCTGAAGATTGGTTACCCTAAGTGTGTCGGGTTGTAAAACAACAATGATGATGAACAATGATGAACACTTGCATCGGTGATGAAACATCGTGAGGAAACATCTGAAAGTTCTCCATAAAATTCTGAAAGGTGTGTGAGGTCCACCCACCCGTATTTGGCCAGCATGGTGGATTATGAGATAAAAACCATGCATGTACATTTGGCAGATAAGGGTTACAGCCTATGAACAAATTAAAACGAGACTGACTAATAATTACTAACTGCACTACTACTAACAACAACTAACAGGACTTACTATCACTAACAGTCCCTGTCTTCATTAACAAGCTACCCAACTAATATTCTACCACCGTCTGCTACCTGACTGACCACCGTAGTCCCGATGTGAGTCTTGTTCTGTGTCGGTCACAGTTGTCATGGCGGCAGCGGAAGGTGCTGCATGCTCGGTTGCTACCTTAACTACCTAAAAATGATGTTCTATTTGTCTTTCTTTCAGAATCCGTGGAATACTCTTCACTTCTATGGGAAGAGCCATACCTAGCTCTCTTCTTGTGGTTTCTAGTCGGAATAATGTGGTATCTCCTTCTATCAAACATGCTTCTTCTCCTAGCATGTTTTAACAAGAGTTATAGATTAGTTAATTGTTATATTATTTTAATTATAATTCATCTTGTTATATCTTTTATAGTTTGTGGTTATTTTGTAGTTTTCTGTACAGTTTTTGATAAGCAATGCTTCGACCATTCGTCGAAGGAAAATGACATAGGGGGCGCGCTCGGCGCTCTTCTCATCGATATTATTTACATAATTGTTTGGTCTGTATTGTTGTTTGTTGTGTGTAATTATAAACTAACGTTACATTGAATTTTGTTTTATTGTTAGCTAACAGAAGTATCTTCGATCAATAATACGGTCTGTGTCGGCGCAGTACCTACTAGAAAACCATCTACAAAAATAAGTTCCCACTTAATCATGTCACCTCTTATTTTATTAACCCCCGACGCAAAAAGAGGGGTGTTATAAGTTTGACGTGTCTGTGTGTGTGTGTGTCTGTGTGTCTGTCTGTCTGTCTGTGGCATCATAGCTCCCGAACGGATGAAGCGATTTCAATTTAGTTTTCTTTGTATTAAAGGGGACTTACGGGCGCGTGTTTTTAGATATGTTTGATGAAAATCGGTTGAGCCGTTTAAAAGTTATTGGGGCTGAAAGGGGGGAAGAATTTTCATTCTGTCTCTTTGTGGCATCATAGCTCCCGAACGGATGAAGCGATTTCAATTTAGTTTTCTTTGTATTAAAGGGGACTTACGGGCGCGTATTTTTATGTTTGATGAAAATCGGTTGCGCCGTTTAAAAGTTATGGGGGGTAAAAGCGGGGAAGAATAGCCGAATGTATGCAAATATACTCGTGTGGGGTCTCAAATGAAAGGGCACAGTAAGAGAATATTTATGACTTAATCGAGAATATTCTTACCTATAAAAAGTATAAAATAAAAATTAAATTAAAAATTAAAAAAACCCCCGACACAAACATTTAAAAAGTAAAAAATAATATCTCTAAAAATAATACGTCGCGTTGGGGGACCGCTCCATTTACTTCTAACTTTAACACAAAAAATATTGATAAAATATGATAAGTCTTGGGTCAAGGACTAAGTAGGTAGGCATGTGATACTTATGAAAAAAATCGTAGATAATGAGTAGTTAGGAGAGGTCCCCCAACGCGACGTATTATTTTTAGAGATATTATTTTTTACTTTTTAAATGTTTGTGTCGGGGGTTTTTTTAATTTTTAATTTAATTTTTATTTAGTGACTAACGATCGTAAGTCTAAGATAATGTTAAAAAATTTGTAACTTTGTTGCAAGGTAAAAAGATTGTAATTTAAAGTAAAAAAAGTCTTAGTTCGCTAATAAACAAAACTGTGTAGGTGGGATTTTATTTATGCGGACGGTTTTAAGCTTGGATTTTATAGATGAGCCCATTATCTAGTGTATTGTTGATCGAATGTAACGCTCACTGATTTTCAGACTATCACAAACGGCTAACATTTCTGAATGTAGCTACAAACCGAGTAGGTAATATATTTCTACTTAATATTTAATAAAGAATATTTAATGAACATAACATAAATCTATTCAAAAATGACTTAAAAACTATAGACTGGCATACTTTATTTAATAACTCAAATAACCTTAACGAAAATTATAATATATTTAATAACAAATTACAAGAAATTCTTAATAAACATATACCTAAAAAAATTATAAAATTAAAATCAAATAGAAAATATAAATGGTTAACCCGGGGCATAAAAATATCAAGTAAAAATAAACGATTACTTAAAACACTTGTCACGTATTCAAGAAATCCAATTTTAACGAACCACTACATTAAATATACTAAAATATTAAAAAAATCAGTAGTTAAATCAAAGCGTAATCGATATATAACAGAAATGAAAAACTCTGTGAATAAAGCAAAGTCGATGTGGAAAATAATAAAAGAACGCACCAATAAAACCGTAAGCCACCCAAAAAACAATATTTCGCTAAAAATCCACAATACGATAACATCCGATCCAACTCAGGTAGCAAACCATTTTAATAACTTCTTTGCATCGATGGGAGGGGCTAGCAGTGTGGCGAGCGCCCGCGCAGTGCGAGGACGCCCACCGCTGAACCGACACGAGTACACGATGTTCCTGAGCCAGGCCGAACCACGCGAAATATTCCTCATTTTAAAACGCCTTAAATCTAAATATTCATACGGTATAGATGAGCTACCACCTATTCTTATAAAAAAATGTGCAGAGGAATTGACCTTACCTTATTATATATTAATAAACCAATCTTTGTCAGAAGGTACTTTTCCGGACCTATTGAAAACGGCAATCGTTAAGCCTATACATAAAAAATTATCCAAACAAGACCCTAACAATTATAGGCCAATAGCCCTCCTACCAACTTCCTCGAAGATTTTCGAAAAAGTAATGCAAAGCCGCCTAAATTCTTTTTGCGAAAAATATAATCTATATGACGATTCCCAGAATGGTTTTAGGAAAAGACGCTCAACGATATTAGCGGTTTATAAATATATACAAAAAGCACTTGACATCATTAATGATAAAAAATACGCCATTGGAATTCTACTAGATATGACGAAAGCATATGACAAAGTACAATTTAATATCCTCTTAAGCAAATTATATGACCTAGGAATACGCGGTATAACACATAAATGGTTCAGCTCGTACCTTCAAAATCGCTCACAAGTAGTAGAAATAGAATACTTTGATTCGGACGCTGGGAAAATTGAAAAAATAAAATCAAACAATATTAAAATACATAACTCAATCCCACAAGGTAGTGTTCTCGGATGTATACTATTTTTAATCTATATAAATGACCTCCCAAAATTATTAAATGACTTCTGTGTTCTATTTGCTGATGACATCTCAATTTTGACATCGTATAATAATAATGACAATTTAAATGGAAAACTCACTGACATATTTAATATTATAATTGACTGGATGAACGATCACAACCTTGACATAAATTTTAATAAAACAAAAATAATGCTACATAGACCGTACCAAAAAACCTCCCTTGATATAAATTATACTTATAACAATATAAACATAGAATGTGTAGACGCGTTCTCTTTATTAGGATTAGAAATTGACTCGCATATAAATTGGAAGCACCATATACAAAAATTAAGAAACAAACTGTCTAGCTTCACATATGCCCTAAGGGAACTAAGAAAAGTTACAGACCTCAAGACGGCAATGTCCGCATATTATGCTTATGCTTACTCATGGTTAAGATACGGCATTCTGCTTTGGGGCAACAGCGTGGACGCACACCATGTGTTCACTCTTCAAAAGCAGTGCATCCGTATCTTAGAAAACCTTAATGATATCGATACCTGCAAGCCACATTTTATTAAGAACAATATGCTTACAATGTCATGTATATACATCCTGGAGGCCTGTATCTTTGTCAAAAAATACCCAGATTTTTTTACTTTTCGACATAATCTATCATGTAGATACGAGAGCCGTCAAAAGAATAAACTAGTCATACCTGCTGCAAAATTAAAATTATATAGTTCCGGACCATACGCAATGTGTGTAAAAATATTTAATAAATTACCTAATAAAATAAGACTAATATATAACGACAAAAATTTCGATACTGAATTAAAAAAATTCCTAATACAAAAATGCTACTATAAACTAGAAGAATATATTGATGAAAATTAAATAGAATGTGATACATGAAATTCTTAATTCTTAATTAAAACGTATTATTATAAAACAGGTCGGTTTGCTCCCACCAACTACATTGCTATACCCAATTAGGGTCCATATGTGTGCCTCTGTAAATATATCATATTGTAAGACCTTATGTACACCATATGTTGCAATAAAAAATATTGACTATTGACTATTGACTAATGTGACCCTCTTGATTCCTCTTTCATGTTATATGTATTCATGTTTGTTAAATAATTGAACGATAGCAAACGACCTACTTATTTTAATCGCGATTCAATCACAGCGATTTAGATGGTGAACTTCATCAATTACAGATAAGCCATTATCAAAATAATAAACGATCTTTTTATTGAAACTTCTATAAATATAGCTACATAAAAATAATTCCCTTCTTCTTACCACATCACATCTCATCGATCCTGTTAATCTTGCTGCTCGCTGTTGTTCAGGGTCTTTAGAGAAATCAAATCCTCTGTTGCATCATATGTTGGACACACCAACATAAACTTCAACACAAACTCATTAAAACTTTTCCAAACCTCACATTTTATTTCTTTTATCAATATGCACACAAAAACTTGGGCCCTGCAAGTATCTATAAGCGGAACTGCAGAATCATGATGACGTAAGTGACGCACGCGCCGACCACTCCGATGAACAGCTTGAGGGTCAGAGGGAACACCCTCAGCACGGTGAACTTGGGCGGGCGGGACTGCATGTACTCCACTATTTCGTACAGCAGCTTCCGAAGAGATTTATCTGGAACAGAAAGAAGAGTTGGGGCTACAACCCATTCATGGTCCGCTACTAAGCACGGGTCTTTCCTCATTATCGAGGAGGCCTAGAGCATACTTCACCACGCTACTCCAATGCGGATTAGTGGAGGGGTTAATGGCCAACCCAGTATCGGAAGTTTTCAAGCCACTTGAAGGCCTTCCGCTTATCAGCTAAATTGAACTGAGCATATTTAAAAAAAATGTTTAAAAGTAACTCTAAGGTTGCTTGCCTTTGCGCTTCCGAATATAATGATAGCCAAGAAAAAGGTGGATCTATCATGAAAGAGATGAAATGAAAGATATGGCAGTAAGCTTAGAAAATGGAAAAGAAGAAACCAAATAACATTCATTGCCTTTTAGGAATTTGGAACTTGCACTATAATAGCAGTAAGCGTGAATTCACGAAAATCCTATGCACCTTAGGTGAAGCCCAACCATCTAACAGAGCTTTCTGTCATCTCTTAACACCCTCTGGTCTTAAGACTAAGAATTGCTACCAGCATACACCAGTGGCGACACCACACACACGTTACACGTCACCGAAGTCTGAATCACGCTATCGAAGTTTTGTCGATCGCCCGCATATATACCACGCTCGAGTACATTCACTCGGGGCCTCGGCTGCCCCCCAGGCTTGTCGTCTCGCCTAGCGTGAGATCTCCCTATTGCCAAACACCACCTACCTACAGCCAAACACAAAAATCGCGAACACACGTGCAGTAGAAGCTGATGGATCAAATTCAAATTCAAATATTTATTTCTTCGAAGTAGGTTTTTACAAACACTTATCGAACGTCAAGTTACGCCATCGCTTCAACAAATCCCTACGGCGAGTGGTCTTGGAAGAAGAAGCGGAAAGAAAGATCTAATGAGAATACCAGAACACAAGAAGATCTCGTAGCCCAGCGCTCCCTTGATCTGGTCAAACTCGTCCAGGACCAGCTCGGCGAAGAACAGCATCGAGCAGTAGACCACCAGCCCCAGCAGCTGGTTCAAGGTGTTCAGTATGGCGGACAGCACATCACCCTGCCGATGAAAGGATTACCCGAGATTTGATAGCTATTAGTCAGCAATGATGGTCTAATTTGAAGACTCCCGAACAAAGGCACTGCAGGCAGGCATAGTTTTGAACGCATCTCTTAGGGCCTCTTTCACCATCTTCATATAAAACGTTGATTAGTTACTTTCCAAGTAACGTGTAACTGTCAAGTAAAACCTATTTTTACTGTGATACGGGTACACACGATATGTATTTTGTTATGCCAATATTTCGACCCAGTTGCATGGATCGTGGTCACGGCTGAACTGCGGTGGCGCGGAGAAACTTTTGTGACACATGACATTTAACACTAATATATTAGTCTGTCTACCTTTCTTCTAATTCGTTTTTGTGATTTGTTGACCATATTACACACACTACACTGACCACATCCTTCCTCTCAACACCTTTAATTTTTTCTGACTTACATAAACTAACCACTGGATTCCATGTTGGTGCTAATTTAAATCCGTCCTCCCTATTAAAGTTTTTTAATCTCTATCGCCTTTCTTACTAACCGTGGGATGTAATGGCGTTCCATGGCGATAACCTGCGGGCTGTGAAAAAACTGTGAAAAAACAACCCAAAAACTTTAATAGGGAGGACTTTTATTGATTTCACTCACCGTTGCCACGCCATCGAATATAACCCTGTGTGAGTAAGCTGTAGTTCCAATCAACATCGATAGAAGGCCAAACGGGACCTGGATTGACGAGATTTGACACAAAATTATTTTTTATATGTGGGAGATGATTTTAATTAAACACGCAAATAGACATAAATAAGTATATTTACGCAAATAAATATCAGTGATGACAGTTAATACTATATAGCAATGTTTATTTCAGCAGTTCGTAAACTAGGTATCTAATATCAACATTAGCATGACGGCATTACAATAGCATAATAATAATATCCTTAATTATTAACAATGTAATTTACAGTGTAAACGTAAAATAGAAATAACATAGTCACCTGACAGTTCAGAGCTCCGTGTGGAGCCGTGCCCGCGATCGGACAACTTCTGAGCCGTCTGTGGCGCTCCGAGCGTTTATAAAGGCTTGCTCGTCAATGGCGGGGAGTTGTATCCGTTTGTACCGGAAGCAGTACTATTTCCGTTAATACTTTAACTGATTTTTGTAACCGGAAATCAATGTTTGAAATCCAAATAAAATATATGCAGCGTCAAAAAAATAAATTCGAACACAAAATTATTTTATCTCCCACACGGCCATTCTGACGAGCAGCCAATATGGCTCGCGAATAACAATAATAGTCAACAAAGTCACATGTGGAAATGACAATTAATATCTTGGTACAATTCCTCTCATGTGAGAGAACAAAATTATCAATTTTAATATAACAAATAGTGGTTCAATTCACATGACCACGGGAAATATTTCTATGGTTCAAATCACATGACCATAATAGTGGTTCAATTCACATGACCACGGGAAATATCTCTATGGTTCAAATCACATGACCATAATAGTGGTTCAATTCACATGACCACGGAAAACATATCTATGGTTCAAATCACATGACCATAATAAGAGCAATTTTAGTCAAATCGCATGACGACAATGGGTTCAATTTACATGACCCTAAAACAAATTATTTCGCCAAATCACATGACGACAATGGGTTCAATTTACATGACCCTAAAACAAATTATTTCGCCAAATCACATGACGACAATGGGTTCAATTTACATGACCCTAAAACAAATTATTTCGCCAAACACATTTCTAAGTGTCTGCTTGTGACAACGATGTTCGTTGGCCAGACGCTTACGCTGACACAATGCATACACCAGAAATGTAATAAAAATAATAAAAACAAAACTTACTCTACAGTAATCGCTCTTTTCCCAAGTCGGGTGTTACAATACGCAAGTTATCGTGTAATGCGTATAGCTCATGACCAGTCTTATAAACTTTCACAGTATATCTATCGTTTTCATTTACTTGGATTCTGACAACTTCACGCGTCCTCGTGTGATGCCTTTTACTTTAGATTACAACAAAGCTCCAATTTTATTTTATTCAGCAAAAGCTACTAATTTTAAACGAGACTACAAATTTAATTTGAACAACAAGTTTTTAGATTTAAAATTTCTTTGATTGAACGCCAAGCTTTTATTTTAATTCTTACACTCCCACCGCGCTGCTTGCGGTGTCGAAGAAACGGCAGAACAAACTTCATACCATTGCAACACTTGTTTAGAGCAAAATTACCAAATTTATCACTAACGCGGCTTGCTTTTAACTTTTAACGCAATACGTCGTAGTACAGTCGTCGTAACCTGATACTGTAACAATAAACATAACGGCCATTCTCCGATTAGCAAGTTTTACTTGTCCGGGCTTGATAAATCCACAGTATTAACAGATTCAAACATGATTTTTTTTTATATGTTAGTTAGCATCCATATCTAGCTGTATACAAAAATATTGGCTTCTGTTTTAAGTAGATAAGACCAAATTAATTTAAATATACTCAGCGAACCTGTGTTCTCTAATTACCGTGGCGTGTCCGCACACCAACTTTATGTTAAAACTTGCTTGTAATTTTTATAACGTACAGATTAACTTTGATCCATTCAACGTGTTGAACGGTATTATACATTGTGTATCGCATCACAAAATATCGATTCAATAGAACCAGTCTATAAATAATTATCATTAAGTAACCACATGTCCGCACTAAAGTTATAATTGCCGTGACCATTTGTGTTCTCGGGTGTAAATCCCTAAAACAGTATTTTTGGCACATCACTACCGCACCCGCCGCTTCTCCTCAGTGTGTACCATGGCCCATATACAGTCGCACGTCTCTAACGTTAGTGTACCGCCAATGAAGCACGTGAGTATATAATTACCGTAGCCTTGGTTAAAAACTTTTCTAATTACCGTTTTATTTATTTTAATACTTGATTTTTTAAGTTAAACCCGAATTGATCATAGCAATTGAGACAATACTTTGGCCTTTACACGTTGTAATAAGTTAATATTTGCATACTGTGTCGGTTTTCGAAATTTTTAAGAAATTCTATCGTTTTCTAATTACCGTATAATAATTACCATATGTTTATAATTACCGTTGTATGTAAAATTAATACACATTTACGAACTGTTTCCTATTATACTCTTTACAACGCACTACAAAGCCAGCGCAAAACCATGGCGGCGGGCCTAGGGACAATCGATGCAAAGCTGGATGGTTTCCAGGGAGATTTGAACGTCGTGAAGGAGGACCTTAAACGTGGTAAAGGTGCGTATATCCGAGCATGACCAAGCCCTCAAAAGCCATGACGCGGCAATCAACTCCCACGAAACTAGGCTCATGGATTTGGAGAACAAGCTGCAAAAAATAAAGGTTTTGGGCACGGCAGTAACCAGTTCATGCCCTGGGGCCCCGAAATTCAAGGTCCCGAGTTTCGACGGCACGACCTCGTGAACAGCATTTAGGCACCAGTTCGAGGTAGTTGCAAGTGGGAATGGCTGGGAGGACGATCACTCGTTAGCGGCACTCACCCTAGCTCTTCAAGGGGAGGCACTGCTGGTGCCTGAGTACCTGCCGCCGATCGACGCATCTTGGAGTCGCTATTTAAGGCCTTGGAAGCTCGAACGGGGAAAAGCACCTCGAGGTCGTGTATCGCGCGCAGCTTAAAGACTGGTCACGGCAGGCGAGTGAAGGACTGCAGCAATGGGCCACAGCACATCGAGCACCTCGTACGCCCAGCCTATGCGTCGAGCTCCACACCGGTCGAAGACAAAGTGTTAGAGGTGTTTGTCAGCGGTATACAGGATCCCGAGGTGAGAGCAACGGTGCGCTTGGGTCATCACGCAACATAGGAAGCAGCTTTAGCGCATGCCCTTGAAGTGGAAGCGGTACGAAGCGACTATAAAGGTCGTAAGGTGCACGAAGTCATAGCAGCGATTCAACCTCGTACTGGGCCTATATGTTACGGATGCGTTATATTAGGATGAGCTGCCGGACTCGGAAACAACCGAAATTGGTGTCGACGGCTACCCAAGTCAACAGCCAGGAGCTAGAAGCCGCCGCCACCGCTGCCGCCGCTAAGAAGACCGCCAAACCTCCTCCGAAGCCACCGACGGCGCGCAAGCCGAAGAATGCTGACGTCCTGTCACGACGCCCATGCTCCGAAGGTCGACATTGCATCAAGCATTAAAGAAAGAATTAAAGAAGAGGTTAGGGTGATAAGGATGCAGGACCTAGACAACTCTTGTGCAAGGGAGCAAGTAAGCCAAGCTCAGAAGGAAGACAAAGATCTCAGCCTGATCATGGAATGGAAAGCCAAAGGACAGAGGCCCCTGGGGAGTGACGTGTCAACCTCAAGCGCAACGACTAAGGCATACTGGGCTCAGTGGGACAACCTTATATTGGAGAATGGCGTGCTTTATCGGAGCTGGGAGTCACGGACACACAGACACAGACTCAACGGAATGGAAAAAAACCCTGCAAATGGTTATTCCTAGGAGTAAGGTGGCTGATTTGCTGAAGCTAGTAGGTACACGATGGCACTTCCGGTGGGCTCCTCGGCATCAAGAAAACCCTCGTAAAGATAAGAGATACGGCCCGGCACTAGATCCCAGGGGGAACGACAGCTGTATAACGTCGGAGCCTCTTGGGAAAGAATCGCCATCGCTGGGCCATTCCCTCAGACTGAAGACGGGAATAGATTCATCATCGTGGTTCAAGACTACTTCAGCAAATGTTCCGGCCATTGTTTGCAACTCTGAACCAAGAGGCGAAGACCGTGGTCAAGAAACTTATCCAGGAGGTAGTATGCCGCTTTGGTGTACCATCATCCATTGCATTGTGTAATGGGACATCGATAATTCTATTGCTTTAATTTTTATTATATCAGTATAAATTATTAATGTGCGTTAATATCATTTCAGTATCATATTTTACATAGATTTGATGATATTTTCTAATTACCGTTGCATTAAAAATTATTCTTTCTAATTACCATACTCATAATTTTTTTAAGTCTCATTATCTAGAAAACTACCATTATTTGTTACATGCCAAATTAATTATTGAATTTGTATCTTTGAATTGTTTCATATTTTAATGTGCTCCAGTCAACTCAGTGAAAAATAAAAAAGGTTATGGTAATTAGGCAAAGAACGCCGAATTGGAGAATGACCGATAAACGAAAGCATCTCTTAAAGCTCGGCCCTTCCTGACCTACTATAAAGTCATTCTCAAAATCTCAAATTTCGTCTTTACTTTTAATGAAATCATAACAGATTATTTCTCTCAAAGGCCAAAGCTGACATGTCGATTAACACCCATACTCATTCAAATAATAGGTAGCTCATTGAAATATTGCAGTGCTCGTACCCTGACCTCCATCCGCACCTGATCATCACACTTATAACCTCCATCCAGTCATAAGTATCAACCCAATAGGCAACCTCTATCCAGTTACCTCCGCATGTAACCACCCAGATGATATCAAAAATATCCATAAAACCAGCTTTTATCAAAAATACTCTTAAAAAGGTTTGTTCGACATGTCGCTTTATTTATCCTATCACATTAACTAGTGGACTTTCTCCAGTTTTAATCCCATAATTTTTAATTTTTAGTCAGCTCAAAACATAATAGCTTTTACTCAAAAGAAATTAACTGGTCACCAAGGATTAATCCAAAACAAACTCTACGTTTCTCATAGAAGCTACTTTTCTTAAAAAGTTATCATTTCTCAAACAAGTTGACTTATCGAACGGTACTCAAGTACAATCAGTACTTCTGTCCAGAAATAACATTCAAACCGTATACATAGCTAAGGGCTATACATTTTTCAAAGTAACAACACCATTCAATTACAATTTCAAAAGTTCCGTTCGACAAGTTGACCGAAAACTAAATCTCAAAAATAAAGAAATCTTTGAAATTGAATGAACATTACGTCTTGAAAACAAATTTTAATTCATTTCTCCTTTAAGCTATCAGAAAACAAATATTATGACGATACAGATCACCTGCTTCGTTTCGTCCGATCTGCGGCTGCCAGTTGCCAGAGCTTTCTCCTTCAATGTCACACGAATGAACTCCAGGAAGACCACGAGTGCACGCACGCAGCCGTCGATTCGGCTCCAGACAACACATGTGTAACCTGCGTGTGCTGCTGCCTGTGCATCCTCGAAAACTTATCTGAAAACAGAACGATGCACATTGCATCGTCACATGTGAGATTACTTTTAAACTCATTGGTTTCACAAGGCAAATTAAAACCAATCGAAGTGTGCTGCACTTGTAAAATAAAATAATTAGGGAACTGATTGTATCCAACTGCTACTTTAATTAAAAATTTCACTAAACTTCCACAAACTGCTATTGTTTTTTTTTTCAGCAAATAGAAAATGACGAAAGATTAAAATGAACAAATTTAATCTTACAGAAATCCGATATCTTACTTGTTATCTTTTGTCATTGTTCACTAATTATAAGACACAAGAAAAGGTTGTATTTTCACAAGGAACGAAATAAAAATGGAAGTTTTAAAACTCCAACACCAGATGTAATAAAATAAAACTTTATCATACCAAAACATCGTTTCACTTTTACCTTGTTTCATGTTACCACAACAAGGCGATGTCACCCTTGGTTCCAGACGGGTACCAGACAAGGTTTTGGTCTCCAGCTCCTTGTAAACTAGAAACGCTTCCTAAACGCATCTTAAATCCGACGTAAATCGACTTTATTTATTTCGAAAATATAGTGACCAAAGCGGGCAAGAATCGAACTAATTCGTCTGTAATAACCAACGACAATGTTTTGGATCATTAGATAACGGTCACATAATATCCAAAATTAACAATGAACCACGCGGGTATTTAGAGCACTACACAAAACAACAAAAATGTGATTCACTTTCAAAACGACGCAACAAAATAAGCTGAAATCGAACACTCTTCTTAATTAATGGCTCGATAAATGTCACCACAGTGAGACCACTCGAAAACACTTTGTAAATAAAACCTATGAAAATTGTATTGTGTTTCACTTTTAAAACAACGTGAACTAATGAGTTAAAAACTTGAAAATTGTAGTGTGTTTCACTTTTAAAACAACGTGAACTAATGAGTTAAAACCTATGAAAATTGTAGTGTGTTTCACTTTTAAAACAACGTGAACTAATGAGTAACTAATTCGATCGACGTCACCAATGAAAAACCAAACCGTTCACTTCTTAAAAGCTAGCTTACGCTTTTATTGTTATTATTGTTTTAGGCTTTTATTATTGTTGTAGGTACTCGATAAATGGAATACTTCGTCAGGTTAAGAACAAATAAAGCAAACTGTTTTGTGTATGGTTATTTTTTTTCAATGAATCCTTTTCAGCGATAAGCGGTGCACCAAATTACCAAAAACCAAAATAACTATCACGAACATTACACGTTTGATAAAAGTCACTGCACTGTACGTCATATCTCGTTATCAATTAAAATTACCAACAAGGAATGCACAACAAAATACCTGACTTTAAAATGTTTGTTTTTCTTTTTCGACCAGACTACAAAATCTTATCTACCAAAGGGGGTATCTTTAAGAATTTTATGAACGTAGATTAATTATTATTGTAACATAATAATTTTACTTTAAAATTACTCGAGTTACGTTACATTTCAATTAAATTAATTGAACAAAAATGCTTACCCAACCAAGTACCAATATTGTCCAATAACTTTCATCAGCTAATATCATCAAGGAAACTCAAAACAAAGGATGAATCTTATTCGTGGCCTGTGGCTTTTCACTAAGCCCAACAAACAAAGTCAACAAGTCACACGGACTCTTCCACGGTCTCTGCAAGACCCGACTAGCTGAACTAAGATTCATCGCTATCACTCTACTCAAATTCACTTTTTATTTCACAACACTTCAAATGATACTTAGCCCTTGGGCATTCTAGCAAACTAACCACAATTCTACCCACGTTAAACTTCAACAAAATAATCGCATGATAAAAGTGTGTTCCGATGTTATAATACTTGGTTAAATTACACTAAAATCAAAGGGTGTAACTTTCCCTTCATAATGAAAACATAGAGGTCATAATAAAAACGATTTCTTTTGTTTTTCAGCGATTAAACATCAAAATAAGATTACAATGAGAAGCGATTTGTTTTAATTACGGAGCTGCGTTAAATGATTTTATCACCGGAAATTGATGTCTTTATTATCACTTACGATTATCAAATAAACTACACACACACAATATAGTTCACACAAAAATTAAAATTTAAGCAATGAAATTGTATCACCTCAGACGTAATGGAATAAAAATAATGCCATACCCATACTCGCCGTCTTGCTTAGCTTTACCAAAATTCGACGCCACATTCCATCCATGTTACGTGAGATGAAATGGCACATGGCAACTCACTTGCCATTTATGGATCCAGTTATGAAAACCTGAAATTGTAAACTAACAACCCACAGTGAGTTCTTTATCCCAACTTCTGATGTGGGAGATGATTTTAATTAAACACGCAAATAGACATAAATAAGTATATTTACGCAAATAAATATCAGTGATGACAGTTAATACTATATAGCAATGTTTATTTCAGCAGTTCGTAAACTAGGTATCTAATATCAACATTAGCATGACGGCATTACAATAGCATAATAATAATATCCTTAATTATTAACAATGTAATTTACAGTGTAAACGTAAAATAGAAATAACATAGTCACCTGACAGTTCAGAGCTCCGTGTGGAGCCGTGCCCGCGATCGGACAACTTCTGAGCCGTCTGTGGCGCTCCGAGCGTTTATAAAGGCTTGCTCGTCAATGGCGGGGAGTTGTATCCGTTTGTACCGGAAGCAGTACTATTTCCGTTAATACTTTAACTGATTTTTGTAACCGGAAATCAATGTTTGAAATCCAAATAAAATATATGCAGCGTCAAAAAAATAAATTCGAACACAAAATTATTTTATCTCCCACATATAGAAGGAAAACGACAAATTACAGTTAAAAATAACTTCACAGGAAGGTATCGCCAGAAATAAAGTATCCTATATCTTATTCCCCGACATAGTTTAGCGGTATGTATAATTTCATCATATTTTGATAACTTTTGTGTGCTTATAAATCCCTTCCATTTCACCCCACTAAGAAATACTGCGTATATAACTACCTTCATAGGAACATCGAAATCTATTCATCTTAATACGCGTGGAAAGAAAAACAGTGACTTTCCCAATTATAATATTAGTACAGCCTAACACGTCCTTCGTTTGCGGAATCTACAATGAAACAAATATGTTCAAAATTACGTAATTCACGCGACGCTGCGCGCAGTCTTTCAAGGAGCGGCTCAAAATAGAACTTTATTTTCTACACGAAAAGATACACATTTCATTGTGAGAATTCAGAATACGTTGCTTCATGCAGCGCTGCGTCTCGTGACGCCTCGCGGCGTAGCGCGGTGCATCGCTACGCAGCCGTGCATCGTCGGTACGCGCGGCGTGCAAGATTGCCTACTTTTACGATGCACCTCGCGGCATTGAGATGCGTCTCGCGGCGACGCGCGGCGCAGCGCGAAATCACTGGCCTCTTCCAGTATCGTTGCGTCGCGTCGCGTCTCGGTGTGAGCTGACCCTTAAAGACACTAACCATTAACTTGAATGTCTTCAACGCCCCCTCCACGCTCGTCAGCAAGTTCTTATAGACCAAGCTGATCTGCTTCAGCGTCCGATACTTGCGTTGGACATCCTCCTCGTGCCCGGACTCTATTGCCTGGCGGATGTACTGCAACCGCTTCCACAGCAACTCGAACACAATCGAATTAGAAACAGCATTAACAAACCAAAGATGCAAAAATAATGTCCTCATAAAGGATATTAGCGTTAGACGATTTTGGATAAATTGATTCATTAAATTTAAGAATAGTTTGAGTAAAACATTAAGTAAACTAAAAAGAGTCCATCTTAGATCGCAAGATTCCCACTTCATAACATTATCGATGATTTTTATGTCAGATTGATAATTATAAAAATGTTTGTCGCCTGTATAGAAACAAATAGCGCTATTGATGGTATAGCTGATAAAGGCAAAGATATAGACAATTAAGAAGAGCCAGTCTGTATGCATGTAATATTTGAACATGAAAATTGCCAATCCATAGAGAAGTATGCAGTAGACCCGGGCCAAGAACTGAACAGCTTTAGAACTGCTGATGTGGTTGTAGAACCCACACACGAGACGGATGAACATGATCAGGTTGAACAAGCTGATTTTCCCGGAGTGTTCTTTGATAAATTTCACCATTTTTGTCTAAACTCTGCCACGTGTAACAGTGTCGGTAAGTAAATCAATATTGATATAGTTTGAGCGAGCCTTCAATCGACTGAATTACAATGATTCATATCTTGAATAATATAAATCGTTGGCCACAACGTCAGTCTATTTATCTGTACATCTCTATCGTATCGATATATCTCTGAAACAACTGATTTTTCACAGCATTTATATCTGTATTTAAACTCTTTATTATCCATACACTAATTAACAGCCTACGGACTTTCTTGTGTTGAATTGTTTTACTTATGTGTGTTACGTACCTCAAAACTTTGCACTGGGTGTATTTTTTGTAAAATGTAAGTTAGGTACTTATGCCATAAATTCACTAATTCATATCGAGGATAACACACATTTAACAACATACCTAAGTATGAAAAATAAATCGGAACTAATCAATTTATAAATCTATAACTAAGTAAATTCATGAAATTGAAATTCATGAAATTGATATTTATGAAAATGATTTTTCATTTCATTATCAGTGCTTCGTGCACGTAAAGCCGTTGTTGGTTCCGATTGTTATCGATAGATAGCAGTCGTAAAGATCACCATCTGCTAACTGACTAACCATCCTAATCCCTAAATTGTGTCTTGTTCTGTGTCGGTCACAGTTGACATGGGCGGCAGTGGAAGGTACTGCGTGCTCATTTGCTACCTTAATTCTATAAAAAAAATTAAATTAAAAATTAAAAAAACCCCCGACACAAACATTTAAAAAGTAAAAAATAATATTTTTAAAATAATACGTCGCGTTGGGGGACCGCTTCTAACTATTCATTATCTAAGTACGATTTTTTTCATAAGTATCACTTGCCTACCTACTTAGTCTTAATTTTACCCAAGACTTATCATTTATCAATATTTTTTAATGTTAAAGTTAGAAGTAAATGGAGCGGTCCCCCAACGCGACGTATTATTTTAAAAATATTATTTTTTACTTTTTAAATGTTTGTGTCGGGGGTTTTTTTAATTTTTAATTTAATTTTTTATTTTATACTTTTTATAGGTAAAAACATTTTGGATTAAGTTATAAATATTCTCTTACTATTACGCTTTCATTTGAGACCCCACACGAATATATTTGCATACATAAGGCTATTTTTCCCCGCTTTCACCCCCCACAACTATTAAACGGCTCAACCGATTTTCATCAAACATATTTTAAAATATGCGCCCGTAAGTTCTCTTTAATACAAAAAAAACTAAATTGAAATCGCTTCATCTGTTCGGGAGCTATGATGCCACAAAGAGACAGAATGAAAATTCTTCCCCCCTTTCAACCCCAATAACTTTTAAACGGCTCAACCGATTTTCATCAAACATATTTAAAAACACGCGCCCGTAAATCCCCTTTAATACAAAAAATACTAAATTGAAATCGCTTCATCCGTTCGGGAGCTACGATGCCACAGACAGACAGACAGACACACAGACACACACACACACACACACACACACACACACACACACACACACACACAGACACGTCAAACTTATAACACCCCTCTTTTTTCGTCGGGGGTTAAAAAATGATAAAATACACATTCACGACGCTGGCGAAACAGCGGGTACAAGCTAAGCACATAATTTTTGAAAATTATAAGTGTGTAAGGGAACAAAGGTCCTCGAATGGAGACCAAGACTTGGGAAAAGGAGCGTAGGGCGCCGACCAGGTGGACTGACGAGCTGAAGAAGACGGCGGGCATCCGCTGGATTCAAAGGGCTCAGGACCGGTCAGAGTGGCGCCAGTTAGGGGAGGCCTACATCCAACAGTGGACATCGAAAGGCTGATGGATGGATGGATGGAAGTGCGTCGGATTCGAACCTCAGCCCTCGTCCGGGAGCATTCAAACTCCGCTGTTTAAAACAATACGCATACAGAAACCATTAAAAAATAATTTAGAAAATATGCAAAAAGTAAAAAACTCAAAGCGAGCGTTAAAAGCTGTAATGAAATTGTTCGTGAACTGATTCCGCGCGGACGGACGGACGGACGGACAAATGGCTCTGCACTTCATTAGGGGGTACGGCCGGCTCATGTGCTGGACTTACGTTGCGACGTACATTTAAAAATTACAATCATTTATTATTTTAAGTATTACGTTCATTTCAAATTCTAAATCTAGTGTTCATGTTTGTATCACTTACTGCGCTCATTCACATGCACGTAAACGTTTGTACTTTGTGCGAAAGTTTCCACGAACGCGTGGAAAGCACGCGAAAGTTCGCGCTTTGACGACCCGAATGGCGCAATGGTTAACACGCCGGATCGCTGTTCCGAGAGTCCTGGGTTCAAATCCCAGCGAGGGAAAAATTTTAATGATGAGTTTAAATTTCTGTTCTCAGTCTGAGTGTGTGTGCTTGTTTTGTATGTTGTCTATGGCACCCACGACACAAGAAATCCTAGTACAAGGCTATCAGTGTGTAGCGTTATTTATTATTATTATTATTATTTTGTTTGACGTTTGTTTTTCTCTCCGAAGAGGTCCTACCTACTAGTACACGGGCGTTAGCCAAGTGTACCAGTGTAGCATTACGTTGTTACTAGTTAATATTTAAAAACTTGCGCACTATTCGGCAAGTGTTTAGTATAGCCGCCTTTTGCATTGTTTGTGATTATTATTATTATTATTATTAATATTGCATTGTACATAAACTTAAAAAAATAATGATTTTTGTACGAAATTTAGAAGTGTGTAAAACAGAAACATGTGACCAGCATGGCGTGCGACTGTACTGTGTGAGGGATCACAAAAATGCTCATACAGTTACACAAAACAATAACCGTAACGTATGCAGGTACAGTCGGAAACAATATTCACTCGCGATATTAGTTCGAAAATGTTTCCGTGCACTGTAGGGCACATTTATTAATGTATCTTTTTTATGTTGCCACAAAACTGTACACTTATACCTAACCGTACTCTAGGATTCCCTGTGAAGGAAAACTAAGAACACAAGCCAGCAATCGAATGCTACTCTCCGGCTGTTCAGTATGGATAGAAATAATTAATTTACGGTCTTTTTTAATGAAGAAAGCAAACAAACATGCAGCACCTTCCTATGCCGCCCATGACAACTGCGACCGAAACAGAACAAGACTCACATCGGGACTAGGAACGTAGACAGTTCGTAGACGTCGTCAGCTCGTAGACGACGTTTCTGCGTTATTTGGTTAGTACGTTAGATAGATATGAGGACTGGGGCAAGGACTTCTAGTGATAGTTTTTTTTATTTGTTCGTAGTAATAGGCCAGTCAGTAATTGTTAGTAGGAGTCTCGTTCTTAATTGGTCACAGACGTATTGCTACTAGAAAGACGTATGATAGTTGAATCAACGTGCTAGTTTCTCTACCTCCTATCTATTTTTTTAAGATCATACTGTCTTACTAATAAACGTAGTATAAAGTTATTCCATGTTTAATTTATTGTATCTTTTCCTTACCTTGGCTTTAGAGAATCATATGACAAGTAATTTTCAAAATGGAATAACTTTATATTGCATTTATTAGTAATGGTTCAAAAGTATAAACAAGCAGAGAATTTCCCCGTTGACTGTACTGCACCTCATACGGAATAATGTTCATTACTTTTTTAACACATGGTAACTGCATAAGTTTTTTAATAAACCTGGTCTGGACTGTTGAGGAAGTCTGAGCATCCGGGGACTGAAGGGCACTGAATCTGGAGTTTCTGGAAGTATTCCAATCAAATGAGCGCTGAGAATTTTGAGAGAGGCAATAAAAGTTTAACGTTTTGTTATTGCAATGCGTTAGTGATGTTATTGTGTGAAACTAGCAAACCCGCCCCAGCTTCTCTTCGGGGAAGCCCCTTAGTAGGAGATAGCTCTCAGAAGGCTGATTTTTTTTCCGACTTACTTGACAGTTATTGTTGTATTATGATGCAATAATAAAAATATCTCTATAAATTTTAACTTGTTATAACTGTTATTCCGTTAAGCGATATTACTGCAAAGTTTCATGAAAATCCCTTCAGAAGTTTTTGCATGAACGAGTAACACATAGGTACACACACATAATTATGTACTTCCAAAATAATATTAGTAGGATAGTAATTAACTCTCGCTACGCTTGAGATAATCTGGCCATCCGTTAAGGATAATCTTAGACATCCTTTATATTGTAACATTGCACAAAAATTCGACTTTGAAATCAATAAGCAAAAACGACTCGTCAGATGTCAATCAACAAATGGACCTCAGGACAAGCTTTCGAGTAAAAAATAATCATAAAATTGGGACAATGAAGTTTCCCGCTACTGAATTACTGACTTACAGACAACGCATAGTCAAAGCTTTAAACACAAGCTGTGTTTCCTCGGGGAGTGTAGAGGAGCACTAAGAGAGGATTTTTGACAATCCTCCATTCTAAGAGGGAAGAAAAAGCAATAAACCTCTTATTTCATTAATAGATTCATTTGAAACTTTATGTATAGGTTTCTCAAGTGACGCAATTGAGCACTAAGAAAAGACTTTTGTAATAATCCCTCCCACCCATCCCCTAAATAAGATTAAAATTGGCCTCAAGTGACGCAAATTAACACTTATGGACAGGTATTAAAGGATTTTTAGATCAGCAATTCCCCAGACATCCCCATCGGTTTAGACGGCCATTGGAAATCTAGTCAAACAATAATTGCAGATAAGATAATGTGTTCAGCTCATCCGAAACATGTTGGAAACTGCAGGAAACCGAACTTGGATTCCTTCCAGCGGCTGCGGGTGACGTCTTCATTACGATAACATCAGACACCTGCACTTGAAGAATTTCAAGTTATCGGGTTTTCTGATATCGGATGTAACGGGGTGTCCTACGTGAGCGACGAATACGACGCGACGCTACGCAACACGACGCGATGCTACACGCGACAATGACAACGTCGCGTGTTGTCGCAGACTGTCACATAGGACGCAAGTAAGGATACCGTTGATTTGATCGCGATCGTCGCGTTCGCAACGTCGCGTCGCGTCGTATTCGTCGCTCACGTAGGACACCGCCTTTGTATCCTTGTATCAGGGAACCTATGGCTTCTTGTTTGATATCTAAATTGGTATGAACATAAGAACTTTTAACGAAGTTACCTAATGACTTTTTAATCAAAATAACCAACTTCAACTTCAACATGTACCTATAGATAACTCAAAAACATCCTGTCTCATGTCGTTAAAATAGTAAAATAGGTACGTATATAAAAAAATCGTTTTTAATGCTTTCGGAATGCTGCCCATTTCAAAACATACCTAAGTTTTTCAAATAGATAAGCACAATTATTAATACAAACGGCAACTGCGCTTTTTTAACTTTATTTGAAGATTAAAAGCGACATCTGTTATCGAGTAGCAGAACTAATTTCGTAATATGAAATGTAAAATGATTATTTTTATATGATGTTGTACAATATTGAATTTATAACTAGAATTTGATGGAGCCATTTTTTTCTACATTTCTAAAATATTTAATTTCGTAAAAAATATATTGCCACAGGTAACTCTATCTCTCGGCATTTTCACGAACTAAACGCCTTATAAAATATTTATAGCGAGCAGAAAGTTACAATGTTACGTAAATTCTATATACCGTACAAAAATAGACTTTATGCCATTATGACAGAGTGAGAAATTGTTAGAAATCAATTTAGCGAGAAATAACATTGCTGAAATATTAAATACTCGCGTCGGGGACCACCAAAAGGCATAACATTTCATTGCAATAACTAAAGGTAAGCGTATACAATTATATATAATATAATACATCGTAGTATAAGACTTTTATATCTTATCTCGGTAATTATCTAGACTTGCCAAAGGAGAAAGAACCTCCACAACAATTTAGAGTGAACACAAACTTTTGTTTGACGAAAAAACGTTACCTCACCTCAGTGAAAAAAATTAAAAAAGTGCACGGCTACAAGTTATTACACTGATATTACTCTGAACTTCCGAGCGAGAGACTCTCTTGTGCGAGCGAGACGACCCTATTCTCTCAATCCAACCCTTTTGCATGACGTACGTACGATGTAGTTAGTATAACTGTGTTGAACAATAGTTGGTTTTACCACGCACACAACGAAACACTGTGTTCGAAATATGAAAGTTTGGTGTGAGAATGTCGAGAGTGGCGTCCTCTGTGTCGGTTGTAGGAACACGGGCTGCGTAGAGCAGTGTGCGTGGACTGTAGAGTAATGCGCGTGATCGATGTGTGCGTAAGATGGAGGGTTGGTACGAACGCTGGCTTGTACCGTTTGCAAAAAAAGGTTCACTTACATTAAATATTTTTATTTATTTATAAGTTTATTACACTTTTTTATTACATCACTGTATATCAGTGGAAGAATAAATTCAAATTATTACAATAAAATTTTAAACAGAAGTAATTTTATCCTTAGGCTAATAATATTGTTGGGATTTTAAAATATTACTAATTTTAAATTTAAAATTAATAATCTAAATGAGGAGAAGTAGATAATTAAATTGAATTAAAATAAGTAAATAAATAGTTACTTTTGTAAATTATGTAAAATTATTGTTCATTGATAAATGAATAAAAAGTAACACGAAATACGGGATAATGAACATTAATTTTCCTCATAAAAATCAGTAATAATTATTATCATAAAATCGTATTATTTTGTACTTACGTTAAAAATAATCTAATTTTTTTGTTGTTGCGTAATAATAGGTATTGTGTGATGTTCACAATATTATCATGAATACTGGGAATAAGGCTAAACTGATTGTACCAAACTTAGTAAAGCTAATTTCTATTTAATTATTTATCGCTTACATATTTTTGGGTAGTGAATAAACCGAATTGCCTTACTAAGTATAAATTAAAACTCATAGATTTATTTCTTATGACAATATTATATTGTTTGCTATAAGCATTAAATGCTATCTGTAAATATGAGTAGGAAATGATCCTTATAAGTTTCTTGCCACTTCTTCTTTCACGCCCACTGTAAGTTGTTGAAACGATTACGCAGTTTGGTTTTCAGTAAAGTTGTATATTTTCTTTCAATTGTATTAACATCTTCCTATTTATTTGGCATTATAATGTATTAATCACTGGACATTAAAATTGTCCAGTGCTTACAATCGACCGACAACAATTTATCGACCAGCATGGAAAGATAAATATTATAAACATTACGGTAATTCCTAAATAATAATTTTCCTTAATTTCATATAAAATGAAAATAACTTTAATATTATTGAAACTTTATATAAATAAAATTCAATCTACCCACAGAACGAAACATACTTAATGTCACTATTCAACATCCCTGTCTCTGCTGTCTCTACAACTAATCTCCGCCACCCTCCTGTAATAGGCCATCTCCTCGTTTCCATGGCAACGTGCAAAATGGCCGCGCTTCCCCCTCCCGTCGCCCGCGCGGGTATATAAACGCGCCCTCCGCTACTACTTACTAGAGCGCCAGTACCTTTTGTCGTGGGCACACGTACTTCGCGTTTTTAAATCCAAAATCTTCGACATTTCAATTTTCTATTCCCTACACATTCTTCCCGTTTATTTTAACCTCAATAAATTTTACGCTCCTTTTTATTTTTGTTTTATTTTTTTTTCTGTGTGGTGGTTGCTGCTGGCTGAATGAGGTAAGTTATGTCATATTTTAAACGTTTAAGATATGTTTTGTCAAAAATGCGCGTCACTAAATCTTTCTAACACGTGTTTGAGGGTACTTATCGATTTTCCGGCAGCTGCGGGGAGGGTAAAAATAACCACAGACCTCAGAGTGGTCCGATCGAAAAACCACCTAAGTGCAATCGCGTTAAAGTTGAAAATCGTCCACTAACGAGCACTTTGCTACCTTCGAGGTAGACGGTTCGAGGTGAAAATAATTAACACAGACACAATTAAATAAGAGTTGAATGCTTATTTCTCCCGTCATTTTAATAGTCTCGCTTGCAATTTCATTCTCAAGGGATGCTGTGGTTCAGACAAAAGTTTGAGGGAGGCAGACGAATAATTCAGCCTTTGCCTCGAATCTCCGGGCAGACATCTTTGATTTTAGAAGCCTTTACATGAAGTTCTTTAGAATCAAATCGCTTGGAGTTTTTGTTTCCTGGAGTGATAAATTATGCTTGCTCGTCTCATCAACTTTGTGATTTTAGATCGTTTTATTTACATCACTCTCAATTACTTTTGCTTTTCTGACAGTATCTCTTAAATGGTGTTCGGGAAGAGCGTTAAATTGAAAGACCTCAGTTTTAATGACAGCCTTATATTTTGACTATTATCAAGAATTTATAAGCGACAGATGATTACGCAGTATAATTAAAACTTCAGGAGCTATTTCAATTTCGCGCCATGATTGTAACTTACATTATCATATTTGGTTATATTCAAAACAAATGGGTAAGTTGGAACATATGGGTAAGTGGGTAAGGTTCAAGATTTCTTCAAGCGTTAGCCAAAAAATTTTAGTTTTACTTTTCGGATTAAGTACATTAGCTCTATTCAAGAAAAATAATATTGTTATCAAAGCCTCATTGCATCAAAAGTAATTGTGGTAACGCACGACCAGAAATAGTGAGAACCATTTCCCATCAGTAGGCAACTGAGAAACTTTTTGACAAGCATCTGAAGGTTTTTGATACGGTATAACCATTTCGATCCTAAGATGGTTATGGGCCTAAGGATATTGGAAATCTGTTTCCAGAATTGCCAGAACAACTCTGGAGATTTCATTAGTCACAGATCCTGTTGCTTCTTGAAGAAGAAACGGTTATTTTGAAATAATTCTTAGCTCCAATAACGAAAGGCCTGGCCTTCAAGCACAATTTCAGATATATTTTTACTCCATCATCAATTTGTAATATGATGTTATCACCAATCAAATCTTTCTGACTACTTACTTGACCAGCTACGGATCGGCTATCGGTCTTTTGTGTCCCTGATATCCACAGAGAGAGATCAATTACCATGAGTTGTCTCATCAACTCATCTGTTGGCTATTTATATACAAGAGAATATGCATATGAATACAGTTTTAGCAGATTTAGATATACTCGTATCATCATCATTTGCTGCATTTGCTTGCGAATTCTTGGTGTTTAGTTTTTTCCCTTCAGTCACGAAAATTGTCAAATCAGAATTGAAACTTAAGACGTGACGTAAGACATTCTAAAGCTAAAACTTAATCTAAAGCTAAAGCTAAATCGATGGAATCATATTGAGTATAAAAGCAAAACTTCATGATCAGTAAAAGTTTTTATGATTTATCGTCTATTAATTAATAGTCAAATTATTTGTCAGCAACGGTCTTACAATATCAAACGATTGCTCAATAAACATACCAACATGACGAGCAACGGAAAAAAGCAGAGGATGATGACACTGATGATCATTCATCAATGTCATCATCCTCACGTTCATCTTTACTTCGGTTCCTCGCTAAAGTTCACTTCCTCCTTCAGCTTACATCAGATTGATTAAAAGGAATAAGTCATAATCTTTGGAAACGTTAACTCTATCATTATTGCTGATAGATTCCCATTCTCTCTCACGATCACTCTTTCTTCTCTCATGTTTCTTGGCTGACGTCTTATTGACATTAGTAATGCTCCTCATGTCCAACTTACCAACAGGTGGTTTGTCCGCTCATTTTCAACTGTTTACTTAAAAAGGCACATAGAGTTTCTTCATAGAGTTTCTTCCCCATCGCTAACTTCACTGATCTAAATCTTGACCACGTTGTATCATCTATCTGACAGACTTCTTCATCCACTGTGGAACTTAATTCTTTAACTGGGACCTTCTTTAAGGTTCTTTGGTATGTAGCCATGTATACAGCTATAACATTTGACGTTGGGCGTTTTTAAACGTACGTTACATTAAAAGGGGCGTTTTAAACGTTCGTTGGTCGCCCTGCAATAGAGAGTAGAGATTTTCAACAAAAAATTAATCTTATTGTAGTTACCGTCCTCCATTTCAGCCAATGTGATCTTCTTAGTCAAAAACATGTTCGGTTGTACAAAATAATAGAGTGTTGATGTATCACAAACCGCTCGAGTGACGCTGGCGAAACGCGAGTGTGAAAGAAATTTGAGAACGCACCTTTACTTTACGGTTGTTCAGAAACGCGTGTTTGCATTTTGCACCTTGCTTTCGTGATATTTCAAACTGATACTATAATTATTGTCGTTCATCTAATCACAATAGATTTACTTTTTATACGTTTATTTCAATAAATAATTATGTTTTTAATAATATTTAACCCAGTTAATTTAATAACAAATTACATTACAAAATTTTGATTCATTAAAGCTCTCAATATTTTTAATCAAGCTCAAAGAAAGCTTTTTATAAATTTTCATATTTACATAGATATAGTATATTTCATTCGCAACCTTATTTTAATTTAATTATACAAAAATGCATTTCCTAAGATAATCTTATTAAATTAAAAAAGTTAGATATAAATATAGATATGCTAACTATAGCTTGTTTTAATAATAATTAAACATTTTAATACAAAATCTTAACATTTAATTTTGTATATTAACCTTACTTATTGTTACATTTTGAGGAAATTTAATTAATATTATTAAAAATAGCCATATTTTGTAGTTTTTTTAATTTTAATAAAAAAATTTAATTAAAAAACTTTTCCATATTAAAAATTAATATACAGAAATAGAGGCGCCAGCATCGCTTCATTTATTTAAAATTAACAACAAATGTTTTGAGGTCAAACTATTTTTATTAAATCCGTTAATCTATTTACACCAACGAGAAATATTTTCTTTTCTCTAATCGTCTTTTAAGGAACGAAAAATTCTCATCTTAATTTAACAATATGAAATCAAAATAGAATAAACTTATCAGCATTATTTATACCATTTATCTTCAAGTTAATCCAACCAAAGTTAATCTAAAAATCCTAAATTAATCTAACCAAATTAAAATATTTCAGAAAGTTTAATCAAAGTTCAACATTAAACATAGATTTTTAATAATTATTAAAAATATTTAATTTATTTTGTCGTATTTAATTATGCATTTAATATACCCAAATACATAATTAAGTAACTTTATAATTTAAGAAAATATGGACTATCCCTTTAAACCTCATTACAATATAGATAATATTATGAAATATTAACATTATGTTAAACTCTTAGTCTAAATGAAAAATTTTTCCTTAAACGTACCTAAATAGGCCAAACAAAGTTTTTAATTAAATGAAACAATCTGTATTTAACAAAACTTATTTTAACTTTTTCACTCAAATACTTTTGTTAACTTTATTTCATTTAGGTTTATGATATCATCTTAATAATACATTTTTAAGTTATGAATTCCTGTTGGTATATTAAAACAGTGTTTATCGATGTTTATAATTATTAATAATATTAATTATAATTTCATGAAAATCGTGAATTTCGTAGAACATTCGGTTGGAACGAAATTGAAATTGTTGCACTTGGGACCATTTACTTCATGCCAGTTTCTTGCCTGTTGCATACAACAAAATATGAAACAGTTAACTAATTGCATCATATTATAAACAAGTCATAACATTCTTGATCTTCATGACAACTTGCGTTTCAAGTTTTGCCTTGGTACCAGCACATACCATTACTTCTTATGCGATTCTTCAATTGAAATGTCTCTGCATTTGTAAGCTCATAATATATGAGTGCAGCGCGTGAAGGTGTTTTGACCGTACCTAGTCTTTAAAGGCGAGAAATATTGAGACAACAAAACTTGCATGCAATAATCGCATACATTCAGCTGCGTGTAAACAGTTCCGCACAATAATTGTAGAAATGCACCTTCTTAATTGCATTTAATTATTGCTCTTACATACATACATGTACAAGAAAATGGCATCATGTAAATGCATGTGTACTTGAACAAGTGACTTATCTGACCTCACAGGTCACCAATCGATTCACCCAGTAAGTTTTTTTTATGGAATTAAGATAGCAAACGAGCATGCAGTACCACCCTTCCGCTGCCGCCCATGACAACTGTGACCGACCTAGAACTAGACTCAAAGGGACTAGGATGGTTAGTCAAGTTAGTAGATGGTGTTAGAATATTAGTTGGTCAGTTTGTTAACACCTAAGTGTGAGGACAGGGACTGTTAGTGATAATTAGTCCTGTTAGATAATGTTAGTAATAGTCCAGTTACTTATGAGTCTCGTTCTAATTCGGTCACAGATGCGTTGCTACCCCTGAGGACTGAGATGGTCGCCTCTAAAAAAGTGTAACCGGCTCCACACCTTCCTATCCGGAACACAATTGTTCTTAAAACAATTATTACACGGTAGGAATGGTGCTAAGTACCGTGGCAGGTGGTGGTACAACACAACACACAAAAAAATAAGTCGAATTGAGAACCTCCTTTTCTGAAGTCTATTAAAAATTGTGCTTCAGCGTGGTCTGTCAGTTGGTAGAAAGCATTTGATTAAATAGATTAATTTATCTTTTTCTTGTAACGACATCTCAGTTCTGCAGTCGTCTTATCCTTGAAGATTAAGTCTTAATTCTATTACAGTACCTCCTTTGTTGCAATATAAAGATGTCACAATTGCCACCAGATTTCGCTAAATATAGCCTAAAATATAGCCTAACTTCAACCCTCTGTCAAGAACTGATCTCACCATTGAGGAGGCCTAGAGCAGTGTTTTTCAAACTGTGGGTCGCGACCCCTTGGGGGGTCGCGAAGCTTCTGTAGGGGGGTCGCGAGAAATCGAGAGTAATTCACTAAAAAAACAATAAAGATTGAAAAGATTGATTTATTGAAAGAGAATTTTGACAAAAGAATATACTCATAAACATTTCTATGTTTCAATACAAACAAATGAACAAAAAATATCATCCTAAGACATGACATTTTAACATGAGTTAATGCGAAGGTTGTGCTCGTTTTTGAATAATCGGATTCATATCCATCGTGGATCTGTATTTGCTACACTTAGAATGAAATCGTTTTCCTAAAATACTAATATTAAATATTGTATCGATCGATACTAATATAAAGAGGAAAGGTTTGTTTGTTTGCATTGAATAGGCTCCCAAATTACTGAACCGATTTAAAAAATTCTTTCACTGTTGGAAAGCTACACTATTCCCGGGTGACAAAGGTTGTATTATATTTTCAAAAAAAAATCGGGATCCTTAATAAAACTGCGGTAATTTAGCCCAAAGTGTAAAAAAACTGAAGAGTTTGTTTGAACGCGCTAATCTCAGGAACTACTAGTTCAATTTAAAAAATTATTTCAGGGTTAGATAGCTCATTTATCGAGAAAGACTATAGGCTACTTTTCCACTTTATACTTCCCACGGGACGCAGGTGAAACCGCTGGCAGAAGCTAGTATGTGATAAAAAAGTGAAGGGCCGGGGGGGGGGGGGCTCGTGAAATATTTTCTTATGCCAGGGGGGTCGCATCATGAAAAAGTTTGAAAAACACTGGCCTAGAGTATACTCCACCATGCTTCTCCAGTTCTAATTGATAAGAGTTCGCGGCCAACCCAAGTATTGGAAGATTTTCGTGCCACCCGAAAGCCTCCGACGTCTATTATCGATAGACAGACTGAGGTACATAGAGAGGTACAATGGGGACTGATGGCTTTGCTCTCCGAAATACGGGACCGCTAACCAAGTGTCACTAGGTGTCACCCCTTTGATGATCTAATGTCTAGATGGAACATCGAATCCGCGCAAACGTGTCAAAAAATTGTGGCCAACTCATTGGATCATCAAAGGTGTCACCCATCCAACTACCGACTGCCCGAAGTTGCTTAACTTTGACGATATTATAATACTAGGTGTTGCCCGTGACTTCGTTCGTGCATAGGTTTTCCCGCGTGAAACCCGATCCCGCAGGATAAAAAGGAGCCTATGTTGCTCCACAACCTTCTCTTTCACTCAGTGTAAGTCCCATAAAAATCCGTTCAGCTGTTTCTGAGATTAGCATGCACAAACGTACAGACATACAGACAAAATTAAAAAACAAAAAATCAGTTTTGGGTTCCCTTGCGTATACGAGTATGAAGGCCCCCCATTCTAATTTTTTGCATATATTGGCCATATACAGACAGCGACCACTTATAGTTTTATTTTCGCTGGTTTTATTATAATTATGTATAGATTACATCAAAATAATTAAACAAATATTTACAAGAAATATACAGAATATCTAATAACCCCACCTATAATCGACATTATTGTATCGTAAGTCCGATAGTTGTGCACTGCACGCAGTCTTCTTATAAATTCATTTCATCTGAGCGAGAGGCACGCGGTCGATACCACTGTCTAGCGCGTAGGGACGGGCTGTCGAGACGTGTGTCGATAATCTTGTAATTATCGATATTTATTAGGTTAGGTTAGTTCGTTACTAAATTATATATTATATATTTATATTATATTTAATTTAAACTTAATAATAACTCTTAATTTAGACTAAATTATAAGTTTAATTATGAGTTACTTTTATACAGTTTTTTACATTACTAAACAACATAGAGAAAACAATAAAAATAATGTTGTAAAAGTAATGTTCTATTTTCGAATGATGAGTGATAATTATAGTTTGTCTTTCAAATTCAAATATCATAATTATGGTGATCTTTTTGAACGTTCCTTGTCGTACGATACGGATAAGAAACAAAATGAAAAGTGTGACATTATTTAATTTTGACGATGAAAATGGGAGTGTATAGTAAACCCAATTTAAGATTGAAACGAAAGAGGCGCTGTCGGATGCATTTGACATTCATTTGACCAATCATTGCACACTAGTAACTGACAGATGAATGACCACAACGTACTTATGAATGACTTTTCGTTAGTTCCAATTTTTGCCATTTCAGAGATAAGTTGTGCGCACTGTATGCTGTTAGATCAGTCCAGTCAGTCATTGATCAGTTTTATAGCAACCAATAAGGTGCCAGTCAGGTATGTCAGCTGTCAGGTGAGATATTTCAGATGGTCGAGTGTCAGGGTTAAAGTGCAACAATATAACTTCGTTCCAATCTTCCATGGCACATGAAAAAACATCACCATCATCGTAACCCATAGCTAACCCACTGCTAGACTCGAGTTTCCCACAGTATGAGATTGAGAACAGTTCGGAGGAACCACACGATGGACGTACACAAATTGCACTCAATAATGTCGATAAAATTTTAATAGTAATTATTAGCTCCAGATAAAAACAGTGATAGACCAATGTTATGTTTAATTATTAATTATCATTACTTAGGTACTTCTGTGATAATACCTGAACACCTTACAATACTAAACGTTTGACACGATATGATGAAACACGGACGTTTGACATGTGACCGTTTACAGTGTAAATGTGAAATAGCTCTTTTACAGTATCAGTTACGGTCGAATTTCTAATGGTTGGCAATTCTCTAGTAGGTATGCAATGTATATTTCTAGTAGTAATAATGTAAATAAATATAATAAACTCAACTTAATTACAGTTATTGCACTCGAACGACCTAGATCTCGATATATTGGGACGTTTTATTCCCAAAGCCGTAAGATTAGTTGGATATAAATAAGTCTCTGAAACAGTGCAATCGATTTCAATGCGCAGGTGCCTTACTGTTCCGTGCTTATGTAAGCCTAGTACCTTCAAACCGGATAAATATGGATACGGATTCTACCATATAAAACCAGTGTGGACCGCCGAAAACCGGTTTGTATTAAGGTAGTTTTCTTACTTTAACTTTGTTTACTGTTCAATTGTTATGTGAGCCTAGTATTTTAAAACCTGATAAATGTGGATAATACCAGATAAAACCAGTATGAACCGTCAAAAACAAGTTAGTACTTTACTGTTCCATTGTTATGTGAGCCTAGTATTTAAAACCTGATAAATGTGGATAATACCAGATAAAACCAGTAAAATTGAACCACCTAAAATCGGTTAATACTTTACTGATCAATTGTTATGTGAGCCTAGTATTTTAAAACCGGATAATTATGGATAATACCGGCGAAAACTGGGAGAAACCGCCAAAAACTGGTTATAATGAATTTACCCAAAAATTAATTTACCCCACACCTTTTAGGGGATGAAATTTATAGTACACAGGGTTAAAACCGCGCATGCTAACTGCGCGGATCCATTACCGTCCATTAGCGGAATCGCTTGCTGAGGGAATATGAGTTTTTGGTTATGTCGCCGTGAGTTATGAAATAAAGTCTTTCTCTGCGTAGCTTCACCTGGTAAATTTATAAAAAAAAACACCTGAAATAAGTTATCATTCCTTTCCTTATTCATGTCCTTTCATTTGCTACCCATAGTGCTACTTTCCTTGGCAGCGCCACCCTTCACATGACACCCATGACCAGCATTTCTATCCAGAACACAATTGCTGTTAAAGCAATCATTATGGCAGTAGATATGGTACTTAGTACCGTGGCAGGCGGTGGTACTTTCCCGGGTAAACTCTAGGCTCTTACCACCAATTAAAAAACTTATGCCCTCTTTTTCATTTGCGGGCGCCATTTTGAAATGTAATGTAGCCGATATCAGTAACACAATTCTGAGGACTTTGTCAACACATGTGTCCAAAACCATTCAGCAGTTTGGGCTGAAGGGCGTGTCATAGAATGGACATACTAACATACATACTTGAAAAACATGACCCTCCTTTTGACCCTATCGGGTAATAAATTAAGCTCGCAGCCCGACGACTTTTATCTTTCGGATCGAGTGAGTTAAGCAACAGCGAGTGTGTATGGGTGACTGCTCTCGGCAAACAATTCTTGAGCGCTTCCAAACTTCCAAGGGCAAAAGCTGTCAGTCTCACTTGTTATTGTTCAGCTTTCGGGAAGTATTTAAGCCTTTCGTGACAAAAAATCCTCAACCAATCCTCACTAAAGCGTGGTGAAGTATGACTCTGTCTCTAGCCTCAGAGAGACCCTTGTTTCGTCATGGGTCATTAATAGGTCGAAGCCAAATAAAATTGTACACACTATGGAACTACACTCAACACACGAGAATTCAAAAGACACAAGAAGACCTGTTGACTTATCCAGAGACAAGCAAATTTAATGAAATAAACGTCAAAGTCATATTTTCTACACCAAGATTAAACTTGATTTAACGATTACGGGGAGAAACAATATTGAGACTGGCTGTTAGAAGATAAAAGTTAAGCAATTCTAAAGATCAAAATCCGACAATTACCCCATCAGAAATCCAAGCCGGGCCAAAACAAAAACTTCCGCATTGCTTGTCCCTCTAATTATCTCCAAGTAATTATACGGCTACCCTCAATTTTCAAGCAATTAACCAAGATGATGGACTTTCTCACTTATTTAAGGTAAGAAGATTACTGGATAAGTTAATAGTGACGCCATTAGGAAAGTTTCCAGCGTAATCTGAGCTCGATCTAATTTAGCTTATTTGATGAAGGCTCGTATTTACGGTAATAGGCAACGTGATGATGAATAGTCATGGCATCTTTATTTGTATAACTGGCAAACGAGCAAGCGAGCCACTTAATGGTAAATTACCAAAGGTATCACAGGAACAAGGTGAAGGAAGTCATAGCTCACGACCTCCCAGCCGTTTCGAATAAGCGAGCAGGTGGTATCAAACCAGTCCAGTTTCAGCCTTGCCATACATCAGGGACTGACTACTATTGCTTATGACACCCTGAAGAGCTGGCATGAGATTTGGGTCAAAATTCTTGTTTATCCCAATGCTAAAATACCTTTTCACCTTTAGACATTATGAGGAACTTTATGGTGTGCAAGTTTCCTCTTGGACGTCTATTGTCACGATTTCTCACTAACCACCATAAGCGTAGAATCTGGAAGACTGTTTTATAATCTTCTGACTAAATTGAATAGATATTACTTTAACACACTTTTCCTAATCAAGAAAACAATTTCTAATAATATAACCAACTAGCTTTGCGTCTATGACGTTGAAGAGCATCATCATCTTTATGGACAGGTCCGTAGGTCTTTGAATAGCTCTCACTTTCAAGTTAGGGAACACGCCTGCTCTGTCAATCTTCTAATTTTTGCTCTCCTGAAATGACGTGGGCTCTGGGATCTCTCTCTATGGCCGAGCCTTAGTACCCATAGTATTTCTCTTGGAGCGTCCATTTCCAACAAATTTTTCGAACCTAACTAGGTACAAATCAAATTATAAGTGTAATTTGCAGTATATTAGGATCAACTCGTACTAGTGCAAAGTTCATCCTTATTTTCATGTTTATAAGTTTTTCTATCAAAATAAACCAAGACAGACGGACCAAGACTGACGGATGCAACATGATTTATATTATGGAAATAAGAGTAAATATCCATCATGAAATTTAAACTTTAAATTCACCTTTTCAATTTAACTTCTAAATTAATAAAATAAATAATGTCTGAAATATATCTGGTTAGCTTTGTAGCACAATTCCATTGTCAATTAAATCAAAGTATGTGCAAAATTTCAAATATAAGAAAATTAAAAGTAAGGGTCAGAAAAAGAGATACTGACTACAACACTAACAACTAAAACCAAAACAACTAAATATTGCAAGTGCAAAATAAAAGCGTGTAATAACTATCTTTAAAAAACCGACTTCAACGTACATACTTATGACTAAAAAAATACTTGTCAAATGTTGCTCAAATTTAAAGGCAACCACAGGACAAACACTAGCTTTTGAATAAAAAGAAGAATTATCAAAATTGGTTCACTGAGTAAAAAATTATGAGGTTAAACGCATAAAAAAATAAAATCAAATTGGGAACTTTTTGAAGTTAAAAACATTTAAAATGAAACGTATGCTTCGTTGCATTTTAACTGCGCTGTATGAGTTGAGCCTTAGGTCGATCTAACACAACGCTATTTTTGCAAGCGCCTAGGATCTTGTCTATGCGTCGCTCGTGAGACGACGCCCTATATATTTACCAAGTTCCGCACACGAGGCGACGAGTCTACGATGCGTGCCTGTCAGATAACACTGCAGTGTCGCCGAAGGCACTTCTCACACTACGCTATTTATTAGCTACGCGACTGCAACACAATCCAAATTCAAATTCAATCCAAATTCGCTGTATCTGACACTGTTCACTGACAAGAGACGCATCATAGACGCGTCGCTTTCATACATTGACAAAATCCGAGTCGCTTGCACATAGCGTTTTTTTTAGGGAATTAAGATAGCAAACGAGCATGCAGCACCACCTTCCGCTGCCGCCCATGACAACTGTGACCGACCCAGAACTAGAACTAGCGTTGTGTGAGAAATGCCAAACTGTTTATTGTGTCGGAGTCGCGTAGCTAATAAGTTGCGTAGTGTGAGAAGGGCCTTAGCGCTTCGTATGCCAATCAACTCGAGGAAGATATTACCCGTAAAGTTGTGTCTCCAAGGATATTCGACCAAACTTAGGTAAGTCTTATCCCGGGAATAAAAACATTAGTTACTCTAGAGTTAGGAAACTTTTGCCTTTACAAAATATTAATCTGTTAATCCATACTTATGTTGTAAATGCGAAAGGAAAACTTTTTCATGCTCAACCCTCGGTTAGGAAAAATTTAACATGGAGATAGTTTAAGACCCAGGAAATGATATGCATAGTGTAACTAATCTTATAGAATCAATATTTAAGATAACTTTTAACAAAATAGATCTGACTTTAACGCTAGAAAAGTAAAAATTGGTTCAGTTAAACGTAATATTCCTAAATCCTTCTCCTAATTCTGATAAACACAATGCTGAAAACCGTATCAAAATCGGTTCAGCCAAAAAATATGCCTAAAACCTTCTTCTAAGTCTGACAAATACTATGCTGAAAACCGCATCAAAATCGGTTAAACCAAACGCGAGATAATCGCGCACAAATATACACACATACATACATACAGGTCAAACTGATAACCTCCTTTTTTGAAGTCGGTTAAAAATATTAGCTTTCTGCACCTTTTCATACAAACTTTAACCGTGCCAAATTTCATACTCCATCCGCATTTTAGTAAAATCGGTGCAAAGTATTTGTTCAACATCTTCTTCTATATATACATAATAAAACTGTAAATGATCGCTGTCTATACATGGCAAATGTGTCAAAAAATATAATGGGGGGCCTTTATATACGCAACAGAACACAAAACAATGTTTTTTTTAATTTTGTATGTTAGTCTGTATATTTGTGCACACTAATCTCAGAAACGGCTGAACGAACTTTTATGGGACTTTCACTGGGAGATAGAGGAGGTTGTCGAGCAATATATGAGCCTTTATCACGGAAATCCCGTGGTATCGAGATTCACGCGGGAAAAACTCCTATACACGAACGAAGTGGCGGACAACAGCTAGTTTAATTTAATAGATGTCTGAGGGTCTTAAATCAATTAAATTCTGTCATCCGCTCCCATTATTTTAGATTTTAGTTATACGTCTCCGACACTTCACGGAAGTATTGTGCCACTAATTTTATAAGACAGAGACACTGGCCTTACTAATGGACAGTAATTTATTTGAAGTGACTAGAGAGGTAGTGACTTTGAAGATTTTGAGGAAAAATTACACAGTTCTGAACGTAAAATGAATTAGTTAGATACTAATAAAATTTTAAATTGACTTCAAACTTCTATCATCGCAGATTATACACATTTACTTTTATGGATACTCGTAAGAAACATAACAGCCATGTTATAGTACAAAAATAAAATGGTGTCTCCCTAGCCATCCATAATTATTCCATTGAAAGTTTTTATAACGTCATACATTCATGTTAATCATTTAATTAGCTTCATAACTGTATATTTCTCGTTGTAGGTATATATTTTTTACTAATAAAACCGGCTTCACTTTAAATAACAATTTTGTTCGCGCTATACTCAGAAATTACTAAACCAACTTAGATGCGGCTTTCACTGATGTATTGTAATTTGGATAACATTAACATGTTATATTAAGCTTTTAAATGGCGGAAACCAAACGTTTAAACTGGAAGTAGGTACTCACGGCACATATTATATATATATAACGATAATCCTGACTTTCCTTTACAATATACTATATACTAAGTATTTGTTTTAATCAAACCGGTACACTATTAAAATAATATTTAAATAAGAATTCCGTGTAATGCATGACATGATCGATTGCAATAAAACCAAAATTAATTTTACGACTATCGATAAGCACACCGTACATCACTATAGCTAGAACTTGTTTGTGTGCGTTTTAGAATGATTACAAGGGTGCTGTGTCGCTCATTTTTCATCTACCCGGTGTACGGTGTACCCTACTGCGGGGAATCACCTTTGTACGATATGGTTGAACATCGCTTCGAATATCCGATTGGTCTGGAAACTAGTCTCGATTTAAGGCGACATCGCTTCAAATATCTTAACTGATTCAAACGAAACCGTTCTGAAAATTAAGGTATTTGCCCTAGTATTACAAGTAGTTATGAATCCACTTGCTACGAAACTAAAACTATTTGCCTCACGATTAAAACTCTGAACAGAGCTCTCAGCAATAGGAGGAAGACAAAATTATTTTCCTAACACTGCCCCGAGATAAATCAGCCCCTTCATCCATCCTCTTTAAATAGAAAGGGTGGCCCCCTCACCTTTTAGCAATTTGCGAATCACCAGCTCAAGGGTGGTGCTGTCTTTTATTTTATTGCGTATTACCGAAATACTAGTTTGTTCGACACCTAATGATTTACAAAATTATTTTTAAGCTGTGTTACCTTTGATGATCTAATGTCTAGATTGAGCGTCGCCCTACAATGAAAATAAAAATAAATAAGGCAACAATATCAAGCATGTGTGCGTGCAGGCGATGTTTTACACGTTCGTCTATTGTCTATCATTGTATCATTGATCACGCACGATCAATGATACAAGGATATAAAAATTTTGGCCAACAGTTGGCTACAAGTTTTTTGACACGTTGGCGCGGATTCGATGTACCATCTAGACATTAGATGATCAAAGTGTTTTACTTGGCTTCTTCTTCTCTTCTAGGCTTCTTTGCGTAATCTTATCTTATATTTATATGTATAATAAAACGGTAACTGTCGCTGTTTGTGCTCGCTTATTTCAGAAACAGCTGAACGGATTTTTTTAGGACTTTCACTGGGAGATAGAGGAAGTTGTGGAGCAACATATAGGGTTCTTTTTTCCCGGAACTCCCGCGAGATCGGGATTCACGCGGGAAAACTCTTATACACGAACGAAGTTGCGTGCAACAGCTAGTATTTATTATACTACACTATATCGGGCAATGTCACACTTTTTGAGCAAGGTCACATTTTTCTGGTCAAGGGTCGCAAAGGACCATAATAATATATAAAAAATCCACCGGTTAAGTATGTAAAAACCTGCATGGTTAAGCTGGTTAAGTATGTATAAAACCTCATAATTTTTTATTTCAAATTACCATCATCTTAATTTTACCCACTAAGTAATTCAAAGTAAAATAGTTCTTTTCATTTTCGTATATTAAACGGAATTCACTTGTTTATTCAACTCAACCACTGCTGAATTTAAGACTGCATCAATAAAAAATCTAATTTCAACAAACCCTGAAATGCTTTAATAATCTCTGAATTACGCAAATACTACAATGCTACAAAAATGTCTTATCTCATTTATAATAAACATAAACTCCACAACAACCTCCATTTCTTTTTACATTCAAAAATAAATAATCTTTTGAGATTTTTCGGGGTATCGTGGAAAGCATTGTATGATTTCTTTTTAAATACATTCTATAGCCTCAAATGTACGAATCACTCACTGTTTTTATTATCTGTACTTCTCCACAGATAAATAATTGTAGCATGATTGATTTGATTTGCGCGCCATTTTGTATCTGCAATTTTTCGCGCCTATTTCAATAATTTGAAAAGTTATTGTTGGTTATAGAAACGCTATTATTGAAGCGTAATTATTGTTAATACATGTTTCATTAGGAATAGATAAATTATTCTTTCTGTTCTTTTAATGACATTTCCGATGAAGTCTTTTAATGGAAATTGAATTAAAATTCCAATGAATGTACAGTTAGGTACCAACATTCTGAATATGTTGAATTATTTATATGAAAGTCTGAAAAAGCGGTAAATGAACTTCATTCGAAGAAAAACCCGGTGACTGAACTAGCCCAATCTTTAATTTCCGGTTTTAAAGAATCTTTTGTAAAATACAGAACTAATAAAAAAGGTCAAGAGGACAGCAAATAATATGTTAAGAGGCCGGCATTTGGTTAAACAAAGCAACCTTACCGCAATATTAATGACTGCTCTGCCAGACCTTTATTTATTTGTTTGTAGTTAATGAATTTTTGAGTGGGATACCTAAATGCTTTGTTTATCTTTTCGACCGCAGCCATTTTTGTCTGCGGAATTTAATTCAAGATGGCGCTGATTTCAATTTTGCAATTCCGCGTTTGAAATGCTAATGGAGATAATTGAATAAAAAAAATGCGTAAGTATCGTAGAAAAGTAGGTTGGAAAGAGTGATATTAATACATTGTGACTGACACTTGAACATCTGACACTCAGACCAATAAACTATAGACGGAGCGCCAGGAACAAGAGTGAAGCCAGCAAAAAGTAAGCCTAGCCTTGTGTACACACGGCGGCACTCGCACCAATACGAAGCTTTGTGTTCTTAATAATAAAAAATGAATGAAGTTTTGTGTTCCAAAAAATTAAGTTGAAGAAGACAGTTCAAATTGCCACATAGGGCGTTCTATTGGTTTCGATGAATGCTTTCGGCTTACTTTTGCCAGCTTCACTCTTTTATTCCCGGCGCTCCGTCTATACTTTATTGGTCTGAGATCTGTCATACTTCAGCTAACAGCTGACTTACCTGGCCTGACAGCTGGTATCTTATTGGGTGTAATTCATAGAAACTGAATGACCAAGAAGCGCGCATCCATATAAGTTCAGCCAATAGCATTCATTCCCATTTCCGTCACGCAAAAATCTTACACTTTTTATTTTCTAGCTTCCATCGGTACCGTGTGATAAGAGATTACGTTCAAAAATATAGTTCGTTGATATGGAACAAAAAGCAGTCGGACTGTGAAGCTTTTTTGAAGCCAGTTAAAAAAACCTGACGTATCTTTGCGTATACTTGGCTAAAATCAAATGAATAACGTGGGCTCACAGTTCAATTTAGCTTTAAAGTAACATTTACACACTTAAGGCATTTTAAATTCCCGTCGTCAGTCTACAATGAACCCTAATTACAAAAGCAGATACCTGACATTTGTCTGAGTTGCCAATAAAAAGAATTTTGTATCGAACTCGTACGGAATATAAGCTAAAAATACATAAGAGCATGTAGGTAGTCATACAATTACGGTTTAATTGTAGCTCTATAGTAACTCATTCACCATGAATATTGTCTATGTCTGAATGGCAGTACAATCAAAATACTAGGGGTGATTGTAAATTAAAAAACTATCTGCAAAGGTACCCTTTACATAGGGTTGCCAACTACTTTTTACAATAAAAAAAGTTTATTTAGGTCTCAGAAGAAAATAATAGACAGTATTTTAGAAAAATAAGCAGTGTTTCATTTAGGTACTTAATAATAATAATAATAACGCTTCACACTCAAAGCCCCACACTAGGATTCCCTGTGTCGTGGGTGCCTTGGACAACACACAAGACAAGGACACACACCCAGACCGAGAACGGAAATTTAAACTCATCATTCAAATTGCCGCCTCGCTGGGAATCAAACCCAGGACCCTCGGAACAGCGAAGTTAACCATTGCACCATTCGGGTCGTCAATGTTCGGTAATGTTTTAAATACATCATTTTTAGAGATTCTTACACAATTTATTAGTTTTTTTTTTCTTTTTTTTGTAAATTTCATATACCATTATTTGTCTTATACCTAAGTGTTAAGCATTTTAATGCTGAACAGTAGGATTTTGTATATTTTTTTGTAGCAACAGTAAAGAGTATAATGTAGCGAAAAGCAGTATAATACTGTTCTTTACAGTATAGTTGGCAACCCTACCTTCACAGCGACGCACGCTCTGAATAGCGCGCCATAACGTCGGCCATTTTGATTCACCTTTACGTTTGCCGTTTCGCGCGGCATTTCGCGAAATGTCAAATTGTGGGGTGACTGTTTGTTATTTTGGAATGAAGTGTGTGCCTTGATGCCTTATTAATTGCTACCCAGCTTTTGGTTTTTAAATCCTTTTTTACTGTGAATTTAATTTAAAATATTGTTTGCTTTGAATTGTTTATATTGGTAATTTTGTACACCGGTGAGGGAACTTGAGGGAACAAAAATTTATCTGACAACCGTCATAAGTTATAGGTAACAAGATCCCATATTTAAGTTGACAGTCCCGTTTTTAGGTCTGTCACGGTGTCCCCAAAGATCGGTCCAGGACGCAAAATAGAGTGGGACCGTGGGACCATGTTCCGTCGTGATTTCATGATTTCCTTAAATTTTTTGCGACGGTTCAAGGTTGCGGTTTCAAAACGATAAATCACTCAAAGGAACAAAATAAACCACGACAAACAACTCACTGACAAGGAATTTACGAGTGACGCTAAGAAAGTAAGTGCTACCAGTAAAACAAATTAGTTCCATGAGCTTACCACAATGTGGTGAGGTTTTCTATATTCCTGGTCTACCTTTCCTTAGTGTAGGTACTTATGCAGTTGTAAATGTTCACGAATGGATGTTGACGAAAACAGACTATAGATCCGTATCGAGACGAAAATAGGTAACTTTAGTCTTATGCAAAAGAGTGATAACTAGTCTGTCACTAGCCTGCTAGATAATATTATGATATTATCTATGTACGATCAGGCACCTTTATCTAATCACGGAAATCCTTACGGGATAATTTTCAATTCCAACTGACATTTTCAAATATTGCAACAAATGCCTATCAGTAATTATCAATAAATAAAAATGGTTTTACTTTATAGATTTATTACCAAATTGTTACATAGCACGGTTCTGAATTTCCGAAACTGCAAGCTCATTCCTTCTCAGGTTTCTTCGTTTAAATATCCAGCCGGAATCTTTCAAAATTGCTCACAAAATTATAGGAACGACTATAAATTTAGCATTCATGCTATTCGGCGCTAGATGGCGTTGTTTCACTAAAATAGTTTGACAATTCCATCCCGCATAGTTTAGGGACTAGCGACATAGTAGGTAGTTTGAATTTATGCCAAAATATGGCGATAGACATTTCGACGGCAAAGTTCATCTTAAACTTCGGTTTGGTTGCCGTAGATTAAACTTTAGCTACATTGTCTGGGAGGTAAGCCGGGTTCACTAGAATTGCGGTTGACTTTGATGTCAAAAACGTAATGTTAATAAATAGATATGAAACGGAGGCTTTGTCCGAGCAGCCCTTATCTAACATGGAGCTGTGTTGGATTTAGAAATTAATAATTAACAATCCTTTTTAAGATAACTATGGAAGATAATACATTGGATCTGGAATCTCGTATATTTTATCAATTATAATTGTGATAGTCTGTATAGAAGATTGTTACATATATAAATCTAGCGGTTTCGTGTTTCGAAAGATACGTTTAAACTTTGAATTAGCCATTTACGACACTACACTTACGCCTCCTGCTTTAGATTTTATTTAAATAATTCTTTAAAAATCATAAACCGCAAATGATAGCATTCCGATTCAAAATGTTCATCGACAAAAATGAAAATACGCGGCAAGTTATACAACGACTGCGTACGCCATTTTGAACCGTGTTGACATTTCCGCGCGTCAAATGTCAGATTTGGCGCCGAAACCGATAGGGTATGAATGGCAGCTTTTATTACTTTTTCTATAGAAGATGATATCGCTTTTGGTTAATGTTTTTGTAATATATAACATATTTTTAGCGGATCCATAACATATATCATTTGAACGCAACGCTGTGCCTTGTGTTTATATAATATGACATATAATTATATATTTATAACATTTTATTACTGACTCGAGTTTGAAACAACAAGCATATAGGTTTTAGGTTATGAAAATTTGTACTCAAAAACCTCTTTTTTAACATTTTCTAAAGTTGGGTTATTAGACTTATATTATCACCTTATATTTACCGTGTACCACCGGTTCCTTTGAATCTTGGGGATCAGTCCGAAAATATTTGCAAGCCTTTTTCTTTCTTATGAAAAAGCTACCTTTTCAGGTTTATTAAAATAGTTATCAGCGTCCAACGATCCAAAATAACAAATGAAACTTAAAAGCACCAAAATGGACGAAGTTTCCTTGAGCTCAAAACATTAAAAAATACATTTGTTTTTGCTTCAGTTTAAGTATATCACTACATAGTATAAAACAAAGTCGCTATTTTTGTCCGTCTGTTTGTTTGTTTGTCTGTTTGTCTGTTTGTCTGTATGCTTAAATCTTTAAAATTACGCAACGGATTTTGATGCGGTTTTTTGTAATAGGTAGAGTGATTCAAGAGGAAGGTTTTTATGTATAATACATGCATATATTCCCACGAGAACGGGATCCACGCGGGTGAAACCGCGGGCGGGCCGCTAGTTATTTATATAAAATTCTCGTGTCACAATGTTAGTTACCTACTACTCCGAAACGGCTTTACCTATTTTTACCAAATTTTATATGCATATTCAGTAGGTCTGAGAATCGACTACTATCTATTTTTCATACCCCTAAGTGATAAGGGTTCACCCTTAACATTTTTTTGGCAAAACAACGTTTGCCGGGTCAGCTAGTATTATTTATAATTATCGCTGTATGCGATATTATTTAGCCATCATTCTTTACATTAAGAATGAAAAATACTAAAACTCATAACACCAATTACCGCATACCATAACTCCAATCGAATCACAAGCTGTGAAATTTTAAATTCATTTATAAATCAAATTAAAACGATGAAACCAATCAACACGTACTTGACGGCTGATTCGATCGCTACGGGTTTCATAATGATACGTAATAAGCGTTCGCAAATGAAACGAACAACAGCAGATATCAGATTTTGATCACGGCGCATTTAACAGGCGGGCTCTGTACCAGCTTAATAAATGGATGGATTTTTCGTTTGTATCGTGAAAACGGGAAGAAACGGATTTGGTGATTGGATTGGAAAGAATTTCGGTCGCTTCTGATGCTTAAATACTTCATCATTATCATCTCAACCCATCATAGCCCACTGCTGAGCACGGGTCTCTTCTCAGAATGAGAAGGTTAAGGCCATAGTCCACCACGCTGGCCAACTGCGGATTGGTGGACTTCACACACCTTTGAGTTTTGCGAACTCTCTGGTATGCAGGTTTCCTCACGATGTTTTCCTTCACTGTTTGTAGAAAGTGACATTTAAATGCTTAAAACGCATATGCAACGCACACCAAAAGGTAAGAGGTGCATGCCCTGGGATTCGAACCCCAGACCCTCCGAATAGGAGGCGGAATTCTTAACCACTAGGCTATCACCGCTATTCATACCTATACCGCTATAAATACTTATCATTGTCTTTATTAAATGCTTTGTATATGTATATGTGCTCATATGCCCAGCTCATATTCATATTCATATTCTTTATTGCATCATGCGTTACTATGAGGTGTTACAAGTATAGAGTACAGAAACAGCATGAACCCTGAAAGGGCGTTGCAATGTAAGGATAAACAGCATAATATATTGTCATTGAATTAAATATTAGAATCGTACAATCAACATGAAAATAGGCTTTACAATTTAAAATTCAAACAAAAGTTTACACAAAATAAAATTAAAATTAAATAAAATTAAAATGAAATTTGGAATCAATGTAATAAAATGAGATCAACATAATACGAATAAAAGTAGCGTAGTGTCGTTCTTAAGCCAGATTTAAGGTCGGTAGTCACATTGATCGCTAGTGGCAAAAAATTCTTAAACTTTTCCGTATCTCGAAGGATATAATATAAGGCCGTTGTTCCCAATCATGAGTAGAGAGCAGTGGTTTGGCCATGTTGCGGGGTTTCAGATTCAAAGCGTATTGGAGTAGGGTCTCTCAATGATAAGCAAATACCCGTACTCAATAGTTGGCCATTAACGGGTTAAAATTAAAACCACGGTTATCCTTTACACGTGATTATATTTTTCTGAATCACCAATAAAAAAGTCGAATATATTATCCCCTTTACTATACAATAGGTATTTGTATAACTGAATTTGAGTGTCCTAATAAAAGATTTAAAAAAAATCATCGCTTTAGTACACACTTAATTAAAATGATAGAATAGGTACTTAAGAAATGTTTTAATTTCATGAAACTCGGTAGTTATTACCTTTTTACAGAAAAGTTACGGCTGCCTAGATTGACAGTAAAAATCTTAATCAAAAATGTATTTGAGAACAAATGACTCCAATCGTTACTGATTTTTTATTATTTAATAAAAAAAAACAATTTTATACTCAACACGAGAGCTTCTTCATTTGTTTACGTACTACTACTAAGACACTACTCGATGTATTTTTTGTTCCTCTTGATTCTGTATAACCAACTTTTAAGGAAACCCTGCTATATTAGTGTTTAAATTATTCTCCTACTTTATACGTCCTTTAAGTAATATCACTGTTTTGCTAGAACAGTACAGCTATACTTTGAATTTCTTCTGTCAATCACAGGTACCACAAAATTCAAGGCGGATATGATTTTTACAAAAACACTAATGATTAGAAATAATAATTTTCGACATCAATAGGCGGGTATGCATTAAATATATCACTTAAACTAGGAATAATGGAAAAGAGTGTACTTACATTTACGGAATTTATAATCAACTGTAAATTTTATCTAACAATGCCATCTAGCGTCGAGTAATAAAAATGTTTGAACAAAACATTCTGTACATTCGAAATACAATCTATGTCAATTATTACATAACATAAATACATTAAATTTCTTATGTATCGTAATCTTTTACTAAATAACTTAAAAATTTAACTATTTCGCATACATAATTATATGATGAAATTAAAAAAAAAAAAACAAAAAAAGGCAAATCAGCCTTTAACGGCACGCTACAAGAGTATTACAAAAATAGGCAACTTCATGTTTATTTTTTAAAAAGTTTGGAGGCGCCGGGTATCGATCCCGGTACCTCTCGCATGCTAAGCGAGCGCTCTACCATCTGAGCTACGCCCCCGGTAGAAGCATTGGTCGAAATTATTTAACATATTCCCAGCGTTATATACGTACCTGGCACCTTTCTCAGTTTCTTTAAAATTATAATAGGTACGTAAAATACTAGTTAACTAATATAAGTATGTTATAATTGCGTATTAGATCATTTTAAATTCCTTCGAATAGAGGTCAATCCAGATGACTTATAGTCGAGGTAATGGAATGACAAAACGTTTGTATCAGTATTTTTATCCGCATATTAAAATAAAACAACGAAAGCACACTCAGACTTTGATTAAAAAGAAAATTTTGAAAACTATTTAATCTATAAATATATCTATATAAATAAAAGTATGTATAGATGTAGTTATTAATAGCAGATCACTTAAAAATAAACTTTACCTACCCTAAAAAGAGATTGATATTTTCTTGGAAAGCGATTTTAAAGCAGGCACTATTATAGTATTTGGAATTCTAAAGAAATAGGTACTTTAGGTAATACAAGTAGTTTCAAACCTTTTGAAAAACCAACTTTACTGTCTATATTAATTTAAGCTAATTAGGTACCATGAGCTGCGACGCCTACGACAGGTCAATATCATGCTGATCGTCTGCAAAGGAGACCAGCAACTTTCTTAAGGACCTTGGGCCTGGAATATGAACATGCATGAGACATCGCTTTTTACATCGAGGATATTGTTACCACATTGTGCATATTCCGTTTTTACGGAAAATGATGGGAATAATGAAATATAGTCGTCTTACGCACCGCGCACACATAATATCTTGAAATTATATTTTTTTAATGATTATGATGTAAGTAGATTTTTAAATATGAAATGGATGTATTAAAATATGCAAGATTATTGGAGGGTATTGAACAAGCTGTTCGCTCCAGGCCCAAATCTGATGTTCTTCTTTGTCAGGTAGGTATTACCTACAATACAAGGAATAGCAAAAAATTATGTCTAGAGAAAAGGAATGTGATTTTATTAAACATTAAAAAACTCACATCTTGTTTGAGTTATATTCCTGCGACTAATTCCTCTTCACATTCGCGTTGTGTAAAAACTCTTCAATTATAAATACCCACTGCCCTGATATCGCTAATTAAAGCCAGCAGTACCCTAGCCTATACACAGAGTAAATAAATTAATAGCGACTTAAAATTTTATTAACCTCTCAAATGCGAACTCTATCGAACTGCTATTACAGAAACGGATATTGCCAACAAAATAAATCGCACGCAATTCCAAAATCATTGAGAAATTTTGCACAATTAACCAACTTTGAATTGACGTTATTGACGACAGTTTTTCAGAAATCAATTCCAATATGAACCGTCGATAGTACTCTGTGTTAACAGTACTTTAACGTATACAACTTTTGCGTTCGTTTTTATCGATTTTAATTGGTTTCGTACGATGTTTGCTTTCGAATTGTACTTGACGTATTAGTTGGGTATTACGTTTCTTTTACGGATATAATTCACGTTTGTTTACGACATAAATCATTAATTATATTGGAATTATTTCGATGATAATTCATTTACAATAATTAAAATTAGCGCCATCTGTTAGTGAGTAGCATTAAACAAAACAAACTAATATAAAAACGTAAGTTTATTTTCAGGTAAAAATATATTTTCAATAAATTAATACACATAATACTGCTACTATAAGTACGAGCCTATTCCATAAAATTAAATATAAAACACTTCAATTTCCTTTATTATAATATATTCCAAAATATTTTATTTTTTTATGTTTTACCTAAAAATCCAATCAATATGGCCGCCACGCAAATGTAATTCATGAAATATTTTTGTTACAGGCACTCAACCCGCTTAACCCGCTCGGTAAGTACTCATGCTCTTTCAACCGTTATCGGATACACTTACAAACATTTTTTATATATTTAAACAACCCGAAACTGCTGTAGTCACTTGTGAAGTCAAAATGCGTTTTGAATTAAATATGGCGGCGTTGCGTTGCGTGCTGAATTACTGTGGAGCCCGTTAACGTTATATTTATTAACGCGTGCTTACAACTTAACGATAATCACAATATGAATTTAATAAAGGCGGGTAAATACGTGTCATTTACTAAATTTTCGCGCGCTAAATATCCACACAACCATCTATTGTATTCATTATTTGCCCTCGTTTCGGGAAACGCTTAGTTAATGTTTATTATAGTATAATGTTTGGAAGGGATTCTTTATAATGGTGTGTACAGATTATGTAACAAAACATGTTATAAAACATAGTTAAATAACATGTTTCACAAATGTGGACGCTATGTGTTACAAAAACAAGTTATACAACATGTTATTAGTTTTTGCAACAATGTTATATGCTATACTTATTTTAAGAAATGACACGCATTGAATTGTTATACAACAATGTTGTTTTAATGTGTACGGTCTTGTAACATGTTTCATTGTTAGACAACAATGTTAGATAGTGTGGACGTGTTATAAAACAGAAGTTATATAACATGTTGCATAATCTGTACGCACCATTATGGACGCGTTTGTAATTAAATAGTTACATAAGGCTACCGCAAGCTTTTTACAGTACACTATTAAAAATCTAATTTATAATTTACTGTTATGGCATTAACAAATACTTTCAATCAAAGCATTTCCCAAATATTTTCTATGTACTGACACTGATCAGTGTACAGTTTTATTTATACCATTTAAAGCTTTATATTCGTCTATAAATATAAACAGAATAATTGCATTAAGTCACACAGATCAATAAAGGTGAATTGAAACAGCTTAAATTACCAAAAAAACGCGCTTAAAGCAAACTCTTTTACACGAAACTGTAGCGGAAATGCTATCATTGAATCCTTTATCTAACATATACATTAACATGGTGAGAATCACTACAGTTAACACATAACAACCCGCTCACCAACCCTTCACCCTAATATAACAACATTTGGGGCGAACATAACAATTTTACATTACCGCGGATTTCAGGTCGTCATTGAAGTCCGCAGTTTTATCGAGCACTCATTTGTGAAGCTAAATCTTTTTACACAGTCATTGGTGGGTTTGTTAACTGTATAATTTATCATAAACTGGAATTATAAACGAACTTTACAAATAGGATTTCATGAAATTATTAGAGTTTTTTCTTTATGGAAGATATTTTAGTAAAATTTTGTGAGAATTTACAAACGCAACCGATCCCTTTACAATAGTAGTTAGAATGTTTTGTCTGTTATTCTGTGCGTTTGTTCCAGTTCTTTTCAAAATATAGTTATAACTATATAGTATACAGTTCAAAATATACTTGTAAGTGTGATATTTCCTCGTATACTGCATGCTTGAGGTGTGATGGGTTTCTTGAAGCTAAGGCGGATACTAAACGTTGTGTAGTAAGCCATTGTTAGATTACTAAAAGTTTATTTATCGTGTCACTGAAAATTCTCGTCTTCACCATTACCACTTGTAAAGAAAGTTTTGAGGAGGTAATTTCTATTTGTCAGCTCATACAGAAATGAATAAATAAGTATCATACTAACCTCTTGTCACTCATTCGTAGACCCCAAGCTTAGACAATATACAAGCCAACAATGTTGCTTTTAACTAAATAGTAGGTATAAAGTAGCGTTATTTATAATGCAAAGGGTACGGATGTGATAAAATTGCGGATCTCACAGTCGCTCGGATGTGATATTGGCAAGTTTATGGTAGTTCTGTACATTGAAACAACAATTTAACGTGTTTAATGTGTAACACAGTGTTTTAATACGATAAATTTAAGGGTTTTATCACATTGTTAATTGAAAAAATATTATTGTAATTGTAATTATAAATCAGTAACTTACACATTAACGAATATTCTGTTTAAATGTAATAATCAATTTAAATTCTTAGTACCTTACACAAAACATCTCGTTACCTTTTAGCGTAGATATTATATTTGCGGGGCACAAATTAAGTCTTTAGTTTATTCTAGTTTTTTAATTAAGAAAGGTCATCAAATTACATCATTATTTAGGTTTCTTAATTATAACTATAAAAAATAATATGTTTGGTATGTTTATATAAAAAATTCTGACAGAAATATTGTACTAATCTTAACTGTATGTATATAATTATGTGAGTAAATAAGTGAAAAGTAGATCCTTTAAACTCATAATTTACTTTCATTTCTATTCAAAGCTTATCCGAGCCTATAAAAAGCTTAGTAAAAAAGAATTCATTTGTTGCACAACATAAAATAAAAAAATACAAAAAAAATGCTACCAAATATATAAAACAAAAAAATACACGGCATTTTAGCAGCCATACATCCGCTCATTTGAAATCCACTGTTTTGTCATGTGCCTAAGTACAATTAGGTACAACACAATATTCCCAACACGCAGATTATCAGATGTAATACAAGCGTTGTTTAAATGATACCGACGTTTAGCAACAGAACCTTTTTCTTATCTATGTATATTTCAAACCCTTGACCATCATTCTTACCTAAAATTACAGCAACCGCAACGAAATCCGCAGCTTTATAACATCCGTACCCTAATAACAGTAAATGCTGGTTACGATCTCATGTTTAATTAAATATACATGTTTTAGACCGTGTAGCTTAAAAGCCGAGATAGCTTAGAAACATTGCTCTTCTAAAATCCTAGGTATGAGTTTAGAAGCCCGTTTTTACAGAGTAAAATGCTAAAAATATGGAATTCTAAAAATACTCAAAATTTTTAGTGAAAGAAAATATTACAAGCAAATGCTTATACAGATAAGTTGCCATAAAGTGAAGTATGTCAATTTTCATTTGGCCAGCGTGGTGAACTATGCCCTGCCCTGTCCCCCTCAAATTGTGAGAAAAGATCCAAGCTCATCGATAGAACATTTACGGATTGCAAAGTTAATTCACTTAGAAACTGGGTACTTGTCTAGGAAGATTATGTTTGTATATTATCTTCTCTCGAGTGTCTTGTCAAGGAGTCCAGAAGTACACACCCTACTTTTCCAATAAGAATGAATAAAAAAAGGTCACCCAAGTAAATTGCCATACATTTTATTCTACTTCTGCTGTTTTTAAGCTTCAGATTTAATGTTTTTTTAATGGTAGCAATCAAGATGCATTGTTTCGCCCTTTGAACCAAACCTAATTTTTTTCCCATTATTAAAATTCCTTTTACTACAGGAGATATTCATTAACCCTTAAACTGAAGATTACGGCGACCCAAAGTTACTTTACCTTACACGCCTTCATAGAAGCCTTTGTCACATTTTGCAATATCTAATCTTACATGCGTTGAGACAGTTTGTTTAATCAACACTGTCTTGTGTAATGAAATGAAATTCTCCACATATTGCCTTTACCCTTGGCTCCTGAACAAGACGCCTTTGACCACAGATTATGAAATAGTATGGCATCACCGGCGCCATCTGTAAACGCATATTGCAAATCTAATCAAAGTGCCGTCGATAGCTGTGATGGTATTCCTTGCAATAACCGCTTTGATGTACTGCAGTTACTACTATAACATTCCTGTCTGACGATTTTCTAAGAAATTTAGACAAACTAGTTAACGTTCTCTCTCAGTGTTAAGTTTTTTAGTTCAGTTACAAGGCTTTACGCATTTATTTTTAAACTAACATACACATAAAAATAAAAGATTAGTAATCAAAACAAACGTATTAAATTGTTTTTTTTTACTTATTTCGTTCCGGTAAGTGTAAAAATATTTTTTAAACCAACCACAGGTTTATCAGTTAAAAAGTGTTTAAACTAGTTTCTCTCAATTTTCACCTATTTTGTGAACCGTCAGAAATAAAACAACATATTACATTTAGCTTACATAATTATATATTATCGATTTCAACTGAAAAAAAACTTAAATCGGTTAATCAGCAATAACAAACCCACAGAAAAACGGATAAAACTCCAAATGTTGCTGTTTCTATAATTCAGTATAATATTAGTTAATGCAACGTTGCATGCATTAAATAATATAATATTATTTAAACGTTCTATAAATCGTAATATTATTTTATTTCAACGTTCAACGTTCAAAGTCCTGCAACTCTAGCTAATCTAAAAATTTCAGCAAAAAACTCGAATTTACCAACACTTTGTTGATAGAAAAACTATTTTTAACCCGAACTGGCCAAGGGTCGTTCGCTTAGTTTCAGCTTGAAGTAGTTTCAAACAGTCGGAGAGGCAACCTTTTTCCAACTGTAAATATGGAAGCTTTGAAAGCTAAATATTTGGAGCTTTCACAACGTAAATCGAGATGTTAAAATATACAATTTTCGATTTTTCATATTCAAGACTGTATTGTGGAATTTCAATTCAGAGGCCTGCTATTGTATTTTTATTGCCAGTATACAACAAAAGTTAGTTTATTAACAAAAGTAACTTTTATTGTTGGATAACTACTCCAACGCTGTAGAATTTACAGGTGAGAGCATATTTTTTATTGATGTTTCAATAAAAAAATCAAAATGATATCTATACTTTTACCGTGAAGCTTGGAAATAAAGATTTGAATAAATTAAAAACACTTAAATTGTCTTAAAGAAGTATATAACACAGCAAGGTATACTTGAAAGAATACAAAACGTGAACTTTTAATAGATATGTAGCGATGTAATGAATCCTGAGGGAAAATTAAAATGATGAAATAAAGAACGCTAGGTGTTTTTAAGATACCGCAAAGGTTTGACAGAAGTAGCAATTATAATTAGGAACGGGGCTCAAAAAAATTGCAACAAAAATGTAAGGATGTCAAATCCCGAGTAATTTTTAACTCTATAGCACATAAAACCTCGTTACAGAATAATAGAATAAGTAGACAGTGACACAATTTGACAATCACAGAGTAAAAATGAATAAAAATCAAAGGGGAATGATACAATTTTATACAGAGAAATAGTTACAAGTATCGGATAAGTGGTTCCAGAGATGTTTGCGCGTCGAGTACTTCAGCTCCGAGACTGAAATATTGAAGCTGAATTTTCACTGGAAATGAAATATTCAAGTCTGAATTTTAAGTTTTAATTCAACCGCAACTTTAGGGTTGATGAGAGATTGTGATGAGAACTGCGGTTTATTTATTTTTATTTATATTCCACGATACTTTTACAAAAATACGGAACCGTAATAAATATTACGTTTATTACCACTTGCCTCTAAGGATTCAATTTATTGAGGAACCTTGAGCATTGTAAGAATCAATTCTGTTTAATGTTAAGACGAGCCTTTTGTGTTTATCTTACGTTATTAAAAACTTGTAATGTAGGTACGTAAGTACAAGCGATTAATTTTAATACCGTAAATCTTCCCTAGGAATTTCGTTAAAAAGATCGGAAACTAAACCCAACATCAAGCGTTTAGTAGTAATAAATAATAACCACTTTAATTTTATCTTTTGCCCTAAAATACCGTCTAAATTATAATCTTTCCACACTTCCGTGGAAACCGACGTAGAGCGCCATCTAGTATCGAATAGCGAGCATCATATTTATTTGCTATTAGCGTTTACTCAAATGAATTCACGTTACATTACCCGAGCACTTGAGGTTTCATTCATTGAATTCAAATAGGCACCAGTAACGCATTAATGATTCCGTACCTTTAATTAATTCTAATAAACGCCTTATTGGAGGGAATAACAAGGATAAACATTACCAGGCGCGCAGAACGTACCTACTGCTATAAACATCAGGTACTTAGGTCTGTAATTTAGAATAATCAAATAGCAGAGCTATAGTATTTAATTATTGACCATTAGTATGAGCGTAGTCAGATTTTTTCTAACGAAATGAGATTTTGAAATCGTTTTTCACAACGGGACTTACAACCTTATTAATAAGTAGCTTTTTGTTATACTTATTCTGTGAATTTCAAATACAGTTTCAAATGACAAATAGTTATAGATGAGGTTATAGATTTTATTTTTCGCAACGGCGTTGGTGTTAGTACGTTCAGCCAAAGACAAGTAAATGTTAAAGACTTTTGGAACGGACGGACTTTGGATACTAATATTGTTACTGTTGGAAATCCTTTATGTTTTACTACTTATCAATAATTTAAAGACACCTACGGAAACTTCACATCCAAGACGTTTTCTGTAGCACCAAAAGAAATCCTTACCTTTCCCAAGAAAAAGTTATCTATCCCGAATAAAGTTATTAATGAATGACGCACGTCTGACCAGGATTCCAAAGATCTAAGATATGAGGACATAGGACATAGCACACTATAATAAAAAGACTCTCGTCAAAGTACCAGGCTCCCATACCTACTCGTACATAGAGATTAGAGACACATTTCCTCTTATTACAAGACATTTGCATCGCATCTCAGCAGCGTTGAAAGATCATCTCTAGCTATTGTTCGAAAATAGGGCACGTTGTGTTTTAAACCAAAGCACCAGTTTTTAAACGTAATTTTTTTTCCTTTTATATTTTTTTATTTGAATTCCCGGCTTTTAGCTCCACAATGGAATGGGAATTCTTTGTTATGCTGTAATTAAAGAAAACCTAGATAATATTATACATTTTTTCATTAAAATGATATGCTCACTGTAAATTCCGTAGCTAAGCGGCAGACGCGGGAAATTAATTGAAGTGACGCAATCTTTAGGCGCGATCTGTCAATTGACAAGCGCCATAGATAAAGTGGAGCGTAAAAAAGTTATTTGGTTTTTCGTTTTTAATAATCAAGGCTTTGAAAACGAACATGGTTATTCGTCGTTTTTGTTGCCGGCCAGTTTTCATACAAATCCGAAAGAAACGTAATCCACAAAGGAAAATGTAATTAATTCAGAGAGTGTGTGAACGTTTACATTTTAATATTCGTTAAACATTCGTTTTGCTTTGGAATGTAATCCCCGTGGTTTCAAATAATACGAAAATTCAAAAATTTTTAGCGATTTCATTAATTTTCAACGGACCTGTATCATTTTCATGACTCGATTACTTACTTAATTTCAGATAGGTATCTATTAGCAGGAAAACGGACTACCTATCTAAATTTTTTTTCACAAAATCATCCCTGCAGTAGGTACTTTTAATCAGACATTTTTATTATATACCTACTTATATAAATAGATATAGACACCAGTACATACGAAAAACCAAGTCTAAAACCGCTAGAAAAGATAAAAGAATCGCCCGAAGCAATGTGGACTCTTATAAAAAAGTTTTCAATGTTTTAGAAACAGCTAAAGTGTTTTCCTATGTCCGCGGGAACTTTAGAAATAGCAGCTTAGTCCTTTTCTTTTTAAATTTCTAAAGCATTTGTTTAACGAAAACCAGATATTTCCGCCTCATGTGTACCTAGTTAAGTAAGGCATCAAAAATAAGTAAGTACCTACCTACCTAATTAAGCTTTTTTTACAGATGTCAACTTGCATCGACTGACATTTTTACAAGCTAACAAGCTGACCCGGCAAACGTTGTTTTGCCAAAAAAATGTTAAGGGTGAACAAACCCTTATCATTGAGGAGTATGAAAATAGATACTAGCCGATTCTCAGGCCTACCTACTGAATATGCATATAAAATTTGGTAAAAAATCGGTAAAGCCGTTTCGGAGGATTAAGGTAACTAACATTGTGACATTAGAATTTTATATTATGTATAATAGGTATAATGAAATTCCCCTTGTGGTTTCATTCGGATAAAGCATTTGTAATAAAACATCATCTTCATTCCTGAGGTTACATAATATATTTTGTTCACACGCTGTTTACATTGAGAATGTCCTCCTTTTACATATCTACTATCGGCAGCACTATCTACATTTCTTTTAACTAAGTATTATTCGATATTATTCACGATAAATTTACACTAACACATTTTACTCTTTTAACATATAACTTTTTATCAATAATTAATAAATTAAATTAGAAAATCATGACAATAAGATTTAATTTACTCAAAAATTGGTGAAAGGTAGGTACAATAGTTTAAACTTGTGATCTATGACAGTTTCATTTAAGAGTTTAAAAAAAATAGCTACATAAGCTTCCAACAGTAATATTGTAAAGATCCAAAGTTAACTATGTATAGGTATTTTTGTTACCATTCCACGTTTAATCTACTGAAGATGAAATTTGAAGATAATTTGAAACAAATGAAAGAACTTTTTTATCGCAAAAACCACGCAATTTTACAAATAGGTACATAGTTTTTCCGACTCAAACGCGAGAGAAACTGCTAGCAAAACAAGACAATTTTTTATCTCCTTTACATAAAAAATAGGTCAAATTTTAACAACGCATTCTATGATTCTTTATTCAACTCCTAAACGTTAATATTTAATACAGATTAAATAACTCCTAACATAATCGTTTTGATGTTCCGCGGTATTTTAAATTTGTCCTCAAAGAGAACTCTTGAGGGGTTAACTTTGAAGGTATTCTAAGTCGGTTTGCGGCGAATTCTGTTTATTTGAAACAAAGTATTTAAGGAATTATGGAATTTAAATCATTTTTGTTTGGTAGACGCCTCCTGAATTTTGTGCCCCCAGTGAAAAAGGATATTTACGTCTGATTTTGTGAAAAACAAAACATTGATTTTGTTTTTCTATAAATTTATATCTTATCGGCTGTTAAAGATAGATAACAAAAAGCGGCTGTAAATCATAACAATCATTCGTAAGAATTTAAAAAATCGTAAAGTGTAAACTATCAGAGAGATCTTTTGCATTTTAAACTGATTTCGTCTTAAAATGTATACAGATAATGTAAGTAAGTCTTGCGTTACGTAATCATTAGAATCGTCCGCCCAGCCATTGTATGCCGGCTCATGGCGGTAAAATGAATGCTATTGGTCCACTCGATCACGGACATTGTGAAGCGCATTCATCTTTAAGCGGATTCAGCGCTGCGTATCTTTTTTACATAACTTTAAAGGTAAACGAAAACAAAAAATGTAACGTTGTATTGTGTGAAGTGTGTGTGTTGTGAAGTAGGAAATGATTAAAAGAACATTAAATTGTCGTTTCTAGATACGCTGTTTAAAGGTGCTGCATGCTCATTTGCTGTCTTGAAACCATTGTGAAATTAAATTAAATAAAAAACTATTTTTTATCCAGCCAAACGACTTCAATGAAAGAATCTATTTGAGTAATACAAATTTTACATACATTTTACGTAAAGAATGAAATTAAATTTATTTTCCAATCAACAAAACAAAAATCGACAAAAGTGTTAACCCGTGTCATTCCTTGTCTACGTATGAAACAAAAATCACTAAGAAAAGCTTAAATAAATAAACGCATTAATACACGAATATAAAAACCTAGGTAAGTATATCGCTAACAAATTCAAACTCGATTACTAAAATCGCTTTTGTTAAACATCAAACGTACAGTGCCACAAACTTATCTGACCCGGTAAGGGGGGCGCTACTGTCTTTGTCTTTGTCTGACAACAGTATAACATTTGCATTAGTTCCAATTTTGGCCGCCGGGTCAGATAAGTTTGTGGCACTGTACAGAGCACATTGTAAAGTAATTCTGCGAAAGGTCGAGCGCTTGAAGCGCGGGATCTATTTCGGTCGGAATTCCTCCCTTCGATTCGGCTATTTCTGTCAGTCATTCACTCTATTTCATTCAAATCACGTCGCTCCAGTTCAGTTCACTTCAGTCACTATTCACTACATTACATCAGTACATCGCATCAGTGCGATTTCAGCTATCATTCTCTTCGGTCTGTTATTACTGAATAAAATAACATTGTAGTTTTTTAATATCACGCAATAAGTCTTTTTGTTGAATTTTGTGTAGTTTTCAATAGAAATACAGTTGATATACGCGAGTGTCTACGTTTTGGCGGGTTTTCTATTTTTATCCGTGTAACAAGGGCGTGTGAATTTGTGTTATTGTGGCGGCCTGTGCGTTTTGGCGGTAAGCGAATTTTAATTATCTATATTGTTTAAATTTTATTTTTGTCACAAGATTTTAATACACTTTATATACGATAAAACAAAGATTTTTGCACAAAAAGCCACGATATTTCGGCATTAGAAAACATTTGTATTATTTGCTAAGTAGGGGCTTACGTAAAATTTTAATTTTTAACATTTATGCTGTGAACTTCAAATTAACTCTTATAGACTCATAACGTCCGCATGTATTAACATTTTAAATGAAGTTAATTATATCATGAGTTAAAATAATCAAACATTTTAAGGCGTAAATAACCCAATATTGTTTCTATGTACTTATTCATCGTAAATTCTTATCTAGTGAGTTCAAATAATAACTTGATAACTCCGGACCATCATTACATGGAACGTCTATAGTATCAAAACGCATAGGAAACGGAGCTCAGATGCGTGGATTATTGGTTAAAACAGAACTATTAATATAGAAGTTGTTATCTAACATATTGAGTAATTTTTAATCTAATATCTTTAAACGAGCAATTCTTGTATATTTATTTATATGTATATATATAATCACGATCTCGGAAACGGCTGCAAAGATTTTCATGAAAGTTACAGATTAGGGGGTTTTCGGCTCAAGGAATCGATTTATCAAGGTCCCAGGTTCGAGAAAAGCTCGGTTCCGGAGATAAAGAGATTTTAAAAACATCATACTGACGCCATCTATGAAACATTAGGATAACTTCTTTGAGGTACTGTTTGTAAACATCATACTGACGCCATCTATGAAACATTAGGATAACTTCTATGAGGTACTGTTTGTAACGTGTTGAAATTTCAGTAGTATGAAACTAGATGGCGCTGTAATCTCTATGTGGGCAAATGGATATTTATCGTATCGATATTTTTCAAATGTATCGATATATATCACCCAAGAAATATCGGTATTTTTTAATGTATCATTTCGATTTGGGAAAGTTGTAGGTCTCGTCAAGACCTACATTTCCAATGACAGCTGTCAAACTTCGAACCGAGATATCCCGGCAACGGCTGCTCCTGGAGCACTGGTGTCTTTGGGAAAGTTGTAGGTCTCGTCAAGATCTACATTTCCAATGACAGCTGTCAAACTTCGAACCGAGATATCCCGGCAACGGCTGCTCCTGGAGCACTGGTGTCTTTGGGAAAGTTGTAGGTCTCGTCAAGACCTACATTTCCAATGACAGCTGTCAAACTTCGAACCGAGATATCCCGGCAACGGCTGCTCCTGGAGCACTGGTGTCTTTGGGAAAGTTGTAGGTCTGGTTGAGACCTACATTTCCAATGACAGCTGTCAAACTTCGAACCGAGATATCCCGGCAACGGCTGCTCCTGGAGCACTGGTGTCTTTGGGAAAGTTGTAGGTCTGGTTGAGACCTACATTTCGGATGACAGCTGTCAAACTTCGAACCGAGATATCCCGGCAACGGCTGCTCCTGGAGCACTGGTGTCTTTGGGAAAGTTGTAGGTCTCGTCAAGACCTACATTTCCAATGACAGCTGTCAAACTTCGAACCGAGATATCCCGGCAACGGCTGCTCCTGGAGCACTGGTGTCTTTGGGAAAGTTGTAGGTCTGGTTGAGACCTACATTTCCAATGACAGCTGTCAAACTTCGAACCGAGATATCCCGGCAACGGCTGCTCCTGGAGCACTGGTGTCTTTGGGAAAGTTGTAGGTCTCGTCAAGACCTACATTTCCAATGACAGCTGTCAAACTTCGAACCGAGATATCCCGGCAACGGCTGCTCCTGGAGCACTGGTGTCTTTGGGAAAGTTGTAGGTCTGGTTGAGACCTACATTTCCAATGACAGCTGTCAAACTTCGAACCGAGATATCCCGGCAACGGCTGCTCCTGGAGCACTGGTGTCTTTGGGAAAGTTGTAGGTCTCGTCAAGACCTACATTTCCAATGACAGCTGTCAAACTTCGAACCGAGATATCCCGGCAACGGCTGCTCCTGGAGCACTGGTGTCTTTGGGAAAGTTGTAGGTCTGGTTGAGACCTACATTTCCAATGACAGCTGTCAAACTTCGAACCGAGATATCCCGGCAACGGCTGCTCCTGGAGCACTGGTGTCTTTGGGAAAGTTGTAGGTCTCGTCAAGACCTACATTTCCAATGACAGCTGTCAAACTTCGAACCGAGATATCCCGGCAACGGCTGCTCCTGGAGCACTGGTGTCTTTGGGAAAGTTGTAGGTCTCGTCAAGACCTACATTTCCAATGACAGCTGTCAAACTTCGAACCGAGATATCCCGGCAACGGCTGCTCCTGGAGCACTGGTGTCTTTGGGAAAGTTGTAGGTCTGGTTGAGACCTACATTTCGGATGACAGCTGTCAAAATTATTAACGTTGAATATTTATTATTAATGATGCCAAAGAAGTATAACTTCTTACGTGCGTACATAAGTACACGCAATTCTTTTTAAACTCATATTATGTCGGAAAGATCGAAGAACATTATTCATATTTTATCAGTATGCGATTCATACTAAATATAATTTTCAACCGAGCAAAGCTCGGTCAACCAGGTACTCATAATTCTAATCACATTCATAATAATTCCACATAAAATTTCTGGGGTCGTGGATATCATGGACAACACAAGAACACAAAACCATACATAGAATAGAAATTTAAACACATTTAAATTTCTAAAACATAATTATTACTTACCTACATCGAAATATACTTACGAATTTTATAAATAGGTACCTACCGATATTTTGACCGAAATACATAAGATACCTAGTCACGGAGCGATTGTAAGTTCATTTAAAAAAAATGTTTAAAAAAACCCTTTAATATCTTAAATTACACAATACTTTATTTACGAAAACCGTGAGTACCCTTCACAGTTGAACTTAAAATTATACCCTAGAAAAAACAGACGCTAGTTAATATCAAGATGGGTAGAAATAAGGGTGGTAGCGGTACTTAATATAATAAGTGTCGAGTCACCAATCCCTCCAGCCCCTCCCAAGCCCTCCCAGACCCTCCCAAAACCCTTGCATCCGAGTCATTAGCATTACAGAAAACCGCGAGTCACTCTGACGTAGCTTCCAGTCAATTGAGTCTTTGAGAGTGTGAAAATTCGGCGTTTAATCTGAAAAATTTATAAAAAGGCCTTGTTGATGAGTCTTTGTACCACTGAGTGCAATCCAATTTCGACGACAAAAGATTCAAGGCACTTGGAAGATAGCTTTCATCTTCTATTACTGTCCGATTTGGGCACTTTCACAATTTGGTACATAATCCACCATGCTGACCAAGTGTACAGCCACAGATGGGTCTTTGGAGATAGATAGGATAGATTTTGATGGCTAAGAGCCTAGATTCCACCCGGGGAAGTACCACTGCCCGCCACGGCACTTAATACCATATCTACCGCCATAATATTTACTTAACAGCAATTGTGTTCCAGATAGAAAGTGGAGCTGGTTTGGTTACACTTGAGGCGACCATCTCAGTTCTTAAGGGTATCAAAGCATCTGTGACCGAAGTAAAATAAGACTTAGTAATTAAGTCTTGTTTGAGAACGGTGGCAGTGGTCTTGGGTGGCAGCGGTAGCGCTATGACGATGCACACGTCATACAGAAGTCACGAAGCCTGAAGCACGCTATAGAAGTTTTCTACACTCGCATAGATACCAGCAAGGCTATTCTGTAAGAAACAAATTGGATACCGAAGCTCACTCAGGTGAATTCTGTCACTTCGATTGCGAGCTTGATTGGCGCTGCCGTCGGTTTTACTTTTAACAGAACGCAATGTACGTCAAAATCAAAACCTCACCGCGGATTCAGGTATCGAGATGACAAAGATATCCTTACAGAATAGCCTAGCAGCTCTGACAATGATGCAGTCAAGACTCGGCCACTTCCTCACATGTCGTCTTTGCAGGAGATCTTTGGAAATTTCTAAAATCCTTTTACGCCTTTCACCCCACGTAATAAAGATCATAATCGTATGAAGCTTTTAACTCGGCTCTGTTGAATTCTCGATTTGGGCACCGATATTGATTTTGAATTAACTGGAGTCGATGTGTTTGGGAGTGGAAATTGGTGTTCATATTTAGTTCAAGGGAGTTTTTTGTCCATATCTGTAGCGGTGATAGCCTAGTGGTTAAGAATTCGGTTTCCTATTCGGAGGATCCGGGCTCGAATCCCAGGGCACACACTTCTGAGTTATCGGAGTTATGTGCGTTTTAAGCATTTAAATGTCACATGCTGCAAACGGTGAAGGAAAACATCGTGAGGAAACCTGCATGCCGGAGAGTTCATAAAACTCAAAGGTGTGTGAAGTCCGCCAATCCGCACTTGGCCAGCGTGGTGGACTATGGCCTTAACCTTCTCATTCTGAGAAGAGACCCGTGCTCAATAGTGGGCCATGATGGGTTGAGATGATGGTCATGATGATGATCCATATCTGTAGGTACTTCGTACGCGTTCGGTATAGAATTCGTTTCAATGGTACCCACGCAAATTTCAGCTTTCCATTGCTGTTATTAAGGTTCATTGTAGATTGACGACAAGAATTTAAAATGCCTACAAGTTAAATTGAACTGTGAGCATTATGTATTATATAAACCTTCCTTGAGAAATACTCTACCTAACCTAATGGTGACAACCGCATCGAAATCCGTTGCGTGGTTTATAATTAAAAGAAGAGTAAGACAGGAACAAACATACAGAGGCGGAGGACGACTTTGTTTTATGCTATATAATGATAAAGATACAACATACAAACACCATACAAATGACTGACAACGCTTATAAAGCATTTTTCGGAGCAAACGCTCCGAATAGTTGACTTGACAGATTCAAAGGAAGTATGTGAGTTATGTTACGGGTTAAACAGGGAAGGGTTATCGAGCTGCAATGGAGATTCGAAAACAAATACTCCGCTAGAAGCGTTTTAACGCTACAAGCGTTTGGTACTAGAGTTCTGCAAAAGTACCAACGCCTATCACTGTACTTAGTACCATTTCTACTGCCATAATAATTGCTTTAACAGCAACTGTTCCAGATAGAAAGGTTATAGCCGGTTACAGTTTTAGAGGCGACCATCTCAGTGCTCAAGGGTAGCAATGCATCTGTTACCGAATTAGAACGAGATAATTATATTAATTGTGTCTTTTTCTGGGTAGGTCATGGTTGTCATGGGCGGTAGAGGAAGCTGCATGCTCGTTGGCTAACTTAATTCCATAAAAATAGGGTTTTGAATCTGGCTACATAAGTACCACTTATAGCTCTTTTTTTGTGGGGTTACAAATTAAGTAATATATAAAATTTCTTCTAATTAAACATCGCGACGACTAAGAGAACTAAATATAGTCCTTGGTGTATGAAGTCTGGCAATCTGCATTTGACCAAATGTGTTTCATAACGCACACACCCCATATTAGGATTCCTTGTGACGTTCCATGGACCAGTGTTAATGAAATATAAAATTAAAACCAAAACTCAAACAATACAGTTACAACCATTGAGATACTATTGTTAAATACTCTTACTAAATAGTTATTAAAACAATCTGTTTTTCTTCAATAGAATATTTGTATTTTCCATCTTTTCCTATGACAAAGTCTGTCTAAAAAAACATTTTTCTTTTTCACTCTAGACACAACTACTTTCATAAAAATTGCCGATTAAAGCCTCTTTTCCCTTCATCTTCCCTCTAAATTACAAAATATATAACTGAACTGAAACTGAACTATAATTTACATTTTTTAAAATACTTCACGACATAATCTCTTTTAAAAACTAAAATAAAACCTATGCAAAACAAACTTAAATTAAAACATTATTATTTATGAAGCTAACACTATGTACTAAATGGTTACAACATCATAACCAATAAACATCATTTCCCCTAATTAAAAGAAAATATTTATCGTTAAGCAGTTGATTTCAAACTTCAACGCAATTAGGAGCGACGCAAGATGGCGGACCAATTTGAATAAGGAACGAATAATTTGAATTATGAATAATCGTTGCAACACGTGTTCTTAGAATTAAATTTCGTTACGTCATCCTAGAGGGAAAATGGCACGGACGTGTAACAGGACTGACTTTGTTATAGTTAATACCTACAATAATACAATCAGTAATACTAGCTGATCCGGCAGACGTGGACTACACATTATATGAAATCTATAATAAGTAAAATATAAAACTTTTGCGTTAGGTACTGAGTGATTGACTGACAGACAACGCACAGCCGAAACTACTGAACGGAAGAAGCTGAAATTTGGCATGTATGTTCCTTGGGGAGTGTAGGGGAGCACTAAGAGAGGATTTTTGGAAATTCCACCGCGAAGGGGGTGAAATAGGGGGGTGAAGTTTAAACGAATTCCACGCGGACGAAGCCTGCGGACCAAGGCTAGTTATACGAATATATCATTTTTTAAGTTAGACCTCCAATAATACTACTACGAAAACCGCATCAAATTTCATTCAGTACTTTTTGCGTGATCCCCGGACAAACATACAGAAAGACAAAAAATGAAAACTATTTTTTTGGATTCTATTGGCCCTTTGAAGACCCTTCATATGTTTCAAGAATAAAAGTCTTATGTTACCTAGTGAGTAGTGACTGACAGACAACGCACAGCCGAAACTATTGAACGCAAGAAAGGCATGCATATTCCTTGAAGACTTCAGGGAATTACTTAGTCAGGATTTTATAAAATGCGAATAAAAACGGTGATAAACTGAAATATATTATTTTTTCAATAAATTCACTTAAAAGTTTGTGTACCTATAGGTTCCTTAAAAGTCGCACGCAAATGAAGTACTGCTTAAGAAAGTATTTTTGGATTGATGTCAAATTTATGCACTACCTTTGGAATTTGGAATACAAAAAAAACTCAACATCGGTTGACCCAGTTCAAAGTTATGAGGTAACAAGTTAACACACATAAGAAAAAAAAAACAAGAAGAATTCCGAATCTCCTTATTTGAAGTCTTTTAATAACTTTTAACAAAATAGAACCGACATTACCGCCGAAAAGAAATAATCGGTTCAGATATACGCGTTTAATTTTTCAATTTTCAATTCAATTTATTTTATTTCAGATAACTCAGATCCATTAATACATAACACAAAGCATCAGTCTATAAAAAGTATACAAATTAAAAAGTATACAAATTTTAAAATATACAAATAAACTTAGGATAAGGATTTAATATTCCTAAATCCTTATCCTAAGTCTGATAAACACGATGCTGAAAACCGTATCAAAATCGGTTCAGCCAAACAATATGCCTAAAACCTTCTCCTAAGTTTGACAAATACTATGCTGAAAACCGCATCGAAATCGGTTCAACAAAACGCGAGATAATCGCGCACAAATATACATACAGGTCAAACTGAGAACCTCATTTTTTGAAGTCGTTTAAAAATGGAATTAATTCGAATTCCATATACCACGCGTAGGGCATAAATACGACCGATAACATCCGTAGTGAGGCTGGCTCCAATTGATCGTGTCCCCTCGCTGACGTCACCCCTCGGACCCCGGACCCCTTTGTCCTGAGGCCCGCATGTTCTCAGACCATTGTGCCCCACGTGTGGGGCAGATGGCTGCGCAGGCGTTTGTTTTTATTTCCAGTAGGGTGGGCATGTGAGACCAAGATTGCGGGATTGGTTTTTGAATGAATGAATGAATGGTTTGATTGATTTTGAATTGGTTTAGGTTGGTAAAATTATTGTTAATCGTTCCGCTTTATAAGTTGCGTTTTTAACAGAGTTTATCCAAATTTTGTGGGGATATCTGGGTGAAAACATAATAAGCTATATGGTAGCAAAATTTCATGAAAATCCGTTCCATTTTTGGGCAAAAGATTAACAACATCTATTAGATCCATTCTCAAAAACTATAACGTTTATAATATTGGTCGGATTGAAAATGATTTTTCTCAAACTAAATAACCATCTACAAACTGACCAACCCAACCACCCTAGTCCCGATGTGAGTCTTGTTCTGTGTCGGTCACAGTTGTCATGGCGGCAGCGGAAGGTGCTGCATGCTCATTAGTTCACTCTGACTGAAACTGAGCAAAGCTGATCAAGCATCTTTGTCGCAAAATATTCATAAAATACTTTTTTATGGAAATACAAAGGAGAATGCAGCATCTCCCTTCTGATAAGTCCAGTTAGTAGATTATGTCAGAATATTAATAGGTTTTTGATTACTAAAAGAAATGTCTCAAAATAACCAGTCAGTGTGGTGGAGGATGCTCTAGGCCTCCCGTGAGACTCGCGCTAATTAATGGGCCATCAATGGGCGGTAGCCAAGCAGAGGTGGTCATTTTCAAGCACCTTTATGGAAATATTCATAAAGAACTAAAAAAGAATGTCTCAGTATGACCCGTCAGTGTGGTCACCCTACTCACGAACACCCGTCCGGATTACAGCAAGGGGATCCTCCAGGCATACATTGTGAGAATTACCGGCGCAATACTTCACCGAATATTATTATTATGCTGGCTAATTCCGTCTGGGGACGTTTTGAACTAGTTTTAGCGCGCGGGGAGACTCGGGTACGATTTTATTTAACGAACGATGTCTGGGTGTTTTGGACAATTTGAACATGAACTATTACTAGTAATAGTAATATTAGTAAATAGTAATAATAGTAATGTAAAATTTATGGTTGTTACCTCGTAACTTTTTACTGAGTGTTCCAATTTTCATTTATATGATTCCTTTTTTATTCGAAGGCTGGTGCTTGTAGCGTGGCTCCATAAAACGACATCTGACGAGTAATTTTTGAGCTATCTCTATAAATGTTGAAGCTAGTTTTTTTGTGAAAAGTTATTTATTAACTTTTTAATTGCAAAACGTGTATGAAAACCGTATTAACTAGTTAAATATCACGTGAACGTGTGAGAGAGAGAAGGGGTGGTCAGGGATGAGAGGGAACTGAAAATTGCTAAAAATGGGTCACGTGTCCATGGGTCATTATATGGGTCAAATACAAATTATTTATTTCTTCGAAGTAGGTTTTTACAAACTCTTTTCGAATGTCACATTACGCCATCGCTTCAACAAATCCCTACGGTGAGTGGTCTTGGAAGAAGAAGCGGCAAGAAACTTCCAAGGAGTCATTTTTTTCTCTTCCTCCACTCACAGTTACAGTTGCACTTATTAGATACTAATTACGGCTAAAATACGAAACTCATGTCCAGGCTGTTTTATCATTATAAGGTCTCCCTCTTATCGTTTTTTAACCGACTTCAAAAAAAAGAGGAGGTTCTCAATTTTTTATAGTTTTTTTTCTCATGTGTGTTACCTCAGAACTTCATACTGGATGAGGCGATTTCAATAATTCTTTTTGCAATTTGAGCTACACCTGACGTTCAGTTTTTGAGTTAATCATAATAATGCGAATTTGATTTATGCTCATTACTTCATAACTCTTGCTTGTATGGTCCCTTACAAAGAGCGACATCTGGCGAGTGGTTTTTGAGTCATCTCGACTGAAGAAGATTATTTTTTTGTAAAAAGTTAATAATTTGATCAGTTCAGTTTAAAACAGTATGATCTAGTATCAACAGTAGGCTAGGTATATCTTTATAGGTTCTGGTTCTACGAGTATACTTAATAGGTGTGTCTAATTTCTGGTTCTACAATATGTCTAATTGGTAGTCTGGTATCTAGCTGCTAACATAATAACTGTAACACACAGACAGAGCAATGTCAATAAGATAGGCGCGGCCGATGGGCCGACGGCCTTCGATAGCGATAACTCAGATAGTGTGTTACCACGTGGTTATCTATATCAGATGGATAAAATTTAGCCCCTTCGTACGAGTCGTAAGCGTAGTCGTAGCGTAAGCGAATTGTAGGAGGATTGAACTGCGAGTACAATTAGGCACTTCTCACATTACGCTATTCAATATGTACTGACAGGACGTTGCGTCTTCTGTCAGTCAAAAGTGTCAAATACATACTAATTTCGGATAGCGATGCAGTCGCGTAGCTCATGAATAGCGTTGTGTGAGAAGTGCCGATATCGTACCAAAGCAAGATACAATTCCTTGGCAAATTAGGTGTGATATCTATCTAAATATATACTTATAACTCAAAGGTGACTGACTGACATAGTGATCTATCAACGCACAGCCCAAACCACTGGATGGGTCGGGCTGAAAGGCATGCAGATAGATGTTATGACGTAGGCATCCGCTAAGAAAGGATTTATCAAAATTGATCCCCTAAGGGGGTGAAGTTTAAACACATTTCACGCGGGCGAAGCTGCGGACGGAAGCTAGTATACAAATATACATATACAAATAATATAAAGCAGAAGAGTTTGTTTGTTTGTTCGTTTGAACGCGCTAATCTCAGGAAGTACTGGTCCGATTTGAAAAATTCTTTTTGTTTTGAATAGTCCATTTATTGAGGAAGGCTATAGGCTATATAACATCACGGTACGACCAAAAGGAGTGGAGCAACAAGTCTGAAAGCGAGGGCGTCTACTTGATAAAATATGTTACTGCGTCTGCTGGGTCCACTAGTACAATATAATATCACTCCCTTACCTTCCCTGGAGTCCTAACTAAACAAAAGCAGATATAAGTCTCAACTAACAGTCATAACTTCAAAGGGCCGGTGTCCAAACACCCTTACGCCTTACCCGTAGTTACGTCGTTTTAATTAAAAACAAACGCGCAGTGCCGTTGTCAAAATATTTAGCGTAACTGTGGGCCTGTGGGCTTGGGAGAGTAATTTGTGGACCGCGAATATTATGTGGGTTCATGATTGCCTGATATCCACCAAAGATATACTTAATCCTACTAATCCTACTGATATTATAAATGCGAAAGTTTGTAAGGATGTATGTGTGTGTGTGTGTGTTTGTTGCTCTTTCACGCAAAAACTACTGAACGGATTTTCATGAAACTTTGCAGTAATATAGCTTAGACATCGGAATAACATAATTTGTTAAAATTTATAGAGATTTTTGAAGGGACTGGTTTCCCGAAGCGAAGCGAGGGCGGATTTACTAGTTTAAAATAAAAAAAGTCTAAATTGATTAAGAGATAACTCGAAATCCCGTCAGATGTCGCTCAATCAACGCTACAACGCTACACACTCATAGCCCCACACTATGATTCCTTGTGTCGTGGGTTCCATGGACAACACAAGACAAAGACACCCAGACCGAGAACGGAAATTTAAACTATTTCAGCCTCGCTGGGAATCGAACCTAAGACCTTCGGAACAGCGATCCGGCGTGTTAACCATTGCGCCATTCGGTTCGTCGAATTGTCGATTCCTCAATTCGACTGTTTGATAATAGGTTTTTAATGGAAAAAAATAAAGAAAGTGACATTTATTCGCAAAAAATACACTTATAAATTATAGACCACTATAGTAAAGTAATTATGGCTAATGACACTAAATATTATAAGTGGTCCCTTTACGAAATAATAATAATAATAAATAATAATAAACGCTAACACACTCATACCCCCGCAGTAGGTTACCAGGTACCTGTGTCGCGGGTGGCATGGACTACATATATAACACATTACAATTACACCCATGACCCGAGTACAAATCAGGGTTCGAAGGATATATATCAATGATATATATCACGATATATATCTGATATATATCCGATATATATCAAGTGATTTTTTGTGATATATATCAATACAAAATTGGTTTACAAATTTTTATAATGTTATGTAATTTTTGGCTTTTGTTACTGTATTTCTACTTCTCAAATGTGCATGGCGTTGCAGATTGTAGTAGAGTTGAAACATACTCCCATAGTAGGTAATAGTGAAGTCCTATAATCCTTTAGTACCTAATAGTGAAGTGCAGTAAGCTTGATACCTCGGAATCCAGTAAGTCCGTCAATCCAATCATCTGTCGACTATAAAGTTTTGAAATGTATTCATAACTCTATAACACAATTTTGAAATGATATCGAATATTATATAATATCATATCAAAAATATCCGATATTTTGATATTTATATATTTATATGTATCTATACTTCTATACTAATAGTATACAGAGAAAAGATTAGATTGTTTGTTCCGAACTACTAAACCGATTTGAAAAATTATGTCACTGTTGGAAAGCTACACTCATACACTCGTGCTAATCTCAGGAACTACTTTTCCAATTTGAAAAATTCTTTCAGTGTTAGATAGCTCATTTATCGAGGAAGACTATATCGAGGCAGACTGCTTTTTACCTGAAGTACGCGAAGTAGCTCACGGGACGCGGGTGAAACCGCTGGCAGAAGCTATATCGAATATTTTCGAACACTGCATTTGACTGGGTGTTCCGATTTTGATGATTCTTTTCTTGTCTGAAAGGTAGTGCTTGTCATGTGGTACCTTATAAATTGAAGCGACATCTAGCAAGTGGTTTTTAAATTATCTTTAATAATGTGTAGGGATGTCTAATGGTTGTTACCTCATAATCTTTTAATGATTGTTTAAATTTTTTTATTTTTTATTTGGTACTTTTTGGTTGGTCTCATATAAATTTGAGCGAAATCTGAGGAGTAGTTTCTGAGTTATCCATAATAAAGTTTATTTATGGTTGCTACCTCGTAAAATGTTACTGAATGTTCTGATTTGATGACGATATTATCCGTAATACTTAATGTTTATTGAATTATGGTTGTTACCTCATAAATCAAAATCGACGAATAAAGATTACTAAAAACTACTCGTCAAATGTTGCTCAAATTGAAACTGCATTACACAACAAGTTTTATTTTGCGAAGAAAAGAAGAATCATCAAAATCTGAATACTCAGTAAAAAGTAAAAGTAAATTTTAATATGGCTTTAATACAAAATACCGGATATATATCAACATTTTGATATATATATCGGATATATATCAAAAATATCCGATATTTTGATATTTACTATAAATATCGGATATTTTCGAACCCTGGTACAAATATTTATCTGCCACATAAATATCTGCCCCGGCCGGGAATCGAACCCGGGACCCCTCGCGTCGCAGGCAGGGTCGCTACCAACTAGGCTACAGGGTCGTCAGAAATGGATTCCGCTAGGCTATTCTGTAAGGATATCTTTGACATCTCGATAGCTGAACCCGCGGTGAGATTTTGATTTTGACGTATGTACCTACATCGCGCTTTCTTAAAATTTCCTGAGTGAGCTTTGAAAAAGTCCTTATTTTATGTGTTAAAAATAAAAGAACGCTTGCGGTCGGGTCGGAGATTTTATTGCAACAACATAGACAAAAAATGCATAGACATTGAAGTAGTACACAGATAATAGAAGACAAGTTATTTAACAGATCAACAGATAATAAGTTAAAGTAATTTGATGTTTCTAACAAGCTTCCATATCGAATTTGTTTCTTACAGAATAGCCTTGCTGCTCAGCATTATGCTGGAGTCCGAAAACTGTTATGTCAGCGATACTCGTGTGATCACTTTTGAGTAGTTTTGAGCGACGTTTTTGAGATGTCGCTACTTGTTGCTCTGGAAGTCAATACTGTTTATTATAACAGTACAGTAGGCAACCCTAGGTATAAAGGTCCACTAAGATTCTAGGAACTTACATTGTTTGAAGTTGGTATCAAATTACGCTGGTCTCTCCGTCAGCATAAAATAATCTCGATGAAATACCTGAGTCGTTGAATAGCTGAGCTATATGTTACTAGCTGTTATGTTCGTTCGTATATATAAGCCCCGCACGTTGACATTGCGATTGGCGGCCATCTTGGTGACGTCAAAATGACGTAGTCGACGCGCACTGTCAGTACCGTTCGCAAGGAAAGCCCGCGCTTACGTGCTTACGCGCATCGAGTACTTGTTACCTATAGCTTTTTGTTTTTGTTATCCTGTTTTATTTTTGAGTTTTGTTGTTTAGTTTTGTTACCTGTTACCCGTTACAATGAGTAACAAATTAATTAACAGTCGTGGTCCTGAAATAAACCCATTACAAATAAACCCATAACCCTAGCTTATTTACTTTTTATTACAATTTTTTTTGCTATCTGTACTTTTTTGCGACGGATGACGTCACGCAGCTGTTATTGTGACAAGGTTCCATCGCAATATCAACGTGCGGGGCTTATTATAGAAATTTTTCCTGCGGGAACTCCGGGATAAAAACTAGTCTGTTGCTCCACACCCTCCTCTAACTACCAGTAAAAGTAACATAAATCCGTTCAGCTGTTTCTGAGATCACCGTACACAAACAGCTATCAGTTACAATTTTATTATAATATATGTACAGATAAAAAAGATAAAGATTTTTGAAAAAAATTGTATGGATTCTATACCTAAAAAATTCTATACCTACGGCCAATAGAAGCTAAAAAAAAATCTTTGTCTGTCTGTCTATGTAGTGTAGCGTCCACTTGCCACTTTAATCTTTACGATTGAAATAAAACAAAAGAATAAGTGAAGCCATGAAACTACACCATCAAAATACAAATTCTAAGAATCATTCAGTTGATTCTATTTTTTATTTGTTCTTAAATTTCTTGTATGTAGGTACAGACAGCGGTTACAGAGCCTTACAGATCCTTAATATTATAAACTAGCGAACCGCCCTCGCTTCGCTTCGGGACCCGTAAGTATCAACCGCGTAGGTCCCGCTCCCGTAGGAATTTCGGGAAGATAATAAACTATCACCAAAATTAATTCAGGTTAAATTAAATTAAACTTAGAAATAAAGCTTACGACAAAATAATAGCAAAGTAGCAAAGGATCACAGCAAGATTAATTCAGATTAAACTTGGAAACGCGGCAAGTTTGGTATGGCAGTGGGTTCGACCAAATTTGATTACCATAAAACGGTTCTAGTGTGTTAATCTTAAAATATAGATATATACTGTCGTGGACATTTTTTTAGATCATTTCAAGAGGAATAATTCTTTCATACATATATTTTTGGTATCTTGAATCGTTTTCGCAACGCATGCAACGAAAGCCCTCGAGAATGAATAATTTTCCCCGTTTTTCCCACATTTTCCATTATTTCTTCGCTCCTAATTGTTGCAGCGTGATGTTATATAGCCTATAGCCTTCCTCGATAAAAGGTCTATTCAACACAAAAAAAAATTTTCAATTCGAACCAGTAGTTCCTGAGATTAGCGCGTTCAACCAAACAAACAAACAAACAAACTCTTTAGCTTTATAATATTATAGTATAGATGCGAAAGTTTGTAAGGATGTATGTGTGTGTTTGTTGCTCTTTCACGCAAAAACTACTGAACGGATTTTCATGAAACTTTGCAGTAATATAGCTTAGACATCGGAATAACATAATTTGTTCAAATTTATAGAGATTTTCGAAGGGACTGGTTCCCCGAAGCGAAGAGAGGGCGGATTTACTAGTAAGTACATATAACTTAGCATAGATTTTTTCCATCTGTGTTACCAGACTCAAATATCCAAGCAGCAAAGCATCCAATGGGCAAATAGTCGAAAATCGATCTGTGAACCGTTTGATCCGATGTTTAAAATCCTTCATTGAAGTCTCTCAACACAATACGTCCTCCGCGAGCTCTTGCCAGCTCTCAGCTCTCGAGAGCTAGGGAGTGAAGAGCTGTGAGGGATCTGGGATGACCGGGTGACCGGGATAAAGGGATTACGGTTTAACTAGCTTCCGCGCGCGGCTTCGCCCGTGTGGAATTCGTTTAAACTTCACCCCCCTATTTCACCCCCTTAGGGGATGAATTTTGAAAAATCCTTTCTTAGCGGAAGCCTACGTTATAACATCTACCTGTATGCCAAATTTCAGCCCGATCCGTCTGGTGGTTTAGGCTGTGCGTTGATAGATCACTAAGTCAGTCGGTCACCTTTGAGTTATATACCTACACTAGCTTTTGCCCGCGGCTTCGCCCGCGTGGAATTCGTTTATATCGCGAACCGGCGAAGTGGGGAAGAAGATACGTCATCAACTATCTTCCTGGGAAAATTCATCGAAATCGGTCAAGCGGTTTAGATTTTTCATACAAACTTTCATCCCCTATTTCAAGCATTTAGGGGTTGATTTTTGAAAAAAAAAGTAGCCTATATGTGACTGGGTCTTCAACTATTTTCATTCCGAATTTCATCCAAATCGCACCGGTGGTTTAGCCGTGAAAACGTCACAGACAGACAGACAGACAGACAGACAGACAGACAGACTTTCGCATTTATAATTTTATAATATTAGTATGGATACGAGTATTTAGACTAGCGACCCGCCGCTTCGCTGAGCGTTATGGGGAATCTATATGGCCTAGCTGCCAAATTACATAAGAACGTACATAGACTATATGTATAAACCTTCCATGAGAAATACTCTACCTAATGGTGAAAACCGCATCAAAATCCGTTGCGTGGTTTAGAAGAAGAAGACTTAGAAAGGCACAGACAGACAGACAGCGAGGGCGACTTTGTTTTATACTATGCAGTGATATGGATACTTGGAATACTCTTCCGAGTGCATAAACGTAAAAAAATGTTTTTTTACAAAAAATAATCGCCTTCAAATAGATAAGTGGGGATAACTCAAAAACTACCCGTGAGATGTCGCTATTTTTTATAGTATCAGATGAGGAGTACCAGCTTTTGAATGTACAGTACCTACAGTTTTTAGGAGAATTATTAAATTCCTATTACAATTTCTTTGTCACTGCGGCAATATTCACACAGCAACCAACATTTGCCCAACCCCAAAAGTACTATAAGTATCCCTTATTCAACATTATATTATTCCTTTAAATCGGAAACAAAATTCTATAACGTTTTTTTGCGAAATTAAGAAACTTTTCAATTTTACATCATTGTAAACTGAACTTTAAATCTTAAGTAATAAGGCATAAAATCGCTTAAAGTCAAACCTCCCCTACCATTTGTCACAACTCGAATGAAAAACCAGATGCGAGTTCGTCTATAGAACAGTAGATTTTATTGAGATTTTACAACAATGGCGTCCTCAACAATGGTTGTAACGGTGTTTAGTGGAGCCATTTTGCACATTGTGCACAATATTATTATTAGCGGCTGTATTATTATTGATGTGTTTGACAGCTGCCGGTAGATTTGTTTAAATAGTTTCAACCGGATTATGGTGGAAAAATATAAACGAAAAGAGATGACTGAACAGTGACTGAGTGAGGGAGTTAGTGAGTGACAGTGACTGAGTGAGTGAGTTAGTGAGTGCAAGTCTTCCATTGACTATCGAATCCATTGTCTAGTTGGTCCTGTCCGTGAATTCCAGCTGTGGTGCAAGGTTCAATTCCCAGACGCTGCGTCGAAGCAATTCAAAGATCATAATCATTTTCCCAGATAAAACATATAGCTCGAAGGAATAAAAAGGTAAACTTAACTCTTTAATGAAGGCATGAAGGGAGATTGGCTAGAAGTATTTGAAGGGCTTCATCATATCTCTCTCCTCTCTTACTGCAGCTCACCAAACCTCTCCTCACTTCACCAATCATCTCACCACATCGTACCACCTAATCATGTTCCTCACAGTTCTAGTAGAAGTACGAAACTCCCCTATTACGGTACATAAACAAGTTATTCCTACTTATATCGTTAATGCGAAAGTTTGTAAGGATGTGTGTGAGTGTTTGCCACTTTCACGCAAAAACTATTGAACGGATTTTCATGAACCTTTGCAGTAATATAGCTTAGACATCGGAATATCGGAATATCATAATGAGTTAAAATTTTTATACCTACATAGATTTTTTATTATTTGCTCATAATATAACGGTGGGTAACGAGTAAGTCGAAAAAAACAGCCTTCTGAGAGCTACTTTCTACTAAGGGGCTGGTTCCCCGGAGCGAATCTAAGGCGGGTTTACTGGTTCAAAAATATTTACAACGTTTCACTAACTAACCGATAAGGAACAGTTATACCAGGAAAACTGTTAGTTAACACATCGGTTGTATCCTTGAACTAATTATAGCCCGATGGCAATTGACCACATGGCGTATGATCTTAACACGTGTTGCTATGGTGTTTTATCCATAACTATTATGAGTAGTCAAATTCGATTGTGACCATGGAGCAATATTTGCTCCATGATTGTGACAGACAGACAGAGATAATTATTATTAATATGGTTTTTTTGTCATCCTTAAGAAAATCCATAGGTACTAATATTATAAATGCGAAAGTCTGTCTGTCTGTCTGTGACGTTTTCACGGCTAAACCACCGGTGCGATTTGGATGAAATTCGGAATGAAAATAGTTGAAGACCCAGAGTCACATATAGGCTACTTTTTTTTTCAAAAATCAACCCCTAAATGCTTGAAATAGGGGATGAAAGTTTGTATGAAAAATCTAAACCGCCTGACCGATTTCGATGAATTTTCCCAGGAAGATAGTTGATGACGTATCTTCTTCCCCACTTCCCTGGTTCGCGATATAAACGAATTCCACGCGGGCGAAGCCGCGGGCAAAAGCTAGTAGAGTAATAATCAACTAAATATTACAGTTACTAACTGTCTTTAGTCCGTGTCGTGTTAGTTTTTTTATGGAATTAAGATAGCAAACGAGCACGCAGCACCACCCTTCCGCTGCCGCCCATAACAACTGTGACCGACCCAGAACTAGACTCAGAGGGACTAGGATGGTTAGTCCAGTTAGTAGATGGTGCTAGAATATTAGTTGGTTGGTTGGTTAGTTTTCTGTGATTATTACTAACAACTGACAGAATTATATCATGAACAATTCCTGCCCCAGTTCTCTGACTAATGAAATTACCAACTGATATTCTACTACCAGCGCTGATAGCCTAGTGGTTAAGAATTTGACCTCCTATTTGGAGGGTTCGGGTACAAATCCCAGGGCACGCACCTCTGACTTTTCGGAGTTATGTGCGTTTCAAGTATTTACGAGTAAATGTCACTAGCTACACACGGTGAAGGAAAACATCGTGAGGAAACCTGCTTGCCGGGGAGTTCGAAAAACTCAAAGGTGTGTAAAGTCCGCCAATCCGCAATTGGCCAGCGTGGTGGACTATAGCCTCAACCTTCTCATTCTGAGAAGAGACCCATGCTCAATTGTGGGCCATGATGGGTTGAGATGATGATGATGATTCTACTACCCCGTTTGCTAACTGACTAACCATCCTAGTCCCGATGTGAGACTTGTTCTATCGGTCACAGTTGTCATGGGCAGCAGTGGAAGGTGCTGCTATCTCTATTCCAAAAAGAATTCAAGTAGCTTGTCGTGTGGTCACTTATAAAGAGCGACACCTGGCGTGTGGTTTTTGAGTTACATCGATTTTGAAGTCGTTTATTTTTTGTATAAAGTTCTTTTGGTTGACATTAATGATGCACAGCCTGATAGTAACCTACCTTCCAATTACAATAAACCAAACTCTCTTCCATTCAAATAAAATATTTATCCCACTTCTGACGAACACGACAGTTTTCACAAGCGATTCTTTCCCGCCATTTCCGAATGAAGCCGCGTTCCATTTCCAAATTATTTCAAACATGGCCGTCATAACGAGACCAGTGGACAAACAGCAATTGACCCCAATTCGCGTGGCTAATGGCTCGGACCCTAGGGCTGCTAAAATGGTCGTAAAATGTAATGATTTTTTATGTCGCTTGCGCTCGGTCGTTGTCGGGTATGTTCGGGTTTTTCTGTTAACCCGTTAGTGAATACATGAGGTATTGAATTTTACTTCAGGATGGATGGAATGATAATAATTAGTTTTAGGGTCCATCCATCGTTGCATGAATGAAAAATATGGATTTAGTCAACACTAAATGTCATGCGTATATGTAAAATCTAAGTATAATGATTGTGTAAATCGAAATCTATCTTCTATTTATATCTAACTCTCTATCTATCTATCTATCTAACGTTCTCATTCTGAGAAGAGACCCGTGCTCAATAGTGGGCCATGATGGGTTGAGATGTTGATGATGATGATCATATAAAAAACATATAAAAAACATATAAAAAACATATACACATATAAAAAAACTGTAACTGATCACCCGTTGTGCAGGCTAATCACAGAGAGCTGAACGGATTTTTATGGGACTTTCAATGGGAGATAGAGAAGGCAAGATGATTTTTATGTCAAAAATGCCTTACATCACTTTAGAAAAAGGCTTCTTCAACCTGCTGGACCGATTTTTACCAAACATAAGAACCATCGCAAGAAAACTATCTTTCGAATGAATAAGTCACGGTCGACAACCCTATATTGGTACCCGACACTGATACTCAATGGCTCCCGGGCGAGGGCTGTAATAAATAATTATTATATTCTCCACATCCACATTACCCTAACTAGCTATATTATCCTACCCTCGATAAGATGTGTACCATGCAAAACTTCACTAGGTTAAACGTCCTGGTTTGTCTGTGTAACGCCTTGGATTTTAACCCACTTTAAAGTCGAGATAGCTCAAAAACCACTCAATAGATGTTGCTCAAATTTACAAGGTACGACACGACAATCAGTCTTTTCGAAAACCTTTACCTTTCGAAAAGAAAAGAATCATCAAAATCGGAATACTCGGTCAAAAGTTATGAGGTAATTGCATAAATTAAATTCACATTATTCCGTACAACTCAAAAACTGATCGTGAGATGTATTTCTATTGCTATTCGAAAACTGGTGCTTGTCTTTTGGTGAAATTTACGAGCGACATCTGAGAAGTTGTTTTTGAGTGACCCCTAGTAAAGCGTATATATACTACGTTGATGACGTCAAAAACGTACAAGAAAATTTTCGATAAAAATCTCCTTTTAAGCACAGATTAAATATCTTTCCCAATTGGTTACAGAACCGGAAAATCTTTTTCCCATTATCTCAAGGGATTTTTCTCAAGTTGCCTGTATCGATAATTGTACGGCATTCATACCTACCCTCACATTTGTGTCATTTCTGAGGGTACTTGTTTGTTTTGTATCAAATTATTGGAAATATGTAACTTTTTGTGCTATTATCTTGGATTTCACTTGCGATTATTTTTTGAAAGAAAAAAAGAAACTGTGTTTCTTTTTCTTTTTAACTCTCTTTTAGAAGAAGTTAATTTCTGTTATTTCATGTGACTAACCTTAGGACTTAGGGCCAAATATATTCAATTAGCACAGGTAGATGAAATACACTTGCCTACCTATAGACATATGGAATATATTTACACCCATACAATAAAGAAATATCTTGGAATAAATAAGCATCTAACATTTATTTTATTCAACTTACCATAAACAGTATTGCACGACACGAATTCTGGCAACCTGAAAAAAAGCAAAACCCCCGCCATTCAAACCAACAAGGATCGAATTGAAAAGAACAAAAAAGATTCCAAATTCAAACTGTCAACCGGACGCAATGTCGACTGGCGGCAAAAAATTGAATATTACGAACGGGAAGTGACGATAAACGGTGATAGGAAACGCTGACCCCGGCGATAAGGACCCGGAGTGTTTGAATTTGGAACGATTGGATGTATTTTTTTTATTTAAATAGGTTTGAGAACGATTCAAATTGTAAAGAAGCTCTGTTGCTTTTTTATGATAACTGACGAACGGCCAGATAGGCCACGTGGACATTACAAATAATCTATGCATGTAAAATACAAAAAATCTGATGTTTTCTGATTTCGTAATCGCCAGAAGGCCTATTGAGTTCACAGATAAGTAATTAATTATGTCACCATGCCTACAGATTATAGTTAAATCTGCCTGCAATCGCGTTCGATATAAAATTTGTTTTAATTGCACCACAAGTGCCAGCTTTCTACCCTTATGACAGGTATATTGCAGGATTGACAACAAAAATTTAAAATGCCGTAAGTAAATTTTATTATCAATCTAAATTAACCTGTGAGCACAGGTCATAAATAACTTTTTAGCGGGGAAAGCCCTCTCGAGCATTTCTCGAGAAAAAGTTCTTGAGAATTCTTGTTGAGTATTTCAACATAGAAATATAACCGGCATTCAATATCGTTTTTAATAGACTTCAAAAAAGGAGGTTCTCAGTTTGACCTGTATGTATTACATGCATGTATATTTGTATATTTGTGCGCGATTATCTCGCGTTTGGTTGAATAGATTTTGATGCGGTTTTCAGCATAGTATTTGTCAGACTTAAGAGAAGGTTTTAGGCATATTAACCGCGTTTAACTGAACCGATTTTTACTTTTCGGCGTTAAAGTCGGTTCTATTTTGTTAAAAATTATTATTGGTAGCGCTATCTTACCCACAAGCAGTGCCAATAAATACATTGTTCCACTGGTGAGCATGGGCTGCCTTTTCCTATGTGATGGATACCTACAGACATTTGACCAAATGCGGATCGGACTTCACATACATCACCTTCACTTTTGAGAGCATTATGAATTTATGAAGAACTCTCAAGTGTACTGTTGTGTTGTGTGTTTCTCTACTTCCTCACGAGTCACGATGTTAGAGTTCCTTATAAAAAACCCGATTGATAACCCTCTGACCTCTGATGTCTGTCTGACCGTCCGTCTGTGTGACTTTCACAGGGCTCTCTCTTGTATTTAATTAGAGAAACATGATAAAATCTATCTTGGTACCCACCATCAAACAACTCTTCTGCCACAGTCACTGTATCAATTCAAAATTGACGACCTGGATGGCGCAATGGTTAACACGCCGGATCGCTGTTCCGAAGGTCCTGGGTTCGATTCCCAGCGAGGCTGGAATTTGAATGATGAGTTTAAATTTCCGTTCTCGGTCTGGGTGTGTGTCCTTGTCTTGTGTGTTGTCCATGGCACCCACGACACAGGGAATCCTAGTGTGGGGCTTTGAGTGTGCAGCGTTATTATTATGTTATTATTAAAATCGTGAGTACCCGTGCACCTAAAGTATTGTCAGCGTTGATATAAGTCTCAATAAAGCTACCTACAGTAGGTAGTCTATAGGTTTGGTCTCATACAAAAACAACTTTGGAAAGATTTACATTTCAAATGGGCGATCAGCGATAAGGCCACGGTTTTGAATAATACCTATAACGCACGTGGAGACTGATGTGACCTGGACTGGGGGTGCCACGTGCCTGGGCTTGTTCGGACATGTTTGGACTTGATCGGACATGTCTAGACTTGTTGAGTTTAGGGTTTGTTGGCTTTTTGGGTGGGTTTTGGGTTTATAGGATGTGTAAAAACAATACAGAACGAATTTTAACATCTACAAGTAACAAATGTAACAATTAATGAGAACATTATCAACGTACTCGAAGACAAAATGTATTACTGGGGATAGCTCAAAAAATGCTCGTCAGATGTCGTTCAAATTGAGTTCGGAATCGATTTGAGGACCACGGTTTATGAAGTTGGTTAAACAGCACGTGGGTGTTGAAAATTATGGAAATCATTCCCACATATATACCAATTCCGTAAGAAAACCTCTGTTTTCCAGGGAAATACCCATTAAAATAGGTCAACCAAGTCATTCAGTTATCCATACAGATAGACAGAGGACATAACATTGTTATCAGTGAGTCATAAAATTTATCATGAAATTTGACAAAAAATTACTGAACAGACGGACTACAGATTTATATAATTGTATAAAAGTATAGATAAGTATACAGTCATTCATAAACGGCTTTACAAATGTACAGCGTACTAAAAATAAACCTTATCCAATTGAAATAAGACTCAAAATAGCATGACGCGTCAGTACGTGATTTCTCAATAATAAGCCATTTTTGTTCCCACTTTAAATACAGATCAGTTGAAAGACATCGGTAGTTATTGTGACAAATTGTGTTACAGTTCAGAAGGGTGACACTTGAATATTATATTCAAACGTCACTTCTATATCGGTAACAATAGAATTTATTTATATGTTACACTGTACGGATTACATCATCATGGCGGCAGCGGAAGGTGCTGCATGCAAATGCTACCTTAATTCCATAAAAGTTAAGCCACTTCTTATGATAACTTGGTGCAAATTTTCTGGCACAGAAAACTGATATTTTTCCCAAATTTTCCGAGAAACTAATAACTTTGTCATAGAAATCGCTGAGCGTATCTGAAAACTTTCATAATATCTGCCTTGAGCAGTTGTGCCATTTGAGGTACGAAGGTATATTAAAATTTTAAGTAATAACCTCTCATGCTTTTATATTTTTTAGCACTCGAACAAATCTTCTGCAAATCCTTTCAATACGGAATACGCTATAAGGTACGGAATCTTTTAGCTTAATTTTCACCAATTCTTTAGGTCTGAATAACTTAAAATTTTTACAACAAAGGTCCATGCCAATGAAATTTTATGAGTGATCAAATTTTAAGCCTTCAGACAAGGGAAGTCTCCAATGGTTAACATCACAATGACTATTCTTTTCTTCATCGTAAAACCCATGGCCGCCTATAGCTGCATGCGTGCCCGCGTACAGTACCATTGTGCACACCTTATCTCCTTATCACCTCAACTATCAAGCTATCGTTCTACTTTTTAACCGACTTCAAAAAAGAACCTACCGTATATATGCTTTTTTTATGTACGTTCAGCGATTTTTTCGTCGTTTATGGGCTGATTTTGATAATTATTTTTTTGTTGTAAAGTAGATATGCGCAGTGGGGTCCCCTGATAAAGCCACCAGGATCTGATGATGGCATCTCAGAGAAATCGAGGGGAACTTTCGAAAATTGTATGGATGACTAGTGTGTTTGTTCATGTTATCATAAGAGCATTTAAGCGCTACCATTTCATGAAGGTCTGGAGTCGATCTGATGAAGCCGAAAGACCGTTGAGGGAACTCCTTAACGATTTACTGCAGTTATCTAGTGTTTGGGCTTGATTGATTTGTAGTGACGAGAACTTTACCCTTCCATGTTGAATTGAGCGCTATATGGCGAGTAGTTTTTGTGTTATCTCTGCTTATCAAGGTTGAAGTCGGTTATTTTTTTTTGTAAAAAGCAATTATATTAAAATAATATCTCGTACCGCCCCTCCTTAGTCCATTTGCCGCCCGCGTGCAGTGCACTTTTCCACGCCCGCTTACCAGGCATCACCAACGCGTTGCCGTTAGAAACAAGCGATATTAAATCCACATTGGCAGTGCGTCTAAAGCAGTTACCGAGAATTGGTCTACAAATGACGAGCTTCCGGTCCGATTAAGATGATAAATTCCGTTAATAGCATAATTGAGTTATTGCTTCGGATTGCGTTCCCATGCACGGGTGTAAGCGGGCGTTCAAGGCATACACTGCACACTGGCGGCCTTGTCTCCTCCTATTTGACGACCCAGATGGCGCAATGGTTAACACGCCGGATCGCTTTTCCGAGGGTCCTGGGTTCGATTCCCATCGAAGCGGAAATTTGAATGATGAGTTTGAATTTCCGTTCTCGGTCTGGGTGTGTGTCCTTGTCTTGTGTTGTCCATGACATCAAAGACACTTACATTTCTAGTGTGGGATTAATGAGTTATTTATTATTATGATTTTCATTCCGAGTTTCATCCGAATCAATAAGCCGCAAAAGCGTCACAGGTCACAGAGATACAGACAGATTTTCGCATTTATCCTACTAATATTATAAATGTGAAAGTTTGTGTATTTGTTTGTTTGTTTGTTACTCCTTCACGCAAAAACTACTGAACCGATTTTCATGAAATTTGGCACACACATAGAGGGCAACTTAGATTAACATATAGGATATTTTTTATCCCGGAATTCCCGCGGGATCAGGATTCACGCGGAAAAAACTCCAATACGCGAAGTTGCGGGCTTAGATTTTTATGGGACTTTCACTGGGGTTAGAGAAGGTTCTAGAGCAACACAGGCTACTTAGTATCCCGGAATTCCAGCGGGATCAGGATTCACGCGGGAAAAACTCCAATATGCTACGTCGCGTCGCGAGCTTAGATTTTTATGGGACTTTCATTGGGAGATAGAGGAAGTTGTGAAGTAACATAATATATAGGTTACTTTTTATCCCGGAATTCCCACAGGATCAGGATTCACGCAGGAAAAACTCCTATGCGCAAAAGCGCGGGCTTAAATTTTTATGCGACTTTCACTAAGAAATAGAGGAGGTTCTGGAACAACACATAGGCTACTTATTATATCAAAATTCCGGCGGGATCAGGATTCACGCGGGAAAAACTCTTATGTGTGAAGTAGCGGACTTAGATTTTATGGGACTTTCATTAGGAGATAGAAGAGGTTCTAGAGCAACACATATGCTACTTATTATCCCGGAATTCCGGCGGGATCAGGATTCACGCGGGAAAAACTCCTATGTGCGAACGCGCGGGCTTAAATTTTTATGCTACTTTTATTGCGAGGTAGAGGAGGTTCTGGAGCAATTTATTAGGCTACTTTTTCTTCCGGACTTCCCGTAGGATCATGATTCACACGGGAAAATCGCCTATGCGCCAAGTCGCAGGCTAACATTTTTATGGGACTTTCACTTGGAGATAGAGGAAGTTGTATGCCTATATGTTATTTTATCCCGGAATTCCCGCGAGATCAGGATTCACGAGGTTCAGGATTCACGCGGTAAAAACTCATCCCCGGGAACGAGGTCGTGGGTTCAGATGTTTATGGGATTTCAGAGGGACGTAGAGGAGGTTATGGAGCATTATATAAGCTACTTTTTGTTCTGGACCGCCCGCGGGATCGAGATTTACGCGGGAAAAACTCCCTTGAACGAATGAAGTCGCGGGCTCATTAATATCTATATATCGGGATATCTACATATCGGGAATCGAACCTGCTCTATTTCTCATGACCAACTTTAAGTTGTTTTCTCGAGGGTCAGCATCACTTCTGGTCTTTATGTCTTGGCACTCGAATGAAAAACTGCCAATATAGTTTAAAAATATATATTTTTTAATTATCGTGGTTAAACTTATGCCTAAAGTTTGGAATTAAAAAACTCGACGTTTATATCTTAAAGTCTTTTTATCGATTTTCTCAAGATCTAGGTAGGTACATAACGGATTTTTGTGCGGTATGACTAAAAAATCAACTGTTCTTAATTTGTGTGGAGCAATATATTTTATATGCCACTATTTATCTTAGAATTCTCGCGGGGTCGGGATTCACGCAGGAAAAACTTTGTGACACACTGAGTTCCACGCGGGCGGAGCCGCGGGCAACAGCTAGTAATACTATAAGTATTGTTATTTATTACTTTATTTGTTGTTCATGGGCGACGGTAACTTATCAATATAGTGGTAAGTCCCGTCTGTCAGTTTGTCTAAATTTAAATCCAGCATTTCGACATCGAAGTGTTTACTGTAACAGACCCTTATGAATATAATATGTGTCCCAGTTTTTGTTATGTTTGATTCATGTGTAGGGTCACCATGTCACCATGTTCTGATTGAGAATAGTCCAGGTTTTGAATTTATGTCCTATTTAAAGAATCTTAGAAATGGAAAAGATAATCATTTATTTATTTGCTACTAGTAAACATTTTGATAAACGTGATTATTTATACTGAAATAACTTTTTTAAACTGTCACATGATCAAGTGAAGTATACCTATTAGTAGAAGCCGCGTCCAAATCGGTTATTATTATTAAATAATTTTATTTATTGATTTTTATTATATTATTTGACGACCCTGTAGCCTAGTTGGTAGCGACCCTGCCTGCGAAGCGAGGGGTCCCGGGTTCGATTCCCGGCCGGGGCAGATATTTATGTGGCAGATAAATATTAGTACTCGGGTCATGGGTGTAATTGTAATGTGTTATATGTGTAGTCCATGCCACCCGCGACACAGGTACCTAGTAACCTACTGCGGGGGTATGAGTGTGTTAGCGTTTATTTATTTATTTATTTATTTAATTTTTTAATGTCAACATACAAATACAATAAAACAGTTGTTTAGATCATTGTCACTTGAAACATTCTGTTTCTGACGCGGCCAATTTGTTGTAAACGACATTGAAACGTTTATAGATGCAATATTCCCTTATGAATATAAAATCAATCCTGCGTCCCAGTTTCGCTGCTGATGTTTGATTCATGTGTCTGATTTATCTACCTGAAGTCAGAGATTTTAGGATTCTGTATTTATATCTATTCTATAGATACAACACAATCACAACACATCTATATATTAAAATTCCGTTAGAAATGGCAACGCCATACGGTAGATTTTAAAGTCATGTCAAAAGTATATGACAAATATGATGATATTTAAATGATTAAATTGCTTGAACGTGAGTTTGTGCCATCACAAAATAACATGTCACTACACCTAGACAGATTGCTGTCCCATATGTCTGTCCCGGTCGGGCGTGGAACCCTCTTTTCAACGGCACCGCGGCGGGGTCACTTACTAATAGGATACAATAGTTTAAATTATTACATGTACACAGGTACATAGTCCATATTCGAAGTAAAAATAAAATGTAAGGGCTTTCATTTTCAAATTCAAAATAATTAGTTTTTTAAGTGCTACTAATGCCCATCAAAATCTTACAATTACCATCGGACTTTCTACTCATTTGTCGTCGTTTACCTTAAAAACTATCGGTCGAATCCCACTTCTGATGACATTGTGGCACAAAACGCTGATCTATTCAATGCGTAGTCGCTGAGCTGAGAAACATGCACTCAACAAAATTACCATAAAGTAAAAGAGTCGATGCAGCAACGTTCAGTAGGGAGGGGCAGGGGGAGGAGTGAGGCGCTCCAGGGGCTCCCAAGGGCTACAGTAAGAGTGTCACTGTTTGTATTGGTAATCGAGTTAAGTGTTAATAGATTTAGTTCGTTGAGAACTCAGTGGACAAATCGTCGCTTAGTCACTTTTGAATTTTGTAAAAGTGGCTTAAGCGACATTTTTAATGTATAGTAACCCAACTTAACTTAACCTTGAAATGAAGAGAGGCGCTGTCGGACGAATTGGACCAATCATTGCACACTAGTAACTGACAGATGTATGACCACAACGTACTTATGAATGACTTTTTAACATGGCTGCATTAATTCCAATTTTTGCCATTTCAGAGATAAGAGATAACCATCTTTTGAATCGCCAGAATTTTCTTTAGTACCTACTCGTAATTCTTTAGGCCTTTTCAGGTATGAGCGACCTGATAAACCCCCGGGAATACCTAAAGAAGTTATGTCACAGCGTCGATTAAAAACATGGCATTAACTGATTGGTGTTATCCAGTTAATTAACAAATACAGTTAACAGCAATGTCACAATGTAAGCACATAATATAGCTGATAAATCTGTTATCTGTGAGTCAGCCGATAAACGGCTGCGCTCAATGCCATCTGTTTCATTATTGGGAAATTACTTACTATACTCCGTTCAGATTTATGTAATTCGTTTTTATGGGAACTTATAACTTTTAACAAAATAGAACCGACTTTAACGCCAAAAAGTAAAAATCGGTTCAGTTAAACGCGGTTAATATTCCTAAATCCTTCTAAGTCTGTAGACACAATGCTGAAAACCGTATCAAAATCGGTTCAGCCAAACGCGAGATAATCGTGCACAAATATACATACATACATACAGGTCAAACTGAGAACCTCCTTTTTTGAAGTCGGTTAAAAATACCAGCTTTCCGTCCCTGTGATTAAGGTCCATTTTAGATTAAGTGAGAATTTAAAATGCCTTTGATAAATGCATCATAATAAAATTTGTAATGCGCGTATATTTTATTAATAAATGTTTCGAGAATCAAACCTGCTACCCTTCACCGACAACGGACTCCACTGAGCTTCACGGTTATGTATTAATCCCATGTGAACAACTATTTTATCTTGCTAAGATAAGAATTTTTAAATATTTTATGTAAAAGTATGAATTTTAATGAGAAATCTCTTCACCGACGACCACTCGAAACTGTCGGTAGTGACGTCATTCATATTGCGACATCGATACCTATTTTTGATTATCGATTATCTATACTAATATTATAAAGCTGAAGAGTTTGTTTGTTTGTTTGTTTGTTTGGTTGAACGCGCTAATCTCAGGAACTACTGGTTCGAATTGAAAATTTTTTTTTGTGTTGAATAGACCTTTTATCGAGGAAGGCTATAGGCTATATAACATCACGCTGCAACAATTAGGAGCGAAGAAATAATGGAAAATGTGGAAAAAACGGGGAAAATTATTCATTCTCGAGGGCTTTCGTTGCATGCGTTGCGAAAACGATTCAAGATACCAAAAATATATGTATGTATGAAAGAATTATTCCTCTTGAAATGATCTAAAAAAATGTCCACGACAGTATATGTCTATCTTTTAAGATTAACACACTAGAACCGTTTTTATGGTAATCAAATTTGCCGCGTTTCCAAGTTTAATCTGAATTAATCTTGCTGTGATCCTTTGCTACTTTGCTATTATTTTGTCGTAAGCTTTATTTCTAAATTTAATTTAATTTAACCGCAATTAATTTTGGTGATAGTTTATTATCTTCCCGAAATTCCCACGGGAGCGGGACCTACGCGGTTGATACTTACGGGTCCCGAAGCGAAGCGAGGGCGGTTCGCTAGTTTTATTATAAGTTTGCTCGCAGCTTCGCTCGTGTGTATGTTGGAAAGTGACAAAATACTGTTTTTTCTCAAGAGAACGTCGGTTGAAAAAGTTTTCGTTAACCCCAGGTTTCAAGATAATTTGGAATTTCTTTAAATTATAATAGCAGATTAAGCCTCAAAAGGTAGCAGACAGACAGACGGTTATTTTCGCATTTACAATATAAATATGGGTGAATTTGAAATAGAGACCGTCTAAGATAATTAAATAATTTTGCTTTTTTTTCTGCAAGTAAATCGATAAAAAATCTATGAACAAGCATTTGGTACCTTCATTTCTGGACACAAGATGTCATGTATTTAGAAGCTTATACATACATATGATTGTCCTTCTGAACGCTTACACACAAACTACTAATTTTTATCTTCAATTCCTCATAAATCCATTTACCTACCCAGAATATAAGCATTTGACTTATTTATTTTAATAACAAAACATCGATAACTAAATCGATGCATCGACACATCCCGTGCAGAAGTGGGGCGTAAAAAAAAATGGCGGGCGTGCGTCACCGAGGCGGGAACAAGCGCTATTGGTGACATCCTGTCGCAAATTGAACTCTGCGGACGTCCGTCGTTGTATCTACTGCTCTCGATAGCAAGAGATGGAGCGTAGGAAAGTTGATGCTCTGTCTCGCTCGCTCGTATGACGTTGCTGTGAGAAATGAGGTGTTTAAATTGTGCTTGCATATCTTTAAGCTGCATGCTAGCGGTTTGAAGGTTTGAATTTCGGTTCGTTTAGTGCTCAGAGTATTAGAAATAATGGGGTTTGGATTTGGTTTTGCATGACAACACAACACATCAGTGATGCTTTTTCTTCATGCAGTTTGTTGAAGTAAAAGTAAAAAATAAAAACTAAAAATACCCTAATATTATATTTATGAAAATTAAATTTTCACTTTCTTTTGTAAATAAATACCTTGCAAGACAACCTGCATATCTCAGGGTTTTGAAGTGCATTGAAGTCTACTATCGCGAGTTTTAGTTTCTTATTGTAAATTTGTAATTATAAATGTTTATCAAATAAAAGTTTGATTTTTTTGTAACTGGTACCTTTAGCTATAGATGCATACATTTAAAATTACGCCATTGCTATATCTATTAATCTACTAATTTAATAGCTGTGGACTTAAAACTTTATAACAACTCAATTTTGTCTCTTTCTCACGTCAATTAATGTAAAGAGAATGAGATAGATTTCCTATTTTATTATTCTGCGCTCCATCTGTTGTACAAGTCAATCTATGGCTATTGGCTGCAGTTTGCGCTAGTGTGTGTGTACATGTGTGCGTGAAATAGTTGTTATCGAGTACTCGGAGATTAGCAGCGAAGTTCGGTCGTGTTGTTTGAAAATGGAAGCGTTCGAAACATTTTTACATCGGTCTTATTTTGTTCGAACCACAGAGCAATGTTGAATTCGAAATATTGTTTGTGGCCAGTAAAGTGACAGTGAAGTTTGAAAATTGCCGTTTTTTAATTTGCAAATGGTATTAACGTGAAGTAAAGACGCTTATCAGACAGTTTTATGACATGAATTAGTGAATCACATTGAATAGCGCCCTTTGTATTGATGTAAGTTTATTAATGTTTATCTTTCTTGCTATACGGTGTAAGTGCCTACTGGTTAAAGTATTGGATTTCCATCTAACACTGGCTGTTGACTTCATTTTGTACTTGTTAAATCTGTTAAAAGGTATCCTCTAAATTTGCTTACTTTACTTTTACTTATTGCATTTTTTTATTCAAAATATTATGAACGAAAATTACTCTGTACAGATTGACGTTATTTGGCGCTTACGTCAATTTGATTCTTATTTTCCAATAGACAAAAAGTAGGGTTTTTTGTTTACCTTTTTCAGTTTTCAGTAATAAATAACAAACTGACCAACTAAGATTCTTAAAAACACAATCTACTTACTGACCAATTATTTTAGTCCCAATGTGAGTCTTCTGTGTCGGTCACAATTGTCACAGAAGGCAGCGGAATATGCTGCATGCTCGTTTATAAACTAAATCATCTATCTATTTAACTATCTGTCTTCTTTATCTAACCATTTATCATTCTATCTTCTATATCTATCTATCTGACTGACTGTAACTTACTAAATGTTTGTGCACGCTAATGTTAGAAACGGCTGAACAGATTTTATGGGACTTTCACAGGGAGATAGAGAGGTTGTGGAGCAACATATAGGCTACTTTTTATCCCGGAGTTCACGCGGGAAAAACTCCATGTACGAACGAAGTTGTGGGCTCAACTAATCTAAAAAAATATGTTTTCATCGTATGTATCAGACGGTAACTTGTCAGTGATATGTAATGAAACAACGCAATGACAAAGCCATAGCGTAGTGATGTATTCATAGTGCCATTGACACAGAAAGTCTAAAAATCCCTTCTAAATACCGCCAGAATGTGTTTCAGTATGTGAAGGGTTTGAGTGGTGTAAATGTGTAAGAAGTTGTTGTCTTCAGGATTTACTTAGGGTTGTCAATTTTACAATAAATAACGAATTTTGTGTCGTATTGGGCCGGCCTAAAATGACCCTATGTTGTAGGGGCAGGTCAAATTGTTGTAAACGACAAAATCGCATTGGACCTGAAATGCGTAAGCGACAGCAGTTGGCCTTTTGCTTGGTGTTAGTATTTGCGTTAGAAATGTGAAATTATTGTAAAGTTAGATAATGTGGTAACTGTAATTTTTTTTATAAAATACAATCGTCCCATCATCGTATGACAAGAGTCTTGAAATCTATTTTCTTTCCTTCGTTAGAGAACCCGAAACAATGAGTTTTTAATTTGTTTGTTTATCTGTATGTCAGTATGTTTGTGCACGCTAATCTCAAAACGGCTGAACGGATTTTTATATGACTTTCAATGGGAGATAGAGGAGGCTGTTAAGTTCACGGAAAACTTATGCACGAACGAAGTCACAGGGACCAACTAGTACCTGAATAATTACTAGTAAAAATAATAACGCAAACACTAGAAAATTATAACTACGTTCGAGTACTAGTAATAGTATGCATCAGCGCACCGCAGTTATTATACTAGAGCCTAGAGCCCTCAGAGGCCCTTACGTCTCTTTGAGTTTAATGCGTTCAAAGCGAGGCCTCGGTACAAATTATGGTTTGAAAATGCGCGGTTGTATCTCTTTGAGTGGAGTGCTAGGGTTGACAACCGTGAGATATAACTTGCTAACTTTGCCTGGGCAAACTTGGGCAAAATGTATTTTGGTTCAGATTGCAATTATGTTTAAAGGAATCGTTATTTTTTATGGTAGCAAACGAGCATGCAGCACCTTCGATGTCGCTAATGACAATTGTGACCGACAAAGAACAAGGGACACACATCGGGATGGTTAGTCAGTTAGTACGAGTATAATTATGGTGTTAGAATATTAGGTAGTTGGTTAGTTTGTTAATATTGTGGAAAAGTGTGGGTTAATACACTTCCCTTTCCATTCAGAGCATAATGGAAAACTTTTATGTGTGCAAGTTTGTTTAGATGTTTGATCGCCGATGTTTTACATGAAACCATTGTATTATTGTTATAATTTGGTATCATTTTTTCAGCTGAATAAAAATATTATTTTGTGCAAAAAATGTTGGCAACCCTAGTTGAAAGGTGGGTTTTAATTTAAGCAACATTTTTTGTATGTGTTGATGGAATTGTTTTAATGTTTGTGGAATATTCAGATTTATGTTACACTAGCGTCCGCCCACAAGCTTCGCCCGCGTGGAGTTCGTTTAAACTTCACCCCCTATTTCACCTCCTTCGGGATGGAATTTCCAAAAATCCTCTTTCAGTGTTCCCCTACACTCCCCAAGGAACATACATGCCAAATTTCAGCTTCTTCCGTTCATTAGATTCGGCTGTGCGTTGTCTGTCAGTCAATCACTCAATAACGCAAGAGTTTTATATTATAGATTTAGCCGGGGGATTTTTAGACATTAAATTTAAATCAAATCAAATCAAATCAAATCAAATCACTTTATTGTGGACAGTAGGTAAACAGGTGTGGTACAGTTTTAGAGGGTCTTATCGCTACGTCCTGCCCATTGTTGGCGTACAATATTAATTAATATTAAACACTAAATTTTAAGCAATACATACAAGAAGTCGGACCAGTCTACTTATTATTAATATTCCGTCATAATAGTAAATCACAATTATTTAATTAAAACCATATTAAAACAAATATAATTATAACATATTAAAACAATATAAATATAACATATTAAAACAAATATATTAAAGTTATTTTAAATTAATTTAATTCTACGGCTTTTGTGTTACGCTCTAATGAGGGACTTGCAATCGGTTTTTAAAGAGACCCCTTTTTTAATAGTCTTTGGAGAGTTATTATAAGTGCAAAACATTTCTTGGGCAGTTAAATGCTGTCATTTGGCAACTTTAAATGCCCTGATTTGATCTCAGAGAGCTTTCATAGCTTGCGTCGATCCTATACTCGAGTCGTCGAGACAATGGAAATACAACTCCGCACTAAAAACAACTTTATTACGTGTGTTCACAATTCAATTTAGCTTGTAAGCAAAATTTACTTAAGGCATTTTAAATTCTTGCGGTCAATCTACAATGAACCTTAATCATAGGGGCGGAAAGTTGGCATTGGTGTAAGCTGCCATAATAACGAATTATATATCGAACGGAGTATTTTTTTATAGCCTAAGCAGGCAAACGAGCAAACGGGTCACCTGATGGTAAGTGATCACCGTCGCCCATGAACATTGGCAACACCAGGGGCGCCACCAACGCGTTGCCGGCCTCGAAGGAAGCGATAGACCCGCTTCTTGAAGGACCCCATGTCATAGCACTGTGAGAATACTGAGGGATGAAGTTCGTTCCACAGTGAGTGTAGAAGTTTCTTCTACCTACTACAATAGTTCTAGAAACTGCTTAAAAAAGTTAAATAAACCAGTGATAGTGTGTAGTTTTATAGTGTAATACCTAGTTATAAATAGTGGTAAGTCATGCTGATTGGGCTGCACACCCCAAAGGAAAAATGGTGGCACAGAATATCAGTGCTGTGGCTTCCACAGCAATCGCTGAGTGCCATCCACTTCCTAAGTGCTTACTATGGAATAATATTTTACTTACTCTGTTTTGTTTTATACTTGTAACTTTAATTCTGCCTGTTATCATTCCATTGTAAGCATTTTTTGGAATAAAGTATTTTTCTTTCTTTCTTTCTTCTTTCTGATGTTTGTACCATAAATAGTTTCGACTTTGAAAAACGGGGAAATTTTTGAATTTGGTAGTTTTTTTATCAAGCATAAAAATTCGCATCGGTAGACGCCATCTTGAAATTATAGTTTTTAATTAGAGCCGCCATTTTAAAGATGCCATGGCTTTGTCGCTGCGTCATTATTTTGCATTCTCTTTGTAAGTAAGGGGATTTGAGCGTTGTATTCCTGTTTTCATTGAAATCTTGTTTTGGAATTTCCATGGTTAAAATATTGCAGTACTACGCGGGTACTTATGTAAGCAATACTTCTTTCATATTTCGGTGCAGTTGTCTAGATCTAGTATTGTAAATTAAGTATCTATGATTAATTAGTCATCTTAGGATTATTTAATCTGTTAATCAAACACACAAACAGACAGACAAAAAAATCTTAGTAAATTTTGCTTATACTTAGTCCAAATTGAACTGAGAAAATAAGGAGGTACTAAATTAGATTTTAACAGTGTCAATTCTATATTGTTGGCGACTCCGGTCTAGCCATAATTCAGGGCTGTGTAAAAGCCTGATTCCGCCGTCTTATAAAACTTTTAATTAGAGATAGCTATTTGTAGATAGCTTTATCCATTATGGCGGGTACTCTGGATGTTGATTATACAGATTAAAAAGCCGTTTTTTCTTACCTCAAACTGTTGTTTTATTCAGTTTTGGGCAAACAGTTCTGTAGGCTACAAATGATTTATATTCTGTGGTCGTTTACTGAAAACTTGACTGCTAAGTACTGGTTTGAATTAAGAATAGTTTTTCTTGTCATATCTCGTTACAGTGCCACCAACTTATCTCTGAAATGGCAAAAATTGGAACTAACGCCGCCATGTTGAAAAGTCATTCTGTACGTTGTGGTCATTCATCAGTCAGTTACTACCTCTCGATGATTGGCCCACTGCTTCCGACAGCGCCTCTCTTTATTTCAGAGATAAGTTGGGAATTCTCGTTTTTATATTCGAAGAAAAAAAGGATGTTATTAGTTCGACGTGTCTGTGTATCTGTGTCTGCCTGACTCCAACCCATTTAGACCACTACTAAGAACTGGTCTCTGATTATTGAGAAGGTCTAAAGTATACTCTTTCACACTGCTCCTGTGCGATTTGATGTGTCTGTCTGTCTGTCTAGATGCGGGTACACTATAGTCCGTTTTTTTTCGCTGCGGACTAAATTGACATTAGCTGTGTTCCCACTTTTTTGCGAATCATTAATAGTGATGTGCCTCTACTGTAACTTTACGTAATTTACAATCTAGTATCGTTTTTCGGTAATAATAAAAAATGTGTCTTTAAAATAATATGACCGACAGGCATACCTATATAATGTACCTTTACCTTGTTATTGCGTATTCTTCAACAAGAAGTCAATAATTTTCGTATTTACTTAGTGTAATACGTAATTAAAATTAATAAATATATTTTTTATCTGTGATACTCCATAGTTACCATGATTTGTAAAAGATGTAAAAGATTATCAAATTAAAATAAAATTATCTGATAAAAGTAAAAAGTTACGATTCATAAAACCGGTATCGTAGTACAACACTACTATTATAAAGCTGGTATCATTATTTCGAAAATTGACATTTGCATGTGTCAATTTAGTCCGTAGCGAAAAAAAACGGACTATAGATTGTTTTTCTAATAAAGTTTTTTTTCTTTTGCCAACAGATGACAGTATCGAAGAGGAATCTTGAAGAGGAGCAACTCCTGAAAGAGATCAATCGACTTGCCATAGCTGACTTTCATTAGGTAAGTTCTTATATACCATAACTAGCTGACCTGGCAGGCGTTCTGCTACAGAATTTATTTACTATATTTATGCGTATAGAAAATACTCAACTAAAGCAGTAACTTTTTTCATGGCATTTTGATGTCTCCAATACTTTAACTGATCTTTTAGTTTACAATGACAGCTCCATCTACCGGTTTTTAAAAACCTAATCGAATTGTCCTAGCTTCAATTCCCAGCAACGTAAAAATATGAAAAAACACATCTCATTTTGCTGATACGTAGGCTTACCATTTTTTTATACCATTCCCTAAGATAAAGGTACTAATTCCTTCATCAAGTTTTCCTTCACCAATCTTTCTTCATTCGGTTCATTACGATCCACGTTACATTATCGACTGTGTATTGTACTGACCGAACTGACAGCTGTGACGTCAGCCAACCCCGCTCACATGGGCGAGGGCGCGGTTACACGGACGTATGGGGATGGAAGAGACGCATCTATGGAGTTATTTAGGATGTTTTTAGGCACTTTTCATCGATGTCAAAACAAGGAGGTTGTTTTTTGTTTGACGTCTTTTTCTATAGTTTTTTTTTTTCATTGAAAGTTTAAAAACATAGCTTACCAGTAAACCCGCCCTCGCTTCGCTTCGGGGCACCAGTCCCTTCAAAAATCTCTATTTTTAACAAACTATGTAATTCTGATGTCTAAGCTATATTACTGCAAAGGTTCATGAAAATCCGTTCAGTAGTTTTTGCATGAAAGAGCAACAAACACCCACTCACATCCATAACTTTCACATTTATAATATTAGTAGGATTCTTTGTCCATTTATACTTTACCTTCACATCCAGTATCCATTAATCAATGTTCGTGGGTAGAGCGAATCTGTTGTCCAATAAGTGGGTAAATTGGACGACAGGACGACCCGGTCATGCCCTTGTACCACCAGTCCAAAATCTATGGTCTTATTACGTGATTACGGTCATGTTATAACGAAAGTGTTTTCATCAATAAACATAGTTTTCTATCTTGGAGACTCTCATCGATATGTAATGCAAATATAATTACACAGTCCAATTGAAACTATTACCCCAAAAGTGTCATCGGTTGTGGTTAAATTAGATTTCGTTAATCATTAATGTAACTTCGGAGTTAGTTCGGGCAGTTTTAAACATTTAAATGTCTCTCGCTATAACGGTGAAGGAAACCATTGTGAGGAAACCTGCATGCGCGAGTTCACAAAACTCAAAGACAAGTGAGGTCCGCCAACCGCGTGGTTGACTATGGCCTTAACCTTCTCATTCTGAAAAGAGATCCCTGCTCAATATCCGGGCCATGATGATTTGAAATTTAATTTTGTAATGAATGTAATTTTATCCTTAAAACACAACTTAAAATTGTATTTGCAAAATTGTATGTACAATTTCTGCTATAAAAATGCAACCTTAATCCCAAAACATTACGTCTTGTTCTTTTAAATTCTACTGTTGTTCACGCAGTGGAGGGGAGAGAGCCAAAAAATTTTAAAATTGGGGCCACTTAAAGGTATGTTCTTAGTTGTTAGTAATATTCCACTTAGTGTTAGCGGTAGTTTACCGCCATCTGTTATCATCATCGAGAACTAAGCGAACATTCGCAAACAAGATGGCCCTAGCTTGGCCCCGGCTATATTAGGGCATGATCTATGCTCGAGGCATTAATATTTGACGAGTCGAGGAATACTCCTTTAATTACTATTGTGCACCATGCTTTATGTTTTCATTATAATTATAATAGCGAGTTGTTTACATTAGTAATTGTGAGTAAGAGTCTCAAGGAAATTGTCCTTCCAATGTTCCATTTGCTACCCTTAAGCACCATAATAGTCGCCTCTAAACAAATTAAAACTTGCTAGATATATGACAACACATCATCAGACATCTTAACAGGGTGTGATATAATATAACCCAAGAGTGTTACATTAGCCGGTACCTTGTAACGAATTGTCCGCCATTTTGTAGTCCTTAGTTCAAAGGCTTGTTTGTTCAGGCCCCTTTGTAAATTATAGCGGTATTTTCGGGTTCAGACTGTGTTTGAGGTCTGTTTTGTTCTGTTTATCGTTAGACTGTTAGGTGGCAGATCTTAGGTTCGATGCTTGATTATGGCTATTTCTGACTACAGTAGCCATGAATGCTATGTAGTCAAATTCAAATTCGAATTATTTATTTATTCGAAGTAGGTTTTTACAAACACTTTTCGAAAGTTACATTACGCCATCTCGCTTCAACAAATTCCTACGGTGAGTGGTCTTGGAAGAAGAAGTGGCAAGAAACTCCCAAGGAGTCTTTTTTTTTCTCTTTCTCCACTCACAGTTACAGGTTTCACAAACTTACTACTAATTACGGCTAAAATACGAAACTCATGTCCAAGCTGTTTTATCATTAAAATATTATTAAATATCAAGTTTGTAATAACCTTTCGTCAGTTTGAGCGTTGGTTTTGTAAGCGGGAGGATATTGTGAATCCTGACCCTCTCATTCTCGCAACCCATAGGACACTGTCTCTTCTCAGAATGAGAAGGTTAAGGTGATAATTCTCCACGCTGACTAAGTGCAGACTGGACTTCACACACCTTCCAATTTTGCAGGTATCACGAGGTTTTCCTTCACAAATGAATGAATTCTCCATAATTTTCGCATATGTTTGTAATATGCCAATCCGCACTGGCCAGTGTGGTAGACTATATCCTGTAGCCTCATAGCGAATTGAAGCAGCAATTCATTTGCAACCGTTCAATATACAACGCGAATTCAGGTGCGTGTCATTACCAACTGGGCTATTACCCTATAAGGATATATTAGCGCTGTGACTGACATGGGTGCTCATACCTTAGTAACAAGTGTACCTAACGGGTTGATAAATGATAATGAGCTAATGAAATTCAGAGCAGTTGTTAATCTTCACAAAATTACACTGCGTCGTGTATGCTGTATGAAAATGAACCGTATCACGATGGAGTAAGGTGCAGTTTCGGTTAGCGCAGAGATAATTCATATGCCCGGGTATTGACTGGATGTCATGATTAAACGAGGATGGAATGAAGATGTTGATGAATATCAGAGTCTTTGCTTACAGTATCAATACTGATGAGTTTCCTGAAATTACCTGAAACGTGTGGGTAGAACAATATTTTAGCCTACTACATCGTAACTGAGGAGGTCTAAAGCATACCTCACCACGCTGCTCCAATGCAAATTGGTGGAGGGGTTAGTGGCCAATACAAGTGGCGAAGATTTGTGTCGTCTAAAAGCCTCTAACTTAACGATTACTATCAAAAGATATCAGCTGGGATCATATGTTACGTGCACTCCGAAGCACGAAAATGCTCAAGAATTATTTGTCCCTATAGTCTCTAGCGGTCACCCCAATGACCCAACACGCTAGCTGTTGCTTATATTTAAGTTTTTAACCAACTCCGTAGGAATACGATACATCGATCGCTTATAAAAAATTCAACCTTTCTCTACGGCTCTAAAGTTCAACGTTCAATGGTCCTTCGAGCCGAATCGTGGAGTTGAAGTCCTTTAGGTAACACTTACCCAAGGTAATTAGAAAAGGCTGAGCTGGTGCGTCCTGAACAAACAGAATGCGGCATTCAAACGGTAGTGTGCTCGTATTCAAATAACGGACGGTATTCGACCGCTAATTGAGGGGTTTGTCGCCTGCCGTGGTATTGTGTAATTAGGGCTGTTATTTAATTTGCTGTTTGGAGCGCTTTGTACGATGCTGGAGTAGAGGTCTAGAGGATAGAATCTTGTACGATTTTGAGGGTTTGTGACTGGTGCTGGCTGTTTAAGATTTCGTCCTACTCGGGGGTCTGAGTTCGAATTCCAGGGTGTAAATTCTGATATATCGGAGTTGTGCGATTTTAAAACTTTTAAATATCACTTACGGTGAAGGAAAATATCGTGAGGAAACCCGCATTCATGAGTTGGAAACTTGGAAAATTCAAAGGTGAAGTCTGCCAATCCGCATTTGACCAGCGTGTTGGACTAGGGCTCTTAGCGCACATTACAACGACTCGAGAACGGACCAACTAAAACGAAAATATTAAATTATAATCTTTGTCTTGGTAATTTTCACACCAAATCATTCCTTCCGGAAGTTGTATTTGTGAAAAATAATGTCATTCCACTGAAACTTAATTACAGAATAGACGCATCTTGTACAAATGCTCTTGTCTAAAAAATCTGCTGGTTATAGCAACATACCTCGAATTGGGTCGGATAATGTCTCATTATGATACACAGATTTAAAGTTTGTACCTAGAAACTAGGTCATCCTCATCAGCAAAGGTATCTCTGGCATAAAATCATATTTGCATAGTAAAAATAAATTAAAGAGGAGCAAACCCGCGTGAAACTTCAATCATATTATAGCTTCGAGCGACAGAACAGTCGCAGTCAGTCTCAAGAGCGAAAATTTTAATGGGCGGAAATATTAAATTGAAAACTTCGTATTTTTTAGAGGTTGCGCCACCCGAGGGGGTTTCTCCCCGAGGGCGTAATGTCGTTACTTTGTGATCGCGGATTTTGCTGTGTTTAACTAGACCAGCCTCTGTCACAAACTCACAATTCAAAAGTTGGTAAAGCGTGCCAGGAATTCAAAATTGTGGTAATGATCTGGCGTTTTGGATGACTTTTGTAGAATTCTGAAGGCAAGGAGAAGTGCTAGGAAGAATTCAGGTACGACTTAGGGAATTAGGTTTTCGAAGTTTATCAGGTGGTCGAATTGGTATTGATAATCTACTCTTTTGTCATCCTAAAGAAGTTGTTCTTATTGTCTAGCTTCCTCCTTGACTCACTCCTTTCTCTTTGGAAAAAATGATAGTTTCTACCACTAAAAGCATGTTAGTATCTTGCATCTGTAATTGGAATCCTCCATGGAAGACATTATCAGACCTTTTCAACCTTCAATCTTCCAGGATTTGAATCTGAAAGTAACTCAGTTAAAACTGTAAAAATTTTTGGAGATTGATTGGATTGAAACTTAGACAAGTTTCCAAGATAAACATCCAGACGGATGTTCGTGTTGCATGTCAAAGGTTGTTTCGTAAAGGTGCTGAAAGGCTACACCAAAAAAGCCTTTCAGGACGGTGTAGTAATAAAAGCAGGTGATGTGTACCGGTTCTGACGGAAAATTCCAATTTGGAGTTCCAGTTAATCAAGTTTTACGTAACTGTACCAATTGAGGCGTTGAGGATCAAATATCCTTAAAACGTTGCAGTTTTAAAAAAAAGGTTTTTTTATAACTACCCACTATTGTTTAATAAAGTTATATTATTGACTAGCGGACCGCCCGCGGTTTCACCCGCGTGGATCCCGTTCTCGTGGGAATATATGCATGTATTATACATAAAAACCTTCCTCTTGAATCACTCTACCTATTACAAAAAACCGCATCAAAATCCGTTGCGTAATTTTAAAGATTTAAGCATACAGACAAACAGACAAACAAACAGACGGACAAAAATAGCGACTTTGTTTTATACTATGTAGTGATGTGTGTTACCTCAACATTATTGGGTAGGTACGCTGATTTTGATATATTTTTTTTATTCAAAATATATTATGTTGTTTGTCGTGTGCCTACTCCGAAAGCTGGTGCTTATCGTGTACTCCCGTATTATTATTAACAAGACCAGACGACAAATTTTTGAGTTATCCCTAGTAATGCATATTTTATTAAGTTCACCTACGTTGATAACGTTCTCATTTTATTTATTTATTTATTTAAGCTTTAATGACCACAAAAAACAAATAGGGTACATATGGCGAGCTTAATGCTTAAAGCATTCTCTACCAGCTAACCATTATCTTTCCTAGTTAGAAAAAAAAAACAACTGGCATTTTCAATTTTTTTTTACCATCTACCCACAAAACTTTAAGCGGGTACTATACCAAGCGATACTCCGCGACACTCCGCGATACTCAGCGATATTCAGCGATACTCTGCGATACGCCGTACGACAGCAGAACTATCACCCTGCACCGCCCTCCGGGGGCGCCCCCACATCTCTTTGTTGCAGCGAATATCTCCGCTGTAATTAATCTGTAATGGCTGTGTGTGTGTGTGTGTGTGTGTGTGTGTGTGAGTGAATTTGTCGACTAACGGCGTCTAGCTCTACGTTTTTTTAACCGACTTCAAAAAAGGAGGTTCTCAGTTTGACCTGTATGTATGTATGTATATTTGTGCGCGATTATCTCGCGTTTGGTTCAACCGATTTTGATGCGGTTTTCAGCATATTATTTGTCAGACTTAGGAGAAGGTTTTAGGCATATTGTTTGGCTGACCCGATTTTGATACGGTTTTCAGCATCGTGTTTATCAGACTTAAGAGAAGGGTTAAGGAATATTAACAGCGTTAACTGACCCGATTTTTACTTTTCGGCGTTAAAGTCGGTTCTATTTTGTTAAAAGTTATTAAAGTCGAAGTGACGTGTCTGTGAGATAGTTTGATAACGCAACACGTCATCTTCATCGGTCTACTCAGGGATCTGGGTTCGAATCCTAGGACACGCAATTCTGATTTTTCGAACTTATGTGAAAGGTGTGTGAAGTCCGCCAATCCGCACTTGGCCAGCGTGGTGGACTATGGCCTTAACCTTCCCATTTCGAGAATACCCGAGAATTTGAGAGACCCGTGCCTAGCTGTGGACCAGTTATAGGTTGCAATGATGAAGACGCATCAACAGTAATACAACATTGTTAATTTTTAATTATCACAAACAGGAATCGAACCCACTATCTATACAGCCAACCTCCCAAGTAATCACAATGGCAGCACACCTTACCATCCATTCTCTATTAAACCGCCATTTCGTATTAAAATCTCCATTTTGAGGTGCAGTTTGCACGTAAAAGTTGCCATTGTGGGGTAGGGGTGTCGAACAATAGGCGCGTAGGGTTGGCTCTGATCGGTTTTTGTATTGATTTTATTTTTTATTTTTTTTATAGCTGATAGATAGATAGATAGATTATACTGTAACGGGTACTCACGATGTTTGTTATTGGTATAAAAAATGGTGATTATATAATAATAACATAGTAGAAATAATGACATACCTATTATACAAAATTCTAAGTCATTATGTAGACATATCAAGAGTATTTTTTTATTCTGCCGCCGTTTTGCAAAGTTGTTTTTTATTGCTTTTAATTGAAGAAGAAACGACGAAAGGAACTCTTCTGATGTCGATAGAGGAAATGCAAACTGTACACTTCTCTCATCTTTGTCCCTTAAAACCCACATGATATCGAACTGACATTGCCCCTTCCCCTCCGCGAGCCGCCCGCGTGCGGTACACGTCTTGTATGCCCGCTTGCGGTGGGCCAACGTACCAACAGACACAAGTACACACCACAAGATTATTTGTCCGATATCGTTTTCACTAATCTGTCGCTCGCAAAGAGCCTCCACTCGGAATCCGCACGGCAGGTAAAGTTCTATTGTGGGCAGACAGCAAACAATGTGCAATAGGGTTGCCACTACCGGGTTTTTATTTTTTAATTTTTAAACTTTTTAAAGTGACACATTTAAACTATAATGTAACGTGATAGTATAGGATTTAGCGAGTTAAGGTACGCTCATATTCCGGCGGTTTGCTTCGATCCTAAGATTCCTAAGTGATCGACAAAGTTAACCAATTGCGGGCGGTAATTAAATGGGTAACCGCTAGTGGCTTTTCTTGAGGGCTTCCATGCTTCGTACATGAAAGGCCTTCAGTCCCGGGTGTTATCGATAGACAGCAGTCGTTAAGCCGTGTCGGAGGCCTTCGGGCGGCTTGAAAACTTTCGACACTGGGTTGGCCACTAACCCCTCCACCAATCCGCTCACAGCGTGTTGAAGTATGCTCTAGGCCTTCTCAGTAATGAGGAGAGACCCGTGCTCAGTAGTGGGCCATTAATGGGTTGCAGCCAAACCAATTAAAGAATAAATACGTTATGGTAATGGAGTCTGTATGTGTGTGTGTGTGTGTGTGTGTGTGTGTGTGTGTGTGTGTGTGTGTGTGTGTGTGAATGAAGCATCACAACTGTAGTCTATGATTTTTGTTTAGTACAACCCTAAAAACACTTATCCGACGATCGGTTAAAAGCTTGCAATGGATGCGCACCGTTAAACTGCGGTAAAGTAATTGCAAAGATGCGATTTTAACCGAATACGATTCAACTTCCGATAATAAATGATATTACCACAATATTACGCCATTCGTATCACAAGGGATAACAATGTATGACGTATTGTGACTTCACATTGTAATCCCCTACTCACACCCGCAAACGCTCCCGCAGCTCCCGCTAACGCCTTTCGAGAAAAAGTAGTTAGAGGATTCTTGGAAAAAGCATTTCTTGGTCACCAGATGTAATCGTAATCCGTAAACATGATTACATTGTGGGCAAAATTTACTAGATGAAGTTTTAATCTGGCTACAACCCATTTATGGCCCACTATTGAGCACGGGTCTCTCTTCATTATTGAGGAGGCCTAGAGCATACTCCACCACGCTGCTCCAATGCGAGTTGGTGGAGGGGTTAGTGGCCAACCCAGTGTCGAAAGTTTTTCAAGCCACCCGAAGGCCTCATGGCTTATCAACTGCTATCTATCGATAACAACCGGGACCGACGGCTTTACGTGCCCTCCGAAGCACGGAAGCGCTCAATAAATTTTGCCACTAGCGGTCACCCATCCAACTACCGAACGCGCCTGCTGTCGCTTTACTATGTCGATCACTTAGGATAGACGCAAGCCGCCGGGCTATTAGCACTTGTAATCTGTAATCATCTAAATCAATCACTCAATCGCTTAGTTACACCTTTTTGACGTGATAACGTCTTATAAATTGGTTTGCCGGGTGGCACTTCAAGAAACTGCGTTAGTAGCTCCGCTCACGTTATGCGCTTACAATGAGAGCGAGTGAGAGGCACGCGTCCCTTCCACTCGGGCATGGTTAGCCCGCCTAAGAGCGAGAGAGACAGACATAAAAAGTGAAAGGCACACGTCCCTTCCTCCTTAACATTACTTATGGTAGCTACGGCGTACACACGTTGGCGTGTTTCAGAAAATGGTACAGCGCCATCTCTGGAGAAGTAGAGTAATCTCTTTGTTACCTCACTTAGTTGTGACTAATGGTTAATGGTCTAACGGTTAGCAGCGCTAGATGGCGGATGGTGTTACAATGTTTTAAATATAATTCTTTGTATAAATAAATGTTTTAAATTGTTACTATTATTTCATCCTTCTTCCTACTATACGAATGAATATTCACATTAAAATTATTTTACCACTCAAAGTCGTTGTCACGTAAAACTTTCGCCCGTATACCGACTTTACAGGCAACCAATTTTTTTTGGCATGGAAACGGGTTAGTATCCTAGATTCCAATACGACTTTATATAAAAGGTTGTAACATTTCTGCAATAGACATGATCTCAACCACTGCGTTCGAAGTTTAAACCGAAGTCATTTCAAAACATCTACCGATGACACTGCTTATTGTGTACCGTGGCTTTGTTATATTAATGTGATTGAAATCCACGCCATCTCGCGTCGAGTAGCGGAGATACTCCGGTATTGATAGTTCGAGCTTGGCAACTGCATTTGTAATTTGATGGCTGTGGAAAAGGTTTTAGTATTATTTATACTTCTGCTCTCGTTTCGCTTCGGTTAAATCAATATTATGTCATATAAAACTCTTGCTGTACTAACTGACTGACAAAGATCGCATAGCTGAAACTACATACTGAACGGAAGAAGCTGAAAGGAGATGTTTCAAATTCGGCCCACAATATGTACAGTACCTCGAAAAATCGAGAAAAATTCATGGAATTTGGGAAAAATAAAGATAAATTGCTAAAATGCATACTTTTCTGGTACAAATTTTGTATTTATAATTCATTTTTATAAATTTTCAACATGGCGTCTTGCCAAGTTGTCATTGATCATAGATCACGAACTGTCTACTGTCACTTTAAATGACAGAATTGTAGGTACATATGTCAAACTTCTATCAAATTAACCAACATGACGTGTGATGACAGCTTACCGCCATGACAGACTTTTGTTTTTGTGTTGCAATTTTAAGTGTACATTTTTGTGTTATACCACAAAACTGAAGCAATTTAAAGGAATTGGATGATTGAAAACTGTTTTAATTGTGTTTCTCCATTTTTGAGTATGGTGTACAAAGAGGTGGTCGGGGCTCCATACATTTTGAAACATCTCCTTTGGTATGTATGTTCCTTGGGTAGGGTAGGTGCTAAGAGAGGAAATTTTGAAAACAACCCCATTAAGTGGATAAACTATTTCTTTGATGGACGCATTAGTGCTCATTTGTGCTTAAAAATCTTTGGCTGGTTCTCAGTAAAAAGTTCTTTAGAAGAAGGAAAATATTCTAAGCTAAATAAAAATAACTAAAGAACCGTTTTTTCATTTCTCAAAACGTTGCACACGTAAAACGCCCATCATCACCACTATAAATGTTGTCATCCTTATTATCTTCTTCTAAACGACTAACACAATACCTCACCTGCATGCTGCATGGCCTTACTGCCGTCAGGTCAGGTATGACATGACCATAGATGTAGCATACACTGACGTTTAGATAGATTGGAAATGCGAAAGAGCAAAACATATGATACACGTATGACAGAGCGAGATAGATAGACGAAACCAATTTTTAGACGGCATAGCGGGCTTAGCGGGCACTTGTCAAAAATTGTTCCTCAATTTTCTCAAAATACCCAATTTAGTTTTGACATTTCTGTGTGGAATAACGTCCTTTGTAGTCTTAATTAGTAATGGTTACTTGTGCGGTACCTGGATGTGACTCCTCTAGATATAAAAACCACCAGGAAGGCGTCGCGCTCGGCGGTGACATTGACAGCGGGCGATTCATTTTTGGTTTCGTCCAAGTGATACAATTGCCGATCTTTAGTTATATAATAAATCTATGGACATCTATCGAGGATGTAGTTAAAATAATAACACTTATTTTAGATTGGGGGCACTAATATATTTCGTCTTATAATTATTATTTTACACACGTCTAATCTTACAGCAAATATGGTGGCTTCGTCTGACAAGCGAGAGAGAGGGAGAGAGCAGCACCAATGACAGTACAGATATTTTATAGCTGCCAAATCAATGACAATTGCTACAGATAAGTAAGGCCCTGCGACCATCCTGATTGACCAATAAGCACGCTCCTGTGGCTGCGTACCTACGGTCAATAGCATATGTGTATGTCGTGACGAAAAAGTCTTATACATTTTATGTACTTGCCTTTGAATACTACTTCTTTCCAAAAATACTTAATATCTGTTTAAACAATTCTCATTTAAAAACAATTATTCCTTTCAAATGTACTTAAGAGATAGGTTCCCGCAAATACCTTAACCTCTAACATTATTGCTTATAAAGAAATAACTCACCTCTGACATTTACCTTAAAAGGAAAATTAATACAGACAAGCTAAATTTAACTTAATACCCTCACTAAATAATAAAGTTATACGCTTACCGACCTTCACCGCCATCTAGCGTCGAGCAGCCTCACTACATTCCCAAACGAATGACGGTTCCCTGAGCAACCAGCGCCATCTATTATAAAGTGCACTCAAACAAGTTTCAAAACTCGGAGGATAGATGGCGCGCTAACACGTCAATACAACTCCTTGCATAGTTTATTACAGGAGGTTGGTTCATAACGTTCCCTCAACAGGGAGGAGGACCAAATTGCTACGTAAGCGGGATAGAGTGTAAAATATTCATCGGCCCAGTAACTGCTTTTGTTTGCGCCGTAATGAATGATGGTTGGTATTAACTTTTTAATGTAGTGTGGCGACACCGCTCACACGTCACACGGTGACGTCACCGATGCCTGAAACGCGCTATCGAAGATTTCTACATCGCTGGCATATATACCACGCCTCGAGTACATTCACTCGGGGCCTCGGCCGCCCCCCAGGCATGTCATCTCGCCTGGCGGGAGATCTCCCTTTGCCAAAGTAGAATCCCGAGTGGGGTATCGATTCCATGTTTGATTCTAACGCTTGTAGACTCATAAGTATTATGATCAATTGATAAGTATAAAACTCTTCCGTTAGTGAGTGACTAACAGACAACGCACAGCCGAAACTACTGAACGCAAGAAGCTGATTTGGCATGTATGTTCCTTGGGGATTGTATGGGAGCAAAAAGGATTATAAACATCATGATTATTTATTTTAAACATAAAACAGCTTGGACACGGGTTTCATAGTTGAGTTGTAAATAGCATTAAGTGCAATTTGTAACTGTGAACCAGCAGAAAATCTTCTTGGGAGTTTCTTGACGCTTCTTTCAACGGCATCAGCATGCTCGTGTGCTATCTTAATTCCATTAAAAATATAGCTCTGACTCCGTAGACCAAAGGTTCCGAAATGCTCTAATAGACTGGATCTATAAATCTAGTTCCAAAGTTCCAAAATTCATGTTGGAACGTTCCTATCGATCGTTCGCCGGAGGGGAAGATTACATCCGAGTGAAGCTATTTATGTAATTTATTTATGGAAATGAAGATGCATACGTATTTCAGAATATTTTATTGAGGAAAATAGGGTGTAGCGTAAGTATGTCTTCGAGTCCTGGCCAAATGCGAAGAAAACTAAAATTATTAATAGCTAGCAAGCCCCGGCTTCGGATGCAATGTAGGACAACAATAAAACTGTGTTACATAGATAACGGACTTAGATAACTGACTTCAAAAAAGGAGGTTCTCAGTTTGAGTATGTATGTATGTATGTATATTTGTGCGCGATTATCTCGCGTTTTGTTGAACCGATTTTGATGCGGTTTTCAGCATAGTATTTGTCAGACTTAGTAGAAGGTTTTAGGCATATTGTTTGGCTGAACCGATTTTGATACGGTTTTCAGCATCGTGTTTATCAGACCTATGAGACGGATTTAGGAATATTAACCGCGTTTAACTGAATCGATTTTTACTTTTCGGTGTTAAAGTCGATTCTATTTTATTAAAAGTTATTAAATCGAATACCTTTTAGTTAAGCTAAACAGCTTAACTAAAAGGTGAGAATGTAAAACAGACAGACAAAATATCTAACAATTACGTTAACAAACGCAATAGCTAATAGTTTTATCACACATAATTAATGTATTTTTAATTGTTAATTACAATTCAAATACATACTTGCATGTTTATAATTAACGGTCCAATTAAAAACTATTTCGAACTACCGCCGTTAATTAGGTATAAAAGAGGGTAGTAACAATAGGAGATAGATTTGAACGTTACAATGGGGGTAGACTTATTGTTTACACAGATATTAGCTGGTTTTGTTCAGCTACCCTCGCTTGATTGGTGGGGGTGGGGGTGTGATTGATCGTTGAGGGTAGTTTAGATTTTCCCTTTTCAATATTCTCCATTTCAGGGGTCTGTGTGTTAGTAACGCTTGATTATAGCTCGCAGATTGGTTTTTATTTTTTATTTTAACGTATTGGGATGCTACCTGTAATGTTAGTAGTAAGCTATGGAAATAAATTGTTATACGTTGTTTGCATTGATAGATAGATAGATAGAGAGATAGATAGACAGATAGACAGATAGACAGATAGATAGATATTCCCTGGTAGATTTTACTCACTTTTCAGACCATAATGGAATAAAATTGTTTATTCGAAGTAGGTTTTTTAAAAACACTTTTCGGAAGTCAAACTACGAGATCGCTTCAACAAATCCCTACGGTGAGTGGTCTTGAAAGAAGAAGCGGCAAGAAACTCCCAAGGAGCTTCTTTTCCTACTCACAGTTACAGATAACACTGCAAAACTATCCGATGTGCGTTTCATTATCAAAAAAATTCAGCGATACCAACATTTACCCTTTGATGATCTAATGTCTAGATTGAGCGTCGCCCTACAATGAAAACAAAAAAAACAAGGTAACAATATCAAGCATGTGTGCGTGCAGGCGATGTTTTAGCATGATTGAGTGCAGTGATTTTTAGTATTAACTAACAGGACTAATATACTAACAGTCCCTGTCCTCACACTTATTAAAAAACTAACCAACTAATATTCTAACACCATCTACTAACTGGACTAACCATCCTAGTCCCTTTGAGTCTAGTTCTAGGTCGGTCGCAGTTGTTATGGGCGGCAGCGGAAGGTGGTGCTGCATGCTAGATTGCTATCTTAATTCCATAAAAAGAACAATCTAATATATTATACGGAACACTGCAATACATTACGCACTTGGCCCCCGTTACAGTTGTTTGTTGTTTATTCGGGCGGAGCGAGATTTTCAATCTATTTGTTTCCTCAAGAACGTATCAATTTTCAATCGTTCATCGTAACTGGTTATATGTATGGTCCAGTCATCGATATATCTACAATCTATGTACATCTATACTTATAGAAGTATCTTTATATGTATATAAAAGCGAAAGGTCACTGAACTCACTCATCACGAAATCTCAGAAACTGCTGAACGTATTAAGATGAAATTTGGCAGGGAAGTATTTTATAGTTAGAAGGTATCCGCAGGTGTAATATGGGGGTTCCTCTTGTAGACTAATAATATAAAGCGGAAAGGTTTGTTTGTTTGTTTGAACGCGGTAATCTCATGAATTACTGGTTCGAATTGAAAAAATATTTTTTTGTTGAATAGTCCATTCATTGAAGAATGCTATAAGCTATATAAGTAAGTTAAGTAGAGATAACTAAAAAACTACCCTTCAGATGCCGCTGTTTATATGAGACTAGACTAAAAGTACCAGAAGATTTTCGAATAAAAAACTTTATCAAAATAAGTTCACCCAGAGCAAAATAATTAGGTAACACACGTAAAAAACAGTCGAATTGAGAACCTCCTCTTTTTTATGAAGTCGGTTAAAAAGTAAAAACTCAAGCACATAGTAAAATGATTCCAATCAAATTCTCCATTTGTTCGAGAGCCGTTTAAGTTTGGATAATAATAAGTAAAAACTAACTTTACCAATTGGAGTTACTATTCCAGTAATGAAGTCACAAAGTAGCGAAGGATTTCATTGTTTCCAATATTCATTGTTCTAAATTAATTTCTGGAATAACTTTGTTTTACTGAAGAGAAAGAAGAGATTTTATTACAAACTGGCAGTAGGTAAGTGTTCGCGCTTTGGGAAGCATATTAAGTTTCCATAAAGTATTTTCTTTTTGAAAACTACCGTCAAAATCTTTGGTTTGGTTTTTTCTTGGCTTATTTTTTATTGCAAATCAACAAAAAACACCAAATGTAACCCCAAACTCAATGTTATACATAAGTAAAACAGTCTAAATTAGCAGCCATAGCTAAAAATTTTAGGTTCATACAAAAATAATAATAATAATGATTAATGCCCCTTTATTTATTTATCTCAAACATCTTTGAAAAAACATAAATATATAATACAGTTAAGTAAATAAGTACTGCTTACCAAACTACCCACATTTTAAATCAAAAACCGTTAATACAATTGAGGGTAGACATTCGTAAAATAAATAAATAAAATAAATAAATTCGTAGTCCGAACCCACAGACTTATAAAAAAAATAAGCAGACCTAACATATGGGAGAAAAAAGCGTGCCAGTTACAACTACATAGACATGCATGATCTACTGTCATTGGTCTATTGTTGTCTATGGTTCTCATGTGAGCTTGTAGCTTATCAAAATGGCGAAAGTGCTTCAACCCCATATTGTCTATGTGTGCGTGAGTGTTGCAACAAAAAAAATAAATCGAGATAGACTTTATACGTGTCATGGGAGAGAAAGAGATGAAAGTATTGCTTACATACGTATTTGTAGTGGTGAAATGGATGTTAGGTTAGGTCTGGTTGTTTTATAAGTCTGTGTCCGAACCCCATGTTTGGCCATAAACCATGTCCGAAGCACGCGGCAGACGAAATTGATGTCCTACTACCATTGTCAAAGTACCCTCCATTTGCATATGCACTATAACTTACGTAGAAGGGGATTTGCAGTCACTGGATTACTCTAACTCGGCACTGAAACCGTTAAACAGTTGAATTCAGTTGATAGACCTACCCTATATTACCCATGTTTGATTATTATTACAAAAATAAAAACGTGGGTAGTTATAAGTTATAATTGTTGTTTTACGATATATCGATGTTCATTACATAGAAGAAGTGAAACCGCATTAAAATCCGTTTCGTGGTTTACAAGAAGAAAAATTAGGAACGCACAGACAGATAGAGGTGGAGGGTGACTTTGTTTTATACTATGTTTTGATAAGCACCATCGAAGCAGAAAAAATGTAGCACTTTTCATCTATCCATACTAATATTATAAATGCGAAAGTCTGTCTGTCTGTGACGTTTTTACGGCTAAACCGCCGGTCCGATTTGGATGAAATTCGGAATGAAAATAGTTGAAGACCCAGAGTCACACATAGGCTACGTTTTATTCAAAAATCAACTCCTAAAAGCTTGAAATAGGGGATGAAAGTTTGTATGAATTCCACGCGGGCGAAGCCGCGGGCAGAAGCTAGTACTTGAATCTTTCATTTTCATTTCATTTCATTTGAATATGTCTAAGCGCCACGATTTTCTATATATCGATTGAGAAGACAATTTCCGGGTGTTCGGTAAGTCTATGCTCCTACACGAATTTGGACGCCAAAGCTTGTCTATAATTCCTTAATGACAGTCCACGCAGTTCCATCCAGTAACCAATTTGGACTGGACATTGCATGCAAATCATGCACTTAACAATAAATTTGGTATGCAACGCTGATGCGGTCATTGGCGATGTGAATTTGCGAGCAGCTAATAAACTTTGGCTAGGAGCAGATGAATTTTAGGTCTTCAATATAAAGAGTGTGGTTTTAGATAGGTCGCTAATGTTTGTAAGTGACAGATGGCATAATGAAATGGACGTAATATTAATGGTTTTTTATGGTAGGGACAATGGCAGATACAAACTATTGCAAGTAGAGAGTTTAGCCCAACTGTGGAGGAATAATCAGTGGTGAAGGAGAGTAATCCAGGGGATATTTTCTCCATTTCATTCAAAGGTTACCAATTGACTAAGATTATCATCACCATTGTTAAAAATAAATCTAGGTACAACCATGTACCTATTGTCAACTTTTTCATGTTATTCATCTAATTTTTCATTTAGATCTCTCTAAAGTCTTAGGAAGGCATACTTCGGCATTTTGCAGTTTGTGTCTTTTTTGTGGGAAGGTCTTATCCATGTCCAGTTTTTCTTTCGCAGTGAAGGAGCATTTTAAAGTGAAGAAACTTCCAAAATTTGTGTTGGTCCTCTCCACCACTTCACACTAGAACAGTATGGTAGCTAGGCGTCCAATCACAGATCCACTAATGGCCGAAGCCAATACCAAGACCATTACGACCCTAATTTGATGGCACAATGAGCAACAAATTCACGTGATACTCCCGAAACGACACAACGCATTTATCATGCCTTTGTCATCTCAGGGCATCATTTGGCCAATTCTAATGACTAGCCATAAATATCTGATAAACCTTTTGGCGCAAACGCCCCGAATGTCGTTCACGAAATCATTATGGGCTATAAAATCGAAGCCGATTATGCATCACCCTTGTAAGAGGTTTCGCTGTAAACATAACAGAACACGCATATAATTAAATTTGCCTCGCTAAAGTCAAAACGTGTCTTATCTGTGGAGTAAGGTGTAAAACCTGCAAAGTTCACGAAATTCGTTAACTCTTGAAATTTCGGCGGGTTTTATATCCCCAAAGGCTGTATTGATGCATGCATTTTTATGATGTGCCATTTACAACTTGTAACCTATGCTTCTCTTCGGGAAACCAGTCAGTACCCATACTGAAAACTAAAACCTACATTTTGAGTCAAGCTTAATAACATAGTGAAAACTACACCGAAATTTGAGTTTTAATCAATAATTATAAAGGCCCCCAATAATAGTTTCATATTATAACCCTATATTATGGTGTATTAATTTGAAGGGTTTTTAACATAAAGGATCTAGTCGTGGAATCGGTATATGATGACCGCTAAAAGCATAATATGTTCACAGCTCCACACTATTTTAATTGTGAAACCGTTAAAGTCGCTATTCACAATGTAATTCAAGTCTCAATCAGGAGAACCCTCCCCACATCCTCCTCCTCTCTATACTGATGAATTTCAGGCGCAATAGACAAGCATAACAGTAATACCGTATCAGAAAAATCCAAAGTGGAACCAATTTATATTCAACTAAAGCGAAGTACGTGAAATAGTTGAGAGTCCGACCCATGTCAATCGTGCGTGTTCTGTATGAAAGATAATGAAACAAATTAGTGGTTCTGCAACCTTCGCGTACATGTTTATGGTTGTAAAAAATAGTCATTAGCGTATAACTTTTATATTACGCTTTACTTTAATACTGCCATCAAATCTCCAGGAATCCAATCGAATAAACCAGCTTTGGTATTGAGCTTTTGGACTGGTTGTAAGGGTTTCTTGAGTCAAAGCTTCTGTGTGGGTACATTGATAAACAAAGCACCTTGGATACATGGATCTTTTCTGCAGAGGTTTCTAGGTGCCAATTGTAAAATAAAACAATTGAACACGATATCAAAACGCGTAACCTTGTATTATAAGCAAAAGCGGGTAATTTTAAAATTTATCGAGTCCCTCGTTGGGCGCCAAGTTCAAACTAGACCGCTGAATGGTGTATGGGGCTAATAGAGTAGAGGCTGGATCTGAACTGCGAAATAGATAAGCGTACCCTTGTCAATGGCTCGTGCTCGGCATTAAACATCGCTGACGCGTTTCTCATTAGTCAATATGGCGGCCTTTGCTCTGAAATTACGTTTGACAGTGCTATGGATGATGGGAACAAATTAGGGTGTTAAGTTTGCTTTTAAATGTTTTTCGGTTGCTGTTTTACGCTAGTGTCTTATCGCTTGTAGCTTGTGGTCTAATCAAATGGTTTTTAACTTTTTTTACTATATTTTGTGCTATAAATGTTTGTTGTTAATATCGTCATGGGTGCCTATGATGTGTCATTTTTGTGTCATAACTTATGTTGTGTGGAATTGCGAGCATCTATGCAAAGGAGATGTTTCAAATCCGGCCCATAATATGTACAGTACCTCGAAAAATCGAGAAAAATTCATGGAATTTGGGAAAAATAAAGATAAATTGCTTAAATGCATACTTTTCTGGTACAAATTTTGTATTTATAATTCATTTTTATCAATTTTCAACATGGCGTCTTGCCAAGTTGTCATTGATCATAGATCGCGAACTGTCTACTGTCACTTTAAATGACAGAATTGTAGGTACATATGTCAAACTTCTATCAAATTAACCAACGTGACGTGTGATTAAACTGATGACAACTTACCGCCATGACAGACTTTTGTTTTTGTGTTGCAATTTTAAGTGTACATTTTTGTGTTATACCACACAACTAAAGCAATTTAAAGGAATTGGATGATTGAAAACTGTTTTAATTGTGTTTCTCCATTTTTGAGTATGGTGTACAAAGAGGTGGCCGGGGCTCCATACATTTTGAAACATCTCCTTTAATCAAATAAAATTAAAATCAGGATTTATGCTAAGTCTCTTCAGGTACGAGGAGGATTCCGTACCTAATAGTGTTTCATTAATAAGTGGAAGCCACGCCCCTCCATTACTTTTCTACTAATCCGTCTTCTGTCCAAAGCTTAAGACAGAAATCGATGTCTTGCTAAAACCACCCATAATATTACTACTATTGTATCTATATACGATGATGTAAATGAAAGTCTGTGCAATAAAGAGTATTCAATCTTCTATCTTCACTTCCAAAACACGAAGTAACAGAAAATTTTCAGTAAGTCCATCAGAAACAACACAGTGGCGAGTGCGTCAAATGGACCCGCTCAGATTTACGAGCGAGCGACCGACCACCGACCGTTGCTTGTCTAATCGACCGGGAACAGGCCGGTTTAAATTGAATTTTCTCTCCTATAATGTTCTGTTTGCCTGACTTTGAGTGTTCTCTACTAAATAATGGATTTCTAGATCCAATTTTAAAATTGGTTGCAACGAATCATATTTAACTTGTGTTTGGGATTTAGTTTTAGTGGATTTGGTTAACGTCTGATTCTTCGTCTGAGTATGCTATAGGATTCAGTGTATCGGTATTGTTTTTGATACTGGTAATCAGATAAGTAAATATGACAGAAGAAATATATAATTTAAAATAGTAATTTATATAATTTAAAATAGTAGATTATTAAATATTTTAAAATTTAATTTTCTCATTCCCATCAATCGGTAATACCGCTCTTCGCGCATTTCGGCTTGGCCCAATGGTTAGCTGGTAGACAATGCAATTAGCATTAAGCTCGCCATGTTGTACTATAATATTTTATATTGTGGTCAATAAAGTTTACATAAATAAATAAATAAGAAAAGGACAATTATGCGTTAAAAATGATAAATATTGTTTGATGATAGGAATACGAATACCAATAGAGAAGTTAATTTTAGACGTTCTACTATTTCTACAGTTATGCTCTCCTGAGATTCGACATTTCGTATTTCTCCATCACCGCACTGATTTCTCGTTCTTCTCGTTCATTCAAGCAATTTAACTTTTAAATGCCCTGCTTGTAAGTTCATCTTTGCATCCCGTTTGAAATGTGCAACCAATTTTAAACAAAATGTTTGTGCCTCTGACAAATGCTCGTTGTAATACAATAATTATAATGATAACGCTACACACTCATAGTCCCACACTAGGATTCCCTGTGTCGTGGGTGCCATGGACATCACACTAGACAAGGACGCAACCCAGACCGAGAACAGAAATTTAAACTCATCATTCAATCTTCCGCCTCGCTGGAAATCGAACCCAGGACCCGCGGAACAGCGATCCGGCGTGTTAACCATTGCTTCTTCCGGGTCGTCACTATGTTCAGAACCAACTAACTTAAGTGGTCTAGAACTTAACTGAAATCTGACATAAAACCTCTAAATCAAATTAATGAAGGAGTCTGAAAAGGGGCAAGAAATTAAAAAATTGATTTAGAACTCTCAGCCCAATAACACGCCATAACGACCTCTGCGGGTCATTTCTGTCTTATTAATGACCTCTTATGACCTTTTTCTGTCGTATTTAAGCACCTTACATTATTAATGGGGGGAGTAATGAGTGGGGTGCTACGATCGTAAATATTTTTCTCGGGTATCCTTTGTATCGGAAATATTTTGTATCTTCTTGCATTTACTAAACTGAATAGTTATCAAAAAAGTGTATCAACCTTCGAATAAGTAAATAATGAATAGTGAAAAGTAAAACTTGTGTGTTCATTACATTACCTCGATTACGACTTAATCCTATTTTACTTTCAAATTACGAATGTTGACGATAATTGAAACTGGGATTCGAGTCATTCTCGTTTTGGATATGAGTATCCTTTCATTTGTATGCACAATGAAAATCCTGGTGTGGGTAGATGTAGATTTGTTTATTAATAACCTCAAAACTAACTTCATGAAATATTACATAGTGTTGCAAAACACAGGTCAAATGATTTTAGCTCCGGAAACTTGTTACTGTTCCCAGATGAATTTAGAGTTCAGAGTTTAACCTTATCTGTGCTGTAACTAACTAAACAGATTTGCACTTTGACGCTAAACATTAAACTAAATTACTATCTTCTCAAATATTAATAACGAGTGAAATATTTAATAAAATTTGTATGGTAGCTATTGTTGTAAAGATTATAGATGATACCACGCGTGAATTAAAAACATTGGAAGTTAAGCTCAATCATGATATGAGACGAATTTCAAATGATTCAGATAACTTTATGGTGATAGAAGCAAAAATTACGTTCAAAAGTGTATTCATATACGATTTGAGCTGAGACAACTGAAAAAGTCCTTATTTTTTGTGTTAAAAATAAAAGAACGCTTGCGGTCGGGTCGGAGATTTAATTGCAACAGCAACATAGACAAAAAATGCATAGACATTGAAGTACAGATCGACAGATAATTAAAGTAATTTGATGTTTCTAACATACTCCCAGCAACGACAAAGCTTCGACTTCGAGTGGACTGTATGAGGTACGTTTGGGTTCTAAGTGCAACTTATTGTTATATATGACATGCATAGCACTGTTGATGGTAAGTATAGTTAGATACATTTTTTTTATATTTTTACATTGACTTTAATTTTTATTTATTTATTAATTTGTATATCTAGACTAAGTCATTGTATCTAAGACAATAAAAATATTTAAATTTAAATCTGTTGTTTCATTTTAATTTACATTTATATACCTAACTTGTTTTGTAGTTCAAATTTTATTGAATATTAAGTTTATACATACTTTTAATAGAGAAAAAAGTTTAAACCGACTCGCATTAACATTTATGAAATTAGAATGTAATTTAACAAATTAGAAACACTTCAGTATTTAAAATTAAAAAGAACATTAATATTAATTATGACTTAAGCATAACTTATATCATCTTAATATGCATAACATATAAACTTAATCTAATGGTAAGATACATATTTTGGTAATTGAAGTTTTGTGAATTTTGCCATTAGATTTTTTAACTTCCATGGCTCTCACTTTACCATCAGCACCAGGAAATACCTTGGTGATTCTAGCCATTGGCCAGGTCATAGGTGAAGTATCTAATTCTTTTAAAATAACTAAGTCACCTACGTTAACATTTGGTAGGTTATCCCTCCACTTGGGACGGTTTTGCAACATATTTAAATATTGCTTAGACCATTGTTTCCAGAATTGCTGTTTAAGTGCAGTACATTTAGCCCAAAATTTAATTCTGTTATCTGGTATATTACTAAGATCTTGCTCAGGAATACAATTCAAAGGAGCTCCAGTCAAGAAGTGACCTGGAGTTAAAAATGACATATCATCAGCATCTGAAGACATTGGTGTTATAGGTCTAGAGTTTAAGACTCCCTCTATTTGGACTAGTACGGTATACAGCTGTTCGTAAGTAAGTATATGACTGCCTAGTACCCGCTTGAGGTGGTGTTTAACGCTTTTGACAGCTGCTTCCCATAATCCTCCAAATACTGGGGAATAGCTTGGAAGGAAGTGAAAATTGACACCTAGCTTAGAAGCTGTATTTTGCACATTATTTTGATGACATTTTGAATTAAATAATTTATACAACATTTGTAGTTCGTTATTTGCACCTTTATGAGTGGACTGATTGTCACACCAAACATCAGTAGGTAAGTTACGTCTAGCTATAAACCTTTTAAAGCCTGCCAAAAAAGTATCAGTGGACAGGTCGGACACCAATTCTAAGTGTATAGCTTTTGTTACAAAACACACATAAACAGATATGTAGGCTTTAGTAGTAATTGCACTTCTTATTCTAGATTGCTTTACAAGGATGGGGCCTGCAAAATCTATTCCTACTTTTTGAAATGGTCGACTGTAATTAACTCTGTCAGGTGGTAAGGAACCCATTAGTTGCTGTGCTGTAGCAGATTTGAAACGAAAGCATCTCATGCATTTATGAATGACCTTTTTAACAGAACGCAATCCATTAATCAGCCAGTATTTTTGTTGCAAGCTGCTTAAAACTAACTTTTGACCAGCATGTAATAGCTTTAAGTGTTCATTTCTGATAATCAACTGAGTAACAATAGATTCTTTTGGCAAAATTATTTGATGTTTTTGATTATATGATAAATTAGAATGCTGTAGCCTGCCACCAACTCTAAGCAAACAGTCTTTATCTAAAAATGGATTGAGACATTTTATGTTTGTATTAACAGCTAAATTTTTCTGCAAGCAGTTAATTTCTTTCTTAAAATATTTATGTTGCTCATGTTTAATAAGAATAAGCAAGGCTTTATTATATTCAGCATATGTAATGAAATTTTCATTGCATTTATTAATATTACTCTTTACATTGTTACAAAAACGTATGATATAGGCAAGCACACGCTGCATTTTGCATATATCAGAGTATTTATTTACTATACGATCAAGAAATGTTTCTTCAGCACCACATGATACTGCACAAGCCGTCTCACCCAATGCAGAATATTTAACTTCAGGTATGTCTGTAGATATATCCAAACTATACATACTAAACTTATAGTCAGAGTTAGACATAGCTTGCGGGCCATGCCACCATAATTTATGGTTTTGCAAGTCACTGGGGTTTACTCCTCTACTCAAGCAATCAGCAGGATTCTGGTTTGTATTTATGTAAGCCCAATTAAAGTATTTTGTATTATCTAAAATCATTTTTACACGGTTGGCTACATATGCATTAAGCTTAATTGGTTCTGTTTTTAACCATGCTAATGTTACCTGAGAATCAGTAAACAGATGCACTTCATTAATTGATATTTTTTTGTTAAGTGTATCATAAACTCTTTTCGTAAGGTTGGATAATAATAATGCTGAATTTAGTTCTAAACGAGGTACAGATTGTATTTTATTACTTAATGAATTTATTCTTGATTTAGAGCATATTAATGACATGTTTACTGAACCATCCTGATTTACAACTCTCAAGTAAATGACACAACCATAAGCTTTATTTGAAGCATCAGAAAAACCAATTAATTGCAATTTAGATTCCTTGGTATTACATAAGTTTCTTTGTACTTCAATAGGTTTCATTTCAATCAAACTGTTGTAAAAACATTCCCATTCTTTTTGCAAATTAGGGGGGAGGATAGTATTCCATCCTGACTTAGAAAGCCAAATCTTTTGCATAATTTGCTTAGCATGAACAAGAATGGGACCAATTAATCCCAAAGGGTCATAAAATTTGCTAATAAAACTTAATATTTCCCTTTTTGTTTTTACAGATTGCTTGGGTGGAGTAGAAAACTTAAATGAATCTGAGTTTATGTCAAAACTCAGTCCTAAAGTTTTAATATTATTATTTATTGTTTTCTCCCCAAATTGTTGCTGATTCTCTGGGATATCTGACAAGATACTTGCATCATTAGCTGACCACTTGTGTAAGGTGAAACTACCTTTAGCCAACAATTCTATAAGTTGATTTTTGACTTGTATTATTGTTTGCAAGTTATTGTTGGTATATAAGACATCATCTACATATATTGAATTTAATATAACATGTGCAGCTAGTGGATACATATCTTGATATCTATAAGCTAATTCATTTAAACATCTTGTAGCTAGAAAGGATGAAGCCTTTAGTCCATAAGTGACAGTATTTAATTGCAAGCATTGAATTGGTTCATCTGGACTATCTCGCCAAAGAATATTTTGTAATGATCTTTGATCTTTACAAATTAAAATATTTCTGAACATATGCCTGATGTCACAAATGAAAAAATATTTGTCTAATCTGAATAGCAAGAGAATATCAAATAATTCTGGTTGAACCACAGGTCCATTTAACATTATATCATTTAATGAAATCTTGTTTGAAGTTTTCATGGATCCATCAAATACTGTTCTTAATTTAGTAGTCACAGCATTTTCCCGTAGAACAGGGTGATGTGGTATAAAATACACAGCATCTCGTGACAGATCATATTTACTTATATCAAAGGGACTTGCATGGCCAAGTCTTATAAATTCATGTATGAAATTTTTGTACTCATGGAATAAAGCTTTATCCTTTTTGAATCTATTTTCAAGATTTAAAAACCTTTTCAGGGCTAGTCCTAAAGAGTCGCCTAATGTATTTTTTACATCGTTGGTTTTTAAGGGTAAAGATACTTCAAATTTATTGTCCACGAGCTTGACTGTGTTTTTAAAATATTCTTCACAGTATTGTTGTTCAGACGTGAGCTGCTCAGTGTATATTTGTGGTACAGCTTCTGATTGCCAAAAATTGGACATTGTGCTGTTTATGTCAGTGTTACATTGCTGACAGAATAGAGAAACAGCAACACTTTGAGAAGGTTGTACTGGAACTTGTCCTGCAACTATATAGCCGAACTGCGTATGGACGAGACGGGGTTGTGCAGGATCACTGGGCTGATTGAGCTCTTCAGGCTGTGGTAGCAGTGTCTGAAAAAATATATCAGCTGATAGTAAAATGCTTATTTCACTACAGACATAAAATGTGTCATCGGCTAGTAATATATTTTGTGGCAACGAAATATTAGATAGATTAAATTCAACTTGTGGCAAATTGGTAGTTATTTTATCAACTACAAGGAAGTTGGTGCTTATTTTAAATGGGTATGTGCATGAGGATATTTCTAATTGAACTGAACGATTAACAGACTTCTCTGTGTTAGCAATGCCAACTATGTCCATTGAGATGGCAGAGAGTTTTTTGCCAACTTTTTGTGCTAAGCTTGTTGTTATGAAAGAAGATTGACTAGCGGAGTCTAATAAAGCTTTTACAATTATTTGACGACCATCATTTGTCTTGACCTTAACTTTAGCAGTTGGTAATAACACCTGGCTATTGTTGTTGATTCCAGAAAGCAAGGCAGTGGAATTAACAGGTGCACGAAGCTGTTCAGCTTCATCATGCAGTAAAGAATTGTGTGGAAGTTTGCAGTGCATACATTTAAAGTGATACTTGCATTTGCCAGGATGCTTATTCAAACAAATGTGACATAATTTATTAGATTTCACAAATTTAATTCTGGCTTGACTTGATGCTAACATAAATTTTTGACATTTAAATAATTTATGGTCATTCTTACCACAGAAGTTGCAGTCATGGTGCTTACTGGTAATTACTGCAGTGGAGGCTGCATTGGATGGCATCTTTTTCTCAGAAGTGCTACTATCCAATGAGTTCTCCAATGCCATTGCTCGCACCTCTAAGTATCTTATAAAGTCTGTAAATGTATGTTCAACTGTATAATCATGGGACAGACAATATTCACGTTTGGTTAAGGGGTCTAATTTTCTTAAAAGAATGCAGATAAGTATGCTATCCCACTGATCAACAGATTGATTTAAATTTTGTAACGCTGCTACATTTTGCTTTGCTACTGAAATGAAATGCCTTAAAGCAATTACATCTGGCTTATTCATACTGGGTATGTCCAACAACTGAGATATATGTTCAAAAATGATTTTTTGTTTATTGTTGTATCTTTCGTTTATTATAGCTATGGCTTGTGAGTAGCTTGAACCTACCACTGGGAGGTGTTTAATAAGATCAAAAGCCTCACCTTGTAAAGAAGAACGAAGATACACAAACTTCTGAACTGTATCATATTTAGGATTATCATGGACCAGACTGGTGAATAAGTCGATGAAGGGACGATATTCTAAATACTTGCCTGTGAATATTGGTATGTTGATCGTTGGAAGGTTAATATAATTATTTGTTACCGTGTCATTTTTAGTAGTATGCTTGAGCTCATGCAATTTTGCTCTTATTATATCAATACAATCAAAATAAGTGTGTTCAACAGGAGAAGGGTCATCCTCGTCACCTATTTGATATGAGGTTTCGTTGTATTCTTGGAATAAATTTTGCACGCGTTCCTCTCTTGCCATTAAAATTTCTTCAGTGGCTTGGTTAAGGAATTCTGGTGTTAAAGAGTTTTTCAAACGAGTTAACGCACCCTTAAGCGATGACCTTTTATAAAACAACCTTTTTGTTGATTCCTCCATTTCGTAGTAACTGCACTGCGCCGTTGTTTGTACGTGTCGCCGCGTCCAAGCGTTGAGTATTGAGTTGAAGGATAGATCGATCGACTTATTCCTCCATCTTGACTTCTTGACAAAATGAAATTACACGTTGACTGGCGTGTAAAAACTATTAGCGTTGAGCTATTGAGCTTTTTAGTAGTTTGCACACAACTACTTATTAACTGTTGCCGTTATTACTGCCGTTGTACTTCTCGCCGCAGGCCGCGTTGAGTTAAATTGAAGGATCGAATAAAATGTTTGTTCGTTCGATCGACAATACAAAATGGCTGCGCTTGATGAAATCCCGACTCGGCGTCTTGACAAATTTCGATTTGTAGCGTTTGCAAATAGGCATTCACTATTTGCTTTTTTTAACACTGTATACTTTTCAATTAAACTTTTTGAAAACTTTTTAGGCACTTTTCTCGAAGGACCAATGAAAAAGTCCTTATTTTTTGTGTTAAAAATAAAAGAACGCTTGCGGTCGGGTCGGAGATTTAATTGCAACAGCAACATAGACAAAAAATGCATAGACATTGAAGTACAGATCGACAGATAATTAAAGTAATTTGATGTTTCTAACAACAACAATCATATTTGAGCATCAACAAACAAGCAATCAACCTAAGCAAAACACCCAGAACGTCAGCGATGTATTCTCAAAAATAGATGTTTTTGGGATTCTGGGTATAAGATATCTCTGTGTGTCCATATCTAGTGTAATAATCAAATCCAGAGAACGAGAAAACGTATATTCTAATATTATTATTGTTAAAAATAATAAGAATGTAATTTACAATAACTTAAGTATAACGTATAAGTATAATCACTCAGTTTCATAAAAGGCCTGTTCGTACAGTATAATAAAAAAGCAAAAGAAATCCCCGTATCGAAATTACATAACCAAATAGCGCTTCGAGCTCCACACTCATCCACAAAAGCCCATAAGGCAACATTTTATTACACAATCTAATAATCCTCGTGTACATCAAAATTTCCGCCCGTACAATTGAAGACAGCTCCATCTATTACAGACTCGCGTAAACTCCCAACTCCATCTAGCGGCGAGTAGGGTACTTTCCGCCAGTTGCTATATTAGTCCAGATGCTGTTGGGACTCCAATCGGGCGGAACATGAAAAATTCATTCTCGCGTCATTACATCTCCCGACTTTAATCTAATAAATCGTTGTTCGGTTTCATGGTTGTGACGGCTTGTCCGAGAATGTACGTTGGTTAACGACATTTGCAGCATGTGTGTTATATAGTGATGTAATAGCTCTTGGATTTTGCAAAGAAAATAGTAGGTCTTGATAATTGAGGCTAACATTTTTTGCTTCTTCATTACCAACAATTATTATTTCTTGGATCGGTCTCTCAAGGAGTCTATAATCCGCTATGCGGGCCAACTGTGGATTAGTGGCAATTAAGCTAGCCCTACACGCTAGAGTATACGTACCAGATTTGCGTGTACACTTGAACTTATCAAGTACACTGAAGCTACGTAGTGGACATACATACTCAGTTGTGCAACATACACGCTCAAGTTTACCTGTATAATTCAACTAAACAAGTTAACTAACTATTGAAATATGAATGCAGTCCATGCATGCAATGTTGCCTACCTATGAACGCATCCTTAATGTATTAATCTATGCTCATGATTTTTTTTTGTAAGCTTTCCTTCCGCTCTCCGTCGCCATTAAATGTCGCACGTAATTTCACGCTCCGCTTTTTATTTCACAATTTCCTTAGCCAGACTAATCAGATTGTCCACAATACCTCAAGTATTTTCATCACTAACTACCATCGCAGACTGTTTCACAATCTGTTCTTAGCTAACTTTAACCTTTGCTAAACCCAATTCCAAACCACATTATTTGCTATAAGATACAAATAATTTAATCGTTATGTAACAAATATAAAACATAGGTGTTTATTTTGTAATCGGTTTACCTTCGTCATAAATAAGGAAAAGATTAGGGTAGTAATTGTAATTAATAATAGATTTGGACATAATCCAAGTGTACATATTAATGCGAGACCCTCGGTTCCCAGGGGATCGTGGAAACGGAAGGGGATGCAAGCCAACCACTGACGCTTCCCTCTCGAATTTTATTAATATGATTTTTTAATCATGAACCTCGGTTGGCCCATGTTGGGCGCCAAACTTTGTACGAAAAATTTATCCTTTTTTGTTTTTTAAAAATATTTGTTTTTAAAAGCTTAAATTTTAGGTGTTAGTAACGTGTTTAATACTTGTTGGCTATTAAAAACACATTTAGGAAAATTTTGGATACATCCAACTATATAGATAGATTTATTACTATCATTAACGGACCTAAGTAGGTTACTAGACGAAATTTTAAGTACCCTTCCCTGTTTAAAGCGGCCATTGAAAAAACTTTGTGCCAAAAACTTCTATATTATCACTTTGTTAATAACGCGTTGGGCGCCATTTTTGTATGCTAACTTTGTATTTTTTATATTTCAGGTACAAGGAAGCTTAATGGAGCATCAAAATGATCTTCAAAGAATCCAAGCCACCTGGACCCCATGGACTGTTGGCTACGAAGTTTCGCCATAAATATTAATTTTAGACTTAAGTGGATGTATTATCACGGGATCGGAATAATGTTTTAAGTCATGCCGTGATTTATTGGCTATGTTTGGATCATGGAACAGTTCTAGATACTTTGAAACTTTTGTGTATGTAATCGATAAGTACATAACGCTACTCACTTACAACTAGTAAGATAATCTGTATTATTGGTGCTAAGGACAAAGGTATCACCTAAATCGAGGAAAGCAATTTCAACTCATAACTCGTTCTGATAATAGTCGATAAAAGATCTGATGAGTCACCCGATGGTGAGTGGACATCGCATTAGGACATCAGCAATATGTAAGGCATCACAGATGCGTTGCAAGCTAGCTCTCAAGGCTCCAGACGGAACAGAACAAGTCATCATAATGGTAACTTACTAGCCTGTAAAAACCCTATTTTCTTAAATACGGGAATAAGCTGATGATGCAGAGTCCAGAGAATTCCCATAGGAAGGACCAGGCGCCGTAACTTGTCTGTTGTTCAGCAGGGTGCACCAGGGTTATGAGGGAGATCAGCTTAGACTTCCTTCTAAATGTATGAAACTTCCTGAACTTTTGTCCTTACGCTAATCAAATATTAACACAGAAAAGCCTATACCTAGGGCTAGGAAGAGGATTAGGATATTATTCTTTCGTGGCTTTCAAGACTAGTAAAGCACTTACAACTCTCTTGCACACTCACACGTCACTTGCAAAAATTCACACTCATCTTGGCAACAATACAATATTTATAATAAAGTTTATAATAATAATAATAATAATTCTTTATTTGCAAGAACACAGTTATACAATGGATGGTACAGTACATAATTTGTCCAATATGTTCCACCTTCTCAGGTATGCAAAATGTCAGTATCAAACCAACAAAAAATTATAACTAATTTTATGTCCTTTGTGAACATACCCCAACATCAAATTTTATGTCATTATCTAATTATTAAAATGTCAATTATATAAACGTCAAGTAGATCATACAATATTAAATAATACTAAACTTTACAATTGATTTAATTAAATAAGAATGTCTGTAAAATATCAAAATGTCAAATAGATGAAAAAATTAATTAGTTATGCTTATTTATTGAAATACCTACAACTACATAATAATAACATCTAATATTGATAGTGTTATCTAAATATTCGCGTATACTATAAAACTGACGGTCCTGTAACCAATTTCCAAATTTATTTTTGAATTTGTCAAATGTCATATTCTGAAAAATTTTCGGTAGTTTATTATATATTTTTACAACAGAGTAATAAGCATTTCTTTCACACATTTTAGTCGACAACTAGGAACAATTAGATGATTATTAATTTTGACAGTTCTCGAAGGTAATACACTAGAATTAATTTCAAAATGATCTTTGTTTTTTAACAAAAACACAGGCTTCTTTTATGTACATACATGGTAGTGGTAATACATTTAATTTTTTAAACAAAGGCCGACAACTGTCTAAAGGTCCAGCGCCACATACTGCACGAATACATTTTTTCTGAATTTTAAAAGCTTTGCTCGCGTCTACAGAGTTGCCCCATAGCAGGAGTCCATACAATAGCACAGAGGATACGTATCCATGGTATGCGTTTAATGCTGCGTCTTCAGATACTACAAAGCATTAAGAGATTTCCATGTGTATTTTAATATTCTTAGACGTATAATTCTTCCGATTTTTAACTACTTTAAGGAAGCGAAGAAGTCAGATTAAAGGAAATGAAGCAAGAGACAAGAAGAAAGAAGAACTATAACAAATATACAATGACGTGCCCTTGTCATTCTTCTTGCCCCGTGTGTGTATACAACTGGACGGAGAACTGATAAGGGCATGTATTGTATATACACTCCGCCATAAGAAGAAAGAAGAAATAATACTTCGGGCAACAATACAATCAAACATGACATTAACAAAAAACAATACACAATTTTTGTTTTCTCTTTTTTAACGCAGCTTTTAGCTTTTCTCATATTATCCCAAGGTTGACTGATTGACAATGTCATTAGGCAATAAGTTTTAACTTTTGATTTTAATGCTGTAACAGGCGACATAAACATGAAAATAAATAATTCAAGCATAAGTATAAAAGTAATTGCGATCCTTATTCTAGGTTCTAAATTTAAGAGCAAACTTTTTTTAACACGGTAACAGTTTGTGGAGTTTAACTCGTTGTTTTATTTAATATTGCACCTTTCTAAAAAAGGCGGAAGTTGGCAAATAATCCACGTTCAAATTAAAAGCCACACTTTAACACACAAACACTTACACGCACACATACTCGTAGAAGAACAAGAACCGTTAGCAAAGTCAACCGAATTAGATGAAAGATGAATCTTCAGTCTAAGTCGGTGGTTTTTCTGGCGTTCATACGACGAGGGAAGCACAAAATGGAAGAAAATGGAACCATATGATGAGGTCTGAACCATTATATTATGTATATTTAGGTATAATATATGTGTTGTAACAATACCTACTTATTGTAGTCGTTTGTTTTATGTGTGTCATGGTCGTGTTTTTTATTACAGGATGTTAAACTTCATGTTTTTTTTTTGTTTTAAGTTAAGCTTGAAAATTTATACAGAAATAAAAAAAACATTACGAATGTAATTTAAATATAAAATAAGTATTAAATATTTAATTATATGTCAAATATTCACACACTGAGAAAATCCTAATTTTGATTACGTTTATAAAATTGTCAAATCTATCTGATAGCTGTCTATGCGGTGTATGTCCATGAAAGAAGTATTACAAAAACTATTACAGAAACCAAGACAATTATTATTTTTGTTACCTCGTTACTTTGTGAAATCTTAGTGACTTAAACTTGATGAAACTGGGTGAAAAGATTTTGATGATTCTTTATAAATTTGAAAAGAAGCGACCAATGGTAGTTTTTCAGTTATCTGTACTTGTCGATATTGAAGCCAGTTATTTTAATGAAGACAATATAATAGTTTTTTCATACATCTTCCAAGTTTAGATAGCCTTCAGAGACAGATCGGATTTATAATATTGTTATCTACTCTTAGTCAACCTATAATTAATTAGCCAATAATTAAGATTACAATAAGCTACTCAATTAAGAACATAATAATATTTAGGTTTAAGATAGATTTAGTTATTTTATCGAAATGTAGGATACATTGTTGTTGACTTTAAGAAATAAATATTATATTGAATTATATTTATAATATTTTATGCTTGTTTTCTGTTTAAAATTGTTCTTAATATAATACTTTAAATATGTACAGTATTAAATGCTGACACTGAATACTAAAGCGGTGATAGCCTAGTGGTTAAATATTCGGCCTCCTACTCGAGGGGGTCCAGGTTCGAATCCCAAAGCACGCACTTCTGACTTTTCGGAGTTACATACGTTTAAATCATTTAAATGTCACTCGCTGTAACGGTGAAGGAAAACATCGTGAGGAAACCTGCATGCCGGAGAGTTCGCAAAACTCAAAGGTGTGTGAAGTCCGCCAATCCGCACTTGGCCAGTGTGGTGGACTATGGCCTCAACCTTCTCAGTGTGAGAAGAGAGCCGTGTCCAGCAGTAGGACGATTTTATTATGGGTTGCGATGATGACTGTTGAATGTGTATGTTATTATTTTAGTTTTATTAATGGAATTAATTAGTTGTATTTTTACCATTTGTACATAGGTTCTTGTGTTTTTTAATATTCTCTTATATGATTCGTTCTTGTAATACCTATTATTGTATAAATACCTTCTATTATTGAAATGTACTTATTCCTAAAGATAATGATGTAAAGGTACTAAATATTTAATAAATAAATGAAACTATGGCTTTCTTCCTGAATTTTCTTTCATTTACTACCCTTCAAATAATAAAAAGCTTTTCTCAACCAATCTATATCATACTGCAGATAATAATATCATGCTTGTCTTGTAGTATATAAACTTACTCATAGCCGAAAAGCCGTGGTCAATTTGATAAGTATAACGCATTAAAAACTACATACCTAATCTTTATCCGCAGTAAGGATAGAGGAATATGAGCAGTAAGAACCGGCTCCACATCTTTCTATCCGAAATACAATCGCTGTTAAAGCAATTATTATGACGGTAAAAATGGTACTAAGTACCGTGGCGGGCGGTGGTACTTCCCCGGGTGAACTCTAGGCTCTTACCAATACCACCTACTTACTATCAGCAAAATTATCTTAATTCATATTTACAAAAATATATTTATCTCTATTCAATTACTTTAAAATTAATTAATGATTTAAAAATCGATAGGTAATCTATCTATCTGTCTATACCTATATAATTAATGAAACTAACTAATCGTTGTCTGTATATGGCAAATATACGCAAAAAATTATAATGAGGGGCATCCATTGCATTGTCATCGGCCTTTGAACTCTGTGCAGATTTTCAAGTTAGTCAGACTTCTTGGAGTTGGTGAAAATTAGGCTAAAAGATTCAGTGCAGGTGGTAGGGCTCGTTTGGGCTTAGAGCATGGCTTAGAGCTCACACGGGGAAGTACCACCGCCCGCCACGGTACTTTGTACCATTCCTACCGTGTAATAATTGTTTTAAGAACAATTGTGTTCCGGATAGGAAGGTGTGGAGCCGGTTACACTTTTTTAGAGGCGACCATCTCAGTCCTCAGGGGTAGCAACGCATCTGTGACCGAAGTAGAACGAGAATCATTGAGTCTATTTCTGGGTCGGTCACAGTTGTCATGGGCGGCAGCGGAAGGTGGTGCTGCATGCTCGTTTGCTATCTTAATTCCATAAAAAAAAGTCATGCATAAAAGTCATGTTATTAAAAAAGTTGATAAAAATAACAATGCTTAAACTAAAACTACATTACACCTTTAGAGGCGACCATCTCAGTCCTCAAGGGTTCTATATTTCATTCCATAAAAATAGACATCAGGAAAATGGAAGCACGCAGCACCTTCCGTTACTGCCCATGCATGATCTGCGACCGACACAAAACAAGACCCACGTCGGGACTAGGACACTAGGACTGGGTTGTGTAAAAGAACGGAAATAATACGACTACTTTTACTTTAGGATTTTATAATTTTCTGCTCAATGACAATACATGGAATAGAATACCAAATCAAATTCGTCAACGTCACATCTTTCTTTTTCAAATAACATCAGTTCATGCAAAAAGTATCGTCATGAATGGCTACAGATAAGGCTAAGGTTATGGCTTATTGGCTTATATTGACACCTTCCGCTCCACCGTCTGGCTGTGACGGCTGCCTGGCTGTGGCTGGAGGGAACCATCAATATGGCGGGCGGTGGCTTTGGCTTGGCTTTGGCTCTAACTAAGGCTAAGGCTACGTGATGCGTTGGCAGGCGGTTCCTTTAGGCACAATTTAGCTGGCGGTGCATCAGCTTACGTCACGTCTGTTACAGGTTAGTCAGTTAGCAGGTATTAGAACGTTAGTTTGTTACTAGGTAGTCTAGGTACTAAGACTGGGACAAGTACTGATAGTCATAGTCCTATTACTTGTCGCTAGTAATAGTCCAGTTATAATTTGTGTGAGTCGAATTCGGTCAGAGATGTGGTGCTGCCCTTGAGCAATATTATAAATGCCTTACTAATAAACGCTGTATAAAGTTATTCCATGTTTAAAATTATTTGTCCCTGTCATATGATTCTCTCAAGTCAAAGGTAAGAAAGAGACAAAACAATTTAAACACTGCGTAACTCTATACAGCGTTTATTAGTAAGACAGTAAAAGTGTAACCAGATCCATAATACACAATAGGTCCATCAAAAAATAGGTACTTACATGCACATTGCCTACTCATTGAATAGCATTATCAACGTTGCAAATAGCACTTACACAAGACATCGCAAATTAGCAAGAACTATCATTTATTTGTCTGATAATGCTTCTCCCAGGAGTCGATCCCGAGGGAGTGTAGGCAGCGTTCGTAGTGACCAACTGAGTTACACGGTGTGAAATGGAATTACTACGACGGTTAAGACCTGTGATACAACAAAAAAAAAGGCCTTTAAATATCATATCTACCTACAGGTACTTAATTTTTTATGCAATTAAGGTAGCAAACGAGCACGCAGCACCTTCCGCTGCCGCCCATGACAACTGTGACCGATAGAACAAGACTCACATCGGGACGAGGTGCTTAGACTGGTTAGTCAGTTAGCAGTTTAGCAGACAGTGTTAGGGCTCATTTACATGATGCCATTTTCTTGCACATGCAATTAAGAAGCCATTCAACAATTATACCATCGTTTCTTAACCTCGGGTCGCGACCCAAATCTGGGTCGCGGGCGGTATTGGGATGGGTCGCGGGAATTTTGAAAAGACATTAGCGGCCTTTTTTTACAGCCTGAAGGGCTGACGTAAAAGCAGACGAGTCACCTGATGGTAAGTAGTCATCGTCGCCTATGGACTCGAGCAACACCAGGGGAGTCACTAGTGCAACGCCGGTCCTGAAGGAGATCTATTTATACACCTTTTTTGAAGAACCCCATGTCATAGCGCTCCGGGAATACCTCAGAAGGAAGCTCATTCCACATCTTGCACGTGAAAAACGGACCGTAGTCGTTCGCCACAAGTCCAAGCGATGTGGATGAAACTTCAATCTTCGGCGAGTGGTGTGATGATGGAAGGGCGAAGTTGGCACCAAATCGAACAGTTCCTCGGAGCACTCACCGTTGCAAAGCCGGTAGAACACGCAAGAGGCATCCCATGTCTCTCCTCAGACTTAGGTGTTCTAACCTGCTAGTGACTCGTGGGTCGTTGACAATTCGAACCGCGCGCTTTTGTACGGCGTCAAATGGACTGGAATGGAAATGCTGGTATTGTGGCGCCCCTGCCCAGAGATGAGAGCAGTACTCCATGTACCTGTGCTTTATAAAGCATCAGTAGGTCCCTCGCAGTGAAGTACTGCTTCGCCCGGTTTAGAACACCAAGCTTTTTGGAGGCCAATTTGGCCTTAGCTTCCAGATGACTCCGATAATGCACGTCGCTCGAAATGACAACGCCCAGAATCTCAACACTTTTACCAACGGTGAGCGCGGTACCCTGGAATTGAGGCGCCATCGCCATGACAAATGGGACTTTCTTAGCGGAAAACGCGCAAACTTGTTTCTTCGTGGGGTTGAACTCAACTAAATTGAGTCGACCCCATTCCGAGACTTGCTCCAGAGAGTTCTCTACTTCAGACACAACTTTTATTCTGCTATCCTCCACTTGTGACCAAGAGGCATTTGTAGAGCCTGTATAAATAGGCATCTCCCGTGCTGTCATCTGCATAGCAATGAATGCCGTTTGCACGCTCCAGCATGTCAATGATATGCAGAATGAACAGGGTAGGAGACAGCACAGATCCTTGGGGATCACCAGCATTTATGGGTTTCAAATCTGTGCAACAACCGTCGACTACGACCTTTATATGTCGCTCAGACAGAAAGCTGGCTACCCAACTGTATAAACTCTCAGAGAGATCGTAATGACATCATCATCATCACCAGCCTTCTAATGTCCCCACTGCTGGGACACAAGCCTTCCTTGCTGATAGAAACACAAGGAGAATGAGCCATAACCCACCAAGCGGGACCAGTGCGTATTGGTGGGTGTTAACGACTGCAAATGCCACCGGGACCAACGGCTTAACTTACCTAACGGGATAAATACTAAGGTATTCGGTCACCCATCCAGCGGCCATCCTCTGCAAAAGTTGCTTAGCAAACGTAATCGCCAGTTGAGCGCGCTTACCATTGTGCCACTAAACTACTCAACCTAATGACATCAATTAGAACAAACTACGGACATTTTAACCGACTTCAAAAAAGAAGCAATTGTTTCGTCGTTTAAGGGCCGATTTGGATAATTCTTTTTTTTATTGTAAAGTAGATATGCGTAGTGGGGTCCTTTTAAAAGGATCACCAGGATCTGATGATGGCATCTCGGAGAAATCGAGGCCAACTTTCGAAAATTGTAGGGACGACTAGTATGTTTGTTAATGTATTCATAAGTACATAAAAGCGCTACAATTTCATGAAGGTCTGGAGTCGATCTGATGAAGACAGTCAAGGGAACTCCTCAACGATTTACTGTAGTTATCTAGTGTTTGGGCTTGAATAATTTGTAGTGACGAGAACTTTACACCCATGTTGAATTAAGCGCCATCTGGCGATTAGTTTTTGAGTTATCTCCGCTTATCGAGGTTGAAGTCGGTTATTTTTTTTGTAAAAAGCAATAATACTCCTATTATATTATTATCACTGGAAAATCAATAAAATGTCAGGGTCGCGGGCTTCAAATATTTTTACATTTTGGGTCGCCAGCCAAAAAGGTTAAGAACCGCTGAATTATACGGAACTGTTTAACACGCAGCTGAATGTATGCGATTATTGCATGCAAGTTTTAATGTCTTAATATTTCTCGTCTCTGAAGACTAGGATCGATCAAAATACCTTCACGTGCTGTACTCATATGAGCTTGCAAATGCAGAGAGAATCCAATTGAATACAAAATTCACATACAAAATTATAGTATATGGCATATACTATATGCTGTTTACATCAACTTACAACGAAAGTTGTACAGAAGATCAACAATATTAACGAGGATCTCCTCAATAAGCTAGACCGTCTCATTAACTATTCTATACGTTTCATTTTCTGTCTTCGCAAATTTGACCACATCTCGTCCTACCGTCGCCAACTGAGTTGGCTTCCAATTCGTGAGCGTAGACAACTTCATGTACTTACCTCTCTCTTCTCGATTTTATTCGATCCACTTTCTCCTAATTACTTAAAAAATAGGTTTCATTTTCTTGGTGACAGTCATGACAGACACCTTCGTTCTGCTGAATCTCTTACTTTATCTTTTCCTATTCACCATTCTGGTTTTGTCTCTCAGTCTTTCACGGTACTAGCAATTCGACTCTGGAACGCTTTACCCTGTGACCTCAGAAAATTGTGCTCGAAACCTTCTTTTAAGAAAAAAGTATTTGCTCACCTTCTGAATATGCTGAACAAATAAATTAAATAATTTTCTGATCTGTTGTTATATCTGATTGTTGCTTAAGTATTTATTATATGACATCTTTATTGAAGTAGTATATGTTGTATCATCTGCTCATGTTTTATATATATAAATAAATGTATATATATATGTGATAAATATATGTAATAAATCTATATAATATTATATTCACGTCTTATTTTATCATTATTTATTTATTTTTTATTTTAATTGTTTACCAAAACCGCATTCGTTGTTCTCTGCACATCCCGAAGGTTGGCTGGTAGAGAATGCTATGTAGCATTAAGTCCGCCTTTTGTACCACTTATTTATAAGGGTCAATAAAGTTTAAATAAATAAATAAATAAATGTTACGAGCTGTTTAAATAATGCAAGTCATCTATTGCTTCAATTTTATTGTATGCAACAGGCAAGAAATTGGCAACATGTAAATGAGCCCTTAGAATATCAGTTGGTTAGTTAGGTAGTTTGCCAATAAGTATGTGGACGTGGGCAGGGACTGTTAGTGATACAGTCCTGTATTGATGTTAATAGTCCAGTTAACAATTAGGTATTATTATGAGCCCTGTTCTTATTACGTCACTGCATCAGTGCTTCCCATGAGGACTGAGATGGTCGCCTATGAAAAGTGTAACTACATCTGTCTATCCGCAACACAAAACCATACTGCACGCGGGCGCTCATGTAGATAGCAGCGGGCCTGCTTTCATAGAAAATACAGTCGAAACGAGAATCTCCTCCTGTTTTTGAAGTCAATTAACGAAACATCATAGTGTGACGCAAGTTAACTATAAATATTTTGTTGTCGATTTTTTTACATTAAGAAAAGAAAATACGTATATTACAAGAGAGTATAAAACAACATAGTCAAAGACAAACTAATGATTAAGCAAACATTTATTACTCAGTGAAACTTCCTGCTACTCGACAACAGATGGCGTTGTTTTTATATTGTCTATTTGATATTATTCGTAGGTCAGATTCTTAAAATTAATAATAGATTTTATCCATCCATCTTTGAGTCCAGACTTTATCTATTTTCGAAGCCGCACCATTTCTCGTTGATCCCTTGGTACCTACACCGTGAAAAGAGAGAAAAGTTTAAATAGGAGGTAATTAGGTACCTACTCTCGATATTGTTTTAAAGGATGTGACAAGAAGTCTCTTGCCGTTTGTTCTATAATTAATTCTGTTACTACCTATTACTTAAGTTGTAATATTTTAAATATTAAATTCAGTATTGTAAGGTATACCTATTTGTGACCGCTAAAATAACTGTTAGACAAGTACCTACTCATAATAACTCATGTTAGGGGTTGTTACTAAATTAATTAGCTTGTCTCCATGAATTTACGGTTTAAGAACATTTATTTCTCAAAAGATTTACAATCACTTGTAGAGAAACACTGCATATTCAAATTACATAATTAATTGCGCGTACTATCTATTAATAAACAAATTATTATAATAGTATCTATTAATAAGAATTTGCCAGTCCAACTTCGTAAATCTTGACACAGAGTATAAATAATGTAATACTTGTGATATACTACATAATGTGGATACATCAGCTCACAGCGATGCATTCATGGAGTAACAACAGGCCGGTTCGTTGAGTTACATGAAAAGTATGAAAATGGCCAAGCGTGACGATATATGCTAGTAATTGGGTTCCGTAACCGAGACAGGATAAGAATTATAAATAAATAAATAACGCTACATAGTACACACTCATAGCCCCTCACTAGGATTCCCTGTGTCGTGGGTGCCTTGGACGACACACAAGATAAGGACACACACCCAGACCAAGAACGAGAATTTAAATTCAAATCCAGGACCCATGGGACAGCGATCCGCCGTATTAACCATTGCGCTATTCGGATCGTCAAACATTAGGACTTATTACTTCCAAAATCGATATGAAATTCGTTTAAATGGCAACCCACGCAAATTCCAGCTATCCGCACCTGTGATTACGGTTCATTGTAGATTGAAAAAGACATTTTTTTATAGCCTAAGCAGGAAAACGAGCAGACAGATAAAATCCATGTCCGGTGTCAATGCCCATGGACATTGGCAACACCAGGGGCGCCACCAACGCGTTGCCGGCCTCGAAGGAAGCGATAGACCCGCTTCTTGAAGGACAAGGACCCCATGTCATAGCACTGTGGGAATACTGAGGGATGAAGTTCGTTCCACAGTTTACTCGTACGCGATAGAAAATGACATTTTTTACAAACTAATTTGAACTGTAAACACACTTTGGTAATAAATTTGCTTTTAGCGTGAAGCGTATACCTAATATAAATACTGTGGGTATTATATTCGATAGTCACATATACCAAGGGAACCCTAAAAACCTCCGCACATCGTAAGCATTAATATATAGGGCGGGTAGAATTTTTAACATATATTTTAATACGGGTGAATGCAAGCTGCGTCTATGAGAGATTCACAAAAAATTGCCTTTTTTTCGTCAATGAGCAACATCTCATAGTCCGGTATGAGTGGCTGAAAAAACGCTAGTTATGAGACGTATTTTTATCGATTTTTTTATGGAATTAAGCTAGCAAACGAGCATGCAGCACCACCTTCCGCTGCCGCCCATGACAACTGTGACCGACCTAGAACTAGACTCAAAGGGACTAGGATGGTTAGTCCAGTTAGTAGATGGTATTAGAATATTAGTTGGTTAGTTTATTAATAAGTGTAAGAACAGGGACTGTTAGTGATAATTAGTCATGTTAGTTATCGTATCAAATTCAAACATTTATTTGTAAAAGTACATGCATAAGATGAATCTTACAAGTTTGCGTTCATAGTTTGCCAGGCAATGGCAAACAAATATTAAACAATACTACTTAGCTCAATAATTACATGCTTACCAATTATGCTGGGTTGACTTATCTAAATACATTTGTAGGTAGGTTGGTTACTTCGTTATTAAATACATAATTATAAGTACTGGACATGTTAGTGATTCGTTACTTCTTAAATATAGTTCAGTTAGTGAAAATCTCAATCTTTTGATAACTCGCTATCTAAAAATTTAAATAATATACGTTGAAAAGATTTATCGATAACTGTTAGTCCCATCCCTAAACTAATGGGAATCACTAAAGTTCACATATTTGTTCATTTCACGAGCCTGCATTCCACTATCTGTATTTATATTTACCTAAACTAAATAGAAATAGACGGCCAGTATGATAGTTGGTGTGGAGAAATAATTTTAAACAAAGTATTAGCTGTGACCCCCGACTTCGTTCGTGCTTAGAAGTTTTTCCCGCGTGAATCCCGATCCCGTGGGGAATTCCGGGATAAAAATGTCGACCAATATATAATATAACGCAAAACACTCGCCAGATGTCGCTCAGAGTTATATGGGACCAAATGACGAGCACCAGCTTTTGCATAAAATAATTGATTTCACAAAAAAAACCGACTTCAAGATTGACAAGCAGAGATAACTCAAAAACTACTCGCCAGATGGCGCTCAATTCCACCTGTCTAGGTAAAGTTCTCGTCACTACAAAATAATCAAGCCCAAACACAAGGTAAATCGTTGAGGAGTTCCCTCTACTGTCTTTCAGCTTCATCAGATCGACTCCAGACCTTCTTTAAATACGCAGTGCTTTAATATAGATACATAGTGAAAACATTACCAAACGCATTAGTCGCTTCTACAATTTTCGAAAGTTCCCCTTGATTTCTCTAAGATACCATCATCAGATCCTGGTGTCCTTATCATTGGACCACCCTTGGAATATTTACTTTCACTCAAAAAAAGAATCATCAAAATCGGCACACATTACGGTCGACTAGAGAACCTTCTTTTTTGAAATCCGCTAAAATAGTCGGTTCACGCATGAGATAAAATAAAGTCGAATTGAGAACTTCTTCCTAAATATAAAAATTAAATGTAAACTATTTTCAATTTTCATTTCCTTAATGACAGATCGTTAGAAAATACGACATTTTCCAGTGCCAAAAGTTGTAGAAACTTGAATAGGAAAGCTATTTTAAGAAACATCTTAAATACATTAAAGTTTGTCAGCCACAGACTTCATTTTTTTTTGTTTTTCAATTCAAAGTAAAGATTAAGCAGAATAGAATATTGGTTCATTCCGTAATCTGTGGTCTAACGGAATGGTGGTGGTGATGGCCAATCCAAGTATCGAAAGTCTTCATTCCGCCCTTCAAAAAAGGAGGAGATTTTCAATAAACTTCGCCCTATATTTTTTTTCTTATGTGTGTTCATTGAGATACTGTGTACTAAATGTGTGTGTTACCTCAGAACTTCGTATTGGTAGAACCAATTTCGATAATTCTTGCGCCATTCGAAAGGTAATTACTGCCCTGGTCCCATAAAATAAATTTGAGCGTCATCTGACGGTCAGTCTTTGAGTTATTTCCAATAATGTGGTTTTAATTTATGCCCATTTTTATATCATAAATTTTGACTGGGTGTTCCGATTTTGATGATTCATTTTTTGTTTGAAAGGCTGAATTTCATACTGCTTGTCGTGTGATCCCATATAAATTTGAACGACATGGTTTTTGAGTTATCTTGAAGTCTCTGTCTCTTTGAAATCGGTTATTTTTTGTAAAATGTTAGTTATGTAAACGTCAAATTGTTTTTTGTTATAATACAGATATGGACAAACTTTTTTGCTACATTGATACACAGAGCAATTAAATAATATTCACTGTGGTAGTAGAGTGCATTGCCGACTCGATGCAATGGTATTGTCCATTCCATAGCTGCAGGCGTCCCCTGCAGTCCTGTATGCAGGTTAATTTCATTTTGCACTCAGCTCTCGTCATGTTGACAGCATTTTCAACTTTACCTGCGTGTATGTGAATAAATTTATTTTTATTGTCAATTTATATAAAACTCTTCCGTTAGTGACTGACAGACAACGCATAGCCGAAACTACTGAATCCAAAAAGCTGAAAGGCATATTCCTTGAGGAGTATGTAGAAGCACTAAAAGAGGATTTTTGGAAATGTCCCCCCTAAACGAATGAAAACAGGGATATACTGAAAATCATTCTTCATGGGTGAAGCGGTAGAAGCTAGTACTTTATAGATTCTAGTAATAGACTACCTATTTAATTATAGAAAGGTGTGGAGCCAGTCGCACTTTTTTCGACGCGACCATCTCAATCCTCAAAGGTAGTAACACATCTGTGACCGAAATAGAACGAAAATCTTACTAAATTGAGTCTTGTTCTAGGTCCCTCATAGTTGTCATGGGCGGTAGCGGAAGGGTGGCGCTACATACTCGTTTGCTACCTTATTTCTGTAAAAAAGTTGTTAATGTCATGGATGACCTGAACAGTAAAAAGTGAAAAATCCATAAATACTCCGAGTAAAAACAGTAACTGAAATTCATCATTCAAACTACTCCACCAGGAACCAAACCCATGACTCGTCAAGCGATACCATAGTGAATAAAAAATTACGGAATGTGAATTAGGTATGCATTTTATGTGACTTATAAAAAATGCGTGAGTATCGTATAACACTCTAACATCTGACTTAAAAAACTCACCTGACAGCTGACTTACCTGACCTGACAGTTGGCACCTTATTGGCTGCATGCAATAATAAAACTGATTGACCAATAAGCGCGCATCTAGGACTAGACTCAGCCACTAGCATATGTTAATATTTCCGTCACTGAATCTGACACTTTTAATTTTTCTAGTTGCCATCGATCCATGCCCTGCCTAAAAGAACTACGTTTCAGTAAATAAACGACACAGATTATATAAAATTAGCAGGTAACTTAAACTACATAAAAAATAAATCGATTTGATGTCTCCAACAACAATTCAAAGACAATTCGTATTTTTTAATTTTGAAGGTTGTTATTACTCTGTGCACATGTCATTTCTAAACATTATTTTTTGTTTCCCAAACTCGTGTCTCAATAAATCCTGGCACACTACAAATTAAGTAAGTATATTTAATATTCGGCAGTGAACAATATTGTAAGGTCATATCAGGGCGTCATTATAGTAAACCGTTGACAATGGCCTCCGCTCCGGAACCTCCTAATTGGTACACCCTGGGGCGTTTGCGCCAACGGATGAAGCCTTCTAGCCTTCTACCACCCAACGCGACTCCGTTCCAACTAAAAGTTTAGAATAAAAAGTTTTTCTTCACCCAGCCTCTTGAGACGAATTATTCAATTCGATTTTTGAAATTTTTAACGATGGCGGGAAATATTGTTGATGGCTGAAGTTTTTTTTTTAAGCTGGGCATTCAGCCTAGACTGCCATTGTCAACGAATCTGTTATTTTGCAATGGCTAATTGGATAACAAGTTTTGGATTGTATGAAATATACTAAGTTTTTTAAACTGTTCCAATAAATATTTTTGCTTGCGGATAAAATTATTTATTTATTTATTTATTTATTTATTTATTTATGTTCACAAAATCCACAGCTCTTAGAAGTAAAGATTACATAGCATATGTGCAAAACTTATAGCCAATTACGGATTTTCATTTTATAAATCATTACTATTAAACTGCCACTGAGGTTTACAAAAATACATACATCGCGATTTCGAGCGTGCATGAGAGTGCGTGGGTTTGTGTGTGTGTGTGTGTGTGTGTGTGTGTGTGTGTGTGTGTGTGTGTATACGTGTGTTTGTGGGTGTGTGTGCATGTGTGTTTTATTTACATGTATATTGTAATATTATAAATAATTTAAATAAAAAATACTATATATATATAATTTTATATACATACATCGTGTATCTCATATAAATATATAATAATTGTAATAATAATTAAATTTATAATAATTGTACGTGTGTTTATTACTCAACTTTATTTGATTTATTTAAGAGATTTAAGGTCACCGTCGTTTATGATTTTGCACACTTCTTTTTTAAAACTATACTTATTGGCATGAAAAATATCTATACTATTAAATTTTTTATCAAAGCTTGTTTGTAGCCTGCTAACCAAGGAATTTTGGGCATAATTACATTTTGTTTTCATTACTGCAAATAACGATTTTGTTGCGTGCCTAGTGCGTTTTTCTGGCACATAAAGACGTAAGATTTTATATGTTAGTGCCATACAATCTATATTCCCATTACATAAACCATGGAGAAACGACATATCTGCCAAGTGCCGCCTGCCCTCAAGTGACATGAGTTTGTAATGAGAACAAGAGTCAGAATAATCTAGAAAACTACGAGAATATCGGTAATTAAGGTATTTGACAAACTTACTTTGTATATTCTCCAATTTTTGAATGTATGTTAAATAATGTGGGGTCCAGATAGGGCTACAGTATTCTAAAATACTTCTCACGTAAGAGTAATATAATATCTTTAGACAATCTAATTCCGAAAATGGACGAGTTACCCTCATTATGAAGCCAAGAGTTTTAAAAGCTTTGTTTGTTATGGCATCAATATGATCAGAAAAACTTAATTTGGAATCTATCAACACTCCAAGATCCTTAACAGCATTCGTTCTATTTAATCCGATATTATTAATTGTATAATTATAATTTATAGGATTTCTTTTCCGGGTAAAAGTGACAAATGAACACTTATTTAAATTTATACCAATTCTGTTCTTAGCATAGTAGCACCCCAATCTATCAAGATCTTCCTGCAGCAACATACAGTCTTCGATACTACCTATCTTCATGTAAATTTTGGTATCATCTGCATACATTAGTAGTCTTGCGTTTTTAATGCTACGAGTTATGTCATACAAATAACATGCATAGAGGACGGGACCTAAAATGGAGCCCTGGGGAACTCCAGAAGAAGCACCGACAAAGTCTGAACGAGACCCCCCCACTACAACAGCCTGAGAGCGCTTGCAGAGATACGATTCCATCCATCTCAACAGATTTCCACGTATTCCAAGTTCATAAAGCTTCCGCAAAAGTATGATGTGATCCACACGGTCAAACGCTTTTTCAAAATCCGTGTAGATCACATCCACCTGCGAACCACCATCCATTCCATTCGATACGTCATCGATGAAAACACCCAGGTTTGTAACAGTTGATCGACCCTGAACGAATCCATGCTGTTCCGTCGGAATAGACATGGCACAAATAGGATAAATATGATTATGAACTACCTTTTCACAAAGCTTGCTAAGAAAGTTAAGAATAGAGATTGGTCGATAATTTTCCACTGATGACTTTAGACCATTTTTATGTATTGGTACTATGTGCGCTTCCTTCCAGGCTCTGGGGAAGTAGCCGTTTTTAAATAATCTATTGAAGATACATGAAATTGGGGCACACAACGCTTCAGCACATTTTACAAAAAATACAGGGGGAATATTATCACTACCGGAACCTTTTGATGTGTCTACATTCTGCATTAGTTTGAATACGTATTCGCTAGTTACATGAATATCGTGTATAGTAAATGAATTGCTATCATTTGGCGTGGAATCAAAAAGGTACGAATCAGCCGGTTTGCTAAAGTTTTTTGAAAAAAATTATTAAATGCCGCACATATGTCAGACTGTGTTTTGAGGACCGTGTTATCATATGTCATTTGTTGTGGATAGTTACTGCTAGCTTGCCTTTTATTTTTTATATAAGACCAAAAATATTTAGGGTTAGATTTAATTGTCTGTTGTGTAAAAGCTACATATGAATTATAACATGGTAAAAAATAATGTAAGTAAATAAAATTTATAACAAATACTCAACTAAATTAACCTATTTACAATATGTGCAATGTAGTCTATGTACAATGTAGTCGTTGATAATCTGAGGAACAGGTCAACCGATGTGGTTTTCACCGATATATAAATTATGTTGTTTTTTGCAATCAGTTCACAAACGAAAAAAAAAACAAAAAAGTTAAGGAATGACCAATATACGGAAATACATTTTATTTTACCTCTAACCGTTTAAAGTACTAATTTTTCATTTTTTTCAGAAAATTTGAAAAGTTGTAAAATTTGAAAACAAGCAAAAATTTGTTACAAAATTTTATTAAATTTTATTAAAATAAAAAAATAAACTCGCAACAGCCAAAAGCAGCTCCACACCTCCCCTGTTCCGTTAATGTTCAGTAAAGTATGTTTCCTTTTTCAAAAAATCTGAAATAATATCTATGGCGACATATCTACATAAAGAAAATTATGTCTGTCTGTTGTACGAGTCTAGAAATCTTTACTAAGACATCTGTTGTTCAAAATTCACTCGACACAAGCAAGAAATGTATTGTGATGATAATACCATTGTGCTATGAATATTTTTTTTAAGTTTTCTTACTGTATATTTTAATACTAGCTTATGCCCGCGGCTTCGCCCGTGTGGAATTCGTTTATATCGCGAACCGGGGACTTGGGGAAGGGGGTACGTCATCAAATATCTTCCTGAGAAAATTCATTGAAATCGGACAAGTAATTTAGATTTTTCATACAAACTTTCATCCCCTATTTCAAGCCTTTAGGGGTTGATTTTTGAGAAAAAAGTAGCCTATGTGTGACTCTGGGTCTTCAACTATTTTCATTCCGAATTTCATCCAAATCGGACCGGTGGTTTAGCCGTGAAAACGTCACAGACAGACAGACAGACAGACAGACTTTCGCATTTATAATATTAGTATGGATTAATTAGAATTTGGTTTATATAAGCATATTTCGAAAGTCTATCTATGCCATCGTTACAACAGATTCATATCTATGGTAATTTTTTTCCTACTCAAACTTATTTAAACCACTTTTTAAACACTAGCTGTCTCGGCAGTAATTACGATATACTGTAATAATATAATTATTTTATGTTCTAACCGAAGGTCCTTGAATTTATACCGGTGTATAATAATGAATGGACAATACTGGAGTGCCAAATATCTGAGCGTTCAAAAAAACGCAAGAAAAACCAACCGGTACCCAAAATATAATTTTTATAAAGAAACACGTTTTTATTTAGTAATTAAGTTTATTGCGTTTTTCGAATTATCTTATTCCTCACAGACATTCCTAATAGAAATGCAGTCTATTGTTTGAGTCAATACCTATCTTATTGACGTGACAACGTCTTATAAATTGGTTTGCCGGGTGACACTTCAAGAAACTGCGTTACGCTCCGCTCACGTTATGCGCTCACAATGAGAGCGAGTGAGAGGCACGCGTGCATGGTTAGCCCGCCTAAGAGCGAGAGAGACAGACATAAAAAGCACAATCGGCCTTTGCGTTCGGCAGCTTGATTACTTTGGAGGTAGATATTTTGGTAATGTATCCAATTATTACTTTGTTATTGACTTCTGGGACTATTTATAAATTTTAAATGTTACCTTTTTATAAATGTTTCCTGTATTCCTTCTTTATTTTAATTGATAAATTTCTGTAACTTTAAATACGATTTCATGACGTTTGTTTACTTTGATAATATTATTTGTCAATCATTCCATCAGTATTTTCTTAAGACGTTGTCACGTTCAACTATCGTCAGTAAACCGACTTTACAGACAACCAGTTTTTTATTTGGAAAAAACATTTCAACTCCAACTTTTAACATGAAATTCTATAAAAAAATCATAAAGATAATTTTCGAGGGCCTTTGGTGAAAAAAAAATAACAAAGTAACGTTTTGAGCAACGAAAAGGTTATAAGATTACATCTACATAAAGAACCCATCCAGTTAAATTGAGAATCTTCTCATACCTACAATGTGTTTTTTTTTGTTTTTAGCACTACTTATATTTAAATTTAAACATATCAAAGAACAATAATGCCAACTAGTAAATTACCTTTTTTTTAATTAGAAGCTATAACTGGTCTGAGAGACCCGCCACCCTCGCAGCAGCCGCGGGTTAATATGCAACAAGGAAGTATGATTTGCTCATAACTCACCACCCTATTTCACCCTCAGGGATGAACTTAGGATGTATTTAATTAGATTATTAAATATCCTGACTTTCAGGAAATTTTAAGAAATACGTGTAGATTAGCACATAATTTTAACCCAGAACTTTCCCACTGCTGGGCAAATTTTCTCTTCTTAGAGTGTGACAGCCCTTAGTCCACCACGCTGGTCAAGTGAAAAATCTTACTCATTTTATGTCCTAGCCTCCAACCGTACCGTCCACTGGCCAAGTACGGATTGTACTTCACACACCTTTGACAACATTATGGTGAACTCTCAGATGTTTTCCTCACGATGTCTTCCTTGTCTCCCAGTATTTTCTGTGTTTCTGATGTTCTTGGATGGTGGTCCTATAAAGGTTAAATAAGGCCTTTAGAGGCCTGTGAGCTGGGATCTTACACGGACGCAGTCTCTCCCTATGGATCTGTTCACACTTGCTACCGTGCTACAATGGCACGACAAAATTACACAACTTATAAATACCTCAATGGCGTCTCGATGAATAGTTCGACACATTCCGTATACAAAATTGAATAGTTTTCGACACATTTTTGGCACTTTTTGCATACAAATTGGTCAAACTATTCAATCGAGACACTATTGAAATGTTTATTACAGAATTGGGTCCCAAATCTGATATTATACCTACTTCTTTGAGCCTGATTCTGACGCTTACAAAGTCTTTCTTCTCTATCCACATGGCAATCTCTATCTTGCCCGTCAATGTATGCACGACATTTTGCTGCACTGTCGCATTGTCGCAAGTCCGAACCACCTAGAGGCTGTAAAACTATTTGTTATATATATTCCCTGTTTTATTGCAGCGTGTTTACATTACAGCGAGCGCCGGTAAATGCGATGCGGGCGGCAAGCGATCCGCTTTGTGTTAAAACACGGATATTAAATCAAAAATGCTTTGTTCGTCTCTACTGACATAATATACTAGGTATACATACTAATAAAATCTGTAACTAATCGCTGTGTGCACACGCAAGATAAATAATAAGCATAACCTAATTAACCTATTTATTACAAAAAGGTAATCAACTTTAAAACCAATGAGTGGAGATAACTCAAAAATTACCTGTCAGATGTCGCTCAAATTTATATGGGACCAGACGTCAAACACTAGCTTTCAAATACCTACAATTAAAAAAACATCAAAATCGGTTCACCCAGTGCAAAGTGACGAGATAACACACTTATGAAAAAAAACATACAGACGAATTGAGAAGGAACCACCTCCTTTGAAATGAAGTTTTTGTTAATTTTAGTCAATACAGTGTTATACTCGTACAATGAGTTCAGTATTTTATAATTAGCTGTGTAAGTGTTCGAGTGTTCCGCAAAGTGTGGACACTCAGCGGAACGGCCGAGTCACTCAGCCTCCCACAGCACACCTGAGCCGATGGCTAGGTACACCGCGCGCTAACCGACGTTTAATCTACTGCTTTTTGAGGTTAATGCCTGGTTAAGATTATAAGGGAAAACGAGAATGAAAAGATTTAAGCTAGTATTTAAGTAAAATTTAAGCTAGGGTTATACCTACCTGCGTCTTAATGTCTTATTTAACGCGCTAATGTGGCGAATTAAGAAAAAATTATACAGGTGTGCTCGTAGAGTAACAGAAAAAAAGAAAGAACGAACAAGTGGGATATAAATCCCACAAATGTCAGCTAAAGTGATTGTAGAACTTGTCAGTAATTATAATGTCACATCCGACTGTTTATAGAGATGGATATAAAGAACCAATGCGCTAATTTTAATGATTAATTTTTGTTGTAAAATAATTGTTATTAAACATAGAATTACATCGTTATTTTAACAACGAAGTGCCTTATACCTTATGCTTTATAATGAGCAATATCACCCAAGACCCAAATAGATTAAATCATTAATCTGCAAATTGATTGGTTGTATGGTTGTTGTTTATTCACTCTATTAAGGTGACAGAATATTTTTCTTTCTTAGTTTCATTCATTTCATTCGCACTGAAACAGAGTGATTTACGCTCTAGGCCACATTCATGAGGAGTGACGCGTGTTATGTAACCGGATTGAATTCGGAAAGCTCTGGTTAAACTACGATCAAGGGCACCGTACCACCCGCCCGCTAAGTATCCTTGGGGCGCCTAGATGGAAAAACATTGTAATGCTGCCGCAATATTTATTTGGGTCATTAATTAAATATAAATAAATTAAACTTAATGACTTTGTTATTTACACTACATAACCAGCGTAGCTTAGTGGTATGAGCGACGCTTGCCTAAGAGTTTTAAGTTTTATAGCAATAGGAAATATTGACATTTGAAGTAAAATTCAACTGGTAGTAAGAGCTACGTCACGTTATTAGATCACAGATCATGAAAGCGTGATGATGATGATGTGAGTCAAAAGAGAAAAGAAAGACTCTTGGGAGTTTCTTGCCGCTTCTACTTCCAATACCACTCACCATAGGGATCTGGTGAAGCGATGGTGTAGTTTGACTTTCGAAAAGTGTTTGTAAAAACCTACTTCGAAGAAATAAATATTTGAATTCGAATTTGACTCCAAGTTCAAATTTTTTTGTCCCTGTCGTATTATTATGATTCTCTTATGTCAAAGGTTATAAAAAGACAAAAACATTTGAACACGGAGTTTCTTTACACCACGTTTAATAATAAGACAGTAAAAGAGAGAGTTTGAACAACAGACCATAGTCGAAGACAAGCCAATATCGATATGTCAAAAACTGGCGATGACTCAAAACACATTCTTTACCCGTTTTGAGGTAAACTCGTGGTTTCCCAGTAGATAACGACGAATCGTCTAATCAACGCGCGGTTACATTTTATATTATACGCGGAATTACCGCTCGGGTAAGGCTACGCGCACACTGCGCTGTGTCGCCGCCTTACTTGACAAGTCTTATTATTAAAACCCATAGATGTAGAAAAAAGACATGTTGAGCGTGTAGAACGTGAGATAGTAAGATTGTAGGTACGTCTGTCCATGAAATTTCTTTGCCGTCATAGAAAAAACCGTCACCCAATGCGAGTCGGACGATAGTATTAGGTATTCATTCTCAAGGTCAAAAATACAATCAAATTGAGAACCTCCTGCTTTTTTAGAGAGACGTTAAGGATTCAAATGTTTTTTTCGGTAACAAAAAATGACAGTGAAATCAACAAGTAGTGAGTGTTATTTGTCTGGCCCCATATAAATTTTAGCTAAGTACATCTAATGGCTAGTGAGTAAGTCAACTTAAAGCATGTTCCGATTTTTATAATTCTTTGTTTATTCAAAAGCTGATGCTTATCGTGTGGTCCCAGAAATTACGCCTTGTCTAGCGGGAGATCTACCTTTGATGAGGTCCTACGGCCTTGAGTCCTGAGGCCTAGAGCTAGGCTCAAGTGTCCTCTCAATATGAGGCCACAGTGCACTACGTTGGCACAACATTATGCAGTTTCAGAAATTATGGAGAACTCGGTCACACACACAAAGAACGGTGTCTGCGTGTGCGTTGCTCGAGCTCGCAGCGAATGAACCCTTACATCTGAACTAGTGTATAATTTGTGAATACGTTCAGCTGGAAAATCTTACACAGAGGTTTAGTTTTCAAACAAGTAATTTATTCCAGTGAAAAAAGCCGCCGCGTTACTAGCGTTTTATAAGTCCCTGTGCGTCGCTCCTTACCGTAAGGTGAGTGGATACCGAATGCCCATTAGGCACGGTTCGTATGCGGCGGCACGCGTGCGCGCTTCCATTGAAAAAACTGATTTAACCGCGCTACATACACAAGGTTAAAACAGCATTAAAATGTTCGGTTTAAATAATTAACTGTTTAGTAAATAGTAATTTATGATCAACATTTTCTTAGTGCCTTTGTCAAGGGGATAGGCTAGGTTAGAGTTCGTTCCTACTTGGGGGGTCCGGGTTCGAGTCCCAGTTTTTCATAATTTTCATAATATGAACCTTAATTCGCTTTTTTAACCGACTTTAAAAAGGAGGTAGTGCTCAATTCGTCTGTACGTTTTTTTATGTGTGTATCTTACCTCAGAACTTCGTATTGGGTGAACCGATTTCAATAAAATTTATTTTGAGTTTTGTCAATTTTGAAGTCGGTAATTCTTTTATAAAAAGTTAAATTTTCATTGAAATAGATGCCTATTTAAAATTCATATAAAAACTAGTCAAGGCAGAACTTAGGCTTCAATTTTGTTCTACCCGATGTTCATACATACAAATACATTAGAAATACAAAGCAATCTTTTAAATTAAACTTCTATTTTGAAGCGATCCCAATGCCTCCGATATCTCAGCTATTGTTAACTTCTAATATGAGATTCGTTATATCAAACATTCTAATATTATTAACCCCCGACGCAAAAAGAGGGGTGTTATAAGTTTGACGTGTCTGTGTGTGTGTGTGTGTGTGTGTGTGTGTCTGTGTGTCTGTCTGTCTGTCTGTGGCATCATAGCTCCCGAACGGATGAAGCGATTTCAATTTAGTTTTCTTTGTATTAAAGGGGACTTACGGGCGCGTGTTTTTAGATATGTTTGATGAAAATCGGTTGAGCCGTTTAAAAGTTATTGGGGCTGAAAGGGGAGAAGAATTTTCATTCTGTCTCTTTGTGGCATCATAGCTCCCGAACGGATGAAGCGATTTCAATTTAGTTTTCTTTGTATTAAAGGGGACTTACGGGCGCGTATTTTTAGATATGTTTGATGAGAATCGGTTGAGCCGTTTAAAAGTTATTGGGGCTGAAAGGGGGGAAGAATTTTCATTCTGTCTCTTTGTGGCATCATAGCTCCCAAACGGATGAAGCGATTTCAATTTAGTTTTTTTGTATTAAAGGGAACTTACGGGCGCATATTTTAAAATATGTTTTATGAAAATCGGTTGAGCCGTTTAAAAGTTATGGGGGGTAAAAGCGGGGAAGAATAGCCGAATGTATGCAAATATACTCGTGTGGGGTCTCAAATGAAAGGGCACAGTAAGAGAATATTTATGACTTAATCGAGAATATTCTTACCTATAAAAAGTATAAAATAAAAATTAAATTAAAAATTAAAAAAACCCCCGACACAAACATTTAAAAAGTAAAAAATAATATCTCTAAATATAATACGTTGCGTTGGGGGACCGCTCCATTTACTTCTAACTTTAACACAAAAAAATATTGATAAAATATGATAAGTCTTGGGTAAATAGGCATGTGATACTTATGAAAAAAATCGTAGATAATGAGTAGTTAGGAGCGGTCCCCCAACGCGACGTATTATTTTTAGAGATATTATTTTTTACTTTTTAAATGTTTGTGTCGGGGGTTTTTTTAATTTTTAATTTAATTTTTATACCTATTCTGTAACGTAGACAAGGAAAATTGTAGACGAATTGAGATTTCTCTTTCATTTGGACATTACACTTACATCCATACTAATATTATAAATGCGAAAGTCTGTCTGTCTGTCTGTCTGTCTGTCTGTGACGTTTTCACGGCTAAACCACCGGTGCGATTTGGATGAAATTCGGAATGAAAATAGTTGAAGACCCAGAGTCACATATAGGTAGGCTACTTTTTTCAAAAATCAACCCCTAAAGGCTTGAAATAGGGGATGAAAGTTTGTATGAAAAATCTAAACCGCCTGACCGATTTCGATGAATTTTCCCAGGAAGATAGTTGATGACGTACCTTCTTCCCCACTTCCCCGGTTCGCGATATAAACGAATTCCACGCGGGCGAAGCCGCGGGCAAAAGCTAGCACACTAATATTTGCTTAAATATTCAGTAAGAAATTAATAATATATCGTTTAATGTAATTTTGTATTTGGCACAACTACAAACCATTATTGACTTGGCCCACTACTGAGCACGGGTCTCTCCTCATTACTGAGGACGACTAGAGCATACTCCACCACGGTGCTCCAATGCGGATTGGTGGAGGGGTTAGTGGCCAACTCAATATCGGAAGTTTTGAAGCCGCCCGAAGTTCTGCCGACATGGCTTAACGACTGCTGTCAATCGATAACAACCGGGACCGACGGCTTTACGTGCCCTCCGAAGCACGGAAGCGCTAAAGAAATTTTGTACTTAGGTACATGAAAGATATTTGAGAAAAACTGTGAATGTGGGTTTTAGTAACTCCAACAATCCTATAACAATAACTGTTAGAATATTTAGTAATCATCAGTTTGTGCGTTTATTCATGCTAACCATAGAATTGGATATATCGATTGAGATAATGCTTTTACTGAAATACAGTAGTAAGATCGAGGTAACTATAAATAGGTATTTATTTGGTTCAATGGGTCCACAAAAAAAAGATATGTAAAAAAAGATATTATGTAAAAAGATAATGTAAAAATGGCATTAAATTTATTGTTCTACCCATGGTTAAATAAATCGAAGATTGGTTACAATGATATTTTTTATCTCATGTAACACCAATCACTCTATAGCACATCACAATCTACGATTGTATAACTTAGCGAGTGCCTGTTCGAGAAAAATAGCAACGCTTTACAAAACGACTTTGCTATTCAAACTCGACAGGAGCCAGGACGTTATTACGAGAAATATTGTAAAAGGAATTGCAGATTCAAACTATTTCTTTTGAAATATTAAAATGAATATCAAGGTTCCCAGTGTTGTTCACGGATCAAATGTGCGGCCCCAATAATGGCCGGATCATGAGCAGTATTACTGGATATGTTGCGGACGGAGGCGGATTACGGGAATACCTGAAATGCCTGGTTATGAAATGTACGGTTAAAGATAAAGATCCTTTATTTCTCATGAGATTACAAAATCATATACTGAGAAACATTTAAATCATGCTAGTAATTTTACAATTGAGCGTACTTACAGACGATACAATTTTTTACACACTCACTAACACAACAATTTATTCGCATTGATAATATGCACAATTTATATTATTTAATAAATTAAATCAAATAAATAAAATAATATTTATAGAAAAATATATTATTCTTAAGTATTCTCGGAGCGTTTTGACATGGGGTTCTTCAAGAAACTTTTCTTAATGAGCTCTCCTTCAGGGCCGGCATTGCACTGGTGACGTCCCTGGTGTTGCTCGTGTATACGACGATGATCACTTACCATTAACCCTTCAGGCTATAAAAAAAGGTTGAGAAACGCACCTGAACAATATATTCAGTCTATTTCTTAATAACTATGTAATGTGTGATATAACATTTTATCAATATTTTTTATATCAACCCCGTATAACAGACAGTTTGCAGTTTACCAAACAGCGCAGACGGGCTGCAGCAGCCGGCGCTCACAAATCCAGACTTATTGCAGACTGACTAGCGAGTGGCGCGAATCATCCGCGAGTGCATTTACTCTCGGATTCTATAGAGCTGATATTACCTCCTACGTAATACATGTATTTACTGTGAAATAGATATTTGATATCGTCACAAATAAAACTGCACCGACATCGAGTAAAAAAATGTAAGCACCTGATTTCACCATTCAAGAAAAATTAAGTTTAATATTTTAACAAAATTTGTTATGTATTTTTTAGGTAATCTATACTTATAATAAATCTGTAGAGAGGTCAATTCTGTACATTAAATATATTTCCAAAATAACTATCAGGTGGTCATTAGGGATCGATACTGATGCCAAAAATGCAATCAGTAAAATTTTTGTCTGTCTGTCTGTCTGTCTGATGTATAACCGTTATAGAAACAAAAACTACTAGACGGATTTTAACGAAACTTGGTACAATTATTTTTCATACTCCCGCGCTGGTTATAGTATACTTTTCATCACGCTACAATCAATAGGAGCAGAGCAGTGAAGGGAAATGTTGGGGAAACGGGAGAAGTTACTCCATTTTTAAGCTTCCGTCGCGTGTGCAACCTTAATGGTTAAAGCTACACAGAAATCATGTATGACGGAAATGTTCTCCTTAAAATTATATAAAAAATATTCCACGACAGCATATGTCTATCTTTTATGGTTGACACGTGTAACTCCCGATAGCTTAGCAGTTCGAAGCTTTCTGATTAAGTATACCTATATTTTATCTACTCTTACGTTTATGACACTTAAGTGGGTGAAATAAAGGGGTGAAGTTTAAACGAAATTCACGCGGGCGAAGCCGCTGGCAAAAGCTAGTTCATAATAAATTAATAATGTGTTTACGTGCACAAGTAAGTATTATTTTTAGTTAAGTCGCAAAAGCGTAGCGGTGATAGCCTAGTGGTTAAGAATTCCGCTTTCTACTCGGAGGGTATGCCTTTAACCTTTTCATTCTGAGAAGAGACCCGTGCTCAATAGTGGGCCATGGTAGGTTGAAATGATGATGATGATATTTTAGGTTGATTTTAAAATGTTTCATTGTTGATTATTGATTACACTTAATTCAGACTGATTCAGACAGACATGTTATATTATACTAATCTTTATGTCTTATATAAAGAATCAAAATGACTGGATTTTATTTAGATTTTCAACTTGCTAAAGCTTGCCAAAGACTCTTGCTTCTGACTGTACCGTTCGTAAATGTTCGGAGTAGTTTGAGAATGGATATTGTATGGCTTATTTATTTTTCACAAATTAAGGGACGGAGTATTTTTTTGAGAATGAATTTGAGTTGCCTCGGAGTCAAGTGCGAGTCGATTTTTAAATTATTTATTCTTATTTTTATTCGCGGAGGAAACTGAGAATAATTTTCGGAGTAATTTGAGAATAAGCCGTATCATCAGCTCTATAAAGATCGACGGTGGGTAATAATTTAGGATTAAAATCTGCATCCACAGATATGCGTTTTCTTTCACGGAGTCTGACTACTTGAGCCGCGCCCTCCCACGGATGTCGGGAACTGGATATAACTAGATATAACTGGTTATTACTGGAAATTACTGGATGTAACCGGTATGACAAATAATAATTTAAAGTTAAATTTAATACTTTTTTAATGCAATAGATGGTAAGTCTACAGTCTAGCCTAGTCTAGAATCATTTCTATTTTGTAATAATTGTTTTATGGTATTGGTATTAAAAAAACCGGCCAAGTGCGAGTCGGACTCGCACACGAAGGGTCTGAAGGGGCACGAAAATCTGGTATGTTGTATAAACGCCTCAATATTTAATTGTTTTATTGTAGCCACATATTACGCATAACGCCATCTCTTGAACTGAAAGGTAACTAAACTATCGCTGAGGCGTCGAGAGTATGGCCGCCCACTTAAATATTTATTTTATTCTGTTTTTTAGTATTTGTTATTGTAGCGGCAACAGAAATACATCATCTGTGAAAATTTCAACTATGTAATTATTACGGTTCATGAGATACAACCTGGTGACAGACGGACGGACGGACGGACAGCGAAGTCTCAGTAATAGGGTCCCGTTTTACCCTTTGGGTAAGGAACCCTAAAATGGAGAAGGTTCTCAGTTCGACTAATTTCTTTTATAGTCTTCGCCTCATAATTTTTGAGTGGGGTTAATATAATTATACTTTTTATTGAAAGGCTGGTCGGTGCCTGTCTCCTGATCCCATATAAAGAGCCACCCATTTAAAAGTTCTTTTGTCATTAGAAAAGGTACTACAATTTCCGTCCGAGTAACATATGCTATACTAGAGAACCGCCCGCGCTTCGCTTCGGGACCCGTAGGTAACAGCCGCGTAGGTCCCGCTCCCGTAGGAATCTCGAGATAAAAAGTAGCATATAATATGAGATACTGGAACATCAGATATAACATTTGCCTATGACTTAAGTAAATTACATATAGTATTTGATAGCGTGGTTCAGAACTTGCAAATGAATTTTACTAACGCCATCTATTAACAACATCCGGAACTAAATATCTTACAACTAACAAAACATTGATCTTCCCATGGGAATGAGATGTTTTTCCGCGGTAAAAAGTAGCCTACGTCACTCTCCACCCTCCTAACTATCCCCATACACATAAACCATACCATATGATAGCCATGTTGCGACGTGAAAGAGCCACAAACAAACAAACAAACAAACAAACTTTCACATTTATAATATTAGTAAGGATTGTCAAGCCTTGCCTCTTCCAGCATCTAAGCAACGGTTCCCGACTCCCCCTTGCAAAACATCTATTTTCAACAAAACAATCGCCCTAATACACTGTGTACTTATATAAAAATGTCCTATTGTCCGTATTTGCATCGGTCCGTAAGTCCGTAACCCGAAGTTTGAGGTTCCGTAGCATTTTCTTTATATTGCCCGATTGCTTAGTTGGTAGTATCCTTGTCTGCGAAGCTAGAGGTCTCAGGTTCAATTTCCGGACAGAGATTTATGTGACAGATTTATGTAACATAAACTTTTAATTTTATACCAACATTTTCATAATTTTTATAACCAATCACATATAAAAAAATTATGCATAATTATTTTTCTTATTTATGTCCTACTACGTCTTTTTTTATTCTTAAAAAGTTCAGATGAAAAATTTTCAAAAAATCAGAACGAATCTAAAAACTCAAAAACTATTTTTTGTTTTTTTTTTTTTATCAAATCCAAGATCCCTCGCTTTACAAGCAAAGCCAGGCGGTCTTCACTAGTTTGCTATCTAGCTAGTGTAAATAACATTTTTTGCACTCATTCATAACTTTATACAACTTGTAATAATATATTTACAATACATATAATTTATAATGCCGGACAGACGAGATTACAATATAAGCATTATAGAAATTCCACCTCCTCGTGGGAACGTAATTATGTTCGCGAGGATAGGAACACTAGGTTTGACGTGCGACTTTACCTGTTATTTAGGTACTACAAAAGGAGGAAAGGTCAATGTTGACGACTTAGGTGTCACCGACGCGTTGCACGTTCAAATACATACTTTATTAACTTTTTCCAATAAAACTAACTTCGGCTTGGACTAATGGAGATAACTCAAAAAGTACTCATCAGATGTCGATGTCGTCGAAGGCCTCTAAAATTTATATGGGGCCAAAAAAATAATCATAGGTACAAATAAGAACACTCAGTAAAAAGTTGTGAGTGTGACGTGTAGTTACGTCACACTCACAACATAAATTAAATAGGTACAAATAATTAAGGATAACTCAAAAATTCAGTCAGATATCGCTCAAGTTTATAAAAGACTATGGAGTTTCTTGCCGGTCCCCCTCGGCCAGTCGACCCATCGTAAGACGTTTCTCATTTTACGTTTGTAGCTTTTTATATAATTTGTTTCTACTTATTATTTATGTCACAACAATTAATAATTATCTATTCAAAACCGAAGTACCGTTACAAAAAATGGATTTATGAACTACATATCAATATTTTTGACACACAGACAGATGGTCTGTAGCTCGTATTAGCCGTTAGTGGTACAAGAAGTCATTTATCAAGGCAGGACACAGAGACAGTAGTCAGAGCTGGTTGTTGTAAGGAAATGTAAAATTTTAAACACATTATACCTACAATATTGTATGATTCAGAGAACCCTGAGAGAGTTCGAAAACTATACTCCGACTTTTAATTCGATTCCTAAAATGACATTTCCAGTGTTACCGTCTTTTATTAACACAAAAATAGTGCTGTTACCTGGACGCAAATGATTCGATTTGATAAAAATATTAATCGGATTATAATCGTTTCGCATAATTTAGCAAATCGGTAAAATACTGCATGAAGTTATTACAGAATTAATAAATACACATTAAAAATAATTATTATCAATTTTCCCCTACATTTTTAACTATTAAGCGCTTTTAGTGCATGTATGTACTAAAAGCATGCATGTACCGGTGTTTAATATTTTTCGTTTACTACATATATAATTTTAAATAAACAACCTTTCCATATTGTTCTCTCATTTTTTATTATATTTTATTAAAACACATAAAATAGACATATTGAGAAAAGAAATTCGAATAATCAAAACATCGTTCGTTAATCGTGTGAGTAATCACTATTATTGAAAGCTGGCAACATTATTTCGAAAAGTGACATTAGCTTACGTCAATTAGGAATCGAATTAAAATTCGGAGTATAGTAGTAGATTAATATGTTTAATATTTACATAATTATTTACGTAGTTTAGTAGCGGCGATAACCTAGTTAGTGGTTAAGAACTCCGCCTCCTATTCGGAAGGTCTGGGTTCGAATCCCAGGGCACGCACCTCTGACTTCTCGGAGTTATGTACGTTTTAAGCATTTAAATGTCACTAGCTACAAACGGTGAAGGAAAACATCGTGCGGAGAGTTCGCAAAACTCAAAGGTATGTGAAGTCCGCCAATCCGCACTTGGCCAGCGTGGTGGACTATGGCCTTAACCTTCTCATTCTGAGAAGAGACCCGTGCTCAACAGTGGGCCGTGATGGGTTGGGATAATGATGAGATAATGAATTATTTACGGATAAAAATAACGTACGTGATACAACACTCGGTTGGAACGAAATTATAATGTTGCAATTTTACTTTGACACTCTAAGCTGGCTTGTTGGCTGCTTGTTAACACTGAATGACCAATAAGTGCGCGTATATGACTGAAACATACAGTCCAATTTCCATCACGCAACAATTTTTACACTTTTCAATTTCTAGCCTTCATACATACCATGCGATAAGGAAGCCGTTCCAACAACAAATGAAACACACACACACTTATACCTACCCCCCGGTGTTATAGGAGAAATACAAAAAAAATATAAGTATCTGGTGTTATAGGAAAAATACAAAAAAACACGACCACGAACCGACAACATAAATTTATTCATCATATCTTATCGTCACCATCAGGTCGACAAACCTTATCTCATGAATAGGATGTTGTGACCACTTTGAGGGTCTATGGAAATGGTCAGTGATTGATTAGGTCAGAGGTACTCAAAGTGTCGTATGTGAACCCCTAAGGGATTGCAAAAAGTATATAGAACAATCATTTTTAGACAGAATAATCAACTTTTAACAAAAAAAAAGAAGCGACTTTAATATTGATATGTAGAGATAAATAAAAAATTACTGAGGTAATTAATCGCTAAATTGACATGGGACCAGGCGTGAAGCACTATCTTTTGAATACAAAAAGAATTGTCAAAATCGGTTCAGCCAGTGCAAAGTTATGAGGTACACACACAAAAAATACAGTCGAATTGTGAACCCTCTTTTTTTTTTGAAGTCGGTTAAAAATATAGCCGTCGAACATAGAACCTGCTCTTCAATGAGGGCAAAAGCGTGTGAATTGGCCGCTAGAGGCAATAGTGGAAAGTGAGGTCTGTCTGTCACTTTTCACTTGTCAGAATGTCACTTGTCACTGTTTATGTATGGGCGGGCTTTGACAGCAGGACCTCACTCGCCAGTGGCGCCAACTGGTGAGCACAAAAACGGCGACCCTCATTAAAAATCGTTTAAAAGGTTGAGCACCGCTGGTGTAGTAGGGTGTCGAAACAAGGCAATGAACTTATGAATGAAAAAAAGTGTTATCAAACGTATGATTATTGCGGCCACGACACTAGCGAGTTTTAGGTACGTCTCTATATTGCTGTTGATTAATGAATCGGTAAATGAAAATAATTCAGATAATTTGGATCCATTTGTTACATAAAATTTTAAGTTTTTATGTATTATTACGCGTCAAGCCAAATAGCTAACTTCTTACAAAAAATATATCCGTTGTCCCATTCGATAAGTAGAGAGAATTCAGTAACTACCCTACTCTACAGTACCCGGCAAGAAATAATGCACATCAGTATTCAGGAAGAAATAATCGGTTAGTTACGGCTTTGTAGAGCGTTGTCTCTCTCGCATATTGCAGTGAAAATGCAATAAAGTAGGGCCATTTTAATAGGCCACATTTGACAACTGTTTGTCTTTGCTTTATAGTGAGTGTAACCTGCTGATAAACATCGATTAATTTCATTATTCGATAAGGACTTCAAACATCTGTAAATTGAATGTGATTGTTATAAAAACTATTTTAATGACCGCACAGTTCAAACAATGACAAAAACGACAAAAATAATGCGTCTAATAATGGCGCGAAATGAAATCATGACTTTTTTGTAACATTTCACGTTTCTGGATACTGGCTTTTGAGCCAGACGTTATATTATTTAAATGAATGATTACATATTTTTTGGCCTAAAATGTAAGAAAATTACTTCTGTTCCCATTATAATATATTTTATTTTGTAATCGTGAAATACTTTTTGACGATTAGTTCGACTTCTCGAATTGAACTTATCTACTGATCTGTTTCTTTTGGTACCATCCCTAATGTTTAAAAAGAAAAAGAGTTCACTGACGTAACTTTGTAACGACGTCAGTTCTTTACTTAAAAGTGTAAAAATTTTGACAATATCTAGTAGGGAATATTAAATAATATGGAGTGCTCCCTTACAAGGTTACTTTGTAAAATTTTGACGAACTGTCAAATGTGACCTATTAAAATGGCCCTACTATATCTATTAAGAGCTGCTAAAGCAACCTATCAAGTACTTTTATAATAATAATATTGATGTTCCATTGGAGGTTTTAACAACTCTTTATATTTATTTATGAGTGAACGCGACCGTCTTCCACCGAATTCGAAAGAAAAGTGACAAGTCAATTGTAAGGACTGTCAGTCCTTTTAGGACTGTGTAGTAAGGACAACGCTCTACAAAGCCGAAACTAACCGATTATCTCTTTCTGAATACCGATGTGCATTATTTCTTGTCGGGTACTATACGAAGATGTCACTCTTGATACAGGCTTTTGGAATAAAAAAGAATTCTGAAAATAGGTACACCCAATACAAACGAGATACTTAACTCACATAAAAAATACAGTTGAATCGAGAACCTCCTCCTTTTTTTGAGGCCTTAAGTAAATTTTGTTTAGAAGCTAAATTGAACTGTGAGCACACGTAATAAATATGCTTTTAGCAGGGAATCGGCGACTCAAGTATTGTAACAAATAACAAGCACAAAAACTTACCGAAAGAAGAACATCCAACATCCAGCAAGCATAGTATGTATTGGTGTATCAAACCCGCTAGTCCTGTGGCCCAACCAAACAGGTTTAACTAAATAACTACTCGGCATTAACAGTTAACCAAACCGAACCACCGAGACGGAGCCGAGAGCTGTCAACATGCACTAACAGAATTAGCGAGGCTATTATTTATTATTAGCAAGGCTAAGTCTGGCATTTACACGAATTAAATCATTTTCGTCTACCTGAAATAAAATAGGTACTTATTTAAATTAATTGCGTGAAAAACTAAAATCATCCTCTATAAAGTGATCTGTCTTCTATCTGTTCCATTTATCGTCTATCTATACATAATTTAACTGTAACTGATCGCTGTTTGTGCACGCTAATCTCAGAAAAGACTGAACGGATTTTTATGGGACTTCCACTAAAAGATAGAGGAGGCTGTGGAGCAATATATAGACTACTTTACTTTACATTAAACTTCGGAGTTCCCGCGGGATCGAGATTCACGCGGGAAAAACTCCTATGCAACGGCTATACCTAAAAATGTGCTTGGAAGTTACACAAATGAGAGAAACTATATTATAGGGCACTTTTTAGGGTTCCGTACCCAAAGGGTAAAACGGGACCCTATTACTGAGACTTCGCTGTCCGTCCGTTCGTCCGTCCGTCCGTCCGTCTGTCACCAGGCTGTATCTCATGAACCGTAATAGTTACACAGTTGAAATTTTCACAGATGATGTATTTCTGTTGCCGCTACAACAACAAATACTAAAACACTGAATAAAATAAATATTTAAGTCGAAATATGGCTTCGACGCCTAAGCTATAATTTAGTTACCTTGCGGTCCAAGAGATGGCGTTGCTTGTGGCTACAAAAACTAAAGTAAATATTTAAAGTGAGGGTTTCATACAACAGACCAGATTTTTTTGGCGTTTTTATACATAATGGTACGGAACCCTTCGTGTGCGAGTCCAACTCGCACTTGGCCGATTTTTTAATAATGCAATAGAACCAGAGGCATTGATTGATAAAATTTTATCTGTTAAATTGTGTGCGCGCCAATTCAAAAAAATATTTAACCTATTATATTTGGATGCGATTTTCATTCATATATTAAACATAATAAGCTTCATTCAAATTTTAGTTTATATTTAGTTTTATAACAATCAATTAATAAATAAAAAAAATTAAAAAGTTTTGTCAGTTTACAGAATCCACCTAACAATTTTCGAGTGTCTAACCAAGGGTCAAGTTTTCTACGCGAAGCCGGATTTCTAGTTTATTTATTGAAACGGCAATGACATTGGGAATTCATTAAAAATCCCTATTCAAAAACACTCGACAAGCACTTAGAAAGCCAAACATATTTGAATATGGAACGAGTATCTACCGTTATATAATTTGAGCTTGCGTAACTGCCAAGTTCATGGTAAACAAGGTGAGGGCATTGGCTCTGTGGCCTTGTCTATCAGAACCCATCCATATACATCCGACACAAACACCAGCTTTATACGCCTGAGATTAAGGTACATTTCAGATTGGCGGTGAGAATCAAAAATGTCGTAAGTGAATTTTGATTACAAGGTAAGTTGAACTGTGTGTGCAAGTGATAAGGTTGTTTTTGGCGGAGAATGGTGATTCCATATCGACGTGATCGCAGTATAGGTGGTCGGTGGTCGCTGGTCAGAGAGGAACGATTATTTCACCACTCTATACTTGGTTTGAGAGATTTTATCGACGCCCGATATTTTCTGACACCAAGACGATCACCGAGGCATAAGATGCTGATACTGATATTAATTTTATTGGTTTTAAAGTAACGATTTCCTTTCATCATTATTAAGTTATTTATTTATTTAATTTATGGTTTATGGACACTCTTAAAAGAATTATTTTCGTTAAATAAAATATAGTAAATTATCAAAGAAGACTTAGTCATGGAGTAAAAACAAAAAGCAGCCAATAAAAATTTCAAATTGTGAAAAATATTAAATAATTTTTTTTCGTCATTGACTGTAGTTGGTTGATTAATTCAACATTATTTTCCTGTTTTTTGCGTGTGCAAAGTCTTGTCGCACGATACTGCGTCTTATCGAACGATACTGTGATAGGAATCAACGCATTTCAACATTTTCAACTACTGTGACACTATGACGTAACCCTTTATTATGACTAGTGAATGGATCGAAGCAATACCACAAAATTCCATAACGATCCTAATGTGGGTTAAATGGGCTATGATTGTTAAATTTTTTTAATAAAATTAAAAAAAAAAGAAATCCAATCTAAGCGATGACACTCCAAAAAAAATAACTACTTAACTTTTTACAAAAAATCACCATCGACATGCAATCTTAAAAACTGTCACTCAAATGTAAATGCGACAGACAAGCACTACTTTTCGAATAATATAATAACTTTTAATAAAATAGAACCGACTTTAACGCCGAAAAGTAAAATTCGGTTCAGGTAAACGTTGTTAATATTGTATGTTAAACACGATGCTGAAAACCGTATCAAAATCGGTTCAGACAAACAATATGCCTAAAATCTTCTCCTAAGTCTGACAAATACTATGCTGAAAACGGCATCAAAATCGGTTCAACCAAACGAGATAATCGCGCACAAATATACATACACACATACATACATACATACAGGTCAAACTGAGAACCTCCTTTTTTGAAGTCTGTTAAGTCTATTAATAAATTATAGTTAAAAAAAACTAAAAAACACGCTTTTTATAGTTAACTGAACTAAAAAAATTGAAAATAAGTTTAAATAAATTTAAATTAAGAATAGTGTTAAAAATTTCAATAAATATGAATTAATAATAGTGTAAATAAAGAAAATATTTTATTAAAAAAAAGCGTGGGGTGCTTTTTAAGATATTATCAAAATGACACCATGCACCCCACGCTTTTTTTTAAATAAAATATTTTCTTTATTTACACTATTATTAATTCATATTTATTGAAATTTTTAACACTATTCTTAATTTAAATTTATTTAAACTTATTTTCAATTTTTTTAGTTCAGTTAACTATAAAAAGCGTGTTTTTTAGTTTTTTTAAACTATAATTTATTTTCTCCTTTTTAGTTTTGTTTATTTATAATAGCTTGTTTTTATAATTTTAAACTATTATTTGGTCTCTATCGATCTATCGACTATTACTCCCGTAATAAATTAGAATTCAAATAAACAGAAGAACAACGCCATCTAGTAAAACGTAATGTACGCAGTCAATCTGAATACGGAGTTATAGCTAGTTGCCCGTAAATATGGGTAGATGGCAGTAGCAAATGGGTAGATGGCATTAGTGTGAGAGTAAAAAAAATTAAATTCTTATTTTGCATATTGAAAATTGGAATAATTTTATCAAAATAGTGTAATGTCATCGGAACTCGATAAATCTACAAAGTTTGAACGAAATCTAGCCGTTTAAAGTGGGTCAAAATCGCGCCCAAAGAAGTCGGTTACAAATAAAATTAACTTGTACGAGATCTACCACTATGACTCGGTTTTCACTTTTTTCGTCGGATTGGCTTGAAAAGCGGTGGGATCGACGCAGGGCAGTTGTACAAGCACAACGAAGTCGGTTTGGAAGAAATCGGATGATAAACTTGGAAGTTATAGGCTAGGGAAGGTGGAAATTAAAGAAGTTAGGAAAAACGCCTATTTTTAGGAAAATCCGCGATAGATTTGCGTGGAAAGGGTCTAGAAAATTAGGGATCAACTGTTTATAGGTGCGTTATGAATTTGAAGCAAAACGCCTGAGGGGCACGGAAGATATTAACAGAAATGTTACATACAAACATACATACAAACATACAGGTGAAGTTAATAAAAGCGTGTTAAAAATCGGATCGCTCCATACAAAGTTACGATACGAGCCAGGTAAACACACAAAAACTGCACTCGAATTGACAACCTCCTTTTTGAAGTCTGTTAATTAAGTGAGAATGTACTCGATTTATTAATGTAACGTCCAAAACAAGGGCCTCGGGTTCGATGCCCGGGCAAGACTGGCTTGCGACAGATAAATATTTGTCGAGCAGTGGGTGTTTGCTCCCGCGATACAAGGAAACGCGAATGTCCGAGTATGTATGTATGTACTATGTAGCCCACTCTTTCTTAATATTAATTTTACATAATTGTAAAATATGACAGATATTTATGATTCTATAGTTTTATTCTATGTTAATTGTAATAATTATTCACGTTTTGCAAAATTTAATTTTGACTAGCGACCCGCCCCGGCTTCGCACAGGTGCAATAACCATTTAATGGATGTTATTATACATATAAACCTTTCTCTTGAATCACTCTATCTATTAAAAAAACCGCATCAAAATCCGTTGCGTAGTTTTAAAGATTTAAGGACACAAAGGCACAGAGAAAGCGACTTTGTTTTATACTATGTAGTGATGAGAATAGAGCGAACAAGATCACAGGCAATCATTAAAAAATATTGTTTTGGGCAAAGACACCTGTAACCTGTACATAATAGTTTTTCTGTCATATTATAAGTAACTTCCATGTACAGGAAACAATCAATTTTATAATAATAATCAAGTAAATTATACTTACACATAGGTATACATACCTACACAAAATTAAAGAGTTTTAGATTTATAATATTATGACGTATAAAAACTACTTTTATCAAAACACCGGGCGGGTAGCTAATACTTATGTTTGTATAACAAATCAAATGGAAAAGTTCGGTCCGAAGAAAATATTCAGTAGGCGGGAAACAACATGATTAAAGCGCATCACACACGGTGAAGATACTATAATATTTTAAGTTAAGATGCTCTAATATAAAATATTACAGTATCTTAAGGTATCACACACGATTAAGATACGATAACATAAAAAATCTGTTCATTTCCTTACGAGTTTGCATTGGTGCCACACATATTCCTTGTTAGAGTTCTATGTACAGGGTGATTGACTATGAATGATACTGCCTTACTTCTTGATTTGTTAGACAACTCCTCAGACGATGATGATAATATAGAATGTGACTTGTAGATTGCAGTATCACATTCCAAAAGGAGAAACATTTGGATAGAGCCTCACATAAAAAAGAGAAAAACCTGCGGCGAATTTAACCTTTATGAACATCTGTCAACGAAGAAATTTCATGCGTATAATTTACAGTCAAGTATATTTTGACAGTCAAGAGAAACATTCATTTCGATTCATGATTTGATTAGGGAAGATATAAAAAAGCAAAATAAGAACACACAAAAACACCATGTATTTATTTTAAGATGTATATATTTGGTATATTAATATAACATCTTAAGATATGAAATATATATTTACATATTTGGCGTATCGCTCGGTATCTTAAGATATTGAAGGTAAAATATATATCATCTTCGTCGTGTGTGATGGCTCATAGGATTTGTATGGCGAGCGATAATCGGAAATATGTTCTAAGATAATATATATTTTACATTATCTTCACCGTGTGTGATGCGCTTTACAGAATATAGGAACAAGTGTCAATAGTCAATAGATGCGCGCGCGCATACGGTGGGACCTGCAAGAGTTGGCTAGGAGCCGGCGAGGGAATGTTATTTTTATTTTTTTAATTGTTTTTACCAACATCATAAAAAGTAGGAGGTTCTCTATTTGACTGTTTTTTTGTGTGTTACCTATCTCATAACTTGGTACAGATTTTGATAATTACTTCTGTATTCGAAAGGTTGGATTTTTTTGTGTTTTAGAAATATTATCGACTTTGAAGTCCGTTGTTATTTTTGTAGATGTCTGTTATTTATTTTCTTTCTTTTTCTTTAAGCTGGAGCTTGTCATGTTGTCTCATATTGAGTGACACCAAGCGAGTAGTATTTGAGTTATTCCAACTTATCGTTTTTAAATTGGTTAATTTATTATAAAAAGTAAATTATTAAATAAGTTTAAGTGAAACTTATAAATAATACGAAAATAAAGGAAAAATAGTAAAGACTTCTACAGTTATTTATTTTTCTAATTTAAACTTCCCTCCAGACTAAGCCCTTGTTGATAAACTTATTACTATACATAAAAATGTTTATCAAATGTCCAGTCAACATTTACATAAAATCACACGAAGGTCACCTTTACGAGTCGGCAGTAAAAATGTTAAAAATGACGTGATCGGGGAAGCAATGACCCCTTCATACTGGACCAGTATTTTATTGCTATAAAAGGGACACTTGTATGTTACAGAGGTACCATGAAAACAGGCATTTGATCAAGTATCTAAAGGATCCACGTGAAACATTTTTTGGCCCTCTCCCCCTTTTGAGACCAAATGTGGTATATGCCAAGAACCCCCCTCGTCCTCGAGTGTTATAAATACGGTTTTAAGTCATCTTTTGCGACCGGAAAGTTAGCAATAGTTTTAGAAAGCGAAGTTTTAATTGATTTTTGCTCAACTGGGTTTGAAGGAGGATAATGTTTCTCAAGCGTATGTATGTAGGTAGGTATCGTATGTACCTACGTATGTGTTATCGTCTGTGACGTGACAGACAGGAACGATAGTAGACTCCACATTATCGGTGTAGTTCAATCAGTACGGACCCTGGACATTGGGCGAAGGGAGAACTTTCGGCAGACCAAGCGTCATACATGAGGAGCGGCCAAACTCCGACTTATCTCGTCCCGAACTTGTATAGCAAGTGGTGTAGAAAACTTTGATAGCGTGATTCAGGCTCGTAACATGTATGTTCAATGTCGCTACAGACCCTGCAAGTATCTATAAGCGGAACTGCAAAATCATGATGACGTAAGTGACGCACGCGCCGACCACTCCGATGAACAGCTTGAGGGTCAGAGGGAACACCTTCAGCACGGTGAACTTGGGCGGGCGGGACTGCATGTGAGTTTCATCTAGAACATACGTAAAAATTTCAAGTAAATTATTCAATTTTGCATTATGGGGCTGAGTTGCCAGTAACACCAACGTATTTTTTTGTTAAAAGTAAGATTTATATTTTACTAGAAAACTGCCCGCGCTTCGCTTCGGGACCCGTAGGTAACAGCCGCGTAGGTCCCGCTCCCGTAGGATTCTCGAGATAAAAAGTAGCTTATTCAATGTTATACTGGAACATAAGTTATAACATTTACCAATGACTTAAGTAAATTAACGATACATGTAGTGTTTGATAGCGTGATTCAAAACTTGAAAATGAATTTTACTAACGCCATCTATTAACAACATCCGGAACTAAATATTTAGCAACTAACAAAACATCGATCTTCCCATGGAAATTAGATGTTTTTCCGCGGTAAAAAGTAGCCTACGACCCTCTCCACCCTCCTAACTATCCCCACACATATAAACCATATCATATAATAGCCATGTTGCGACGTGAAAGAGCCACAAACAAACAAACACACTTTCACATTTATAATATTAGTATGGATGTTGAGTTCAGTTTAAATAGTACCTTTACGAATTTTGTCGCCAGCGCCCGGTACCGTCGATGGTAGGCGGTGGTATATAAGCGCGCGAGCCGGTGGTCGCCGGCTGCTGTACCCTTCACCACACACGTGAGTGTACCACTTTTTTATTTTTTATATTTTATACTAAGCTTTTTTAGTGTTTTTGATTTATTGGTAATTATATTAAATTACATCTAATAATGAAAAATGGCGATAAGTAAATAAAGCAATAAATAAAATAGTAAAATGTGATAATCATAAAATGAATATACTAAAAATAATTCAGAATAAACTAAAAATATAGGGCCTTATTAATAAACTCGGCTTAAAGTTACTGATATAGTTTAAATTAAATTAATAAAAAAAACATCTGTTTTCAAACTTTAAATTAATTTAAACTTTGAAAATTTTGAAACTTTTTTAATACTAAATAAACTTTAAGTAGTAATAAATGTTTAAGCAATAAATATAGTCCCTGTGCTTAACCATTGAGGTCATATATATATTGATACTGTTTACTGTCATCAAAACTAATGCAATATGCAACCCCACAAGTCCAAACTGCTCGAATATAAGGGTCGCCCTAAAAACCAGCGGCCGTGGTTTTTTCCGCGATACTTTAAAATCACTGTAGCATCTGATTTTATGTTCTTATATTATTATTTTGTTATTTTTAATCTTCTGTTCTGATTTTTTTAATGATTTTTTTTCTTATGATTTTCTATTTTCATAGTATCTACCTATTGAAGAAGAAAATTATTTCTTTCTTTCTTTCAATGTCAAGTCCATAATAAGGAGAAGTAGTTCTAATATTAAATTAATATTGTATTTGATAAAAGCTTAACCACTAGCTGTTGGTGCTTTTGCCCGCGACTTCGTTCGTACATAGGACATTTTCCCACGTGAATGCCGATCCCGCGGGAACTCCGGGATAAAAAGTATAAAGTATGTTGCGCGGGTTGCGCCACAACCTCCTCTATCTCCCAGTGAAAGTCCCATAAAAATCCGTTCAGCCGTTTCTGAGATTAGCGTGCACAAACAGCGACCGTTACAGTCTTAATATTACACTCGTAGGTAGGTATTTCGATAAAAGCTATAAGCCTTAGAATAATCCTTACTAATATTATAAATTTAATGTGAAAGTGTGTTTGTTTGTTTGTGACTCTTTCACGTCGCAACATGGCTATTATATGGTATGGTTTATGTGTGTGGGGATAGTTAGGAGGGTGGAGAGTGACGTAGGCTACTTTTTACCGCAGAAGAACACATCATTCCCATGGGAAGATCGATGATTTGTTAGTTGCTAGATATTTAGTTCCAGAGTTGTTAATAGATGGCGTTAGTAAAATTCATTTGCAAGTTCTGAATCACGCTATCAAATACTACATGTAATTTACTTAAGTCACAGGCATATGATATATGTTATATGCTACTTTTTAGCTGAGATTCCTACGGGAGCGGGACCTACGCGGCTGTTACCTACGAGACCCGAAGCGAAGCGCGGGCGGTTCTCTAGTTATAGTATAAGTAGAATGACAGTACTTGACAGTAGTCATACAAGCGCTCGGTGTAAAATGAGGCACTAACCGTTTTTTTTTAAATACGAGATTTCGGAAGTGTTGTGACAAAATTTAACAGCACAAATCGTCATAATTATTTATTTTGCGCGAGACACGTTCGGCGTGCATGACATTGAATATGTTTGACATTGAATGTTTGGAGCCAGGCTCCAATGAAGGTGCTACAAAATGGCCGCGCTGACTTGGTTTCTATACTATAATTCTTCTAAGCTATAAGCTTTAAATTAACCAGTGTTAACCATAAAAGCTTCGATCAGCTAAACCAAGCATTAAGTTGATATTGCTGATCGAAGCATTAAATTGCAATTTCTAATTTCAGAGTATTTTAGTTTTTGAATTGGATTTTGGTCGAAGTAAGGCAAAATTTTAATAAACCCTCTTTAAGTGTCATACGCAGATATCTCTAATTTTGCGAAAAATCTAATATGCACCTATTGATTTCAATTATCACTTTGTCTATTAAATAGTTTTATTGAAAACGCAAGTATAATATCCATTAAGCCGGCTTCAAAAAAAGGAGGATGCCGTCTGGCATAAAAATTTCAGTGACATCAAACGGCTAGTTTTTGAGTTATTCTATACCTCGATCCGGTACCGGTAAAGATCCTGATAATAAGTTTTTCTTTCGGGTAACTAGTGAGCATGCAGGAGGTAGGTACCTCCCGCTTAACCAATTGTGATAATTCTTTTTTTAATAGATAGGGTATAATTCTTATAATTTGGGATAGTACTAAGTTGGTCTCATATTTTGAGTGACACCTGACGGGCACAGTCACTATTTGAGTTATGTCGATTTTGATGACGATTATTTTGACGTGACAACGTCTTATAAATTGGTTTGCCGGGTGACACTTCAAGAAACTGCGTTACGCTCCGCTCACGTTATGCGCTCACAATGAGAGCGAGTGAGAGGCACGCGTCCCTTCCACTCGGGCATGGTTAGCCCGCCTAAGAGCGAGAGAGACAGACATAAAAAGCACAATCGGCCTTTGCGTTCGGCAGCTTGATTACTTTGGAGGTAGATATTTTGGTAATGTATTCAATTATTACTTTGTTATTGACTTCTGGGACTATTTATAAATTTTAAATGTTACCTTTTTATAAATGTTTCCTGTATTCCTTCTTTATTTTTATTGATAAATTTCTGTAACTTTAAATACGATTTCATGACGTTTGTTTACTTTGATGATATTATTTGTCAATCATTCCATCAGTATTTTCTTAAGACGTTGTCACGTTCAACTATCGTCAGTAAACCGACTTTACAGACAACCAGTTTTTTTTTGTTAAAAGTTATGTTTTTTCTATTTAATAATTTTCCTTCAAAACAATCTTAAGTAAAAATCTGTCCAGAATTTCAAATATAAAGAAATTCAGGGGTCATAAACCATCGACCATAATTAATGCAAGCCCAGTTGCGTTCAACAATTGGTGCAATTCTAAATTGCAATTGATTGTATCGTTTTTACAGTAATTTGATATCAACAATCGTTTAGTGTTTTGCGGGAATTGGTCCCGCTAATTACCGGCGCTAGGGTGGCTAAGTTCGAGGGGGTAGGATGGACAAGTCCTTAAAACTTTAACAGAAAAAAAAACAGATTCAAAAATGTCACTGACGCGTTAATGTGGGTTTGTTATTTATTGTGACACCCATTAAGATAAATGCTTTAATATGCAAATGAAACGGAGAAAAAAACAAGTCTTTTATAAATAGCGAGATTATTTTGCATAAATATTTTAAGCAGAACGAAATGCGAACATTTTATTTCTAAAAATAAATGTGTGAATATTATGTGGAAACAAATTTTAAATATTTAGAATTTAGACAGATATGAATAATGTATGAATTGAATTTAAACAATAGGTAAAATTAACCAAGAAAATAACAGAAAGCCAACTGTCCCACTGCTGGGCACAGATCTCCACTCTTGTAACATTTACTAGCAATTCGCGGACTTCTCTAAACATTATGGTGAACTCTCACGATCAGTGAACATCGAAACTATTGGCACCTAATTTAATTTATTTTATAAGCACAATACTTTTTAATTATTTATTATTAGAAATGTTTGCCGAAGCTTACCCAGACCAAAAAGGAGAGACTCCAGTTCAACTCACTTTGCTTTCACAATTTGAATTGTATTAAAAAAAATTGATTATTTTAACGCAGTTGAATTTACTTCACATGTTTATTTAAAGTCATTCATCATATTGGTGTAGGTATCACTGACACTTGTGCATGTTATTTTTTTATTCTACCTGTTTTTGTGTCAAGACATGTCCTGAATAAGAGTGATAAGATGGTGACAGTAACACAGAATAATCGTGACGAATTAATAGTATCATCTGATTTGATTAATGAATCAGCCGCGTTTACCGCTAGCTCTCGGCCATAGCTTGACATAGATGTTTATCATACTGTCTGACCTGGCACACGTTGTCCTACAATTATATTTACCTATGTATTAACTAGCTTTTGCCCGCGGCTTCGTCCGCGTGGAATTCGTTTATATCGCTAGCCGGGAAAAGGGGGGAGAGGGTACGTCATCTACTATCTTCCTGGGAAAATTCATCTAAATCGTTCATGCGGTGTAGATCTTTCATACAAACTTTCATCCCCTATTTCAAGCCTTTAGGGGTTAATTTTTGAAAAACTATTTTCATTCCGAATTTCATCCAAATCGGACTGGTGGTTTAGCCGTGAAACGTCACAGACAGACAGACTATCGCCTTTATAATATTAGTATGGATTATATCTCAGGTTCTAAGAGGCGTATAAGATTTTTCAAGTTATCCAGTAGATCTCCAGCAATACAACTTAGCCCCGACTCTGCCAAGTTTGAATAGTTTAACAAAGTGCGTGATTCGTGGACAGACTTACAGAAAGACAGAGAGAGAAATTGTTTTAAAATGTTTTAATTGTTTTAAATATGTAGTGAATTGACTTCGATGATATTCTCGTTTCGTTCATCATCATCATCTCAACTCATCGCAGCCCACTACTGCACACGGCTCTTCTTAGTATGAAAGTTAAGGCCGTATCTAGTCCACATCGCTGGCCAAGTGCGATTTGGTGCACTTCACACACCTTTGAGTTTTGCGAACTCTCCGGCATGCAGGTTTCCTCACGATGTTTTCCTTCACCGTTATCGCGAGTGACATTTAAATGCTTAAAACACTAACTTCTAAATAGCTGCCGTGGTATTCGAACCCGGACCCCCGAGTTCGGCCGAATTCTTAAGCACTAGGCTATCAACGTAAACATGTCACCGAGTAGGAGGCCGAATTCTTAACCACTAAGCTATCTACCGCTTGTAAACCTCACATTACTTTACAAAAAAATAATTATGTATATCCATACTAATATTATAAATGCGAAAGTCTGTCTGTCTGTCTGTCTGTGACGTTTTCACGGCTAAACCACCGGTCCGATTTGGATGAAATTCGGAATGGAAATAGTTGAAGACCCAGAGTCACATATAGGCTACTTTTTTTTCAAAAATCAACCCCTAAAGGCTTGAAATAGGGGATGAAAGTTTGCATGAAAAATCTAAACCGCCTGACCGATTTCGATGAATTTTCCCAGGAAGATAGTTGATGACGTACCCCCTTCCCTATTTCCCCGGTTCGCGATATAAACGAATTCCACGCGGGCGAAGCCGCGGGCAAAAGCTAGTAATATAATATGTATAGATCGATAACATTTAAGAAGGCAGTTAAATATTCCCTTCCTCAATCTCGAACCCACGCAATCGGCAACCGGCCCAACAGTTAGCTAACGGTCACCACCATGCTACCAGTACCACCTCATTGAACGATCAAAGCCTGCGCTTGCGCAACCCGCAACGGTGGTTTAATGTGGTAATTGATCGTCCGTGTGTTTACATATACATGCTGGTTGGCGAGTGACCGGTTTTGAGTTGATAGTTCATAAGAAATTAAACAACTTGACCGTGGTGGGTGGCCGGTTTTGGCCGGGGTTTGCGGAGCATAGACATAAAATACTTTTTACAAATTAATGACAAGTACAGATTATTCAAAAACTACTCGCCAGATGTCGCTCAAATGTATATGGGACCAAACGACAAGTGTTACATTTTGAAAAGCATAAAAAACGGGTCACCCAGTAAAAGTCTTGAGGTACACACAAAAATACAGTCAAAATAAGAATCTCCTTCTCTTTTTGAAGTTGGCAAAAATACGGCATTTATATTTTTTGGTAAATTATTTTTGTTGACAACCCTATTCAAAGCGATATTCAGCGGTTGATTTCAACGGTACCAGATGATTGAATTGAACTAGTCTGTCCGTGTACCTCACAAGTATGTTCCAAACCAATACAATTCCGTATTTATAGAGAACAGTATTTTGTAGAGTTATGTGTCATTGTTTGCAGTTATTTGCCATTTCCTGCAAGAAACATAATAATTGATCTTGGACCCGTCCTATTATAGTGGAGTGCCGTAAGCTTTAAACCTCGGAATCCAGGGTAGTTTTTGAGTTACTCTTAATAATGTGTATTTAATTTATCGTCGAAGTCGAAGCACTCAGTGATAAGTTATTAGGTAACGACCATAAATTAAATACACATTATTAAGAGTAACTCAAAAACTACTCGTCTGAGGGAACTCTAATTTTTACGGGACTTAATCTAAAGCCCCAGCTTTCGATTAAAAAAAGAATAATCAAAATCGGAACTCTAAGTAGTAAGATATAAGGTAACATACATACAAAAAAAATATTAAGGATAATTCAAAAACTACTAGCCAGATGCCGCTCAAATTTGTTAGCTTTAGTGACTAACACATGCCAATACATTCCTATTATGTTAGATTATATTATTTATCTCTTGTTTGTGTTAATTATATCAAATGTACTGACATGTTAAAATATCAATCACTACCGAAGTTGAGTAATGTTTTAATTTGTAAATGACGTCTCTACGTACTCTGTGGTCTGACGTTTATGCTACACTAATTGTGATCTGTGGAAGAATGTCAGGATTAGCGATGGCGCAATACTTACGAGAGTTGAGATATATTAAATTTTATGTGAAGCTTTGTACATGATAGTTTATAATGAGGATAAGTAATATAATAATTTAAATTATGATTATCAAATGTTTTATTTCCTGATCTGGAGCTAATAGATCAGAAGCAGGGATAAATGGAAGCTATATGCTTCTACGAGTTCGCGTCCACAAGAAGGTCAGAATATTTGAATATGTATATTACAAATAATGATAATAATATCATTGATCATCATTTAATTTGAGAGTAGCTATGAAAAGTTATGTAAACATACCTATTCTCATTTGTCATGATTTTTTTTTTGCGTATTAATATAAAAGCGCGGAACGCGTTATGAAATTTTGTTACTCGCATTCAGGCAATAAAGATTAGAAAGTAGAGATTTAGAGAGTATTTGTATTATAAATCTAATTATGTTTTGTTTAGATAAAATTGTTTAAAATGAAAATCAACTTTGATGAAGTTAATATAACCAAAATTAGTTTCATCAATAAAGCATTTCAAGTGTTAAACAAATAAACAGAGAAAACGAAATTGCAGCTAATTATGATAATCAGATCTGTTGTATCATGTCAATCAAGTTTAGTGTTTTGAATAAAAACATTATGTAATATGAATATAAACGCACATACCCATATGATTGTGTATCATGTAAACTGAGTCGGAATGGATACTGTTTGCTATTATTATTTTTTTCAGTTTGAATAATATATTGATGTTGTAATGCAAATGAAAGACATGCTTGGAAGTACAGAAGGAGTTCAAATAACATGAGAATTGGACTAGAAATAGCATCAGGTGGACAAAGTCTAGTGTACAGGAAGATGTATTATTGAATTCAGACACAGCAACAGGTTTGATCAACGAGCTTCAGATCTTCAGAGTTTCAGACTACAAGAATTAAAGATGTCTGTGTCTGGCCGACACATTGTGTGCGTGTAAGGTTTGTGCGCATTTTTTTATCAAGGCAATGAGTCTTGTGATCTTGTCGACAAGGATCTAGAACTAAGTACCTACAGTAAACAATTTGGTCTTAGTATAAATCCGTAATTTTAGATTTATCATAGTCATTTCGTAATGATACAGAGATGCCTACCATTAACCAGCTAGGTATAGAGTTATGTTACTTAAAAGTATTTGATAAAAGTGATCAGATAACAGAGTAGAATTTTAGAGATTTTGTAATAAGATTTACTTCATTAGTAGAGAGACCGTTGAGAATATTTTCCAGATTAATATTAATGTACAGACATTGATCACTTACGATTTTTATAAATATGCATGGTGAGTAATCGCTATGGAAATTAAAGTTTATATGGGATTATTTAAATTGACATTATCTTTGTGATGTAATTTCTTGAATCAATGTGAACCACATTGAAATTAGCTGAGCTATTTTGATATAAGCAGTACATGATTATAGATTATTGGAGACAGGTAGATAAACTCTTATTAAACAATTAAATTTGACATTATTTAATACCACAATATTAGGTAAACTTTGAAGTTATTTAATAATTGTTTGAGATTAGCCAATACTTGTTATACTGATGAGAGGTATCTATCAAGTAGTAAATGTTAATGTTACAACCTTATAACTTTATAAGACCACTAGACAACCATCCCTGTTAGTTTTCATGGGTACATATTACTTAGACAGATGAGGTTATCCAGAATTTGTATTATGACAAATCTGTTAATTTAAATCTTTAATGTGGTGTGAAATATTAAAGATGATGATTGGTTTTGAAATAATTAAGTGTAACTAAGTATATCAAATGTCGCTTATTAAAATCTATCGCTCAAATCTACTTATTAATGATCACGTTCAAGGGTCATGGTCATGTAGTTTTGTTAGTGTTAGCAATGAAACCATCCAAGATATTTCTGCAAGTATTTATTATATGCGTGTATTTTATACGTGTCTAACATTAATTTATCTGAAGAAATAATCTAAATGACACAAAATTTGTTAAAGTAATTTAAGACATTATACAAATTTATTTCCTGAGAGTATAAATTGATAGATTGAAGAACACAAAAAAAAACCGAAACGATGTTCAATAGTGATATTATGACATTTTATAGTAGCCAAGAATTGAATAGAAGTAGGTAAGATTTAATTTTAATTTGTGAGTAAGCATTAGATACCTATGCCTGTGTGTAGTATGAATACAGAGGTTATGAAATGTTATTATTACTGCCATAAAATATCTAATAATTTTACCCGTTTTCCACAATCAAGATTTTGATAGGTTGATTTATTTTAGAAAAAATATTGCTGAAGAAAAGCAATATTTTAATTATGTTGACGTCTATATATATATATACATATAATGACTTTCATAGGATTTCGCACCAACATATTTTATGATGCCGACAGAATTGGTCTCAACCAAACAAAAAAAAAAAACAACAAACATAACCTTTAGATTTAGGTGTAGGAGTGAAAAATACCTAAACATGAAAATATAGAAATAAACATGAAAATATAGAAGTACACTGTGATAAGAACGATTGTAGTAGTTACTTTGGATAAATTTTATTGTTAGGCTAACACAGATGGTGTGTTTCAGTTATATCTCTAATAAAAGACAAAGACGATATCTTCTATGTAGTAAGTGAATTTATACCGCAAGCAGATTTAAAGACCCTTGTTCCGAATAATAAATTATTATATTTTGTTGAGAGTGAGTAACGAACAACACTACAGAAACAATATTTTATAACTCGTATGGTAAAATAGTTACGTGAAAAGCTTTGGTGTTTTGGGTGTCTAGATTGAGCGTCGCCCTACAATGAAAACAAAAACAAGGCAACAATATCAAGCATGTGTGCGTGCAGGCGATGTTTTACACCTTCGCCTATTGTCTATGTGTGCGTAATGTGTGTGTAATGATATAAAAGTTGTGGCTAAGAGTTAGCCACAATTTTGACACATTTCCGCGGATTCGATGTTCCGTCTGGACATTTAAAGCATCAAAGGTGAAAAGATAATAAGTAGAGGTATGCAGGTTGCTGACAAATGTAAAGAGTTTAATACATTTTATAAAATATAATATCAGTGATTTATAAAATACCTACTTATGTGATAAATCAGAGAGACATAACAGATATAGGTAGTGAAATGATCTAGATAGTTATAAAAGAGGAAATAAGTTTTAACTGATAGTACTTTGAAGGTATCGGTAGATTGATGCGTCGAATTCGAGTATTAATGGCAAAAGCAAAAGAAAGTTGTATCACTAGAAATACATAAATATGTTGAATTTCTAGAGATAGGTGTGAAATATACCTGATTATTATTCTTAATGCGCCAATACGTTCTTGGCCGCGTAATAGACTATGTGTAAGTACCTGAGTTATGTGAGGGACGTTGGATAGAGAGACCCGTGGCCAGCAGTGGGACAGTAATAGATTACAATGATGATGAACAAAGAGTAATAACAGTTTTGTTTTAAAATTGCATTATTTCTGTAGTGAAATTGTGATAATTAAAAGCTGAGGAAAAACGTTAGACGGTAGAAATAAGTGAGAAAAAGTAAGTAAGTGAGAAATGAAGGAATATGAAAATAAGCATTTTTAAACACTTACAAAATGTTTACTTGATTAGTATGCGTAAAGTAGTTACTGCAAGTTAATGTGCGAACCCGTGCGCATTTAAATAATTGTAACGCCATATTTATATGGTGAGATTGGTAAGTTTCTATTTGTTTAACAATGGCGAGTGTTACCTACTAATGAAAAATCAATTTCTAAGAGACCATTGGTTAGAAATATTAGAAACAAAATTATAGGCAGTGATAAAAACGTACCTAAGCTTTTCACCATTGTTTTACCAAATGTATAAAAACTTCTATGTAGGTACGTAAATGTCACGTTGCAATTGATAAAACCTAGACAGCATTTAATGAGTCTTACTCTACGGCTACACCTGTGTCATAACGCGTCTTAACAGTATGCAAACGTAACCAACATGTTAGCGAGCTGGTTTGTATGCGACATTACTAACGGCATTAAACGCTAAGAGCGAGACGAGACGATATAACAGGAGAAGGATGTATGCCTACATTATTTTAAGCGGAAAAGCGACAACGGAAATTACGACAATGTAATGATTGAATGCATTAATATGCAGACGTAGCCAATACACATTTTAGCGCGTTAAGCAGTGTGCTTTTGGATATTAACACTAACATTGACGCTGTGACGCATACACAGATCGCTGCTTTTCATGAATACTCGCACAAAACAAAATTTTGAAAATAACAGTTTATAACACAGCCAATTCCAAAATAGTGCTTATTTCATGCTCAGTAAGACTCACATTCATAACGGCAAAACCGGCATAATGGCGCGCAAAAATGTTGTTTTGTGATTGGTTGATTTATCACGCCATATTTGTGCAACAATCTATGTTCGCCAGTTGATATTATTGTTTTCGCGAGAGCACATGAAACTTTCTAGAATATTATCTTATTTCCAAATAATCGAGTGTTAAAAGTGTTAATTTAGGCAATATTTTCTACAATATTGATTTATTTTGAGTTGCTTGAATATTGAAGATAAAATTGTGTCTATTTTCGATCATAATATTTTTAATAAAAAGTGCTGCATTTCATGCTATTTTGATTTATGTTCCTATTCATGATAATATACTAAAACTCATTTTGTACCTAACAAGTCGAATGACGTGCAGTTTTTAATTATTAATTATGGTACTTGATGACAAAAACCAAAATATTTCGATTTTGATTAAACTTTGATTAATGCCCTTTCAATGTATATATTTTATTTTTCTATTGATAAAATACATGAAAAGATAAGAGAATTAATATTTTGTTTAATTTTTAAATGGCTGCCCTGTAAAATGTGTGTTTTTTGGATTGTGTGGTTATTCATGTAAACCAGCGAGATGTAGCAGTAGCATTAGAAACTTTAGTTCACTTAAAGGGAGTTAAATCTGACAACACATTTACAATTTAATCAATATTAGGTAAGTAAGAACTTGAAAAATATCATAACGCTGTACGATATGGCATAAATGAAAATAATAAACAACACAGAATTTTAACTTATCAATTTATTCAGCATTTTGTTGAAAGTAAAAGTTAACTTTGATGTAGACGACTGCTACATATGTATATCTAATATGTGGATTACTAAGATATTGATCCTCTTACACGCTGTTTTATGATGATAATGTGTTATTTACGGATTTAAGCAAATTAGTTATGTTGTAACATTACAGAAATCATGCAATACTGAAATTTTAATGCTGTAAAATTATAGTGAATCAGCTGTGGATTAGTAGAGGCCACAATGATTCAGTAGAGGTATCAACTGTGGATTAGTAGAGGCCACAATGATACAGTAGAAGAATCAGCTGTGGATTGTTGAGGCCACAATGATTCAGAAGAGGTATCAGCTGTGGAATAGTAGAGGCCACAATGATACAGTAGAAGAATCAGCTGTGGATTTTAGAGGCCACAATGATTCAGAAGAGGTATCAGCTGTGGATTAGTAGAGGCCACAATGATACAGTAGAAGAATCAGCTGTGGATTGTAGAGGCCACAATGATACAGTGGAGGAATCAACTGCGGACAATCAGAGGTGACAATGGTTCAGTAGAGGAATTAACTGTGGATAGAAAGAGGCCATAATGAGCACAGCCACTGTGGACAAGCAGAGATGACAATGGTTCAGCGGAAGAATCAACTGTAGATAGGAAGAGGTCACAATGTATGAAATAGTCAAATTTTTATATGATAAACGAGTCAAGTATTTTATTAACTGTGGATATGAAATGGCCGCATTGATCAAAAGGAAAATGTTAACAAGAACTTGAGTTACAATGGCATCAGAACCAATCCTTCCAAATCTACAATATAACAAAATGAAGTCAATATCAAATTTATCAATTCATTATATACAACTGAAAAGACTCGTGCTTAATTATGTGCTAGTACGTGCCGAGATGGTGGTGATGGTGGTCAATTGAGACCAGAAAAAAGGATAACCTAAGTGGGAGCATTCATCCTTCGGACTTACTTTATCGGTCATAGATGTTAAGAAGCCAAATGATCAGAAGATACAAGAGACAATGTTCAACCAGTGATAGATATAAAAGGAAAAGATATAAAAGATAAGAAAAGTAGAATAGTCCAAGAGTTTTATTAATAAGAAATTCAGAATTCCTTAGCACTTTGCAGGAAAATAACTTTTTGTTACGTTTTTTTAGAAGAGCAGAACGATCTAGGTATAAAGTCACGAATAATACATGATATTAGCAGGATATATTTTAGTTTGTGGATTTAGATATTTGCTTGTGTACCAGTGTACTATAAAGTCTACATGTTCAAGAAATGTATATGTATCTAAGTGAGATAAATTTATGCTACAGCGATAAATCTTTGCCAGTTAATTATGTGAAATAACTGCAGCGAGCTATGTACCTATTTATGTGCAGTATGTTATTTTTCTAGACAGTTTTCCTGTAATTTTAATTTGAGTTAATACCTATATTTTGGTCGTCTCAGATTCATTCAATTAAATTTTCCAGTGTCTAATGTATTGCATGCAGCCTAAGAGATTTCATTGATATTCAGATCATAGTTATCTTGAAGAAATCGTTTAAAGCTTATAAATATAAATAAAATGTAATATGTCAATGAATAATTGAGTGTACAAATGAACCATAGTTGGAACCATAGCTTATTTATACCTAGAATTAAAAATGGTGTAGCTATAGCATGATTTTGTAACTTAATGATGTTCTCTTGACAATTATGTATTTTTTCTTATTCAAACGACAATGTTTAATAAGTGATAAGTTAATAGGAAAACTTTTATAGTACATATTTATTAAAATTATTTCACGGGACGTGAAAAAGTCAGGAAAGGCCGGTTGTTAGCTTTAGTGACTAACACATGCCAATACATTCCTATTATGTTAGATTATATTATTTATCTCTTGTTTGTGTTAATTATATCAAATGTACTGACATGTTAAAATATCAATCACTACCGAAGTTGAGTAATGTTTTAATTTGTAAATGACGTCTCTACGTACTCTGTGGTCTGACGTTTATGCTACACTAATTGTGATCTGTGGAAGAATGTCAGGATTAGCGATGGCGCAATACTTACTTACGAGAGTTGAGATATATTAAATTTTATGTGAAGCTTTGTACATGATAGTTTATAATGAGGATAAGTAATATAATAATTTAAATTATGATTATCAAATGTTTTATTTCCTGATCTGGAGCTAATAAATTTATATGAGACTACAATGCAAGTACCAGCTTTCAAATAAACTTGTGCATTTTAAAATACAGTCCAACAGTTTTTATGAAGATTCATTCATAGTCCCTGGATTCCGAGGTTTTGCCATTTTTATGTCTTACGGCACTGCACTATTAAAACAAAGTCATAACGCGTAAATCTCGGTCGAGTCGGTCTTCTCTATAATCCAAAGTCTCATTAAATTCAATGCAACCGTTTCAGAGATTACAGAAAGACAAGTTAATTCAAGAGTGAATAGGTTTTTTACTAAGTTAACCCTCTTTACCATCATAATTATGACTACTTTGCTAGTTAACATCAGGTGGGATAGTAGTAACAGATAATAATAATAATAACCTATACAAGATAAAAAATGTAAAAATTAAGTTAACGTTTTAGTACCGTGTAAATAACTACCTAAGTATAAGCATTTAAGAAAACAGTTATATTAAAATCACATACAGAACTGGAATTTTATTTATATGTAAGTTGGTATAGATTTATCTCAAGAAGCTTAAACAAGTATAATTTGGGTCTAACTGTATTTGCTGCAAAACGTATGCAGCTTTGGTGCTATTTGATGGTACCTCGTAAAAGTTATTTTATGAGAATGGTTGCTGTGTAACCATGGAGCAAATATAGAGAGGAGACGTTGTATGTACATTTTTCTATGAAAGATCGCGTGACGATTTGCGGGGCGAGGGGGATAAAGAAATGGGCGGGATAATCGACTTTACTACGTAGTTCAACTATCTCACACTAGATGGATTTTAAATACGGCCGTGTTTTTGTTGTTGTAAGTAGTTGTCGATAGATGGCGCTGTTTACAAAATGATTATAAAAAGTAGAAAAATAATATTTTGGTGGTAAAAATTCTTTAGGAATTAATGTAGGACGAATTTCAGTACGTATGATTATCAAGATATAATAATTGTTAGCTCTACGCACCTATGCATTTTTATTTCCCCTGATACAAAGTGTCGCCATCTAACGTCAAGTAGAAATTTATTTGGCGAGCGCCGTCAGTAGACTGACTTAAGGCCACGCCCACTGTGATGACGTCAGGACCTAGTTGAGTTACAGTGCACAGTTGCTTAGGGCGTCTCCTCTCTATATTTGCTCCATGTGTGTAACTATTCATTACACTTTACAGCCTCAAGTTCAATAATAACAACTTATAATATGGTGTATTATCAGTTAAGGCTTATAGGTCAAAATAAATTAATTTTGCTTGCTACCGGCTAGCTTGATTTTTTTTATTTATGTTGTAGTTTTTTAGCAACCTTGGTTAAGTACTTGCCTAGAGGCTAGTTCCTCTTTATTTCTATGAGACTCGACTCCGGGTCTAATACGTCAGTCTGGCAACCCTAGGAAATGTCTCCGGGAGATTTGATAAAAACTTGCTGTATCATAATAATTATTATTCATTTTATTTAAAATTATTTTTATTTGTTTCAGGTGTTTGAAAAAAGATGGCGTTAAATTATATAAAACGACTACTCTTATTACTAACAGCAGCGCATTATGGTACCGCTACGACACTCTTCAGAAGTAAGTAGTTTTGCTACTCGTCGCTAGATGGCAGCACAGTGATAAAGTACAAATAAGTGAACCATTTCGTTTGTTTCAGCACCAAGACAAGCACCACCCAGTATTTTCTCAGTAGGGAATGGCGAACAGTGCGTAGGTTCAGACAGATCGACAGGAGGAGTTTGTTTGTCAAGAAATCAATGTAATACTCAAGGAGGCAAGGCTATCGGTTTCTGTGGAGTTTTTGGTACATGCTGTTCTTGTAAGTAATAATTTAAATACACTTTTGATGTAATAACGTCTTATAAAAGAGTGAAAGCTGGCTGCTTGCACGAAAAAGTGTCACGTTCCGCCTAAACTGAACGCGCAAGCGAGAGCACAAAATAACGATAGCCAGCCTAATCGTTCGGCAAGTGACTCATCAATCTCTTCATTCAATTCATAAAAATATGCATCTGTTCATAATTATTTTTTAAATGACGTTATCAGGCAAAATTATCGTCCGTAAACCCATTTACCAACAACTAATTATATTTAGACTTAATTTAAAACTGTGTAACTAGATGTCGCTGTTTTCTTATTTCAGTAAATGCCTGTGACATTCGAACCAACACGAAAGTGGCAGTATTTATCAATCCGCCGCTAAGCAAAGAATCCTCGGGCCTGGAATGCTCTTACAATGTTGAAATTAATAACAATAACGTCTGTCAGATAAGGATTGAATTCGAAACATTCAACTTGGCACCGCCAACTACAGTAAGTTCACGCTATTCGTTACTATACTTAAGTTGCCCAGGATATGGAATTGCCACTCCCTGTTAAAAGCAAATTTTTTAGCTATGCACACAGTTCAATTTAGCTTGGAAGCAAAATATATTTGCGACATTTTAAATTCTTGCCATCAATCTAAAATGAACCTTAATCACAGGGGTGGAAAGCTGGCTTTTGTGTGAGAGATCATTAAGACGAATTCCATATCGTTTGCGAATAGAGTATAGATATTTGCAGAGAACATAAACCTTTTAAATATGAACTCTGTATAATGATACATTGTATACCCTTTGTAGGTGGAGCCAGTAGAAAATGTAACACACAGACCAGGTTACACGTGTAGAAACGACATCTTCCAAGTTATCAATTTGCAAGGAAACTCTGAAGTGATCCCTCCTTTGTGTGGTGACAATAGTGGACAACACAGTAAGTAAACAGATGAATTTTTATGCCACAAAAAGCTAGCAGTCTTTTTCTTGAACTTCAGTAGTAAAAATCTCTGGCTAGATCTAATAATGTATTCTGTATAACAAATGATTAACTTTGCACAAAAAAAGAAATTACTGACTTCTACATCGACAAGTAGAGATAATTCAAAAACTACTCGCCAGATGGCGCTTAATTCGACCAAATAACAAATAAATAAATAAAGACCAAATACAAGGCAAAATAAATACATTACAGAGCCATCTAGTAACAATTATCGTCGTTAATCATTCCAGTATACACAAAGGTGAACGCGTCGACCAACAGCCGCTCCATCCGCATCAACTTCAAGATCGCGGACCGCAGCACGCAGCCCAACCTGCCGCAGGCCACCTGGAAGATCAAGGTCACGCAGCTCGAGTGCTTCAATACACTTGGGTATGTGTTTGAGTGGTAACAATAAAATCATCAACTGATCGCGGACCGCAGCACGCAGCCCAACCTGCCGCAGGCCACCTGAAAGATCAAGGTCACGCAGCTCGAGTGCTTCAATACACTTGGGTATGTGTTTGAGTGGTAACAATAAAATCATCAACTGATCGCGGACCGCAGCACGCAGCCCAACCTGCCGCAGGCCACCTGGAAGATCAAGGTCACGCAGCTCGAGTGCTTCAATACACTTGGGTATGTGTTTGAGTGGTAACAATAAAATCATCAACTGATCGCGGACCGCAGCACGCAGCCCAACCTGCCGCAGGCCACCTGGAAGATCAAGGTCACGCAGCTCGAGTGCTTCAATACACTTGGGTATGTGTTTGAGTGGTAACAATAAAATCATCAACTGATCGCGGACCGCAGCACGCAGCCCAACCTGCCGCAGGCCACCTGGAAGATCAAGGTCACGCAGCTCGAGTGCTTCAATACACTTGGGTATGTGTTTGAGTGGTAACAATAAAATCATCAACTGATCGCGGACCGCAGCACGCAGCCCAACCTGCCGCAGGCCACCTGGAAGATCAAGGTCACGCAGCTCGAGTGCTTCAATACACTTGGGTATGTGTTTGAGTGGTAACAATAAAATCATCAACTGATCGCGGACCGCAGCACGCAGCCCAACCTGCCGCAGGCCACCTGGAAGATCAAGGTCACGCAGCTCGAGTGCTTCAATACACTTGGGTATGTGTTTGAGTGGTAACAATAAAATCATCAACTGATCGCGGACCGCAGCACGCAGCCCAACCTGCCGCAGGCCACCTGGAAGATCAAGGTCACGCAGCTCGAGTGCTTCAATACACTTGGGTATGTGTTTGAGTGGTAACAATAAAATCATCAACTGATCGCGGACCGCAGCACGCAGCCCAACCTGCCGCAGGCCACCTGGAAGATCAAGGTCACGCAGCTCGAGTGCTTCAATACACTTGGGTATGTGTTTGAGTGGTAACAATAAAATCATCAACTGATCGCGGACCGCAGCACGCAGCCCAACCTGCCGCAGGCCACCTGGAAGATCAAGGTCACGCAGCTCGAGTGCTTCAATACACTTGGGTATGTGTTTGAGTGGTAACAATAAAATCATCAACTGATCGCGGACCGCAGCACGCAGCCCAACCTGCCGCAGGCCACCTGGAAGATCAAGGTCACGCAGCTCGAGTGCTTCAATACACTTGGGTATGTGTTTGAGTGGTAACAATAAAATCATCAACTGATCGCGGACCGCAGCACGCAGCCCAACCTGCCGCAGGCCACCTGGAAGATCAAGGTCACGCAGCTCGAGTGCTTCAATACACTTGGGTATGTGTTTGAGTGGTAACAATAAAATCATCAACTGATCGCGGACCGCAGCACGCAGCCCAACCTGCCGCAGGCCACCTGGAAGATCAAGGTCACGCAGCTCGAGTGCTTCAATACACTTGGGTATGTGTTTGAGTGGTAACAATAAAATCATCAACTGATCGCGGACCGCAGCACGCAGCCCAACCTGCCGCAGGCCACCTGGAAGATCAAGGTCACGCAGCTCGAGTGCTTCAATACACTTGGGTATGTGTTTGAGTGGTAACAATAAAATCATCAACTGATCGCGGACCGCAGCACGCAGCCCAACCTGCCGCAGGCCACCTGGAAGATCAAGGTCACGCAGCTCGAGTGCTTCAATACACTTGGGTGCGTATTTATGTGATAACAAAAAAATTATCGACGGATAAAACATTCCTGTAACTTTGGCTTATGGTAATCGTGTGCTATCTCATGGTTAGCCTGCTTGTTAGTCGACTATTTATATTCAAAGAAAACCATAATTATCATGCCGTATAAGCAGCAGACCTGTGATTTTGATAGGCTTTAATTAATGATCACCCATGATGTCTATTTCCAAAATAACAAATAATAACAGTATCTCATTAATTAATTCGACAGATATTGTTCTATTTTGATGATATGAGTAAGTACGATAATATAAAACGGCGACAAGTCTTTTAAATACATTAAGTACCAATTTATTTGCAACACAAATATTTTATTTCTTATAACATTTTATAAAAGTATTTTTTGGACACTGGTTAAGTGTCTAAAATATAAGTTTGAGCCTAGATGGCGCTATATATCTTAGTTTTGCTACTCTCCGCCAGATGTCGCTAACAATATGTTACCGATTATTCGTTTCAGTAAATACCGCGATGGGCTATTCGAAGCCATCACGTCTGCCCTACCGTCCACACCGTTATCGTCGACAGCTGACAGAGATGAGTACTTGATTGGTAAGTAAAATTTTCGTCATTTAAAGCTTAAACCGAGCAAGTAATGGCCCACTTCTGACCACGGGTCTCTCCTCATTCTTGAGGCGGCCTAGAGCAAACTTTACCACGCTGCTCCAGTACGTATTGGTTAAAGTTAAGCATACCTATAATTACCTATTCCCTAAGACAGCAAAACATGTAACATGTAATACTGTAACTCAGTGTTTTTCAAACTGTGGGTCGCGACCCCTTGGGGGGTCGCGAAGCTTCTGTAGGGGGGTCGCCCGAAATCGAGAGTAATTCAGTAAAAAAACAATATCGTTTGAAAAGATTGATTTATTATAGGAGAATTTGGACAAAAGGATATACTCATAAACATTTCTATGTTTCAATACAAACAAATGAACAAAAAATAAAATCCTAAGACATTATGTGCTCATTCATACTGACTCGCGGGCGCGGTGGCGGGCGCGGTCACGAAATATCAAACATAATTATTATGGCGTAATATCCAGTGTTCGCACAGGAATCGCACTTGCGGTCTAAGTTACGGGCAAGCTCGCGACGACGCTCGCGGCGCGCTCGCGGCAATATCTACTGGGGGCTTACTACGAAAAACGAACACAAAATCACTATTGTGGTACGAAATTCAAAGTACGAACGTCGAAGTAACGTATGTCAACGTTCGTTTTTCGTAGTAGGCCTCCTGAATTCTCGCACAAACGCCTGGCGGCCAATGTGAACACGAGCTCGCCACGTCCACCGCGCGCGCGCCCGCCACCGCGCCCGCGTGTTCAGTATGCACAAGCACTATAACATTTTAACATGAGTTAATGCGAAGGTTGTGCTCGTTTTTGAATCAGTTTCATTCATCGTGGATCTGTATTTGCTACACTTAGAATTAATTCGTTTTCCTAAAATACTAATATTAAATATTGTATCGAAACCAATATTATAAAGAGAAAAGGTTTATTTGTTTGCATTGAGTAGGCTCCGATATTACTAAATCGATTTTAAAAAATCTTTCACTGTTGGAAAGCTACATTATTCCCGGGTGACATAGGCGATCTACATATTTTCAAAAAAATCGGGATCTTTAATAAAACTGCGATAATGAAGCCCAAAGTTAAAAAAAACTGAAGAGTTTGTTTGTTTGAACGCGCTAATCTCAGGAACTACTGGTCCAATTTGAAAATTTCTTTCAGGGTTGGATAGCTCATTTATCGAGGAAGACTATAGGCTGCTTTTTATCTGTAGTACGTGAAGTAGTTCCCACGGGACGCAGGTGAAACCGCTGGCAGAAGCTAGTATGTGACAAAAAAGTGAAGGGTCGGGGGCCGGGGGTCGCGAAATATTTTCTTATGATAGGGGGTCGCATCATGAAAAAGTTTGAAAAACACTGCTGTAACTGATCACTGTCTGTTCATTGAAGATAACAAAATGAGGATTAAATATATTTGGAGGCATTTTTGAACGCATTGGAACCCAAAACAATATTTTTAACTGATTTTCTGTCGTATTTGTATGTGCTAATCTAAATGCCTTTCCGATTTCCCGATTTCCCGAAACGAAGCGAGCGGACTTTGTAGTTAGAACTTATATAGAAAAAGAAAAACTGAAAAATAATGGTCATTCTCTCCCCAGCGCCTCCCGGCTGCCTGCAATACTACCCGGACCGGGTGGGGTCGTTTGAGTCGTTTAATTATAACCGAGGAGCCGGGCCTTACATAGCTGGTCTCACTTACGCTACCTGCTTCAAGAGGACCCCCGACGTTTGTGGTGTTAAGTGAGTATATTAATCTATACTAATATTATAAAGCTGAAGAGTTTGTTTGTTTGTTTGTTTGGTTGAACGCGCTAATCTCAGGAACTACTGGTTCGAATTGAAATTTTTTTTTTGACGTGACAACGTCTTATAAATTGGTTTGCCGGGTGACACTTCAAGAAACTGCGTTACGCTCCGCTCACGTTATGCGCTCACAATGAGAGCGAGTGAGAGGCACGCGTCCCTTCCACTCGGGCATGGTTAGCCCGCCTAAGAGCGAGAGAGACAGACATAAAAAGCACAATCGGCCTTTGCGTTCGGCAGCTTGATTACTTTGGAGGTAGATATTTTGGTAATGTATCCAATTATTACTTTGTTATTGACTTCTGGGACTATTTATAAATTTTAAATGTTACCTTTTTATAAATGTTTCCTGTATTCCTTCTTTATTTTTATTGATAAATTTCTGTAACTTTAAATACGATTTCATGACGTTTGTTTACTTTGATGATATTATTTGTCAATCATTCCATCAGTATTTTCTTAAGACGTTGTCACGTTCAACTATCGTCAGTAAACCGACTTTTTGTGTTGAATAGACCTTTTATCGAGGAAGGCTATAGGCTATATAATATCACGCTGCAACAATTAGGAGCGAAGAAATAATGGAAAATGTGGAAAAAACGGGGAAAATTATTCATTCTCGAGGGCTTTCGTTGCATGCGTTGCGAAAACGATTCAAGATACCAAAAATATATGTATGAAAGAATTATTCTTCTTGAAATGATCTAAAAAAATGTCCACGACAGTATATGTCTATCTCACAGCTTTTAAGATTAACACACTAGAACCGTTTTTATGGTAATCAAATTTGGTCGAACCCACTGCCATACGAAACTTGCCGCGATTCCAAGTTTAATCTGAATTAATCTTGCTGTGATCCTTTGCTACTTTGCTATTATTTTGTCGTAAGCTTTATTTCTAAGTTTAATTTAATTTAACCTGAATTAATTTTGGTGATAGTTTATTATAGCCTGGCGGAAGTGGTGTTGAAGTTGGAAGCCTCCCAAAACACCATCGAGGATCTACGGGCTGAAGTAGCGGCGTTACGCAAGACTTCGGCGGTATGTAGGTCACCGGAGGCCATCAACATCAACGTCCGTCGCGGGGCAGGCAACTGTTCGTCAGCAAGTTTCGAGTCAGCGAAACTTGAGTCGCCGCCGGCTGCTGTCCCCGCACGCGCAAGCGGTGACGTATGTGTCGCCCGTCCCCCACCTCCCCCTGCCGAGGTGTTGCCTAGTGTCGTCACGTCTACACCTCAACGTGACTACGCCGCAGCTGTTGTTCGCCAGCAATCCGAGAAGCGGACTAAGAAGAGGACAGAGAGGGATAGCGTGAATCTCCGCATCGAGCCCCCTCGTTGTGCTGTGCCCCAGGGTCAGACTGACAAAGATGGTTTCATCAAAGTGGAGCGGAAGAAGAGGAAACCTCTTTGTCGGAACCAATGTGGTACAGCGCCGACCGGACCGAACCATCTGCTACGTCCCGCCGTCCCTGTGACGCACGTCTATGTCTCCCGTCTTCATTACACTTCGAAGGCGTCCGATATTGCGGAGTACCTGGAGATAAAGACGAAGTTCCGGGTGTTTGTCGAGAAACTGAAATCGCGTAACGCAGTGAACTTCAATTCCTTTGTGTTACGCGTACCGTCTGAACACCTGTCGGTCTTCCTGAAGGAGGAGCTGTGGCCTAAGGGGGTCGTGTTTCGCAAGTTCCGCGGGCGTCGACCACCCCCGGAGGTCACCGGGCCAGCGCCAGCGCTTCACGTCGCCGCGAATTCGTGACTCGTAGTTTTAAGTTTTATATTTTTATGTATGTTAGTCTGTAAGGTATTTATGATATGGACCTCTGTACATACATTTTACTTTGTAAATGTAATGTATATTGTCTGAAATAAAGATTATTATTATTATTATTATTATTATTATCTTCCCGAAATTCCTACGGGAGCGGGACCTACGCGGTTGATACTTACGGGTCCCGAAGCGAAGCGAGGGCGGTTCGCTAGTTTATTGATATAAGGTAACAAACGATCATGTAACATCTTCCGTTGCCGCCCCTGGCAACTGTGTTTAACAAAAAACTATTACAATAATTTTTATATTTAGTTATGTTAGTCTTTCCGTTGAGTCTTTTCCAGGTTTTCAGATACATTTTGCCAATTTCTTATCTCTTGGATGACAATGCATAGTTTGTGATGCAATAATTCAAAATCCAACATGGCGGAATAGTCAAGATGGCGAACATTTTTTTAAATAAAATTAAGGCAACAAACGATCGAGCACCAACCTTCCGCTGTCGCCCATGAGAACTGTAACCAACCTAGAACAAGACTCGATTTAGGGACTAGAATATCTACATAAGTCCAGTAAGTTATTGTTAGTAAATCATTCTAATCCAGTCACAGATGCCTTGCTTCCCTTCAGGACTGAGATGGCATCTAAAAGTGTATCGGGCAATAATGTTTATTTGCCCATTCCACCCTTGAAGAGTACCTAAGCTCTAAAAGTGTATCGGGCAATAACACAAATTTGCCCATTCCAGACTAACAGCAGCGAACTTCGACATGGCGTACCGGCACGACCAGAACCTGCACCTGGACACGGACTGCCAGATCAACCCGGTGACGCAGGGCGCCGCCCAGTCCGAGGACTACCTGTTCATCCCCGAGGCCGAGACAGCCGACGGGTTGAGAGGCACCAAGTTCTGCGGGCAGAGCGCTAACAACCAGATTATTGCTTGTGAGTACCATTTTTGAATGTAGGGTTTATGTAATCATGATGCAGTTTTGAATGGTGCTTTTTGCCCAAAATGCAATCATGCTTATCCATTGCGACTTTATTTATGGTACAATTTGCCCAACATGTAATTATGATTATCAATTTCAATTTTTTATGGTGCGTTTTGCCCAATATGTAATTATGCAATAAAAATGCGATTTTTGAACAAAATACACCGTAAAATTGTAATCTGCAGTCAGAATTACATGTTTCGCAAAATGCATCAGTTAAAATCTTTGTTGATTCACCACCATCTCTAGGTGTCACTGATCAATATCTTAATTTTGTTCTTGTATTGCACGGGGTATTTACTAACTATTAATAGGTGGACATTTATTTTGGCGACCCGAATGGTTCAATTCCCAGCGAGGCGGGAATTGTATGAATTTACATTTCCGTTCTCGGTCTCGGTGTATGTCCTTGTCTAGTGTGATGTCCATGGCATCCACGACACAGGGAATCCTAGTGTGGAGCTATGAGTGTACTGCAGTGAGTGTAGTGTATGCTATGAGTGTAGTGCAATATTAATACTTATACTTTATTTATATTTCTGTTTTGTTCTCAGCGACTCCCCCCGGCCCGCTGTACGTGCACTTCCACAGCGACAACCTGGTGACAGAGGGCATCAACGAGGCTGGATACCGGTTCAACTACAATGTCTTGAACAACTGCTATCCCAAAAATTAACCCTAAATTATAACCCTTCTTAGAACTGATAATTAAGTTATTGAACGAATTTAGATATTTTAGTGGCTCAAAAGTTATGTCAATTTATTAAATGTATTTCATTGATTAAATGTCTAGGACATAATGTAAGGCTATTAGAATAGATGCCATAGTAGTAATTAGGCTACAATAATTTATTAAAAATATATTTTCTTGTCAAGAATGCATTTATAGATTTAGTAATTACTTTTAATTCTTGAATACACTAGCCAGTCTAAAAAATACTCAAACTTAACTTATCTGAATATTTAAACATTTCTTAACTTATAATAATTTATTTTGTATCAATAAATATATTTGCAAATATTTAGTGTTTTCTTTCATATTTTGATAACCGACAAATGAGCTGACGAGTCATCTGATGGTGAGTGACCGTCATTCGTGGACGTCAGGGGAACCAAAAGTATTACTGTTTACTTACCGGCCAAGAAAGAGATATGAGAAAGGTAGAAGGAAAAACTGGCTCTTAACCAGCCGGAAGAAGACAAGTGGAGTATTAGTAACTTTAAGACGAAAAAAGACTTCAACATCGACATGTAATAAGATTAAGAACCTCCTCCTTTATAGTGGTTGGTTAAAAAATACATTTCTTATTTAAGCTTTTATTATCAAAACATTACACAAATATAATTTCTCAAATAAACCACATTATAAAATGATATTCTTAAAAAATATAAAATTTACAAAATAAATGCAATAAGTAACTAAAAATGACTGAATGAAAAATATTATAACTAGTTACTAATTGGTCCAAATGTAAATAAAAAAATTGTATTCACTATAGTAAAGGAAACGCCATATTTTTTAATACAATTTTTTATTAGTAGATGATTCGAATAAAAAAATGTTTCGCACCTCTGATGCTTTTTACATTTATTTGTATTTTTCATTTCGTCCCCTTTACTATAATTATTTTAAATTGCTCAAACACTGTAAAATCAGTCAGTATATAATTAACTATTGAATGTCTACTTACATACAAACTGGGTAAATGCATTTAATACAAAATATATATGTCATAATATATGTACAAAAATAACTTATATCTTAACATAATGCAATCAAATATGTCTATCGTATTTAGTGTACTTATTTCTAAAAGTTTATACAATAATTAAAACATCATCAAAAATCGCTCTTAAAATATAATTAAAAAGAATTATAGAGATTTAACATCACCGTAATCTATAACAGTCCCACTGCTGGGCTCGTATCTCCTCTCACAATATGGGACCACAGTCCACCACGCTGGCCAAGATTGTACTTCACACACCTTTGACAACATTATGGAGGACTCGCAGGTGTTTACTCACGATATTCGATCACCGAAGTGATAATTAAATTGTAATACGCACTTCCTTTTTAAATGTTAGATTAAGGGTTCCTTAATATAACTATATTAATCAAACTAGAATAAGGATACCTTCGGTTAAACGTTATAGTCCTATAGTATCACTATTAGAGATTATCAAGTGACAATTTTATCATAAAATACAAGAAATTATCAAAATCATCATTCTTATTCGATGTTTACAGTCTTATCCAATTTATATTAAAATTAAATTTATCAATATGAGTAAACTTTACTTATTTTACTATTTATCAGATCAGTGTCATTTTAAGAAAACGGTTATTAAAGTCAGGGAAACAATTATTATTATTTCACAATAGTGTATACCATTTTACCATTGTACGGGTACTCACGATATATCTAATGAACTTCGAAATAACGATTCAGTTGGATGAATTGTATTTACAGGATGATATTTGACACTAATAATTCTATGTAGAATTTCCAATATCGCCATTTGCAATACCACAATCAAATTATTCTACATGATTAAAATAGAAACGGTAGATACATATCGAGAGTACCCGTTAAGTCAAAAACACCCTAAAATTCACATCATACAACATACCTAAATAGCATTCTTAATGGTAGCTACACAACTTCCACATTTAAACCTAATTAATTTTCGCATACTAAAATCCTTCCAAAGCTATAGAGCATTCCCGTATAATATTCGCTATGTCCTGTAGAACGGCGGTCCCCTACTGACGGTGTAGGTGGACAGGGGAATCCCCTTGCTGCCGTATATCGGCTCCGGAGCGTTTTCATACTCCACGTCGTAGTAAATCCCCGTTTGGTTCTGAAAATAAAATTTAGAACTAAAAAACTGTGCTCCAAATTCGACCAAAATTCATTTCGCCTAGAAGTTACTATACATTGAAACGTCAAGTCAAAATAATCAAATGAAATTATAATCCGTAATGGTAAATATATTTTGACAAATTGCAACAAATGATTTGTGTAGTCTGTAAACATGATCAAATTTTGGGCAAAATACACTAGAATTCGTAATCTGTATTAATGAGTTTGGGCAAATTGCACCAAACAAAATTGTAATCTACGAGTATAATCATGATTCCATTTCAGATAAAATACATGGGATGAAACTGGTATCAGTAATAATTTTTAGGGTTCCGTACCCAAAGGGTAAAACGGGACTCTATTACTGAGACTTCGCTGTCCGTCCGTCCGTCCGTCCGTCCGTCTGTCACCAGGCTGTATCTCATGAACCGTAATAGTTACACAGTTGAAATTTTCACAGATGATGTATTTCTGTTGCGGCTACAACAACAAATACTAAAAAACAGAATAAAATAAATATTTAAGTGGGTGCCCATACATTCGACGTAAGTTTAGTTACCATTCGGTCCAAGAGATGGCGTTGGGCGTAATATGTGGCTACAATAAAACAATTAGTGAGGCTTTTATACAACGGACCAGATTTTTTTGGCGTATTTATACATAATGGTACGGAACCCTTCGTACGCGAGTCCGACTCGCATTTGGCCGGTTTTATAATCTGTAAACATAGCATTAAATAATCAAGCTCCCCCACTCACATGCATGCTCCGCGCCCGCGACTTGGGCCGGGGCACCAGCAGGTCGGCGCGGTCGGGCGCGTGGCTGGACGCCTCCGAGCTGACCGAGTCCAGCGCGTGGTTCGTGTACCCTGGGGGTGGAAGGTTAGAGTTAGGGGCTGGTAATATGTGGGAGTTTTGAAGATTTCTGAGGTAGGGGGCTTAAGATACAGGCCACTGTGCGGTGTGTCGGGGTAATGCGGTAATGGGGTAACTCGGATAAAGTATCAGGTAGTAGTAAATTTTAAAATGATGTATCGAAACACCTCAATTTGCCCCCGCCCCCTCAGTCAGGAGTTTTGACAGTCATTTTACTGGTTCATGTGAAGAATAACATTTAAGGGTGAAAAAAAAACAAAATAATTCATGTCCATCAACGGCACCCCCTTATCTAACCCTTACAAAGCCGATATAACTGTGATGGTAACTCACCATACATGTGGTGTGACGCGGCGGTGTTGGCCCGTGACGTCACCGTATTGAGGGTACCCGTGTGCAGCGTGCCGTGCAGACCCATCCTGGAAACAATACTAGTTTATACATGGAAGTAGATACTAGTTTATACAATACATGGAGTATGGGGGAGATAGAACAACGGAAATAAAATGAGAAAGGGAAAGGAAAAATTACAAATTCACAAAACGGGTTTAACAAAATAAGAAACTGAATAGACTGAAAAGTATTTTGAGAAACAACAGATAACTCAAAAACTACTCGTCAGACGTCGTGCTCTAAATTGGATCTATACCTAGATAAATGACATGATTACATACAAAAAGTAATCAAATTGAGAACTTCGTTTTGAAATAAGTTTTAATCAACAATAAAAGAGAACACCAGAAACAGGGTGATAAAAATAGAATAAATAAAATTAAACAACAAATGATAACATACCGTGGCAGTGGTACGGGTGGTAGCGTGGGGTAGCCGCCGAACATGGCCGAGGATGGTCGCGTCGCCATCGTCTGCACCGGGTCTGGCTGCTGCACATACATACATTATAATATTATCCTATACTATGTATAGCCTAGATGTCGCTACATTTAAATGGAATGACTCAAGTACATCACTACATAGTATAAAACAAAGTCGCTATTTTTGTCCGTCTGTTTGTTTGTCTGTTTGTCTGTATGCTTAAATCTTTAAAATTACGCAACGGATTTTGATGCGGTTTTTTGTTATAGGTAGAGTGATTCAAGAGGAAGGTTTTTATGTATAATACATGCATATATTCCCACGAGAACGGGATCCACGCGGGTGAAACCGCGGGCGGTCCGCTAGTTAACTATATTATAAGGTTTCTACTTAAGAATTCTCGAGTTAAGATTCTCGAGAAATTTATCTCGAGTCGAGCCGGGAAATAAAATTTATGACTCGAGAATTCTCGAGCTCCGTTTGATCAGTGATTTTTTCAGTTTCCCAGTCCTCAGTAGTAGCAACGCATCTAGGACCGAATTATAACTAAAGTTATAAACAATTTATAACTGGACTATTTCTAACAACAAGCAACAGGACTAACTAAATATTCTACCACCATCTACTAGCTGACTAACCACCTTAGTCCCGATGTGAGTCTTATCCTGTGTCGGTCACAGTTGTCATGGGCATCAGTGGAAGGTGCTGCATGCTCGTTTGCTACCTTAATTACATAAAAAGCTTATGTTCTGCTATTAACCATGGATGACGATGATCACTTACCATCACTGGTCTGTCTGTCTGTCAGATAATTGTTGGCCAAGTATTATACTTGTCGGAGACGGAAATAAAATTAGATTAGAATCAAACTAAATAAATCATTAAACTTTGAATAAAACGTAAATCCGGAACTGTAATTTAAATGGCAACACTGTACGAATTGTAAACGTGTCTCGATGGGATATCGGAGGGGGAACCCAACAGAGGGCACCTGTGGAGTCGGCTACGAACAGCGGGGACTTCTCGAGCAGACGTCGAGGTGAACGGTCGCATTAAGTTAACTAGTGTACTTTGTAATAAAATCCTATACTGCGTCGTACCTATGCCCGACGGCATAACGTTTCTCTAAGTGTATTTCAGTCGTATCACGTTTTAACATAACCTAAAAGCTTTAATCAAATTAAGTTAAGCTGTGTAACCTGTAACCTAATTTAAATCATGAAGACACGTATTGAACGCCTACTGTGTTTTATTTTACACCTTGCAACCTGATGATCGGAGCATTATACCACCTTCCTGACTAGTGCCTCCGAAATCAGAAGTTGGATGTAACTTCACGTCCCACACATGGCTGGCTAGGTTATTTCCAGGTTTTCAGATAGCAATTTTCAGATGAGAACTGGATTCATAAATGGCAAGCGAGTTGACATGTGCCATTACATCTCACATGGCATGGATGGAATGTGGCGTCGAATTTTGGTAAAGCTAAGTAACACAGCGAGTATGGGTATGGCATTATTTTTATTCCATTACGTCTGAGGTGATACAATTTCATTGCTTAAATTTTAATTTTTGTGTAAACTGTATTGTGTGTGAGTAGTTTGTTTGATAATCGTGAGTAAAAATAAAGACATCAATTTCCGGTAATAAAATCATTTAACGTAGTTCCGTAATTAAAACAAATCGCTCCTCATTGTGATCTTATTTTGATGTTTAATCGCTGAAAAACAAAAGAAATCGTTTTTATTATGACCTCTGTTTTTATTAAGAAGGGAAAGTTACACCCTTTGATTTTAGTGTAGGTAGTTTAACCAAGTATTATAACATCGGAACACACTTTTATCATGCGATCATTTTGTTGAAGTTTAATGTGGGTAGATTTGTGGTTAGTTTGTTAGAATGCCCAAGGGCTAAGTACCATTTGAAGTGTTGTGATATAAAAAGTGAATTTGAGTAGAGTGATAGCGATGAATCTTAGCTCGGCTGGTCGGACCGTACCAGTAGACATTTCGTAGCCGTAGTCCGTAGAAGTCGGTATCTGCTTGAAGTGGATGCGAAACTGCTTTAAGGTAGACCGTGGATACGCGGTACGCGGGTGGCTCTGGCGGAGGTCGGGGTCCAGGTTAGACCACGGAGGAATCCGTGCGACCCGTACGGCATTCGGAAGAATGCGCGTGTAACAAACGTAGTTTGTTGGTTGGGCTTAGCGAAAAGCCACAGGCCACGAGTTTGATTCATGCTTTGTTTTGAAGATACCTTGATGATAATAGTTGATGAGAGTTATCGGATAACAATGGTACTTGGTTGGGTAAGCATTTTTGTTCATTTAATTTAATCGAAATGTAACGTAACTAGAGTCATTTTAAAGTAAAATTATTATGTTCCGAAGTGACAATAATAATTAATCTAAGTTCATAAAATTCCTAAAGATAAAGAGGGTACATAGAATAGATTTTGTCTGGTCGAAAAAGAAAGAAACGTTTGAGGTCAGGCATTTTATTATGCATTCCGTGTTGGTACAATTTTTAATTGATAACGAGATATGACGCACAGTGCAGTGACTTTTATCAAACGTGTAATGTTCGTGATAGTTATTTTGGTTTTTGATAATTTGGTGCGCCGCTTATCGCTGAAAAGGATTAGTTGAAAAAAAAAATAAACACACACAAAATAGATGCTTTATTTGTGCTCAACTTGACGAAGTATTCCATTTATCGAGTACCTACAACGATAATAAAAGCCTACAACAATAATAACAATAAAAGCGTAAGCTAGTTTTTTTAAAGTGAACGGTTTGGTTGTTCATTGGTGACGTCGATCGAATTAGTTACTCATTAGTTCAGTTTGTTTTAAAAGTGAAACACAATACAATTTTCAAAGTTTTATTTACTATGTGACAAAATAATTTCGATATTCTAAATACCCGCGTAGTTCATTGTTAATTTTAAATATTGTGTAAGCGTTATCTAATGATCCAAAACATTGTCGTTAGTTATTACAGACGAATTAGTTGGATTCTTACCCGCTTTAGTCACTATATTTTCGAAATAAATAAAGTCGGCGTAAGTGTTTACGTCGGATTTATGATGCGTTTGGGAAGCGTTTCTAGGTTATAAGGAACTGGAGACCGGGACCTTGTCTGGTACCTGTCTGGAACCAAGGGTGACATCACCTAGTTGTGGTAACATGAAACGAGGTAAAAGTGAAACGGAGTTTTTGGTATGACTTTTATTTTATTACACCTGGTGTGTTGGGGCTTTATAACTTCCATTTTATTTTCGTTCCTTGTGAAAATATGACCTTTTAATGTGTCTTGTAATTAATGAACAATGACAAAAGATAACAATTAAGATATCGGAAGTTCAGTTAAATTTTTAAATAAAGTAGCAGTTGGGTACAATCAGTACCCCAATTACTTTTACAAGTGCAGCACACTTCGATTGGTTTTGGTTTACCTTGTGAAACCAATGAGTTTTGAAGTAATCTCACATGTGACGATGCAATGTGCATCGTTCTGTTTTCAGATAAGTTTTTGAGGATGCACAGGCAGCAGCACACGGAGGTTACACATGTGTTGTCTGGAGCCGAATCGACGGCTGCGTGCGTGCACTCGTGGGCTTCCTGGAGTTCATTCGTGTGACATTGAAGGAGGAAGCTCTGGCAACTGGCAGCCGCAGATCGGACGCAACGAAACAGGTGATCTGTATCGTCATACTTATTTGTTTTCTGATAGTTTAAAGAAGTAGTAAATTAACTTTTCTTTTCGAGGCGTAGTTCACTTGGTAAAAGATTATTTTTGAGAGGTTTAGTTTTCGGTCAACTTGTCGAACGGAACTTTTGAAATTGTACTTGAACGGTTTTGTTACTTTGAAAAATGTATAGTCCATAGCTATGTAGGTATACGATTTGAATGTTATTTCTGGACAGAAGAACTGATTGTACTTGAGTACCGTTCGATGAGTCAACTTATTTGCGAAATGATAACTTTTGAGAAAAGTAACTTTTATGGGAAATGTAGTTTGTTTTGGATTAATCTGTAATGTGATAGGATAAATAAAGCGACATGTTGAACAAACCTTTTTAAGATTATTTTTGATAAAAGCTCGAAATGATCATCTGGGTAGTGTAGTGTTTGTAACCGGATGGAGGTTGCATGCGGGGATGACTGGATAGAGGTTGCCTATTGGGTTGTTGCTTGTAACTGGATGGAGGTTATAAGGGTGATGATCAGAACCGGATGGAGGTCAGGGTGCGAGCACTGCAATATTTCAATGAGTTTCCTATTTATTTGAATGAGTATGGGTGTTGATCGACATGTCAGCTTTGGCCTTTGAGAGAAATAATCTGTTATGATTTTCAAAATTTCTAATGATTTGATAAAGTTGTTTTTATTCCCTGCCCACTTACGTCAGGAAGGGCCGAGCTTTAAGAGATACTTTCGTTTGTGTTTATTGTTACAGGTAAATTCCGACACCACAGCCGATCGAGTCATCCAGTTTTACGACGATTGTACGACGACGTATTGCGTTAAACGTTAAAAACAAACCCGCGTTAATAATAAATTTGGTAATTTTGCTCTAAACAAGTGTCATGTTATGGAGTTTGTTTAGCCGTCTTCTTCTCCATAGCGACACCGGAAACGGCGCGGCGGGAGTGTAGGTAGTTAGGGCTAAAAATAAATGCAAAAAAAAACTTTAAACAAAAACTTAACTTAACTTAACTTTAACTTGGCGTTCAATCAAAGAAATTTTAAGTAATCTAAAAACTTGTTGCTCAAATTAAATTTGTAGTCTCGTTTAAAATTAGTAGCTTTTGCTGAATAAAATAAAATTAGAGCTTTGTTGTAACCTAAAGTAAAAGGCATCACACGAGGACGTGTGCTAGTCAGAATGGCCGTGTCGGAGACGGAAATAAAATTAGATTAGAATCAAACTAAATAAATCATTAAACTTTGAATAAAACGTAAATCCGGAACTGTAATTTAAATGGCAACACTGTACGAATTGTAAACGTGTCTCGATGGGATATCGGAGGGGGAACCCAACAGAGGGCACCTGTGGAGTCGGCTACGAACAGCGGGGACTTCTCGAGCAGACGTCGAGGTGAACGGTCGCATTAAGTTAACTAGTGTACTTTGTAATAAAATCCTATACTGCGTCGTACCTATGCCCGACGGCATAACGTTTCTCTAAGTGTATTTCAGTCGTATCACGTTTTAACATAACCTAAAAGCTTTAATCAAATTAAGTTAAGCTGTGTAACCTGTAACCTAATTTAAATCATGAAGACACGTATTGAACGCCTACTGTGTTTTATTTTACACCTTGCAACCTGATGATCGGAGCATTATACCACCTTCCTGACTAGTGCCTCCGAAATACTTATAAAAAACTTACCGCATAATGGTTCGCTTGGGCCATCGCCTCAGCTATTTGAGCCCATCGCATTCTCTCCTCCAGAGTTACCTGTAAATAAACAAAAAATATAATAATGTCATGTCAATGCATCTTTATTACAATCATTTCGTATACCTACAAAAATATGTCACTGTAATAAATTCCGTCTTAAACTATTTTAAAGTGTGGGTATTTTAATTAACTTTTTACAAAACATTAACAGACTTCAATTTAGACCAGTAAAGATAACTCAAATATTACTCGGCAGGTGCCGCTTAAACTACATGGGACCACACGACATACATTATAATTACATTAAAATTTAAACCCTCCTCTATTTTTGAAGTTGGTTAAAACATAGGTTAACTGATCCAAGCGAGGGTAGTAGGTACATACCTGGTACGGCGGCTGTCCGACCGGCGGCGTCTTGATGGTGTTGGCCGCCATGTAGTTGAACACCGGCGACCCCATGCCCATGGCTTTCTGTTCGCGCGACCACTTGCGACTGTGGAACAATATTGATGTTTAAATATACTGTACATACCTAAAATAAAAATTTGAGAGTACCTAGTTAAGAATTTGAAGGTAGTAACAAATAGCAGTTTGCTAAATATCTCCATGTGGATAATTCAATTGGATTGTGGATTGTACATAATATTGATCGAGATCGAACAACTTAAAAATAGAAAAAAGCGACGGTCTTTAAAAAATTATACTAACTACTAACGGTCAGTCTAACTAGCAGGCAGTCTGGTAGACTGACTGACCTACACTAGATGACATGACCACCAAGCGAGTAGCGCGGTGAGCTACATATAAGTGAGGGTACCCACAAAACACAAGCGAGGGTACACAACTCAACACTCAGACGCACGCAAGCAGTCATACCCCCAGGTGAGTAGCGCGGCGAGCAGGAGCGCTCCATACAGGTATAATATCGATAAAACTCAAAGGACTACCCCCAAAAACAAACACAAGCGCGGGTACCCTCAACAAACACACGAGCGCGAGTCGTCCCTCCAGGTGACTAGCACGGCGAGCAGGAGCGCTCCATACAGCTCAAAACAGGAATAGTATCGATAAAACTCAAAGGACTACCCCCAAGAACAAACACAAGCGCGGGTAGTCAGTCGTACCTCCAGGCGAGCAACGCGGCGAGCGTGAGCGCGATGACGAGCGCGGCGGCGAGCGACGCGCCCACGGCCACGCCCACCACCTCGCCGTCCACCTCGCACGACGACCCGTAGTAGCCCGACGAGCAGCTGTAACCACACAAGACAGATTATACACTAATACAGATGTAGAGGTTCAGACAGTGTGCGTGTCAGCAACAGACACATAGATGCTTTTCACGGACACCAAAAATAGAACCAATTTTGGACAATGTTTCGTAGTTTGTTACTTTGTCAGTTTGTTACTGTTAATTTTTTAGTTTATTACTTAGTTAATTTGTCATTTTGTTACTTTGTTAATTTGTCAGTTTCTTACTTTAATTGGTCACTTTGTTAATTTGTCACTTTGTCTGATTATAATAATTTTGTAGTTTATCAGTTTGTTGTTTTGATCGATTGTCTCTGCATTATTAATATATTATCTTCAATTAAAATTTTAAGTACATAATATCATTCAATTTGCCAAAACAACATATCAATTTATATACAAACGCTACGCTTCATAGGTGAAGTCCGTACCTGCAGTAGGGCTGTCCGTTTTGGTACCGACAGGTGCCGCGCTCGCTGCACAGCGACGCGGCGCACGCGCGGCACTCGCGGCCCGCGCGCGCCGGGACCACGGCCGGGTCGAGGGTTGTGTCTGGACACGCGCATCTGGGACGTAGGGAGGTTATAAGGGGTTGTCACACTTTTCTGGCCAAGGGAAGCATAAAGACCCCTTGTACCCATTTAACAAAAAGAGACCTCCCTATAGGCGAAACGACGTGCCCAGGAGGCAGCAGAGGTCTCCAAGGAATGTTCTCAGAGCATTTCACATATATATGAGCGATATGCAATCTTCGATAGCGTCATTCAGGCTTCGACAACGTCACCGTATGACGTGTGTACAATCGCTATCTCGTTACACCTATATAATTATTACAAGGCTACTGCTATATCTATATGAACGCCCGCATGCACAAACCACCCCCTCCACCCCCCCCCCCCCCTGCCATTTCAAATATACCAGCCGCGGGCCACAGTTTAACAACCAAGGACCCACACTGTTAGCTGTACACTAGCTAGGATGATTTTTGTACCATCGACAACATACGCATAATTACATAATATAATACACATAATGATTATGTTATTATGTCACTACTCGCCACGTTACATTGCAAAGACTCTGGTACATTATATGGTTTATGTTAGAAAATTCTCGAGCTCAAATTCTCGAGAAATATATCTTTAACCGAGACGGGAAATGTACTCGATGACTCGAGAATTCTCGAGCTCTGTTCCTCGGCGTTTTTTCAGTCTTTGTGTATGTTTTAAAATAGCATTGTTTTCTCGTGCCTCGAGAAGTAAAAAATTACAAGACTAGCGCATTTTTTGTAGGCGACCATCTCAGTCATCAACTGTAGCAACGCATATGTGACCGAATTAGACCGAGACTATTCTAATTGAATCTAGCTCTGTGTCTATTGAATCTAGCTCTGTTAGCTGTACACTAGCTAGGATGATTTTTGTACCATGGACAAACGCCATGGACAAGACGCTGAAATCAAAAACACAAGTTTAAATTTCGGCCTCGCTTGAAATCGAAAACAAACCCCTGAGACAAGGAATAACTTCCTAGGCTCCCAAAACGCGAAGATCTGATAAAAACTCAATTTTAAGAAATCGGGGTAAAACAAAAACCTGCGCTATTTTTGAAAAATTTAAATATAGTATCTCACCTGAAAGCCCCCCAGGTGTTGGTGCAGGTGGCGAGTTGGTGGCAGTCGTTCAGCTCCGGGGACGCGCACTCGTCCAGGTCTGCGGAGAAACAATGAGTTTAGTTGTTTTACATTATGTGACTTTAACAGATTTTTACATTATTTACAAAGTGTTTACGACGTTTTTTATTGGTAAATGTCTATGTATGATTAATACGTTTTGCCGCTCAAGGATGTTACTTTTTATATCATCATTACTATCCATAACTATCCTGCTGTTGGGTAGATGAATACAATGTATAAATCGTTGGTAAACTTAATAAATAAATAAATAAGGTCGATTGAATTTCATACCCTTGCTTGAAAGCATTACGAAGAACACAAAAACTACTCGTCAGATCTCGCTTAAATTTAAATGGGACTACAAAACAAACATCAGCTATCAAATATAAAATAAAAAATCAAAATCGGTTCTCCCATTACAAAGTTATAACGTAACATACATACAAGCTAATCAAATTAAGAACATCCGCCCCTCCAAACCCCAATCCGTACCTCTAAGCGGCAACACAGCGCTTTATTGTACGTCTGTGGCAAGTCCCGAAACCGACCTCTAAGTTACGTTTATTATATTACTAGCGAACCGCCCTCGCTTCGCTTCGGGACCCGTAAGTATCAACCGCGTAGGTCCCGCTCCCGTAGGAATTTCGGGAAGATAATAAACTATCACCAAAATTAATTGAGGTTAAATTAAATTAAACTTACAAATAAAGCTTACGACAAAATAATACCAAAGTAGCAAAGGATCACAGCAAGATTAATTCAGATTAAACTTGGAAACGCGGCAAGTTTGGTATGGCAGTGGGTTCGACCAAATTTGATTACCATAAAAACGGTTCTAGTGTGTTAATCTTAAAAGATAGACATATACTGTCGTGGACATTTTTTTAGATCATTTCAAGAGGAATAATTCTTTCATACATATATTTTTGGTATCTTGAATCGTTTTCGCAACGCATGCAACGAAAGCCCTCGAGAATGAATAATTTTCCCCGTTTTTTCCACATATTCCATTATTTCTTCGCTCCTAATTGTTGCAGCGTGATGTTATATAGCCTAAAGCCTTCCTCGATAAAAGGTCTATTCAACACAAAAAAAAAAATTCAATTCGAACCAGTAGTTCCTGAGATTAGCGCGTTCAACCAAACAAACAAACAAACTCTTCAGCTTTATAATATTAGTATAGATGTGGCAAGTCCCAAAGCCGTACCTCTAAGTTACGTTTACTGTAAGTATGTCTGTGGCAACACCCAAACCGTACCTGTAAGCGGCGGCACGGCGCCGGCGGGCGAGTCCACCCACAGGGCCGAAGCCCCCACGTTGTTGGAGCGCCGCCGCAGCACCCCCAGGATGTGCTTCTGGATGTCCGTCGCTATGGCCGCCCGTTGCGTGTCCGGGGTCTCTTGCATCTGGGCAGGGGGTAGGTCATTGAGAGTTTATAGAAAACTAGTAAACCCGCCCTCGCTTCGCTTCGGGGAACCAGTCCCTTCAAAATCTCTATAAATTTTAACAAATTATGTTATTCCGATGTCTAAGCTATGTTACTGCAAAGTTTCATGAAAATCCGTTCAGTAGTTTTTGCGTGAAAGAGTAACAAACCCACACACACACTCACTCACTCACTCACTCACTCACATACATCCTTACAAACTTTCGCATTTATAATATTAGTAGGACTAGATCATTTAATTCGGACCAAACATCGTATGATTTATAAGAAGTTACTGTAATCTAGATCTATTTATATTTCCAAGGTTACAAAAAATTAACAGACTTTAACTTCGAAAAATACAGATAACTCGAATACCACTTACCAGTGGTCGCTTTTAGCCAACTTCAAAAAATTAGGAGATTCTCAATTCGTCTGTATGTTTTTATATAGGATCACACAACAAGCACTATAGCTTTCAAATTAAAAAGTATTATCAAATTCGGTTCACCCAGTATAAACTTAAGAGGTAATTGAAAACCTACTCTTTTTGTAGTCAGTACAAAGTTCAGTATTAACTGGGTCAACGGTCGAACTCTGACCATTCACGGTCGGAACATGTATAGGTACATGCAAGCGATAAACAAAACTTCGATATCATAATTCAGGCCGTGACATCGCTGTGACGTACCTATTATCAATGTTTCCCTATAAACCTAACAACCACATCAACACAGTTACCATAGCAACACAGTTCCTGTTCCCATAGCAACACACCCCCTCCCCCATCCCACACATACCAGCACAGTGTAGTTGACGAACACCCCCTGGTTGTCGGCGTCCCCCTGGTGGATGGAGTTCACCGAGCCGCTCACGAAGTCGTCCGAGAACGGCGTCATCGAGAATGCTGAGTCGATCTGGGATGTGTGAAAAAAAAGAGTTTTTGAAACGGCTCGAAGGACCAACATAAAATGTGATATTTGTTATGTGTTCGCGGTTGAATTTAGCAAGAAGATGGTAGCTAGCTGGATTGAAAACCTCACCTTTTCAGGATTAATATTAATTTACTTAAATTGTGTAAATGCATTTATATTTTGTGATCGCTTTCGTTATTTTCCTACTGGCCAAAGCTTGACTGGCAATGAAGACTTGTAGCCTTTGCTTGTAGCATTAAGTCCGCCTTTTGTTATTATACATAGTAGGGTACAATCGGCCTATCGGTGTTATAAATAAAACTCAGTATAATGTTATTCCATGTTTTAAGCAACAGGTAAAAACAAAGTACATACATAAAATTTTAACTGATACTGCTGCAGAACTACGAGTAGGTATATACAGTAAGTAATGCTTTTCGTACCACTTTTCCATTCGCAGGTCTGCTGGAAGAGATTTCTTTTAGGAACCTTTGTACAAAATTTTATGTATTCTTGTCTCTCATTTTATGTTCGTGTACAAAAACTATTAAATAAATAAATAAGATCGTAAATAAATAACTTAATAATATGGAAGGCACCAACTCACCGCGCGGACGGCCTCGTAGCTGAGCTGTTGGTAGGGATCCGACTCCTTGTCCACCAGCTTGCCGTCCCACGACACCTGGGGGTCACATACCATGTTTAACGTAAGGAATAATACCTCTAGAGAGCATGCAGCGAAACAAATAATACGAAATAGTACGATTGTATGATTGTACTAGTAAACCCGCCCTCGCTCCGCTTCGGGAAACCAGTCCCTCCAAAAATCTCTATAAATTTTAACAAACTATATTATTCCGATGTCTAAGCTAGGTATATTATTGCAAAGTTTCATGAAAATCCGTTCAGTAGTATTTGCGTGAATGAGCAACAAACACACACACACACACACTCACTCACTCACATACATCCTTAGGGGCCGTCCATTAATCACGTGAGGCTTGAAAGGGGGAGGGGGGGCTCCATAAAAAGTCACGAAATATCACAAGGGGGGGGGGGGGGGGGGTAAAGTAATATATCACGTGTATTTATTTTTTCGGCAAGCACGAGATACTCAACCGAAAATCTTCGTTACACAATATTTATTTCTTCAAAACAATTCAGAACTATTCAAGTTTTTATTCAAAAATACCCTCCAACCCCTAAAAATACGGGGTGAAAATTTGTATGGTATTTTCAGTAGTTTCCAAGCTAGGGACTTGAAAATTAATGTCCAGTCTCTTTGTGATTAAAAATATATGTTTTAGTATTTTAACAAAATCAACCCCTTCAAAGGGGGTGGAAATATAGTATGGGACTTAATACAATTTTCAAGATAGAAAGCTGAAAATTGGTAAACATACCTACTCTTTGTTTGAAATAAAAAATAAACTATTCAAGTTTTTTGTCGAAAGTACCCTCCAACCCCTAAAATATGGGATGAAAATTTGTAAGGTATTTTCGATAGTTTCCAAGTTAGGGACTTGAAAAGTAATGTCTAGTCTCTTTGTTAAGATTGAAATAATTATGAGCTTCAATATTTTTTAAAATCGCCCCTAAACTTTAAATTATATGGGGTTATTATAGGACATTTCCACAGGATCGTAAAGTGCAAATTCATGAAAAATAACTTTCCCTGATTAAGTTATGCTAAAGATATTAATTTAAATTAACTGAAGTTGTTACTAAAATTTTAGCCTGAAAAAAATAGTATTTTGTAAAATAAGTCCAAAGAAAAAGCGCTCTCGAGTTTAGTAAAAATGCGCGATATAACCAAATTTCACGCGGGCAAAGCCACGGGCGAAAAGCTTGTTTTCTATAATAAAATTTGATGATACTTAATACTTATACCAGTATTTTATATATATTAAAAAAATAAGATTCTCAGAGGTACGAAAAAATACACGTGATAAGGCGGGGGGGAGGGGGGTCGCCTTAAATCTCACCATGTATCACAAAGGGGGAGGGGGGGTTAAAAAATGCCAAAAAAAACATCACGTGATTAATGGACGGCCCCTTACAAACTTTCGCATTTATAATATTAGTAGGAAGTAGGATATGAAGTATAATATAGGATTAGTAGGAAGTAGGATGTGGCAGAAGGACTATTTGTGTGGGTAAACTTTGCTCTCAGAAAAGTTACCATTAGATATTATGAGTGCGATGTGTTACATAATTAATAACATATCTGATTATTTAATTTTGAGGCCTCGGCTAATAAATGCAGTGTAAAAGAAACAAGTGTCCGAAAAACAAACCAAAGGTGAAATAAAAACAGTGACACTATTACTAAAGTAATTTTTTGACCTCTGATAGATCCACCGTCAAGATATTTTTCATTTCAATTTTTCGTAAAATTTTAATGACGACCTACCTACATAAATAAATAATCTATACGTCTAATAAAAATGTTCATTAGAAATCTTTGAAAAGAAATGTATGGAACTATGTATTCATAGATGTAAAAGAAGGAAAAAAGTTATGTGAGTGAAGTTTAAACGAAATCCACGTGGGCGAAGTCGTGGGTGGAAGCTAGTATACAATATAATAATGGATCAATTTGATTTATAGATTCACGTCATAGTAAAACTTAAGCCGCGTACTAACACATGCACTATTTCGCTCATGCCATCAACGGCGCCGTGGCTTAGTTGGTTAAAGCGCCTGTCTAGTAAACAGGAGATCGCGAGTTCGAATCTCGCCGGGGCCTAGTGTACAGTGTAGCAGATTTTTTGTTAACGTTTTTTATTTTAACTATTTGCTCACATTTTAACTAATTTTATTTTATTTATTTTTATTCGAAAAACATGTTTTTTTTTTAATTTACGATTTCAAGACAATAAAAGATTTTCTAAATTAAAATATGTAATTATAATTTTTCACGTGTTCACTAATTTTTTTATAATACATTTAATTCGGAACTAGTCCATAGATGGTTAGTAACAGATACTTAAAACTAGTGTTAGTATTACAATTACATGCAATTACTAAGGTGCAATCTATTTATTAATAAAAGCAAAATATTATGTCCACAATTTTATTAATCATTCGATATTTCCATTCATTAACTAATTAATTATTCATGAATTACGCACACTCATAGCCTCACGCTTGGATTCCCTGTGTCGGTGCCATGGACAACACACAAATACAGACACCCAGACCGAAAATAGAAAAGCTCATCAATTAAATTGCCGTCGCGGCGTCGCTCTGGGTATCGAACCCAAGACATCATACATAATTATTATTATGAAATAGCAATCCGGCGCGGCATGTTAGCCATTGCGTCATTTGGGTCATCGTTCCTTTTTATACATCTTAACACTAACATTATGAAGCTGAAGAGTTTGTTCGTTTGAACGGGCTTATCTCAGGAACTACTGATTCAATTTGAACAGTTATTTTTGTGTTGAATAGTCGAGTTATCGAGGAAGGCTACATCATGCTACAACCATTAGGAGCGGAGCAACAAGGGTCCCAAAGTGAAGCGAGGGCTTCTACTACTTAGTCATGTTTATAAAAATGAATGTTTATCTGTATGTCCTTTGTAATTGTAAACTATGCATTTGATCATGTTATGATTTTCAGCAAAGTTGTTGTACACGAATTCACGAAGGATTCTAGAGTTAATACGACAAATTTTCGTCAGATAGAATCACTGTCATTCCAATTAATTTCAATTGCCATGACATACACTGGAGCTATAGTGGAGCATAACATAGGCTACTTTGTATCCCGGATCCCGCGGGATCGGGGTTCATGCTGGAAAAAATTGCGGGTTCAGCTTGTTCTACAGTACTCCCATTGAGTGATCCAGGGTATATGATGTACTATAGCTCGTCCACTTCTCGAGCGCTTCCGTGCTTCGGAGGGCACGTGAAGTCGTCGGTCCCGGTTGTTATCGATTGATAGCAGTCGTTAAGCCGTGTCGGAGGCCTTCGGGCGGCTTGAAAACTTCCCACACTGGGCCACTAACCCCTCCACCAATCCGCATTGGAGCAGCGTGGTAGATGCTCTAGGCCTCCTCAGTAATGAGGAGAGACCCGTGCTCACTAGTGGGCCATTAGTGGGTTGTAGATTAGCTTAGCTTTTTTTTTATTGAATTAAGGTAGCAAACGAGCATGCAGCACCACCCTTCCGCTGCCGCCCATAACAACTGTGACCGACTTAGAACAAGACCCAATTTAGGGACCAGGGTGGTTAGTCCAATTAGTAGATGGTGTTAGAATGTTAGTTGGTTAGTTTGTTAATAAGTGTGAGGACAGGGACTGTTAGTGATAGTTAGTCCTGTTACTTAATATTAGTATTGTCCAGTTAGTAATGATTAGTATGAGTCTTGTTCCAATTCGGTCACAGATGCGTTGCTACCCCTGAGGTCTGAGATGGTCGCCTCCAAAAAAGTGAACCGACTATAGGTCGTCCTACAGTACTCCCGTTGGTTCCAGGGTCGGTGGCGTACCTTCCGGTCGTAGATCCTGTCGACCCGGAGCTGCAGCAGCAGCGCCACCACGCGGCGGCACGGCGCGCGCGGGGAGCGCCGCGCGAAGCCCGGCCGGCACTGGCAGCTTGAGATGCCTGGGGGAGGGTTATGGGTGAATGGATGGAATGTTTATATGAAGTAGGTTTTTTATTTATTTATTTCTTTCTTTATTCGGCAATCCAATAGCGTATTCTTAACTTAAATACAACTAATGCAACAATAGAGTAATTAATAAGGCCAAAAACGGATTACACTAGTAAACAGTTGAATTTGTTAACAATTCAATACATACTTATTATGCGAGCGTGTGTGTGTGTGTGCGTATGTGCGTGCGTGTGTATGTGTGCGTGTGTGTGTGTGTGATATTTAACACGATTTATCACGATTTTTTAAGAACAGTTTTTGAAAATTAAATATACTTAACGTTTTGTTACGGCCGTTACGTTACGAGTTTACGACGTCTGTTACGTTATGTCCGTCACGTTACGACCGTTATGTTGAGTCCGTAACGTTACGGCCGTTATGTTACGGTCATTCATTGTGTGAGGCGTTACTTTGTGGAACTTCATTATTCATTGTCATAGGCAAATAGAAGATTATGTTACGAGGGAACTTAATACATGGCTAGTTTTTACCCTACAATTTTCATGGAATCCGGATTAACACGAGAATTACTCCCATAAAAAGATGATCCATAGAAAGAGATCCCACTAGTTATAATGTAAGTACATTATGGTACAGTTACCGGCTTCAGTGCGGCATTTCTCGTTCTGCGCCTGGTCGCAGGTGGAGTCGTCGCCCACGATGCACGTGTCGATCCTGGAACAATAGCTTATTTGTCATTGGTTCTTAGATTATTGTCATATACTTACTGACTCAACATACTATAAAGATAAGTATGTCGCGCTTTTTCGAGGTATCGGATTTTTTTTCTGTTTGCAAAACATGATGTTATACTGTATTTTTAATACCACGTGAACACCCGTTTAAGGATATTGGCGGAAAACTTAAAAATCTTTGTCACCCAGCCTCACTTCCTAGAAGTTAGAAGAAGAAGAACTTTCACAGTTTTAACATGCTTTCACTCTAACTCTAAGCACCCTTAATATATTTTTGAATCGTTTCGGTTCCTTCCTGCTTACGCACTCTACACCTATTTTATTGACTGACCTACACTTACCTACATCATAACCACACATAACCTAACCTTCTATAAGCTTACCGGACAGTAGGCTGCGGCCGTCGGTAGGGCGGCGCCGGTCGTTGACCAGCGAGCGGTGGTCGTCTCACCGGTGGTATTGGTGGTGGGATATCGTCCGCTGGTATCGCCACCCCTGTGCCGATCGCCGGCCCGTGGGGCGGTGGGGGCACTGGAATAACAGGATATCAAAACCAATTAGACCACATCATCTATCCCTATGTGAATAATATAATCTCTGAGACAACATCTGTAGGTGGTAGGGCCTAGAGCTCACCCGGGGAAGTACCACCGCCCGCCACTGTACTTAGTACCACTCCTACCGTGTAATAATTGTTTTAACAACAATTGTGTTCCGGATAGGAAGGTGTGGAGCCGGTTACACTTTTTTAGAGGCGACCATCTCAGTCCTCAGGGGTAGCAACGCATCTGTGACCGAATTAGAACGAGACTCATTGAGTCTAGTTCTGGGTCGGTTACAGACTCACAGTTGTCATGGGCGGCAGCGGAAGGTGGTGCTGCATGCTCGTTTGCTGTCATATAAAGATACCACATCATCTATACCTATGAATAATATAATCTCTGAGACAACATCACCAATAACTAACATAAACAATAATGTCGGTTTAAAATGGGACATTGTTTTACTGAGGGTGCTGGAATGGATAACAACCAATGAAAGAATATCACCAATAAATATATGGACATTTTAATTTTAAGTCAAATGGGACAATCTATTTTTGTTAATTCGGAGATTTTGTGAACATTTAGAACTGTATGAGTAGGTAAGTAGCGCAATACTGTGTGATGCCTGCTCCACCAATTTGTAAAAAAGATTACATTTTTAACCGATTTCAAAAAACTATTTTTATCAATTTAACCATCGCTCTAGTATTATTATATCAATGATGTTACCTCAGAAGTTGCGACTGAGTGAGCAGATTTTGATGATACTTTTTTAGGTGCTTGTGGTCCAATATGAATTTGAACGCCATCTGGCGACTAGTTCTTATACTATCTGTACTTTGTAGTTTGAAGTCTAGTAATTTTTGTTAAATTTCCAACTACTAAAGCTCCACAACTCACCAGACTGATGCACAGCCTGCACCTTACTCGGCGCGATGGTGGAGCTGGTGTCGAACAGGTTGAGGTAGGTCCGCTTGCCGTCGATGGACACGAAGCCCTGCGAGCCCGACGGCGACACGATGATGTCGTCGTGCTCGCCCGGGGACAGGTTCACCGTCTCTATGTGTACTGCGAGGCACGGTTAGACATTAATAGGGAATGGTCTTCGGCCATCGGAATGTATTGGTGCATGTAAGTTTTGTGAAACAACGCCATCTATCGGAAATTACAAGAACTTTTTGAAAGAACCCACAGTGATAGTAGAAAAAAGCCCTGCGAGCCCGACGGCGACACGATGATGTCGTCGTGCTCGCCCGGGGACAGGTTCACCGTCTCTATGTGGACTGCGGGGCACGGATAGGTAAATATAGGGTATGGTCTGCCACTGAAAATGTTTAGGTGGTTGTAACTTTTGTGAAACAACGCCATCTATCGGACATTACAAGAACTTTTTGGAAGAACCCACAGTAATAGTAGAAAAATGCCCTGCGAGCCAAACGGCGACACGATGATGTCGTCGTGCTCGCCCGGGGAGAGGTTCACCGTCTCCATGTGTACTGCGGGGCACGGATAGACGTTAATAGAGAATGGTCTTCGGTCATCAGAATGTACTGGTGCTTGTAACTTTTGTGAAACTACGCCATCTCTCGGAAATCACAAGAACTTTTTGGAAGAACAAACTGGAGTAGTTGGCAAAATGTTTCTTTGAACTATTAATAGATGCCGCTGCAGTTGAATAATTTCTTTATTTTGTTTAATAACAGTAGTGTTAAAAAGGAGAAGTGGAGTAGTTTTAACATTAATTAGAACTATATTTTAAACAAAATGTTTTACTGATGGCTTCAATTACAATATAACTTACAATATTATTCTCAACGAACGTGACATCTACCTACAATTTTAAGAACTACAGTAAAGAAATCATTCTTCTTATGTGACACTAGATGGCGCAAAGGATAAGGATACAGAATCCTTGGGACGCAGATTTTTGATTTCACCAGGTTCGATTGTACCTTTTTACCGCCCTCGCTTCGCTTCTGGACCCGTAAGTATCAACCGCGTAGGTCCCGCTCCCGTAGGAATTTCGGGAAGATAATAAACTATCACCAAAATTAATTCAGGTTAAATTAAATTAAACTTACAAATAAAGCTTACGACAAAATAATAGCAAAGTAGCAAAGGATCACAGCAAGATTAATTCAGATTAAACTTGGAAACGCGGCAAGTTTGGTATGGCAGTGGGTTCGACCAAATTTGATTACCATAAAAACGGTTCTAGTATGTTAATCTTAAAAGATAGACATATACTGTCGTGGACATTTTTTTAGATCATTTCAAGAGGAATAATTCTTTCATACATATATTTTTGGTATCTTGAATCGTTTTCGCAACGCATGCAACGAAAGCCCTCGAGAATGAATAATTTTCCCCGTTTTTTCCACATTTTCCATTATTTCTTCGCTCCTAATTGTTGCAGCGTGATGTTATATAGCCTATAGCCTTCCTCGATAAAAGGTCTATTCAACACAAAAAAAAAATTTCAATTCGAACCAGTAGTTCCTGAGATTAGCGCGTTCAACCAAACAAACAAACAAACAAACAAACTCTTCAGCTTTATAATATTAGTATAGATTAATTAAAATGTTATAAAAGAAATTAAAAAAAAAGTTTGGATTTCAACCCAACTCACCATGAGCCCCCTTCTCCCCAGGTCCCTGGATAGCAGACACGGTGACGTCGAAGATCTCGCCGTACCCTGGCAGCCTGGTCTCCGGGGCAGTGATGACCGAGGCCTCAGGCCTGAACCGGCTGCCGTGGGGTTTGAAGTCCGGGTCGTCTAACACTATGCCCGGACGAGGTCGGTATGGCTGGTACGGGATGTTTTGTGACGCTGGAAGAAAAAAAAAAGTTAAATTCCAAATCCAACCAAGTTAAGTCAATCAGGCGTTACTTTGCGGAACTCCATTAATACAGATTACAGGTTAATCTGTAAATTAAATCATTTTTTTCTCAGCAGATCTATTGAGATTTCTTTTTTTAATGCGATCTTAGACCGGTGTCTTGCGACTGTGCTATAACTGACGTGGCCTTGAACGCATTGTGCTTCGAAGGGCACACGCATTTGATTAGAGTTGGAAGTAGGTATATGTCCACAGTCTATGCAGTGTGGCGCTGTGGAAAGTTTTCATTCTTTCTTTCCTCTGCCTTCTCTCTTTTACCAATTACCAACAAGTGGTTTGTATTTATGTCATTAACGCCTAAAATATGGTTCTTATAACATTGGTTTTGGTAACAAATTAAATATTATATAGTACTCACCTGGTAAAGGCTGTGAATTTATGGATGAGGTCTTGACAGTCTCATTCGTGCTGGAGATATCACTAACAGTCGGTGCATGACTAATAAGGCCTTCCGTAGGAGTGGATGTAACGGCTGTTGGGACTGTATCAGCTATAGACGATTCTATTACATGTTCTGTTGTCGTTTCATTTCTCACTTTTTCTCCCTGTTTATCTTCAACTACAGGGCCTGTCTTATGCTTCTCCTTTTGCTTATCTTTTTCATTGTAGGTTGTATCTTTCTTTTTCTCTTTCTCTTTCTCTATCTTAACAGGTTTCTCAGTTTTAACAGATTCAGTTGTAGTTTTCTCAGTTGTTGGTACAGTTGTTTTTTCAGTAGTCTTTTCTGTTGGTTTCTCTGTTGTTGTTGTTGTCGTGGTTGTAGTTGTTGTGGTTGTAGATTCCGTTGTTGTACTCGTCGTAGTGGTACTAGCAGGTGTTGTGTCAGCTACAGTTGTCTCCTTCTCAATCTCTTCCGTAGTGTTTACTTCTGGAAGATTTACCACGGAGACAGTTTCTTTTTCGTCGTGATGTATATTGTTTTCAGAATGAGTTTCATTTTCGCTTACAGTTACTTCTTCTTCTGACTTGTCGTCTAAATCTGGGAGATCTAGAGGCAAAGGCGGCAAGGTGGGTTTGTAGACAGGAAGACCAGGGTTCGGTCGCCTGTTCGGTGGCCTCGGCCGGGGTCTCTGCCACGGAGGGATCGGTCTGTGAAACCCTGGACGAGGAAGATTCATTGGTGGAACAATTTGCTCAGGTAAATTGACACCATGAGGTGGTCTGTCGAAGGGGTAGGGTGGGGGAGTTTTGGTCGAATGGAAGGGGTGAGGCGTGACTGGTTTATCGAAGTCGAGTATCGGTGGCACATCAGAAATTCGAGGTGGTCCCCGATTGTTGATCCTGGAAGCCATTGGTCTTCCTGGTCTTCCGTTGAGTAGTTGCGAATTGGCTTGAACATTGACATTGCCATTCAAAAGCTTGACTATTCCAGTGATGATGTTCTGGATTTCGGAGTTCTGCCGCGGTTCCCTAGGGTTGGCAGTCGCGAATATTGGTTGCACTGCAGTAGGACGAATCTTGGGCCCCGTAGGTGCGAGTGCACGTCCCTTCGGGGCCCTTTTGGCTTCCCCCGGAAACCTAAACTCTAGTTTATCCCCAAAACCTTCAGAGGACATTATAATCTCTTCATCATCTCTATCATGTAGATACGAGATCGTTTTAGTAGGAACTATTTCACGATATTTCTTCTGTATGTGACGTAATTCTAATTCGTTATCTATTTCATTGTTATTTGATAGTGGTACTTCGTCTACATTGATAGATCTGGATTCTCTCTCGTTAGGGTCAGCAGATCTTGTTACAATTACGTGGTTCTCTGTTTCTTCATCAGTAATGATGTCTTCTGGTTCTAGATCAGCGCTGTCGTCGTATTTAGCGCTAGGTTCTATATTAAATGCTAGGCTAGTTGATTGTGTTCTAGGTACATCTAGTATGGATTTGTCGTAAATGACGGATTTTGGTGATAGCTGGGATATTGTGTAGATTTCTTCATAACCTGAAACAAAAGAAAAGTTTTATTAGACAGTGTAATGAGATTGCAGCTTTTAAATCGAAAGTATAAATATGCATAGGTATTATGTAACTTTAAAGTAGGTCTATAAAAATTTCCCTCTAAGTCGACACATCATTTAAATCCATACTAATATTGTAAATGCGAAAGTCTGTCTGTGACGCGTTCTGTATGAAATTCGAAATGAAAGTAGTTGAAGACCCAGAGTTACACATAGGCTGCTATTTTTTCCGTAATGCAACCCCTAAAGAGTTGAAATAGGGGACTAAAGTTTGTATCAAAAATCAAAACCGCTTGTCCGATTTTGATGAATTTCAAAAAGGTAAAAAATAGAGGAACAATTTAAGTTTCCCGAAGCGAAGCGAGAGTGTTCACTAGTGGTTAAATAAAATTTTATCAGATCCATATGGCGCATCGGTCATCGTGTCAACCGCTGTTCAAAAGGACCTGGGTTCGATTATTTACCAGTTAACCAAAAAGAACAATGAGTTTAAAATTCTGTCCTGGGGCTGGGTGTGTGTCTTTGTATGTTGTCAACGACTTTAAAATTCTCTTCTCGGTCCGAGTGTGTACTATCCTTGTCTTTGTGACTTCATGTGCACCCACGCGACACAGTAGGGAATCCTACTGTAAAAAAACACAATCCCGCATTTTTCCCATCTGTCAACTCTGATTACGACACCCGTAAGCCATTAACGAGCCAATAACAAGAAACATGTCACAGCGGTGCAGAGAAAGCCGCATCTAATAAGGACAGTTATCTATTGTTCGCGGTAACAACTACCACACTTATATCACCGTTTAAATTGAATCACATCTGTCTGTTCCGTTGTGTGTTGTGTCGGAACAGCGATGCGTTTCTTATGTCATGTGGATGAAGAATTGCTTTTTTATAGTTACGTCAGTGGTAAGTTCAAACTGTACCTGTGAAGAAGAAAAGAAAAAAAGAAAGATGCTCTTTGGGAGTTTCTTGCCGCTTCTTCTAAGGCCACTTACCGTAGGGATTTGTGGAAAGGATGGCATAGTTTGACGAAAAATGTTTGTAAAAACCTAATTCGAATAAACATTTCATTCATTCATTCATTCATTACTAGATGACCCGGCAGACGTTGTTCTGCAATACTATCTCGGGTTCTAAGTGGCGTAATAGTATACACACTGGAATTTCTGAAGTCGGTTAAAAGCAAAAGGCTGTGAAATAAATGTATTTTTGATTATGTGTGTTACCTCACAGTCACAGCTTTTTACTGTATGGAACCAATTATGATTTTTTTTATCCGAAAGCTGCTGCTTGTCGTGTGGTCCCATATACCTAATTAAGCGACATCTGGCTAGTAGTTTTTGGGTCATCTGTACAGGCCGATGTTGAAGTGTGTCAGTTTTTCTGTAAAACCATTCGAAGTAAAGCGCTTAAAAACGGTAAATCACTTTCAGAATAAAAACCATTGTTTACTGTTAATAGACTAATGAATCGTCTGACCCCTTGATGGTGTGTGACCACCATTACAAAGGCACCAACAAAAGAAGCAAAGAACCCGTTTTTAGAGTTCCGTACTCGAAAGATGTCGACGGGACCCCTTTACTGAGGCTCCGTTATCTGTCTGTCTATCACAGGGTTATTTGTATATTTTGAACTGTGATTGGTAGTCACTGGGATTTTTTCCAAAATATATACTACTAGAGAACCGCCCGCGCTTCGCTTCGGGACCCGTAGGTCACAGCCGCGTAGGACCCGCTCCCGTAGGAATCTCGGGAATAAAAGTCCCCTATGTGTTACACTGGAACATAAGCTATAACATTGCCAAGTTTCATCAAAATCTTTTTAGTAGCTGCGGCGTGATTGAGTAACAAACATCCATACATACAAAATTTGACATTTATAATACGGAATACCTATTAGTATAATTGAAGCAGCTATAACGAGAAATACTAAGAATAAAATAAAGAAAACTGTGCGCGGATTTCTTATGCATGTAATCGATGAAAAGTGAAACTTCAGTACGTCTATTATGAGTTTTTAATACCTACTATACTTACTCGCTAGCGACTATCGTTTAGAATTAGTATGAGAATTGTAGTTCAACATCGTAACCGCTAGATGCGCTGTACGGATTCTCATACAAATTCGAAACGATAGTCGCTAGCGAGTATAGTATTAAAAACTCATAATAGACGTACTGATTATTATATTTAACATAATTTAACAGTGGTTATTTCAGTTATTTTAATCGATAAAAAATTATAACTAGCTATTTAATAACAATTTTGAAGTACCCTTTAACTCCATTATAGTGACTCACGAATCTCACGATCAGCCATCACATAAGTGTTAAATATTTAACGCATCCGTCTCTGAAGAAAAAAAAGTTTTACTTAAAAAAAACAGGTTTTCTCGGTATTTTTCGGCAATCGTTCGAAAAGCGTTCAGTTATACGTTATACATAGAAATAAAATACATATAAAACCGAAGAGTTTGTTTGTTAAGTTTGTTCGTTTGAACGCGCTAATCTCAGGACCGATTTGAAAACTCTTTTTGTTTTGAATAGTCCATTTATTGAGGAAGAGTATAGGTTGTATAACATCACGCTACGACCAAAAGGAGCGAAGCAACAAATCTCCGAAAGCGAAGCGAGGGCGACTTCTTAATAAATATGTTGTGCGACATCTGACGGGTCGGCTAGTATAATTTGTGAGTACGGGACCCTTACCTTGCGAGTCCAACACACTTGACCGATGTGTTTAAACACTCAAATGGTTATTAGCGTTAACAGTTGTGTAAACTATCAATTAATCACGATTCACGGCATTCACGGCTAACGGTCCACATGGTCATGGTACGGTGGTGCTACGGTAGATTGTTAATAGAAAAATATCTGGGATTTACGAAGAATTCCTTCGACTATCAGACAAAAAAAAACAATTTAAAAATACGCAAGTGTCGAATACTCGATTGGAACGTTATATTGGTGCACTTTAGCTCTGATACTTATTGTCTTGAACCAATAAGCGAGCACTTGTGACTAGGCACAACCAATAGCATACATCCTCAGTAGTCAGTAGTATCCTGACGGTAAACTCTTACACTTTTATTCGCTTAGCCCCCATGCGTGGCGTGCGAAATGAGTTTCGATCCAAAAACTTTATATTCTGATTGGACCTGTAAGAAACAAATTCGATATCGAAGTTCACTCAGGTGAGTTCTATCACTTCGATTGCGAGCTTGATTGGCGCTGCCGTCGGTTTTAATTTTAACAGAACGCGATGTACGTCAAAATCAAAATCTCACCGCGGATTCAGCTATCGATATGTCAAAGATATCCTTACAGAAATAGCTGGGACATAAAAAAATAATCATATTTCGCCCGCACCCACAGTCCACGTAGAAAATAAGTACTTAACTGGCCAAATGCTGATTTTCGGACTTCACACACTGTGAGAGAGATGTACGTTTCCTCACGATGTTTGATCATCGAATCAAGAAATTTAACAGTATGTACTTTTTAATTATTGAACTGATGAAAGTAAAACACTCAATTTCAAGTGAAGCTTACTCTTACATAATTTCTGATTACGATCGATCGCACACAAATGCACAAAATTCTAACATTGATCATTCTTTGGGTTATATTTCTTAATTAAAAGCCCCTAACAATATTGTTTGTCGTAAATCTCCCGTGTACAAATAACAATTTACAGTTGTACAGTGAGAAAAAAACACAATCACCATACTACTAGTACTACTAACAATATAGCGATTAGTTACATTTTGTATAATGAGAAAATACAACGATTAACCCGGTCAAATTGGATAATGCATAATGTATTAATGCAGAGTTGCCCTGATTTTTCGAATAAATTGACCGGACTATACATTAAACAAGGATTTTCCCATAATGACACAGAAACCAAAACAAATGAGTTTTAGAATTGACCATCAAAAAAGCAATAAAAACACCATCAAAAGTCCTGAAAAAATATAATGTATTAAAAAATTATAGTAAAGTACCCGGCTTGCATAAGACGGAACTAGAGGTAGATATTTTTTGGCTAATAGGTTAATCAGGAAAGGAGTCTTTAATAACGCCATAGAACCATTGAGATACCATTTTAGTACCTACGTGATTTAGAATTGACCATAGATTTAGCAGCATACGCAATAGAAATAAGAGTACTATAGATCAATGGAAAGTATATACTATGGAATTGACAATAAAAAAAACTAATTTAATACATCAAAAGTCCTCAAAAAGTCCGTGTATGTTGAACAACATCATTGAAGTACCAGGCACCCATAGACGGAACTAGCAGTGGGTGATATAACGGCGCGCCGCCACATACTGAGCCGCGCCCGTCCACTGTACCGTACGCCGGCATTTTATAAATATGTGATCGGAATTATAACTACAGTACCTGGTTGACCGAGCTTTGCTCGGTTGAAAATTATATTTAGTATGAATCGCATACTGATAAAATATGAATAATGTTCTTCGATCTTTCCGACATAATATGAGTTTAAAAAGAATTGCGTGTACTTATGTACGCACGTAAGAAGTTATACTTCTTTGGCATCATTAATAATAAATATTCAACGTTAATAATTTTGACAGCTGTCATCCCAAATGTAGGTCTCAACCAGACCTACAACTTTCCCAAAGACACCAGTGCTCCAGGAGCAGCCGTTGCCGGGATATCTCCGTTCGAAGTTTGACAGCTGTCATTGGAAATGTAGGTCTTGACGAGACCTACAACTTTCCCAAAGACACCAGTGCTCCAGGAGCAGCCGTTGCCGGGATATCTCGGTTCGAAGTTTGACAGCTGTCATTGGAAATGTAGGTCTTGACGAGACCTACAACTTTCCCAAAGACACCAGTGCTCCAGGAGCAGCCGTTGCCGGGATATCTCGGTTCGAAGTTTGACAGCTGTCATTGGAAATGTAGGTCTCAACCAGACCTACAACTTTCCCAAAGACACCAGTGCTCCAGGAGCAGCCGTTGCCGGGATATCTCGGTTCGAAGTTTGACAGCTGTCATTGGAAATGTAGATCTTGACGAGACCTACAACTTTCCCAAAGACACCAGTGCTCCAGGAGCAGCCGTTGCCGGGATATCTCGGTTCGAAGTTTGACAGCTGTCATTGGAAATGTAGGTCTCAACCAGACCTACAACTTTCCCAAAGACACCAGTGCTCCAGGAGCAGCCGTTGCCGGGATATCTCGGTTCGAAGTTTGACAGCTGTCATTGGAAATGTAGGTCTTGACGAGACCTACAACTTTCCCAAAGACACCAGTGCTCCAGGAGCAGCCGTTGCCGGGATATCTCGGTTCGAAGTTTGACAGCTGTCATCCGAAATGTAGATCTCAACCAGACCTACAACTTTCCCAAAGACACCAGTGCTCCAGAAGCAGCCGTTGCCGGGATATCTCGGTTCGAAGTTTGACAGCTGTCATTGGAAATGTAGGTCTCAACCAGACCTACAACTTTCCCAAAGACACCAGTGCTCCAGGAGCAGCCGTTGCCGGGATATCTCGGTTCGAAGTTTGACAGCTGTCATTGGAAATGTAGGTCTTGACGAGACCTACAACTTTCCCAAAGACACCAGTGCTCCAGGAGCAGCCGTTGCCGGGATATCTCGGTTCGAAGTTTGACAGCTGTCATCCGAAATGTAGATCTCAACCAGACCTACAACTTTCCCAAAGACACCAGTGCTCCAGAAGCAGCCGTTGCCGGGATATCTCGGTTCGAAGTTTGACAGCTGTCATTGGAAATGTAGGTCTCAACCAGACCTACAACTTTCCCAAAGACACCAGTGCTCCAGGAGCAGCCGTTGCCGGGATATCTCGGTTCGAAGTTTGACAGCTGTCATTGGAAATGTAGGTCTTGACGAGACCTACAACTTTCCCAAAGACACCAGTGCTCCAGGAGCAGCCGTTGCCGGGATATCTCGGTTCGAAGTTTGACAGCTGTCATTGGAAATGTAGATCTTGACGAGACCTACAACTTTCCCAAAGACACCAGTGCTCCAGGAGCAGCCGTTGCCGGGAACAGTACCTCAAAGAAGTTATCCTAATGTTTCATAGATGGCGTCAGTATGATGTTTTTAAAATCTCTTTATCTCGGGAACCGAGCTTTTCTCGAACCTGGGACCTTGATAAATCGATTCCTTGAGCCGAAAACCCCCTAATCTGTAACTTTCATGAAAATCTTTGCAGCCGTTTCCGAGATCGTGAAAATAAATAAATAAATATACAAGAATTGCTCGTTTAAAGATATTAGATATCTATACATGCAGTAAAAGTGACATGTCTGTGCATAATATTTGAGAGTTATACTATTACTGTGGTTTAATAACGCAATATTTTTGAATTTTTTCAGGGTTTCCTTTGCATTTGCTATCGCAAATTGGACTGTTTTTAATCATGATAATCATTATCGCACCACTTAACTGTCCCACTGCTGTGCACAGGTCTCTTCTCAGAATGAGAAGGTTGAGGCCATAGTCCACCACGCTGGCCAAGTGCGGATTGGCGGACTTCACACACCTTTGTGTTTTGCGAACTCTCCGGCATGCAGGTTTCCTCACGATGTTTTTCTTCACCGTTATAGCGAGTGACATTTAAATGCTTAAAACACACTTTAAATCCGGTAAGTCAGAGATGCATCAACTTAATATGTACAAAATGAGAACAATATCAATAATCATCACATTTGTTTTTTTTATGTGTGTTACCTCAGAACTTCGTCCTGGGTGAACCGATTTCGATAATTATCTCGAGTTATTTCGGCATTGAAGTCAGTTATTTTTTTTGTAAAAATAACAAAAAAAGTAAATCCATTTCTGTATAAATCACAGGTTTTTCATCTGATGCACTGTCTTTAGAAGCCAAAACCAAGGAAATCCAAAGAATGCCAAACTAAGAAGAACGCACGCGTAACCGCGTAAGTACCCACATAGTTATCAAGTTATGTTCGGACTGACAGTTAAAATTGTTCGTACACTTTCACCGTGTCTCTACTTATTACTGTCTTCTAATGAAAGTGCTAGTAGATGTATTAGATAGATATTTGATTTGTTTGTGAATAATATGGCCTTAACAATGGCCCAGAGCACGCGTTTTTTATGGACTTATGGACATAAGTAAGATAGCAAACGAGCATGCAAGTTGCAACACCTTCCGCTGTCAAATCAAATCAAATCTTTATTTCTTCGAAGTAGGTTTTTACAAACTCATTTCGAATGTCAACGCCATCGCTTCAACAAATCCCTACGGGGAGTGGTCTTGGAAGAAGAAGCGGCAAGAAGCTCCCAAGGAGTCTCTCTTTTCTCAGTCAATGACAAAGACTCAGTTTAAGAACTAAAATGGTTATTCAACTAAGCAGACGGTGTTTTGATATTAGTTGGTTAGTTTATTAATAAGTTTGGTAAGGTCTCACACATAAGGCACAGAGTACCACTACTAACTGACTAACCATCCTAGTCGCTATGTGTGTCAGTCACAGTTGTCATGGGCGGCAGCGGAAGGTGCTGCATGCTCGTTTGCTTTCTTATTTCCATCTTAAATAATTACATAATTGCAAAAACTAAAAACAACCTCATATAAAGGTAACTGAAATGCATATAAATGCAAAACAATAAATATTAACCGTTGAACAGTACCCTTGTTTAGGTCTAGAGCCAATTATGAGCGTGCTATTTGGCCATGTTGGTCATTACATTGCATTGTCATCGGCCCTTGACCTCTGCAAATTTTCAATTTAGTCAGACTTCTTGAAGTTTATGAAAATTTGACTTAGTCTCTTTCACATACATAATTATGTACATACCTACTTACTTACCTACAGACTATCAAATGAAGCTTATAAAAAGGCATAAATAAAAAATGGGAATAAATTAAGTAAGTAGATGTAATAATGTTTAAAAACGTGTCGATTGAAGTCGATTCTATTTATTTCTTTGATAATAAGAACATCAAAATTACTACCCATGAGATGAGTTCCCATAGTAGACGAAGGAATAAAAGAAACTACTTTAAAAGCTATCAAGCCACGGTCACAAAAAGTTCCGAGAGCTTTGAACTTGCTGTTTCAAGGTTGTTAGTAAACGCTTTTGGAAGCTTTGAGCGACGAAGTGATGCTATCTATCGTTAACAGATCTTAGAATTTATCATTTCATCTTAGAATTTATCATTTCATGATATTATACTTAATAAACCTGTAACCGATCCATTCCTGTACATGGAGATGAGAAATTAGAGAAATGAGAAAGTACTTAATGAACGACGCGACGTAGCTATACTAAGTATAACTTAAAAACCGAAAAAAGTCGAAGGGTAATTACAAACTGGATGAATAAGTGAAACAGCCTGGACATGAGTTTGAAATGAAGCCTTCAGTGTTAGTGTCGTTTGTAACTGAGGCGGAAAAAAATCTTTGGAATTTTCTTACCATCTCTTCATCGTAGGGATTCGTTGAAGCGATGGCGTAGTTTGACTTTGGAAAAGTGTTTGATAAAACCAAGTTCGAATACTTTAAGGTCATTTAATTTTTATTTTCGCTTCTGGATAGAAGACTTAGAATTCTTCCCCTATTTCAGCCCCTTGGGGATTGCTATTTAAAAAAAGCCTAGTCTACGAGTATGTTTAACTTGCTTCATCAACTATCTTCCTGAGGATACTGTCGTCCCCTATTTCAACTCCTTCGGGGTTAATTTTTTCAAAAGTAGCCTATGTGTGAGCTTGGACCCTCAACAATGTATGTTTATATGTATAAATGTAATGTAATAAACTTACCATTGACAACTTGTATTAATATAGCAAACAGCACCGCGCCAAAACGCGCGGTCCGCCATCTTGTTTTGGCGGCCATTTTGTGTTGCAAGCGAAACACTGCTCATTCGGCCACTTCACTTAACTGTCACATGTCTTTAAATACTGTCACCGGAATGATAATTACTGGGTTTTTACTTAACGGATCACATCTGGTTTGATTGACCTGAAACAAAAGAAAGAGGTTTTTATTAGTTTTGAAAATCGCTTGAGCGGGGGGGGGGGCAAATGGACCAAAGAGGGGCAGTATGTATATTATCCATTTTAAATAAAATACACTGATATAGTCTTGGTAGACGACAGCAAGTACATTATGTTTCTTGGGGAGTGTATGGGCTTCAAGAGTTTGAAAATCCCCCCTCCCCCCAAATCATAAAAAAGGATATAAATGCTTTACTCGCGAGCGAAACCGCAAACGGAAACCTAAAAATTATAAAATTTACACAAGCTTTTATTGTCTGTGAATCAGTAAGTAGTAATTAATGCTCTACTAAATAGATAGTAGATACCACAATACGTACTGGATAAATACATAAATATACAGAAAGTCTCATAATACAATAACTCAAACTAATAACAGCTAATAATATTGGTTGATTATGCGCTTCGCAAACAAGAACTCCATGATTATTATTCTCATCGGACACTGTGGTGTTGTGGTTGTGGTGTTAATGTTATAAATAACAGCTGTTAGGCGCGCGTACTAAATACATTGCCAATCCGGTATTGAGGGCATGCCTTATTGGAGGCTTTGGCAAACATTTGGCCAACGTTTGAGCCAACACCGCTTAGCTTGGTTTCAGTTTTTATGTATCTGCCTAGAATAACAGACTTCAAAATCAAAGATAGAGATACCTCAAAAAGTGCTAGTCAGATGTCCCTTTTAATTTATATGGAACTAGACGATAATAACTACCTATCGAATTATAAAAGAATTATCTATATCCGTTGTAATGTCGTCTGACAGCTGACATACTTGACCTGACAGCTAGCACCTTATGATTGACTTAGAGGCGCGCATCTATGACTGGGCTCAGCAAATAGCAAACATTCCCATTTCCATCACGCAAAAATCTTACACTTTTACTTTTCTAGCTTCCATCCGTACCATGCGATAAGGAACTTCGTTCCAAAAAATAATAATCTCTTCAATTTAACAAACAAACAAACTAAAAATTCAATATTAGGTCAGTATTACGTCACACATCTAGCATCAACATACCAGGATATAAGCGTTGGCGTATTGGTCACACCTGTGTTTATTATTCAATGGCGGCGCGTCCCACTGAGCAAATTCGTACATCTCCTTCACACCTACAGCACGAGGTCCTGTTAGTACGGGACAGGTGCTAAGGTTTAGAACTACTGGCCTAAAAGCATAATAAAACTGGTTTTAAGGCATGCGGTTTGTGAATTCGTTTCGCGTTGAATGAAGCTAAAAATATAGTGGTGAGAATTAAAGCTATTCCTGAGTAGAATTGTATGCTTTTGTATATTTTTTGAAAATGGGGCAATTTTTTTAGTTGATGGGAAGTAAGGGGGCCAGTGAATGCCTATTTAGGGTAAGCTGAGGAGGAACTGGCAACCATTTAGGAATTGGCCACTTGAACCTGGAATTTATGATAAGTAAAATTAAATTTTTTACTTTTCGTCATCTCGAACAGATTCATGGATTTTGAAGTGCTTTGCAGTATTAAACGCCATTTTTTTAGCTGATTAGCTACCTACCAATTTGAAAAAAAATCTGTTTTAACAAAATTTTCTGTTACTTTTTGTCACTTTTTGTGAATTTTCTGCAAATGTACTGAGCCGATTTTTTTTATATTAAGTTCAGAGAATTCAACTTAATGGGAATTCAACTTTCTGGGACTGAAGGCAATGGCATTCTATGGCATGAATTCTTAACTTTTGAGATGTTTACGTTACTTACTTGATCTGATTTGATTGTCTCGATTAAAAAAATAATTAAACAAATCACAAAAGTTATTAGGTAAAGACCATAAATGAAACACGCATTATCAAGAATAACTCAAAAACCACCCGTCAGATGTCGTTCAAAATAAACCATCCTCAGACCACCTGTTTACAAGTTACTAGGCACGTAGGTACCACCGACCATCCGTATTGCGTGCGCGTGCGGTGAAGTGGGTCACACACGTCACCTGCGACTGCGAACCGTTACCGTCTAGCAATGCGGTTTGGTGGCATTCTGCTATCTATCGGTTACTGGCGATAACATGGGTATTTTACGTAAAATTTTAATCCTACTATCCTAGTAATATTTAAATGCGAAAGTTTGCAAGGATGTGAGTGAGGTGTGTGCGTGGGTTTATTACTCTTTCACGCCAAAAACTACTGAACGGATTTTCATGAAACTTTGCAGTATCTAATATAGCTTAGACATCGGAATAACATAATTTGTTAAAATTTATAGAGATTTTTGAAGGGACTGGTTCCCCGAAGCGAAGCGAGGGTGGGTTTACTAGTACAAACATAAATGTTACTGTCTGTAGATAAAAGATTTGAGACTAGTTGATCCAGCAAACGATGTCCTGCAAGCCTGCAACCTGCAGTAATTTACATTTTTTATAGTGGAAACTTTTTGCTCCGCTCCTAATGGCCGTAGCCCGTAGCGTGATGTTATATTATACCCTATAGCATTACCCGGTCGCTCAAATTCAAATTAAGGACCATTTAAAATATGCACATACTTATTTCAAAAACTACCCGTCAAAACAACCAACTTAGTAAGTTAGTGATTTTGATGTCAAAGCGACTCAGCTACTGGGTTCGATTCCCCGTATAGTCGCGGTCGAGTCGTTAGTAATATTGTATTATTTTTCGGAATTATGTGCGTTTAAGCATTTAAATATCACTTTATTTATGACGGTGTGGGAAAACATCGTGAAGAAACCTGCATGCATGTGTTGGCAAATCTCAAAGGTGTGTGAAGTCTGCCATCCGCACTTGGCAAGCGTGGTGGTATGACCTTAACCTTCTCATTCTGAGAAGATCCGTCCTCAATAGTGGGCCATGATGGGTTGAGATAATGACGAGTTAGACTATTACACAACTAAAGCTAGCTACAACTATTGTAATCTGTGACTAAAAAGTCTAATGGAAATTATACCAGGGACCCAGAAACACCAGGGACCATTACACAACTAATGCCTAATGGAAATTGTACCAGGCACCCATAACACAACTAGGCTATAGGATAGTCTGTTCAAAGTCAAAGTGTTTATTTCATGTGGGAATTTACAAATTCACTTATGAACGTCAATTTTTTGATTCTACCGCCGTTTTGGAAAAGTGCTTGAGGAGAAAAAACGGCAAAAAAATTCCTCCGCATCTTTTAAAATAAAAATTACAATATTACATAATTGATACAGGTAAGCACTAACCTAGCGGAGCTGGTTGCAGAGCTGGTAATTTCCATGCCTTTTTGTCATTTAAATACTCCTGTATACTATAGTAGCTCTTGTCTAGGAGTTGTGCTTTTACATGCTTCTTAAACAACTCTGAAGGCAGGTCACGGATTGCCTTAGGGACTTTATTATAGAACTGTACACCATTTCGAACTTCGAACCTAAGATGTGAATCACCAGAAATCCCTCTGTCGCAAGTCGCAAGACGGTCACATAACGCCATCTATTGTGTAATGTTGAGTCAGTTGACGGTATCCGGCTGTTGTAACTCGCGAGGTTTTATTGTACCATCACTGCCACTACTCACCAGTCATTGTGGTCAAGCTGGCATGAAGCTTTTGGAATCGGCTTCAAATATGTAATTAACTTTTTACAAAAAAATCGACTTCAAATTTATCAGTAGAGGTAACTCAAAAACTACAAGTCAGATGTCGCTCTTTATGTGGGACTAGGCTACTAGCACCAGCTTTGATAAAAAAATATTTTTTTTAATCGAAACAACTAATTAAAAGTTATTAGGTAACCTAAGGGGTAGCCGATTGTTACGATTCTTTTTTATACGAAAGCTGTTGCTTGTCGTGTAACCCCATATAATAATCGACATCTGGCGAGTATTTTTGGAGTTACATTTTTTAAGTATACCCTGGACTTCAAAATCACATGACAGGAACAAATCATTTTATACTTGGAATAACTTTCCACTGAGTTTATTAATAAGACGTTTATCTGGTCTGGCTAATCCATCTATCACAGTTTACTAGCTCTTGACCGGTTGTTATCTAACTAAATCTTGTTAACCACCAGTTAATACAATTATCGGCTACCAGGAGACCAGCATCGGCACACTGACTCGGTTGCCCGCCACCGGAACGGAACGATTCATTCATACGTTATAACTTTATGGGGGAAATGGTCGGTAATAATTTTATTAACATGCTTAAAAAAAGAGGTTCTCAATTCGACTGTTTAAGTAATATAGGTGAATTTCCCAAATGACTTTTTTTGAAAAAAGGAATTTTGTTATGAATTATTTTTTTAGTATTCAATAGGTAGCTGGGTGAATTTCAACAAATGCCATTTTTCATCATATCGGTGAACTTTTTCATTTATATTTTTTTTTGCATATATTTCAGGTTTAATGTAATCACAAATAATATAAGGAAGGAAGGAAGGATAAACTTATCATTTCGGTGGGTAAACTTTTCATATCGGTGTACATAAAAAATAATCGGTGCCGGTTTGTGATATCGGTGAAAACCATAATTCAAACTGAATTTTCTCCTTAGTCATAAATGATACGTTGATTATATTAAATTTGGGGATATTTACTAGGTATCCTAAAGATTACATAAAACCTGAAAATATGCAAAAAAAATATAAATCAAAAAGTTCACCGATATGATGAAAAACATGGCATTTGTTGAAATTCACACAAATCTAATATCTTTAAACGAGCAATTCTTGTATATTTATTTATTTATAATCACGATCTCGGAAACGGCTGCAAAGATTTTCATGAAAATTACAGATTAGGGGGTTTTCGGCTCAAGGAATCGATTTATCAAGGTCCCAGGTTCGAGAAAAGCTCGGTTCCCGAGATAAAGAGATTTTAAAAACATCATACTGACGCCATCTATGAAACATTAGGATAACTTCTATGAGGTACTGTTTGTAACGTGTTGAACTGACGCCATCTATGAAACATTAGGATAACTTCTATGAGATACGGTTTGTTTGTTTCAGTAGTATGAAACTAGATGGCGCTCGAATCTCTATGTGGGCAAATGGATATTTATCGTATCGATATTTTTCAAATGTATCGATATATATCACCCAAGAAATATCGATATTTTTTAATGTATCATTTCGATTTGGGAAAGTTGTAGGTCTCGTCAAGACCTACATTTCCAATGACAGCTGTCAAACTTCGAACCGAGATATCCCGGCAACGGCTGCTCCTGGAGCACTGGTGTCTTTGGGAAAGTTGTAGGTCTCGTCAAGATCTACATTTCCAATGACAGCTGTCAAACTTCGAACCGAGATATCCCGGCAACGGCTGCTCCTGGAGCACTGGTGTCTTTGGGAAAGTTGTAGGTCTCGTCAAGACCTACATTTCCAATGACAGCTGTCAAACTTCGAACCGAGATATCCCGGCAACGGCTGCTCCTGGAGCACTGGTGTCTTTGGGAAAGTTGTAGGTCTGGTTGAGACCTACATTTCCAATGACAGCTGTCAAACTTCGAACCGAGATATCCCGGCAACGGCTGCTTCTGGAGCACTGGTGTCTTTGGGAAAGTTGTAGGTCTGGTTGAGATCTACATTTCGGATGACAGCTGTCAAACTTCGAACCGAGATATCCCGGCAACGGCTGCTCCTGGAGCACTGGTGTCTTTGGGAAAGTTGTAGGTCTCGTCAAGACCTACATTTCCAATGACAGCTGTCAAACTTCGAACCGAGATATCCCGGCAACGGCTGCTCCTGGAGCACTGGTGTCTTTGGGAAAGTTGTAGGTCTGGTTGAGACCTACATTTCCAATGACAGCTGTCAAACTTCGAACCGAGATATCCCGGCAACGGCTGCTCCTGGAGCACTGGTGTCTTTGGGAAAGTTGTAGGTCTCGTCAAGACCTACATTTCCAATGACAGCTGTCAAACTTCGAACCGAGATATCCCGGCAACGGCTGCTCCTGGAGCACTGGTGTCTTTGGGAAAGTTGTAGGTCTGGTTGAGACCTACATTTCCAATGACAGCTGTCAAACTTCGAACCGAGATATCCCGGCAACGGCTGCTCCTGGAGCACTGGTGTCTTTGGGAAAGTTGTAGGTCTCGTCAAGACCTACATTTCCAATGACAGCTGTCAAACTTCGAACCGAGATATCCCGGCAACGGCTGCTCCTGGAGCACTGGTGTCTTTGGGAAAGTTGTAGGTCTGGTTGAGACCTACATTTCCAATGACAGCTGTCAAACTTCGAACCGAGATATCCCGGCAACGGCTGCTCCTGGAGCACTGGTGTCTTTGGGAAAGTTGTAGGTCTCGTCAAGACCTACATTTCCAATGACAGCTGTCAAACTTCGAACCGAGATATCCCGGCAACGGCTGCTCCTGGAGCACTGGTGTCTTTGGGAAAGTTGTAGGTCTCGTCAAGACCTACATTTCCAATGACAGCTGTCAAACTTCGAACGGAGATATCCCGGCAACGGCTGCTCCTGGAGCACTGGTGTCTTTGGGAAAGTTGTAGGTCTGGTTGAGACCTACATTTCGGATGACAGCTGTCAAAATTATTAACGTTGAATATTTATTATTAATGATGCCAAAGAAGTATAACTTCTTACGTGCGTACATAAGTACACGCAATTCTTTTTAAACTCATATTATGTCGGAAAGATCGAAGAACATTATTCATATTTTATCAGTATGCGATTCATACTAAATATAATTTTCAACCGAGCAAAGCTCGGTCAACCAGGTACTACACTTTTTATGTGCGTTCGTGGATAACTTCGTAGTACTATGATAATCACAGCAGGATCTGATGATGGTACAGAAAAATCTTAGCTAATTAGTCGATAGCATAATTTTCATGACGTCCCTGTGACGTGTGTGCGATGTCACTATTGAGATAGACCCCAGACCAATAAACTATAGACGGCGTGCCGTGAATAAAAGCGTGAAGCCGGCAAAAGTGTGCCTAAAACACACATCGGAACCAATAGAATGCCCTATGTTGACAGTTAGAACTAGAACAAATTTAAACTTTATTTTTTGGAACACAAAGCTTCATTCATTTTTTATTATTTAGAACACAAATGTCGTTTTGGTGTGAGTGCCGCCTTGTGTATTACAAGACGAGGCAGACTTTTTGCCGGCTTCACGCTTTTGTTCACGGCACGCCGTCTATAGTTTATTGGTCTGAGAGATAGACTATTTATTTAAAACTTTATGCACTATACAAATGTACAGATACAAAGGCGGACTTAATGCTAGTTAGACTATGTATTCATAGTACCTCAATGGATGTCAGGATGTCACCGCCTTTATTAGGGCTACAGAATCCTAAACTGCATCGCGCGACTCGCACTTAGCCATTTATCATAGTCCTCGTAAACCCTAACATAACATTATGACTGACTACCCGCATTAGTCACACTTAAGTTTTACGAGTGAAAACATACATTACATGTTTCATGAATGGTGGTGAGATAACGTTATCAAGATGAGAAGCTTACGACATTAGTTAAATATTTTAACTGCAACGGGTACTCACAGTTGCACGGATCATGGTCACGGCGAGACTGTGAGTCTGTGACTGTGGATACTGGAATGCCCGTGTAAATAATAAGAATCGTGAGAACCCGTTAAACTAAATTGTTTAGAATCGCCATGATAACAGTATTGGCGGATTACATTATTTTTTTACAACTATACTCCGCTTGCGTTCGCTAAAGAATTCGTTCCAATGGCAACCCAGGCAAATGATAGCATTCTGCATCTGTGATTAAGTAATTTTTGCTTAAAAGCTAAATTGAACGAAATAGGCCTAATTAAAGATAAGATATAAAAAAATTAAGACAATTTGTCAGTAAATGTACCTAAATCGATTCGTCAGTTTGTAATTTTGTATTGTTCCCGGTAATCTCTGAAATGACTCCGCAACAAATTCACAAGCAAACCGACAAACAGCAAATCAATTTATTATAATATTAATAACACTACACATTCACAGCTCCACACTAGGAAACCCGGATTCGTGGGTGCCATAACAACATAAGATAAGGACACACATTCAGACCAACGATAGAATTTTAAACTCATTGTCATTCTTTCCACTTTACTGGGACTCGAACCCAGGACTCTCAGAACAGCGATCAGTGTTAACCATTGCACCATTCGGAACGTCTATATAACCGTAAGTTACGCGAAAGCTGAAGACTTAAGTCATGGTTTTCACAACAGTCATTAAGCTAACTGGTTCTATCACAACTATAACACCTAGCCACAGGTTTTCACTTTTAACTCCGGTTCAGTTTCAGTAGTTAAAGTTCGTTGAACTTGATCGCATCGGTCATTCATGACGTCAAAAGTTAGGAGAGGGACTAACAAAGTGTGATATTGGTGACAGGAATTAGTCCATTGAAAGTTATACTTTTAACCCCCGACCTAAAGAGAAGGTAGTTATAAGTATGGCCTGTCTATCTGGGTATAAGGGTGCGGTTCCACTGAGGCGGAGTGGAGCGGAGCTGTGCGCGATTTACCAATCACATGCCTTGAAAACCACGCGAGGCACAATAAGATGTGGATTTCAAGCCATGTGATTGGTGAATCGCGCACAGCTCCGCTCCGCTCCGCCTCAGTGGAACCGCACCCTTAATGTGTGTCTGTCTGTGCCACCGTAGCTCCTGAATGAATGAACCTGAATGAATGTAAAATTGAATTATTAGCTATATTTTTATACTGTGATAAAGATTTGGTCGGGCATTTGATGATCATCAGTTCATTAGACGATTTTCATAATTGGCGTAATCTTAATTACAGTGATTAACTTATTATACATCGGATTATTATTAGGGTTGTACTTATCAGACACAATTATATTTTTAAATGACAAGGGGTACGTATTTTGAATCCAAGTTTGACCTGCCTGCGTTCGCCATCGTGGAGGGTGGAGGGTTTTTGTGGATTATCTGGAAATGTTCAAGTGCCTATTAAGGGATCCGTTTGTCAGCCTTTGGGTCTTAGGTATTACTACCCCATTACTACCCCAGATCTCATACCTACATCTACATCTAACACTACCGATCTAACAGTGTCTACTAGGTAACTAGCTGTCTAATAAAATCCTGTAACTTGAGTCGAAGAGGATACAGAATTGTCCCTCCCTAAAAACAACTTTATTTGAGCTCACATTTCAATTCATAAGCAAAATTTAATTAAGACATCTTAATTCTCGCCGTCAATCTACAATATACCTCAATTACAGGGGCGGAAAACTGGCATTTGTGTGGGTTACCATTAAAAAGAAATCTTTATCGAACGCAATCGGGGTACAGTCCCAATGAGTCTTGTTCTGTGTCGGTCACGTTGTCATGGCAGCAGCGGAAGGTGCTGCATGCTCGTATGCTACCTTAAAATACCTTAATTCCATAAAAAAGAAGAAAGGGGTAAGCCAAATAGTAAAAGTACATAACCCGTGCCCTTAACCCACACGCTGCTGGTCAGCGACGCGGCCCGGCTGCCAACCGGTTTGCCAGCATTTGGGTTAGTATTATAGACCTTGCTGACACGATGTGCCGGCGGCTTCACTTGATTTACTCTTCACCAAGGCTTATACCGCCATTCATTCTGATACTTGCAATGCCACTGTAAGCGGGCGTGCAAAGCATGTTCTACACGCGGGCGGCACGTCCGATGGGCGGCAAGTGGACCACGGAGGGCACACGAGATATTATATCAGTTTGTTAGTAGAAGCGACGACGAGTTTGCAAAACAATGGACATTTGGGCTGGTCACTAACTCCTCCACCAATACGCACTGGAGCAGCGTAGTGGTGTATGCTCTAGGCCTCCTCAATGATAAGATACATTAATGTATTGAAGTTAAGACTGCTGGTAGAGGCTATTGAGCTTTTGTCATAAATTTTGTATAATTTACCAGGGATAGTACGTACCACCGCTCGTATGGTACTTGCTTCTCCCTTGTTCTCCCGCGGTACCTACTTGGAATTGCCTGTCCACTCAAAACATATTTATTAGGAGTGATCACAGTTTAATTTAGCTTTAAAGTAAAATTTATATGTATAACACGGGTTTTTTCCGCCGCCATTCAACAATAAACCTTAATGATATAGGGGCAGACAGCTGGCATTTTTGTGGGTTGTCATTTAAAACGAAATAATCTAACACAGCCTTTGACAACGTTTTCCAGTAACCTAATCAAGTCTTTGATTGGTTTTGGGTTAGGATAGGCTAATTAAGTAATTACTTAATACCTGCCAAGACTATGCACTTTTTGAACCGGTCATCTCAGTCTTTGTGCTTAATAAAAAGACGTAGGTAGGTACCTACTTTTAGCTTCTTTTATATTTTAAACGAACCATCTAAAAACGTACCTTCTCTAAATTCACAGTGGAAAAATCTGACACTAAAATACTCAAAGAATTCTAAGAATAAGTTCCTAAGTAATAGTAAATGCAAACAGGGTAGCACAAGAATCTCCTTGGAAGTTTGTAGCCGCTTCTACCAAAAGGGATACATTATGTATTTGTTGAAGCATTTGCGTAGTTTGACTTTTGAAGTGTTTGTAAAAACTTAATTCGAAAAAACTTCACTTCATTCATTCCATAAGTGGTATTTATCTAATTCGACACTTTCTATTGAACGTTTTGAGTGTTTTGGTCGTGTAGTGGAACGCATAGTTTGCAATGTGTGCATGCGGAATGTGTCAAATTAATCAATCGATAATTTGTAACTTGAATAGGGCAACGAAAAATAGGGCTCCAGTTTTATCGGTTTTCCGGTCCGATCCTCCAAATGAATGCTTTGCTTGTTTTTTTTTCTGTATTTTTTTCCGGTCTGATCTGTAAGATGTGGCATCAAAATAGGAATCATACCGCATTTGTCTTCCGGAAGTACCCACGCGCCACGCAGTGTTTCAATATGAATTTTAAATAACAGTGTCGTGTATTGTAGAAAGAAACCTCGTCTCACGTTCCAATTTCAAAGATAGGTTATTCGAAGCGAAGCAGTACATACTGGGATTTTACTTTAAAATAAAATAAAAACATTGTAAGTAGTGTTAGCACATACTGGCAACCAACACAAAATATAATAATAATCAATTAGATTCCTATGGGAATTTTATTAAGTTAAAAAAACTGAAAATTTTCAGTGCATTTATATACCTACTCACCGAATAAAAATAATTTATATCAGCAAGTATAAACACTAAAAGTATGTTATATTTAAATCGCTAATCGTCGAAGCACTATTTTCTTTTCCTCCACCACACAACTTTCACATTTACTTCACTGACACTAGTTCCGTTTATAAATGTTTGTTATATTTATTAAATTTAAAAATTTCAACAATATTTTAACACGATTTAAATGTTGTTTTGTTATAATCAACAATATAATGGGAATTAAAAGACACGATTAAATATTTTTTCAACGGAAGGAAGCCATCTTGTTTGAACCGCGCGCGTTTACGTCTCAACTTCTCAAGTCGACTGGCTGTTCCGAACTCAGACGCGTGCACAAGACAGAGATAAAAAACACTATTCCTTGGAGTTAAAGCGAAACAGCTACAGTCTGTCATGTAGCGGTAATTTTTTTCTCCTTTCGCGCGTCAACTTTCTAAAACACTACAAAATCGAAATGTTGTAGGTAGATATTATTTTAATATTACATATTGTAAATCAATACTATGTTACACCGCATTTTTTGGTCGAATATTATGATAAAAAATGTGGTATAAAATATTTATTTATCCAAATGTAAAGAAATACCTACGAATGTTTTTGAAATATAAAATCTGTAAAAATATTTTTGTGTTATATGCGAACTTAGTAGGTATACAAACGTATGTATAATGTTATAATAATATAGCACGTGTAAATGGAAGAGTAAATTCAACTTTGGTTCTCGTGGCTCGTTGGTCTAGGGGTATGATTCTCGCTTCGGGTGCGAGAGGTCCCGGGTTCAAATCCCGGACGAGCCCTGATACATTCATTTATCACAATATTTTTTATTAAAACATGTTAGGAATACATCACGTTTTTTTTTAAATTTATTTTTCTTTTTTATTAAAATTGATAATTGAGCATGATAGCGAGTAAATTTTATATTGTGATATTAGTATAATATGAACGTGTGGTCTTTTTGTAAAAAAAGTAAATTTAATGTTTTTGTTTTTTTTTCATTTAATTTTTACTTATTTAGTATTGCAGAGATGCCCATACATTTTGCTGTGAAGATCGACTTGAGAAAAAGTTAAGGATTTAAGATCGACAGCTTTATTTTTATGTATTTTTTTATTATCTATTATTAATAATTACACGTATTTATTTTTATGTTGTAATTTTTATAGGTAATTTATAAATTTTCGAAAATAAAATCTTGTACAATTTTTGCTTAACCTCTAAGATCGACCGTGAAACCTCTCGCGATCGACCGCGGTTTCTGCACCACTGTAGTATTGAATTCTTAGCGACATCTATAGGGCATACTAGTAGTTAGGAATGTTAAGAATTGGTTCAAACGTTTACACCTTGAACTTGAACAGTAGATGGCGTAATACATTATAATTAATTAATAAGCATATCATGTAGAAATAACAGCTAGAACCCATTTGTAATTAAAATACTTAAATAATAAAATAATAAGTTTTCAAAACTTTATTACAAAAATATTTTTGACACTCGTTATAATTTCTCCCTTACTTTTATGGCGCCTCTACACGATAGCCAACATGTTAGCCAATGTTGTGGCGAAGATGATTGCCAAGAGATTGTGACGGCGTCCACACGTTGGAAGGTCGATCAGTCTGCGTCGGTTCGGGCCAATGTGCGGACGATATTAATATTTTCTTAAAATGAATATTGAGGTTCTAACGGCTGCTGCGGTTTAATTATTCTCAGCATACAATACAATAAAAATGTGTATAAAAATTATTATACACATTTATTTCATTATAATACACATTATTATACATCTATATTACTCATAGTTGCCATATTGTAGACATAATTTAGATATCGACGTGTGAATAAAGTGCGTGCGCTCAGCGTGGGCGCTCGTTTCTAACTGAAATCGTGGCCAACGTGTGGACGCTGCGCCGATAACTGTGCCACAATCACGCCACAACCCTTTGATCCGCGTTGAAAAACCGACACCTCACGGATCTTGCGCGAAGTTGTGGGCCAACGGCCCAATACCTACCAAAGTAATCACAAACACCCCTTCTACACGATGGCCATTACCTATTAGCCATAACCTTCGCCAACATGTTGGCTAACGTGTAGAGGCGACATTACAAAATTAACAAACAAAACACTTCAACTTCAATGTCAACTTCACAGCTGTCCCTTTTACAATACGACCAAATTAAGTAGACAGTGACATACTCCCGTTATTTCAAGCAATTCCATAGAACTGAATGAAGTTTTAAAGATCTACAGTAATTAACCGGGTTACTGTAAAAAAGTCAACAAGAAATGCCAAATGCCAGCGACAGGTGTGATGTTTGCCGTATTTATCAAAAGTTGTTGGAAAACTTTTAAGCTAGTAATTTTAATTTGTTCAGAAAAGTTCAATGTACATTTTGTTGTGTCCAAACAAAGACCTAGGTTTTTAAAGATATTCCAAAGCTTGATTTAGAGAACTTAAACATGTATTATATCTAATAAACGGTGGTTTTTCGGACTTGTGTTGAACTTTACTTGAAAAAATGTCGGCTACGAGCAGCCAAACCCAAAGCCCTCCTGCAGTTGCTTCTATAAGCGATGTGAGTGCATTATTTCAAACAGCGAAAAAGTACGAGGAATTAAATGTTATCGGAACAGGTATGTATTATTTAAAGCGAAAAAATATAACCTTTAAACCATGTGCCGGTTATTGCAATAATTTAGATGTAGACACGACTAAATATTGTAATAACCGGCACATGCCAATGTATTAAAATTTAAAATAAATATACGATAAAAAAAAGCATTTAGCGTAATTGTCGAAATTACTCTGAAAGGTGCTAATTTGATGTTGATTCAGTTGGTGTGAGAGCGAAACAAATTTATACAGCTTTATAAGGCTTAATTACTCTTTCTTATACGAAAACATGATTTTGAAAATCCAATGTAAGTACCCACTCTCTTAGTCAAGAGCTGAATACTTCAATGTACTATGGTTAGATACATATTCTCAGACTGATTCAACTTTGTAGTTTGAATTCAGTGCTGTACCCACAGACAGAAGAATTATGTTTATAAATAACCTGTGCCCAGCAGTGGGACAGTGACATGATGATGATGATGAAGGATGATTTCTCCTGTAGACATTCACACCGTTACATACAATACAACTTGCCTTGCATCACTTATAATTTTATCAATGTAAAATCCATTATAAATGATTCCAGGAGCATATGGCACGGTATACAAAGCCAGAGACCTTCACAACGGGGGCCAGATTGTGGCTATGAAGAAAGTGAAGGTAGCCCTCACAGAGGATGGCATTCCGCTATCTACGCTGAGAGAAATAGCGCTCCTGAGACAACTGGAGGCGTATCGACATCCCAATATCGTTAGGTAATTATTAATGTTGCTTATTTGAATTTTGACTTGGACATTATAAAGTCATGTTAACCCTGAATCATGCTATTAAAGTTTAATACCTACTCGCATATACAGGGTGTCCCGTAACGAATGGATAATACAGAACCTACGTGTAGAGGGCATCATGCCGTTCAGATGAATAAATATTATGTTCAGTAAAAGTCCTTCCGTTTCCGAGATATTCGACATTTTCAACATTTTCAAAATTGTTCCACTCTTCGCCATTCTTTTTGGCGCCAGGACTACAAATGAAGACATTTTTTGTATCTGTTTTTTGTATAGTACTCCTGGATAGATGTGCTATCGAATGTCATCAATTATTTTTATAACAAAAGCACAGATTCTTTTTAAATTAAGATTTAACACCAATTTAACGTTTTTTCATATTCCATTCCTGGCTTTTACTCTGCCGTGGTTCAAAAAAAATGTAAGGTGGCTTGAATGCCAAATTAAAAAAAAACTAGCCCATTTCACCCAGATTCGTTAGTTCCAATTTTTGCCATTTCAGAGATAAGTTGGGCGCACTGTAGCAATAATCCACCACTGCACACATATGCCAATATGCAACTGATCCTAATTACTACACCATAAACCACCTCACTCCCTCTTCCCAGACTGCTAGACGTGTGCCACGGCGGGCAGAGCGCGGAGCGGGAGCAGCTGGTGTTATTCCTGGTGTTTGAGCACGTGGAGCAAGACCTGGAGTCGTACCTCAAGCGGGCGCCCGGGCCACTGGCCGAGCAGAGGATACGGGTGAGCAGTTGGTTGGTTACAGATATGTGGGTCATATGGCCTGGGATACCAAAATTCAGACTTAGCAAAACTGGTGGCTCTTTCATGCGTAACTGCATTAAAATTTATAATAAAGTTCCGATACAATTGACAGAAATGCCGTACTGTAAACTTAAAACTCATGTCAAAAGCATTCTTATGACAAAAGGTAATTACAAACTTGATGAATATTTTAATGATAAATCAGCTTGGACATGAGTTTCGTATTTTAGCCGTAATTAGGAGTAAGTGCAACTGTAACTGTGAGTGGAGAAAGAGAAAAAAAAGACTCCTTGGGAGTTTCTTGCCGCTTCTTCTTCCAAGACCACTCACCGTAGGGATTTGTTGAAGCGATGGCGTAACTTGACGTTCGATAAGAGTTTGTAAAAACCTACATCGAAGAAAAAATTTTTGAATTTGAATTTAAATTTGATATTGGAACCCGTACTTGAGTTGCTGGGATGTGGAGTTGTCACTCTGCACTTAAAAGAACTTTATTCCCTGCGCTCACAGTTCAACTCAGCTTGAAAGTAAAATTTACTTACGGCATTTTAAAACCTCGCAATAATTTCGTGTAATTAACAAGAAACAACACCACATTAGCGCATTAATTACTGCGTTAAGACGCCAGGTGTAGTCGTAGAATAACGCTATCAATGTGTTTAACTATATGTAGTACGAGGGGCGGCTGATAAGTCCGCGGCCTGAAGTACTTAATGAAAGAAAAGTTCGGTTATATAATTTTTATTTTTCAATATAGTCACCCTCAAGTGAAATGCATTCTTCACATCTTGCATAATATATAATGCTTTTAAACCGTTGAAAAAAAATCATTTGTCTGTCTCACTATCGTCGGAAAATCTTCGGCCCCTGAACTCCTTTTTTAATTTTGAAAAAAGAAAAAAGTCGCTAGGTGTCAGATCTGGATTATAGGGTGGGTGGTCGATTTCTGAAAATCCTGTGTTTTTAAGGGCCTGGCGTGCAACCCGAGCGGTGTGAACTGGCGCATTGTCTTGCAAAAACAGCACACCGCGCGCCAACTTTCCTCGTATATTCTGCATTAGAGCCTCCGGTGATTGAGCCAGTAAATTAGCATAGTACTGACCATTCATTCTAGTTTCTTTAGGTAAATAGACAATCAATAAAATTCCCTCGCTATCCTAAAATATGGTCGGCATGATCAGAGACGCCGACTTTTCCACTTTGAATTTCTTCGGCGCTCTTTCTCCTTTTTTATTCATTCATTCCACTCTTGTTTCGATACTGGATCATACTGACGTATTGATGTTTAGACAACGGTTACTATTTGGTGAAAAATTGCATCCAAATTGTCCTTGGCCAATTCTAAAATCTTGTTACAAGTCGCAAGTCGCCGCTGCTTGTCGAGTGGTGTGAGCGTTCGCGGTACCTAAAGTTCACAATTTTTTTTCATATGAAAATATTGATGTAAACTTTCTGCGATTTTTTTTAATGACCTGTAACTCCTCTACTATTTGCTACAATTTAATTCTTCGATCGTCTAGTACAAATTTCTCTACTTTTTGAAAATTTTCTGCAGTCACTGCCGTTACAGGTCGACCCGGTCGGGGGTCGTCTTCAGAGGGCTCTCAGCCCTGTTGAAATAAGCGAACCTACTTTTTGACCATCGTATATGAAGGTCCAGATTCTACAAGAACTGATGACATTTCTTAAAAAAATCCTTTCGGCGTATTTTCTTTCTTTGTGAGGAACTTAATCACAGCGCGATGCTCGAAATTATGCGACTTGTCAAGTTCAGTCGACATGGCGGTGTTTGTTGTTAGATAGATTAACTATTAATGATCACAACAAAAAAAATTATGGCTCTATATACTGCCAGAGAGTGCTGCTTCTAGTGATATTAGTAATGCGGTGATTAGTAATCGCTAAGTACCTTAGGCCGCGAAATTATCAGCCGCCCCTCGTAACATGACGCCACACATGACATTCACTTGGGGCCTCGGCCGCCCCCAGGCATGTCTCGCCTACAGGGAAAATCTCCCTGTGCCAAACATGTATAACCATGAACACTTACACATAATCTGTTAATTCCAGAGCATGTCCTACGACATCCTCTCCGGGGTGGACTTCCTGCACTCGCACCGGATAGTGCACCGCGACCTGAAGCCGCACAACCTGCTCGTGACGTCGGCCGGCCGCGTCAAGCTCGCCGACTTCGGGCTCGCCAAGACTTACGATACGGAGATGAAGTTGACCAGTGTGGTGAGTGCTCTGGTGTATTGTATGATTGGAGGAATAGAGTGAAGGGAGGTAGACTTCCTGCACTCGCACCGGATAGTGCACCGCGACCTGAAGCCGCACAACCTGCTCGTGACGTCGGCCGGCCGCGTCAAGCTCGCCGACTTCGGGCTCGCCAAGACTTACGATACGGAGATGAAGTTGACCAGTGTGGTGAGTGCTCTGGTGTATTGTATGATTGGAGGAATAGAGTGAAGGGAGGTAGACTTCCTGCACTCGCACCGGATAGTGCACCGCGACCTGAAGCCGCACAACCTGCTCGTGACGTCGGCCGGCCGCGTCAAGCTCGCCGACTTCGGGCTCGCCAAGACTTACGATACGGAGATGAAGTTGACCAGTGTGGTGAGTGCTCTGGTGTATTGTATGATTGGAGGAATAGAGTGAAGGGAGGTAGACTTCCTGCACTCGCACCGGATAGTGCACCGCGACCTGAAGCCGCACAACCTGCTCGTGACGTCGGCCGGCCGCGTCAAGCTCGCCGACTTCGGGCTCGCCAAGACTTACGATACGGAGATGAAGTTGACCAGTGTGGTGAGTGCTCTGGTGTATTGTATGATTGGAGGAATAGAGTGAAGGGAGGTAGACTTCCTGCACTCGCACCGGATAGTGCACCGCGACCTGAAGCCGCACAACCTGCTCGTGACGTCGGCCGGCCGCGTCAAGCTCGCCGACTTCGGGCTCGCCAAGACTTACGATACGGAGATGAAGTTGACCAGTGTGGTGAGTGGTTTTACTGAGTTTAGAGGGTAGTTTGGAGGTAAGCGTCTTTATTATTGAGGGTAGGAATGTATATTTGTGATCGAATTGGAATAAAACTCTTACTAACAAATAGTAATAGGACTTACGTAACTAATTTCATCATTGACAAGTACAAATGACTCAAAAACTGCTCGCCAGATATCGCTTAAATTCATATTGACCACAGGACAAGGACAGCCTTTAAATTGTACAAAGTTATAAGATAACACACAAAAAATACTGTTGAATTGAAAACCTCCTGCTTTTGTTGAAGTCGGTTTTAACCTCTTTTAAGAGGACCTTTGTGGATAATATAGCAACTGTTAAACATTTTTTAAAATAATACTAAATGTTCATTATGGATTTTTTTCTATTTACAAGCAATTTGGAGCAGACACATCCAGGTATTTACGTTAATAAGTTGTATATAGTATGTCTATTTAAGTATAATACATCACTACATAGTATAAAACAAAGTCGCTATTTTTGTCTGTCTGTTTGTCTGTATGCTTAAATCTTTAAAATTACGCAACGGATTTTGATGCGGTTTTTTGTAATAGGTAGAGTGATTCAAGAGGAAGGTTTTTATGTATAATACATGCATATATTCCCACGAGAACGGGATCCACGCGGGTGAAACCGCGGGCGGGCCGCTAGTATTACTATACCGCTCTTGCCAAACAACTAACAACGGCCTTATTGACCTCATTCTGAGAGGACATTTGTGGTCAATAGTGGGTTGAGATGTATTTTCGAAAATTATAGCTGTGTACAGGATTCAAGCCTCAGGCGACCTTGTTTAGGACTTCAATATTCGAATACTAATCATACATTGGTACAGATATAAAGCTGTATTCATTGTGCGTTCGAGCAACGCACACACAGACACCATTCACGGACACGGAGCCTTGTTCAATAGTGGTTCAACCTGGTTCTATAATTGGTGTCCGTGAACGGTGTCTGTGTGTTCATATTAAAAATTCATTAATGTCAGTTAACTTTCCTCCATTAATAATTTTTCACTGGACGTCATCTAGATGGCGCTGAAATGCTACATGCCTTACATCATTTTGCAACAGTCGCTGCTTTTCATGAATACTCGCACAAAACAAAATTTTGAAAATAACAGTTTATAACACAGCCAATTCCAAAATAGTGCTTATTTCATGCTCAGTAAGACTCACATTCATAACGGCAAAACCGGCGTAATGGCGCGCAAAAATGTTGTTTTGTGATTGGTTGATTTATCACGCCATATTTGTGCAACAATCTATGTTCGCCAGTTGCTATTATTGTTTTCGCGAGAGCACATGAAACTTTCTAGAATATTATCTTATTTCCAAATAATCGAGTGTTAAAAGTGTTAATTTAGGCAATATTTTCTACAATATTGATTTATTTTGAGTTGCTTGAATATTGAAGATAAAATTGTGTCTATTTTCGATCATAATATTTTTAATAAAAAGTGCTGCATTTCATGCTATTTTGATTTATGTTCCTATTCATGATAATATACTAAAACTCATTTTGTAACAAGTCGAATGACGTGCAGTTTTTAATTATTAATTATGGTACTTGATGACAAAAACCAAAATATTTCGATTTTGATTAAACTTTGATTAATGCCCTTTCAATGTATATATTTTATTTTTCTATTGATATTAAAAATTAAAAAAACCCCCGACACAAACATTTAAAAAGTAAAAAATAATATCTCTAAAAATAATACGTCGCGTTGGGGGACCGCTCCTAACTACTCATTATCTACGATTTTTTTCATAAGTATCACATGCCTATTTACCCAAGACTTATCATATTTTATCAATATTTTTTTGTGTTAAAGTTAGAAGTAAATGGAGCGGTCCCCCAACGCAACGTATTATTTTTAGAGATATTATTTTTTACTTTTTAAATGTTTGTGTCGGGGGTTTTTTTAATTTTTAATTTAATTTTTATTTTATACTTTTTATAGGTAAGAATATTCTCGATTAAGTCATAAATATTCTCTTACTGTGCCCTTTCATTTGAGACCCCACACGAGTATATTTGCATACATTCGGCTATTCTTCCCCGCTTTTACCCCCCATAACTTTTAAACGGCTCAACCGATTTTCATAAAACATATTTTAAAATATGCGCCCGTAAGTTCCCTTTAATACAAAAAAAAACTAAATTGAAATCGCTTCATCCGTTTGGGAGCTATGATGCCACAAAAAGACAGAATGAAAATTCTTCCCCCCTTTCAGCCCCAATAACTTTTAAACGGCTCAACCGATTTTCATCAAACATATCTAAAAATACGCGCCCGTAATTCCCCTTTAATACAAAGAAAACTAAATTGAAATCGCTTCATCCGTTCGGGAGCTATGATGCCACAAAGAGACAGAATGAAAATTCTTCCCCCCTTTCAGCCCCAATAACTTTTAAACGGCTCAACCGATTTTCATCAAACATATCTAAAAACACGCGCCCGTAAGTCCCCTTTAATACAAAGAAAATTAAATTGAAATCGCTTCATCCGTTCGGGAGCTATGATGCCACAGACAGACAGACAGACACACAGACACACACACACACAGACACGTCAAACTTATAACACCCCTCTTTTTGCGTCGGGGGTTAAAAATACATGAAAAGATAAGAGAATTAATATTTTGTTTAATTTTTAAATGGCTGCCCTGTAAAATGTGTGTTTTTTGGATTGTGTGGTTATTCGTGTAAACCAGCGAGTTCATTTCCTTCAAACTGTTAGATTAGACCGATTTACCAAAACACAGCTAAATCTACCGCAAAGAAACAGGTTATCGAATGTGAACACCGTATTGAAATCTGTGCATTCGTTTGAGAGCTACATAGTTACATAATCATAACACCTTTCTTTTGGCATGGGGGATTAATGAGTATAATAGCCTATTGTGACGGAAGTTCATAAGAAATATACGGTGTTCCCTTGAGAGCTGCAATGCCATGAGACAGACACATATACACAGGCGCACAGGTCAAATTTAAGCTCTCTTTTTGCATGGCGGGTTAATGAGTGTACCTCTTATTAAGACGGAATATACCTTATTGAGTTTACCCTATTTAGACAGAATTTCCTGATAACGACCCATAAATGGCGCAATGGTTAACACGCCGATCGCTGTTCCGAGGATTCCCAGCGAGGCGGCAATTTGAATGATGAGTTTAAATTTCCGTTCTCGGTCTGGGTGTGTGTCCTTGTCTTTTGTGTTGTCCAAGGCACCCACGACTACAGGTGTTCGCAACGGCTATATATTGAAAACGCGATATAACGTTACGCTACTTTTATAACGCCTATTATTTTTTACGCTATAATATATTCGTTCGCTTCGTAGAACGACGCGTTTTGATTTAATCGTTGTAGAGGACGCCTAATAAAGAGACGTCTTTGGCGACAGATAACAAATTATTTTATTGTGTGCTTGTTATTTAAGGATATTTAAGGACACATTAAAAAAATTTAACTCATTTTCAGCACATTACTACTGTGTGAGCGAATTAATTGCATTTTAAATAGGTACATACTTAATTAAAAATTCATTGAACTTTCCTTCGTACTTTTTGCAGGCTTAGGTAGTCTCCGACTGAAATTTTTATTTGCGATAAAATGTATTGAATGTTTATGATAATTCAACAACATAAATATATTATACTTTTAGTTTAATGAGCAAGTTGTTAGGTGTACTTAAAATTTTATTGATTCTATTTACAACAATAGTAATTTCGTCGATCTGACCATTATTTATTTAAAACTTTAATTAAAATATATTACTAAAGAAATAATAATAAAACTAACATTTATTTACAAATATTCTCGTAAATATCACAAACACACGGTAAACTATCAATACGCGTCCTACGAGGTCAAGCGAGATAATCGCACTGATTTTTAATTTTATTCAAACAGAAAATATAACGCAAAAATAGCGCTTCAACGTTATGGCGGCTGTACACATTGGGCCAGGTATTGGGCCAGCAGCTGGGCCAAGATAGTGTGTCTCTGTTTACATATTGGTGTATTAACCATTCTGCGTTGGCTCTTTAATAAAGATGGACGTGGAATCTGTTACAGCCGCAGCAATTTATTTGTACACTACTTTTAAATATTTTCTTGAAGTGCACCAAAGTAAAGTAATTAAGAAGAAATGGCGCAAAAGAAGATGGTGGATGTTGACTATTCATCAGAATAGAACCAGGTACCTAATTGCTAGTTTTTTTTAATTCATTTTTATATGTATTTTGTATAAAGGTATTTCAATTATTACTGTTTAGTGGAGTGCCGTAAAACATAAAAATAGTCAAACCTCGGAATCCAGGGACTAATGAATCTTCATAAAAACTGTAGGACTGTACCTATTCCAAAATGCACAAATAAAAAAGTTAAAAAAATAATTACCCGTTTTTTTAATCTTTGTTGATATGTTTGTTACCCCATAACTACTTGTTGGGTAAACCGATTTTAATGATTTTATATTTGCTTGAAAGCTGGTGCTTTTGTTGTAGTCCTATATAAATTTGAGCGACATCTGACCAGTAGTGTTTCAATTATCCTTAATAATTTTTATGTATGTATGTTACCTCATATCTTACTACTTAAGAGTTCCGATTTTGATAATTCTTTTTTTAATAGAAAGTTGGGGCTTTAGGTTAGGTCCTGTAAAATTTGAGTTCCGTCAGACGAATAGTTTTTGAGTTACTCTTAATAATATGTATTTAAATTATGGTCGTTTCCTCATAATTTTCTACTGGGTATTCCAATTGTGATGATTGTTTTTTTAAGAGTAACTCAAAAACTACTCGTTTGACGCAACTCAACTTTTTACGGGACCTAACCTAAAGCTCCAGCTTTCGATTAAAAAAAGAATAATAAAAATTGAAAGTCTAAACAGTAAGATATGAGGTAACATACATACATAAAAATTATTAACGATAATTCAAAAACTACTGGTCAGGTGCCGCTCCTATGAGACCACAATGCAAGTACCAGTTTTAAAATAAAAAAAAATCATAAAAATCTCAACACTTAGTAAAAAGCATTAGAAAAAAACCATAAATACACACTACTAAACATCCTTACACATTATTCAAGTTAATTCAAAACTACTCGTCAGATGTCGCTCAAATTTATATGGGTCTACACCAAAAGCACAAGCTTTCAAGGAAATAAAGAATCATCAAAATCGGTTTCCCCAACACGTTATGGAGTAACAAACATACCAACAAAGATAAAAAAAGATCGGGTAATTTTTTTTTTACTTTTTTATTTCTGCATTTTGAAATACAGTCCAACAGTTTTTATGAAGATTTATTCATAGTCCCTGGATTCCGAAGTTTAAAGCTAACGGCAATCCACTAGTTCTGTCTAATAAATACAATAGGAACATAATGATACTAACTTTATATTCATATTACAATTCTATATTTTAGGGCGACCATGAACCAACAGCTTGCCGAGCTTCTTGCAGAACCATCCGGGGAGTTCGATAATTTTGTCCGTATGTCGTACACTGATTTCGAGTACCTCGTTCAAAAAATTTCTCCAATGGTTTCTAAGCAAGACACTACATGGAGGGAAGCTATACCAACAAAAATACGACTTGCACTGACGTTGAGATTTTTAGCTAGTGGAGACGATTACAGGAGTTTACATTATCTTTTCAAAATTTCAAGTTCAATTATCTCACGTATAATCATTGAAGTCTGTCTGGCACTCAATCATGTTTTGAAGGATATGATTAAGGTAAGTAAAACTTTATTCAAATCAATCTATTTATTATTACTTCCATAAGAAATAAACAATAAACAAACAAATTGGTTTCATGTTTTTGTGTTTTTATGCATCTTTATAGGCTAGATATATTAAATTTTGAGTCTCTGTTGACCCAGATTGTAAATCATTGTATATTTCATGAGATTCCGGTACATGAATTTCAATAGGTTGTTCTGGAGAAGGTGATTGTTGAACTTGGACAGGTGAAGACTGTGAAACTACTTCATTAGAGATTATCCGAATGCGTTGAGTTTGTGGTTTATTAAGAACAAAGTATGCTGAATGGGGGTCGTACGGAGATTGATTAGGATGAGTGGCATACGTTGATGGGATAGACTGTGCTGAATGTGGTGGGTTGTGTGGAGATCGATCAGGACTAGTGATATAAGTTGAAGGGAAGGAGTGTGGAGTATGTGGTCTGTTGTGAAGAGATAGATTAGGAATAGTGGCATATGTTGAAGGGATAGAATGTGCTGAATGTGGTCGGTTGTGTGGAGATAGATTAGGAGTAGTAACTGCTGAAGGCATTGGTTGTGCTGAGTGAGGTCGGTTGTATGGTGAAGAAGATGAGCGTGACCATTCAGATTGGTAAGAACTTTGGGAGGAGCATGGACGATTGATATAAACGTAAGAATTAGAATTTTGGTTATTGCGACGTCTGTTCATCAACATGCTATCAATTTCTAGCATAATTTCTTCTCTTTCATTTTCTGGAAATTTTCTTAATTTTGCAGCCAGAAGTTTAGCATATAAGTCACAATCATCATCATGCCTTGTTTTATTTTCAAGCACTCTGTTTAATGTACCAAAAGCGTTTGTCATCTCTCTACTAGCCTCTGATAATTCTGGTGGGTGTTTTGAACGGCGCCTTAAAACTGAAGCTGTGACTTTTGATTTAGTAGTCGTATTAGTGTTGCTACTTTCAATAAGTGAACTATTTGAGTCGTTTCGTTCGTTTGCAGTTGTTTCGTTATCTCGTGACGATAATGAATCCTGCAGCAAAAAAAGTGAGTTAAGTTATTTTTTTCTTTCAGATGCCTGAAACTGCGGACGAATGGATTACTGTTTCTAAAGGATTCAGCTTCCCACATTGTCTTGGCGCCATAGACGGGAAGCACATAACTATACAATCACCTTGCCATTCGGGAACTGAATTTTTCAACTATAAAGGAAACTTCAGCATTGTTTTACTAGCACTAGTAGATAGTAATTATTGTTTTATGTTTGCCGACGTAGGTTCCCAAGGACGTATTAGTGATGGAGGGGTTTTCAATCAAAGTATTTTATGTCAAAAACTATCGTCTAATAATTTGAATCTACCCCCTCCCGATCTACTTCCGAATAGTGATATTAATACGCCTTATGTATTTTTAGGCGATGGTGCATTTGCGCTTAGTGTCCATTTGATGAAACCGTTTCCCGGTCATCATGCACTGGGCTCTCCAGAACGAATATTCAATCAACAATTATCACGTTCTCGAGTAAAAGTAGAAAATACTTTTGGAATACTCTCCGCTAGATTCAGAATCTTTAATAAACCCATACCCTTGGAACCTATCAAAGCTTCCATTGTTACAATGTCATGTCTTTATTTACACAATTTTTTGAGAAAAAGTACTGCTTCTCAGAAAATTTATTCACCTCCAGGTTCATTCGACGTTTATGAAAATGGAGATTTGGTGCAGTCAGGTTCGTGGAGAAATAATATAAATAATCCTTTTACGCCGCTTTTCAATATACCACGAAGGCCGTCGCGTACTGCGACACAAATAAGACTTGATTTTATGAATTACTTTTCTACAATGTAAAATGAAAATAAAAACATAAAATTACCATCACTTCATTTTCCTCGGTGTTTATCATGCTACAACATTCATATACATCCTTTAAAAAAGCTTCAAGCGGCTCGTAAAACGGCCAAATAGGATTATAAACTTCATCTTCACCCATTCCTGATTTTATTGATTGTATTCTCTTTTTGTAATGGTTTCTAAATGTTGTCATTAGTGATTCCTTTTTCTTTTTTAATTCAATTACCGGAATATTTATGGTATCTGCTATACCCTGCCAAGCATCATTAACCTGAAATAAAATTATAAAAAATTGAGTATTTTTAATTACTTAACCAAATACCTATAAGTCGCAACAAGATACGCTGGCCCCTGACGTTAAACTGACGTTCTATCCTGTCATTAAGTTTTGTATTAGTAATATTAAGTCCATGGTAATAATGGACTTAACATTATTTGACAACATTAGTGATAATGTACCTAAGACCTAAGTAGAAATCAAATGTACGTATAACTTCAGAGCCCAAAGTTACTTTATACGACATGGATCTTTGAACAATATTATATATTTAAACTAGCGGTCCGCCCGCGGTTTCACCCGCGTGGATCCCGTTCTCGTGGGAATATATGCATGTATTATACATAAAAACCTTCCTCTTGAATCACTCTACCTATTACAAAAAACCGCATCAAAATCCGTTGCGTAATTTTAAAGATTTAAGCATACAGACAAACAAACAGACAAACAGACACAAATAGCGACTTTATTTTATACTATGTAGTGATGCAATATTTAGTGCAAAAGCATTAACATACCTTAACTATACCTATTATACTCGTATATAAATAGTGAATGTTTTTACGTTTTTATTAACGACAAGATGTGACGTAATTTCCCGAACGCAGCCCATCCGAGTTGGATTCTACGAGTGACTTCTTTCTCGAAGTCACTCGTAGAATTTTCGTTTCTAGGGAATATGCATGGATCGGGATTAACGCGAGACAATCTCCTATGTACGAACGAAGTCGCGGGCACAACTAGTATTTAATAATACGGAGTATTTACGAGAAAGTTTCAATTCATAAATAAAGTACATTAATCATCATCATTCATTCATCATTTAACTACTTAGGTAGGTACGTCATAACTTACTTTGTTTTTGTTTTTATGTTGCCCATGCTTTGGGTTCCATATAATTGGTTCGTTTCGATATAATTCTATAAATTTTAAAACCTCAGTGTTAGTCCACGCCATCGTAATTCGGGAACAACAATTTCACTTGCGACAGTACTGTCTTTGCTGACGAATGACAACGAACTGAATAAGGCGCCAACGTGTGAACACCGTTGGCGGAGCGCGCCAAGATCCTTTGATTGGCGCACGAAAAACCGACAACTTTCGCTTGGCCGGCCAATGCCGGCGCCAACCACCAAGATACCGCCAAGTAGGCTTCTACACGTTGGCCCAACTGCTGGCCCAACCGCTGGCCCAATACCTTGGCCCAATGTGTACAGGGCCCTTTAGAATGAATATATAGCCGAACAAAAAATATATTCGTTAAATCAGTACTGGACATGTAACTGAATATAGTTCTTATGCGGTCATCTTAAAGCATAATTTGGTAGGTGACAAAAATATTATTACGGATGTTCCGTTGTTCCGTTCTCTTTCGTTCGAGTATTTCTGTTTCGCTCTCGCATAGAACATTCGTGATTTGAATCGTGCGATGTCGTTGTGAACGTGGCTATGGTTAATAATCGCTCAACGTTATAACTTATAACGCTTGCCAGCTATAATAAATAACCGGTTGAAAGATTATAAATAAATATTTGATTATTTTATCAGCTATCTAATATAACGAACACTTCTACCCACGACACAGGGAATCCTAGTGTGGGGCTTTGAGTGTGAAGCGTTGTTGTTGTTGTTATTATTTGGTGGTTTTCCCCAGGTGGTGACCCTCTGGTACCGTCCCCCGGAGGTGCTCCTAGGGGTATCGTACAACACGGCGGTGGACGTGTGGTCGAGCGCGTGCGTGCTGGCCCAGCTGCACACGCGCGCGCCGCTGCTGCCCGGCGCCAGCGACTCGGACCAGCTGCACTGCATCTTCAGGTGGGTGTCTGCTGGTGCTGGTGGTGGTGGTGTGAGTACCGGCCAGGGAAGAATAAGGGAAGTGTTGTATTGCAGGTAGTGACCAGTAGCGATATCTAAAGGTTGTGGGGAGGACGAGTACTACACTATGTCTTCAGGTGGGTGTCTGGTGACCTGTGGTACCGTCCGGTTGAGGTGCTGCTAAAAATTCATATTCGTATCTGAGGATATGCGTGATAGAAGAAAGATCCGGATCCAGATCCGTTATTTTTTTCGTGGATCTTTTGCGGATCTTTTACTTATTGTTAATTGATAGGATGAAATGCTATATGTAAGTGATTACGTAGAATAAAAAAATCGTTAAATTTCATTCCGAGTATTTTATAATATCTTGTAAATAAATGTTATAATACCTACGCAATGCAAGCCGAAACATGTCATGTCTGTCGTTGCGATGGGTGTATTCTAGTCTTGATTCTCGGATCGTCTTGGGCGAAAAAATAGCCAAATATATAATGACTCACTACTGCCCGTCGGTAAGACACCTTAAACGCCCAGTATATAAGTGTAACACCTGTATTGTGTTCCTCCGCAGACTAATCGGCCGGCCGCCCCGGCACGAGTGGCCGGACAACGTGGCCATCGTGGCGGACAGCTTCCCGGAGTACCCGGCGCGCGACCTGGCGCTCGTGCTGCCCCGGGTGCACCCGCTCGCGCTGGATCTTATCAAGGTATGGGTGTACACGCTCTGCACACACAGACAGACGCACGTACGTTCACACTGGCACGAGTGGCCGGACAACGTGGCCATCGTGGCGGACAGCTTCCCGGAGTACCCGGCGCGCGACCTGGCGCTCGTGCTGCCCCGGGTGCACCCGCTCGCGCTGGATCTTATCAAGGTATGGGTGTACACGCTCTGCACACACAGACAGACGCACGTACGTTCACACTGGCACGAGTGGCCGGACAACGTGGCCATCGTGGCGGACAGCTTCCCGGAGTACCCGGCGCGCGACCTGGCGCTCGTGCTGCCCCGGGTGCACCCGCTCGCGCTGGATCTTATCAAGGTATGGGTGTACACGCTCTGCACACACAGACAGACGCACGTACGTTCACACTGGCACGAGTGGCCGGACAACGTGGCCATCGTGGCGGACAGCTTCCCGGAGTACCCGGCGCGCGACCTGGCGCTCGTGCTGCCCCGGGTGCACCTGCTCGCGCTGGATCTTATCAAGGTATGGGTGTACACGCTCTACAGCTCTACACACACAGACAGACGCACGTACGTTCACACTGGCACGAGTGGCCGGACAACGTGGCCATCGTGGCGGACAGCTTCCCGGAGTACCCGGCGCGCGACCTATGGGTGTAGATGCAGGTTATGTACGAACACGCAGACATCACGTACGTAAACGCACACGTTGCGTACGTACACGTTCATGTTACGTACTACACGCTCTCACGTACACATTCGCACGTACGTTCACGCAGACATGCATGCTTGCACTCATACGCAGACATATACGTAAGTGACATTGAACCTACGTTTCACGGTGACAGTGATTTGATTTAATTTGATTTGATTTGACACTATACTGAAACAGAATCACGCTATCGAATATGTAAGTTCCGATTTTCGTACATACATACATTTCATACATGTACACGTATGCACGTAGATGTAAGCACACACACGTACGAATGTGCTCACTCGCATCCAATTCACACATATGCACGCACGCAAGTCTTTACATTCACGAGAAAATTTGTTAAAAAGGTTTCAATAAACATGTACTTCTTTAGTCACAAATTCTAGTTTAAAAGTGACTTATACACTTACCCTTCATTACGCTTACCCTTTTCACCCGATTTTAATAAAAAAAAAATCTTAACTTTAAACAGCTACTAGCAAACCCGGCGAACTCCGTTTCGCCACCAGATGGCTTCGTTTTTTGTAACATTTCGTTTGTGGATTAAAGAAATTTTAAGCTATTGCATAGCTTTTATCGCGGGCCTTGGGCGCGGGGACCGAATCCAAAAATTTCGTAACGAAAATTTATTACACCCTACACACAGACATAGTTACTATGTCTATGCACCCACACATCGATAAATACCAGAACTTTTAACTGAGTTAACTTTTACTTTATAACGGCTAAACCGATTTGGCTAATTTTAGTCTTGAAATATTCGTGGAAGTTCAGGGAAGGTTGCAGCGATGAGAAAATATGAAAAATTGCGAGCAAAATACTAAAAATGAAAATTTTAATTTCCCATACAAATCTTACCTGTCAAACATTTGATTTTCGCCCCGTCGGTTCGGTGTTTTAAGAATAATTACATGTAGATCTGGATTAAATAAGGCGTTGGAATCGACAACATGTATTCATAATAGTCGAATTATCGCGTATTTAGATTTAAAACATACAAAATAATAACATGACATAAAATAATGACACTATATTAATGACTTGAGGGTGATAGAGACAGTGCCATACAGGCAAGGCAAACTGTAAGGCACTGTCTCTGTCACCCACACGTCATTCACGCGCCAAAAGATCGTTGTAGGACTTAAATGTCAAATGTCAATTTTCTTTTTAAAAATAATTATTTTGTCAACTGAAATAGTTCTTATGCTTTTGTTCAGAATATTTAAATCTTCTTTGCACAAATTAATGCATTATCCGTTTCTAATAAAGATTAAAATGTCTTGCACCTATAATGTGACGTTATGATGTACGTATTCTTAACAATTAGGCTTACGTCATTATTATGCGTCTCTTTCAGTGATATTGCCTATGAACTTTGATGTAACTTTTGATAACTAGGCAACTAAATGAAAACTGGTACACCACTTTCTTGGCCCACTGTAAAACAGTGAATATCTGTACTCGTATAATTTGTGTACAAAGTGTTTTAAATATGAATAAACAAAGTGCATTTATTAATGAAGAAAGTCACGAAAAAATTGTGAAAGAAAATGAGTTATTACTCTATATACATTCATTTTATTATTATTATCACAAATGCAGTATTATTTTTTGTTTTGTTAATTTATATATAATGATATGCAATAGCTTTACCGCGGCAGTCTCCGAGTGCCACACGTCTTTTTTTTTTGTTTTATATTTGAAAAGGAATAAAATTTTGGTTTGAAGTACATGCTATGTATCAGAGATGGCGCTGTATGTGAAAAATGATTTTCGCTGTTTTCTTCCTTTTCTATTGAAATTTTCCCTGAATTTTGTTTGCTACAAACCTCACGGAGCCCGAGACCTTTCCAACGAATGCAAAACCGTGGAAATCGGTACGTGCGTTCTGGAGTTATAGCGTCAGGAAGGAAAACCCGACTTATTTTTATATTATACATAGATTACAAATACTCGTTCTACACATTCCAGCGCATGCTGGTGTTCGACCCGGCGAAGCGGCTCACGGCGCTGGACTGCCTGGAGCACCCCTACTTCACCGAGGAGCCGCTCAGCTAGTGCTAACAACTAACTGTACGTCTGTCCTGGTGCTGTCTGTCTGTAATCGAAGATGGTGTGGTGTTAGTGAGAGATATTCGAAGGAATTGCCTTTTAAATCCTGATCTCACAGGAATTGTGACATGAAAAGTAGCCTATGTGTTGCTTTATAACTACGCTATCTGTAAGTGAAAATCTCATAAAAATCGGTTCAGCCATTCCGTAGATTAGCCCGGAAACAGAAAGACAGGCAAACAAAAGTTTTAAATTGTTTATTTTGTTTTAGTATCGTGTGAATAACTATATAATAATGCACTTCAATAAACGGTTATGTACCTATTTCAAAATCGTACATAATATAAACTTAAATATAAACTTTCATATCGTATCATTTATTCCTTGCATACCATGCGGTGTTATTTGTGCATTTCCAAACTTTACCAGAGATTACAGATAGATAGGATGTTGGGATTGTGAATGTATCCGGGTACCATTCATTCATTCAGGGAATGAATGTCCAGTGAGCATGTTATAGAATGATTTCGAGAATTTTTGTATTCACTCACAGTGCAAAATGCATAAAATATATTTTTTGATGTTTGTTTTAAAAAGAAATGTCATTAAGTGTACTATTGTACAGAATTACTACTATCGGGAATCGAACTGGGAACTCGTGTTATTGCAACACCATCCACTGATAATAATCGGAAGTTAGGTTAAGGTATAATTTTAGGGTTCCGTAGTATGGTCGACTATGTTGTCCGAAAATATCACGAATTTTACGAAATGTAACTCTATCAGAATTAGTCATTTTCATAGTGGATTTTGATTATTTTAATGGGAATTGCGAGCGAAATTGAATTCATTGTAACAATTGTCAATGCATCTACTAAGAATACGTCGAAAAACTAAATGTCAAAACTATCATGTTGTCGGTATTTGTTGCAATTGAAAAACAACGTTCTTGTTGAAACACCCTATACAAAAGGGATCCTTATGTGTACTTTCGCCATGTCTGTCGGTGTATCTACGTGTTAGCTCTGTGGTCACGTCCGATATAGAATTCTTTTTAATGTTTACCCACACAAATACCAGCTTTCCGTTCCTGTGATTAAGGTTCATTGTAGATTGATAGTGGGACTTAATGCCTTAATTAATTTTTGCTTACAAGTTAAACTGTGAACGGAGATAATAAATTTGTTATAGCGAGGAGTGGCAATTTCATATTTTCGGCGATTCAAGTATTTTATAATTTTCTTTAGCGCACTCTATAAATTCTTGACAGATTTAAAAAGAAAAGTATTATAGCTAAGCTGGCTAAACTCATTAATTAGCTTACAAATACGGAACCCTATATTACGCGGCCTGACACGCACTTGGCCATTTTTGGTAGTAATTAAGGTTCTTATCAATGCATTTTTATTTTATAAGTTTTTTACTATATTTTGTAAGTTGTGATAGATGAGTATAATAAGTTGGATAAGGGGCGTGGTATCTTTACTTTGAATTAATTAAAAATCAATAAAAAAAGTAATTTTCAAAATTTTATTTGTTGATAAAATGTTGTAAGTTGGACTTAGCTGGATGTAATTTTTCTTGTTTAGAAATAAAATTGTTCTAATACAATAACATTAACAAATTGTATGATTACTAAACTAAAACGAAAATTATTTTAATTACTAATTTTGATTACAGAATAATTTTAAAACAATTAATAAAAAAAACAATAGTAAATAATAAAAAAAAATAATGATTGGTTTTCTGATTAATAAAATAAGTAATAATTACTAATTTCATGATAATTACTAACTTGAGTTACCAACTCATGGTCACTCACTAATTAGTTAAATGAGTTGAAAGTTGCATCACAAATCAATAACTTTTTCTTAACTATTACTAATTTTACAAGTTTTTTTTTAATAAATTGTTTATCAGGCAAGTAAATCGCTGCTATTAATATTGCGTTTTTATTTGAAGTTCTTTATGCAAAAAATAAATTCGGTCTGATCATATTTTATGAATCGCTAGTTTTTACGCAAATGAGGATTTTAAAGAAGAAAGTTAAAATCGTCTTGTTGGAGCGTTTTTCAGAAAGTTCAAATTTCAAGTGAATGAATGAATGATTATTTTATAACCACGCCCGCCATTGTGTGTTCCTAATTGCAAAGATTAAAAGTGAATGTTAATTATAAGTTATAATTTAAGTAATTAATGTTTTTGTAACACGGTCATGTTTTTATTATATTAAATTTGCAAATTGTATTTTTGTTTAATTTTGTATTAGCGGATTTTTATAGTCGCTAATAATGACGTAAAACAGATACAATTTGGAGATACTAAGGTGCTGAATAAATCGCCCTAACGACTAGTATGTAGGATCGGATGCCAATTACTGTTGTATTATAATATTAGTAGAATGTGAGCCAAATTAAATATTTTTTGTGTAACTGTCGTTTTATTTAAATACCTACAAGTTGAATTGAATTTTCCCATTTTTGCAAAAAAACAAAAGAGAAATATCATTGATTTACCTGGTTTAAAGTCAAGGGATTATATTAAAAAGGATAATTATAAGTTTTACACAAAAATAACCTACTTCAAGATCTAAAGGTAGAGATAACTCAAAAAATTCCGCGTCATAGGTATGTAGCTCAAATTCATATGGGACATGACAAGTACTTTCGAATAAAACAAGGATCATCAATATCGGTTCATCCAGTCGAAAATACTGAGGCAATAAACATACAAAATACAGTTGAATTGAGAACATCCTCATTTTTTGAGTTCGGTTAAAAAAGATACAGTCGAATTGAGAAGCTTATTTTGCATTTCCTAATAATATTGTGCTGTAGAATAACATTAACATCTAGTGAGTACCTATGACAGCTAATTGTTCTATTATGACAACAAATTGATATTCCCAAGCAATGAATCGACGAAAAACATCTATCCATCCGCCAGTGAGATCTTAGTTAATTGTTTAAAACTAAACAAAACAATTTACTGATTAATTGCAAATTACACAATAGCGGCCGGTCCCACGAGGTTATCTTATAGTTACCGGCTGATGTCATCGGATTGCCGAAGAATTTCTAAATATAATTTATAACCAACTAGAGAACCGCCCGCGCTTCGCTTCGGGACCCGTAGGTAACAGCCGCGTAGGTCTCGCTCCCGTAGGAATTTAGGCTAAAAAGTAGCCTACTACTCGCTCTCTTCACTCCACCCTGTCTGAGGTGTGTGGAGCCCTCGGGACAGTTAGTTCCCCTTTGGGGGTGTCTCTCGCGGCCCGTTAAAACGGGCCGGTCCTTGGGTTGGGCCCTAAGGCCCTTGGTTGTCCATCTGTGGTTAACCAATAGGTCAAGTCCGGTGAGTGGTGGCCTTTTTACAGGCCACAGAGTCTTAAACGGGATGGGGTTCATCTTCGCGCCGCCCAGGCGATCGAGGCCCTACCGGGTGAATCCCGTTAGTGGGAAGCCCAGCAGGAGCCGATCAGCGCCGGGCGACGACCTACGAAGCCCCAGTATCAGTCAGTGCTAGCCCCGTTCCGCGCAACCAGCAAGTCGCGCGGGAAGGCCCAGCGGTCCGGTGGACGGGTGTGGAGCGGCGCCAGGTCCTGCAGATGCGCGAACCGCGACGCGTGGACACGCCCGAACATGTTGCGTGCCAATCTCTCGATGAAGTCGTCCAGGCTCTCGACTCGAAGGTCCCTCTGGATGACGGCGTTCCTGACGTACCTCGGCGCACCAGTCAGCCGGCGCCTGAACCGCGCGCATCCTCTTGCGCTGCGGTTCGCTGGCGAGCGCGTACCACGCCGATGCCGCGTACGTGAGGCGGGATCTGATGTAGGTCTTGTAGACCCCGAGCTTCAGTCCGAGAGGGAGGCTCGAGGAGAGCACTGGTTTCTGCCATCGCGCTTCTGGAATTCGCGACGGCTTTCGTAACCTGTGGCTTCATCGAAAGTCTTCCGTCGATTTTGCCCCCAGGTATATGGCCTGTGGGGCCCATTGGATATCTTGTCCGTGAAGCTCCAGAGTAGGGTCCCGCCTGTTGAGGTATCCTCCTATGTTCACGGCCTGCGTCTTCCCGACATTCACCGACAGTCTCCACGCGGCGAGCCATTCAGGGAGGGCATCAAGCGCACGCTGCATCTTGACGATGGCGTGGGTTCTATTCAGCGACGTGGTGATGTACGCCACGTCATCGGCATACAGGGCAAGCGACGCCCCCCTGCCGCCGGGATGTCGTCGGTGTAGCAGACCGGGGACAGGCAACTCCCTTGCGGGACGCCGGCTGCGATCGGACGCTCGGTGGATTCGGCGTCTTCAACCACTACTCTGAAGCTTCTATTTTCGAGGAAACTGGAGATCACCTTAACGGCACTCCGGGGCGCCGACGACTGCGAGATCTTGTAGAGAAAGCCGTCGTGCCAAACACGGTCGAACGCCTTTTCCATGTCGAGGAATACTGCACACACACGTTCTGTCTTATTCAGAGCCGCGGTAACGGTGTGCAACACCCTCGACAGTGTAGCCGTGCTGTTCAGCGGCATCAAAAAGTAGCCTTCCACTTCTATTGGCAGCTAGGCTATTCCACCCCGGATGCTTGCAGTTCCAGTCGCCCGCGCCCACCACCGGTGTCGGCGAGTCCAGCAACTTGCGGACATCAGCCAACAGGATAGTGCCAGCGGGCGGGCGGTACACTGAATACAGCCGGAGCGGGGAGTTCTCGAGGCAGAGCTAAAGTAGCCTATTACATTTGCCTATGACTTAAGTAAATTACATGTAGTATTTGATAGCGTAAATCAGAACTTGCAAATGAATTTTAATAACGCCATCTATTAACAACTCCGAAAATAAATTTCTAGCAACTAACAAAACATCGATCTTCCCGTGGGAATGGGATGTTTTTCCGCGGTAAAAAGTAGCCTACGTCACTCTCCACCCTCCTAACTATCCCCACACACATAAACCTAACCATATAATAGCTTTGTTGCGACGTGAAAGCGTCACAAACAAACAAACAAACAAACAAACACACTTTCACATTTATAATATTAGTAAGGATTGCAAATGTTACTTCATATTCGGGGGTAGGTATGCAACTTTATACTGGGGGGATCTGACTTTATACTGGAGGGTACCTTTATAGTGGGTCTATTTTAAGTACCTACCTACTTAACTTCATACAAGGGAGGGGGGGGGGGGTATGTGACGTCCCACGGGGGCATGTCAAACTTTTCACTAGTCGATTGACTCTGACGCTGTACTATCGAGCTGTATCGAGTGGTAAGGTTTTAACTCTTGCATGACTCGGCGAGTTCCAGATATGCATTTGAGAAGCGATTCTTGCTTTCTTCTACTCGGTGGGTTGGCTGACAACGCATCCATGGGTATCTGGGTACGCAAGGGGGGGGCAGGAGTCCTGAATTCCTAATCCAGGGAGTACTTTATATCTTCTACGGGCTAAGGGGCTGGTTACCCGAAGCGAAGAGAGGGCGGGTTTACTAGTAAAAATATGCTGACAACCAATGAACCGCCCTCGCGCCGCTTCGGGACCCGTAGGTATCAGCCGCGTAGGTCCCGCTCCTGTAGGAATCTCGGGATAAAAAGTAGCCTGTGTGTTACTCTGGAACATAAGCTATAACACTGCCAAGTTCCATCCAAATCCCTCCAGTAGTTTTTTCAATCAATCAATCAATCAAGTTAATAAACAGGAATAACATAACCGTTAACCAGATATTAATTAACTTCACTAACAAACAAGTAACGGATAATCGTAATTTCATTTGTCGGTGTGTCTACAGTCAAGTAATAGACGCTACAGAACCGGACTGGAGTCATATTGGAATTATTGTATTAGATATGCAGTAGGTTCGAGTTAGTTCCTGATTGCCAGGTAAGTTAGAGTGACCAGCATTTCTGGTGTCGGAGAGACATGTCCTGTTTTTAGGTGGTTGCATAGTCAAGCTTACCGCTAGCGCAGTTAACCGGCGCGCGAGACAAGAACTTACAAGTCTCTTGTACCGTTTTATAGTGAAAAAGACCCGCGCGGATAAACCGCGCTACAAATGTACGTTACATATGTGCGGTTCATCGGTGCTGGTCTTTTTCACCCCTTACCCTTAGGGGTTCGGAATTATACTTACTAGCTCTTCAGTAGCTTCCTGAAGAAATGGGTAATTATTATAAAAACAAAAAACCCGACTGCTTACAAAAGAACTCAAAAGAAAAAAACAAGTGTCACATTATCAACATAAAATACTTCATGGTGCTGCATGCGGTGACAAACGTAGTACTTGTGATAAATTTTTTTTTACCAGTAGGTAACAGTATTGTTTGTCCCCGCCTGCAGCACCATGAAGTAGTTTATGTTGATATTGTGACACTTGTTTTTTTCTTTTGAGTTCTTTTGTAAGCAGTCGGGTTTTTTGTTTTTAAAATAATATTTTTATTTCAGACTTTTTAGTGTTTACACCGAAAAATTCTACTTTTTGGGATGGTTTTTGACAATTTGTGTTAAAACGTGTGCCTGAACGTTATATGATATATATATTTTTAAAAAGGTCTTTTCACGATCTTTAATTTGATACCCATATTGCTAAGATAACAAAAAAAAACTCAAGATTATCCCTTCTTTTTCTTCCACTTTCGGGCGCCATTTTGAAAATTCATATAGCCCTTGACACTTTCACAGTTCTGACGAATTCAACGATACCTCATATGTCTAAATCCGTTCAACCGTTTGGGCTGTGGGGCACCACAAATAAATGGACATACATACAAACATACATACAAACATACATACATACACTCGAAAAACATAACCCTCCTTCTGACGCAGTCGGGTAAAAATCAAGTGAGTTCGTTAAGTCAAATGACCAGCAGGTATCCATCGTACGTATTATTTAAATTGAAGTATGTAGGCGACTATCCCCTCCATACATCAATACTGCAGCAGCGTGGTGGAGTGTACATCCAGGCCTTCTCAGTGATGGGGAGAAAGAGGCAATACGTGCTCTGTAGCGCGTTATTAATTGGTTGAAGGTTTAGTTTTAGAAGCGTTTTGATAAACATTTCATATACATGCTTTAAAATCCATGTCACGAAATTTCAAATTCACTATTATTCCTTTTCATTGCTTGTTAGTTGTTATATTTAAATGCTGGTCATAGACTAAGTCTCGTTTCAAATTAAAACAATGTGCCTACCTTTTTAATTTTCAGGTCCTGGTTTCTGAAATTAAGAGATAGTAACCCTACTTTATCGTATATTTTTATTTATACCTATCTAGTTTTATCGTATCCTTTATTTAATATGGAGATGGCAATATTATTGTCCATGTCTAAGTAGGGTTTTTATGTACTTATATCTGACTAGTAAACCCGCCCTCGCAAAAATAAAGACCAAAGTATAAAAATAATCTCTGTAAATGTTGACTTAGGTATTATGTTATTCTGATGTCTAAGTTATATCTATTGCAAAGATATCTACTGCAAAGATTCATAAAAATCCATTCTGTAGTTTTGTTGCATAAACGTATCTAATATCTTTAAACGAGCAATTCTTGTATATTTATTTATTTATATATATATAATCACGATCTCGGAAACGGCTGCAAAGATTTTCATGAAAGTTACAGATTAGGGGGTTTTCGGCTCAAGGAATCGATTTATCAAGGTCCCAGGTTCGAGAAAAGCTTGGTTCCCGAGATAAAGAGATTTTAAAAACATCATACTGACGTCATCTATGAAACATTAGGATAACTTCTATGAGGTACTGTTTGTAACGTGTTGAACTGACGCCATCTATGAAACATTAGGATAACTTCTATGAGATACGGTTTGTTTGTTTCAGTAGTATGGAACTAGATGGCGCTCGAATATATTTTTGTTCGGCTATGAAGCGCTATTTTTGCGTTATACCTACCTATTTTCTGTTTGAATAAAATTAAAAATCAGTGCGATTATCTCGCTTGACCTCGCAGGACGCGTAGTGATAGTTTAACGTGCGTTTGTGATATTTACGAGAATATTTGTAAATAAATGTTAGTTTTGTTATTATCGATTTAATAATATATTTTAATAAAGTTTTAAATAAATAATGGTCAGATCGATGAAATTACTATTGTTGTAAATAGAATCAATAAAATTTTAAGTACGCCTAACAACTTGCTCATTAAACTAAAAGCATATTTATTTATGTTGTTTAATTATCATAAACATTCAATACATTTTATCGCAAATAAAAATTTCAGTCGGGGACTGCCTAAGCCTGCGAAAAGTACGAAGGAAAGTTCAATGAATTTATCTAATTAAGTATGTACCTATTTAAAATGCAATTAATTCGCTCACACAGTTAACTTCTATGAGGTACTGTTTGTAACGTGTTGAAATTTCAGTAGCATGAAACTAGATGGCGCTGTACAACTTTGTGAAACACGCTGTTGAGATCCTTTGGCCGTAACATAAGTAAAATGAATTTTGTGCTCAGTGAACAGTTGTATGATTTGACTCCTGAATAGATGGCGGAATTCCTCGTATTTCTTGCGATTCATACTAAATATAATTTTCAACCGAGCAAAGCTCGGTCAACCAGGTACTTTCAATTAAGTAAGTACTGTTAATTATTAATTAATCTTTTGACGCAATAAAATTAATCGATAACGTTATTTACGTCAGCTCGAAACTGTCGTTAAACTTGCGTTGATCGTTGAGTAAATGCACTAACCATTAACACAATAGCATCGGGTGTCCAATTGCTATTTATCGTATAATTTAGCGTTACTATGCTAATTATACCTACAGCCTATCGTGATGTGATATTACCAATGCCAATATTTGCAATGATATTACCAATTATGACGTGTAGAACAAAAAGCTGATAAGTAGGTAGGTAGGTATGATGTTTTCATGCAGTCCGAAGGCCTCTGACAAGGTTTAACGACTGTTATCTATCGTCTGTCGATAACTTAGGATCAACGACGTAAGCCATCGGGCTGTGAACTGAGTATTAGGTTTTTTTACGCAAAATAAGTCAACACACCGCGGCGCCGGATCGCTGTTCCGAGGGTCCTGGGTTCGATTCCCAGCGAGGCGTAAAGAGTGACGAGTTTAAATTTCCGTTCTTGGTGTGGGTGTGTCGTTGTGTTGTCCATGACACCCACGACACAGGGAATCCTAGTGTGGGGCAAGAGTGTGTAGCGTTATTAATTTATTACTTATTATTATTAAATGTTACATAATTAAGTATTCTGTATTTACGGATCAAATCAAAATGGCGCAAAATTCAGAAGACTTCGAATAACTAGAGCCTGATTCTAGGTTAAGAGTGCATCTGTGCAATATTGTGCATGTGCCTGTAAATAAATGATAGTTAATGGTAATTTATGATATCGGGAAACGAGAGGGGAGCTTGGGGAACGAGGGGAATGGTATATTAAACGGTTCCTCGTTTCAATTGACGGAATTACAACGCAAAACAATCACTAGAGCACGAGTGATACGTATTTTGTCCGTATGTTTGTACGGGCATAACTCAAAAATTACTGAATGTTTTTGCGCAAATGTGCTGCATGAGGCGAAACTTTAAAATGGTTCATATTTCACTTTAACAGGGTCTTTCATAGTGTCTCGAGTCTCGATTGAATAATTTGACTCATTTTGTATACGGAATGTGCCAAAATGTGTCCACAATCTATTTTTTGTGTACGAAATGTGCCCAAAAATATGTTGAACTAGTCAATTTTGTATACGGAATGTGTCAAACTACTCAATTGAGACGCCATTGAGGCATTTATAAATTAGCTGAATCAGGGCCCAGGCCACTTAAAATCCGAGATATAAATAATACCTATTTATTGCAGAGCTGTGCACGAGTTATACCTAGTCTAAGCCTTAGACTAAGGTATTTGTAGTTCTGTTATGGTGCGTACAGACTATGTAACAAAACATGTTATAAAACATAGTTAAATAACATGTTTTACAAATGTGGACGCTATGTGTTACAAAAACAAGTTATACAACATGTTATTAGTTTTTGCAACAATGTTATGTGCTATATTTTAAGAAATGACACGCATTGAATTGTTATATAACATTGTTATGCAACAATGTTGTTTTAATGTGTACGGTCTTGTTACATGTTTCATTGTTAGACAACAATGTTAGATAGTGTGGACGTGTTATAAAACAGAAGTTATATAACATGTTGCATAATCTGTACGCACCATTATAAATTTTAGGTATGTCAAATTACCTCTCACTATATCTACATAATCTACACAATATTTCAAAGTCAGTTTTTATAGACCTTGGCCTTATTGAACAGTATTTGAATTTAATTTTGGCTCATATTAAAAATCTACCTTTCTCCACATGCTTTTCTGCGTACCGGACATTATTCAGAACAGATTTTGCATACGTTATCGTTATCGCGGTAGTTAAAAAAAGGCGAAAAGAAATACCTACATTTTTTTATGGAATTAAGATAGCAAACGAGCATGCAGCACCACCTTCCGCTGCCGCCCATGACAACTGTGACCGACCCAGAACTAAACTCAATGAGTCTCGTTCTAATTCGGTCACAGATGCGTTGCTACCCCTGAGGACTGAGATGGTCGCCTCTAAAAAAGTGTAACCGGCTCTACATCTATCCGGAACACAATTGTTCTTAAAACAATAATTAAACGGTAGGAATGGTACTAAGCACCGTGGCGGGCGGTGGTACTTCCCCGGGTGAGCTCTAGGCCCTACCACCTAAAAAAGTAAGTAGTGGTACTCGTAAGTAGTGGGAAGTAGTGGTAGTGTATTTCCTAGTATAATAACTAACTATAATTTATTTTAATGAAATATACATTTAAAGTAATACAGTAGGTAATTTAAGTTTGTAATCCGAACTCTTACATTGTCCATAAGAGCGTGCAAATACATGTTTACTTTTATTGACTGGAAATGCATGTTTCCTCGCTACCGGTTCCGCTAAACTTATTATGCATATAAAAATGTAATTACTGTGTTATGTTCATACCAAAATCATTATTTACATACAGCATTCTTAGTATTTAGTAACTACAACCCGCTCTCTTCTCGCCTTAGGAAACAAATCCCTTAGTAGCTAAATTGTAAATTCAGAAATTGTTAAGCATGACTCTGAAATAACTTTTTGAAGTGATAACTTATTGGAGGGTAATCTTCGTAACGTAACGCGTTACGGTGCCAGTCTGCCTCGCTTCCCTTTCTCACGCAAACTGCACTAACTAGTGTCATCATACATTACGTTGCACTAGTTACTGTCTAACAGCCTTTACACTATGCGATTTTAGCACGCTAGCTCAGTTAGCGCTCTGCAAATTGTTTAATAGGCAGGCTTCTCCTCTCTCACTCTAACCCACAGCGCTAGCCGAATTTCGGACAAGCACATTCAGCGCTACAAACTTACTATCTGACCCGGTAAGGGGGGCGCTACTGTCTTAGTCTTTTCCTGACAACAGTATGACATTTGCATTAGTTCCAATTTTGGTCACCGGGTCAGATAAGTTTGTGGCACTGTAACTGAAGCTTACCTACTATAATATATACAGTAGGTATATTAGCAAAAACCACAGAGACAAAAACACGATAATCCTAAAAATCTTGGTTTTGGATTCTATAAAAAACTAGCGAACCGCCCTCGCTTCGCCGGGACCCGTAAGTATCAACCGCGTAGGTAGGTCCCGCTCCCGTAGGAATTTCGGGAAGATAATAAACTATCACCAAAATTAATTGAGGTTAAATTAAATTAAATTTAGAAATAAAGCTTACGACAAAATAATAGCAAAGTAGCAAAGGATCACAGCAAGATTAATTCAGATTAAACTTGGAAACGCGGCAAATTTGATTACCATAAAAACGGTTCTAGTGTGTTAATCTTAAAAGATAGACATAATATACTGTCGTGGACATTTTTTTAGATCATTTCAAGAGGAATAATTCTTTCATACATATATTTTTGGTATCTTGAATCGTTTTCGCAACGCATGCAACGAAAGCCCTCGAGAATGAATAATTTTCCCCGTTTTTTCCACATTTTCCATTATTTCTTTGCTCCTAATTGTTGCAGCGTGATGTTATATAGCCTAGCCTATAGCCTTCCTCGATAAAAGCTCTATTCAACACAAAAAAAAAATTCAATTCGAACCAGTAGTTCCTGAGATTAGCGCGTTCAACCAAACAAACAAACAAACAAACAAACAAACAAACTCTTCAGCTTTATAATATTAGTATAGATAAGGACCTACTGTAACCTATAATAAATTATTCTCATAATATGTTTATGTTCCATGTACCTACCTACGGGCAGCAATTAGAAACAGATTATTAGACTAGATGAATGGATAGATAGACTATTATTTATCAAAGGTACTAATAACACACATAAGCATAACTGTATTGTTAGATCGTGTTCATCGTTGGTTATAATTTAATTGTTTAAAATTCACGAACCACATACTTAAGAATATCTGTAGACAATAGTTTATACTTCACACGATTAAAAATTATGATAATATGTGTAATCAGACGACTTCGGATTGTTATGCGAAACATAACATCCCACAGAGATATTATGTGTGATGATGGCTATCACACTGGCTGCAGCAAGGACGATGAACTTCCCTATCGATGAGTTATTTCACAAAAATAAACTTCAGCAACATCTTTTCACGTAGTTTATTACAGCATATACACATTATTCTCTACACTTTACATTTAATTGTACATTATTACATTTAATTACCAATTATCTTTACAAGTATACATTCGGGCAGAACTTCCCCTTAGAACCGTTACAAAATTAATGACCTGCACTACCTTAGTCCGCCATATTTATATCCTACTCTCAACCCCACTTTACAATTAAATCGGAAGTCAATAACACTTATATAATCTCAAACAATAAATGAATTTATTAATAAATCGTAGGTATAAATTATTATACACAATATTATTATACACACAATGATATAGTTATTGTAATTAATAATTAATGTTGGGTTATATCGGAGTGCCGGAAGTAGAACTTGTAACACTCGGCCATCCTGCATCTGTCGTGTCTCACGGCGGTCATCATTAGGTCATCGTGCTCGCGTCCCGATTTGTCACCGGTCTACGGCGGCTCCTGAAATTGAAACACCGGACGAGTAACTGGTTCTTATAATTACTGCAAATTTAATGGAGATAGAATGAACATCTTTAAATAATAACCGGGCTTTTTTTTGTCAATAAAAGTTAAATAAAATAATATTTATTTTTCTTTGGTAACGTTTGTATTCTCAATTGCATATTTCCTTCCAACTTGAACTTGAATTTTTTTCAGTCTAATGTTAAGTGAAGCCCATCAAAATAGAAATCTGAAAAGTGCATTCAAATCGGAAAAGCAATTCTAGAGGATTAATGTGCACAAACCTACAGACAAATAGACAAAATGGTAAAACATTGTTTTGGGTTCTCTTGATTAAATAAAGACCTCATAAATTTGTTGCCGCGTACAGACAAACATGTTATGCACCTGTGCTGACAACGCAAGACTCCGGGAATCGTCGCGGTGTCGCGTAGCGTTCCCAAGGGCGAGACTCATAGCTAGCATCGCGTGAGCTTCACGCATTTTAGATTAGCTACATATTTCTTTAATTGTAAACTGAATTTAATCAATAAATTCTATAAAATTTCTTCGTCTCTTCTCCTTTATTTACCTCCGCCTGCAGCCGCTCGTAACTGACACCGATCAAACTGTATTTATTTATTTTATTCCATTGCTATTAATTGTAACTTACACAAATTTAATTTTATTTCACACAGCTTTGATTGATTCACACAGCTTTCAATTTAATTTACACAGATTTTTAATTTATTCATACAGCCTTTAATTTAATTCACAAAACTTTTATTTTAATTCACACAGCTTTTAATTCCATTCACACAGGTTTAAATTCCATTCACACAGCTTTTAATACTATTCACACAGCTTTTAATTCCATTCACACAGATTCTAATTCCATTCACACAGATTTTAATTCTATTCACACAGCTTTTATTTCTATTCACACAGCTTTTAATTCCATTCACACAGCTTTTAATTTCATTCACACAGTTCATTCACACAGCTCTTAATATCTAACATTGTTTTCAATTTATCCTGTTTTTTTTTCTAAAACTTATTATTTCCATGTATGACTTTAAAGAGTACATATATTATTACAAATACTATAAGTATTAGTGAAACCCAGTTAATCTATATCGTAATTGTACAAGAATTAAGCACCAGATTAGAGAGCTCGCACTTAGCAACTGAATCCCCTTTGTGTAATTTTTAGTTTATAATCTGGGTCGCACAAAGAATAATAATAATTATTTAGTTCATATTATTTTGATATAAACTCTAAATTTTTCATTATGCTTGTCCATCACGAATCAGAGTAGCAATCACACACACATACAGCAATCAGGCATAATTACCAATTTTAAATGAACACCAAAAAATAAAAATGTCTAAATATACTCTTCTGACATGGACTTATCAAGAGAGCGGTTGTTTCTCGTTAAATAATTCCACGAACTTTTGAGGGTAGATTAACAAAATAAATAACAAAAAAATAATTCGCTTTACACTACAGATTACAAAATAAATATTTGAAGTGTGTTGAAGTGCTTTCTTTTTATTTAAATTATGGTACATATACATAGGTACATGATAAGTATTTTATTCTTGTTGTTACAGACGAAAGTATGTAATGTTTTAATTTTGTTATGTAATATTGTGAGTTGCTTTATGCAATAAAACGTAGGTTAAAAACTGGGAGCGACCATTTTAGAGGCAAATTCAAACTCTTATGCGAACCGACTCCGTTTTCTCATAAATACTAGGACGTCAAAGGGCACAAACATATACAAGGACACAAACATATACAAAATATTTTTAAACATTTTCAAAAAAATATAATTATCTGTGACGTTATATACGATGGCTGTACTATATATGTGAACTAGTAATAATAGTAAATATTAACGTGTGTGTAATAAATGTGAACGTGTGGTTGGTCATGTGATGATTGGTGAAAGATATTTATACTATAATCCTATGGCAAATATAATTATGGAGTTTAATGGTATAACAAGGCGTAAAGGCCTTATCAAATAAAATTATAAAATTGGAGTTGGTTTTTTTTTCTCTTATGATAAGTAATAATTGATTAATAAATGCCCATGAGGAAGTATTTTTTTATCCTTGGTGTCTTATAGTAATAATGAAATCGTCAAGAACTGATTATATTATATTTATTTGTTTTTTTTTTTTGTTTTACGTATGTTTAATAAGCATAAATAGCAGCATCTATTTATTCCATATACATGTAATAATTTTATTTATGACTAATGAGTGATGTGTACTGCTGTAGGTAAGGGACATCCTATAAATTAAATTCTAATAATATATGTATTGTTGAAGAACCTTAACAAATGAATAACATAAGAAGGTGAATATAAGTGGAGTAAATAACCAGTACTTAATATCTATTGAAAATAAAGCTAAAATAAATCTTGTTTGTTTTAAATTTTCGTTTCATTGTGTTGTAAATATAATGTTTGAATGAATATAGGAACATAAGCAATTATTTTATTGAAATAATGTTTACAGCATTAACACATAAAGTAACACCTTCAATTGCGTATATAATTACTTACTTTTTATTTATTACAAATTATTATCATTAACATTACAGGTGCTACGTCCTAATTAAGTGTATTTCATATAAATTTCTTAATAAACATTATAGAATGATTATGACGAAACGAATTGACGTATTTACTTGACAAAATTATTAATTGGTATAATTTAAGAGAATACGTGATGAAAATTATTGTGTTGAATAATTTAACATGCGTTGTAAGTAATATACCAATTAATTGAAAATGTAATGTAAGTAGGTAGGTATATCACAAAATAAATGTATTAGGTGGCTCGAGTTTGCGTATTGTATATTATTGTGAATATCGATACATAAATTAATAAATCAAGAGCATAATTGGATTGAACCCAAAATTTCCTTCAATAAATATGGTGACTGTAATTAAGACCATGAAATATACAGTCTATTAATTTTATTTCGGCACACATAGCACGCTGTTACGTAATTATTTGATTTGAATTACTCATTAAGTATTCATGACCCATGTAACAATAAATAATATGGACTATTTTGTCAAATTCCCTCTTTCATGAGAAAGAGTCAATTAGCCATAGCTATAGCTATGCTATATAGCTATGCTCTGGCTTTCGTCAATAGATACCAAATATTAAATATAAGATACATACGTATAATAAATAGATACGTTAAACATATCACTCTACAACAGTGATGATATTGACCTATAACTTATTTACAATACTCAGCGTATATGTTATTGTAAAGCAAGTCGGTAAATGAGGATTTGGCTGCAGTCAATCCTGAGCGTGTTACCAGATCATGCTTATGTCAAAAATGTATTATGTAGGTATGTTGTCACACCAGAATGTATGTTGAAAGAGGTCCAATCTAATTCGCAAAATCATTATAACAAACAAAAACACTATCGCATGTTCAATAAAAACTTATTGCAACTTACTATTGAGCGCTTGTTTCTTTTAATTCCTTTATACCTACTTAGGTTAATCTATTTCGCATTTTATTTTTATTGGTTTATTTATTACAATTTATTGCACACCATAACAACAAATTGGAATAAAAATATTTCAATTTATATTACTTGTGCAGAAAATGCTATAGCAAAATTGCGATTTCTTCCAGAGTACCTTTGGGAACATGATAAAGGTTTTACTACTATTTCATAATAGCCCTACAACCTGGTTGTGGGGACACACAGCATTTCTTTAGTAACCTCATTGATCTATCATGCAGTTCTACAGCATTTTCATAGTAGCCACACAGATCCACTATGTAAGCACACAGTATTTTCATAGTAGCCATACAAATTTGCCAAGTAGACGCACAGAATTCTCATAGAAGTCACACTGATCTGCCAATAGTCCTACAACCTAACTATGGGGACACACAGCATTTCTTTAGTAGCCACATAGATCTCCATGCAGTTCTACAGCATTTTCATACTAGCCACACAGATTCACCATGTAAACACACAGTATTTTTATAGTAGCCGTAAAAATCTGCCAAGTAGACGCACAGAATTTTCATAGTGGTCACACAGATCTGCCATGTAGTCACTTTTTTTTATATAGTAGTCACACAGATTTATTTATTATGCAAGATAACGGCTTCATATTATTAGATCGATTGCTTTTATTCTAACCACACAGTCTTATTGTTATTTTGCTATTTATTTCCTTTTTGCATTTACTTTTGAAAATACTATTCTGTTCTAATGCTGACAAACAAATTTCTATAGCTCAATTGTACACCCTACCCTGTTTCCAAAGTTATTTATGTATTCAGCTTAATAGGTTGTCTAGAAGAGATCGCTATTTAGTGATAAGGCCCGAATAATAACAAACTACGGCAAAAAAACAATTACTTTTGAAGGAGCACAACTTTACAACAAAATACCCTCAGTTGTAAAAAAAATAACAAAGTGGAAAGATTTCAAAAGACAATTAAGTCAGTACATTATTGAGAATCATGTTTAAATTATCTTTACGGGTAATATGTATACTGTATTAATTGTAATGTTTTAAGTATTATGTTTGCGAACGATTGTATAAGTGCTTTGTGTTGTCGTGTAGATATACCTATCGTTAGGTAATTTTATCTTAAAGTTTTGTGAAATAATAATCTGAAACGGTTCAGCAACCACTAACCAAAACATTCAATATTTAAGAATTGTCATAAGGTTTTATAACCTAAGAAAGACACCACTTCCTTCGATTAAGACAAAATGAATATGACGTACCTGTTCGTTTCTTTGTTCCTTGGATCACAAGAAGTCCCCGCCGCATGCCAGCGAGTACTTTGGTAGATATGGATGGCGTGTCAAAAAAAAATCTCCGTTCCTTTGACCAAGATAATATGGGCTGTAAAGGAAAATATACCCACTTCTGAAGTGTGATGATGGCTATCACACTGGCTGCAGCAAGGACGATGAACTTCCCTATCGATGAGTTATTTCACAAAAATAAACTTCAGCAACATCTTTTCACGTAGTTTATTACAGCATATACACATTATTCTCTACACTTTACATTTAATTGTACATTATTACATTTAATTACCAATTATCTTTACAAGTATACATTCGGGCAGAACTTCCCCTTAGAACCGTTACAAAATTAATGACCTGCACTACCTTAGTCCGCCATATTTATATCCTACTCTCAACCCCACTTTACAATTAAATCGGAAGTCAATAACACTTATATAATCTCAAACAATAAATGAATTTATTAATAAATCGTAGGTATAAATTATTATACACAATATTATTATACACACAATGATATAGTTATTGTAATTAATAATTAATGTTGGGTTATATCGGAGTGCCGGAAGTAGAACTTGTAACATATGTCTTTGTTTAAAAACTTAGATTAAATGTGTGCGTAAGCGCGATCTAATAAACTTGTGATTTTGCTGTAGTTTGCCCTTGTTAAATTCCGGCTCTACTTACCCTCAGGTAGGTACCTTATTCAACTTTATACTATGCGCAAATAATGTTAGCTATTCTTATATAAAAAATAAAATAAAACAAATTATTAAAATCATGACACGTATATTTTACATGCACCAACATTATTATTAACATTTTATTGTATAAATTACATACTTAATAATGTACAAATACGATTATTATTACGCGTATAATAATATTTGAATAAATGCCGTATTACTATGTAATTTCTTATTATTTTATTATGTATGTTTAAGTGTAATTGAAATTATAAAAGTATAAAAATGTGAAAAATGTAAAAAGGAGTTTAGCAGTCTTATCTGTTAAAAAATAATTGTATGACTGGGCATAACCTGACAGGGTTAACCCTTCTCGTACTCACGTTTATTGAACTCTTGAAAACATCTGTGTTGAAAATACGACCCCTCTCCCCCCAAAATACACCTCGATCAAGAGCTTTTCCCCCTGGATTTGAAGCAGGTTACGCCCAAGTGTAGGACTTATTAGGTAGTAAAAAAATGTTACGAACAACATAACCATATTTTTTGTTATTTAATCTTCTTTGTGCAAAGACACTTAGTATGAGACTTAGTAGTACACCAAGATGGATATTTAACCATTAGTAACGGACATTCATGGTTGTTTCTGCCCCTTATGTTTTGCACAATATGTTGAAACGTAGGTATCTACATCAGGCTGTAGGTTTAGGCTCAATTTACATTGCCGCGGAATGGAATGGAAGCGAATTTTTGCAACGAAATTCTACATAGCATAATGAACTTTATATCAATTGTGTAAGGTACAAACTAAAGACGAGCCGAAAAAGAGGTCGCGCGTCTTCCGGGGAATCCCCGCGCATTCTCGAGAATTCCCTCTTTTTCGGCTCGTCTTTAGTTTGTACCTTACACAATTGATATAAAGTTCATTATGCTATGTAGAATTTCGTTGCAAAAATTCGCTTCCATTCCATTCCGCGGCAATGTAAATTGAGCCTTAGAGTGCCGAAAACATTTTGTATTCACGTTTACTTCAGATAAATTGTTACATACGGCCTTGGACTCGACTGTCTACACTGAGATCTCAAAAAATTCCTACAAACACACATTACATGGATATTTAGTGATCAGCTTTACTACCTTTGATGATCTAATGTCTACATAGATGGAACATCGAATCCGCGCAAACGTGTCAAAAAATTGTGGTCAACAGCTGCTGTTGGCCACAATTTTTATATCATTGTATTTGTTACCGTTACTTAATGTGCGTAAATCAGATAGAATGCACATTAACGAGGTATTCTGCAGATTATCTGGCTGAGTTAGTTAAAGTAGAAAAACTATAATTCAGTTCATACATTAACTAGTTAATCTGCAAACTTCCTAGCTAATCTGCAGACTTACGACCATGCATACGGTAAAGTCAATAAAATAGGTTCTTGTTTGAACGTCAATTGTTAAAAACGAGTAACATTGAATGAAAACATAAAAATTGAGTTAATTTTGGATATAAAACAATGAATACTCATTTCCATTACTACTCAATCAAATTCTTCAAGGTAGGTAGGTCGAATTGGTTACAGAACCGAATTAGCCTACCCCTACTCCACGTAGTCTTTTATGCCCTACCCATAGAGTATTTTTTAGAACCCGGAGGCGCGGAGGGAGGGCAGCCCCCGCCCGCTGTAACAAAACGCAGACACCCGGGCGAGCCGGAGCGGCTGAGGCTGGTGGTCGCCAAAGGCCAAAGGATCACGCACACATAGACAATAGACGAACGTGTAAAACATCGCCTGCACGCACACATGCTTGATATTGTTGCCTTGTTTTTTTTTGTTTTCATTGTAGGGCGACGCTCAATCTAGACATTAGATCATCAAAGCTACAAACACACATTACATGGATATTATACTTAATGATCAGCTTTACAACATTGAGCTTGAGCAACGAAAGGTAACGCACTAATAGTACCAGAGTCTAACCATTTCTATAACTTTATGGTCCAACGATTTACATTTTACATTGGCACAGTCTCAGAAAAACTAGTTGCAATTCCAAGTAGGTAGACAAAATACAGTTTCATGACATCTAGATTTTTTGCTGTCGTTTATTGATAACGGTCCAAAAGTAATGAGTCGATTTCAATTTAAATCCAACTGTTGGTACGGCAGTATTGCATTGATAAATGAACACAGATATGTGACACATTGTTAATAAATCAGATGCCTACACAATACTATATTTTGTCATTTGTAGTGGAGTATTATAATAATAATGATGTAATTATTATGTCTATATAATACACATGATAACATTTTATAGGTTAACGTTGTGGACGAGTCAACAAAAGTTGAACTGCATCCTGATTCTGCTACCTAATTTATAAAAATGCCTCAATGGATGGCGCTTCGATTGAATACTTAGTTTTTCGTATACAAAATTAAATAAATTGAATGGATTGACACATTTTGGCACGTTCCGTATACAAAATTGAATAGTTTTCGACAAATTTTCGGCACATTTCGTATACAATGTTTCTCAAACTATATTTTATAAATCAGCAGAATTGGGGCCCAGATATGTGAACAGTGACTATAATTAATTAGGTAGTTATATTTTACGGATATTAATTTGGTACTTTGCATTTAGTTCAAATGTAATAACAAAATTATCTTGAGATATTAACAACCATTTCGGATAGCACAATAGAACAAAGATGTATTATATTTAAATGAGCATAATTAAACTGATTATATGAACTATGAAATGTTAATATAATTTCAGATACCTACGTATATTTAATTTTTAATTAATTATACAATTATTTGTTTCACAAAATTCTTTCAACCACATAAGTACCTACCTGATTACTATTTTAAACTTCAGTATTATTATTATTTATTTAAAGTCAATATAATCTTATTTCAGCTTTTGTAGTAAGTAGGAAACAATTTATAAATATCGATTATAAAATTATTTAGATAATAATCATGACTATTTTTATTCCACTTTACAATAAAATTATATTGTTGGTGTTTTTTCGTTCCAATATCATTTCTGATACACGCCAATGCACAAACGCACAATGCCCTTCTATATTTTTTACAGTCAATAATCTTTTCGACACAAACGTTTTGCGCTTACGTAAACGTAAATAATCACTTTCCCGCCGAGCGATCAGTCTCTTCACGGCTTATTAATTATTCTGTGTATTTTCACTTATTTCTTCTGATGGCTGTATGTCGCTTTCCTTTCCACCGCCCGCGCCATCTTGCGTTTTTTTCGCGCCAAAACTGAAAATCTTTTCAAAGTTTATGTTGTTTTGGTTAAACACGGTGTGGTCCGGGCTGTCTCCCCAGCTCACCGGAGTCGTTCGGTTCAAATCAGTCTGGTTCTCTTGCAAATTAATCTCTATGCTAGTTACCTCTGGTATCGGATTAAGTACTGATTCGGATTGGACGCTCGGCGTCCTCATTTCAGGGTTCGATATGCCTTCTAAGGACGCGCAACGATTCAAGAAATTCATCATTCTCTCCTTATAAAACTCCGAGCTAGTTTCTGTATTTGGTTTCGCTTTATTATTCTGATTTTTCAGATAGAAACCGTTGTCACCTTGAGCTAGAAAAATTCTTTTGATTTTCTTATTTGGATAGTGTTCAATTATATCCGGCTTTGGCGGTATTAGCTTTCCGTTTCGAGGCAGTTTCTTAGTGTTGTTGCCTTTTATAGTAGTCACAACTGATATGCAATTACCTCGCCTTTCATCTTCCTCCTTATAATTATTCCTCATTCCTTTATACGAAATTTTGACGCTCAGAATCGACCACAGTAATTCTAGAAATGCGGCTATCAATATATTGATAGATAGAACGCGCTTCGTGAATAGTCGCGAGTCCTCTTGAACAATGGGCAAATTGCGTGCAATTATCATATGTGACTCGTTTCTATCAATAACATCTGAATGTTTAACCACCAAAAAGTCTTTGAAAGGCACCTTGTCCTTATAAAACTCTGATATATCGTCCTCTGAAGTGGTAATAAACCATACAGCGATCATAATAAATGAGACTAGCGCGAATACTGTCGATAGAATCGACATAACGAAGAGCCAGGTTATGTTATGGTCAACATACCATCTTATAGACGCAAGTATGGATGCGACGCCGGCTGCCAGGGCGAAAACAGCTAGCAGGGTTGGTGCTAGCACGAGAATAAACGTATTTGTGTTGTCCACATCTGTAGCGTTTCTCGTAGCATTAACATCATTGAATGTTTCGTTGTTGAAATCGGTTTTTGATTCGTCGCTAGGGTTTACTAGCGCTAGACAAGCCAGCAAGAAGGAAGTGGCAGCGAGGGCGATGTGCACCCACGCCAGCCCAGACACCGTGGACGCAGAATACCTCCTCTCCGAAGGGTAAACATTCCTGGTGTCAGGCTTTGTCTTCACTTTAATAGTGTAAACGTCCTCCATGTTGAATTACGAAATCATAGCGTTTTAAGTTATCGTTTCAGTGCACTGTCTTATCACAAAACTAACACATTGCTTAATAATTATTAGCACACAACACTAATCTTCCTTTTCTATCTTTCGGTTGACAGTTTATATTTCGAATTTTTCAACGGTTTTTTTATTAAGATAACGCGGCAACGCGGCGCGGACGCATGCTTATGTCGCGAAAGCCAACGGCCAACTGTCGAAGTCTTTTAAATCTGTGGAACAAACGGTAATTTCACGGCTGTGTAATTTCGACCTTAACTCCACGCAATACGTGTTGGAACGTTCATGATTTTCATGTTTTTATCCAAGCGATATGCGATCTAAACGTATTTTTTACTGCACGAAGCTATTTTGTATACAAAGGCATTATTTTTTAGAGTGTCTCTTATTAAATTCCAGTCTTATGATGAAGCATATTCTTTTTGTTAGCTTTAAATATACTTAAATGACTTTACTTTTAATGATCGACTTCCTAAGTCTCAAGTGCATCCATTTTAATTATTTGTGTTATGGTTGTGACTAGACAAAGCTCATTGAATATGTATTAAAGACGTAGGTAATTACTTGCAATAAATATACCTTGAATGGAAGTGACTTGTTTAATTCGTCATTTGTTGATATAAAGTTGTTTGAAGTTTTTAACGAATTTTGTTTGAGTTCCTTACATTGTACCTACCGGAAATCGACATTATATTTCTTTTAACTGTTTTTTATTGGTCGTCAACGAATCAGTGATGCTTTTGTTCGTCTATGTGTTTGTTATATATGTACCTATTTATAATAAAAATCATCACGTATTATAGTATTATCATCATCACAACCCATACGACCATAACTTTCCTTTACTGAAGGGCCACAACCCTGGACAAGTGTGGATTGTCAGACTACACACAACTTTGAGAATCTTATGAAGAAATCTCAGGTGTGCGATTCCTCACGATGTTTGATCACCGAAGGAAGTAGGAGTAGGAGAGAAGTTAGTAGGAGGTAGAAAGAAGTACTTATTAGGGATTTATTGAAGCGATGGCGTAGTTTTACATTCGAAAAAAGTTTGTAAAAAATGTATGTCGAAATAATAAATATTTGAAATTGAATTTGAATTTGTAATACGCACATAATTTTTGAAACAAACTCAATATCAAATCAAGTTTTTGATTAAAGCTTATACCAAACTTGGATACATCTAAGTTTTAAATGAAATGCATAGAATTGAACCTATTTATATCTTTACTAGACTTAGCAAATAACGTCGAAAAGGTCAAATCATGACACAATTATTGTCTTAAAATAAACATCGCATTGAGTGAACGACCGCTAAGTATTCTAACTTAGTATCCTATTTATTTATTTATTTATTTATTTAAACTTTAATGTACCGGGAATGTTGTGGTACAAAAGGCGGACTTAATGCTAAAAGCATTCTCTGCCAGTCAACCTTTGGACTAAGCAGATAGCATCGAAGGCGGTATTAAAATATTAATTAGAGAAAAAAAATACAAGGACACAAGAATAATGATCGACTCAACTGAAATGAAAATCTTAGCAAGTGAACTGACTCAACAATCACGCTCAAGATAATGGGCAGTTACTCTGCACTTGAACAGCTGTCTGCTACTGACTTTCCTAATTTTGTCGGGTAGGGCATTCCAAAGCCGGATGGCTTGGACGACAAAAGAGCTTGACATGAAACCGGATCGGTGAAGGGGAGTCGATAGTACGAGAGAATCCGTTGAACGCAGCCGACGGCTATGAGTGTCGTAGAGGTACTGAAACCTATGCTTAAGGTAGTCGGGGTATTGGCGTTCATACAAAATAGAGAATAATGTTGTAAGTAATCTAACCTGCCTACGATCACGAATAGGGAGCCAGCGGAGGTGGCGACGATGACGATGTTATATCCTACATGATTCATCGTCTGTGAAGAGGAACTTACAAAAAGTGCACGCGAGAGACGTCGTCTAGTCAGAACTACTCAAAGTGCAGATCGTGAAGCCCCAGAGGCCAGGGGATCACCGATTATTTACATCGTAGGGGTTCGGGAAATTAGTGGCCTTACAAGACTAAATTTATTTCCATTACATTTTTTAATACAACCTATAAACCTTATAAATTTTAAATATGTATGTAAATTCAACGAACATAACATAAAACTTGTGTTATATTGGGTTCCCTCCTACAAAACTAACTAGAGAAGAGATTTTTAGGTATAAAAGTGATTACCATAGTCATACCATAGATTACCATAACAGTGACGGATCTGCTTTTTTCAAATACAGGGTTCCTTTTGAAATATTTTTTATACTTTTTAGGATATAACTTTTTTATTACAAAACCTACCTACTTATATTGTCGAAAATGCTATCAAATCTATAAGGAGGATTTGTAAGGCGTTGAAAAAGTTATGTCCAGAAAACTATAGAAATCATTAGAAATGGCTGCCCTGTAACCTTTGAAGACGCAGATCCATCACTAGACGTCTACTCTGTAATTCGAAGTACGAATCGAATCCGATACTTCTTCGACTATGACGAGTTGTTTGGTTGACAAACTTTGAATATCTCTGGTCTAGGTGTTCATCTTATTTAAAACCGGTCCTTGTAATCATTATACCTGGTTGCCTTTTACATTTTTATTGTTTACAGTTATTGTTTATTATTTTAATTTATTTTATATTAATTTATACTACTACTATAGTTATTTTATTAATTTAAACTAGTTTATCCCGGCTACGCTTCGCTACGGTAACGGTTACCATGGCAACGAGAAGTATTTAAAAAAGTCAATCTTCGTTATATACACAAAGAAATCGGGTGACAATATAAAGACACTAACTTATTATTGAAAACAAATTTAAGTAAAATTGTAATTTTATTTCTGTGATACGTATAAATTGGCTATGGTATAATAATTTTCGTAAAACGTATTTAGGGTTTATTATTTACTAGCGGCCCGCCCGCGGTTTCACCCGCGTGGATCCCGTTCTCGTGGGAATATATGCATGTATTATACATAAAAACCTTCCTCTTGAATCACTCTACCTATTACAAAAAACCGCATCAAAATCCGTTGCGTAATTTTAAAGATTTAAGCATACAGACAAACAGACAAACAGACAAACAAACAAACAGACGGACAAAAATAGCGACTTTGTTTTATACTATGTAGTGAATAGGTTTTGTAATTAACTAAGGGAAGCACATTAGAAGTCAATTAATGCATAGACAGATTAAGGTAAACAAGTTTTCTTTGTGAGCCGTATCTAAATAATGGTTTTTATTTACCCTTTTATTTACACATAGACTAAGTACCTACTGCAAACACAAAAACAAATTATTTCCTTTGTAACGCAAATATTTCACTAATAATAATGGGTAATTAATAATTAACCATAAATTAATAAGGGTTTAATTAAATTTTAATTATTAATTAATTCAATTTGATAAAAAATTAATTAAACCCATAATGGTTTTTGATGATAATTAATTATTTAATATAAAATCGGAATTCGGGGTGTAGTGGGACGGGTGAGAATGGAAATGGGAGCCAACGGGAAAAACCTATTGCTACTAAATAGTCGACCTTGTATTTGGGTTCGTACTCGTAGGGACTTAATTAATCAATAGTTATATAGTAGATTAAACCACATCCTTTGAAATTTGTAGATAAAATAACTAGAGTAAGTACCTGGTTTATTTACTTTTAGAATTTAAAATGGAAGGTGCGTAGATTCTGGGGTCCGGATGGGATTTTCATACAAAATTAAAAATGATAGATGCCTTATTTCAGGGTTCTTGTGTTATTTTTGAATAAAAATTAAAAATAGAAGGTATTCAATATCAACTTTTTTTCAGTTATGTTTCTGGAGTCGCTTGGAGAGGTCCGTTGGTGAACAGTTGAAGAGCGTAGGAGGAAAATTACACAGGATTTTGTTACAGTAAGGTCATTTTGACTAGGCTGATGTCAACTTCTTTTTCCGAGATGTTTGCGCAGGTACAGTAACTGACCAGTCAAAACACGGCGGCCAACAGTGTTTTGTGATGCGCTACTTCGTATTGGTCACGGACGTATTTACGTCCATGGCATTGGCTAACTATCCTACCGCCCGCACTCCCCGCCTCCTACCACCATTTTGGACTTAAAATCGACATCTGCGCAGCCACTTGTAGCGGCGCGCATTCCTGCAGTAACATGAGCGCGCGCCTCACATGATAATTATGCTGACCATAGCATTACACCACATGCACCGAGCAAAGTAAACAATAGACTACGTCATACGCGTCACTCTGAACTGGCCAATCAGAAGACGCATCCTCAACCGCGCTAACGAAGATTCTACAGTATCTAACATATATACAAATGGTTCGAAGTTAACATTCGGACCGCGGTCCCCAGGCAGTGACATCGCCTGGCGGGAGATCTCCCCTTTTCCTCTACACACTCGTAGCCAACTTCATATCAGCCGAGTTAAAATGACCTTACTGTATAACTCATTAATTCTGGACTCAGAGAATATTTTCGATTCGAAATTAATAATTAACTTTGCGTTAACGTAGGGATCCGGAAGTATTCGAAAAACCCAAAAGGATTTCCTTATTTCGGTATCGCAATTCGGTAACGTGTAATAATAGTCAGTCAAACAGTAAACTACCATTCGTGGTACGTTATTAACTTATAATATAAGTGCGTGTGGTACTCAAGGTGAGTGAGTTACTGGAAGACGAGGCCGGGTGTAACACGAACTTAGTCACTTAACTTTATTCAACTTTATTCATAGGGAATTGGTATTGAAGGCAATTAGCTTCTCATCGACGCAAAAGAGTGATGTAGCGGTGATAGCCTAGTGGTTAACAATTCGGCCTCCGATTCGGTGGGTCCGGGTTCGAATCCCAGGGCACGCACCTCTGACTTGTCAAAATTATGTGCGTTTTAAACATTTAAATGTCACTTGCTACAAACGGCGAAGGAAAACATCGTGAGGAAACCTGCATGCCGGAGAGTTCGCAAAACTCAAAGGTGTGTGAAGTCCGCCAATCCGCACTTGGCCAGCGTGGTGGACTATGGCCTCAACCTTCTCATTCTGAGAAGAGACCCGTGCTCAGCAGTGGGCTATGATGGGTTGAGATGATGATGACGACGCAAAAGAGGGGTTTTATAAGTTTAACCTGTCTGTGTGTCTGTCTGTCTGGGGTACCGTGGCTCCTGAATGAATGAACTGATTTGAGGGCAGTTTTTCGTGGTGGTTCTTAGCTATGTTTGGTAGAAATTGGTCCAGCAAAGAAGAGTATGAGCTCTTTTCCAAAAAGATGTAAGGCATTTTTGACGACCCGATTGGCGTAATGGTTAACACGCCGCATCGCTGTTCCGAGGGTCCTGGGTTCGATTCCCAGCGAGGCGGCGATTTGAATGATAAATTTGAATTGCCGTTCTCGGTCTGGGTGTGTGTCCTTGTCTTGTGTGTTGTCTATGGCACCCAAGAGACAGGGAATCCTAGAGTGGGGCTTTGAGTGTGTAGCGTTATTATTATTTTTATTATTATTATTGGATTGGCATTGTATTTTCTTGTTAAAGTTAACGAAAGGCATTCGCTAACTCAATTTTTCTCATCTCTGAGCCTGTACTCAGGTATACACAGACAGCATAACCCTTGAGTTTTGATCTCCATGGAGTGTATTACCTCAATCATGGTACATGAAGGCCGAGAGGTCATTGGCTGATGTCTGCGGACGCTAATCCCGTTTTTATAGTGACCACCGTGAGAGAGAGATGGGTGTATCGTCCCTTAATATGTACAGAGATAGACCAGTTACATTTTATTATTCTAGGGGAAACTGAGATGTCATTGGCTACCGTTGAGAAATCGCCACTTGAAGTTCCAATGTTCTTTAACACCTAAGAAAAATGAATTAATAGGTAGGTAATAGCTAGATAATAACGTGATTCTGTACACTCCTCAGAGGTAGAGTGAATATCATACAATTCTCGTTGTAAAGTACTAGAGAACCGCCCGCGCTTCGCTTCGGGACCCGTAGGTAACAGCCGCGTAGGTCCCGCTCCCGCAGGAATCTCAGCTAAAAAGTAGCCTTTAAAATTAGCCTATGACTTACGTGAATTACATGTAGTATTTGATAGCGTGATTCAGAACTTGCAAATGAATTTTACTAACGCCATCTATTAACAACTCCGGAACTAAATATCTAGCAACTAACAAAATATCGATCATCCCATGGGAATGATATGTTTTTCCGTGGTAAAAAGTAGCCTACGTCACTCTCCACCCTCCTAACTATATCCCCACACACATAAACCACAAATATAATATCCATGTTGCGACGTGAAAGAGCCACAAACAAACAAACACACTTTCACATTTATAATATTAGTAAAGATTGAACGGCGGCCAAATATCTCTTCAGTATACCCTACCCTTAAATATAATTATATAGATCTCGCGTGGTGACCGTTGTCTATCCCTAGGGAGCGCTGGAATGCCACGCCACCGGTCGCAAGACTGCTGAACTAGTTTATAATAGCTATCTACAATTTCTAGTAACTATGTAGTTAGTATGTAGTATAGTAAGTATAGTTACTATATTCAATTAGATTTCGGCCGCGGTTTGCTTGTGCGGAAGTATGGATTTTTAACTGTAAGTAGCTCAAATATATTAGTGTTGATTTTCCAAAATCCTTGAAACAACAACAACAACAATTGTACAATAACAATGCAAACAGGTACTCACGATTTTGAATGGTTTTACTGATATAAAATCGTGAGTACCTACCCGTTAACATTTAAAATGGTTGGTGTCCGCGATGATGTAAGCACTTACATATAAGTTTGAAGTCATATACGATTCACCAAGATTCATCGATTTAACATTTCACAGAAAACTGTAATTCTGTCAGTTGCATGAATAATATCTCTTATTATAATCAAACCTAGGACCTTCGAGGGCGGAGAACCGATTAATTTAATAACGTTCTAACATTTTTTTTTTTTTAGGAACAGGTACTGAGCGCGACGTTATCGTTGCGTTCAGTCCAAGCACAACGTTAACGTCGCGTCTGCGCAGCGACGACGCTGCACAGACGCGTTGGACGAACGCCAACGCTCGTAAAACGACAATGGGATAGCGGCCTAAAACGTACATCATTCCGAAAAGTCAGTTGTGCGTGCCCTGGGATTCGATCCCGCGGACCCTTCGAATAAGAGAATTCTTAACCACTAGGCTATCACCGCGATATCCAAGGTGATATCTTCGTTATAAGCAACAAAATGTGGGCTAAGATCATTGTCAAAGTATCCGACCATGACCGCGTATCGTGTGCCAACAATGATGGGTCTGTGGAGAAACTATGATAACGCCTTGGCATTAATTAGTTGAATACAGTACTGGTTTGTAAGTTTTTGGGCGAAGGTTTAGGTCTAATGAGAAACTCATCAATACGCCTTGGTGACATTAGAAGATAACAACTTAGGCAGTCATAAAATGAGAATTAGTTTAATGTGAAATATAGGTATACTATAGTCCATTCAGGTACTTTAGTACATAGTATCTCAATGGTATAGTCAGGTCTTATGAACTCTTATGCTAATATCTATTACAGGCCAAATTCCTGCCACAAATGGGTGTATCGTCAGTGTATGCTAAATCTATAGGGCGTACAATATTGGGAAAATGTATCAAATTAATTAGTAGATACTTAATTATAGCATTAATCAATATATAATATCATTGGCATTAATACTATCGGCTCAAGATCGGCTACAGATAAGGGAACTCCTCAAAAATTAACGGGACAGGAACTCCGTGTATTGCTTTGCTTTTATCTTTATCAGACATACTAGCTTTTGTCCGCGGCTTCGCCCGCGTGGAATTCGTTTATATCGCGATCCGGGGAAGTGGGGAAGAAGGTACGTCATCAACTATCTTTCTGGGAAAATTCATCGAAATCGGTCAGGCGGTTTAGATTTTTCATACAAACTTTCATCCCCTATTTCAAGCCTTTAGGGGTTGATTTTTTTAAAAAAAAGTAGCCTATGTGTGACTCTGGGTCTTCAACTATTTTCATTCCGAATTTCATCCAAATCGGACCGGTGGTTTTGCCGTGAAAACGTCACAGACAGACAGACAGACAGACAGACTTTCGCATTTATAATATTAGTATGGATTATGTACAGACGACAGAATGAGATAACATCACTACCTATTTAGCAAGTTCCTCTCTCACACTATTATTACCATAACACTACAGGTTAAACAGTTTACCTGTGAAATAATATTAGTTCTGGTGACTCAAAAGACAAAATACAATAATGTTTTGTGTAAAAATATACCTAATATTTTTTTTAAGTAATAACATGTAGGTATGTAATGTATGTCAAGTGTAGAACTTGCGTATACAATAAAATTTATTTGTTATACTTATGTCGCTGACAATATGGAATTACCACTACTCGATAAAAACAAAATTCTCACACACATGTTGGTACTAGGTACCTAGGTACTCACGTTTCAATTTGTCTTGTTAGCAAAATTTAATTAAGACATTTCAAATTCACACCGTCAATCTAAAAAGAATCTTAAACAGAGAGGCGCAAAGTTTGCATTGTGTGAGTTGAAATTAAAACGAATTCCATAGCGAACCCGAATGGAAAACTACAGAGTTACAAGTGTTAGGAACCTAACAATAAAATTGATTATTCTCTATGAATAATAATACGATAATCTGTACTGTCTTAGTTATACTAATAGTCTGTAATATCTGTTATGTCAAATGTTTCTTGTACTTCCGTTTCCTCTCTCTCTCTCCACCGCTCCTCCGATATGTACGCTGCTGTCTGTCCCGTGGTCAATTACAATATTCACTATTAGAAGATTACTGAAGTTTTATTCATCACCAGCCTACCTACTGCCGAACAACAAGTACAACAGTCACAACTAACTACCTATTTATTAACTACCTAGACTACTGGGTCGTCGGTCGTCGACAATAAAGCCATATACTTTTTGCTTATAGCTCCACACTAGGATTCCCTGTGTTGTGGGTGTCTTGGTAATCGAACTCACTGGGAATCGAACCCAGGACCCTTCGAACGGCGATCCGGCGTGTCAACCATTGAAGCATTGGGTCGTATTTGTGTAAAAATGTCAAGGTAAATTTAACGATTTTCCACGTCTAACAGTCTAATACAGCGTGGTGGCAATACGTCAGCAGTACTAACATCTTGCGCGGGCGCAACCAATGTGTAGGGTTGCCAGGTCGCCAAATATAAAATCCGGACAGATCAGCCAGTTTGACCGGACGTTTGGGTAAAAGAGTCGGACATCCATTATCAATGTTAATGTTACAATAGTCTAAATGAATAATATGATTTTGCAGCTGGCGATGGGGGACAGGGGAGGGGGCGCAAAACTTAAGTCATCAGTCAACGATTTATATAGGAATATTAGTATCCAAGCGACTTGTATAGTAAGTATGATTCAAATGTAAAAAGCGTAGTAAATGTCGGACAGGCCGGACACCTTTTACTTTGGTGGGACACGCACTAAAAAAGCCTGACACTGTCCGGCGTTATCCGGACGCCTGGCAACCCTACCAATGTGTAATAAGCGTGGAGTGGTCAATTCGTCAATTGAGATCTCAATTGTGTCTCAACGGTCGGTATCGTTAACGGTCGGTGATGGTCGTTACCTCAGACCAATAAACTATAGACGGCGTGCCGTGAACAAAAGCGTGAAGCCGGCAAAAGTGTGCCTAAAACACACATCGGAACTAATAGCCAGCAAGCAAATGCCTTATGTTGACAGTTTGAACTAGAACAAATTTAAACTTTATTTTTTGGAACACAAAGCTTCATATTCATTTTTTATTATTAGGGTTCCGTACCCAAAGGGTAAAACGGGACCCTATTGCTGAGACTTCGCTGTCCGTCCGTCCGTCCGTCCGTCCGTCCGTCTGGCTGTATCTCATGAACCGTAATAGTTACACAGTTGAAATTTTCACAGATGATGTATTTCTGTTGCCGCTACAACAACAAATACTAAAACACTGAATAAAATAAATATTTAAGTCGAAATATGGCTTCGACGCTTCAGCAACAAATTAGTTACCTATCGGTCCAAGAGATGGCGTTGCTTGTGGCTAATATGTGGCTACGACCCTTCGACGCTGTTGCCGCTTGCAACCCCAATCCATAATTCCTACCTAATACGTTCCCTTCCTACCTAAACCTGGCAACCTCGGCCATTGACAAGTCACAAGTCAAGTGACATTGACGTTTATGACAAGCCGCACGCAAGCAACACAATCTGTCAAGAGAAACGTCACACTCGATCTCGAACAATCTCTCGCGCCGGCGCCGGCCGCAGAACCCCGGGTGTGAAAAACTGTGAAAGAACGCAATTAAATCAACTACCAAGTGAAGGAATCCAGAGGGCCGAGGTAAGTAACCTTCTATTCCTATCCCTTGCATCAGTGGCATCGTAACAGCCTCAATATTTCAACGGTCTATGACTTATGGTACCTACCGGTAAAGGGCCATTCAAGTTACACCAGACGCTTTTAGTTACCTGTCGGTCCAATGTCGGCTAATATGTGGCTACAAAAAACTTAAGTAAATAATTATTTCGGCTTTCATACAACAGGCCAGATTTTTTTGGCGTTTTATACATAATGGTACGGAACCCTTCGTGCGCGAGTCCAACTCGCACTTGGCCGGTTTTTTAGAACACAAAAGTCGTTTTGGTGTGAGTGCCGCCGTGTGTATTACAAGGCGAGACGTACTTTTTGCCGGCTTCAAGCTTTTGTTCACGGCACGCCGTCTATAGTTTATTTGTCTGAGGTCGTTATTCGTTTAAGATTACCAATATTAAGTAAGACGGGGACTGTCCGTCTTATTGTACAATTGGGGTCTTGACAGATGATTTGCGTCAGATGAAATTAGAATAAAGTGGGCTGTACCGACATTAATAATGCTTATTCAGGAGGTATTTTTAGAAGTCTGTGCAACGTTAGTTACACAGTACAGTACATACGGAACCCTCGTTTGCGGGTCCAGCACTATGTGTTGCACTTATTTTACAATACTTAATGAGAATTAAGCAGCTGGTGTTCATAAAAATATAAATACAAAGTACGATTTTCTACTCCTTATTTTATCACTTCAGGGGGCTTTTTTAAATAATTCTGGAGGCTTCTATTATGTAACTTATAAGTAATTGAGTCATAAATATTATTATGAATTTTATTGTAGGTAGGTAGGTATATTTCCAACTAGGTAACCCGCCTGTGCCCTCGTTTCTCTTGATAATTCTATTTCAGCTTCTTGATTGCGTTCAGTAGTTTCGGCTGTGCGTTGTCTGTCACTCACTCAGTAACGGTAGAGTTTCATATAAATTTATTGATGACCGATATCAGCTATCGCTGTCTGTGTTGTGTGGTGGTCCTACTTGATTGCTTGTTATCAGTGGGGTCGTCGTGTTGTGACTTGTCAGATTAGTTTTTGGGGTAACGGCTGCGGCAATTACTTAGGTACTATTATTATTATGACATAATCTGTAGACTCATTTATCTTAATTGCAACTGTGATATACCTAATTGGTTTAATTATATTGCTATTTAATCTTTGGTTACCACCGAACGATATTTGGTCGATAACAAGACAGAATGTAGAGGAACATTTTTAAACTTAACCGTTTAATTAAGACATCTTTATCATTTTATTTTTATTTTTATTTTTATTTTTAAAGTGATAACTTTTTTACTGTGGTGCATGCCTTGCACATTCTTTTGTAGCAAGCCTGCCTTCAGTCGTCAGTCGCCAAACTATGTTATAGAATGATTAAATTTCGTTTTTTATTCATTAGAAAACGACTAATAACACCCTACGAACTAATTTTTATTACTGAAGTTGTAGTTAAAGTACCCAGGTAACATTATACCTGCTTAGGTATTTTTTTTAATACTGACAGAGGAATTTAAAGAAGTAAACATGTTATTGTCAAAATTGACATCTCTATAAGTCGATATATTGTTATGATTTGAGCCGAAATAAATTTTAAAGTAAATTTCAGAACAAATTTTGCGCAAATTTTGGCGTTTTATAATGTAAGTTAAGTATAACATACACCACACCACCTAGCAATAGTCGAATGTGCATAAGCAGTTAGGGGCGGGGATAGATACCTTTTAGAAAATCTACCTCAAAGATCCGGTTCGTAAGCTCCACCTCCCTTCCCTCTAGACCAGGAGCTGTATATGAAAAGCCGTATCTGTTTTTTGGATTGTTTCAACTTAAACCCTGTCCCCTGCAGGGTAGTTCCGTGCGACGAGTGGAAGGGCTGCTGCCGGCCCGACTTGTGCTACCCTCTGCTGAGGATCCTCAAGATGGCGGTATGTCACTGATATACCTATTATTATCATTATTGTTAACTAGTAGATGTCCTCGCTTCACTTCGGGAAACTTGTTGCTACGCTCCTATTCGTCATATTTGCATGTCGATGTTAAAGTCTGTAATTTTTTTTGTTAAAAACCAGTTATATTGTTACATACTATGATTTCAACTATAGCAACATAGCACACACGTCACACGGTGATATCGCCAAAGCCTGAATCACGTTATCAAAGATTTCTAAAACGTCAATAGTTAGCACCCCGTCGATAAAGGCTTAGAGGTCATACGACCAAAGCTAACCTCGGGTGGTGTGTCGGTAGATTCCTAGGTCTCACGTGAGGATCGACAGTTGTTGTTATCTGGCCTGGCAGGAGATCTCCCTTTGCCAAACGACCAGAGGAGTCTCTAGCGGTGACCTAATGTCTGGTCCGCACTCGCCTGGCAGGAGATCTCCCCCAAGCAACTACCAAAGGTGTCTCTAGCGGTAACCCAAAGTCTGCAACTACCAAAGGTGATAACGATGTAACCCTGGTCCGCAGCACATCCCGTCGCCGCAGTAGCATGGCGGAGGGTGCGGTGGCGGTGGTGGCGGGGCTGCGGGACGCGGGGCTGGCTGTCACGCTGCTCTCCCGGCGGGGACCAGCACTCGCTGGTGGGTTGATTGGTGAGTGAGGGCTTGGGGTGTTTTTACTATAGCTTGAAGTGGTTCTGCAGGTACAAGGGTTGTGAGGTCATACACTGATGTAGAATGAACTCACACGGACGTATGCTCACAGACACAGACAGAGAGACAGAGATAGACAAATTCAGACATATGCACGCTTGAACGCTCAAATAAGCGTGAGGACTTAGACTGAAAGTTCAGATGGTGTCCAGATAACGTCATCTGCTATAGTAGAAACGCGCTGGGTATGCGTTCCTGAAGTCTGTCAATTCTGACTTCTGTCTTCTGACTAGTGATGTACAATAAAGAGGCTTTGGGCAAAACGTCACACTCGGAAAACGTCCCATGGGACGTTTCGCCCCCGTAATTTTTTGACTGGGTCGATTGGTCCCAGAAATCCAAAATGAAATTATATAGTCGGCAGAAAAATCTACATACGTGTGTGAAATATTTTCACTATAAATATTAAGGTTAGCTTCTATTTGATAATAAAAAGAAATTGAAATACAGTACTTAATATAAATTATTTTTAAATTATTATACAATGACTAATACAAATGCCATAATATCTGTTTTTAATTAGAATTTAGCTTTATGTAAAAATGATGAGACAAGCCTTAAATCTTTACTTTTTATTTAATATTCGTTAATAATACAAAAATTGTTACCTGGCACCATGACTTAAACTACCTGTGATTAAAGCGAACGCCATAATTAACACAGGCAATCTAAGGAAATGAACATAATATCTTTAAAATCCTTTATAAATATATAATTTGTGTATTCAAGTAGATTGACAATACTTGAACACCTTTTAAATATGACGTAATAAATGATTTTGGTCATTTTTATGCTTACAAACACATTAATACATAGTACCACTTTAGCTTCAAATTAACATCCCTCGACACTAAAATGCCAATAACTTGTAAAGGGGATCCGCCAAAATTGACCCAGGCCCGGCGCGAAAGCAATGTATGTCAGTTTTTAGAGTAAATATAGTAAACATATAATATATATTCGGTTTCGCTAAATTCACATGCTAACATATTTTTTTTGCCCGTTGAATTTTCATAGGCGCTCTATGTAAAAATACATTTTTAAGAGAAACGTCATTATTCATTGTACAATAACATTGTAATACTATGAATAAGGCATATGAACATGTATAATGTATATTATATTAACATATTTTTCATTTGCAGTTAAATTTTTTTATATGAAAAAAATTAACTATGAAAAAATTAACTAGAGTTCGAAACTATGAAAAAGTGGAAAATAATGGACTATGAAAAACTGCAAATGAAAGTCATTTCAATATAACATACATGCTTATATGTCATAATCACAGTATTACAATGTTATTGTACAATGAATAATGACGTTTCTCTTAAAAATGTATTTTTTACATAGAGCGCCTATGAAAATTCAACGGGCAAAAAAAATATGTTAGCATGTGAATTTAGCGAAACCGAATATATATTATACTAGCTGTGCCCGCGGCTCCGCCCGCGTGGAACTCGGAACTGTCGGATCCTAATCTAAACCATCCTCAAAGCCACTGTAACACACACAACAAATTTCATTAAAATCGGTCCAGCCGTTTAGGAGGAGTTCAGTGACATACACACGCACAGAAGAATTATATATATTAAGATGTTTACTATATTTACTCTTAAAACTGAGATACATTTCTTTAGCGCCGGGCCTGGGTTTTTTTTGTATGGGATTTGGCGGATCTCCTTTCCTCTTAAAGTAGTCAGTGTTTTATGGTTTTAAAATCTCCATTTACCAAGCAACATTTTGAAATTATCTGCACTATTAGATAACTGGATATTTTTTTCCACCAGCCACCGTCAAACTTGAATCAAAGAAACAATCGAAAACATAAAAAGTCTTAAATAGACACGAATTTCTAGGAATCACGTAATAATTTGAACTCAGTCATAGCTTGGGATTGTAGACCAACTATCTGAGAGTGCGTGAAAAAAAATATTAAAACATGTGCTCATTTGTGTAGCCAGCAAGTAAAAGTAGGGTAAGAGAGCTTGATTTCTGAAAAATCAAACAAAGGTCAAAATCTCGAAAACGGTGACACTTTTACTAAAACGATTTTTTGACATCTGGTAGGTCTCTCTCCAAGCTATCTACCATTTCAGTTTGTCGTACAACTTACGGGTCACCCTGTATATATTATACACACAATACATATAAGTCAAGTTTAGTACAGAGCATTGAGCATTAAGTTATACAAGCAATCTTTGATCTTGAGGAAATATAATTATTCTATGTTGTGATTTTTTAAATCAAATGTTGATATAATATGTATACGGTAAATAAAATAAATACTATAAGTATATACAATATGTCTATATTAAGTAATAATAGATATTTTTTCTATTCAAGAATATTCTGTTTAATTTTATACTATGTATTTAGTTGTTTTCTTGCAGACTGTACAATATTTTGCAGCGAACAATAGAATTTCTGTATATACTTATAAGCGGTCCGTTTAGCCCAAAGAAAAAAACAATAGCAGTCGTGGGACTGCCGACAGAAGTGAAAACGGAACTATTAAGTGGAGAGTAATTATTTTAAGTACAAATATTCGTACAAATATTAAAAACATGTGTGCGTGTACTAGTGTACACACGTTGTAGTATATGTAATTTTTATAATATTTACTTCTTTACTTCCTTTTATGTCTTCCTTGTCCTTTATCCTCTTTATCTCCTTCTTTAGTTCCTTCCTTATATATCCTTGCCTCTGTTTATTACTTCGTTTATTGCTTTATTACTCGTATTGTACTTTTTAATAGCTGAAATTGTTAAATGTTGATATTTACTACTTTTGATAATTTATGTAACTATCCCTTTGGCTAATAACTTCTAGGACTATTTGTAAATTGTAAATTTTACCTTTTTTAATGTTTTATTACTTATTCCTTCTGTATTTTGATGAATTTCCATAACTTTAAATATGTTTGTTTACGTTGGTGACATTATTGTCAATGTAATTCTGACGTCTATTTGCTCTTTACTTATAATAATATTATCATCACATGTAACCTTTTTAGACATATACTATTATCATTAGCATGTCGGTGTCGGTGACGCGTACCGAGGATTTTACCCTCTACCAAAACGCTCAACGCGCCTAAAGAAGTTTTCACTTCAAAAAATTAAATTAAATCAAAGGACAAAAACGTCCCGTGGGACGTTTTCCGAGTGGGACGTTTTGCCCAAAGCCTCATTATGTCACATCACTACAAAAACAAAAAGTTGATATGACATGGATATAACCTTGAACGAGCGCCGTTTGACGTGGTTTTCTTTTAAAAGGTATTGTTTTTATATTTGTTATTTAAGTAATTGTAATACTTTTAGCCCAAGATTAATACAACTATTGTAAGTTGGCATAATTATTCGATTTAATGTTTGATTTTAATGTTATCACTCGTTAATAAGGCAATTAAAAGATATTAAAAAATTGACAATTAATTGTACGCCAGTTCAAAGTTACATCGCCCAATCGAATGACAGACTTCAGGAACGCAAACCTATCGTGTTTCTACTATAACAATACTTACCATCCTAGTCCCGATGTGAGTTTTGTTCTGTGCCGGTCACAGTTGTCATGGGTGGCAAAGAAAGGATGGTACTGCCTGCTCGTTTGATGTCTTAACTCCATAAATGAAAACACAAGACACGTAACAAACACACGTAATAAAAGAAAAGGGATTGGGTTCAAAATATAATCAAAATATCCAATCAATATTTTTATTCTTGCAATAGTTCCAGATACAGCGGGTCTTGCACAAGCATGTCAGACCGTGGCGGACTCTGCGACGGAGACGGCTGTGCTGGACCGGCCCAGAGACTCGCTGTATAGGAGCAGCTACCAGGTGAAAGATAAACAACAACGTGCTGACACTCTCACATTCCCATTAGGATCTCCTAGGTGTGAGAAGCAAGGACTAGGACCACAGAGTACTTTTGTATAACTAGGACTATGACTGAAGAATTAGATATGTACAACTTTTGTGCAGACCAATGTGATATTCTAGATTTCTTTGTTTTTCTCTTTTCGTGACTGGCAACGCATCGATGCCTTTGGATTGGGTGCAAATAGCGAGAAAAAAATAGGCTTCAAGTTCCGATATACTTCCCCTGGATCAAGACTTTTGCTACCACCTCCCCTACCTGGGACATGGAGCTGGATACGCCTTTTTAGCCTAATTTACCCTTTAGGGTCTTTTGTGTAATTGAAGTCCGTAGACGACGCTACGCAACGCACATTTGGCATTGTCTAAGTAGAATAAATAGTTGTATGAAAGCCCATTTACTTTATATCTTACGTTGCAGATGGCCCACTGTCAACCATCATGGTGTCCGCCAGTACGTCTTCCGCAGTATCCACTCCAAGGATTCCACCAATACCGCAGTTAGTTAATCTTGCACCATATTTTGTGTATTCAACTGGCGAAGGGTACTCCAAGTTATTTTTTATTTCACAAATTTTGACCAATATTAACGAGTTTAAGGTTCACAAGACTCGCTACTTCAATGGATGACCCAAAATTGTACGTCATTTAATTTCGAACTTTAATCCTAGGTTCCACATCAAGATCACCTGATGAAGAAGCATTTGTAGAATCTCTCCGCAAGTACCCTATCTCTCCAGTCAGGAGCCGATCCGCAGATTTGATAGAACGGATGCTTTCATACACCCGTGCTAAAAATGGTGAGTTATTTATTAACGAAAACTAGAGCCATGACTGTTTAAAAAAGTCCAAATTATATTTCTAATTGTAACGACTATTTTGTATAGAATTAATATTTCACTAGAGAACCGCCCGCGCTTCGCTTCGGTACCCGTAGGTAACAGCCGCGTAGGTCCCACTCCCGTAGGAATCTCTGCTAAAAAGTAGCCTGTAACATTTGCCTATGACTTAAGTAAATTACATGTAGTATTAATTTGATAGCGTGATTCAAAACTCGCAAATAACGCCATCTATTAACAACTCCGGAAATAAATATCTAGCAACTAACAAAACATCGATCTTCCCATGGGAATGAGATGTTTTTCCGCGGTAAAAAGTAGCCTACGTCACTCTCCACCCTCCTAACTATCCCCACACACATAAACCATACCATATAATAGCCATGTTGCGACGTGAAAGAGTCACAAACAAACAAACAAACAAACACACTTTCACATTTATAATATTAGTAAGGATTGGATGCAGTTAGATATAGTTTTCATGTTTAATATGTTTAATTTTTTAGGTGCAAGGCATTCAAATACAAGAAGTGCAAAGTCACTTCCATCTAGGGAAGCATCAAAAAATGTAAATTTACTTGCAGACGACATACCCACCAGAGATACTGGTATTGCAACTAACGATTTAAGATCTAATTTTGGATACAAACGGGATGTTGAACTAATTCCAGTGCCGACTAATAATGGAAAATCTAAGTACTTAAATATTATACTTTTGTTACGAATAAAAATCTGAATAGAAGAGATCTTTTTTTGTCAAAAATATAATAATGTTAACTTGTACCTATTTATTCATAGTAAATACTTTACTGTCACTTTAGATGACACAGTATTCTTTTTCAATGGACTTCTTTGTGATTAAACAATAAGCATGTTAAAAAAATAGAAAACTTTTTTTTGTATTGAGGAGCAGGTACATTAAACTAAGCCCATAAAGTCACTTGGAAACGAATTGATTTAATACAAAATGTGGAGTTTTGCAAGGTTTCTTATTTTGCCCGCTAGTTTATAACTATTTATGTAGGTACTAAAAATTGTCATTGAAATATAACGTATTTTTTATTTTGTTTATTTTTTAAATAGTAATAAGTGATATTTTGGGATTGAGTTAACTTTTTTCCGATTTTTTATAGTCTAGTGTAGTCTTTTAAGCATTTTATCCATATTTAAATTACTAATTTTACTGACATGACAAATTAAATTTATAGGTATGATGACATCGGGATGTACGATTACTTAAAATCCAACAATAAAGACAAGAAACTCAGAGCATCTGAAGTCCGATATCTAACGAACGTAAAGCAGTGTTTAAAAGAAAGACTTCGGCAGATATGTGACGAGGAGCCAGTGGTACCTAATTAAAAAAGCTAATGAATTACTATAAAAATATTATAATAATTTGGCAGTTTGGTGCAAAAGGATGCAATCTCTCTCTTTATTGACCTCTAATAAAGTCATGTTTCTCATCAAAATAAATTTGAATAATCCAAATTGGTCTTATCTTTTTGTCCATGGAGGCTAGAGTCTAGAGACTAGGAGACCCATGAGAAAGTAATTCGAAAATCCTCCACAACATCGCTTGTTTTGTCGTTTTTACGTCAACGATGGCACAAATTTTATTAGGAAATAAACGGCCAAATGTTATGTTTCATCACTTTGGTTTGTCTGTGTCTGGCAAGGGGCGATTAATAAATCTAATCATTGTTACAGGCGATTTGTCCCAAAATTCAAAATCGTTATAGCCAGCACAGAAGGAAGTATCATAGAGCAGATGGTTCGTTGAAATCGCAAAAAGTAAATTACTGCAAAAATGTAGAGAAGGTAAAATAAATTTAATTTAAACAACTTTCAAGACTTCCGATTCATACTAATAAGGTATAATATTTTTTTTCAGTGTACAGATTGTCAAGACGATATGATTCAAGGTGAAAAATAACCCATAGACATTTTTACAGACTCACCAGGACTTGAAATATAATTATTATCCTATTTTTGTAATTTCAGCGTCTACTCAAAATGAAATCCAAATATCTCCAACCACATCAAGAGACCACAAGGAATCAAAAGTAAAGTAAATTTTTCGAAATCAAATCTTTCGAAGCGTTACGTCGTCTCAGTAAAATTTTTATTATAGCAACAGAACAGGACCCTAATTCCGCTAATTTATTGACTTCAATAGATTGATTGAATAGTTTGCCACATTTTGTATAGGAATGTGCCGTAAATGCGTCGAAAATTATTCAATTTTGTATACGGATCGTGCCAAAATAATATGTCGATCTATTCAATTCTGTATACGAAATGTGCCAAAGATATGTTTAAACTATTCAATTTTGTATACGGAATTTGTCAAACTAATCAATCGAGACGCCATTGAGGCATTTATAAATAAGTAGAATCAGAACCCGGCATTGCTGTCGGAAAGTTGTGGCCGTAAAAGGCAATGATTATACTATTCCTTAAATTAACTAAATAAACACCATTACATTGAAATACTATTTCAAAAACTTTCTTATACTTGAAGATTGTCGTTGATTTAAGGAAACCTTTACTATATCTAATAGCCCTTTTTGCTTCTCAGGTGAACAAAACATTAATGTCTTTCACACGAAGCAAGGCTTGTTACTGCGATAAACCAGGGCCATGCGATTGTAGCGCACAATCTCGATCCATTTTGAAAACAAAAGCCCCTCCTGAATATATAGGATCAGACTTGATCAGACACAGGCAGTGTTTATCCATTTGTGAACACGAATGTAATAAAACCAAAGATAATTATATAAACCAATTAAGGGAAATAATTTTGAATTGGTCCGAGGAATTACCAGTTTATGCAAATTTTAGTACAATGGATGCTATGAAGAGAGAAGAAATAATAAATACATTAATTGATACATTAGGACAGTTACAAAAGGATAATACATATATTGAAAAAGTTGAGGATGAAATCAAGAAGTGTATAAAAGTTTTACCAATGTGGCGTCCAGAAAATAAAGAAAATCAAGAATCTTTTGAGAGTCAATTAGCACTTGGACTACTTCAAAAAATAAAAAGTGTCGTGGTTGAAAGAAACGAATTAAAAGATGAAATTTCAAAGTGGGTCGATAGCATACCATTTACTCGTAGAAGTATTGATAGAGAAGCAATTGTTGATCAATTTATTGAAAAATTAAAACCTATCACTTCACAGAGACCGTTAAGTGATACAGATTATAAGGATGTTTTAAAACGTGAAATTGCCAACACACTTAATGATTTGCCTATTGAATTTAATGGTTCTAGAACTACTGTTATAAATAACATTGCTGATGAATTAGTCAAAAAATTACATAGATTACCAGTGGAACAACTAACACACTCAAAGCAACTAAATATTAAAAGCCTTGTCTTAGATTGGATTAAAGATATTCATAATTTTTCTGACGATATAAACTTGTCCAACGACGATGTTTTAGTAAACGATCTTATTATGAAACTCAATAATCTCCAAAACCAAAACGTTGATATTAACCAAGAACAAATGAATGATGTCATAACAAATTGGTTAAGCTTTATCGAAGAAAAGAAGAAATGTCTAATAGATGTTAAAACGAAGAACTTGTTGAAAGATCGCCTTATAGGTAAAATAAATAATGCAGGTCAGAAATTCCAGTCCAGAGAAAACGTCTCCAATCTTGTACAACAATGGTTTGACGATATACAAGACACTTTAGGCGTCACTTTTATAGATAATCAAAAAGATCTCAAAATATTGATTAAAAAATTGCAAGATATCCAGAATAATGAAAATAATGAAAATCGCCAAAATACTATGCGACAAGAAATAGTAAAGTGGTTACAAAATTTACACGGAAGACAAAGTCGACATATTGAAAGTGGAATTCAAGAAAACTTAGTTAACAAGCTTATAAGCATGATTGAAGGTGAACCCCATGAACTAAATAATTTATCAGAAAATGGTTTGATTACACAAAATATTTGGAGTTGGCTTCAGTCTCAGCTTGAATTTAATCAAGACAATTCTCTTCAATATAAAGATATGGTAAAACATCTATCAGGAAAATTGCAATCAATGAAAGATAAAAAAGGTGAACTCACTGAAAATGATATAAAAGTAGAAGTGACAAGTTGGATCGAAAAGTTGTCCAAAGAACGTGGCATAAAAATTGAACCAAATAAACAGAAAAAGCTACAAGACAAACTTTTGTCTGTCATAGGTCCCGTACATCGCCGTAAAATCTGGGAAAAGCCACACAATATTCAGGAAGTCATCTCAAAAGAAATATCTAATGTTATTAATGATTTTGTAATACCACTTGACGATGATGTCAAAAGACAGTTAATAGAGCACATTATACAAGCTATATCTCAAGATTTTAATGCTATTCAATCTAAGCACGGTGATGAGACAATTTTAAAAATCAAAAATATATTGAAAGAGTCAACTGATTTACCTGAAATACAGATAAATGATTTGGCATACACCTTGATCAGAAAAATAAAAGATGCTACATTCTCTAACCTTGGTGAAACAATACAAGAAGGACCTCTAATATTAGATAATAGATTAAAAGATAAGTTAAAAAGTAAAGTGGAACATGCTTTGAAATTTTTCCCGTTGAACGATAAGCAACAAGTTATCAACTCAATTACTAATGCCTTAGTCAAAATTTTTGAAGATTCTACACCTGATATGAGTTATGACGTGATATATACTGAATTAAAAAAATCAAACTTGAATGATGCTGAAGCTCAAGAAGTGACTAATAATATATTAGAAATGTCAAATCAGTTTAGGAATGAGGTTACTGATACAACATACCAGTCACCAACTTATGGATCTGCTGAATCTTTACGGATGCATAAGCAAATATTTATGCAAAGGCTGGAGAAAGAAATTACTGACTTCATGGAGAAAGTTCTCACTGAAAGTAGCTCTTTTTATAAAGGTATAACTTCAGAAGGTTTGGAGGACTCTATTGATAATCAATACAATAAATTCAAACACCCTTTGAAAACTTCAACGCCCACAAAATCAGACAGTGGTCAAGATATGAACTTAGAGGATCAATACAAGAGACAAATTAAAGATGTTATAAAAACCTGGATCACCAGTTTACAAATAGATGTCATTGATGAATCTTTTAAAGAAGACATGGCAAACGATATCGCCTCAGATATTATTGATAGGGAAAGATACTTACAACTTTCTAAAGCGAAACGTTCAAGTCAAGATGAAATTGAACATCTTAAATATCAAGTATTTAAATGGACAAGCAAATTGCCAAATCCAATTGATCTAACTGCAAAGACAGATGAAATTAAAAAGTTATTAGATTCTTTAGAAGTTTTAGGGATACCTAATTTAATTCGAGACTCTTATCAACGACGTGATGCATACAATAGAATACAAAACACTGATGAATTTATCTTAGAAAATCTTAATGCAGCTATATGGAAATGGCTTAACGATGTATCAACTTTAAAGCTTAGAAATTCTCAAGACAAGTTTATTATTGACGACCTTACTTCTGAATTGACAAAAAAGCTCAAAAGTATACTAAGCTTAGATCTGATTACACAAGAGGGAGGCATAGAAAAACTGTGCAAAGATGAAGTCGTAGAGTATTTAAAGAAGATAAAAAATCATCTAGAGAGAGATGAGGAACGCCTCGAACATAGGGCCAGTGAATTAATAAACCATTTAAAATCATTGGATTTCTTTTCTAGTACTCTAAAACAATATCAAGATTTATCAAGGGAAACGGCACATACATTAAGCAAAAAGGATGCAATAAAAAAAGCTATCCAAAGCTGGTGCCAAAAATTACCTCTAAAGAAGGGCAAAACTTACGATGATATGAAAGATATAGTTGATAATTTAGCTGAAGCTGTGTCAAGGTACTTGTTGATTACAGATACAGAAAAAGTAAATAAATTTATGGAGGAGATTTTAAATAATCTTAAAAAGTTGCCTTTACAATTTGACAAAGATGATTCAAAACGTCTACCTGAGTTTACTGAGAGATTAATTGAATCATTAAAAAGTGTATTGAATGACAGTGAAAAGTATTACAGTAGTACAGAAGATGACTTTGTGGTTAAGAAACCTTTCTTCAAAAAGGCGGGCGAAGTAATGTACGATAATATTCAGAATTGGTGTGAAAATCTTCCCCTTGATTTAGGAATTACAACTGATAATAACGAACAACTCAATATAATTAAACATAATCTAGCAGAAAAATTATTGAAAAAAGTTGGTGAATTAAACTTAGATCCAGAAATATTCCATGATGATTACTTATATGAAGACGTTCTTAAAGATGAAATAGAGAACATTTTACATGGCTTAGCAAAAACGAAACAACTTGAAGAAGTGTTACCGTCATTAAAAGATAAATTGATTAGAGATTTATTGGAAGCCAAGAAAGAAATGAAAAACGAAATGGCAGGTTTTGCGTATAAACAGCAATTAAGAGATGCCATTTCTAAAACGTTGTCGTCAATAGGACTGCCAATATCGGAAGAAACTCCGTTCGAAGTTCTCAAGGAAAATCTTGTTGATGCATTTATTAGTTTACATTATGTCGTCGATGATGAGGAACTTAGAAGAAAATTTAAAGATAAAATTTTCAATGAAGTGAACAAATTTTGTATTGGTTACTTGAAACAGCATCCATCTTTGCGTTTAAATGCCCATCAATTAAATCAAGAACTTTATAAAGCCTTAAAAAAGGTACCTGTGCCAAAAGAAGAATCCATGCGTCGAGAAGTTGAACAGATTAGGGTAAAAGATATCGTTGCTGATTGGTTTCAAAATTTAGATGTAACTCCATCCGATATTCAGGAAAATAAAATAATATCTATTCTAGCAAAAAGATTACACGAAATTGAAACTGAGGCGGAATTTAATCCAGACTTAGATATAGATAAAACTATGAATCAAGAAATATCGAAATGGTTAAAAAAAATCAAATTGAGTCCTGAAAATGAAGCGAACACCGAGTCTCTTAAGAAAGTTTTAATTGACAAACTAAAATCTACGAAGAATAATAGAAAATTCGACGAAACAACGGTTAGAAAATCTATAAATTATGAAGATTTATTAAGTGACATAGAAGTTGGTTCACATTATCCATCAAGCAGCTTGAGCCCAGAAGATAGAGCTCATTTGCAACGCATTAAAGATAGAACTTCAATTAATCGAACTAGTTTAAAATCAGATGACAAAAAAGATGCATCTGTTAGTCCAGAACCAGTAGCAACCGGCATTCAAACTGAAGAAAAACTTCCTGATAATACTATAATTCAGAAGATTTCTCAAAATGCAAGTATCCAAACAATAGTTCGAGAGATAGAACCTCCAACATCACTTACACCTCAAGTAATTGTTAAGGAGTATTACTGGAATTCCCATGGATCCCCGACAATGCAAAGGTCCGGTTCAATATTATCGTGCACCCAATCACCGGTACAGCAAGTTGGAAATGTTCAACAGAAAGCAAACCTAGAGACTTCACAAGTAACAACAGCGTCTCAGACAAAGCCGTTACCGGTATCTAAGGCAACTATAACTCAAGAAGCCTCAATTGGACAAGAAGTTAAATCGCATATCCAAAATGATACAGCAACAGCAACATCCCATCAACACATCTCAAATGAGATAAATGTAGATTCTCAAACTCATTATAATCCGGATGACTATTTGCAATTAAACGTAAGAAAAAGGGCTCAGATTAAATCTTGTCAACCTTGCCAAGGAAGAGGAGTATTATCTGGAGAATCCAATGATAGTCCCGAAGCTGGGACTAGCAAAGCTCTACAACAAGCTCGATCATCTGTCCAACAAATAGGACGGGGTGCCCATGGACAAACGGACTACCATGAAAACGGAAAAGAGTTTTGGGCAACGAGACATGGAAGAAATTGTTTGGATGATCAAGGTAATTTAAATCATCCTTGCATCAGACACCCGATGTGTCAGATACCAACAAAGGATTTGGAATGCTTATCTAAACGTAAAAGGAAAACTCAGCCATGCAGTTGTAGCAAACCAGTATTATCTAAGTGCACTATCCGACCACAGTCACCTTGTCAACATTCCCACCATTCTAATAAATCCTGCTACGTATCAAGGAAGCACTGCCCGAAATGCTGGGACGGCTTTTGCCCACATCCCAGCTATTTGTACTTCAGACAAGATTGATCGTTTTGCTATATAACTTTGACGTTTTTGTTAATAAATGCGTGTAATTAAGTTACTTGCTGTATTCGTTAAATCCTTGTGTAGTTAGTGTTAACAAAATTAGACTGTAGTGGTTAGGACAATCTTATTCCTATGACGTCATAGTAGGGCCACGAGTAATAGGTTTTCCTCGTGGTCCTATTGAAAAAAAAATGTGTGTAACGGACGTGACGTAAGCTGATGCACCGCCAGCTAAATTGTGCCTAAAGGAGCCGCCTGCCAACGCATCACGTAGCCTTAGCCTTAGTTAAAGCAAAGCCAAGCCAAAGCCACCACCCGCCATATTGATGATTCCCTCCAGCCACAGCCAGGCAGCCGTCATAGCCAGACGGTGGAGCGGAAGGTGTCAATATAAGCCAAAGCTATAACCTTAGCCTTATCTGTAGCCATATCATGAGGATACTTTTTGCATGAACTGATGTTATTTGAAAAAGAAAGATGTGACGTTGACGAATTTGATTTGGTATTCTATTCGATGTATTGTCATGGAGCAGAAAATTATAAAATCCTAAAGTAAAAATAGTCGTATTATTTCCCTTCTTTTACATTCAGAAGTAGATAATAATGTTAAAAAACAATATACCTACGTCCTGATACTGGAGAGAATTAAAATCAATGGTCGAAATTGAAAGCGATAAAAGTATTAAAGGAGGGGAGACTTGGACGTGTACTTGTAATGCTTTGGATGTGGATCAGCGCTTCTGGACATTAGGCGATGTTCAATTCCAAGTGCGTATTGCCGCTAGTAGAGAAATGTTGAAGATGGATCTCGTGGAACAGCTGAACAGAGTTAAATTTTATGCCAATGACGAACTGATAAGTATACTTACTACGATATGGAAAATAGTTTTCAAGAAGCAATGCCATATTTACTTGAAAAGGAAAAACTGTCAAATCTGTCAGATAAAATTTGGGAAAGCCCTCAATAAGAATCCATAATCAGTCTGACTGAAGAAAAGAGCCTTGTCAAAATGTAAAGAGAAATCAGTGAATGCTTATCAGTTTTATAAAAATGGTCATTACGTGAAGGAGTATATCTCAGCATAAAAGGTGATGTATGCCATTTCATGTCGCTGTCATCATGCTGTGCCAGTACAAGTTGTTGCTGATTTTGTTAAATTAATAACCCTTTGTGTGCGTTCCAATTGCGGGACGCAATTGTTGCAGGATGGCCGATTGTAACGGACGTGACGTAAGCTGATGCACCGCCAGCTAAATTGTGCCTAAAGGAGCCGCCTGCCAACGCATCACGTAGCCTTAGCCTTAGTTAAAGCAAAGCCAAGCCAAAGCCACCACCCGCCATATTGATGATTCCCTCCAGCCACAGCCAGGCAGCCGTCACAGCCAGACGGTGGAGCGGAAGGTGTCAATATAAGCCAAAGCTATAACCTTAGCCTTATCTGTAGCCATTGAGGATACTTTTTGCATGAACTGATGTTATTTGAAAAAGAAAGATGTGACGTTGACGAATTTGATTTGGTATTCTATTCGATGTATTGTCATGGAGCAGAAAATTATAAAATCCTAAAGTAAAAATAGTCGTATTACAATTTCCCTTCTTTTACATGTGAGTGTAATCCAACAGTATTCACAAATCCAGATGGAGCCCCTCACGTTCTTAAGGGGAACTAAGTACTAGTACTTATGTCTTCATGAACCCACTAGGGGAAATGAAAAGGGAAACCAACAGACCTAAACAAAAAACAGTAGAAGGTAATTATTTAATTAAAAATGTATATTTCACAACACTATTTTCTACAATTTAGAATGTACAAAACACAAACGTAAAACCACACGCTATAACACTTGGACACTTATAGGACTTGACAAGGATCTTTGACGCCACAACTTTACTTGGCCATACTTTTCAATAGTAATACGGATAAAAATATGGCGAAGTCACACACATCGGTAAGCCTTCGTACTGTTCAAATGGACAATACTGAACCCTTCTTTTGCTCTTCCACATCTTTTCCACACATCGACATCGAACTTCATCTTCTTCGTCGTTTTCTTCATCAGAGTCGTCCTCTCTATATCTTTCGTCGATATTTTTATGTCTCATATGGCCTTTCTTAGTTCCCAATCTCAATGGGACATAACAAGGAGGTATAAGAACTGAAGGTTTGTAATACTCTGGAATATGTTCACGAGGATTGGAATGATTATTTTTATCCATCTCAGCTTCCCTGTCTTTGTTACGATCTATAATTCGTCTAATTCCATCTGGATCGGTTGATCTATAAAATACGTCAGATGTGTTCAGTTGCGGACCCTCGTCACGCTGATCTTCGATAATATTTTGGTATCCTAAACGATTTGACATTTTCCTGTTAGCCTCTTTGGGAGATCTGGGAAGATATGGGGTTGTATGAGGACTAGCACCCTGATCTGTTCTCGGGCTTAGACGTCTTTCTTTAAATCTGGGGCTATCACGTCTCCCTGGACTGCTACCTGTAGGGGATTGAGAATATGAACCTCTATGTTGTACAGTATTATTGAATTGTCCCCTAACGTTTTCGTATTGATTCTCATTTGGAATCGAACCCTTAATGTCATTCATTATTTTAGAGCTTAAGTTGTTATAAGAGATATCACGTCTTTTTTGCACTTCATAATGGTTAGAATCAGCATGCTGTAAGTATTGTTGAGGTATATTAAAGTCTTGTTCAGACATATTGTGTCGGTCTACTCGATTAAACCGCTCTTGGCCACCGAGTCTTTGTGATGTACTATTAGGATAGGGAAGAAAAGGTTTGTTAGGGGATTGTGAACAATTCTGTTTACTCTCATGTAACGAGTACCAATTTGGTTCTGACCAACGATCCCTTGGATGCACTCCGTCATGTAAATCGTTGTTCATCAGATTATTATTACAACAGCTAGAGTCTTGCCTCAAGTCATCAAGCAAAGGTTGTGCAATATTGTGATAGTGTCTACTCTGAGATTGTTCACTAGGACTAATTGTTTGCATTGATTTATTACTTTGTTCCGGTTTATTTGGATTTCTATTATTATCGAAGGAAATTTTGGACTGCTGATTTCCCCGTGTGCTTTCCTGTAAAGTAAACCAATTTGGATCTACGTCATCTTTTAACGAAGAACTTCTGGGTTGCGAGTCACCGAACATTTCATAATCCGGTACTTCTCCTAAAGATAGATCATTACAACAGGTCTGATCCATTCTTAAGTCGTCAAAGAGCGGCTTGGAAATATTATGATAGCCACTATCAGATTGTTGATTTGGATCAATTGCTTGTATTGATTTGGTATTTGGTATGCCTTTCATTTGTGCCTCAATTTTTGTATGGGGTTGTTCAGTATATGTAGAACATAAAGGCATATTTCTACTAAATTCTTCATAATCTGGCTCATTAAATGCTACCTTCTTATTATCATTTCCAATTGTTGTTTGTCTGTTCTTCAATCGTTTAATAAGTTCATCCACCATAGTATTGATATTAAGACTTTCTCCATGTTGCAACGGTGCTCTTTCTAAAAACTGTGAAATTTCATGTTTTAATGAATTATTCAATGAACTTTCCAGTATTCCTACACCAAGATTCCCCTTTTCTATACCAATAATTTGTTTGGCTAAATAATTTCTTAGTCTTCTTCTGTGCAATTGTTCTACATAATCATTGTTTTGAACCAACGGAAGTTCTGAAAACCATTTATCTATTTCAATTGATAAAAGAATTTCATCTGCTTCTTCTTGTATTGTCTCGTTGCTTGGTAAAGGAACATTTTTGAGCAGGTTCAAAATATCATTAATGTAAAGTTTTGTATCTATATTTTTTAAAGCTTTATTATGGTTTACTTTTAATTCTTGTACAAAGTCTTCTGTGCGTTTGAGTAATTTTTTTCTGTAAGCTTCTGCTGCATGAGGGTCTTGATTTTGATAATGTGAACAAATGATAAAGTCTTCTACGAGATTCAAAATTTGAAGCTCTTCATAAATTTCAAGAATATCAGGATTTTCAGTTTCACTAAGTGTTGGTTTGGGTAAATTGCCTTGAACACTTTCTAAAAGCTGTAGCTTATAAGATTTTGTTGAAGATTTCATAAAATCATTTATGTCACTTATTTGTTCTATCAATTTTACTTTAAGAAAATGTTTTTTTGAACTTAGTTCTGGGGATTGAGGCAATTTACTAAGCAATTTTTCGATTTCATCATCCAATTTATCCTCAAATAAGAAACGGTTATCATATGTATCGCGCTCTGATCTAAGTTTAAAAACAGCCCCCAAAATTCCATTATAAAGGTCTGTTCTTGCTACTTCAGCTACCATTTGGCTTTCAGCGTTTACCATCGGTAAAGGAATTTTTTCAACCCATTCTTTTAAATACTGTTTGTAGATCTTATCTATTTCTTCCACCTCGGATGTGTTGACTTGCGTGTTGGTATAGTTTCTTGTATTATCGTCTTCATCATCCCTGATTTTAATCCCACCTGAGAATAAAGTACTCCTATTGAAAGGAACATTGTACGGGGGTCTTTCATATTGTTTGGATGGCAAATTATCTTCAACAGCCTCGGGTTGAGGTATTTCTCCAGTAGCATTATAATCTGTATTCGTTGAAGCAATTTTGCCAGGACTACTCATTCTTCTGGTGCTTGTAGAAGGTTGATAGCTACGTCCAGGTTCTGTTAATCTTATAGTTCTACCTGAAAATGTTGTTGACATACCTTTTTTATTGAGATTTCTTTTGCACGTTGGTCTATCACAACACATATTACTCGAGCTAAGATATTTTGAAGTTGACGCTCCTAAATTAGATGGCTCTGAAACCTTTACTTGGATTGATTGTCCAGGTTCTACCCTAAGACTAAACACTTTTCTGATATCCGATTCCCTCTGTTGTCTCTCGTGTATAGAAAATACAGGTACTGATACATTTCGAATTTTTTTCATCAAGTCCGTAGCTCGATCAATTAGAGTCATATCATTGATTCCAAATTTATAAATCAACTTAAAAATCTGATATTTTAAATGTTCCAACTCGGATGTCTCAGATGTTTCACTAGAAGGATTAATTTCTAAATATTTATGCCTGTCTACTATGTCAGCTACTAAGTCGTTTATTATAGCCAATCGTATTTCTTCATCTTTACCCTCAGGCATTAGCAAATTGGCAAGCCATTCGTTGATTTCATGTGATATTTGATTCACATATACTTCCACGTTAGCATCTATATCCTTTTGTGATATTCCTTTAATACTGAATTCATTGTTATCATTCGGGCTATTTTCATCTTGTTTATATTCTGGTGAATTGTGAATTATATTTGGTAGAACAACCAACGTCTCAGATTGAAAGTTTGATGATTTTAATTGTAAATTTTTAGTAGGTAAAAATTCTTCTTCCCAATGCTCTGTTAGGATGTTTGTGAGATAAATCGTTTGAAGTTCTGATAAACCTCTACTTCTTAATATATTTTTTATTCTCTCTGTCATGTTTTGTTTATTTGGAAATGAATTATTATTTAAATCCGTTAGGAATAAATCAAAAAGTTCTTCATTCAGATCATATAACATTTCTGTAGTGATATTTATACGATACTTTTCGGCAAATGCCAATATATCAAGATCTATTAAGTTTCTTATTTCTTCTCCTGTCATAGATAAATTTTTACTGCCGTTAATAATGTCTTTCCCAAATACTTGGGCATAATCCGCAGCATTTTTTTCACCATCCACATATTTAATGATAGAATCCGGATTATTACAACCATAAGTATCATTAATCGAATCATTGATTGTTTTTGTATAACTATTGCGATTTTCTGTACTAGTATCATTTTTTTTATTGTCCTCTATTGAATCTATATGAGAGAGATATTCTTGCTGAATTTTTAACTGATGCTGCTTAAGGTTTTTATTGTATCTACTAACTCGATCAGATCCATTAATGTAATAATGTTTTGACATTTCTATAAAGTGCTTACTTGTTCTTTGTTGATTAATATTGAAATCTTCACGAAAATACGTACTATTACTCACACTTCTTCGTACAATATCAAAATCATCAAATAAGTGTCTGCAGTTCTGGCAAATTCTTTTCTTTTTATTCATTGGACATTTGCTGAATAATTCATTTACATCAGAATTATTCTTGCACTCTTGCATGAAATTTAAAATACTATCTGGTTTGATCTTACCTAACTCTTCTTCAGATCTACTTCTCTTACTGTTTTTATTTCCATGATTATTCTTTTGTAAATTAAAGGCACTTGAAGTTATTTTAATATGATCATCCATTTTAAGTTTAACTTGAACTGATTTACATGAGCAGTCGTGCAGAAGTTCTGTAGAAGAGCTCATTGCAGACTTCAACACTTCCTCTACTCTTCCTTCTGTTTTTGATGGAATAGGAGACAATGGCGTGGCTACCTGCATCAAAATAAAATGTTTAGTATTTTGGTGTTTAAACGCGAAACAAAAGTTCACTTCACTCCAGTCCACGAAAACATAATACAGATCTAGTTCTCATTAACTATCCACATAAAACATCATTGAAAAAACTGCTGGAGTGGACTTAAAATGTACTTCATAATTATTACCGTTCTTTGCATCGGAACAATCCTCGGTAACGTTAATATTTCTTTGGTTTCCATCTCGGCTCCGGCTGAAATTAATCCAAAACATTACATGTAAGCGTTTATAAAGTTCTATTTCGAGTTCTGAATGATTTGACCAATTAGTGGATACAAAATATTCGTATCATCAATATGTTTGCCATGATGTGTGACAGAGTACTGACAATATTAACAAAATTAAAGTTTCATCATTTAGAATTCCTAGACGTAGAAGTAATAAAGAAGACTAATCTGAATTCTAAACAGCCTCAATTAAAAATAAATAAAATTAAACATACAATTGTAAAAATGTAATTTACCTTGAATTTCCATATTCACTGATCTCTTACTCTGAAAAGAAAATTTATTTTCTATTAAATGCAATATCTTGGCAACTAGGAGATAAAATAGAAGTCAGTAAAGATGGAAATTCAATTGTAACCAATGTAACTAATGAAAGAATCTCACTTCCGGTTGCATCCTTCTTTGGTAAAACTCACAGTCATGTTCCCTTGCTCTTAATGGAGATTTGTTATGAGGACTCGTTGGCTGCAGATAAAGATTTCAAAGATATTTTTATATCAAAGATCTACATCGACGTATACCTAACTATTAATTAAGACACTTATTTTTGAAGACAATGTATTAAGTACTCGAATTTAAAAGAAAAATCAAAGCGACAAGTATAAGAAACAAATTAACTTTTAACAGAATATAACCGATTTCGAAATCAATAACTTGAGGTAATTCAGAACCCACCCGTCAGATATGCTCAAACTGGAATCAGAGGAAAAGCGTCAGCTTTCGAATTTAAAACTTGTTTATGAATGTAGAAAGTTTAGGATCTGATGATGGCATATCAGAGAAATTGAGGGAACTTTAGAAAATTGTAGGGGTGACTAGTGTGTTTGTTAATGTTTTCATGAAGTACACACTTTAATTAAGGTCTGGAGTCGATCTGATGAAACCGAAAGACAGTTGAGGGAACTCCTCAACTTGAGTAATTTGTAGTGACGAGAACTTTACAACTAGATGGTTTAAATTGAGCGCCACCTGGCGAGTAGTTTTTGAGTTATATCTGCTTGTTGATATTGAAGTCGGTTATTTTTCTTTTTGTAAAAAGCAATTATTTTGGAAAAAAGGTAGTTTAATCAAATATTTTAAAGATAGATACTACACTCACAACTATATTATTAAATCCTTGTTTCAGTTTCCTCGCAGTATCTCTGAAACATCTGACATCATTGTCTTTACAAAACATAGGTTTATTCCAAGAATCATCAGTGCCTTCTATTGAAAAATTATTCGATCTATCTCTTACTGGTGAATTTCCACCTGGCCTATTATTTTTCGTTGTATTGTCTTCAGCTTGATAGATCGTATTGGCTATCCCGGAGTTTCTCGAAGAATTCCGTTCCAAAATAAATGTCTGTTTGGAAGATTCAGAGGCCATACTGTTGCGTGTTGGTGAGCATGGACATCTATTTTGGTACTTAGATACTGAAATCAGTGGAGTCATATTACACTCACTTTCAACCATGCTTTCAACGGTAGAAAAAATTTTGAAATAAAAAAAACTAGAAAAATCTAAAGTGCTGATGATCAGCAAATGCCTAACAGATTTTCGTAAACTATAGCTAAAGATAATCTTGGTTACGTCAGCTTTGAACTAAACCGCATCTAATTCGGTCCATCCGTTTGAGAGCTACGATCTCATGAAGACAATAAGCACGTGTCAACTATACACGTCAAAGTTCATCTACATTGCATCTACACCAAACTAAGATCTCTTGGATTGGATGCAGGGCCTATTACTTTCTCGGCTGGTGAGTTCTGTACTTACAATTTTTGGCTTGAGTAAAACTGATGAGACGTTGTACGATCTCGGAAGACCTATCTGGGGTGATGTTGGGATATTTTCTCAAGGAATTCGCAAACGCATCCGATTGTATCGAAGCCCTAGATGCGCAGACAGATCCTTAAACAGATACATATCTGGGTATTAATTTAACATGATGTGACACTAAAATATCTTCAGAACTGCTTCACAATACTTAGCAAGGGATCTTGTATTCGGATCCCGGTTACATTTTTTGCGAGAGAAATGATAAATAAAATTGATAAATGAATATTTTATTCCAAGTAGGTTTTTTACAAACACTTTTCGAACGTCCATTTACGCCATCGCTTCAACAAACCTACGGTGAGTGGTCTTGTAAGAAGAAGAAATGTTTGCACTCTATGACGAATGTTCCTGTCACAAAACTCCTAAGTAAAGGGACGATATAATTTTAGCTATCAGCAGGCTATCACACTTGCTGCAGCCAGTGTGATAGCCTGCATCACACTATATTTTGTTATTTTGAATGCTAAAAGGAATATGAATGAATAAAATACCTTTATCAGGCCAAACCATGCCTCCCCGGAAGCTGTTAGCCTTAACAACTGGTGGGGCGGTCTCCCCGCTACCGGTCCCTCCAATGACAAAATTACCGTGACCTACAATCATTGCATCTTTTTAACACGAATAAATGTTCTACCTCATGACAAGTAGCTACCATCGCCTATCGGGATATCGGGAAAACTTTTTTTTGGGAATAATGTTGACGACGATGACGATGATGGTAATGATGATGATGCCGATGACGACGATGATGAATGTGATGATGACGAAAACGAAGATGAAGACGACGATGACGATAACAATAACGATGACGATGACGATGGCGAAGATGATGACGAAGACGATGGTGATGTTGATGAAGGTGATGACGATGACGAGGACGATGACGAAGACGATGACTTACGTACTTTGTAAATGACCTGAGTCAAGTTGAAGTTACACACCATAAAATATCAATTATTAATCTAAAATAAAAAATAACCATGAATAACTTCTGATCTTTGTGGTGGGAACTCCGACACAGTTTGTGGCGGCGAGGTTGGAGTTAGATTGCAATGCATCATCTGGAAAAGACAAATTTCGAGTACTTTAGCTTCATTCAGAAGTATTTTTTTATAAGCTGAAACAGAACTTTTATTCAACGAATAAAATATTATCATAACTAGAACTAGGAAACATTTCTTTTTTATTATGTAAGTACTTACCTAATTTAAAAAAAAAGCATTTCAAACTTTGGATATTAATAACAATAATGACAATGACCATTTCTTGAAGAAAAAGACGGCTGATAATAATGATGGTGATGAATATGATAGAAACGAGGCGGATGACGAATACGATATCGATGATGAATTTGACGATAAAAATGAAGATATTCTTGATGATGATGATTTCGATGTCAATAATGACAACAAATACCTTATAAGTGCTGGCGTATCTGCCATCGGTAGCTTGGATACCGTTCTCGCAGTGTCTCGCCACCGTGGACCCTGAACACTGGTCGTTGGTGTGCTGTGACGCGCAGTGCACGGACTGATGGCATCGCTGGACAGGTCGCGGCTGGGGCACTGCAGGGTCAATATTCAATATACACGTAAGTCGGTGTACACATTTATGTATATGAGAATACTTGTTTGCATACACTGTACAACAAAAAGCGATCAGCAAGATTAATGAGATTTAACTTGGAAACGTGGCAAGATCGGTACATCTTTAACACGTTCATGCAAACAACGTTATATGACGGCAAAAGTAAGTATATATGTTACAGCTCAACGCCATTTGACGTCTGTTTTTGACAGAGTTTTTAGAACACAACGTTAGTGTACGTTATTTATCTCAATCTCAAGCACATCTGCCTCTCCAAAATATCAACCCTTTCCTCACTACGTATGTAGTACGACGTACCGACCATGTCCAAACGAACTGTTTGACGTTTCCAAAAGTAGTTCCAGCGATTCTTCGTAGGTGGCGTTGAGGGATTAAAGTAGGATTTGTGCTGGGCCCCAAAATATAGTCAATCTAGTTAGTAATTGTTAGTATGAGTCTTGTTCTAATTCGATCACAGATGTGTCAAGAGCTAACTAAGTGTAGTCCTTAAACAACGGATATCACAAGCACCAGATTACAGATATATCCGTAGTGGCGATACCTAAAGTAACATGAGCACGCGCCTCACATGAGATGCTGAAAAAAGCATTACACCACAACACATGCACCGAGTAAAGTTAACAATACACTACGTCACACGCGTCATACCGAGACCGGGCAATCAGAACTATCAGAAACGTATTCTCAACCGCGCTATCGAAGTTACAACAGAATTTAACTTAAGTTAACATTCGGACCGCGGTCTCCAGGCATTGACATTGCCTGGCGGGAGATCTCCCCTTTTCCTCCACATATCGACCAATATCTTACCACGATCATTGGGCATCAGCGTGTACCGCTTGCCGCCGTCCAGCAGCGTGACGGCGAGCCCGGAGTCCTGTAGCCCGTGCACCACGGCCACCATGCCGGTCTGGTGCCCCTGGTGCTCCATGTGCGGTGGTTACATCGGTATGTGCTGCAACGAGACGGTTTTAGTGGCACAAGCATTGGTCAAAAATGCTGTTTTTGGGGATAGTTTTGGAAATACAACTTTAAGGATGAAATTGCATTAACTTACTTTACGCTTGAACTCACAAAAAAATTAACTATTACATAAATCCATGACCCGAGAAAAAAAGTAATATCTGTCATATAAATCTTTGCCCCACCAGGAATCAAACCCGGGACCCCTAGGTTCGCGCGCAAGGTCACTACCGATTCTGCTACCATGTTTTCGATAATTAAGAACTGTAATTAATAATCAAATTGAAGAAAAGCGAAAAAGTTTAGTTTTCGCCAAAATATAATCTCTTTATATAGGTACCGTCATCTTCATCAGCCTGAACGTGGAATAGCAGCAGTCAGGCCTCGAACAGCCCTGCCAGTCCTCGCCGAAGGGAATAGGCCTGGAAAAATAACCCCATTCTGTAGGAAAACACCATCATCATTATTAAAAGTCAGTTAATCAGCTGTCAATGCTGTCATTAACGTGAAATGCAGCTTTGCCTAACAAAACAATGATCTCCAAATGGTCTTTTTCTTTTTTAGTTATTTCATAATAAACATTGTGCTAAGTAGGTAATTGGTGTGGCCCCAGCATTACAGATGAATATTGATCAGGTACAAATTGAATAATAACATGTTTTATTGTTATTACAATTTACAATTCCGTTACTGTCCGGTTTTGGGGGAACTCACCCTTCATCTTTGACTGTTAAAAAACCGGTTTATAATAAAATTGAATGACAAAATTGTGAATTTAGTCCATAGGCCGGATAGTCCCCTCACACTTACATGAGCTTTAATAAATCCTGCTTAGAAGTTCTGAAATCTACCAGCTGCTGTCTGCCGTGCCATCAGACTTTGATAAACTAAGCTAAGCTAAGCACTAAGGTTCTACTTGCTTGTGGTACATGTGGCGCCATCTTTTATACTTATGATCCTGTATAGCTTTGATGCACATAGAGAAAGATGCTGGCAAAAATTGTGATGACAGTTTTAAACAAAGATCTGAAGATGAAATAAAGAGTTGGATTGTTGGGCCATGCAACTCTTTAACCGCTATCACAAAATAAGGATTAAGGATAATCCGCTATTACAAACCTTTACAATTTTGCGCTCATTTGATTGGTTTTACCGATTTCTGCTTAGGTATATTATATGAGTGTATAATCTGTGGTTCCATAGTATAGGTATTTAATATGTATATTATTATAATTATCGTATGAAGATATCCTATATACCTATTATATAGATAAAGATGTAGTTCTAGTGTTTTGAATTTAAAATTTCCTTTTTGAACACAGCGCCATCTCTTAGTGACTTTTTGGAATGCTTTTAGATTCATAGAGTTAATATTAGATGAAGTGATTCATAGAGTAACTTTGCAATCATCGTAGTATTCGTAGTCACAAAATAATGCATGTGCTACACGGTTTCAAACGGTGGTTTGAAACCGAAACAGCACGAGTTGCGCTTTGCCGGCTACACGGTTTCAAACCAATCAGTGTTGGTTTGAAACATCAGTGTAAAAAGACCGCCGCGCGACTATCACGTCTCTACGCTCGACCTATATAAGACTAGTAAACCCGCCCTCGCTTCGTTTCGGGGAACCAGTCCCTTCAAAAATCTCTATAAATTTTAACAAATTATGTTATTCCGATGTCTACGCTATATTACTGCAAAGTTTCATGAAAATCCATTCAGTAGTTTTTGTGTGAAAGAGCAACAAACACACACACACACATACATCATTACAAACTTTCGCATTTATAATATTAGTAGGAAGTAGGATAGTAGGATAAGGATAGGATAGGATATCCTTAGATTGACAATTTTTTTTGGCAGACGCGGCGTTGGCCCTTGGGTCAATTTCTTTTAATTTGTCGGCTAAAATATTCCACGCATTTTTTTGAATACAATCTTTATAGGACTCTGATGTGAGGTCCCAAAGGCAGGGCAAGTCTCTATACAACTCGAGAAATTCAGTCAACACTTCTCGTTCTTTCTGCTCTCGTGACATTTCGTCGTTGTCGTTGATGCGTGCGTCCGCGCTCGCCGCTGCAGGCAGACTGCGTTCGCTTGGTTTGAAACAGACGGCTACACGGTTTCAAGCCAACGCTTCTGCCAGTGGTTTGAAACACAAGCCTTTCTACCAAGGGCGTTTGAAGGTCAAGCGAAATTTGGTTTGAAACTACTGTCTACACGGTTTTAAACCTCGGTTTCAAACCACGGTTTGAAACCGTGTAGCACATGCTTAAGGATAGTACAAACTGTACATAGGTAATTCTACAAAAAAAACTAAGATGTAAAAAGTTCCTCTTTTTTCATTTGAAATGTCAATTTATATTTTAACTAATACTTAATAGTTTATCGAACTATGTAACTAGATTTATCTACCTAATAATAAAAAGGAACTCACATTTCACACTCGAATTTTGTGGTAGAAATATTTTCCCAAAAAATTTAAAATTCTGTTTTGTCCTATCGTCAGCTGCTCATGTCAATAACATTTGTCTTATTGACAGAACTATTTGATTTATTTATTCTTCTTTTTATAGCAATTAAAAATAAGAAGAAATTGTGTGTTATTACTTTTCTGTTCGAGTGTCAAGGGAAATTATATTAATTGAACAAATTATTTATTTATTTGTGGCACTTGATACTTTGTATTTTAAGTTTTATCATTACACAATACATGTCATGTCCTTTGTTTAGAAAAATTAGCATACAACTCAGTAGGCTGAATGACACACTGCCTTGCCTTATCTGGGGAACTGCAAAAAAACTACGCGACGCCATGACAGGTCACGTGATGTAAATTTTTGTTGGGCATGCGCGATCCCAGAATATTTTCGGAGTGATTTTGAAACGGTGAGATTTTGTCCGCGAAGAAAACTCAAAATAAAATTGTTAATAGTGTTGATGGACAAATTAATTGTACTTCTAAAGTGCCAGTGTTTTCGTGAAGTGACTAAGATCTAAGTGTTTTTACATAGGTGGTATGTGAAGGAGGAAGTGGTAGTGATTTTTATTTTTGCATTTGGATCACAAAGGCTGCGATTGAGGACGGTGCTGATTGATAATCAGGTGGGGTATTGGAGATAATATTAGTAATACTGCTATTCATTTCGTTTCCGTTGCTAACATTCGCGAATATTCATGGCGAATATTGAGAGGAATGACATTGGTTTTACTAACTTGTCGTTTCTAAAGTGGCTGAGAAAAAAACAAAGCCATCTCTTAGCAGCTCTCTAGAACTGCGAATAGCGCATTAACCCGTTAATCCGAGGCAGTTTCTAATTATTTACGTCGATATTGCATGTAACTTTGCATCCTCAATTTGGCCTTTGGTACTCGATGACATCATGACTGTCTGTTCGTACGTAAACAAGGTAAAATTGCATGTTGTGATAGGAGCTTCTGTAGCGAAGGTTAGGGTTAAATCCTTGAGGTTTGTTAGTGTGATCTACAATATCTTTTTGCTTTCGAATGAGACTAAGACATTCCGAACTCGTCACCCGACTTAAGAAAATATTCCTTTTTTTCTACTATTGTTATTTCGTAACATAAAAAATGTTATTTCAGACAGCCAATATTTCTCCTACAAAGATAATCTAGACTTAGAGCAAATTGATGAATCACTTTAACAATTATAATATCATAAAGAAGAATAATAAAACTGACATAGAAAGAAAATAAGACCATGGTTAGTAATTAATAATAAACATTTGCCTTTTTATGTGGATTGACCACACTTTTGAAGACTTATCTCAATCCTATATTTCTTATAACGCAATGAAACACAAATGTCCGTAAATGCAATCTCCTCCTTCAACTCAATACATAATTTGATCAATTCCACCATTGGAAGATTTCTTGATCCTGACATTCTTTTTAATGTAATTAAGGCAGTGAAGAAGCAGGCACCACCACCCTTCCACTGCCAACTTAACATAACTTTTATGATAAAAATGGCTGTTAACTTCTGATGGCCTTGATACTAGCATTTAAAGGTGAATGCCCTTTATTCTCACAATATTTCCAACAGAGTATAGCCAAAATCTGTTCATTTCAACATTTAAGTACAAACAACTTTCAAAGTCAATCAATCAATAAAATTATGTAAATAATCTAAATTCTAAATAACTTATAGTTTACTCATGAATTCCATTTTATTTGAATAATATCAAATGTTTAACTAACTTTCCTTGAACTACTTGGGAAATAATATTAGCTTAGGACCATTCTCTATCATAATTATGTTTAGGTAGGATTCTTTTTCATATGTGAATAAATTGAAATAAAACAAATACACTACACAAATTCCCCTATTATAAAGGTGATAACCACATTCAAATTAGTTTAGTTGTTGATAATTTCAGTGGGAATACACATACAGGCAAATAAAAAACCGGCCAAGTATGAGTCGGACTTGCGTGAAGGGTTCCGTACCATAATGTATAAAAATAAAAATGCCAAAAAAATCTGGTCTGTTGTATAAAAGCCTCATTTAAATATTTAATTGTTTTATTGTAGCCACAACGCCATCTTTTGGACTGAAAGGTAACTAAACTATCGCTGAGGCGTTGAAAGTATGGGCGCTCACTTAAATATTTATTTTATTCTGTTTTTTAGTATTTGTTGTTGTAGCGGCAACAGAAATACATCGTCTGTGAAAATTCCAACTGTGTAACTATTATGGTTCATGAGATAAATACAGCCTGGTTACAGACGGACGGACAGCGAAGTCTCAGTAATAGGGTCCCGTTTTACCAGTTGGGTACGGAACCCTAAAAAAGGCAAGACAAAAATCCATATGGGATCTATTGTATAAATAAATAACCCCTAATATCTGTTTTTGTATAAATTAGATGAATAGACGTACATTTTTTACAAAGTTAATTAAACATAAAAAAAGAAATTATGATAGCTGTTGCCCGCAACTTCATTCATGCATAGGAGTTTTTGCCACGTGAATCCCGAACCCACGGGGACTGTGGGATAAAAAGTAGCCTATAATTATGTTGCTCTTTTTATCATTTGGTGTATAGGGCACGGGGAACAAGTATCCCCGTGAGGCCACTGCAACCATTACTGATCTATTGTGGCCATAATTATGTTGCTCTATAACCTCTATCTCCCAGTGAAAGTCCCATAAAATATCCATTTAACCGTTGCTGAGACTAGCATGCACAAACATACAGATATACAGACATACAAACAAACAGTCCAAATTAAAAAACAATGTTTTGGGTTTTCTGGTAAGGCACTGCTAACTCTGTTATGGGTATTAATCAATCCTAAACAACTTAGTCTAGAAACACCATGCAACATATTTTGACCTCAACTTAGAAACTTGGCGAGCCTATTAACTTTCTCTGAGCAAATGCAATTAACCTTAAAGGTTGTGATTGTGACAAGATGTAAGGTAAATTAGCTAGACTAGATTAATAATGTGTGCCTCGACTATTTATTATAGTGTATGGGTTGAAAACTTACATCTATTAGCCCTGGGTAACCCTAGATACTAACTTATACTTCACTAGTGACCTGCCTGGCCCTTGCTTTTCTGAGTGTTAAATGGGGAATCTACATAGCCTAGCATAGAAATTTCATTTATGAATACACATAAACTATAAATATAAACCATTCTTGAGAAAATACGCCAACCAATGGTGAAAAGTCACAGGTAAACAGACTGACAGAGGCTTGGGACAACTTTGTTTTATATTATACTGTAAGTGATTCACATTTGATCTGGAATTAGTTTCAATTGCTATCCACACAAATTACAACTTTCTGTGGGTTGACGGTGAGAATTTTAAGTACATACCTTAAGTAAATTTTTATTAAATGGCACCACCACTCCACCATGCTCTGAGTAAATTTGCTTGGAAACAAAATTTACTTAAGAAATTTTTAAATTCTTGCAGTCAAACTACAATGTACCTTAATTTCAGGGGCAGAAAGCTGGTATTTATGCGGGATGCAATTGAAAAGAACTCTATATTTGACGACCCGGATGGCGCAATGGTTAACACACCGGATCGCTGTTCCGAGGGTCCTGGGTTCGATTCCCAGCGAGGCGGAAATTTGAATGATGAGTTTGAATTTGCGTTCTCGGTCTGGGTGTGTGTCCTTGTCTTGTGTGTTGTCCATGGCACCCACGACACAGGGAATCCTAGTGTGGGGCTATGAGTGTGAAGCGTTATTTATTTATTTATTTAACTTAACGTGAATGCAGTGTAGTCATAGATATGATGTACTATAGTTGAATCATCGAGCATATGGAATTGCCACACCCCACCAAAACCAAACTAATAACCTGTGCTCAGAGTTCAATTCAGCTTGTCAGAAAAGTTTACTGAGGACATTTTTAGGTCCCGCTGCCAATCTAAAATCTACCTTAATCGCATATGCGGAGAGCTGGCACTTGTGTGATATACAATTATAACGAATTCCAGGTTGATTCTGAACGGAGTATAGGCATAGATAATATGTCCTTACTAGTTAAAAAGAATGCTAATAGTGAGTACCATCATTATTTAATCCAAACTGAATGCATGTGTGATTTTCTTATCGTTGACGAAATAATTATGAATTCTTTACTTTATCAGGTGTTTTGAGATTAAGGTGATAGCATGTTGTTACACTCATAATCTTGTTTTATCTATGATAGGGTAAATTGCTTATTTACATACTATTATTGGTTTTCTTGAAATGGAAAAAGGTTCCATATGTACCAGTGCTCACAATTTTGCTTCTTAATTTTACTGGTATTTGTGTGGCAACATTGCAGATAGGTCGCAAAATGACGTCACGACGACTCTGAATCACACTAGCAAAGTTTTCTAAATTAAACATACCCATTACCTGTTCCTAATGAGGGTAACCGCGTGTGAATTAGCCGCTAGAGGCGCTAGTGGAAAGTGAGGTCTGTCTGTCACTTCTCACTTGTCTGAATGTCACTTGTCACTGTTTATGTCATAGAGATAGGAATAAGAATGTATGGGCGGGCTTTGACAGCAGGACCTCACCTCGCCGGTGGCGCCAACTGGTGAGCACAAAAACGGCAACCCTCATTGATTTGCATCTCTACTTTATGGACACTAATTGGCAATAGTTTCATTATTTATACACATCTATTATTATTGATACACAAAAAAAGTTACAAATAGATGAATAGATGTTGTAATAGTTAACAATATTACATGTAGTAAAAACATCAGTGTTTCTAATATCATATTACAATAATACTTAATTGAAATATAAATAGAATGGTTTTCATTGAAACTTCACACTGGTCTCATATTTGAAGTTGGAAGTGCATTGTTCAGGCGTGGGAAACTTGTCAGTACTATCTTGTTTGAACAAACTTTCTTTTGAGAGCTGATGTGTATTTTGTGATCTACATATGTACTTTTATTATGATGTACCGAGAAATGAGGATAGACCATTATAAATTTTCACTTTTTGATTTTGTTGGTCTTACAAGTCTTTTGTATTAATCAATATGTTGTCTTTTATAGATTGTGCATTATCTGATCCATTGAGTGATATAATTTAATTATTTTTTCATTGTAGTCACAGTCACAAAAACTCTTGCTAAGTTGGTTAAGTATTTAGTTAATTACCAGCAGTTTTAAAAAAATCTTAGAAATATATTATGCATCAAATTGTATCGGGGGTCTTAATTAATGTTATAGAAGTCAAAGAAGTAGGCATTTTTCCGCCCTAATTTCAGAACCGTGAATGTTTTTTTGCATTTATTATATACTTTCTACGTATAGGCACTTGAACTTTGACCTCACGTACCCAGATAGCCAGCAACATGCAAGGTGATGTCAGCCGACCGGCGATGCAATGCTATCAGCTCCATTTAGCCAACCGACCTGACCTCATTGTCAAGGCGAGGGGTCCGCCCCGGTTATACGCGTCGATTCGTACGATTTTACTGTTTACCACCGGCTATAAAGGGAAATAGGTTGGTTGGTAGAGTTTTGGCTAGTTGATAGCAGTTGATTAGGTTTAAGACCTAAGACCACCTAAAACCTACGGTTTTAGGTGAAATTAATAGTAATAATACTCGACTTTTCTAGCAATTCCAATATTTCTTTTGCTATCCCAATATCCCTTCTTCAATATTCTTAAACAACAATAGTTAGATCACTTTAGTTCCTTATCCCAATTTGAGTTTTGTTCTGTGTCGTTCACAGTAGTCATGGATGGCACCGAAACGGTGGGGCTGCATGCTCGTTCACTACTTTAATTTAATGCACGAAAAGTTCTGTTAAAAGACAACTTTCTGAAGAATATAGTAGATAGAATGTTGTATACTTTTGTGTACCATAGTTTTTTAAAGATTTCTTGGAATTATTAATTGAGGCTGATCAAAGCGTTCAGTTCTCACGTTTGGTTGCGTTTGAATGAGGTGAGACTTCCTCTCTTGTGAAGTTGGGTTATAATTGAGCACTTTTCTTGAATTGTTCTTGATAGGTGACGATGAATGGTTGTTTGGGAGAGAAATAAAGGTTGAGTTTATTCTTGTATATTATATTTATGTCATGTAGTGTAGTGTATTATCTTTGTCAGTGGCGATTTCTCTAAGATGGCGCGTATGGCGCCGCCATACCATAATTTTTAAGCATTAAATAAAATGTAAAAAATCATATATTTACAACCTAATTATTTAGACCTAAGTACAATAATTACATTTTACGAGCGCTGCAGTCTTGTATCACGAACGCGACTCGCGGCTATTGTCTTCGCGTTCGGTCGGCGCCGAGCGCGGCCGAGGCATGCGCTTCTGCTAGCGCATGCATAGTCCATACAAAGTTGGCCCGCGGCCGCCCGCGCGCGCGCCTCTTCGATCGCTTAGTATCACCATAGTAAAATTATACTGTGGTATCACTGAGTTTGAAACGCGGGTCTGGCGCTGGGAATGGCGCATTACCTAACGAGTTTTCGCATGTTTTTCGTGATAGTGTAGATTTGTGATTACGGTTTCTATCTTTCTATTGATTTAATTTACTTTTTATTTAGTAGGTAATTAGTTTATAATGAAATGACATGAAATTATGAGTGATTCAATAAAATCTGTGATACAAGAACTTTTAGAAAGACCTTTCACGACGAGATCGTTTGCCGAAAAACGGTTGATAGTGGAAAATGGACTTTCACTATGGAACCAACCCTAAAATCGCGAAAAAACATCAGCTATTTCATACAAAAATAAAAATGTCAAATTGTATGAAATTTCTTTTTAACCGAATTCAAAAAAGAAGGAGGTTCTCAATTCGACCGTATATATGCTTTTTTATGTACGTTCAGCGATTATTTCGTCGTTTATAGACCGATTTTGATAATTCTTTTTTTATTCTAAAGTAGATATCCGCAGTGGGGTCCGGTGATAAGGACACCAGGATCTGATGATGGCATCTCAGGGAAATCGAGGGGAACTTTTGAAAATTGTATGGACAACTAGTGTGTTTGTTCATGTTACCATAAGTACATTAATGCGCTACTATTTCATGAAGATCTGGAGTCGATCTGATGAAGCCGAAAGACAGTCGAGGGAACTCCTCAACGATTTACTGCAGTTATCTAGTGTTTGGGCTTGATTAATTTGTAGCGACGAGAACTTTACACTTACATGTTGAATTGAGCGCCATCTGGCGAGTAGTTTTTGAGTTATCTCTACTTATCAAGATTGAAGTCGGTTATTTTTTTTGTAAAAAGCAATTATTTGCGATTTCAAAGTAGGTTCCTTAATGAAAGACTGCAAGTTTGTTAGATTGTCTGTCTGAAGAAATGGTTTTCCGGTTATGCGCACTTAACACTACACCCTATATAACAAAAGCTGGAGCCACCCCAATTATAAACACCAGGAATCGCCACTGATCTTTGTGCTTTTAAACAAATAAATAAAATTGTTGTGTCTGTTTGTAATATTGAAATAACTGTTTTTTTCTACATGCATGACATGAATATACTTTCTACATGCATGATATGAATATACATACATATACCAATATAACATTTTTAGATTTTTTTCTGTCTGTCTGTTTTGGCTAATCTCTGAAATGGCTGGACTGATTTTGAAACACTCACACTTATGAAGTTACGGACTCAGCTAGTTAATCTATAAAATAACCATAAATTTCAATGCATTTTTTTTACTGCTAGAATATGATTCGTTTGAGAGCTATTTAATATAGTTGTTGTTTAGTTATTTCTCTGTGCAACTCAGTAGTCATAATATCTTGACTATAACTATCTACTTAAGTCTAATTAGCCATTAACATTGATAATATTAAGAGCACAGCCAATTATCATGATATCCGTTGCCCACATCACAATTAAATTATTGCTATAATAGAGATATGCACTAGGAGTAGGAGTCCAACCTTGTTTGGTTTGATATAGTTAAGAATGGTTATCTTTGCATCTTATAAGGGTCTTCTACTCGTATAAGTGGTGTCTTTTAGAGTAATTTCCTCACTTGGGCTTGGCATTGAACTTTATCACTTAGGGGTGGTCTATCAATTATAAATATTTAAGTGAGGCTTTCATACAAAAGACCTGATTTTTATGGCGTTTTTATAAATAACTAGAGAACCGCCCGCACTTCGCTTCGGGACCCGTAGGTAACAGCCGCGTAGGTCCCGCTCCCGTAGGAATATCGCCTAATAAGTAGCCTATAATATGAGATACTGGAACATAAGATATAACATTTGCCTATGACATAGGTAAGTAAATTACATGTACCTAGTATTTGATAGCGTGAATCAGATCTTGCAAATGAATTTTACTAACGCCATCTATTAACAACATCCGGCACTGAATATCTAGCAAGTAACAAAACATCGATCTTCCCATGGGAATGAGATGTTTTTCCGCGGTAAAAAGTAGCCTACGTCACTCTCCACCCTCCTAACTATCCCCACACACAAACCATACCATATAATAGCCATGTTGCGACGTGAAAGAGTCACAAACAAACACACTTTCACATTTATAATATTAGTACGGATGGTACGGAACCCTTCGTGCGCGAGTCCGACTCGCACTTGGCCGGTTTTTTTTTAAGTCGGTTAAATAGTGTTTATAGGTCTTCAAATTACAGTCAAACGAAACCGGATATCCGGAATCTTTAACATTCAACACAAAAATCTACTTAAAGTATTATCCACTACGCGATTGTCATAGAGACTTAATCCTGCCTAAGTTACTTAAAGTATTAGCTGTCTATTAAAGAAGCTATACTATTTGTTTAGTAAACAATTGATTCTGCTCGATTCTAATTTGGGTGTCTTAAATTTAGTCTAACTTTTAAATAATATTTATGTCTATGTACCTATAAAAGCGTCAAGTTCATTCACTCATCAAGAAGTATCGGACACCCCTTCTTCACTATACATATAAAACAAAGTCGCCCTACGCCTCTGACTGTCTGTGCCTTTCTAAGTTTTCTTTTAAACCACTCAACGAATTTTTTGATCCAAAAGTAGTACCATGTTTGGTCCCAAATAAATTTGATTGACATATGACAGGCAGTTTTTGAGTTATTCTTATTTATTCATTCGAAAGCTGATATTATAATTTTTATACCTACATACTTGAAGTCTAGTCCCATACATAGAAATACAAATTTCAGCAACGTCTGAGGGGTAGTTTTTTTTATGGAATTAAGATAGCAAACGAGCATGCAGCACCACCTTCCGCTGCCGCCCATGACAACTGTGACCGACCCAGAACTAGACTCAATGAATCTCGTTCTAATTCGGTCACAGATGCGTTGCTACCCCTGAGGACTGAGATGGTCGCCTCTAAAAAAGTGTAACCTTCCTATCCGGAACACAATTGTTCTTTAAACAATTATTACACGGTAGGAAATGGTACTAAGTACCATGGCGGGTGGTGGTACTTCCCCGGGTGAGCTCTAGGTCCTACCACCCATACCTAAATGTTTTTGAATTATCTCCACATATATAGATTTTGAAGTCTGTTGTTTTTTCTAAATTTTCTAAATAGTTTTTGTTTCAACAATCCCAGTTTACATCTATAAGAAGTTTCACTTCATAAAAATGGAAGTACTGACTCAATTTTTTCTCCCACAGAACGCCACCAGAGATGTGAGTGCAGTGCGAATAGTGTACAGTGGCGGCGCCTAGCGTGTGCAATGACAGTTACATGGATTAGGACATTGTGTGACGTGTATACAGGGGAACATACGGAGAACGTACACGAGAAACGACGTTGGTGAAAGGTTAGTTAGAGAATTTGTCCTTATTGCTTGTAACTTTAGGGTTGTTTTTACTGTAACACTACTCACTCTTGTAACTTTTGTACGTGTTGTACATGACGACCCGAATGGTGCAATGGTTAAAATGACAGATTGCTGTGCTGATGGTTCTGAGTTCGATTCCCAGTGAGGTGGAAATTGATGATGAGTTTATTAAATACTAGCGGCCCGCCCGCGGTTTCACCCGCGTGGATCCCGTTCTCGTGGGAATATACGCATATATTATACATAAAAACCTTCCTCTTGAATCACTCTACCTATTACAAAAAACCGCATCAAAATCCGTTGCGTAATTTTAAAGATTTAAGCATACAGACAAACAGACAAACAAACAAACAGACGGACAAAAATAGCGACTTTGTTTTATACTATGTAGTGATGCATCTGTTTTATGTCTAGTTGGGAGTCCTTGTGTGTTGTTGTGCCTTGTGTGTTGTTCTTGGCACCCACGAATCCTAGTTTGCGGCTATGAGTGTGTAGCGTTATTTATTAGTTATTATTTTTATTACTATTATTGAAATAATATCTACGCGATCAGACCATTTAACGCCCTGTCTTACATGTCGCCCACGTGCGGTGCACGACTTGCACGCCCGCCTGCAGGGGCCCATCGTTTCCAAACTTATGACAAGCGTAAAACAACACCTCCATCCCCAGAAGTCGCACCCTGTTAACAAAACTGATAAGCGTATCCACATGCCGCTCGCATGCGGCGCACACCTTAAGGGTCGATTCAGACATATCAGTGAAGTCTCAGTTCCGTCACAGTTCCGGTAAATCTTTCATACATTCTCGACATTGTCAGCACTGACACTGCACTGACAATGCCGAGAATGTATGATATGTGTGAATCGTCCCTAAATGCTTGTTTACAGCGGAGCGGCCCCATTGTCACCAAAACTATCCCTTTTGTCAACAAAACTATGACAAGCCTAAATAATAACACCATCTCTCTCCCCCCAGATGTCGCACTACCCGCAACCGGCGACGCTCGAGGCGGCGCTGCCGCTGCTGCTCCGCCCGGACCCGCGGCTCCGCCAGCAGCTCGGCGAGCGGCTCGGCCAGCTGGTGCGGCGCGACGACGTGCCGCACGACATCGCCGCGCCGCTCGTCGACGCGTTGGTGACTTGGCTCAACGCCGGCAACTTTAAGGTGAGTTGAGGGTTTTTGTGGGGCTTTGTGTACATGAGAAGGTGTGGGTAATATCAGTGAATACAAATTTTTATGGCCTTAACCTCCCTAATTCTGAGACGAGACCCGTGCTGCTAATGGCCTAATTCTGAGACGAGACCCGTGCTGCTAATGGGCCATGATGGGTTAAGATTATGAATGATCATGACAAGTTTTTAACCGATTTCAAATCTGGGAGCACAGTCGTGCCACCGCCAAGACCAGCTAAGGGAAGGGCAAAGGCGGTACCTACTTTTTAAATTCTTTATACAGAATTAAGGTAGCAAACGAGCAGGCAGCATCACCCTTCAGCTGCCGCATATTAAGTGAAGTGCTCAAAGAGCTTCGTCGTTTCTTCGAACCCTCATAACAACAAGTTTGGTTTTCGATATCAAGCTACCAGCGGAAATTAACTTATACTTTCGCATTCGATAAGGAATTCCTTTAAATACCAACATACAGAAGAGCCAACTTTCCGCCTCTAAAATTAGGGTTCATTGGAGATTGACGGTGGGAATTTAAAATGAATTAAGTAAATTTTGCTTACAAGCCAAATTGAATTATAAGCACACGTGATAAAGTTGTTTTTAGAGTGGCTTCAATTCTATATCCTCGGCGACTCAAATATAAGGATACTTGGAAGCCGGACTCCCCTGTTCTATATATAATGCCTTTAGGGTGCGGTTCCACTGAGGCGGAGCGGAGCGGAGCAGTGCGCGATTCACCAATCACATGGCTTGAATTCCCAGCTCATTGCGCCTCGTGCGGATTTCAAGCCATGTGATTGGTGAATCGCGCTCTGCTCCGCTCCGCTTCGCCTCAGTGGAACCGCACCCTTATGGTCGCATTTGAGTTGATTCCGGGAATCTCAGTGAATCATTATACTGCCAGTGACATTCACGCCCGACAGTCCAATTTTAGGAGCACTTGGTATCAGATATAGCCATATAGCATATGGAATTGCTACTCTCCCTCAAAACCAAACTTATTACCTGTGCTCAGAGTTTAATTCAGCCTGTAAGCAAAATTTACTTAGGGCATTATTAGTTCCCGCCGTAGATCTAAAATGTACCTTAATCGCATAGGCGGAAAGGTAGCATTTGTTTGCCATTTAATTATAACGAATGGCAGATCGAATTCGAATGGAGTATAGGTACCTATTTACCCTGATTTATACCAGGGTTCAGACAAACCAAATTTTATTGGTGTGTGACCTGTGTTTATTTTGGCCTAGTAATGATTGTTATTGATGATGATGGGATGTTAGTTACAAGATTGAGATAATATAGATGGCTCTTTATGATGATATATTGTAAGTATTTATTTATTTATAATTGTGTGCTCCTGGCTTATTTTTATCTTAAGTGATCGACCGAGTTGAGTAACAGCAGACGAGTTAAGTTTCTACCGAGCCTTGGGGGACAAGCCGTGGGAGCCGGTTGTTGTCTTTAGTTACCAGTCATGAAGCCACGTTGGAGGCTTTTGGGTGGCATCATTTCCAATATCACCAGATTCCACCAACATCTACGTTCTAGGACTCCTCAGTAAGAGAAGTAAGAGAAGGCAAGTGATTGTAGATTGCAAATTATTTTGATGCACTGAAAAGTCTCCGCGAGGGTTTTTCGAGAAGAGGTATTTAGAACATTCTTGATGATATTTCCGTACGTCTCGACCTGATGTAATTGTAATCCGTAGCCATGATTACATTTTGGAAAACACGCAAAAGATGAAATTGGCGTCTGTTATCACGATAATATTTGGTTATCTTTGTTTTTTATGGAACGAATCTACCTAGTAAACGAGCAGGCAGCGACAGCCTCCCTCTGCCGCCCATGACGACTGTGACCGAATCCGACTCGAGAGTCTTGTCCTAACTCGGTCACAGATGCGTTGCTACCCTTAAGGACTGATATGGTCACCTCTAACAAAAGTGTAACCGGCTCCACACCTTCCTAACAGGAACACAATTGCTATTAAAGCAATCATTATGGCAGCAGGAAATGGTACTAAGTCAGTCTGGTAATGACAAGAACCAAATAGTGGGACCTTAATGGGTTGAAAGAGTATGTGTATGAGTGTGTGTGTGTGTGTGTGTGTGTGTGTGTGTGTGTGTGTGTGTGTGTGTGTCTCGGTAGCAGTGTAGTGTCGGTGATCCGCGATAGTATAAGGTTATTGGAGCTCGGTGGAGCGAGCAGCGATGTATCTTGCACACTCTGATTCTTACACGATTACTCGCCGTCATGGCTCATCGCGCGCGGCCGCTATTCTTGAACCCATGCGATATTGTAATTAGTTATCGGATATTTTGATGGTGAAGTAGAATTTGGTATTGTATGAGAGTGCGTGCGTGGCGAGACTGGCGAGGTTACGTAGTCGAATTAATTGCTTTCCCAAATTAGCCGAGAGTTTTCTTGGAGAGGTCAGGTATATTCAATAGGTCACATAGCGTCGTGTTTGGCTTCAGAGTTGTTTGTTTCTTAAATATTAGCTAGTTCATAATGACCTTGGGTAAACTTTAGTTTCGTAATGTGGCTGATATTTTTGTTTTCAAAATGATTTATTACAAATTTACTATAACCTAATTTTATTATGAAAATCTTTGCGAGTTTGCGAGGAATTATGCTTACTTGATAATAGGTAAATGCGTTTTGTTTTGAAATATTTGACAGGTGACAGTCGGTTAATCTGCACTTGTTAGTTTGATAATTAATGGAGGTACTGTTTAGAAAAACTAGTTTAGAAGAATAGTTGAATTGATAAGCTGCATGTTGCATTGTCATTCTTACTGCAATAGCGATAAAAATCGCACGCTCGTTACATCGGCCACCAACGAAGTATCGAATACTTTTACAATAGCCCCCCATCTCCCAAGATCTAGCGCACTCAAATGAGTGTCAGTTCCTGTCTGTTTGTAACTGTGTCCGATCGACTTTTTATATAGATATCGAATATTATTTTTAGTATAATTTGTGATCGTGAGTGAAGTATCGTGAGGTTTTGGTTCGGCGCGTGACGGTAGCTGTGATAGTGAGCTGTGCGGAGTTTTAGCTGAATTTTTGTAGGTAATTTTGAGGTGATTGTTATATATTATGTAGTCATATTTTCTAGTTTCTGTCTTCGTGTCGTTTCGAGAAACTTACACCTTAATACCCATATTACGTCGTGACAGCAAGTGATAAACGTTGAATAATGGATATATGAAAGGACGGGCCTGAGTTGGAAGTCTGCAGGCACCAAGTTTCAAAAATTAAGCACACTGTCTTAAACTTTACTTATCATTGCTTTGGTGATCGAATATCTTAAGGCAACTTACACATTTTGAGAGTTTTCCATAATATTCTCAAATGCGTGTGAAGTTTAGCCTAAAATTTACCATGTTTCATCAACTCTGTCTTCAATCTTCCTGAGAAAATTCATCGAAATCAATCGAGCGATTTTGATGAAAACTTTCATCCCCTATTTGAACCCTTTAGGAGTAGATTTTTCAAAAAGATGATAGCCTATGTGCTTCTCTAGGTCTTCAATTATTTTCATTCCAAATTGGGTCGGTGGTTTAGCGGTAAAAGCGTCACAGACAGACAGACAGACAGACTTTCGCATTTATAATGTTAGTATGGGTAGATATACTTAGTCGAAGGCCTTGTGATTAGTTCGTGTACAGTCGAATAAGGACACGCTTCGCGGGTTCATATAAATAACCCGTTCGTGGTGCCTTGTACCTTCTGAACATTTTTGATTGATGGTAAGATGCTAGGGTTAGGGGCACTAGATTCTACCGTAACCCTTACTATATACTACCTATACGGACGACCCTGTAGCCTAGTTGGTAGCGACCACAGAACAGATAAAGGAGATTAGAACGGCCCTAACTCATATTTTGTATGAAAACCGCTGTCGCCGCTTGCCTCCCACCACTCAAACAAACGAAACGAATCTCAGGGCTGTGATTGGTTCGATCGCCAGTGTAGTTAAAACTCGCACAAAGGATGGTGATGGGATAGTGATAGTCGATCGATATTGATATCGATACTGATTTTATTTATTTTATTTATTTATTTTAAACTTATTGCAATACCTACTAATCTAGGTTTACAAAGGGCGGACTTAATGCCTACAGGCATTCTCTCCCAGTCAACCCTGGGCGACGGTGAGAATATGTGGCAGGTGTTAACAATAAATAACACATTAAATAAATACAACATATAAAATTTTTACCTATTACATACTATAATTATAATAAAAAAAATATACATATAAAATACCTAAATATACATACATATATATATACATATAATATATAAAATTACATACATGTTGTACACAGAAAATTGTATAAAATTCTCAGAAAATTGGTGATTTTAAGTAATGTTCTCGGACAAGTCTCTTGAAAATACATTTGGACTGGGCTTTTCTTATTTCGATCGGTAGGGCGTTCCAAAGTAGAATTGCCTGAACGGTAAAGGAATATTGATAGAAACAGCTACTGAATCGAGGAATATCCAATTTGAGATTTTCAGAAGATCGGAGTACTTTATCATGAGTAGCACAGCGATAATGAAAATTTTCCTTGAGATAAGTGGGCGTCGCTGGCTCATAAAGGATAGAGTACAGAAGAAGGAGAATTCTAGAACATCGCCTGTGCCGAATAGGAAGCCAATTAAGCTGACGGCGGTACTGAGATATATGGTCAAACTTACGAAGCCCAAAGATGTAACGTATACAATTATTGAGGAGGCGTTCTAGTTTATTGAGAAGTTCTTCTGAAACGTCTGGATAGCACACATCTCCATAATCAATAATTGGTAGTATTAATGTTTGGATAAGCAAAAGCTTTGTCTTCATCGGAAGGAAGTGTTTGAGACGACTGAGGGATTGCAAGGAAGCCATGACCCTGCGACTAATTTCAGCAATGTGTGGTCGCCAACTTAAAGTTGCGTCAATGTAGAGGCCGAGATTTCTGACAGAGTCACTGAGAGGTATCTGGGTGTTATTATAAATTATAGGTGGTAAGTTATCACAACAAACCTCGGCACGTAATCTCGAACTACCTATCAGTATAGCTTGGCATTTTTGCGGATTGACGACCACGCCATACTGATCGGACCATTTTTTAAGTGCCTCAAGATTGGTATTCATCTCATCGAAAACACTGTGAAGTTTATCAGCCGTGGTATGAGCATATAATTGTAAATCATCAGCATACAGATGATACGAACACGAGAAGACTGAAGATAGTGAATTAATAAACACAGAAAATAAAATAGGGGATAGTATACCGCCTTGCGGCACGCCAGTGTCTAAATCAGCCCAATCCGAGAACTGCTGTCCAAGGCGGACCGACTGTTGACGTCCGCGAAGATAAGATGTAAACCAGTCCAGGGTAGAGGGTGCAAAATTCAAATGGGAAAGAATGGAAAGGAGGATATCATGGTCCACTGTGTTAAACGCATTTGAAAAGTCAACCAACACTACTAATGTAAGTTGTTTATGTTCCATCCCTTTACGGATGTCATCCAAGACCTTACTCAAGGCAGTAGTAGTGCTGTGACCAGGACGAAACCCTGACTGAAAATTTGTCAGCAGGTTATGTTTACATAGAAAAGTAGAGAGTTGTTTGTGCACACAGGCTTCCAAGACTTTGGAGAGGAATGGAAGAACTGAAATGGGACGGAATTGATTGGGTAAGGTGGGGGTCTGGACTTTCGGGAGAGGATGAACATAGGCTTTTTTCCAAGTAGTGGGATACTGCCCGGACTCGAGGGAAAAATTAATAATGTGAGTGATTGCCGGGAGTAAGCTATCTAGGATTAAGGTGATCATGCCTCTGCTGATATTGTCACAACCCACTGCCCTGGACCTGAAACCTAAAATAGTCTTCCTAATTTCATCCTGATTCACAGGACTGAGTTGAAAGCTTGAATCACAAGGTGACTGCAAAATACTAATGCGAAAAATCGTTTGAGTACGGATATTAGGGTCCAAAGGTGAAGTGGTAGCAAAATGACGATTAATATCGTCTAAAGACAAAGAAGGACCATAATCCGTCGCTTGTGGCTTTCTAACACCAAGCGAATTAAGGAATTTCCACACTTCAGTGGGTGAAGAATTGGATACATTTTCATGGATATAAATTCTTCATATTGTTTTAAAAATTACTATAAATATAACCCAAAAACATTGGGAACCTAATTTTTATATCTCAGGGGGATATTTGGACAACAAATAAAACAGCGTTTATATAATAAATGAATGCAATCATAGTATCATACTAAATATAAATCTATGTTACGGCTTGCAAAGGTCGATAATCTATACCTATCGATAAATATCGGTAAAATTACTGTAACTTTGTTTCTTAAAGTTTTGCAATACTTTCATTAATTCGAGAGGGCACGAATATTGTGGACTTTCCAAATACATATTATATTATCTATCTATACTTAATAATATAAAGCGGAAGAATTTGTTTGTTTGTTTGGTTGTTAAATAATAAAATAATAAACAATAATTAGTGGTAATAAATAAAGTTGTTTTAATTATAAATTTGTTTAAAATAATTTGCCGACATATTTATCGACATGGTACATCAGTCATCACTAACGCCACGTAAACTCGTTCCACCGATATACCAAAATTCAAGCTTCCTTTGGATGCGCGCGACTTTCGCAATGAAAGCAATACTTTGCAATACATTGCGTAATCACTTTCGTAGTACAAGATAGTACTCATGTGTTGGCGAGCAATGTATAATTTTGAATCTCTTTGCGATTGTGTCGTTTTTGTCTTAAACTACATAATACTATTGTAATAATTACAAATATCTAATGTAATTTAAGGTTTTTAGACTTACTTGTGAAAAGAAATTCCTCCTCGGACTACATTACACACCTGGCTTCTTTTCCTACACGTTACAATTGCGCAAGACGGCATTATTCTTTTTTTTAGCGGAGCTCCGTTCGCTATCAAGGTATGAGCGCGCCTAATGACCGGTAAAACTAATTTCGGGGTTCAATGAGCGTTTGCTCAATTGTGCGGCGCGCCTGCCCCGCTCACAAGGCCGTTCTATCCTCCTTTATCTGTTCTGTGGTAGCGACCCTGCCTGCGACGCGAGGGGTCCCGGGTTCGATTCCCGGCCGGGGCAGATATTTATGTGGCAGATAAATATTCGTACTCGGGTCATGGGTGTAATTGTGATGTGTTATAGGTGTAGTCCATGCCACCCGCGACACAGGTACCTAGTAACCTATTGCGGGGGTATGAGTGTGTTAGCGTTTATTTATTTTATTTTTATACCTATGTTTTGGAGTGTGCTTTAACGAAGTCAGGTTTTAAACTTATTATTACTGGATTCTTTCTGTGAAGTATGTTTGTTTATACAGTTAGCTGATGGTGTTATACTTAAGAACGTTAATTGATTTGTTCGGTATTAAGTATGAGGACTGGGATAGAGACTTAACATTTTGTTGTTTCCACACCATACAATTATAGATATAAAAGCACAAGATTACTCTTAGTGACAGTTAGTGTTGTTACTAATAGTAGGAAAAAAATTCGCAAGTGTCATGGAACACTTGGTTGGAACGAAGTTATATTATAGTTTCATATCAACTCTGACACCTACCTGGCGATATTCTTATTATTTTCTAAGCCACTATCACAATACATTACTGATGTTTATTGTCTAACATACTTCACCGGACAGCAGACGCAATGTCGCAGACGTGTGATGGTAAAAACTTACTAATTTTTTGTTCTAGCCACCATCGATACCGTGCTTTAAGGAACATTGTTCCAACAATTTGTTAACCGGTTTCATACGTTTTGTTTTTCAGGCATTACCGAGCTACGAATATACACATTTTCCCAATGTCTATCCTTTATTCAATGATTTAAATATCTAGATTGAGCGTCGCCCTACAATGAAAACAAAAAAAACAAGGCAACATTATCAAGCATGTGTGCGTGTAGGCGATGTTTTTCGCGTTCATTTATTGTCTATGTGTGCGTAATCTGTGCGTAATGATATAAAATTGGCTGCCAACTGTTGGCGGCAAATTTTTGACACGTTTTCGGGGATTCGATGTTCCATCTAGATATTTAATACATCTTTGCCTTTAATGTATTGATGCCCATCAACCACCTTGCTCATATCCCGTACCCGGTATTCCAGGTGGCGCAGAATGGTCTGGAGGTGTTGGCGGCGCTGGCCGAGCGCATGGGCCCCGAGTTCTGGCAGTACGTGCCCACCGTGCTGCCCCACGTTATAGACAGGTGAGCCGTGCACCACAGTGTGTATACCGGTACTGATGTATATGTATGTACACCAAAATATCAGGCAAATCCTCAGTTGTATCACAATCCATACATTGTTATCAGTACAAGATGCACAGCTCCAAACGTTGCGCCCTTCACGGACACACGGTGATGTCACCGAATCCTGAATCACGCTATCGAAGATTTGTACACCGCTCGTAGGTATATACGAAAGCCCTGACAGGGCTCGGCCACCCCCCAGGCATAGTATCTGGCATGGCAACTGGGTTCAGCAGTTTGGTAAATGAAGATCTTGATTCTCCCGCCAGGCGAGTGAATACTCTAATTTAGGGCCTTGTGTAATTGTATATGCGAGCGGTGGAGAAGCCATCGATAGCGTGATTCAAGTTTTGTGACGTCATCGAACGATGTATAGAGGTACCGGTCGTCACAACCTCGTCCGTTACTCAATAGCACTACGAGAAGGGGAGGGTGGCAGAAATATAACTTGGATGGAGCGCTGTACACTCCAAAATGATACAATTTAGTTGTAGATCGTTTCTTTGTTGGCTAATAGTCGTAACTCGTAACTAGAATATAACCATGTACAGATTGTACAGTAGGCGTACAGGGTATTAATGACAGTATTATGTAGATGTACTAACGGGACCGTTCGACATAGCGGTGACGGTGTACGTATGTGTGAAATTTTAAACACCTCGATAGCACCATTGTTTTATAAAGGTATTTTTTTTTGGGTCCCAGAAAGTGTTACCACCTATATTAAGGACGGCATACTAAAGCTTAATAAACAGACAGACAGAGTTATTTTCGCATTTGTAGTCTTATTAGGGAAATTTAATACATCACACATAATTGTTTTCTTGTACCCACTTAGAAAGTGTCATTAGATAAATATTAATAAATTTTAACAGACAGTAACTTTCGCATTTATAATGTTGTTAGGGGTTTTTAATATACACGTAATTGTTTTCTTGTGCTATTGCTTGTGAAGGTGCTTTGACAGGAGAAAAAACAGCGCAAATAACTCCTCAGCGCATTAAACTAGATCACGTAATTCATACAGAATTCCCTTACCAGGTATAATGTGTGTAATTAACGATACCCATAAATGTCCCATTGTTGGGCTCGGATCTCCTCTTACAGTGTGACCGCGGATTTGAATACTCCACACACCTTTGATCCTTTTTAGTTCAAACCACCGCTTAGCAATCACTACTTACTTTATGACTGTACTAGAGAACCGCCCGCGCTTCGCTTCGGGACCCGTAGGTAACAGCCACTTAGGTCTCGCTCCCGTTGGAATCTCGGCTAAACAGTAGCCTATTATAAATGATATGATATACTGGAACATCAGATATAACATTTGCCTATGGCATAAGTAAATTACATGTAGTATTTGGTAGCGTCATTCAGAACTTGCAAATGAATTTTACTAACGCCATCTATTAACAACATCCGGAACTAAATATCTAGCAACTAACAAAACATCGATCTTCCCACGGGAATGAGATTTTTTCCGCGGTAAAAAGTAGCCTACGTCACTCTCCACCCTCCTAACTATCCCCACAAAGAAACCATACCATATAATAGCCATGTTGCGACGTGAAAGAGTCACTAACAAACAAACACACTTTCAAATTTATAATATTAGTAAGTAAGGATAAGGATTGCAACATTTATCCGACCCCAACCATAGCCAAATATGTGTCTGAAGTCATCACGCAGCCCTACTTACCGAGCGATGTAAACAATGCACGTATTAATATCGACGATGGCGATGGCTGGCCGGGCGAGGCTCCTAATGTTCGGTATGATGTAATATCCTGTGCGGTATCCTACTCTCATTATGCTCGTGTTATTATAACGATGTTATGTAGCTGTCTGGTACGGCTTTGATATATTAAGGTACGGCCATTAAGTAATAGGTACTACTCGACCAACCTAAGTTTGCACCTCGCGTCGATTACGTCACACGGACGCTTAGGTACGGTATTCAAAAAAAGACTTCGCTATGACTTTAATAAATTAAACAAGTGTTTGTAAAATTTTATTTTGCATTTACTGTTTTTAACTTTATATTATACTTATGTACATTAAAATATACACAAAAGTTATGATAATTATAATTAACCAGAATCACTACTGTTCATAGGTTCAATGCCCGACATTTCGCTTTCGCTCTCACTCCAGTCCACAGTCCAGTACTATAACAAAACAGTGGTAACAACAAAAAACTTAACAAGAACAGTTCAAAAATTTCAAATTCAAAAGATAGGGAGACGAAAACTCGGTATGACGCGTATCGGTGACAAAGATGCTAACCATACTGACGCGACAGGGCGACTGCGGAGAGGTGAACGGAGAGTAGGGGCGGGGTGCCGCATTCCAGCGAGGTGCAAACTTAGCTCGGTGGAGCTGTATGTTAGGAGATTTTTATCTGAAGATCCCCGCTCCGTCTTTGTCAGATATTCGTAACTTTTAACAATATAGAACCGAATTTAAAGTTGAAAAGTAAAAATCAGTTAAACGCGGCTAATATTCCTCAATCCTTCTCCTAAGTCTGATAAACACGATGCTGAAAACCGTATCAAAATCGGTTCAGCCAAACAATATGCCTACCTTCTCCTAAGTCTGACAAATACTATGCTGAAAACCGCATCAAAATCGGTTGAACCAAACGCGAGATAATCGCGCACAAATATACATACGTACATACAGGTCAAACTGAGAACCTCCTTTTTTGAAGTCTGTTAAAAATAGGACCTTTAAAGGATGATTTTGAAAAGTCTACGTAATTCAAAGATACAGACAGTCATATATGTTGCGTTTAGTGTGCATGTGTTGACGCTCGCAAGTTAATCAAAACCTATTGGCACTTCCCGTTGACCTAGAACCGTGAAATTTAAAGCTGACCTAGAATCATAAAAGTGAGCGCTAACAGGGAAAATCTGAATATAGGTAGTTTATAGTTCGGTCGTTTGCAGTGAGAATATTGGAAGTTAGTTGGTAGTTTATACCTACTACATCACAGAACAAAAACATTTGAAACGGAAAAAACTACTTATTTTTGTACGAATTAGGGAACCATATTTTTGGTGTTATGAAACGTTTAATTTTAAAGCGTTGTAACGTTTTACTGTACACTCCTCCACTCTGAGGGTGCGGTTCCACTGAGGCGGAGCGGAGCGGAACTGTGCGCGATTCACCAATCACATGGCTTGAAATCCCAGCTCATTGTGCCTCGTGTGGATTTCAAGCCATGTGATTGGTGAATCGCGCACAGCTCCGCTCCGCTCCGCCTCAGTGCAACCGCACTCTAAATGTTACATACCACTTAACTGACCATAATATAATAGCTGTAATCCTGATGTGCAATGAATAGGAAAGGCGATTTAGGAATGGAGAATTGACGGATATACTAAAGGTAATTTTGTTAGGAATGGAGAATTGACGGATTTTTATACTAAAGGTAATTTTAGAGATCAAAATAAAAATGATATATAATAGTTCCCAAAGATTGTTAAATTTTAAATTAAAATAACAATGCTGTGATTACCTGTAATCAGTATCTACAACTTAATGTGTCTTAAAGAATTTACTGCTGTATTTTATACTGCTAATCCATTTAAATAAAATAAATAAGTGAATCTTCCCTTAGAACAGAACCTTCGAAACACAATCTACCGCACTCTGACCGTCTAAATTCGCCCGCAGACTAAAAACAAGGATGTGAATGCTGAGATTCTGTAATTATAAGAACAATTAAATAGCACCCACTTCTTAACTTGTATCTTAAGAATTTAAAGATCTATTCTATGAAAGCAATTAATCTAAATAAAAAAGATGCTCTTATAATTCTCCCTTAGGATAGAACCTGTACGGAAACCACACTTATAAGAAAAATAACATAGACATAGTGTAAGCAATAGTTTCACCTCTTTCTCTCCCATGACACTTACAAAGTCTATCTCGTTTTATTTTTGTCGTTGCAACACTCAAGCTCACATAGACAAAATGGGGTTGAAGCACTTCCGCCATTTTCATGCAAGAAGCTCACTTTTAGTTTGAGGACCATAGACAACATTTGTAGACCACAAGCGTTTTGTATGGGGATTGTCAATGTGTGCAGCATGTCCATGTAGTTGTAACTGGCATGCTTTTTCTCCCATATGTTAGGTCTGCTTATTTTTTATAAGTCTGTGACGGAAACGTACCCTAAACCTCACACTCAGCATCAACATTTGCCCACAGACTAGCGGACACGAAGGAGGCGGTCCGCGCGGCGGCCCGCGCGTGCGTGTGCGCGCTCGGCGAGAGCCGCGCGTCCGCGCCGCGCGCGCTGCTCGCGCGGCTCACGCCCGCGCTGCAGCACAAGGCGCCGCACGCGCGCGAGGAGGCGCTGCACTGCATCGCCGAGTTGTTGCACTCGTGAGTAAATGTGTTGGCTATTTATATGTGTAATAAAAGTGTAACTGATTGTTGTTTGTACATGACAATTATTTAAAGCTTTTACAACAAGGTTGCGTTAGCCTGATTCAGTTAGTTGTTGTATCACCATCTATTGGTGGTTTGAGGAAACTGCAAAATTGGATTCGGAGCCAATTCAAAAAGTGACTTTATTGTCCTTAACTTAAAGCTTCTACAACAAGGTTGCGTTAGGCGCTTTGTCCACGGAGTAACTCAAGTTGAGGCAACTATCAACTTTTAAAAGTTTCCTGTAAAAAGTTGATAGTTGCTACAACGTTTACGGTTGTCGCAATTTTATAGCAATTTGTGAGCAACTTGATTGATTGATTTGCGATTGACAGTTGCGGAAACCGGTAACTTTAAAAACCGGTATAATATTTAACAGTTGCTAGTTGCGGCAACTGAAAACTGTTGACGATTGCCGAAACTAAAAAGTCGTGTTGCTGTGTGTGTGCAGTCCAATTGAAATGTATGTAAACGGCTAGTTGCCAGTTAATTGTCAGTTGCTGCAATAGTTGCTCCGTGGGAGAAGCGCCTTAGCCTGTTTCAGTTAGTTATTGTATTGCCATCCATTGTTGACTTAAGGAGCTATTAGTATGAGGGGACACAAAATTTGTATGGCGTTGTGAATCTAGGTATTATTAGATCGATGGTTAGTATGGATACTAAGCTAAAAAAAAGCTAAGCTACAACCCACTAATGGCCCACTACTGAGCACGGGTCTCTCCTCATTACTGAGGAGGCCTAGAGCATGCTCCACCACGCTGCTCCAATGCGGATTGGTGGAGGGGTTAGTGGCCAACCCAGTGTCGAAAGTTTTTCAAGCCGCCCGAAGGCCTCCGACATGGCTTAACGACAGCTGTCAATCGATAACAACCGGGACCGACGGCTTTACGTGCCCTCCGAAGCACGGAAGCGCTCAAGATATTTAGCCACTAGCGGTCACCCATCCGACTACCGACCGCGCCCGCTGTTGCTTAACTTTGTCGATCGCTTAGGATCGACGCAAGCCGCCGGGCTATGGATACTGTTTAACATAATTGTATGTGCTCCCGAAGGCACGGAGCGGCGGAGCTGCAGCTGCGCGCGGCGGTGCCCAGCCTGGCGGCGCTGGTGGCGGACCCCAGCGGCTCCGTGCGCGACGCGGCCGTGCAGCTGCTGGTCGACGTGTACCGGCACGTCGGTGAGTGGGGGGGGGGGGGTGTAGGGGGGGGGGGGTGGAGAGTATTTGATGGGTGTGGTGGTGTGGGAGAATGACAGGCATAGCAGATGGCAGCCGTGAAACTACTGGTCAACGTTTACCCCACACACCTCACACACACCCATGAAGCAAATATAGAGAGGAGTCGTTGTATGTAGATTTCCCTAAGAAAGAACGCGTGACACTTTGCGGAGCGAGGGGGTGTGAGATCCCGCCCATCCGCCCACTTGTTTATTTTCTATCTAACGGTCAATAGCAAAACTACTCGCTTCGTTCTATATCGATTTTACTACGCAGTTTAACTATCTCACACTAGATGTCATTAAATGTAGGATATAACAGGGACGTACTCAAAATATAAGAAAAGTTTCGCCACCTAATGTCGAGTAGACAGCACTTCATCCTTTTCTTTGAAAATGTGAACGTCCATAACGCTATACACAGGACCGGCGCCGACGGTAGGCTGACTTTAGGCCACGCCTACTGTGATGACGTCAGGACCTAGTTGTGTCACAGTGCACAGTTGCTTAGGCCGTCTCCTCTCTTTATTTGCTTCATGCACACACCTCAGTCGATGGGTACCAAAATACGGTGGAGACGTTGGGAGGGAGATGAGGAGTGTTTATCGCGTAAATAGGCACTTTATGACTTCATAATTAGTGGTCACTATCGCCCATGAACATCAGTAACCAAACATCAAAGAAGGCCCCCAGCCCCCAGGTTTTTGATCATGGTAGTTGTCTTATTTTTGTCGTCGTTGTGACCCTCAACATAAAGATGTGTGCTGTGTAGTATGAGTTAGTAAGGGTAATGAATCATAATGATCGTCTGGTGTTCCAGGTGAAAGACTGAGACAGGACCTGAAGAAGAAGGAGTTGGTGGCGGGCCCCAAGCTGGCGCTGCTCGAGCAGAAGTTCGACGAGGCGCGCGAGGCTGGCCTGCTGCTGCCCTCTGGTGAGTTGGCAAGTTAGAACTGAAAGTGAAAAAATGACTTAATTAATATTTTCAGCGTGTGGCAACTTTGCGTATACGGCACACTAACGTCAGGTCAAGACTGAATCATCAATATCATCGGTAGTTCCTTTCCAATTACACGTGCCCATGGCTTGTCCAAAACTAGTAACTTATAAAAAAATGTTCAACATAATATTCCATTTATTAAAGACAATTTTTTGCTTTTACTTTTGTATACATGCAATGGTGTCTGATAGCGTGATTCAGACTTGTCGTAACATCATCGTGTGAGGTATGTGCCATGTCACCATTATTGAACATTTTATTAAGTCCGTCTGTCTGTCTGTAGCAACCCAAGGAGCGGACGAGCCAGACTTCGTATCACGCAGTGCAAAACGAGCAATGACAATTCCTACGTCGGCGCGCCGCGACGGCGACAGCTCCGGCGCCGCGACGCCCGGTAGGTTCCTAGGTTAGAGCTATGTGGTGCACTGCTACTGTCTGTGTCAGTCAAAATATTATCACAATTACAGATTATACTCGTAATTGCATCTGGAGGCCCGGAAACGGTGAAGGCCTTTCGAGAAATGGTCGTTAGAGCGGAGACTTGTCAGAGTTATTGACGGGGCTTCAGATGTAATCGTAATCTGTTATTATGATTACATTTTGGGTAAAATGCAGTAGGTAGATGAACTTCTAATCAGTGATCTTGATAGCATTTTGCCCATCGCTGATTTATACGAATCTTACTTGCATCACTTCTGCCTGGCAATCAAACTGAAACTCATTTACAATTTATTAACACGTTCAATGCCACCTCAATTTTCATGAAGTTCGTAGCTGTGCCACCATACAAAAGCATGCGGACACGCCAGATGTGTCGGTGGCACTGCATCTAGTTAAACATAGACACGCCAGGCGTGTTCAGTGGCACTGGGACTACGTTAAATTCTTTTTTCGACTAATTTTCGGGTTTAGCGACTATATTTAGTTACTTTGCTGTGTGTTGTGCAAGAATAAAGGTGTTTGTAATACGGTAGTGAGGTTCAACTTGGAATTATGGCTGGAAATAGATTTCTAGGTAAGTCATTATCGTAATTTTGCCAGGGATTGTCAACCTTTTATGATTATTATTGATATTTTAATGACCCATGTGGTTTTTATTTACTTGCGAACTTGATTTTGTAAAAATTAGGTAAGTAATGAGACATTCGTTGTTTGATTCACCCTCCTCGGAGGGGGAGTAATATAGCCAGTAAAATACGGAAAAACTCAAATGCTTTTTGGGGCATCTCTAGCACTGGGGTCCCTTTGATTTCCAAATTTTTTACGAAAAGAATCATTTTGCCCATTTAAAAATATTTCACTAATGTCTCATTATAACAATTAGGTTATGACTTTCCGTAATACACTACGCTAACATTGGTTAACGTAATGTACTTCCTGTACTAACATTAGTTACGCTAACATTAGTTAGCGTAGTTAGTATGTAAAATATTATTGAGGAAATACCTTTATAAACGGCTAACATGCGCTAAATCAAAAAGTATAAATAATTAAGGAATAATAAATGTGCGATATTACAATGGATAGATTCATTACTAAGGGTACCAAATTTCAAATAAGTATCTTATTTAATGTAAAAGTTATCACGTTTTTCTCTTTAAAACCCTCTACTGTAAAGTACAATTTTACAAGTTAGCTTAGTATAAATTGCTGGTGTCGGGTGTCGATTTAATAAATGCAATTACTCATTAAAAATAACAACAAAATTTTACATAAATATAACTTACAAATATTTTATGAAACAGTCACTGAATGCAAAGATGTCGTACTGTTATGTCGTGGTTGCCGGAAATCCAGAAACACTAGCCGATGTCTTCAAAAGTGTAATCAAAAAGTCCAGAAATACTAGCCGAAGTTGTCGTGAATTAAATTAATTTACACCTTTTTGTCCTTAAGGCTACTTTTTATTAAAAAAATAAATTCAACCTAATCTCAAATTATTTGAACATTTTTTAGGAAAAGCAATATATGCGCCTGAAACGGAGCATAATGAAGACGAAACATTGACATCCAAGCACAAAGGTGCACAATCTCTGACATACTTGTGTTAGTGGACACGCCAGGCGTGTTTTCGGCATTACTTAAGCAATTTATTTCTTAAATGTAAAATTGGAGATTTTCGCCGAGGGCCACTTTAAAATTCTTTAGTTTATTGCTCAAGGATTACGTACTGTGAATCCTAGTAAATTATGTAGGCAATTTTTTTAAATATCGACGAAAGATTCTGAACACGCCTGGCGTGTTCAAGGCATTGTAAAAGAAACTCCCAAAAACACGCTAGGCGTGTCGGTGGCACTGAACGTGTTAAACAAAATGTCATACTTGAATTAAAATTCTGAACATTACTACTTTTTTCTACTTCAAAACATATGTACAACAATTAATTTAACCAATAATATAAGCTAAGCTTTAAGTATCAGGAATGTACTAAATTTTTAATTTTTAATGTCATATATCATTGTAATATTCTCTCACTGTACTAACTGGTGTATCTTCTCTCTCTCTCTCTCCCATGCTCACCGTGGATCATCGGTAACCATCGGACATTCACGCCGCTGATAACCCATCAAACATACACACACTAAAATATCAATATGGATATCATTTTCTACCTCTTCTTTCTTATTACACACTAATTGGTCATACATTTGTCTTGTTATTACATTGTGATCATGTTTATCATTGGACACTTTTGTTTGCAATACTTTTTATTATGGGTATTAAAACAATGTTACATGCAATGATAACCTTCATAAATAATATTGCATCTTTACAACTATACTAAATAAATACACGATTGTTTTGGCGATAAAATATTACACTTATAAACTTACTCACTACTACACAAATTGTTACCCACACACATTCATCTCCCTACCTTATAAACCTCCCTTTCCATCTCTTATGTACTCTACCCAATACCTTAATCGTCTCTTCTCGCCTAACGTAAAATTTTTGCATCCTGTTTCCCCTTATTACGTTCTGACTCTCCCAAATATATAAACTTTCTCCTTCTCCCTCATACGTTCACTCCTTTAAATATATCAACTTTCTCTACTTATCACGCTCACTATGAAATACGAAAATCCTCTCTCTGCCTTTCATATTTTACTTCAACCCTATCTCCCTTTACTTACAATCCCTTACCCCAATTTACTTCCCAATGAATATCCAATCTCTTTGACAACCCTACATGTTCCATCCTTCCGTCCCCTTCACACACCCCGTGAAACAAATCTTCCATCTCTAAACCCTATCTTCTCCTCTACCTTACAATCCCTAACCCCAATTCACTCTCCAACGAACGCCCAACATTTTTGACAACCTACATATTCCATCCTACCATCCCCTTCACAAATTCGCACACTTTACTCCTCAACGAACGTCCAACCTTTTTGACAACCCTACATTTCCCATCCTTCCATCTACTTCAACCTCCCCATGACACACATCTCGCGTCTCTACCAAACATTCCGACCACTTTGGCAACCCTGTTCCATCCTTCCATCTCCGTCTCACACACTTTCAAACACACCTCGCACCTCACACACGCACATACATACATACATCAGCGAGCGAAGCGCCCAAGCGCACAGTGCCAGGGCTGTACAGCCTGCCGTCGGCGAACAGGAAGCCGCCGCCGCCGGCCAAGATGACCAGCGCGGGAAGCGGTGAGTACCGTGCTCAGACGGGTGGGGTGGGGGAAGTTGAGCTTTAGTTGCTTGGGTTTAAGGACGTCTTTCGTAAATATAAGTTTTCAAACTTATTTTGTCTACCGTTCATTTTGAAAGTCAGTTGTTTTTCATCGCCCCTCAATTTTTGTTTTATTGTATTAAAAAGTGTATAACTAAATTTAAAAATACCCTGATGTTTTGTACATCTTTATCTAGTATACTGCGATTAGAACTACATATACATAATAAAGTCGTCTTACAATTTAATTAGTGTCAATTAGCTTTCTTCCATCATATGGATTATTGTAATTGTTCCCTGCACAATATCTAGATGGTGCTGAAATGCTAAATACCAAGCAAATGTCAAACATATAACACCCCCCTTTTGACTTTTGATTATGATCATGTCAGACAGTAGGCTTTTAGAAATAGTAAGATTACGCTAAGTTGATCGCGACAAAGTGTAACAGCAAAGTGTACGCAGTGTCGAGCGCAAGCGGGCCGGCAAGCGCGGGCGGCGGCGAGGCGGGCTCGGTCTCGTCGGAGGCGTTCGAGGCGGCGTTCGCGAGCACCGCGCCCGCGGCCGTGTACGGCGCGCGCGGGCTCGACGACCTGTGCCGGCACGCCGCCGCGCTGCTCGGCGACAAGGGCAGCGAGTGGGAGCGGCGCGTGGACGCGGTGAGTGTTGTGTGACGTCACGGGGGGCGGGGGGGGGGCCGTGTCCGGCGCGCGCGGGCTCGACGACCTGTGCCGGCACGCCGCCGCGCTGCTCGGCGACAAGGGCAGCGAGTGGGAGCGGCGCGTGGACGCGGTGAGTGTTGTGTGACGACACGGGGGGGGGGGGGCCGTGTACGGCGCGCGCGGGCTCGACGACCTGTGCCGGCACGCCGCCGCGCTGCTCGGCGACAAGGGCAGCGAGTGGGAGCGGCGCGTGGACGCGGTGAGTGTTGGGTGACGTCACGGGGCACGGGGGGGGGGGCCGTATACGGCGCGCGCGGGCTCGACGACCTGTGCCGGCACGCCGCCGCGCTGCTCGGCGACAAGGGCAGCGAGTGGGAGCGGCGCGTGGACGCGGTGAGTGTTGGGTGACGTCACGGGGCACGGGGGGGGGGCCGTATACGGCGCGCGCGGGCTCGACGACCTGTGCCGGCACGCCGCCGCGCTGCTCGGCGACAAGGGCAGCGAGTGGGAGCGGCGCGTGGACGCGGTGAGTGTTGTGTGACGTCACGGGGGGGGGGGGGGCCGTGTACGGCGCGCGCGGGCTCGACGACCTGTGCCGGCACGCCGCCGCGCTGCTCGGCGACAAGGGCAGCGAGTGGGAGCGGCGCGTGGACGCGGTGAGTGTTGTGTGACGACACGGGGGGGGGGGGGCCGTGTACGGCGCGCGCGGGCTCGACGACCTGTGCCGGCACGCCGCCGCGCTGCTCGGCGACAAGGGCAGCGAGTGGGAGCGGCGCGTGGACGCGGTGAGTGTTGGGTGACGTCACGGGGCACGGGGGGGGGGGCCGTGTACGGCGCGCGCGGGCTCGACGACCTGTGCCGGCACGCCGCCGCGCTGCTCGGCGACAAGGGCAGCGAGTGGGAGCGGCGCGTGGACGCGGTGAGTGTTGTGTGACGTCACGGGGGGGGGGGCCGTGTACGGCGCGCGCGGGCTCGACGACCTGTGCCGGCACGCCGCCGCGCTGCTCGGCGACAAGGGCAGCGAGTGGGAGCGGCGCGTGGACGCGGTGAGTGTTGTGTGACGACACGGGGGGGGGGGGGGGCCGTGTACGGCGCGCGCGGGCTCGACGACCTGTGCCGGCACGCCGCCGCGCTGCTCGGCGACAAGGGCAGCGAGTGGGAGCGGCGCGTGGACGCGGTGAGTGTTGGGTGACGTCACGGGGCACGGGGGGGGGGCCGTATACGGCGCGCGCGGGCTCGACGACCTGTGCCGGCACGCCGCCGCGCTGCTCGGCGACAAGGGCAGCGAGTGGGAGCGGCGCGTGGACGCGGTGAGTGTTGGGTGACGTCACGGGGCACGGGGGGGGGGGCGTGTACGGCGTGTGTATGGAGGGGGGGGGGTGTGACGCAGTGGCGATTTCTCTAAGTTGGCGCGTATGGCGCCGCCATACCATAATTTTTAAGCATTAAATAAAATGTAAAAAATCATATATTTACAACCTAATTATTTAGACCTAAGTACAATAATTACATTTTACGAGCGCTGCGGTCTTCTATCACGAACGCGACTCGCGGCGATTGTCTTCGCGTTCGGTCGGCGCCGAGCGCGGCCGAGGCATGCGCTTCTGCTAGCGCATGCATATTCCATACAAAGTCGTTGGCCCGCGGCCGCCCGCGCCTCTTCGATCGCTTAGTATCACCATAGTAAAATTATACTGTGGTATCAGCGTATCACTGAGTTTGAAACGCGGGTCTGGCGCTGGGAATGGCGCATTACCTAACGAGTTTTCGCATGTTTTTCGTGATAGTGTAGATTTGTGATTACGGTTTCTATCTTTCTATTGATTTAATTTACTTTTTATTTAGTAGGTAATTAGTTTATAATGAAATGACATGAAATTATGAGTGATTCAATAAAATCTGTGATACAAGAACTTTTAGAAAGACCTTTCACGACAAGATCGTTTGCCGTTTGATAGTGGAAAATGGAGTTTCACTATGGGACCAACCCTAAAATCGCGAAAAAACATCAGCTATTTCATACAAAAATAAAAATGTCAAATTGTATGAAATTTCTTTTTAACCGAATTCAAAAAAGAAGGAGGTTCTCAATTCGACCGTACCTATATATGCTTTTTTTATGTACGTTCAGCGATTATTTTGTCGTTTATAGACCGATTTTGATAATTCTTTTTTTATTCTAAAGTAGATATCCGCAGTGGGGTCCGGTGATAAGGACACCAGGATCTGATGATGGCATCTCAGGGAAATCGAGGGGAACTTTTGAAAATTGTATGGACAACTAGTGTGTTTGTTCATGTTACCATAAGTACATTAAAGCGCTACTATTTCATGAAGATCTGGAGTCGATCTGATGAAGCCGAAAGACAGTCGAGGGAACTCCTCAACGATTTACTGCAGTTATCTCTAGTGTTTGGGCTTGATTAATTTGTAGCGACGAGAACTTTACACTTACATGTTGAATTGAGCGCCATCTGGCGAGTAGTTTTTGAGTTATCTCTACTTATCAAGATTGAAGTCGGTTATTTTTTTGTAAAAAGCAATTTGTTAGATTGTCTGTCTGAAGAAATGGTTTTCCGGTTATGCGCACTTAACACTACACCCTATATAACAAAAGCTGGAGCCACCCCAATTATAAACACCAGGAATCGCCACTGGTGTGACGTCATAGGGGGAGGTTATGATAGCTGCAGCCTGTGAGTGAGGTGTGTCGACGCGATGACTGGGGAGGTGCGTTAGGAGATTGTGACGGCCACAAGGAAGTAAAGTCGTCGAAGGCATGTCGATGTGGCGAGTGGATGACGTCATGATGGGGGAGGGGGGGGGGGGCGAATAATAGCGCCGCTGCGCTGTTCGGTGATAAACGGAGTAAGAACAGCGTATGGATGTGATGAGTGAGTGACATCGAGGTGGTGTGGAGGAGAATAGCTGTCTTTTCTAGAAGCTATTGAGAGACATAAACATGACATACATGATGGTATCTTGTTTCAGTTGAAGAAGATCCGTTCGTTACTGGTGGCGAACGCCCACCAGCAGTACCCCACGGAGTTCGCGGCGCAGCTCAAGGAGCTGGCCGTGCCCTTCCTCGTCGTCATCAAGGATCTGAGGAGTCAGGTAAGGGGTCTGGTCAGATATGCGGGTAGTGGTATCTGAGTAGCTAAAGCGATATGCTGACTCGACGCTAGGTGTCTAGGTTCTAGGTCGGTCACCGTTGTCATGAACGGAAGTGATAAGTGCTCGTTAGCTACCTTAATTCCATAAAAAACATAATATATTGTTATCAAAACTATACATAGTCTGATGAGTCGTTTTTGAGTTATGCCTGATAATATTTAATTTAATTGACTTGCACTACGTTGATGATGTCCTCATTTTATTATTTATCGATTTTAAATCTGTTTCTTTTTGTTAAAAATGCGCGGAGCAGAGTTTTTTCAAGGATTTTTTAAATTAAATGTTAATAATATAATCTGTGGCGTTGCTGCAGGTGGTCCGCGAGGCGTGCATCACGATCGCGCACATGGCGAAGGTGCTGAAGACCAAGCTGGAGCAGTTCAGCCTCTACGTGTTCCAGGAGCTCATCAACCTCATCCAGAACTCTGCCAAGGTTTGAGCTCGCTGGCGCGCTGCTGCTAGCTATGTTAATGGTGTATTAGTGTGGGCGTTTTGAATTTAACAGAAAATTAAGTAAGATACGTTAAATTAAGGGGGTGTATCCTGTGATAGGTGTGTATTGGGGGAGGGGGGGATTGCATATGTGTGTGTGGAATGTGTGTTACGACTGTGCTAATATTACAATGTATGTTTCCGCAGAAGTCTTGAAATAGTAACAGATAATTTAGATTCAGTAAATCGATGGGTTGTGTATGTCACACGCATATAATGCGTGTCTATGGTCGTGTGTGAAATGTATCTTAAAAATGATGTATTGAAGTTAGAAAGTTTGAAGTGTGTTCGTTGTGAAATGTACAGTATCAAAATATCGCTTGACACTGTTTGCAATAATGAAATGTCCGTCCGTCCGTGCGTGCAGGTGGTGTCGTCGGCGGGCACGGTGTGCGTGCGCTACATCGTGCTGCACGTGCACTCGCCGCGGCTCATCCCCGTGCTCACCGCCAACCTCACCACCAACAAGTCCAAGGAGATCCGGGCGACGCTCGTGTATGTATGCTTGTCTATTAGTAGCGTTACATTTGTAGACTTGTTAAACAATAAATGTTGATGTTTTAAAGACATTTTAGTGGTTAGGCTGTGACTTAAAAATGTAATTGTAATTATTTTATGAGGATTCTTTTTTAATTGTAACACAATATATATTTTTTTAATTTATTTATTTATTTAATTTAGGGAATTTGTCGCTGGGCGACCACATCATCCCGTACAGGATAAATATTTATTGCTACCATAGTGTAAAAACTCAATTTTCATCACAATATTTTACGATTATGACGTGACTTGTCAATTGCAGCGAGGTTCTAGTCCTGTTGCTGGAGCGCTGGACGCCCGCGTCCATCGAGAAGCAGCAGGCGGCCGTGCGCGACGCCATCCGCCGCGCCTGCGTCGACGCCGACAGCGCCGCGCGCACGCACGGACGGAGGTACGAGCTATATATACTAATGATATAAAACTGAAGAGTTTGTTTGCTTGTTTGTACGCGCTAATCTCACAAACTACTGGTCCGATGTGAAAAATTATTTTTGTTTTGAATAGTCCATTTTTTGGCAAAGGCTGTAGGTTATGTGACATCACGTTACGATCAAGGGGCGGGGCAACAAGTCTCCGAAAGCAAGGGAGAGCGTCTACTTAATAATATAAATGTTGCAGGATGACGTCTGCCGGGTCTATTAGTGTCATATATGGGAATAAACGTTATTTGAAAGGAACATTAGCACATAGAAAACCACTTTTCTTTTAAACGAAATAAACCACGACAAACCACTCACTGACAAGTAATTTACGAGTAACGTTTAGAAAGTAAGCGCTGCCAGTAAAACAAATTAGATTCATGACCTTACCGCAATATGGCGAGGTTTTCTATATTTCTGGTATAGTTATACTACCTATACCACATTGATTGATGACGTCACGTCTCCCGTGTCCGCAGGGCGTACTGGGCGTACAAGCAGCAGTTCCCGGAGGACGCGGAGCAGCTGTTCCTGCGGCTGGACGCGGCCGCGCAGAAGCAGATCGAGCGCGAGCGCGCCGGCAGCGTGGACTGCCTGCACCACGTCGGCGCCGGTACGTGCACTGTGTAATACCGTACCGTGACGTCACCGCACGTTACGGCTGAACTTGTTGCCGCTCCTGCCGCCACGTCACTACACAAAACTAGAGATTGGCAAAGTAAAGCACGTCGGCATCGGTACGTCGCTCAGTGTCGGTGTACAGCAAGTCCATTATAACTCGGCCGATGTGAACTTCGTTTTCCGAGATGTTTGCGCAGGTACAGTAACTGACCAATCAGAACACGGCGGCCATGACAGTGTTTTGTGATGTGCTGCTTCGTATTGGCGTACCTATCGTACCGCCCGCACTCCCCGCCTCCTACCACTGTTTTGGCCTTAAAATCGACATCTGCGCAGCCACTCGTAGCTATGTTCACATCAGCCGAGTTATAATGAACTTACTGTACTGTGACGTCACCGTACGTGAAAGCAGCCGTTGTTGCGGCTACTACCGCTGCCTAGGACATGAATCTGAATATGGCAAAGTAATCGTGATTATGGATTATGATTACACCTGGAGGCATGGAATTGCCCCAACCAAAAACAATAAAAAACTGACGGGCTTATCTGTCATTAGTGTTTATCAAGTGTCAACTGTCAATAATTATGATTAAAATGTTGATACAGTGCGCCCAACTTATCTCTGAAATGGCAAAAATTGGAACTAACGAAAAGTCATTCATAAGTACGTTGTGTCCATTCATCTGTCAGTTACTAGTGTGCAATGATTGGTCAAATGAATGTCAAATGCGTCCGACAGCGCCTCTTTCGTTTCAGTCTTAAGTTGGGTTTACTATACATGTATTTTTATTTATTTCAGAACGAAGAACCCTGACGCGAGCTCGAAGTCCGTCTGCCAGCGTCTCAGGTGGGTCTGACAGTTGACAACTTTTGTACTTACTAGCCGACCACGATAATTAGGCGCATGTCAGTTAAGACGTCATTGGAAATAGGGATGGGAATACGTAGTACATTCTGCAGTAGTACCAAAAGTACCATGGTGAATGTTTAATGGAGGTACAATTTTTTTTATGGAATTAAGATAGCAAACGAGCATGCAGCACCACCTTCCGCTGCCGCCCATAACAACTGTGACCGACCCAGAACTAGACTCAATGAGTCTTAATCTAATTCGGTCACACATGCGTTGCTACCCCTGAGGACTGAGATGGTCGCCTCTAAAAAGTGTAACCGGCACCACACCTTCCTATCCGGAACACAATTGTTCTTAAAACAATTATTACACGGTAGGAATGGTACAAAGTACCGTGGCGGGCGGTGGTACTTCCCCGGGTGAGTACCACCTGTACTTGGTCAGTTACTGTACCTGCGCAAACATCTCGGAAAACGAAGTTCACATCAGCCTAGTCTAAATGACCTTAATGTACAATTGTACACGACTGCGCCTCACTAGGGGACGTGCGGGGCTAGAGCGGGGTGGGCGGCCCGCGTGACTGCTATCTGACATGCGCCTAATTATTGTGGTCAGGTAGTACTTGCACGTATTATGTATTAAAGTTATATACACTCTATTGTTTTTATAATATGTTTGTTTTGTTGTGTCCGTGACTTTGGTCGCGTGAGTGAACCCAATTTAACCTATAATGCTACTTAGTACTTTGCATATCGACGCAAAAAGCAGAAACGTAGTAACCCACAAAAAAGAATACGTACACCAGAGCAATAAAACTATTGCGATTTCATATCACTACATAGTATAAAACAAAGTCGCTATTTTTGTCCGTCTGTTTGTTTGTCTGTTTGTCTGTATGCTTAAATCTTTAAAATTACGCAACGGATTTTGATGCGGTTTTTTGTAATAGGTAGAGTGATTCAAGAGGAAGGTTTTTATGTATAATACATGCATATATTCCCACGAGAACGGGATCCACGCGGGTGAAACCGCGGGCGAGCCGCTAGTAATGTATAAACATATAGTTAAGATGCACAAAATTTTCTATTGGTCGTAGAAACACGAAACTAGGACCATTCGGCGTAGTATAGTTTACTGATTCCAAATCTGCATAAAAAAATTCCACAAAGTCTGGGTTACTTCGTTTGCGCTTTTTTGCGTCGATATAAACATGAAAGTATATCCTCCAGAAGGGCAAAGTCGTACTTAAATAATAACCAACAAACGAACATACGAGTCATCTGATGGTAAGTATTCACCGGCCATGGACTACAGTACCACTGAAGACGATATATTTTGGTTAGAAAGAGAAAGTTAATAATTACTCTCAAGTCCCTAGCCGGAACACGACACAGGACTGTACACATTACGACCCGGCAATGGACCACATCAATCAAATATGTTCTTTATGATTTTGTTATTATGGTTCAATGTCGATTCTATACTTGGTGTCGGTTTGGATTCAGCCAGGAATGGGTGGCGAGTAGTTACGTCTTTCAAGTACACAACCATAATAACCAAAACATAAAGATCATAATTTTAAAAACAATGGAAACAATATAATAATATTAATGACTGGATTTTATTTATTTTTGTTATTATTGATTTAATTTTATAATTATTTTTATTTCTATGATAATTCTAATTTAATTTTGTGTAATTTATTTAATTTTTGTTATTATTGATTGATTTAATTTTATAATTATTTTGTTTCTATGATGTTTTTAATTTAATTTTGTGTAATTTTTGTGCTGATTTTTCTGTTTGTTTTTTGAGTTGTTAGTGTAATTGGACTTGATGTCCGTTCTAGCAAACTATAAATAAATAAATAAATATATTTTTTTATACTTATATGTAGTTAAAAGATTACTATTACGTCGTTTAATATAATAAAAATGTCTACAGCAATATTAACTTGTATCTACTCTATTTCATGCTCACAAACAATGGACCTGGTTTGCATTTTTATATCACTTTACATATCATAAATATAACTAGCCTCAACTGAAAATCTTGTATCCGGCTTAAGTAGAACAAATTCACTGCGGAAGAGACGCGCCTCGCAAGAGAGGCCTCCGATATCGCACATTCCCGTTGCAATGAGAGGTCTTGTTAGATTAGTGAAGTAGGAATTTAATGAGGGTAAAAGCGTGTGAATTCGCCGCTAGAGGCGCTAGTGAAGAGTGAGGTTTGTCTGTCAGTGCCACAAACTTATCTGACCAGGTAAGAGGTGTGCTACTGTCTTTGTCTGACAACAATTTAACATTTTGCATTAGTTCCAATTTTGGCCACCGGGTCAGATAAGTTTGTGGCACTATTACTTCTCACTTGTCACTGTTTATGTATGGGCGGGCTTTGCCAGCAGGACCTCACTCGCCAGTGGCGCCAACTGGTGAGCGCAAAAACGGCGACCCTCATTATAGTTGGTCAGCAAAAGATAGCATGTTCAGCCTATGCCTTAGAGATATCCGATGGGTACACGCGACGTAAATTTTAAGTCGATTAGGTGTCATGTAAGCACGAGATAATAAAATTAAATTCTGACATTTTTTTTCGTATTCTGGTCTTGGTTTTTTGAGACGTAGGTTTTTTTTTAAACTACAAGTTAATGCATGACAACAATCCCATCTCATGGATAGTGTCGATGTAGGGCGTACTAACTGGCTACTAGCAAAGCTTAAGCACAGTTGACTTAAAGATTTAATGTTACTGCACACAGATTAACTTACTCTTGAGAATGTTGACAAGTTTATATTTTTTAATTCACCAAATTAGCACATTAATTAAAGCCTTTAGACGCAGATCTACCAGTAGCATTAAAAACCGAACGTGTGACCACACACTACCATATAGTATACTAGCTACCCGCCCCGGCTTCGCACGGGTGCAAGGCTGATACCTGTGGCTGATACTAAATACACTACAGAAAAATTGTATAGGGTCAACAACACGTGGTAATTATGCTTTTAAAATGTAGCTTATATGACACGTTCGTAGATTTACCATAGCAGCGCCATTTATTGATTACTTACTCAACCCAGTCGAAAGGTATCGACATCTATTAGAATCATTTGTAGTTAACAGATAATTGTGACTGTCAAATAATAACAAACAAATAATTAGAAATAAATTAAAATTGAGACTATAATTTGAGATTTAAACTATCCTATCTCTCAAGTTGGATCGAACTGCACATGGTGTGCGAATTTTATTATAATCGGTTAAGTGGTTTAGGAGTCCATCGCGGACCAACATTGTGACACGAGATTTATATATATTAAGATAATACGATCGTACGGCACTCACAGAGCGTTCGCCGAGCGCGTGCGGCGGCGCGGCGCGGTCGGTGTCGGCGGTGGACGCGGCGGCGGCGCAGCGCGCGCGCGCCCGCGCGTTGTATTCGCACCTCGCGCGCGCCAAGGTCTCCGCGGGCACGGCCAGCTTGCGTAAGTTGTTGGTGTGTTGTGTTTGGTGGGGTGGTGGCAGCGGGGGGATTCAGAAGGGATTGTGTTTGATGTTGTGTAAGATGTGTGGGTGGTTTTAGGTGGCAGCGGGGGGATTAATGGAAGGGACAATCTTTGGTAATGAGTGTTCTGGTTGTGTTTAGGTTATATTTAGTGGCAGCAAGGGGATATGAATGATTCAATCTTTGGCATTGTGTTTTTCTGGTTGTATTTACCAGTAAACACGTGATGATTTCGGTATTATGGGTACCCCACCCATTGCCCACCCATTGTCTGCTTAGCCTGTAATGTTTTATTGATGCCCTTAATCATGTATGTAATTCTGTATAGATATATAAATGTGTGGTATCATGTGGTGACTGAGCGCCTCGACGACAATGGCGACATCGAAAGAGAGCGGCGAGCGCTGTCGGTTCGGGGCAATATGTTGGCCCGTAGATTTGCACGTTGTACAAAGCAGGTCAAATTAACATTGTTTAAAGCCTACTGTCAAACCTTTTACACGTGCAGTCTGTGGACCGACTTTACGCAGCGGACCTACAGCGCTCTCCGTGTCCAGTACAATAATGTGCTGAGGGCGGTGTTGGGGATGCCACGACACTGTAGTGCATCGGCAATGTTTGCGGACGCCCGCGTGGACGACTTCTACGCGATCGTTCGCAAACGTGCCGCATCCATGATGAACAGGCTCGTGAGCAGCACCAACGCTATCCTCGGCATATTTGCGTACAGATTGGACGGTCCTCTCTGGAGATGCTGGAATGGTGTACACACTGTTGTTCGTCGGCAGTAGCTCACTTAGTTATAAGTTTAGATTAGTTTTAGTGTTTAAGATATTAATTTAAGTACTAACATAGGTTTAAGTTGCAATTGTGTACTAACATCTTATGGACAATAGTCTGAAATAAAAATATATTATTATTATTATTATAAATAGTTTGGTGTGTAGTATTTATTACCCAAGCAAGTGCTTACACTGTATATATCTGAACACATAAATGACACATGAGGCTGTCTGGTTTGTGGTAAAAGGAAAACTATTCTTTTTATCGAGACAGTTATTGTCTCGCATCTTATATGTTTTACTATATGCAATTAATGTAGAACGGATACAAGACATGAATATAATGGTGTGGTGGCAGCGGTGGGATCATGGACTCACTGACACGTTTTGCTTAGTTTTTGTGTTGAATTTAACTAAACAGGAGTAAGCGAATACATAAAACCTACTGATAGATATATTTGAGACATTAGTCGACAGACTGTAATTAGCTTTGTACAAAAAACATATTGAGTACTTCCAAACTCATAGCTTTAGATACGTAAAGAGCTAATTAAATGATTAAATTTTAAGATTTCAATTATATTTCCTATAAAACATAATATATTTGATAATACATTTTACATGATATTAATGTAATATTATTTACTTATGTACACGCCGGCCACAGAGGGGGAAGTCGCGCAACAAGGTACCAAGCTTTTGTGAATGTGGTAGCTAGAGCATCACCTAATTAATGGTTTTATTTGCACATTAGTAACTGTGTTCACATTAAATCGGAGAACATAATCCTTATGCAGTATAAACGAATAAAGTCTAGAATCGTATACTCAAAGTAACACTCGCACTAATCTAAAATCATTGTAATCAAGAGTCATGATAGTTAATAAGTAGTATTATAATTATATTTCCATACACATTATTGTGCGTATTTGTTCACTATCTTATTAATCTGTTGTTTCAAAGCTACATCTTAATCAGAAAGAACACATTTAAAAAACACGTCTTAGAAATGCATTTTCTTCACAACACATTCATTTATTTTACAGTACACTTAGTCCTCTCAATTTCTTTTTCATATTTTTTACTTTGGAATAACATTTTGTTTATTTATAATGATCTGAAGCTAGCGAAGTCCATTACTCGGTTGTCAATTGACGAGTATATTATGTGGTACAAAAATCAAGTATTTCTTTTAAGATACTCGCATCAGACAGATAAGACGTGAGAGGTTTTAAAAAAATTATAAACATTTTTTTATCGGATGAAACTGCCACGTTTTACCGACCTAATAAAGGATGAGGTTTTTAGTCCCACCGCATTTTTATGTATTTTACTTCATATATACTTGGTGAAGCGATAAATTTGAGCGAGATGTGATTAGTAGTTTTTGAGCTATCCTTAATAATGAATATTTAATGACAATGTTTATTATGACGGTATTTCAACTTGCCGATGTTGAAGTCAGCTTTTTGTTAAATGTACAAGAAAATCAAACAAATGAGTTTCGAAAAAAGATGTTTGCTTAATCATACTGCTACCTTTTTTATTTATTTTTAATGTTACCTTAGTAATTTATTATTTTTGTGTGTTTATGTAGTGTGTATTATGTGTTTTAATGTTTTATTATCACACAGCTCGCGCCAAACGCGCAGTGGCCACGCCCACGAGCGCGGCGGTCCCGGCCAGTCCAGAGCGCACCGTGGGACGGTCGAGATCTCGCCCGGGCGTGTCACAATCTACGCGTGAGTACTGTGATATACTATGATACACTACAATTTTAAAAGTTAGAGACTTCTTTACGGAAGCTTAATTTGGGAGTAAGCTGGTGAACGCCTGATGTCAGCGTTACGAAAAGTGTGATCGGACGAGGCGAACAGAAGTTGAAAGGGGGGTATAGGTTAGTGAAGGAACAGTGGGGACTTGGGGAGTAAGCTGGTAAATGCGTGACGTCAGCGTTACGAAAAGTGTGATCGGCCGATACGAACGGAGGTTGAGAGGGAGGTATAGGTTAGTGAAGGAACAGAGAGGACTTGAGGAGTGAGCTGATGCGTGAATGCGTGACGTCAGTGTTACGAAAAGTGTGATCGGGCAAGGCGAACGGAGGTTGAGAAGGAGGTATAAGTTAGTGAAGGGGGAGGTAGAAGGAAATGAAAAGTAAGATAGAAAAAGACAGAGCTGAGTTTTGTTTATTACTATAGAAGAGGAGAGAGGTGCGACCACACGTTTTCCTTCTCTTTCTCTCATACCAAGTTACCTTCCCAAAGCATTTCCAAGCGGATCCAAAAGTGTAATTCGTTTTATATACATATGAAAGTAGCGTAGGTGTCTATAGTTTGGTATTGACTTGGTGAAAAACTAGATGGAGCTAACTAACCAACGTTGTTACAGCGACGTCCAGATCGTCGTCGCCGTCGCCCCGCAGCGGGCCGCTGTCTCTGTCTAACGCGCGTCGTCGGCCCTCGGGGATTCCCCGGTCCCTCGCCGGCTCTAGAGAGACTAGTCCTACCAGGTATGTTGGTTTGGAATAGAGAAAGCGAACTAATGTGGGTACTCTATATTCGTTCGCTATCTTCATGATAACTGTGACCGACACAGAATAATAAAATATGTGCAGTGCCGTAAGCTTTATACTTCGGCATCCAGGAAAAGTTTTTTTTTTAATTTAAAGTGTATTTTTGAGTATTTAGGACTAGTAGTTTTAAATAATCCTTAACAATGTGTAAGCTTTTGTTTTGGTATGTATGGTTGTTACTTCATAAGTTTTTACTGAGTGTTTTGATTTTGATGATTCTTTTTTTTATTCGATAGGGGCCTATCGAATAAAAAAAAGATTTTAGAATCTTTGATGTTTTAAATATCTACATGGAACATCGAATCCGCACAAACATGTAAAAAAATTGTGGCTAACTGTTAGCCACAATTTTTATATCATTACGCACACTTAGACAATAGACGAACGTGTAAAACATCGCCTGCACGCACACATGCTTGATATTGTTGCCTTGTTTCTTTTGTTTTCATTGTAGGGCGACGCTCAATCTTGACATTTAAGGCATCAAAGGCAAATTTAACTTGTCAATAATCAATCATGATTCTTTTTTTATTCGATATGCCTCTATTTAACTGGTGTATAAATCGCACAGGACGGGCCGGTCGGGCAGTGTAGCGGCGCGCCGGCGCGAGTCGGAGCGGGGGGAGCGCGGGGAGCGGGCGGAGCGGGCGGCGCCCAGCGCCACGCTGCGGCTGCTGCAGCAGACCAGGGACGCCGAGGGTGCGCTAAGGGTGAGTGGCTGGTGGGGTGGCACCATGGAGCAAATATAGAGAGGAGACGGCCTAAGCAACTGTGCACTGTAACTCAACTAGGTCCTGACGTCATCACAGTGGGCGTGGCCTTAAGTCAGTCTACTGACGGCGCTCACCAAATAAATTTCTACTTGACGTTAGATGGCGACACTTTGTATCAGGGGAAATAAAAATGCATAGGTGCGTAGAGCTAACAATTATTATATCTTGATAATCATACGTACTGAAATTCGTCCTACATTAATTCCTAAAGAATTTTTACCACCAAAATATTATTTTTCTAGTTTTTATAATCATTTTGTAAACAGCGCCATCTATCGACAACTACTTACAACAACAAAAACACAGGGCCGTATTTAGAATCCATCTAGTGTGAGATAGTTGAACTACGTAGTAAAGTCGATTCTCCCGCCCATTTCTTTATCCCCCTCGCCCCGCAAATCGTCACGCGATCTTTCATAGAAAAATATACATACAACGTCTCCTCTCTATATTTGCTCCATGTGTGGCACCCCCACACGATTGTTGCACCATCAAACCAGATGGTGGTCTGATTGAATTTTCATCATCGAAAATCTCTACGCACGGCGGGTATATCCACCCTTTCGTCGTTAACATCCCTGTGGAGGAAAAGGGGAGATCTCCCGCCAGGCGATGTCACTGCCTGGGGACCGCGGTCCGAATGTTAACTCGGACCATTTGTATATATACTTTGTATATCTTGAAATCTTGATAGCGTGGTTGAGGATACGTCTCCTGATTGGCCAGTTCAGTATGACGCGTATGACGTAATCTATTGTTTACTGCACTCGTTGCTTGTGGTTGCGTGGTCAGCATTATGTACGGCGCGCGCTCATATTACTGTAGGTATCGCGCCGCTACAATCCCACCAGTGTGACCGATGCGCTACGGTTCGTCATTCATTTTGCGTACCAAAAACAGTGGAATAAATTGCCAGCCTCGGTGCTTTCCCTAGGGGTTGATTTTAGTATCTTTAAATCAAGACAACTTTCTATCGATCTTGCCCCTAAAATTTAGAAAGAGGTATAAAATCCATTACAGTATTTAACAATAAAATCTAACTTTTAATATACAAACACTATATTTCAGAGTCCGGAGGACAGTTCGACGTGTGAGGGCCGGCGGGACGACGACTCGGAGGCTTCCAGCGTGTGCTCTGAGAGGAGTTTGGACTCATACCGCAGACACGATGTGAGTGGTGATTACGTTGATGTTTGGTTGTCAATTTTTGAGGATTGTACTTTATACAGTGTGTACGGTGCAACCGTGCATCTGCTGGGGTCAGCTATTTTACGCGACACGCGCGACCCAATTTAATCGTAATAAATATATTTTTTAGTTAGTTCGCAATTAGCCAGCAAGGGCCGCGCGTGCTCGCTATATATCACGATATTGTCTTCCCATTCAGTTATCATTAAAATCCATTCAAGTTCACATAGTTATAAAATTACTTCAATACAGTCTACTATCATACAAACAAGTCTCTTATTTTCTTCTACTAATATACTGAGTTAACAAGAGCTCGTACAATAGTATATGGTCCTTCGAGTGGTTTAATACCGCGTGTGGAAGCATACAGTCCTTCGAAAAGGGGCTTACGCGTCGTAATTACCGCGTGCATTGGTGTAATACCGCGTGGAGTGGTGAAATACCGCGTGTGGTGATACCGCGTGAGTTGGACAACAGTGTATATCAAGTGTTTGGTAACATCAAGGTTATCAAGGACAGACTTTCATGCAATATCAAGATTGCAGTGCAATAACAAGATTGCAGTGAGGATACAGGACCCTCGGCGTCAGGTGCAGCAGGGAGCACATCGGGAGTATTCAAGGAGTTATCAAGTAAGATCGTTACATTTTTTATATAACTACAGCAAATATGGAGGATATATACAAAAATCAGGTAGAGCTGCAAGTGGCTATGTCCAAAATAATCACTAATATTAAAAAGGATTCTAGAGAGCGTAAGTCTGCAGATTATTTTAAAAGGCGATTGGAAACCTTAGAGGCTTATTGGGCTGATTATCAGTATAACCACGATCATCTCAGCGCGGTAGGCAGCAGGGCCCATCCGTATTTCACGAATAATGAGTATGCGCAGGTATTGGAAATGTATAAAACAGCTAAGTTATACATCCATGAGCAACAGCAAGCCTTTAAGGAGAGGAAAGGAGATGAACCTTCTGTTTATCATCAACCACAGGAATCTCAGCGAGGAGAGGTGAGTAGAGAGGATGAGTCGGAACAATCAGGATATGAGGATGCCCATCAGCCAACAGCTAAAGGGCAAACGTCTAGAGGTACATGTAGTAAACTGGATGACATGCTCAGACGTCAGTCAAGTAACTTCAGAGCGTTCCTTCGAACAGTATCAGGTATCAATTTAAATATTATCTCGCAGAAATGGGAACTAGAAGACGCTCTACGTAGCTTACAATCTCGGTGGTCAATAATAGATTCATTGCATTGGGAATTGGACAGCGAGTTAGAAGGGATGGATGTAGCATACGAAAAATCTTATACGAAGCATGAACGTACCTACAACGAGCTGAAGAAAGAGATCAATTGCAAGCTGTGGTCAGTCTCACACAAGGAGAATTGGACACCAAAGATGGAAATTCCTAACTTTAGTGGAAGTTACCAGAGCTGGGTCTCATTCAAAGATTTATTTACAGAGGCTATTCACAATAATATATCTATCTCAAACGCACAAAAAATGCAATTTTTGAAGGGCAAGTTAAGAGGAGAAGCGGAGCGTTTGATTCAACATCTGCCTATAAGCACCGAAAATTATCCTATCGCATGGGATATTTTAAACAATCGTTACAACAACATAAGGTTAATATTCTCAACACATGCAAATAATTTGTTAAACCTACCGGCCACTCAACAAGTTTCAGTTAACCATATCAAGAAGATACATGACACTACTCAAGAGTGCCTCAACGCAATTAAAAATCTTGGAGTCGATACAAGCGGCTGGGATCCATTAATCGTACATATTTTATTACAAAAATTGGATACTGAGTCTCACAACGGCTACTTAGAATCTCTAAAGAACCCGCGTGACTTGCCGAACCTACAGGACTTTTTAAAATACTTAGAAAATAGATTTACAACGTTAGAATCTTCTCGAAAGAAACAGGAAAATTTTAAACAACCTAATAATTATTCTTATAAACCTATTTCTAATTTCAAACCTTTTAAATCAAATCATTATAATGTTAAACAATTAGTATCTTCTACATATAAAGGAGGTCAGTCACCCAGCAATAATAACAATTCTGCAAAATTAACATGTCCATTGTGCAAGGAAACGCATGGAATTTATTTTTGTAATAAGTTTTTAAATATGACACCACAAGATAAACGAAAGACACTAACAAGACTTCGGCTATGCCAAAACTGTCTTTATTCACATTACGATAAGGCCTGTACTTCAGAAAAAAGATGTCGTGAATGCAAAGGTAACCACAATACGCTTGTTCATGAGGCATTTATGAATTCGGCAGTAAATATAACAATTGCAGACAAAGATCAAGCATCTAATGAAATTTCAGTAGTGCAACAAGGCATTTGTAGCGATGTAAGCCTTATTGTACCTTACTCGTATGCAATATGCAATACCTATATAATGCTTTATTGGTCTAATAAACAGTCAGTATCTATCAGACTTCGGACTATTATTTACCTCCCGAACCGCACCTTACATGGCGACCCTGCAAAACTGCAGCGGTCAGCCCCCGCGACCGCGTTGCATTCCATGCACCGGACGCCACGATGAAATTTAAAACCATTGTTGCTCATCCTTTGTTGGCGTGCAAAGATTGTCGCGACTACATCGTTAAATTAATTATTTTGAATAACGAAAATGGGTGGAATCCAAACCAAGGAAGAGGTCGTGGTGGCACAGAACGCTGCAGGGGGTGTTAATTCGGTTGTGAGTGACCAACTTCGAAGCAGCCTTGGATCCATCGGCGTGATGCTACTGGTGGTGGTGATCTTGATGGCGCTGGCGGTTCTATACGGTGGATACCAGATTTATAAAAACTGTCACATGCAGTGGATTGCCCAAGGAATCAATCATCATGCACTTCGCTGCTCCTTTATGCGTGCCAGGAAACCCGAGGCAACCACGTCTTCTATAGTGTGAGTGTTCAGTGCGGTTTAAAGTGAAAAGTTAATCTTTTTCTTTCTTTCATTTTTTTTCTTTGAAAGTATAGTGCGCGTCTTGTGTGAACTTTAATATATCCGGAGCCTATGAGCTGAACTATTCGTTTTAAATTAGTTGAACAATAAATAGAGACATTAAGTTAGTGTAATCATAATAAAATTAAGTACAATGTGTGCAGTATTAAAAAAGGAGAAAATTATGGTGAGTGATGGCAGATGTTTTACATAAGTTATGTAGGGATATAAAAGATATTAGAGTCTATTTGATAAAAATTGGTAAAAGTCGTAGACAGGGGAATATATTAATAAAAAAGTTAAGCGAAGCTAATGAAATTTTTTCGACGTTTCAATCATGCATCGACAGAATTAGTACTGATGTTAAGGCGGGTCACATAAAATCTAGCGACAGTAAAGTTATTGACAAATATATTTGTGAATTTCGAACTATATATACTGAAGTTATCGAATTGTGTTAGTTTTCGGATTCGGACGAAAACACAATGTCGGCTTTTGATCTGAAGGTGGCTTTGAGCTTTTTGCCGCTCATGACGGACGAGGAAGCCAATACGAAGCAATTAATAGATAATATTAGTTATTATGCCTCTACTCTTACGTCATCCGATTGTAAGTTACTAATTGATTTTGTACTGAAAAGTAGGTTGTCTCAAGGTGCGAAATTGCAACTGAAATCCAGTTACTCTAGTGTCAGTGAATTAACCTCGGATATGAAAAATGTATTGTTGCCAAAAAAATCTGCGACTGCTATACAAGAAAAATTAACTCATATGAGACAAAATGATTTATCGGTTAGGGATTTCGGTAAACAAATATCCGAGTTATTCATCGACTTGACGATTTCACAGGCCAATGGTAGTTCTAGCAGTTATGACGTACTAAAACCATTGAATGAGAAATTTGCTATTAAGAAGTTTTCCGATGGCCTGAGAAATCGCTGGTTGAGCACGATTATAGCTGCACGTGATTTCAGTTCCCTCAAGGACGCAATTCAAGCGGCCCAAGACGAAGAGGTGCAGTCATCCACATCCGGAGAAATTTTGGGGATGTCTTCAAATAGAGGTATGCGTAATAATAGTTGTTTTAGAGGCAGAGGACGGAGCGTAGCTCAAAATTATGGTCGACATCAACGGTCTTCATCGTACGGAGGAGCGCGGCGCGATGGCTTTGCTGGACACCGTGGTGGTTTCAACCATCGTGGTAGCTACAGGGGACGAGGTCAACAGCAACCATACACGTCGCCAGCCAGACGTGCTAACAGAGGTACGTCATATTATAATTCAAGATTAAATCGAGGCTTGCGTCACAATATTAATGTAGCTACTCAATCGGAATCTCAATTGAATAGTGAATCTGAAAGTACATTTTTTCGTGAATAATGATAAAATTCTATCATGTAATAGTACATGTTACATTAAATTATCATTAGACAGTCATAGTTACGATTGGTTACTTGATACCGGAGCATCAGTTTCAGCGCTTAAGTATAAACATGTTGTTGAAAAGCACATTCCTTTCTGTAAGCAGAGCATAGACATAAATGGTATTGGAGGTAAAATAAGAACGATAGGATATTGTTACTTGGATCTCTTTGTAGGTGGTCACTGCTTGCGTCATAAGTTTTACTTATTTGATTTCTTACCAATTAAGGCAAACGGAATTCTTGGTAGCGACTTTTTAACAAAGTATAAATCACTTTTAGATTTTAATAAAAATATTTTAACACTTTCGGTAGGTCATACTAAAATTAGTCTGCCTTTGTCTACATATACCAATGCTTGCTTAAGCATTCCACCTAGATGTGAGTCGATTCATTACATTGATTCCAATTTTCAAAATGAAGGAGTTGTTTGTGCTTCTGAAATCGCTGAGGGAATTTATTTAGCGAGTACATTAGTTAGACCGACCTGTGGTAGGATACCTATAAAGATATTGAATACAACTGAAAATACATTCCAGTTACGTAATTTTAATCCAATTATTCATAATATCAACGATTATAATATATGTGCTTTTGGATCAACTGAAATAAATGCAACCCGAGTAAAGAGATTGTTTTCGCAATTACAATTAAAACATTTAAATAGAGAGGAACAAACTTGTATAGAGAACTTATGTGCTAAATATTCTGATATATTTTATTTGGAAGGCGATAAATTAAATACAACGAATATTTACACTCATAAAATAAAATTAAAACAAAATGCTACTCCAGTATTTTCTAAACCGTATAGAATGCCTTATTCTCAAAAAAGTGAAATTCAATCTCAATTAGATAATATGTTAAAAGATGGAATAATTGAAAGCTGTAAGAGCGAGTGGAGTAGTCCAGTGTTACTTGTTCCTAAAAAAACTGACATGAGTGGGTCAAAAAAGTGGAGATTGGTCATAGATTATAGGAAATTAAATAACTGTATAGAAGATGATCGGTTCCCACTTCCTAATATCACGGAAATTCTAGACTCCTTATCGGGATGCATATATTTTAGTCATTTAGATTTGTATCAAGGTTTTCATAACGTAGAGCTTCAGGAGGATAGTAGGAATTATACTGCATTTTGTTCTGGTCAGTACCGTATGACGAGGATGCCCATGGGGTTAAAAACTAGCCCTTCGTCCTTTTCGAGAATGATGACTATGGCTATGGCGGGCTTAACATATGAGAAATGTCTAGTTTATCAAGATGACCTGATCGTTTTCGGTAGAAATTTAGGTGAAAAAATGAGAAATTTGCAAGATGTCTTTGAACGAATCAGAAAAGTAAATTTAAAGCTCAGTCCAGTTAAATGCGATTTCTTAAAAAAACAATTGTTGTATTTAGGACATGTAGTGTCTTCTAACGGAATTTTACCTGATCCAGATAAAATAAAGGTTGTTAAAAATTATCCATGCCCAAAGTCACTAGATGAACTTAGACGTTTTACCGCGTTTGTTAACTATTACCGTAAATTTATACCGAATTTTGCAGAAAAAGCCTTCCCTTTATATCAGTTATGCAAAAAGAATGTACCTTTTATTTGGGATAAGCGATGTCAAGAATCTTTTGAGAGCTTAAAACAGTGTGTCATTTCTCCCCCGGTTTTACAATATCCAGACTTTTCACCTAACAATGAGTTCATAGTCCAAACAGACGCATCCGGTTATGCAATAGGTGCAATTTTATCAAACGGGAATGGTAAACCCATCGCTTACGCGAGTAGAACTTTAAATAATGCTGAGCGACGTTACCCGATTATAGAGAAGGAATTACTCTCTATAATTTGGGCTGTAAAATATTTCAGACCATATTTATACGGTCGTAAATTTAAAATTTTAACCGATCATAGACCATTGGTATATCTTTTTAGTATGCGTGATCCATCTAGCAGGTTAATGAAGTTCAGACTGATATTAGAGGAATATGATTATACCATAGAATATGTAAAGGGTTCAGACAACGCAGCTGCAGATGCATTGTCTCGAATTTCCTTCACATCAGATGAGTTAAAAGAGATGAGTGAGTCTCGTATAGATGTACTTACTAGGGCTCAAGTTAGGAGGATGCAGAATCCTTCAGCTGATATTGATCCTTCGGACGTTCAGTCTGATCAACCGAACGTCATGGGAACACATATTAAGCCGAAGGATGCTGTAGAGCTAAGATTTATTGATAGAAAAGGTTTACAGGATTTGCGGAAAAATAATAAAATAAGTAAAGAAAAGAACGCGTTCTGTTATGTAGAAAGTAAATATACAATTTTTATTAATCCAGACTTCCGATCACAAATGACGCGAGACGCATTTGTGAGGGAGCTAGATAAATTTTGTAAAGAGATAAACGTCGACGAAATTTGTTTAATAAAAAATAAGAGTAATAATAATTTTATAGAGAATTTATTGAGAGAAATAAAGTCTATGAAAGATAGGTCCGGACCACGATTTTACGTATTAAATGATGTACAAAGGATAGACGATAAGGATGATAGGAAAGTCATTCTAAACGACTTCCATCTTTTGCCCACTAGTGGCCACGCGGGCATAAGAAGGATGTTGAATAATATAAAAAAATATTTTTACTGGCCAGGGTTAGATAGAGAGGTGAAAGAATTCGTTAGGAAGTGTGATAAGTGTCAAAGACAGAAACATTCTTTAAACATAAAAGAACCTATGTGTATTACAACAACAGCTACGACGGCATTCGAAAAAATTTTTCTAGATTTAGTGGGACCATTAGACAAAGATTGTTATGATTATAGTTACATTTTAACCTTGCAGTGCGAGTTGAGTAAGTATGTAGTAGCACAACCTTTGACTTCTAAAAAATCAGAGGAGGTAGCTAGTGCATTAGTTAATAGTTTTATACTTCGCTACGGAGTACCCAAGAGGATTGCTACGGATCGAGGAACGGAGTTTATGTCTTCTGTATTCAAAGAGGTATGTAATCTTTTAAAAATTAGCCATATAAGTTCAACAGCCTATCACCATCAAACTATTGGCGCATTGGAAAATTCACACAAAAACCTAGGTGCGTATTTACGTATTCAGACAGATAATCACCCAGAGGCCTGGAGCCAATGGTTACCCTATTGGTGTTTCGCATACAATACATCTGTACATTCCGAAACAAAATTTACACCGTATGAATTAGTTTTTGGTAAAATTTGTAGCCTTCCTAGCAATTTAAAAAATAATGTAGTTGAACCCTTATATAATCATGACAATTATTCGCATGAGTTACGATATCGGTTGCAATTATCGCAAAAAGAGGCAAGAGAAAATTTACTTAAAGGCAAATGTATAAGAAAAAATAATTACGATAAATATATTAATCCTGTTGTATACAAAAGTAATGATCTTATATTAATTAAGAACGAGAATGTGAGTAAATTAGATAGTTTATACTCAGGACTTTATGTGGTAGTAAAGGATGTGTCTCCTAATGTACAAATAATGAAAAATGGAAAATTATATACTATACATAAAAATCGAACAAAACTCTATGTTCCTTCTTAAAAGTATAATACCTAATTATGACTATGTCTTACTAACGCAAGGACGCACTATATTATTATGTTATAAAACTATATACTTATTTTTAGTGTTTTTTTTTTGTATCTTGAAAATATACTCTTATACTTGCAATATATTAACTATATTGTTTACCTTTTTAATAAGAAGTATGTAACTTTATATTAAAAATAAGATAAAATTATTTCAGCGTTATATGAAGCTGTATGTACTTTGGAGAAAAAGTAAAAATTGGCATATGTTACTTTTTCATTTTTTTAGGATGGGCATGTAGCGATGTAAGCCTTATTGTACCTTACTCGTATGCAATATGCAATACCTATATAATGCTTTATTGGTCTAATAAACAGTCAGTATCTATCAGACTTCGGACTATTATTTACCTCCCGAACCGCACCTTACACATTAACACCAGTGAAATATTACTAGCTACGGCTGTAATTAAGGTCCAAGCAGGGGACGGGACTTTTCATAAGATGCGAGCGCTCATAGACCAAGGCTCCCAAGTTTCCCTCATATCCGAGAATGCGACACAAGTTCTAGCATTGCCAAGAAAATGGTGTAAGGGAATAATATCAGGGGTTGGGGCCAAGGAGAGTAGCTGCAAAGGTGTCACGGAGATATCATGCAATTCGATATATGGAAGTTTTACTTTCAAAACCGAAGCATTTATCATGAACACGCTTATCAAAAATTTGCCCAGTTCCACGTTTAATAAGCCAGTATGGTCTCATTTAGATGGCATACAGCTTTCAGATCCTGACTTTAACATTAGCCGACCCGTTGATATATTGTTGGGAGCAGATGTGTATGCAAATATAATACTGGACGGGATAAGTCGATCTGATCAAGCCGGTCTACCGATAGCCCAACAAACTCGCTTAGGCTGGATCCTCTGTGGTAATATACAATCATGGCAATGTAATGTGATACTTACTCCAATAGACGAAATTAGAAAATTCTGGGAAATAGAAGACATCACGGTCGGTCAATCATCCAATTTGTCAGAAGAGGATACAAAATGTGTACAATATTACAAGTCTACCACAACAAGGCGTGAGGACGGTTCTTACGAGGTACGGATACCATTTCATGAAAAATTTGAAGAGCAGTTAGGCACATCAAAACATTCTGCGATAGCTCAATTTCATCAATTAGAGCGGAAATTCAAAAATAATTCTAACATCGAACATCAATATAAATTATTTTTAAACGAATATAAACAACTCGGTCACATGAAGCTTGCTACCGGTAATCTGAAACCTAATTATTATATGCCGCACCATTGTGTTATGCGAAGTGAGTCATCTACAACTGCACTTCGCGTAGTATTTAATGCTTCTACAAAAACTAATTTAGGAAATAGCTTAAATGATTTAATGCTTAAAGGCCCAAATCTTCAACAGGATCTTCAATCTTTGCTGCTTAAATGGAGACAATTCCGTTATGCCTTTACAGCAGATATAGAGAAGATGTTCAGATTCATTTGGGTAAACGAGCAAGATCAACGTTTTCAGAAAATAATTTGGCGTGATTCCTTCGAATCGCGTTTAAAGGAATATCAGCTGTGCACGGTCACATATGGCACCAAGGCCGCGCCATTTTTGGCTATGATGACGCTCAAGCAGTTGTCACCAGTATCGACCAGACTCAAATTATTGTTTCAAAAGGTATGGATTTCTAATATACAATGGGATGATCAGTTACCAGAAGATATTATGAAGGAATGGATTAAGATCAGGGAGGATATGGAACATATAAATAACATAGATCTAGCACGCTGGTTGTTTACGTCGGAAAGAGGAAGCCAAATAGAATTGCACGGATTCTGTGATGCCTCCAATAAAGCGTATGCATGTGTTATTTACTCAAAAACCACGTTCAATAACAATGTCAAGGTATCACTGGTAGCAGGGAAAGCCAGGCTCGTTCCAGCAAGTAAATCTACAATATCCCTGCCTAGAAAAGAACTAAGCGGTGCCCTTCATCTAGTTACCTTGATGGAGAAGGTACAGAAGTGCCTAAGCAATCACAAGATCAGCGTGTACGGCTGGGTTGATTCGATGGTTGTTCTCGCGTGGCTCCAAGGAAATTCAGGACGATGGAAGCCATTCGTCGCGAACAGGGTAAGACGTATTATTGAGATCATACCTCCGAATCAATGGCGATACGTTAAGTCAGGAGAGAACCCTGCTGATTGCGCCAGCCGCGGAATGAGTGTGGTTCAGCTAAAAGATCATTCTTTGTGGTGGAATGGACCGTCATGGCTACCTGAATTTAGTATCAGCGTTGCTAGTAACCAGAGTGAAACTTTCACGACAGACGAGGAAGCCAAAAAATCTAAGCAAGTATATTACATAACAAACACATCAAGCATACTTGAAGAATTATTAGCACGATATAGTTCTTTTCAAAAACTAACAAGAGTACTAGCATGGGTTTTACGGTTTATAAAATTAATAAAGAAAAATAACAAGGAAAAATTAACCTACCTTACCCTAAAAGAAATAAATAGCGCAAAATATACAATAATCAAACATATACAACGGTCAGAATTTGCAAGTGAATTAAACAGTTTACAACAAAATAAATCTTTGAATGCAAAAAGCAAGTTGTTGCAATTTAATCCGTTTTTGGATACCGAGGGAGTTATTAGAGTTGGGGGGAGGCTAAACAAGGCAAATATTGATCCTGACATGAGGAATCCAATAATATTACCGCATAATAGTCTTCTCACCAATTTAATCATCGATCACACACATATACTTTCGCTACACGGAGGCGCTCGAGTTACTTTAGCGACCATTCGTCGTAAATATTGGATCATTGGTGGCAACAGGGCTGTCAAGAGCCGACTACGTAATTGCGTAACATGTCGCAAACATAGTCCAACAAAAATTACACAGTTGATGGGAGATCTACCTACACAGAGATGCAACACGGCTAAACCCTTTTATAACACCGGCGTGGACTTTACCGGACACGTATTTGTTAAGGCCAACAAGGGTCGTGGTATCAGGACCACAAAGGGCTATATCGCAGTGTTCATTTGCATGGTGACGAAAATTGTGCATTTAGAGCTGGTCTCTGACCTTTCTTCTTCAGCATTTTTGGCCGCTCTGCGGAGAATGGCGGCTAGAAAGGGATCTCCACGTCATATCTATTGTGACAATGGAACCAATTTTGTCGGGGCGAGCAATATTATGGCAAACGAGTTTCAAAACATACTTGAGACCTTTGATCAAGATTTTATCAAGGATTTAACAAATATGGAAATCGAATGGCACTTTAACGCACCATCTTGGCCTTCTGCAGGTGGCTTGTGGGAGGCGGCGGTTAAAAGTGTTAAATTTCATCTACGAAGAGTGATAGGCGAGCAGAGATTAACATACGAAGAGTTTTCGACGATTCTGGCTCAAATAGAAGCTGTATTGAACTCGAGACCTCTCTGCCCACTGACTGAAGATGTCGATGATTTAGAAATTCTCACCCCTTCAAGCTTTATAAACATAGATCAAAATATGAATATCATGGAGACCGAAACGGACATGCGTACTAGATGGTATCTCACTCAAAAAATTGTACAAGACGTTTGGAAACGATGGCGTGTTGAATATCTCAGTCAGCTGTCAGCACGAAGCAAGTGGAGAAGCAATCAACCTAACTTACAAATAAATGACGTAGTAACGATTAATGATGCTAACCTACCCCCTGGCAAGTGGGCGATGGGACGCGTCGTCGAGCTACATCCCGGAGAAGACGGCCAAGTGAGGGTTGTCACATTGAAAACAAAAGGCGGTTTCATTAAACGACCAATTATAAAACTATCAGTTCTTCCTGTAAACAAAACACATGTCGAACAAGACTCAGTACCGACTAGCAGATCTAATATCAAAACAAACAAAGACCAGGCGAAGCGATCGGATTGCAATTTCTTATCCTTAGTTACATTAATATTATTTTTCATGAATATGTTCAGCACCGGACTATGCTCGTTTAATATATCTGTTCTGAAAGACGATCAAGGTCTATATTTTGATAAAATATCGGATATGAGATTAATACGTGATGAATGGAAAATAATTACTTACTATAACATGGATTCGTATTGGCAAGGAATTAAAGCATGCAGTAAATATATAAATTACCTAGGGCAAATGTGCAATCAACTCAATAATGTTTCCCATTGTGACGTAATTTCTTTACAATTGCAACAAGAATATGCGGAATTAGGTTATTATAACCAGCTGTTACTCAGTCAGCATTCTAGCACGCGTCGGGTTCATCGTAAGCGCCGGGGCCTCATTGACGGTGTCGGGTATCTGGCGAACAGCCTGTTCGGGGTATTGGACGAGAGATTCGCCGAACAGTATAAACAAGATATACAATTGATTCATAACAACGAGAATCACCTGGCGGCACTTGTGCGAAATCAAACGTCTATAGTAGAGGCCGAATATAACATTTTAAAAAGGAGTGAAGAGTCAATTAATAAACAACACAAGATGATAAATTACTTAACACAGCAATTTGAACGCTTTCAAAAGGTGTTGAAAATGGAACAAGAGAGAAACCTTATAAGTAACGATTTTACTTTAGGGGCTATTACGGCAAGCAACATGCTGAGACAATTATCTAATGTGCAGGAAACATTATTGGATACTTTAACAGATATTTACCAAGGCAATCTCAATTTTCATTTAATTTCTCCTGAACAACTAAAAGCTACACTTAACAGCATCTCTAGTCATCTCACGAAAGATCTAACGCTACCTATTAATAACTTAGATAATAACTTTAGAAATATTTACAACTTATTAAAAATCAAAGCAAGAATGTCCGAAGATTACTTAATATTTGAAATAAGAATACCTTTGGTGACTCGGGAACCATACGAAATCACAAGAATACTATCAATTCCGCAGGCTATTAGTAGCACGGTAATGGCTCGAATTGTCCCCGTAGCAGAATACGCTGCTATTAATTTAATAAATGAAAGGTTTTTAACCATGTCCGAGCAAGATGTCATGGCATGTCTACACGACGGCGGTAGTGGTTACCTGTACTGTTACGCAAAGGGACCAATTTATCATCTCAAGAATTACGAAAATCTTTGTAAAACCAACCAGAGTTCCAGAAGCTGTCAAATCAGTTATACTACATGCGCCAATGAATGGACAGAAATCAATAAGATAAATTCCTACTTATATTTTTGTTGTGGGGTGTGTCCTGTCAGAATCCTATGCGAAGACCAAGCAACAGTAAGCCATATCAAGAAGGCAGGTATTTTAAAAATTGACCAAGGATGCTTAGTTAAAACTGAGAATTTCGCGATTCACGCTCATAATAAGGGTTCCAGCGACTTACACACCAACAATAAGTTCTACGTGCAAGACATAGAACCTATAAATCACATCCTAAACATAAGCTTTCCGACTCCTATATTACTCAACTACTCATCTTCGAGGGAAACACAATTAGAGAAAATAAAAGGGCAGATTGATAACCTCAAATCTAATGAAAACATTTATGATCAAATATCATATCATGATGTCCACCATTACACTGCAATCTATGTTCTCATGGGGATTGTATTGGTTCTTGGGGCTGTTATGGTGGCGCGCAAGGTCCGTAGGAAACAATGGGCGCTAGGCCAGCGGGCGGTGGCGAGGGTCGAACAAGCGATCCCAGAACCCACCGTCACCTTCCAGTCTTCACCGGCGGGCCCATCAGGTCTACAGTCGATGCAAACTGTTCGCAGTGTTGGTGATGTTAATCAGTGTGTTCGTGAATGTGTTAATACAGTGCCACGTGAAAGTGTATACGGTGTTCCAAAATTTCCCCAAGTGCATAAAGTGAATCAGTATACAAAACCTATGCGCAGAAAAATAATATTCACTTAGGGACTTTACTTCTATAGAATAAGGACTAAATGGAATCACCTTGTAACATCATCACCTACATACACTGCACCCTTCATCTTCTGCCCCTGGGAGCATGTACGGTGCAACCGTGCATCTGCTGGGGTCAGCTATTTTACGCGACACGCGCGACCCAATTTAATCGTAATAAATATATTTTTTAGTTAGTTCGCAATTAGCCAGCAAGGGCCGCGCGTGCTCGCTATATATCACGATATTGTCTTCCCATTCAGTTATCATTAAAATCCATTCAAGTTCACATAGTTATAAAATTACTTCAATACAGTCTACTATCATACAAACAAGTCTCTTATTTTCTTCTACTAATATACTGAGTTAACAAGAGCTCGTACACAGTGTATATTTTGCTTACAGTGTATATTATTTGTTTGTAATCTCAGAAATTTCTTTAAAATGTAATTACCAATTTTTTTACGTCGTTCACTTTGGATCGATCCATAATAACATTTTATTTAACATCACTCACATTAATCGATCATTTCTATATGCATATAGTGTGATTCTCTTGAAACTTCGATAGCGCGTTCGAGAATACTTTTTCTGATTGGCCAGTCTCAGTATGACGCGTGTGACATACATAGGTAGTTCATTTTTACTAAACTCGTTATACGTTGCGTGTGGTGTTAAGCGTGTTGAGCATTTCATGTGAGACGCGCACTCATTACTGTAGGTATAGCGCCGCTAGATGTTTATTCTAAGAAATCAGTGATATATGTATGTCTGTCTGTCCGTGTGTCCCAGAGCGTGTCATGGGGCTCGGGCTCCCGTCTCGGCTGGGAGGGCTCCCCGCCGCCGCCGCCGCCGCCCGACGACATCGTGGCTCTGTGCGCCTGCACGCACTGGACCGAGCGCAAGGACGGCCTCACGCATCTGGTGAGTGTGTATATAACGTACATACATACATACATACATACATCGTGGCTCTGTGCGCCTGCACGCACTGGACCGAGCGCAAGGACGGCCTCACGCATCTGGTGAGTGTGTATATAACGTACATACATACATACATACATACATCGTGGCTCTGTGCGCCTGCACGCACTGGACCGAGCGCAAGGACGGCCTCACGCATCTGGTGAGTGTGTATATAACGTACATACATACATACATACATACATCGTGGCTCTGTGCGCCTGCACGCACTGGACCGAGCGCAAGGACGGCCTCACGCATCTGGTGAGTGTGTATATAACGTACATACATACATACATACATACATCGTGGCTCTGTGCGCCTGCACGCACTGGACCGAGCGCAAGGACGGCCTCACGCATCTGGTGAGTGTGTATATAACGTACATACATACATACATACATACATCGTGGCTCTGTGCGCCTGCACGCACTGGACCGAGCGCAAGGACGGCCTCACGCATCTGGTGAGTGTGTATATAACATACATACATACATACGTACATCGTGGCTCTGTGCGCCTGCACGCACTGGACCGAGCGCAAGGACGGCCTCACGCATCTGGTGAGTGTGTATATAACGTACATACATACATACATACATACATCGTGGCTCTGTGCGCCTGCACGCACTGGACCGAGCGCAAGGACGGCCTCACGCATCTGGTGAGTGTGTATATAACGTACATACATACATACATACATACATCGTGGCTCTGTGCGCCTGCACGCACTGGACCGAGCGCAAGGACGGCCTCACGCATCTGGTGAGTGTGTATATAACATACATACATACATACGTACATCGTGGCTCTGTGCGCCTGCACGCACTGGACCGAGCGCAAGGACGGCCTCACGCATCTGGTGAGTGTGTATATAACGTACATACATACATACATACATACATCGTGGCTCTGTGCGCCTGCACGCACTGGACCGAGCGCAAGGACGGCCTCACGCATCTGGTGAGTGTGTATATAACATACATACATACATACGTACATCGTGGCTCTGTGCGCCTGCACGCACTGGACCGAGCGCAAGGACGGCCTCACGCATCTGGTGAGTGTGTATATAACATACATACATACATACGTACATCGTGGCTCTGTGCGCCTGCACGCACTGGACCGAGCGCAAGGACGGCCTCACGCATCTGGTGAGTGTGTATATAACATACATACATACATACGTACATCGTGGCTCTGTGCGCCTGCACGCACTGGACCGAGCGCAAGGACGGCCTCACGCATCTGGTGAGTGTGTATATAACATACATACATACATACGTACATCGTGGCTCTGTGCGCCTGCACGCACTGGACCGAGCGCAAGGACGGCCTCACGCATCTGGTGAGTGTGTATATAACGTACATACATACATACATACATACATCGTGGCTCTGTGCGCCTGCACGCACTGGACCGAGCGCAAGGACGGCCTCACGCATCTGGTGAGTGTGTATATAACATACATACATACATACGTACATCGTGGCTCTGTGCGCCTGCACGCACTGGACCGAGCGCAAGGACGGCCTCACGCATCTGGTGAGTGTGTATATAACGTACATACATACATACATACATACATCGTGGCTCTGTGCGCCTGCACGCACTGGACCGAGCGCAAGGACGGCCTCACGCATCTGGTGAGTGTGTATATAACGTACATACATACATACATACATACATCGTGGCTCTGTGCGCCTGCACGCACTGGACCGAGCGCAAGGACGGCCTCACGCATCTGGTGAGTGTATAATATTATATACCTTGCTACAGTAAGGTCATTATAAGTCTTCGGTACAGTAACTGACCAATCAAAACACGGCGGCCATGACAGTGTTTTGTGATGTGCTGCTACGTATTGGCCATGGACGTATTTACGTCCATGGTGTTGGCTTAACTATCCTACCGCCCGCACTCCCCGCCTTCTACCACCATTTTGGCCTTAAAATCGACATCTGCGTAGCCACTCGTAACTATGTTCAGATCAGCCGAGTTATAATGACCTTACTGTAACTAAAGCTAACTAACTAAATCGAACCATAACCCCACACACTAAAGTCTTATTCACCATGCACCCATCTACAACCACCTCCCTTTTCCCCTGCAGGCGAACTACCTGAACAGCGGGCGACTCCTCAACGACGACCAGCTGAAGCGTCTGACGGAGCTGCTGAACAAGATGTTCGTGGACGCGCACACCAAGGTGTTCTCGCTGCTGCTGGACGCCGTGTGCGAGCTGCTGCTGGTGCACTGCCACCAGCTGCGCGACTGGCTCTACCAGCTCATGTTCCGGTGGGTGCGGGTGTGGGGTGCGGGGTGTGGGGGGAGAGTGCGTGCGGGTGGATGTATGACTGACCGAGCTGCTGCTGGTGCACTGCCACCAGCTGCGCGACTGGCTCTACCAGCTCATGTTCCGGTGGGTGCGGGTGTGGGGTGCGGGGTGTGGGGGGAGAGTGCGTGCGGGTGGATGTATGACTGACCGAGCTGCTGCTGGTGCACTGCCACCAGCTGCGCGACTGGCTCTACCAGCTCATGTTCCGGTGGGTGCGGGTGTGGGGTGCGGGGTGTGGGGGGAGAGTGCGTGCGTGTGGATGTATGACTGACCGAGCTGCTGCTGGTGCACTGCCACCAGCTGCGCGACTGGCTCTACCAGCTCATGTTCCGGTGGGTGCGGGTGTGGGGTGCGGGGTGTGGGGGGAGAGTGCGTGCGGGTGGATGTATGACTGACCGAGCTGCTGCTGGTGCACTGCCACCAGCTGCGCGACTGGCTCTACCAGCTCATGTTCCGGTGGGTGCGGGTGTGGGGTGCGGGGTGTGGGGGGAGAGTGCGTGCGGGTGGATGTATGACTGACCGAGCTGCTGCTGGTGCACTGCCACCAGCTGCGCGACTGGCTCTACCAGCTCATGTTCCGGTGGGTGCGGGTGTGGGGTGCGGGGTGTGGGGGGAGAGTGCGTGCGGGTGGATGTATGACTGACCGAGCTGCTGCTGGTGCACTGCCACCAGCTGCGCGACTGGCTCTACCAGCTCATGTTCCGGTGGGTGCGGGTGTGGGGTGCGGGGTGTGGGGGGAGAGTGCGTGCGGGTGGATGTATGACTGACCGAGCTGCTGCTGGTGCACTGCCACCAGCTGCGCGACTGGCTCTACCAGCTCATGTTCCGGTGGGTGCGGGTGTGGGGTGCGGGGTGTGGGGGGAGAGTGCGTGCGTGTGGATGTATGACTGACCGAGCTGCTGCTGGTGCACTGCCACCAGCTGCGCGACTGGCTCTACCAGCTCATGTTCCGGTGGGTGCGGGTGTGGGGTGCGGGGTGTGGGGGGAGAGTGCGTGCGGGTGGATGTATGACTGACCGAGCTGCTGCTGGTGCACTGCCACCAGCTGCGCGACTGGCTCTACCAGCTCATGTTCCGGTGGGTGCGGGTGTGGGGTGCGGGGTGTGGGGGGAGAGTGCGTGCGGGTGGATGTATGACTGACCGAGCTGCTGCTGGTGCACTGCCACCAGCTGCGCGACTGGCTCTACCAGCTCATGTTCCGGTGGGTGCGGGTGTGGGGTGCGGGGTGTGGGGGGAGAGTGCGTGCGTGTGGATGTATGACTGACCGAGCTGCTGCTGGTGCACTGCCACCAGCTGCGCGACTGGCTCTACCAGCTCATGTTCCGGTGGGTGCGGGTGTGGGGTGCGGGGTGTGGGGGGAGAGTGCGTGCGGGTGGATGTATGACTGACCGAGCTGCTGCTGGTGCACTGCCACCAGCTGCGCGACTGGCTCTACCAGCTCATGTTCCGGTGGGTGCCGGTGTGGGTAGGGCATGCAATTATCCGCCCGAATTTACTATCCGGATAATACGGATAGTTAATTTTACTATCCGGATATTATCCGGATAAAACGGATAATACGGATAGTTAATGTTTTTCTAAAAAAATCAACCATAGTATGTATTATATTTACTTTTTCTGTTACCTATAGTGGAACGAATCATAAACCTTTGCATATTTTTTTACTTCCTCTTAAGAAAATTCAAAATTATCGAAAATTGAAAGTTATTTGTGTCACTTAAATTCCGAAAATCGAGTTTTCTTCAGATATCCACGTTTTGGGATCATAGGACACTATTCTGACTATCCCCGCGATGGTCTATATTTGTGTGTGTGTCTATTTATGTGAACCTCTCATAATTATTTTTTGATGGCTTGACCAATTGAATTGCGGTTGATGCCATTTGAAAGATCTCCACTGATCTTAGATTTTCTGCAAATTGTATTGAATCGAAAATGAATTGTTAAAGTGATGTTTATGTCTAATAACTTCCAAAATACTGTAACGTTTTGTTCCATAATCTCTCAAATCCGCAAAGTGCTTAAAAATTTTAAAACTGTTTTTAAACATAACTGCGAGACTTCGTGTCATATATTTTTCCGGGTTGATGCATGAGTTTACAAAGTGTCCGATATAAGTGCGAAGCAGAAAGCCTTTAATTTCCCCGACACATTCAAAAATCTTGGTTCGAAATTCTGTGATCAACCGCGTGTCTATTGCCACAGATCCATCTGTCGATGCTAGAAATAATGTATGTACCTCCACTAATACCACATTAAGGTACCTCTGAAAGATTCGGTTTACTAAGAAAGAGATTTTTAAAGGTATCAAGGTAGCAAATGAGCAAACAGCACCACTCTCACGCTGTCATCCATGATAATTGTGACCGAACAAAGATTAAATTAAGGGACTAGGATGGTAAGTCCAGTTAGAAATGATGATAGAATGTTAGTCGGTAAGTGTGAAGACTTGGACAGGGACTGTTAAAGGTTCTCAAATCCTTACAGTGTCTAGACGTGAAAAAAGCCAGTGGTCTTAGGGTGTTCCAATGAATGTACTAAAAGCCTGTATACTTGATACGTCTATTCCGCCTTACTTCCAAAATTGGATTATTATCAAAATCCTGGAAGCTTGCTAGCGCGCCACCCGTTTTCAAATAAGGCAGCTGTATCGATCTTTGTCATTATTAGCCAATTTCAATAACCCCACCACTTTGTAAGCTTATGGAGGGTGTGCGGTGTATGTATGGTGCTAAGGTTGAGTTTCGTATGCAGGTCGGAGGTGCAGAACAATACACGGGTGTAGCGAACAGCAGTTTATTAGCGACTGGTTTTAATGTTATGTTTTTTGCAAGATGGTGGACGCGAGTATACAACATGCCGCCCACCAAAGTACGACAGGACTTTACAAACTTAGGTTTAACATTAAAATTAAATATTGTATGTTACAAGGAAAACTCAAATTACATTTCAACAACAACTTAGTTTCACATTCACAAATCAATGTCATTTACTGGAAATTCACACAATTTATTGAGAGAACGTTTCACTATATTAGTTCCATGTTTAACACTATACACTCTAGTATGACCGTCTAATCCAGGATGCTTCGCAACTATCCTACCCAATGACCATTTACCCGGAGGCAATTGTTCATCTTTAAGTAACACTACATCGCCTATATTAAATTCACTTTGATGCTTAAGCCACTTAGATCTAGTTTGCAAACGAGATAAATATTCGGTCTGCCAGCGATGCCAAAAGTCCCTAACCAATTTTTGTGTTAATTTCCAACGATCCAAATTATTAATTTTTATACATCTTACATCGGGGCAGGGTACATTAATTGGAGCTTCACCTATTAATAGATGACCAGGTGTAAGTGGTTCAAGTGAATCTGGATCAGAAGTGTCAATTGGAGTCAAAGGACGAGAATTTAGGCACGCTTCAATCTCACATAGTGTGGTCGACATTTCTTCGAATGTGAGACTGCCGGTAAGTATCCTACGCAAGTGATACTTGATTGACCGAACGCCGGCCTCCCAGAGGCCTCCAAAATTTGGACTATACGCGGGTATGTAGTGCCACTGCGTCCCTTCGGAGGAGAGAACGTCAATGAGATGACCTGGAAGTTCGAATTGTGCTTCTCTAAACGCTTGAGCAAGCTCCCTATTTGCCCCTATAAAATTTCGACCTTGATCACTGTACAAGTGTGAACAACGACCCCTACGAGCAACAAACCTACGAAAAGCACCAATGAAAGATTGAGAAGTGAGGTCACCCACTAGTTCTAAGTGTATGGCCTTAGTGGCCATACAGACGAATATGGCTATGTATGCCTTGTTTTGCTTCGCTCCACGTCCCCTCGACATCAACACAAACAAAGGACCAGCAAAATCAACACCGCAATGAAGGAATGGACGTGAAGGTGTCGTACGAGCTTGAGGTAAGTCCCCCATTAGCTGCGTTCTAACAAGAGCCCTCTGCCTAGCACATACTATGCATTTGTGAATGTAAGCCTTGACTGTATTTTTTGCTTGCAGTATCCAGTATTTCGACCTCAGATATGCCAAGACTAACTGAGTTCCTCCATGGAGAGTCTTCTTGTGTGCTTCAGCTATTAACAGGTAAGTGAATTCATGTTTGCCTTCTAGAATTATAGGATGTTTGCTGTGTTCCGGTAAAGCTGAGTGGCGTAATCTACCGCCCACCCTGAGGAGTTCGTCTGGATCAAGGTAAGGATTTAATGATTTAATTTTACTGTTTTTACTAACATATTTTTTCTCTTTCAGGTTTTCTATGTCTTCAATAAAACTCTTCTGTGCTATTCTGATACATTTCTTCAAAGCTTCTTCTAGTTCCGAAGTAGTAATAGGTTTATCAATAACGTCATTATTTATTTTGCTGCGTAAAAATCTCAAACTGAAAACTATAACTCTTAGTAACTCATTTAAATTATTAAACTCTTCGAATTTTATTGTTTGATGTTCCACAACCTTGACATTAGAATGTATGTTTCTTCTTTCCAGCTCGGTAGCTGCAATAAATGGCTTTGTAAATTTAATTTCCGGTTCCCTTAGCCATTTAGGACCTTCCCACCATATTTTACAATTTTTAAGCTCTGATATGAGAGCGCCACTGGATGCAACATCAGCAGGGTTTTCTTCTGATGCAACGTGATGCCATTGCTTGTTGTCAACATTGTCTATTATTTCTACGACTCTGTTTGCAACGAATTGTTTCCATCGTCCGGGTTCTCCGTTCAGCCACGACAAGACTATTGTTGAATCAGTCCACGCAAATATATGTGACGCAGGTATTCTCAATGCCTGGGCTACATGCTTTAATATTCTACTTAATAAGACTCCTCCACACAACTCGAGCCTTGCTAGAGAGACTGATTTTACTGGTGCGACTCTTGTCCGAGCTGCAAGAATCTTTGTTACAATGGTTCCATCAACGTTGAATATTCGTCCATAAACAACTGCAGCATATGCCTTTTCCGAGGCGTCGCAAAAGCCATGGATTTCCATCTGCATTTTAGTTTTAGCTGTCGTTTCTAGCCACCTATCTATAGAAATATCCTTTACATTTTGAAAATCCTGCCTAATATTTAACCATTCTTCTGATAAATTTTCATCAATTTCATCGTCCCAATCGACTTTTGTCAACCATAATTTTTGTATAAGAATTTTCGCAGTAACTATGCATGGTGCTATCCATCCCAGGGGATCAAATAGCCTTTGAACATCTGCCAGAACACTTCTTTTGGTTATTCTGTCAGGAACAGGAGGTAAGTTTAAATTATATGTAAAGGTGTCCCTTGGTAAATTCCACATTAAGCCTAAAGCTTTTATCGTTCCATCAATATTTAAATTGAGCTGTACCTTTGTTGATCTCATTCCTGGTTCAATTGATTTTATAAACTCCGTGCTGTTAGAACACCATTTTTGTAGTTCGAAGCCACCATTCTTCAGAATTGCTATCAACTCTTTACTAGCTTCAATAGCTTCTGCTACAGTATCGAATCCAGATAATACATCGTCTACATAAAAATCTTCTTTCAGAATCTTAGCAGCGATTGGAAACTTAGAACCTTCATCTTCTGCCAATTGTCTCAACGTCTTTACTGCAAGGTAAGGTGCTGGTGCTGTTCCGAAAGTAACCGTGAGTAAACGATAATGCTTAATTTCTTCGTCTGTATTTTTTCTCCACAGTATACGTTGAAAATCTACATGTTCCTTTGCTATCAATACCATCCTGTACATTTTTTTCAGATCGGATACAAAACAAACGGCGTGCATCCTCCACCTCATGACAATACTTCTAAGGTCTTCTTGTAATGTTGGACCGACTAGCAACTCGTCGTTCAATGATATGCCATTTGTGCCCTTGCAGGATGCGTCAAACACAACACGAGTTGGCGTGCTTTCACTGTCTTCCTTGAAGACAGCATGATGACAGAGGTATACCGATTTGTTTTCGTATTCTTCTTTTGATATTTCCTCTGCATGACCTAAATCAATATATTCTTCAATCACCTTTGCATAATCATCTCTTAATTTCGGTGATCTTTGAAACTTCCTTTCTAGTTGTGAAAATCTACGTTCTGCTATTTCTTTGCTATTGCCATCTGGTGACTTTGGATTCTCTACTTTGAATGGCAGATTAACTATATATCTTCCTTCTTCATTTCTCTTATGTGTTCTTTCATAAATTTCTTCACAACGCCTTTCTTCTTGTGTTAATTTTCTATCGCTATCGCTTTCTAATTCCCACATTCTTCTTAGCATAAGATCTAAATCGACATGATGATGCATCACAAGCAGAGATGGTGCATCAGTAACCGGCGCACTTACCTGACCGAACAGAATCCAACCTAGTTTCGTCCTTTGAGCACACGGCGTGCCAGGAGGACCTCTAATAATATCCTGTTGTAGGATACTTGCATATTCCTGAACACCTAATAGTAAGTCTATTGTTCCTGGTTTATCATAAGTAGGATCTGCTAATTGTAAACCACGTATGTGTGACCAGTCCCTCGTTATTATCGATTTAGAAGGCAATTTTGTCGTAACTTGTTTTGAAATTACATACGCTTCAGTAGGTAGACAAAATTCCGAATCAAATGTGGAAAGTATTTGAAGCTGGACTACACTGTTAATCCTAGTCTGAGTAGAACCAACCCCCGTAATATTACCTCTAATTGAGTGCTTCTTCAGTTTCAATAACTGTGCTGCTCGCTCGCTTATAAAAGATGCCTGCGATCCCTGGTCTATTAGTGCGCGTAAAATAATAGTATGGCCTGTTTGACCCCTCACCTTTACCATTGCCGTAGCTAATAGAGCAAATCCCTGGTTTGTGCTGGTGTGTGACGTCATCAATGTATTTGTGTTAATCTCCTTCTCTTCTACATTTGAATGTAAAGGCTGTGGTTGAATATTGGAACAACTAGCATGAGCCGCAGCCTCCTGCAACCTAGAGGAATGTAGCAGAGTATGATGACGCCTGTGACAAATTCGACAGGTCAGTGATAAACGACATTTCCCAACAGAATGACCTACCGACAAACAATTAAAGCACAGGTTCTTATTTTTAACAACATTGTTACGTTCTTCAATAGACATCTTAGCAAATTGTTTACAGTGACACAAGGAATGGTTATCATTGCATAATAGACACGATTTTACAATAGGAGATAAGGTATGGAATGAACGTTCTTTAGTAGGTTTATTATTTTGCCTCTCTATCGACGATATGTTTACAGGATTGACTAACTCGAGAGTGCGAAACTTTGACTCCAAAAAACACTTCAAGTCAGACCACAAAGGTAAGTCATCGCTATTATTTTTATAAGAAAAAATTTCCCAGTCTTTACGTGACTCTGGATCCAACTTCTGTACGGTAAGAAATATTATAATAGGACTCCAAGAATCGGTATTTATATTTAAAGTATTTAAGGTATTTAAACACTCTGTAGTAGTATCAAGTAACATTTTTAATTGACTGGCAGACTGAATACTTACCCTTTTACATGAAAACAATCGATTTAAAAGCGAGTTAACAATAATTCTTTTGTTACCAAAACGATTTTTAAGAATGTCCCACGCTTGGCTATAATTTGCATCGGTAACACGGATATGTCTAAGCAGCGCTTCTGCTTCACCAGTAATAGTACACTTTAAATAGTGAAGTTTTTGTACGTCGGTCAGCGTAGAATTATTATGCACTAAGGTCACAAATAAGTCCTGGTACGTAGGCCACTCCTCGTATCTTCCCGAGTAGGTAGGTATTTGGATCCTCGGTAGCATAACTTGCGGTTCCAGAACGGCTGTGGTGTCCATGCTGCTGGCTCCGCGCTGTGACGACGCTTGCGGCGACGCGGACGACGACGACGCTTGTAATAGTGTGATCATATCCTGAAGATCCGCTTTGATACATAAATATAAGTCTTCAAAAAGTTCAAATTCCTCGTTCATAAAATATGGTATCTCCATCCTCCTTTCTTTAGGTGTAATTTTAACCAATTCCTGGTGTGAGTGTGTAAATGTTCGCCAGTATTCATCGACGCACTGCATACGCGCTTGCAAATATCCACTCGTCAGTCTTGCTTTCGGACATTTCTTTAGGTTTATTTGAGTTTTTTTCAATAAAGTTGCTGTATTCTCCAATAATTCTAAAAGCTGATCACTGTTTGCCATGATGAGATACTTGTATTTAATGCCACGAAAGATAATGTAACAATTAATCCGATTTATTGCACGTAGGTAATTATAAGCAAACTTTGTTAACGAGCGCAAATCCAAAGTTGTTATTCACTCAAGACGATTCAATAATTTCTTTACGCCAGGTGCACAATTGCAGTAAACAACTTTTTTCTTCGATAGCTTCGTTCAATTCTAATGTTCAATTAATACGGTCTTGTTTAGCGTAACACTTGATGAATGGAATCTTCGAGACGAGCCGGCCGGGTCTTATTGTCTTCGTTATCGCTAGTAGGTAATCCGGTTCGATTGCGACCAACTTATGTGCGGTGTATGTATGGTGCTAAGGTTGAGTTTCGTATGCAGGTCGGAGGTGCAGAACAATACACGGGTGTAGCGAACAGCAGTTTATTAGCGACTGGTTTTAATGTTATGTTTTTTGCAAGATGGTGGACGCGAGTATACAACAGAGGGTATATTAAACTTGTATCTTATTGAATGCCAAAACCAAACTACCTTCTTCGGGACTAATAAGCATAGGCTTAATTGGCATTTTAAGGAAGCTCCCGCTTTGTTTATTCCCCTATCGGAATTCTTGAGCAACCTTTCCTCCAGGTTGTTGTTCCTTGAAGACTCTGGCCGCCACTCTATTTCTACTACAAATATCCAGCTGGTAGGGATGAAAAACCATCTGAACGAGAGCTCCATATTACCGTTAGTGTTTCAATGGGACGATATTGAATCTTCTGAATCGTGTGAGATTTAAAGCCATAAAAACAGACGTATCAGTTTACCACCAAGAAGTGCTCATTCATCATGGCTTTCTGCTTTTAAAATATAACAATTAAATACTCTGACCGCCTTTAGTTGTTGGGAATTATAGTTACGTCGCACCTCAACATTGGGCGGTTCTTATGAACTGTCGTTGTCTGTCGAGCACGTAAGCTAAGCAATGCTTCCGAGATGTAGGCTAAGATAAAAAGGTAGTTGAAACTTCAGTCAAACTATTTTTTGGGTCATATACCATAAAAAATGTGGTAGAAGTTGCAGAGGCAATCTCCAAATAACCAAATAAAACATAAAATATTATATTTTCGTAATAATTAAGCAAACAAAATGTCTCCAAATGGTCAAATAGTATAAAATTATTACTATCCGTTTTATCCGGATAATAGGTCTTCTATTATCCGGATAGTATTTTCGGGCGGATATCCGGATAATACGGATATCCGGATATCCGGATATCATGCCCTAGCTGTGGGGTGTGGGGTGTGGGGGAGAGTGCGTGCGGGTGGATGTATGACTGACCGAGCTGCTGCTGGTGCACTGCCACCAGCTGCGCGACTGGCTCTACCAGCTCATGTTCCGGTGGGTGCGGGTGTGGGGTGCGGGGTGTGGGGGGAGAGTGCGTGCGGGTGGATGTATGACTGACCGAGCTGCTGCTGGTGCACTGCCACCAGCTGCGCGACTGGCTCTACCAGCTCATGTTCCGGTGGGTGCGGGTGTGGGGTGCGGGGTGTGGGGGGAGAGTGCGTGCGGGTGGATGTATGACTGACCGAGCTGCTGCTGGTGCACTGCCACCAGCTGCGCGACTGGCTCTACCAGCTCATGTTCCGGTGGGTGCGGGTGTGGGGTGCGGGGTGTGGGGGGAGAGTGCGTGCGTGTGGATGTATGACTGACCGAGCTGCTGCTGGTGCACTGCCACCAGCTGCGCGACTGGCTCTACCAGCTCATGTTCCGGTGGGTGCGGGTGTGGGGTGCGGGGTGTGGGGGGAGAGTGCGTGCGGGTGGATGTATGACTGACCGAGCTGCTGCTGGTGCACTGCCACCAGCTGCGCGACTGGCTCTACCAGCTCATGTTCCGGTGGGTGCGGGTGTGGGGTGCGGGGTGTGGGGGGAGAGTGCGTGCGGGTGGATGTATGACTGACCGAGCTGCTGCTGGTGCACTGCCACCAGCTGCGCGACTGGCTCTACCAGCTCATGTTCCGGTGGGTGCGGGTGTGGGGTGCGGGGTGTGGGGGGAGAGTGCGTGCGGGTGGATGTATGACTGACCGAGCTGCTGCTGGTGCACTGCCACCAGCTGCGCGACTGGCTCTACCAGCTCATGTTCCGGTGGGTGCGGGTGTGGGGTGCGGGGTGTGGGGGGAGAGTGCGTGCGGGTGGATGTATGACTGACCGAGCTGCTGCTGGTGCACTGCCACCAGCTGCGCGACTGGCTCTACCAGCTCATGTTCCGGTGGGTGCGGGTGTGGGGTGCGGGGTGTGGGGGGAGAGTGCGTGCGTGTGGATGTATGACTGACCGAGCTGCTGCTGGTGCACTGCCACCAGCTGCGCGACTGGCTCTACCAGCTCATGTTCCGGTGGGTGCGGGTGTGGGGTGCGGGGTGTGGGGGGAGAGTGCGTGCGGGTGGATGTATGACTGACCGAGCTGCTGCTGGTGCACTGCCACCAGCTGCGCGACTGGCTCTACCAGCTCATGTTCCGGTGGGTGCGGGTGTGGGGTGCGGGGTGTGGGGGGAGAGTGCGTGCGGGTGGATGTATGACTGACCGAGCTGCTGCTGGTGCACTGCCACCAGCTGCGCGACTGGCTCTACCAGCTCATGTTCCGGTGGGTGCGAGTGCGTGCCTGTGTGTGTTCGTGGGGAGGAGGGTCTCGTGCGCGTGCGTGTGTGTGAGAGTGTATGCGTGCAAATGTGTGCACGCGTGAGTTACTGATTGTAAATGGGTGTGTGTGTACTTGTGTGACTTATCATGTATGTGCGTCAGTGTGAGAGGGTACGTACCTCTGTATGTATGACACTTTGTGAAGGCCAGTATGGGTGTGTGGAAAAGTATAATAAATTCGTTTTAATGGGCACGCACGTGTGTGAGTGTGGTCGTGAATACGTGCGTGCGAGAGTGCGTGCATGTGTACATTTGTAAGTGCGTATATGCGTGTGAATGGTTGCATGAAAGACGTTATGGTAACATAGAACGGGTGTCAAGTTGGTAGTAATATAATTGTGACGCTGGTTGTCGCAGGCTGCTGATGAAGCTGGGCACGGACATCCTGGGCTCGGTGAAGAGCAAGATCATGAAGACGCTGGACGTCATCCACGAGGTGTTCCCCGCCGAGCTGCAGCTGCACAACATATTCAGGTGCGTCCGCCATGTTGTACGATTTGATTAGTTCTAACATCCTTAATCTTTTGCATTTTAAGAAGTCATTGGTGTCTCAATGAGGGTATTTTTTTATATGTCGCCGTGATTTGTGGGTGCCTTTTCACTAGAGATGTGCTATGTTAATTTGCTAAGAATGTGTTCAGCATTTGCCATCCACCAATCATATTCAGCGCTTAGAGGGTTTCTAGGCCGGCCTATTTATGAGATACGTGGATCTTAAATGCATGCCCAGCAATGTAGCATAGCGTATCTCTGGTAAATGGTCACTGTTAAGGCTCACACTGGCTCCCAGCAGGGCGTTTCTTTGTGACTATATGTGACGTGTCTGTCTGTGTGCGCAGATTCCTCGCGGACGGCGCGACGGCGCCCACGCCCAAGACGAAGGCGGCGGCGCTGCGCTTCCTGGCGGACCTCGCGCAGGACTACTGCACGCCCAACACGCTCTCCGTCGCGTTGCACGGTCAGTACGGGGAGAGGGGGGATGGGGGGGGGGGAGAGACACGTACATAGATACAGAGAAATATACACAGGCGCAGAGAAATACAGATAAACGCACACATTCATATACATATTCAAAAAAAGAGGAGAGGCATTTGGCTTTTAGCATAAAATAGACACTCAAAATAACAAAACAAACCATGACATTCAACTCGCTGACAAGCAATTTACGAGTGACGTTTAGAAAGTAAGCGTTGCCAGTAAAACAAATTAGTTCCATGAGCTTACCGCAATATGGTGAGGCTTTTTATGTTTCTGGTCAACCAACGAAACACACAAAACTAACCTAGTTCCCAATTCCTCCGGCAGGTGGCGCGAACGGCGTGGCGGGCCGCGCGCTGCTCAAGGTGGCGGCGCTGGCGGCCGACCCGCGCGCGGTGGAGGTGCGCGTGTTCGCGCGCAAGGCGCTCGCCTACCTGTACGACTGCAACCCGGTGCCGGTGAGTTGGTGGCAGCGGGGGGATAGTGGGGGGAGGTGGGGCCAGTGTGGCGGCGCTGGCGGCCGACCCGCGCGCGGTGGAGGTGCGCGTGTTCGCGCGCAAGGCGCTCGCCTACCTGTACGACTGCAACCCGGTGCCGGTGAGTTGGTGGCAGCGGGGGGATAGTGGGGGGAGGTGGGGCCAGTGTGGCGGCGCTGGCGGCCGACCCGCGCGCGGTGGAGGTGCGCGTGTTCGCGCGCAAGGCGCTCGCCTACCTGTACGACTGCAACCCGGTGCCGGTGAGTTGGTGGCAGCGGGGGGATAGTGGGGGGAGGTGGGGCCAGTGTGGCGGCGCTGGCGGCCGACCTGCGCGCGGTGGAGGTGCGCGTGTTCGCGCGCAAGGCGCTCGCCTACCTGTACGACTGCAACCCGGTGCCGGTGAGTTGGTGGCAGCGGGGGGATAGTGGGGGGAGGTGGGGCCAGTGTGGCGGCGCTGGCGGCCGACCCGCGCGCGGTGGAGGTGCGCGTGTTCGCGCGCAAGGCGCTCGCCTACCTGTACGACTGCAACCCGGTGCCGGTGAGTTGGTGGCAGCGGGGGGATAGTGGGGGGAGGTGGGGCCAGTGTGGCGGCGCTGGCGGCCGACCCGCGCGCGGTGGAGGTGCGCGTGTTCGCGCGCAAGGCGCTCGCCTACCTGTACGACTGCAACCCGGTGCCGGTGAGTTGGTGGCAGCGGGGGGATAGTGGGGGGAGGTGGGGCCAGTGTGGCGGCGCTGGCGGCCGACCCGCGCGCGGTGGAGGTGCGCGTGTTCGCGCGCAAGGCGCTCGCCTACCTGTACGACTGCAACCCGGTGCCGGTGAGTGGGGGGAGGGGGGGGATGGTAGTGAGTTGGCAGTGGGGGGATGGTAGGGGGATGGGGGAGGTGAGGATAGTGTCGCGGCGCTAGCGGCCGACGTACGACTGCAACCCGGTGCCGGTGAGTTGGTGGCAGTGGGGGGATTGTGGGGGGAGGTGGTACTGTGGGTGTGTTAGTGAGTACTGTGCGGAGAGTTGTGGAGAGGGTGGGGAGACAAGAGGTGGGCTAGGGTGAGAAGCGTCGTGGATAAGAGTGCAACCCTATCTGAGTATTGGTATCGAAGTGAGGTTGGGTGAGGAGAGGTGAGGGGTTAAGATGACTGAAATGATTAGGCATTTTTAGAGGGGCTATACCTAAGGGGAAAATAAATTTTGTAATAGTGATAAGTCTAATTTATTCTTATTTTACTATTTACTATATTATGAGCAAGGTAACGCATTAAGACGCAGGTGCAGCCAAACCATAACGCTGCACGAAAAATAAATATCCCAAATACCTCGCTCCATACTCAATCAAAGTAATGTATAACACTACAGTCGTCTGTTTGCATCAAATCACTCCGTATACATCAATCTATACTAATGCCACTCGTGGTCTGTCGCAGTTCACGGCGCTGATGAGCGAGCTGCCGGCGGAGACGCAGGCGTTCGTCAACACCATCGTCAAGCACCACGTGCGCAGGATCTCCAGCAGTGAGTAGCCTGGGTGTTATACTTGTTTACGTAGTGGTGGGGCGTGAGTGCGTACGTGTGCGTGCATGTGCGTACGCGTGCGTTCGTGTGTGTACACGAATTCGTAGTTTTTATGGTATTAAAATAGCAAACGATAACTTTACGTCTGATTAAACGGCTGATACCAAAATTAATAAATGATTTTGAATTAGAACACGAATTTAAGATAGAAAACGAACAGCAGCACCTTTCGCTGCCGTCCATAACAACTGTGTCATACACAGAACTAGACTCAGGTAGAGTAGTCTCTACTGGTCAGTCAGTTAGTAGTATCTGTTACGGCGTGTACATGTTAACGTGTGCGATCAAATACTAGGCAATAAATTTGGATAATTTATACTCTTTGAGTAAAACACTTGTTGTTTTCCTTGAAACAATACATTTTATTTCTAATAATATTTATCTTAACAGAAGTGTTTAAAGGTCATACTCGTACATTAACTCTTGTGTACAATTCCAGCGGACAGCGAGAGCCCGCAGCCGCGCACGTCGAGCGCGGGCGGCGCGGGCGCGGGCGCGGGCGCGGGGGGCGGTGCGGGCGCGGCGTGCGCGGACGACGTGTACTCGCACATCCGCCGGACCACCTCCGAGATACACAGCTACACCGCGCAGCACGCTAACGGTGAGGGGGGGCAGTGGTGTTAGGGGACTAAATTGGGGTCGTTAGATGAGGTCGTTGATAGGGGGGTTAGGGGATTGTGGTTGACGGTGCCGTTGGAGACGCCGTATGTGACGTTGAGCGACTGTAGAGTCGTGTTGGTGTTACATCGTTCGGTAGTTCATAGTGCAGTACTAACGGTGAGGCTGTAAACGGGACCATTACAGGCCATTAGAGGCCGTTATGAGACTAGAGTCGTGTTGATGATATATTGATCTGTGTCGTATAATAGTGTAGCTTTGAAAGACTATAAGTCTTGCTGTTTGAAAATGATCTTAACATATAACTGTATGTATGTCGGTATGCTCCAGCGGAGTGCGCGAACCACATGTCGAGCAAGGACTCGGGCATCAGCCAGATGTCGGACGTCACGCTGTCCAACAAGGGGCTCAACGGGGTGCCCAACGGACACTGCAATGCGTGAGTATATTGTGTATAGCATATTGTGTTACTTTGTAAAAGATATAGGATAATAATAAGGATAAAGGATATAGATGGAGAGTCTATTGAGTTCCACCCATAACAAACTTTTTACAAACAAAATAGCTGAGTTCAAAATCGGGAGAAAAGTAGAGATAAAAATTACCCGTCATATGTCGCTCTTTTAATGGGACCAGACATGTACACTACCTTCCAAATACAAAAGATAAGGTATCATAATCAGTTCACCCAATGCAACTTTATGAGGTAATATACAAAAAAAAAAAAATATTAATTTATCTTTTATTATAACGCCTTAAAACTAAGGAGAACGATGGGCGGACTTAATGCCAGATTACAGAAAATTATAGTCGAATTAGAGTCTCCTCCTTTTTGAAGTCGGTTATAAACAATACTCTTTTGCTATGCTCAAAATTGATTAACAAATAATTATGTACCTCTATGAATGTTCTGTACTCTGGACTGACAAGTGACGGTGTGCCGTACGTTCCAGCGAGGCGTTGGTCCGCGCGGCGTCGGCGGAGAGCTCGGAGGAGGCGCCCAGCACCAAGGAGTCGTCGCCCGGCCCCACGCGCCTCGACTACGCGCACGCGCACAAGTACGTACCCGCACCGCATATGCTTTACGTACGTGCTTTACGTACGTACTGTACGTGCACGTACTCATAAGTACCGCACGTCATACATTTTACGCACGCTAATACACTTTACGTACGCACTTTACACGCGTACTGTACATGCACGCAGTCTTACGTACCACACGCACCACACCTACATACATCGTTCAATGTACGTACGTACTGTACTCACGCATTGTACGTGTACGTACACTCGTACGGACGCCGTGCACACTACGCATTCGTATCGTACGTATCATACGTACACTAGTACAGATGTAACGCTTCATACACTGCGTGCTCGAATAACTCATACATATAACGTTCACGGACACGAAACGTTGAACAGTGTACGCCCATGTGTAAATATTATCTTCAAATTGTGAATTGTGATCATACAATAAAATAAAATAAATAAGTAGTAATCGAATGTAGCCAAGTGCATGTACGTGTCATTTAACTAGTAATAAGTATTGTTAATGAGGTAATTCATTACAGTGTTTTTTTATTTATTTATTTATTTAAACTTTTATTGCACCTTACACAAGTACAGGTTACAAAAAGGCGAACTTAATGCTAAAAGCATTCTCTACCAGTTAACCTTTGGGAGTGAGAAAACATTGTTTTTGTTTATTTACAGTGATAAAATGAAGCCATACGAAGTGGACGAGAATGGATTCCTCATCACAAAATGTGAGTTGAACTGTAGCTTAGTTTATACAAAATAAAAATTAATAAGAATATGGAATATAGTCGTGCGATGTGGGATTGCTATACATATGTATAAATGTTTGCAGTCATCATCACAGTCTACAATAATCCCACGGTTGGGCTCGAGTCTCCACAATGTGGTACAGACCATGCGGATTGTCTTATTTCACCCATTTTTGAACTTTGAACATTATAGAGAACTATCAGGTGGACAATTTCTCACGATGTTGGATCACCAAAGCGAATGATGATTAATTTCTATTCCACATAGAATTTGTAAAAATGCTGTGGTTTATCTTACAACTAATAAATTACAGTTCTCAATTATTTTTTGTTCACGCGCGTGCGTGCATGCGTACGTACGTACGTGCGCGTGTTTTCGTGCCCGTACGTCAGTATATATGTTCAATGAACTTCAATGCAAGCACGCGTACGTACGTACGTGCGCAAGTTCGCGTGCTCGCACGTATTTACATACGTGCACGTGTACGACCGTCTTTAACCCCTCCCCCCTCTCCCCACCAGCGGGTCTCCGCGAGACGGAGGTGCTGGAGGCGCTGTGCCAGCTGGACGGCAGCGCCGCGCCGCCCGAGCGCACCGAGCAGCTGCTGCTGGCCACGCACGAGATCCTCAAGCACGGCGACTGCCGCAAGCCGCCCGACTACTTCAAGTGAGTGCGCGATACTGCCGATAGCGTGATTCAGGGGTTAGGTGGCGACGCTGAATCACGCTATCGATGATTTGTGCATCGCTGGCATATATACAACGCGCGCCGCGAGAGCATTCACTTGGGTGTATGTGTGGGGGACAAACTGTATACTAAAGCATGGGGATTGCCGCAAGCCGCCCGACTACTTCAAGTGAGTGGTGCATGTGACGTCACGGGGCTGAATCACGCTAACGGAGATTTGTGCATCGCGCGCATATATACAACGCCTCGAGAGTGTTCGGTCAATTAGGGCCTCTGCTTGCCTCTTAGGCATGTCGAGTGCCGCAAGCCGCCCGACTACTTCAAGTGAGTGGTGATATTACCGATAGCGTGATTCAGGGGTTAGGTGGCGACGCTGAATCGCGCTAACGATGATTTGTCCATCGCGCGTATATATACAACGCGCGTCGCGATGTCGCGAAAGTGTTCAGTTGGGGTCTCGGCTGCCTCCTACGCATGTCGACTGCCGCTAGCCGCCCGAGTACTTCAAGTGAGTGATGGGACGGTGTGAGTGTGACGTCACTAGGCTGAATCGCGCTAACGGAGATTTGTACATCGCGCGCATATATACAACGCTGCGAGAGTATTCAGTTGAGGCCTCAGTCGATACCCAGACATGTCGTCTCGCCTACAGGGATATCTCCCTTTGCATAGCGTGATTCAGGGTTGTCGTGACGTCGATGTGACCTGTACCGTCATTGTGGGTTATGTGTGTGTGCGTGTGTGTGTTTATCGGTACTGTTATGTAGTAGACACTATTATGATGAATTGAATTCAAATTGTGCAAATGCTTTATCGTTAAAAGTAATATTTGTCTGATTAAAGTGACATTTTTATGGTTACACATGTTTGAAAATTTGTCCATTTCCCTATTTATTCTTAAAATTATTCTTGATAAATTGTCATCGTCTAAAGTTTGAATGTCGGACACTTAGCACAATCGATCGGTTCCAGGTTCATAGTCCGGGTGGCGCTGTCCGCGCTGGCGGTGGACGAGAACGCGGGCGACAAGGAGAACACCGACACATCCGGCAATGCCCAGCAAACGTCAGGTGAGACTACATGTCTTTGTAGTCTTCGTACCGGCACGATGCCTACAGTAATATGAGCGTCACATGAAATGCTGACTAAGCATAACACCACATGCACCGAGTAAATAATACACTGTGACACGCGTCATACTGAACAATCAGAACTATCAGAAGACGTATCCTAGCCCGCGCTATCGAAGTTTCAGAAGTGTCACACTGTATATTATAAAAGCGATCCGGAGTTAACATTCAGAGCGCGTCCCCAGGCAATGACATTGCCAGGAAGGAAATCTGTCTTCTTCCTCCACACTATATTCTACGAATACATCTGCGTTAATTGACGTGTTAATAATAATAACCTAAAGCCTTCTCCGCGCTGGCTACATGAGTGCCCGCATGCTATTCCGTTTTGCACAACCCCCCTAGTCGTAGCTTTAACTGCCAAGCCGATATTGATTTTGAAATAATATCCACAATTCCACAATCCATCCTCCCCTGTCGTGCCGCCCGTGTGCAGTGCACGCGTTGATCGCCTACTTACTACTGTCTGTAATATTGAAATAATATCTAAAATCAACCCCCCCCCCCACGGACGTACCGCCCGCGTACATTGCACGCCTCGAACGCCCGTTAACGGCGCCCCAAATAATAATCTACATCTCTCCAGGCTGGGGCACAGCGAAGGAGCGCGCAGCCGCCGAAGCGGTCAAGGTCCTGATCTGGCTGTGCCGTCGCCCGGAGACGAGGCCTCAATGGCTGCAGTACTTCGACCTGATCCTACTAAAGCTGATCGGCGCGTACGGCGCGCTCAACAAGGAGGTCATACGGTCCGTGGATGCTGGGTTGCCGCATATCGCGCAGGCCGTGCCCGCTATACAGGTGAGTAATAGGGTGGGGATTCGAGGATGGGGTGGGGATTTGAGGATGGGAATGGGGATTAGCGGTCTGTGTTCAAGTAACACGTCTTGTAGGGTTGGGGAGGATGAGGGTGGGGTTGAGAGGATGGGTGAGGGGATTTGTTAGTAAAAATAGATATTGTATTCAGTGTATAATTATTATAGAAGGCTATGTTCAAGTACCACGTGTTATAAGCGCTAAAGATTGTTCACGGACACAAGAACAGTGCTAGCATAGTACGTTAAAACACGTACAGAATATAGTAAAATTACTGGTGACCCCGTAGTTAAATTTTTGGATACAACATTGTTGAAGTACTGGTGACCCCGAAGTAAAATGTTTTATGTCACCGTAATGATTGGGTGACCCCTTGTTAACATGTTCTGACCTTTTTCTGCTGGCACGCAGGTCCTGACGCTGCTGAAGCCGGTGATCCGCACGCGCGGCTACCCGACGTCGCTGTGCGCGCTCAAGCTGGCGGAGGAGGTGGCGCGCGCGCGCGGCCCGGAGCTCACCGACGACATCGTGTCGCAGCTCATGGAGGGCATCGGCCAGGTGAGGGGGGGGGGGGGGGGGGGCAGTGACGTCACTAGGTGCTGGCGCTCCTCAAGCTGGCGGAGGAGGTGGCGCGCGCGCGCGGCCCGGAGCTCACCGACGACATCGTGTCGCAGCTCATGGAGGGCATCGGCCAGGTGAGGGGGCGGGGGGGGGGCAGTGACGTCACTAGGTGCTGGCGCTCCTCAAGCTGGCGGAGGAGGTGGCGCGCGCGCGCGGCCCGGAGCTCACCGACGACATCGTGTCGCAGCTCATGGAGGGCATCGGCCAGGTGAGGGGGGGGGGGGGGGGGGCAGTGACGTCACTAGGTGCTGGCGCTCCTCAAGCTGGCGGAGGAGGGGGCCGCGCGACGACATCGTGTCGCAGCTCATGGAGGGCATCGGCCAGGTGGGGGGGGGGGGGGGGGGCCAGTGACGTCACTAGGTGCCGGTGATACGCACGCGCGGCTACCAGTGGAGAAAGAGAGTGATGTCACAAATCGTACACTAGTATAGATGTAACGTGTGAGACAGTGCGTGCTCGAGCAACCAAACATGGATGCCGTTCACGGACACGATACATTTTTCAACAATGGTTAAAAGTGGATCTACATTTTGATGTCCGTGTATAAGCGATTTTAATTTCGACCATCCAGGTAACATTTCGTTTAGAGGCGACTATTTTAGTCCTCAGGGATAACAACGCATCTGTAACTAATTAAGACGAGACTCTTGAGTCTTGTGCTGGCAGCGAAACGGCGGTTGTACATGCTTGTTTTCTATCTTAATTCCATAGTAAATAGTTCGGGCAAAATGTAATCTTCCATGATTTGCACATTCATTTTCGTCACACAGTAAATCCATACAAGTATGTAAAGATATGAACCGAATCGTTTCCTTCCCCCGCAGCTGGCCGACCACCAGAACTCGGCGATGCGCAAGGCGGCCGTGTTCTGCATGGTGGCGTTCACGTTCGCGCTGGGCGAGGAGCGCATGCAGCCGCTGCTCAAGCGCCACCTGTCCGTCAGCCGGTTCCGGCTCGTCAAGGTGAGGGGGGGGGGCAGGGGGAGTGTGAGTGGGTTGGTACGTGTGCGTGCGTGTGGGCGTAGGTAGGTATGTGTGCATGTGTGTGGGTGTGGATAGGTACGTGTGCGCGCGTGTGAGCGTTTGTAAATAAGTTGCGAGCACGTTAGCGTGTATAAGTACAAGCGTATGCGTGCAAACACGTGACTGTGAGTAGGCATGTGTAAGTGTGCACGAATGTGTGCGTGCATTCGAACGCGAGTGAATGATGAGCAAATGCGTGCATGTTGTGCGAACATGTTTATTAGGATGATTATGTACGTGTGTGTGTATATACGTGAGCACGTGTCAGTATGTATAAGCGAGCAAATTTACGTATGCATGCCTATGTGTGTATGCGTGCGTGTGAGCGTGTGTAAAAACTTACTTAATTACTTGTGCGTGGGTGTTTGTAGCTACGTGTGCGTACGTACGACGGTGCGTTAATACACGTACTTGAGTTTGTGTGTCAGCCTGCGTGTGTACGTGAACGTGGGTATGTACGTGTGCGTGCTTTTTTTATATTCATTCGTGCTGTTTGGTCAAAGGGCGTCCAGAACAAGTTGTTATGGACCTAATCGATAAAACTTCATAAACTATCAATCCCAACAGGTGTACGTGAGCAAACAGCGCGAGGAAGCGTCCGGCGGGGGTTCTGGCGGGGGCGGGGGCGGAGGCTCGTAGCGGCGGCGCCGCGCGCGCCTCAGCCACCGCGCCACGCAGACGGAGCCCTAGGCCTCCGCCCCGACCCGTACGCACCATCCGACCGGCTTCCGAGAGACGCGCGCGCCGCACGCGACCGTAGTTACGTACCGTACGTTGGCGTTACCGTACGTTAACGTTATACGGATAGGTTTGTGTAGTGTTTACGTACCGTACGTTGTCGAACGGATAGATTCGTGTAGTGCCCCGGCTTTTTTGGTTCACTTGGCGAAGTTCGCTCGGATAGTGCTAATGTACCAGTACATATGAATACTAACCTTATTATTATGTGGTGACAGTTTAATTTGGCTTGTAATCAAAATGCACTTATGACGTTTTAAATTCGCGCCGTCAATCTGCAATGGACTTTAATTACTGCTATAGGAAAGCATTTGTATTGAATGCAATTGAAGTTAATTCTGTATCAAAGACGAACGCGGTAGAAATTTCGAGATTATACAAAATAATTTATTCGCGAGTCGAATAAAAATCATAATTAAATGTTTCAAGCGTTTTTTGAGGTTGTACGCGTTGGACTGTACGTCAATCAATTAAATCATTCTGTTCGATTTGAGTGATAAAATTAAATCGATATAGGTACTCGTAATATATTATTATGTAATGTGATTGTGGTTCATTGCGCTTGCAGGGGTACGCTCTCCGAAATACTGTTTACGTAGCGTCAATTAATATTTTAAATTCCTATAATGACAGACCACCGTGTGGGTACAAGTTTGTAACGCAGCACTATTTGAGCGAACGTACTACATTACACTATCTTTCCTGCTCTTTCTGTATGGATTTAACAGTGACAGGTGTAGATTAAATTCAGTTACGGACGCGTATCAATTTATGTGTGTGACATCGGCGTTTGAGTGAAAATTTAATTATGATTACGGGTTACTGATTAAAATTACATCTCTCTCTCTCTCTCTCTCTCTCTCTCTAGGCCCGGAAAAGTTTGCTAGTGCCTTTGGAGAAAATGTAGTTACTCTACGGCTACACCTGCGTCTTAAGGCGTTAATTAACGCGCTAATGTCGTGAATTAAGAAGAATTTAGACTTTTCAAAACTGTTAAATAATCTTATATTAATTTTTTAAGGATTTATGATCAATATAGCCTTAGTAACAGGTTTATAATATAACAATTTAGTAACATAAATTCCTACTACACGAAAATAAGCGTAACTGAAAATTATGGCAAGTGTAATTTCTTTTTAATTCACCGCTTCATCACGTTAATTATCGCGTCAAAACGTAACCATTATCCATAATCATGATTACATTTTGCCCATATCTAGACTAGACACAAGGTTAGGAAAACTTAGGTTTGATACAAGGAGCAGGTCGGATAGTGTATCAATAATAATAACATACACACGGGACAACAATCGACCGAGCGCGTTCTAGCAAAGTGGGTAGTTCAATGTGTTTACAGTTTGTGTTGTATAGGAGGTGTAGCTATTCTGAGTGATTTTGTATTCAAACATAGTTTTGGTGTTAAATTTCGTGTTGACAGGGAGGTTTTGTAAAAACTCTGCCGCGTAGGGGATGAATAGGGTGTAAAATTGTGTATGAAAATTTCAATAAAATAGGTTTTGTACGTAAGTTCTCTTATTTTTGGACTGAATTCTTTATGTGTAATACATAGTTTTGGATTGTAAACTGATTTGAATAAACCAAACGAAACAGAAAACAGCATCAAAATCGGCCAAGCTTTTTATATGGCGGGCACAAATGCACATACAAGGAGACAGTTTAAAGAATCATTAATATAGGAAAGATTGTGTTAACATAAAATTAGTTTTCCCTTTAAAATAGTTTTTATTAGATATCTCCTGCGTACGCACTCAGAAAAGCTTGTATACCTCCTAAAAACATATATAAATATGTATGATACTATATAAGAAACATGTATATAGATATGTATAATATTAATGTATGATATGTATTCATCTCACAGTACACAGGACACTTATATGATTATTAATCGCAGATTACATAATTATGATATTTAATTAAACACAAAATTACACAGTAATATACTATCTATATACGACATATGTATATTATGTAAATATCACATTTGGATCAAGAGACAAACGATTATAATTATATATCGATTCTCATATCATATAAAAATGGACTGCTTTTTATAAATCATAGCGTAATCTAGGTGCTTGCAGAAATTTCATTTAGATTATCGTAATCAGGTTTTAAGTAGGATTGCAAATGCGTTGTTGATATGTGCGCATACGCATCGGTCACCAATACGGTTACATCACATCGGATAAGAAACAACTTTTAATGCAAGCTTACGTTAAAATCCAAAAATAGGTCAAAAAATAGATGAAAACTTAAACGACTTGGATTTGAAGCAGGTGTCTCACCGCCGGCGAGTAGCAAGTAGCGAAGGGCTATTTTCTCGCCCAGGAAGGAGATTTAAATATGACATTCCGTGTAAACAAAAGAGATGCATATGCGAGCGAGTACTCGCCGGCGGTGTGAACAGTCAGCGAGTACTCGTTAACTGCGTTTCTTTTATTCAGGCACTTCTCACACAACGATATTTGCAAGCGACTCGGATCTTGTCAATGTATGAAAGCGACGCGTCTACGATGCGTCTCCTGTCAGTGAACAGTGTCAATACAGCGAATTTTGGATTGCGTTGCAGTCGCGTAGCTAATAAATAGTGTTGTGTGAGAACTTCCTTACACGGAATGAAAAAGATATATTATTTTTTTCGTGTCTCGAGCGAGTAAATAGCCGGGATTCACTCGCCGACTCGTCAGCGATGGGACACCTGCCTAAGAAGGTGGTGTTTTTTGTCCTTCTAACACCATACGCATTAATCGAGGCTTACGCATTCGTACGTCGTACACACACACACACACATACAGAGATTTATATATGTTTGTAAAGAGAAATGTTTCATTTAAGTAAATCAATTTAGCCGACATATAGTAGTTTTAGTTAAAAAATTGAATTTTAACATCGCTTTTTTATACTATTTTAGATAGCTTAGACAGAATTAACTTTCACATTTTCACTTATACGATTAAAATATGTGTCAAAATATTAACTCATTAAAATCTAGTTAGCAACTTTCAAATTTAATGTTGACAAAAACACAACTTATGAATATTATAATAATAGTTTTAGTATAACTAAACTATCCATTTTGCTAGAACTGTATGCTTATTGATTATCACATAAAGACATTCGAAAATGGACTTTAAGTCTGCTCAATAAGACTTAGCTACAACTAAAGCATCTGGTGATATTACGTATTAAAAGACTAAAAAAAATTTGTCCTGCGCTTATGGTGTAGATCTTAAGGTCTATATTTAAATGACAATTCGGTGATTGGTCGAAAACGAAAAACGAAATGATAACAAATTTAAAAAATAATGATAACGCGCCTTTATTTGCATGATACTCTTTTATGAGTTGTAATCCTTATTATTAAATAATAAATAATTAATTAATAATAATGTATAAAATTAACTGATCGTTTTAACTATAGTGCGCCCAACTTATCTCTGAAATGGCAAAAATTGGAAATAACGCCGCCATGTTAAAAAGTCATTCATAAGTACGTTGTGGTCATTCATCTGTCAGTTACTAGCGTGCAATGATTGGCCCAATGCGTCCGACAGCGCCTCTCTTCATTTCAAGGTTAAGTTGGGTTTACTATATTCACCGTTAGGAGGCGCGAGAGTCGTATATGTGATGCGAGACCAAATGTTGGTTCAAATGTTCGTTTGTGTTATAATGTTGGCTATATCGTGTACATGCTATGCTATTATGTTTCCTATTTAATGCGTCGTTAGATCTAAAATCGCGTGAACGCTTCCGAAGCGAACGATTAGTTTTGTAGCGGGGGTGGATCGCGTGTAGGGGGAGGGTAGGTGTAAGTAGGGTGGCAGTGACATCATTCGAGATGGGGCGTTGATTGACTCACATCAAACAATTGTATTACTATGAAATTGTATCTAAACTGCTGTAATGCGGTTATTGAACATGTAATTTAATTTATTCCTAAATTTGTAAAACCTTTTGCAAATTTACAACGTTTTGAGGTTATTTGCGACGCATATAAACTCGTTGGTTTGATAAATTGGTCGTTAGAATTACACAAACAAGCGGACACGAGTTTATATGTGCCAATAAATGTACCTAACATCTAATCTAATAAGCGTTGCTATGGAAACGAGTCGTTGCTATGGCAACGGTGTTAGCATGGTGTTCCGAAAAGAATTAGAGCGTCCTATCTCGGTATATCACTGTACAGTTGTACAGACGTGTTAAGACTAAATTAGTATGCCTAGCTTGCTTTACTTTTTTTAGGAATTGCTGTGACGACTGTACCATTAATTCTGTGGAATTATAAAGAGATTTTAAGACGAATGATCGCGAATAACTTCTAAGCTATTCGAATAATCGATTTGAAATTTTTAACTGACATAATAACGATTTTATCAACGGAGTCGAATCGATTCGAAGTTATTCTAATCTGAACGAAATAGAAAGTATTTTCGATCGAGAATGTTAAATATTTTTGTTTAATAAAAAGCAATTCCTATATTATACAGCAATAAATTGTATAAAATCGCATCTTATTCGATATATCTTTCGGTATGTCGTCGCAAGGGGTACCCTGGGCTTTATATAGATATTATCGATGTTAATGCTCGTAATCGTACTCGTCAATACACTCGCTCCGCCCCCTCGGTAGCTTACCGTGTTACATATTGATCGCGTTAAAACAACGTGTAGTTAAGTCATTTTGTAATAAATACTACTTTTTCTAACGATTATGTTTAAAATTATTATTCTTCTGTGCGGTTGAGAAGTGTCTACGTCAAGGGAATCGTAGTGTTGCGTAGGGACGTAATTTTGTTTATTTTGAATTGTATATTTTGGTAAAAATCGATCGATTAATCGGAATCGAATTGCAAAAGAAAATGTTTTAATCGAATTTTTTTGATCGCGTTGTATCTACGACATATTATTTTGTAATCATATGTGTAGTGAAGTATAAATACTCGAAAACGCTACGTAATGTGCTACGATTTTCCTCTGTAGTTTTAAAAGAATTTCACATTCGATGTCGCGAATATCTACTTAGTTTCACATTTCTCGGCCGCAAAAACGTTGTAAGTAACAAATACCAAAACTTAACGTTTCTTTTTTTCATTTACTTTTAATTTTTTTCATTCTAAGTTTTTCTATTCTTTTAACTTTTGTAGTTACTAACTTTTTACCCACAATTATGTATGTACCTTGTATTTATTCCTTTAGCTAGTTTTTGGGGGTGGAATTCAATATTGTGACGTTTTAAGAATCTCAATGTTTTTAACTTGTTTAAAAATCGCTTTTGCATTTATTTTTTTCTGATATCCAATCGTGTTTTGTCTCTTTCGTTTTACGTTCTACAGCACCATCTAGCGTGACGTCATAAACCTATATATCTTTATGTAATTCATATGTACCGCATATTTAGGTTTAGGTCACTTTTTTATTTGTACTGAATTCTGCTCCCAAGTTTATTTTACGTTACATACGATTATATAAGAATTATCAGCCCGTTTTATTACTTATTTTTCTAATAAGATGAAAGAGACATATTTGGAATTGTATCGTTTTTAACTGCATAATATCACAATACATGGTTTCGTAAAAAGAAAGATAAAATTTTTTGTTTTATTTTTTTTCACGTTCATTTCGGATATGTCTCTTGTGTTTTACGTTAAGTTTTAACGATATTTTTCTTCTCCTAAAGTGCCTTTTCATATTTCTATAATACAAACCATGATGCGCTAGCTATGTAGATGTTAAGAGGTGAATTTCTCGTATATGACATTTGAGTCGTAGACAGAAAATGTTATAGACGTCTGGTGAGCGAGACCAACATGAGATAGAAAGAGAAAGTAGGATTTTATGTGGCACAAGAACAAATTCGACGGTCATCTGACGCTTGTTTTTGTATGTAACTGTGCTTTTCTTGAAAAAACCGGCACGCAAAACGAAAACAAATAGTATCATTCAGTCTGTGTTTTTCGTGTAAGTGGCGTAAGTTGTTAGTTTTCTTGTGCGATAGATGATATCCATTAGTCTATAGTCGTCTCTGTCTACGATTGAAATGAATATTTTAATGACACTGGCACAAGTCAGTACGTAAGGACATAAGACTAGCCAATATAGTGTATTGAAAAATCAACCTTATATAAAGAGACTTAAAACATACATTCGTATGACTACTTTACTCTTATAACTATAACTATATATATAACTCTTATAACTATAGTCATGGAAAGTTGGAATTTAGATTTTTTTAATACTACGTTATAAGTGTTGTGTAGAAATTCACCTCCGAAAGTGTAGTGAGCTTAGTTCAATGTAACGATCTGCCACGAGACATTATATGTAAATTAACTATATTTTAAGTTCAATATTATATGTTTTACTACTTTATTGTATTAAAATACAAGACGATTAAATAGTGATAAATGTATCATTTTTATATGCACTAATTTAATTTGGCATTGTTGAAAAATACTTGTTATAATTTGTCTCATTGTCATAATTACTAATACTTTGAAACTTTGATCACTAAAATTTAAAGCAGTTATTCATCAAATATTTGTATAAATGAAAGCTTTTCTGTCGTCGAAAACATAAGTTGTTACGCATTATGTTCGCGGAGGATGGGCGTTTTGGTACCCATGTCCAATCAAAATGACTTTAGTGTCGTTTGAAAGGTCTTTTCAAGAGTACAAAAAATTACTATGGCGACAAACCCGTACAAATTGTCCGTTTTGAAATATAGCCTTCAGAAGATACGGAATATTTAGTTAGAATTAGGATTTAAAACTCATATCTTTGGCGTAGCTCAACCGATTTTTAAGATTTTTGCACAGATTTAGAGCTTATTAATATTCAATTAATAGATAAAATTCTGTAACAATAAATACACAATAAAATCAGTTTAGAATTTTTTCAGTTAAGGCCGATTTACGTTGATACAGCAGCTGGCGCCAACATCTCTGGATTCCAGCTCTGCATTAACACTGGCACTGAATCACTGGCAATCAGTGGCGATCACCGGCGCATAGTGTTAACACGGATCCAGTGCCTCTGGCTGTGCAGCGTGCGCTGTCACTGGATCAAAAAATAGGCAGCCAGTCTATTTCGATCCAGTGCTGGATACTGCTTGCTGGACTGAATTCTAACATGTTTACATTGATGTTACAGTGCTTATCTAGCGCCGGAATCAAGTGGTGCTGGCGCCAGCAACTGTATCAATGTACATCAGCCTTTATGAGTGATTTATCTAATATACAATATAAACATATAAATACACGTATGTATGACTTTCACTTTCAGTCGCTCGTTGAGTTATTGCAAAAAGTTTCTTGTATACTTAGTACCAAAAATATATAACTTTCAAGTAGGATTACTGCGATCGGACAATGAACCAGGACTAGCGACATGTAAATTCACAATCTACACTAAAATACCTTTCCAACGACGTATCATTTACTCTGATTGGTGCCGGTACCAGATTCCATACATTTGTGCCCATCCTCCTTTCTGTTAGTAAAATTAAAGTGTCGTAAAACCGTAATCTAAAACGATTGAAATTGAACTTTGTGCTTATTGTATTTGGGTGTATTGTTAAAGCTTTATCAATTTAAAGGACTCAGTCTCGTGGTTGTAGCATAGCTGGTTATAATTTGTATCGTTAATGACATTTATATATAGGTATGTAATAAAGAACTGTCAAATTTTTATGTTATTGTATGTTACGTAAATAATAAAGTGTCGTTATAATACTTTGAAGTTTGATATAGGGTTATGGAGATGTAGAACTTGTTTTCGAAATGTGTGTGATTTACGGACTGATTATTAAATGTAATGGACTTTGGATTAGCAAAGAAATAGCGTAATAAACAGGTCTCCAAGTTCTTTCTAAGTTGGCAACGCGTCGGTGATGGTTTTGGTGGTGGCTGATTGTCGTTTTCGCTTCTAGGTTCGTATCGGTATGCGTTCCACAAACAATTTGTTTAAAAAACTTGTTAGTCCTTTGGTCTAATTCCGTAAAAACTTTTATTTTCTTTTTTTGAATTAGCGATGCATATCAAGGTCAAAGTTAGGTATAGGTACATAATATACGGACTAGTGTATTGAATTTGTTATCTTAAATATTTTAAATAAAATATTTGGTTGGATGTTAACATTTTAGCGTGTCTCGTATATTTGTTTTACATGGTATTTAAAAAAATAAGTTACTTATAACTCGAACGCAAATGTCTTTTATGAAAACGTGTTTATTATTGTAATTTGTAACTAGAAATAATCTATAACAATATGCGTTATTTCATGTTTTAAGAAGAAATTAAAATGGTAGAAAATAGGCATTTTACTGAGCCAGATTGTGTAGTTTGAAAAACAAAATGGTTTCCGACGCGTCGCCGACACATCTTAGAACTTGCTATCGGTTTTTCAACGGGACCTTTTGCATTTGACTAAAGGGAAATACATGAATGAGTGAGTGGTGTTCTACAAATCTATGATTTTATATCAAATTCCAAATTAGTATAAAAACACTTGTCTGCATTTAGAGTGAGTTGTGCGCGTGTCGCTGTTATTATATCAGTAACTGTATTTAATTGATTAATATTATTATTGAATAATTATTAATGTACGATAGTTATGAATAAAATTGATTTTTAAGTCAGTTTTGGGTTTTATTTTTTAAAACGCTTTAAGCTTATATTCGCTTGACCACCTTTGTCTAACTATTTTTTGAGTAAATTCTTTTGGTTGGCGAAAGGAATTTGTTTCGACAACATAAAATCTCAATGATTTACTTGTTACCCAAAAATGTCCCGCTTAGAATAGAATCAAAATCCGTTAGGTACATTTTTATTTCTATTCCGTACTAATATTATAAATGCGAAATTCTGTCCGTCTGTCTGTGACGTTTTCACGGCTCAACCACCGGTCCGATTTGGATGAAATTCGGAATGAAAATAGTTGAAGACCCAGAGTCACACATACCTAGGCTATTTTTTTTTTCAAAAATCAACTCCCTAAAGGCTTGAAATAGGGGATGAAAGTTTGTATGAAAATTCCGTTTCGCGATATAAATGAATTCCACGCGGGCGAAGCCGCGGGCAGAAGCTAGTTTTTATTATAAATACATATGTATAGAAGAATATTTAAGCCGCGGGAAGGTCTCGACCTATAAACCTGTGTTCCACTTATTAAATTTGCTCATGATCTTACTAAACGTAAATTTTAAATAGATACTGCGTCATAAAGTCATATTTTGTATTTTATGTGCTGATTATCTGACATGTTTGTTTTCCTTGTATTTACGTGAAAATCCATCGGTCTGTGTCAACATTTCTAGTCGTAGAACAACAAGTGTATAACAATCGAATTAATTGCAAACCTTTAACAGAGTTATGTAATAAACAAAATGTTTTACATGTAGGTATGTTGTGTGTAGTATCTATATATGTTGCATAAAGTTATTTGAAAGAAAGAAAGAAAGAAATACATTTATTCGTAAAAATACACTTATAAATTACAGACAACAATAAAAAAGTAGCAATTATGGCTATTGACCATGAACATGACTCTAAAAATATTTACGAAATGGATCCTGCTCAGCATTATGCTGAAGTCCGGAGACTGACAGATACATTAAGAGCAAACACTTCCTTACCTTTACACCTTAGTTTTAGTGAAGTTCAGGGATGTCCGGCATTGGGTCATTTACGTCATTTTAATATTATTTCCACAAAGACGTTAAAAGTCTTGTTTGAGCTCTGTACTATAACAAAATTAAGGTAGAATTTTATGCACCTGATGTCTGCCAAAGTAATCAGGTAATCAATATCCAGTTACATAGTCCTTGATCGTTCTCACCTGTAGGGGACATGTGCAGAGAACCTTACAGCCGGTTACACTTTTTTTAGAGGCGACCATCTCATTCCTCAGGGGTAGCAACGCATCTGTAACCGAATTAGAACGAGACTCATACTAACTGGACTATTACTAACATTAACTAACAGGACTAATTATCACTAACAGTCCCTGTCCTCACACAGATTAACAAACTAACCAACTAATATTCTAACACCATCTACTAACTGGATTAATCATCCTAGTCCCTTTGAGTCTAGTTCTAGGTCACAGTTGTCATGGGCGGCAGCGGAAGGTGGTGCTGCATGCTCGTTTGCTATCTTGATTCCATAAAAAAAAGGTTTTACTTAATAACGTCAGTTTGGCAGTCACGGACTCGGGCTATTCACATTAATATTTTGCACCGTGAATTTAACAATTAAATTAATAGTTCAATGCTAAGTGATGAATAAAACCAAATGCAAAGTTAGTCTATCCAACGAGCACAATAATATCTTAATTATTTCGCATACGACATCAAAGTCACTCGTCACGAATTGAATAAATAAAATTAAGTATCCAGTAATTAACAACAATAGTTTTAATTGAAAAAGGCAAATAATTCTGACATGATGAAGGTGTTGAAAATATTATTTATAGATACAAAAATTTTCACAGTTGTCCAAATAATAATTAAGGACTATTCTTTAATTTTTCTAGAACAATGGAATAATAGGATTGGTGTATCGATTATTTAAAGAAACGTAATTTATCATGAATCAGTTGGTGATCAGACTTACCGCAGTCCTCAAGATGAACCGACTCTGGTGCCTTCTGCTGCTGATACCAGCGAGTATCGCTGGTGAGTACCTTTTAGCCGACTTCAAAAAGGAGGTTGTCAAGTCTACTGTATTTTTTATTTGTTAATACGTAACTTTCTACTGTGTGGTAAATTTTTAATGTCGGAAAACGACCAAATACAGTTAAAATTATCTCAAGGAATTTTATTTTTGGGATAAAACTATTTCAGGACTAAGTAGCAATTTAAATTTCATGAATCAAAATTTTTAATTGCATATTTAAATCCTTATGTCTTCAAAATATTATTTTTGTTTGCGGATAAAAACGTTTTTCCAGGAACTACGTGCAATGGGTGGGACTCTATTTTATTTTATTTTATTATTCTTTACTTTGCGGAACTGAATTAATACTTCAGATTAAAGATAAATCTACTTTGCAACAACCGGCACAAATATTACTTAATTTACTTTGCAATAATCCTTACAATGATTAATTTACTTTGCAACAATCTGTAAAATTAATTTACTGTGCAACAATCCGCGCAAATATTAATTTACTTTGCAACAATCCGCACAAAGATTAATTTACTTTGCAACAATCCTGATCATCTCACTTTGCAACAATCTGTAAAATTAATTAACTTTGCAACAATCCGTAACATTAATTTACATGGCAACAACCCTCGCAAAGTAGGTAAATCTCAACCACTCCACTACTCCACAGTACCGTTGATGGTGAACCGGCCATGCAATCTGAACGACCACCGCTGCGTGGGCAGCTACATGGCCGCCAACTCGGTGTGCAACCCGCAGGGGCGGGGGGCGCTGCCCAACAACTACACCATCTCTAGCTTCTTCTTCGAGACGCCGTATTTCAACTCCACCTATGTCGACTCGCCGCTCAGCATCGCCAATCATGACAAGTGCTACCTGTCCGAGTTCTAGTAAGTATTGATATGATATGGGTAAGATCAGTAAGATGTAGGCATGATTATCTACAGATTACAGTAGGTAATGTTAGAATTTGCATTTGTAAGTTCCCGCTAATAGATGACGTTGTTAACTTTCAGTGTATTTAAATTCATAAATTGTAGTGTTAAGGGCAATTTTAATTTCATTTATTTAAGTACCTAAGTACCCACTTCCTCTTTTTAATTGTAGGTATGTTATAATTTGATTTGTAATGTTCGTGCACGCGACTTTTTTAATCTGACATGCTATTTACGCCTTTTATTGCAGTTCTTTGTTGTATTAATCTATGATGTAGGGTTTACTTCCTTGGTGCAATTTTAAAAATATATAATTACCCTCTCAGCTTCGACCTGAAAACCAACACTCTCATCGTGGCGATACGTTGCCCGGGGCTCATCTTCCAGTCCACCCGCATGCTCATCCAGCACTCGGCGGAGCGCGAGGACGAGGTCTACAATTACAACTACAAAGGGACTTATCGTAAGTCATCACACCTCTCATTACTTTTTATGAATTTATACGTTTAGGTATAGGTTTCTATTCTCATAAAAAAATAAAGTTTCACTTGTAGGTACAATGTAAGAATAATATTTAAAAATAACATAATCATTTTTCCTCCGGCATGTCTTTGGAAAGGCGTGATATAGGTATTACCCACGTACTAATTTTGAGTAAAAAACTTGTATTCTTGGATATTTGGTACCTATTCTCGTTTTTATTTCGTATAAATAGCAAACGAGTAGAGTACCTACCTTTCAGCTGCCACCCATACCATGTCAACTGCGACCGACCTAGAACAAGATTCACATTGCGTGGTTAGCCAGTAAGTAGACGGTGGTAGAACGTTAGTTGGGTAGTTAGTAGTTAGATAATAAGTGTGAGGACAGGGACTGTAAGTGATTGTTATTCCTGTTAAGTCGTTAATGTACCTACTTAAGTTATATTCCAGTTAGTAATTGTTAAAATGAGTCTCGTTTAATACGGCACAGATGCGATACCCCTGGGGAATAAAAAGGTCGTCTAAAGTGTAACTGGCTCCCACTCCTTTCTAAACGAACACAATTGCTTTTAATACGTGTTTCGGAAATTCGATTGTCTGCCGTAAGCGGGCGAACAATCCGCGCATCGCACGCACTCAGCAAATAGACAACAGCGAGACGTCATAAAAGTAAATAGTGCAAAACTATTTTGCACGCGGGCGCCGCTACAGCTAGTGGCAGCCCTGACTAGGATCAAGAGCTGGGTCTACTCATGGACTCACTGCCAATGCTACTCCCCGCAAAAAAGACTTATTATCTGCTTATTATCCTACTAACTTCTCATAACTCGGCTTGTAAGCATTTACTAAGGGTATTTTTAGATCCCGCCATCAATCTCAAATGTACCTTAATCGTACAGGCGGAAAGCAGGCATTTGTGTGGCATGCAATTATAAGTATTATAACGCAATAATTTTGTTCCAGCTGAAGTAATCCTGACAGTGAACCTGCAACCCTCCAGCTCCCTCAATCTGTGCCAGACGCAGTGCTACGCGTACGTGTCTGCGCTGCCGGAGTTCTCCATCAGCCCCAATGGTAACAATCTATACTTGAGTCACCAGGGATATGACACTTTATTACGAGTGGTTACGGTTTAATTTAGCTTGTTAGAAAAAATACTGACGACATCTGTAGATCTGTACTAAGTATAATAAAATTCAATAGGCAATTTTTCTGTACATTGAATATTTTTGGAAAATTTCGATTAGGCGGCACTTCAGTAACGTATTAGAGCGCAATTTTTTTTTTGAATTATTATCTGTCTGTCTGTTTGTCCGGGCATCACATGAGAACCCTTGAACGGATTTCCATGAAAGTTGGTAGAATTGTACTTATGCCCTGGGTCATATTTAAGAAAAAAAATTATCCCGGAAAATTTAAGGGTTTTTTTTTTGGAAAACAATATTTCCCAATTTCTACGCGGTTAATTACAAGAAAGGAAAGCTAGCATTTGTATGGGTTACCATTATAACGAATTCCTTATATCATTATCATCTCAACCCATCATGGCTTACTATTAAGAATATTGAGACTGGGTCCTCTCAGAATGAGAAGGTTAAGGCCATAGTCCACCACGCCGGCCACGTGCGGATTGGCGGACGGTTATTCTTTAGTATCGGGCTGCACGATTTCCTGGACAAATTTGGCTTTAATCAATAGGTATTGATGCCCCAAATCATAATCTAATTGCTTTTTGTGCGGAAATGCATCGTTTTTTTTTATCTTAATTTAAAGTTTTTAAGGTTATGTATAAAATTTGAAGACAAATATTGAGCGTATTTGGGTGATTTTGGCTTTAACTGATAGATATTGATGGCTTCAATCATAATATAATGGCATTTTGTGCGGAAATGTGTCGTTTTATTTAAATTTTATTTTTTAGTTGTTATTTTCAAAACATAACACAAATATTGAGCAGTTTAAAAATAAATCTTAAAAACGAGGGTATCCGTGATTTTTACGTTGTGCTATGTCAACTATCAATTCGTGCCGGCAATATAATAGGCTATAAAAAAAATGTCGAGGGAACCCCGCTGCGCGGGGTTCCCCTTTTTTTCTTGAATTAAACTGTCAACCTAACGAACCTAACCCAACCCGTCTGTTTGAAAAGTTTCTTTTTGTTTCTTTTAAGGCGGGGGGCTTTGCCCCCCGCCACCCCCTATTCCCCCTTCTTCCCTCCTTTTTTAACGGATCTATAGCTCAATATTTGTCTTCAAATTTTATACATCACTACATAGTATAAAACAAAGTCGCTATTTTTGTCCGTCTGTTTGTTTCTGTTTGTCTGTATGCTTAAATCTTTAAAATTACGCAACGGATTTTGATGCGGTTTTTTGTAATAGGTAGAGTGATTCAAGAGGAAGGTTTTTATGTATAATACATGCATATATTCCCACGAGAACGGGATCCACGCGGGTGAAACCGCGGGCGGGCCGCTAGTAACCTTAAAAACTTAAAATTAAGATTTAAAAAAAACTATGCATTTCCGCACAAAAAGCAATTAGATTATGATTGAAGCCATCAATATCTATCAGTTAAAGCCAAAATCACCCAAATACGCTCAATATTTGTCTTCAAATTTTATACATAACCTTAAAAACTTTAAATTAAGATAAAAAAAAACGATGCATTTCCGCACAAAAAGCAATTAGATTATGATTCGGGGCATCAATACCTATTGATTAAAGCCAAATTTGTCCAGGAAATCGTGCAGCCCGATACTAAAGCCAACCCTTGGCGGACTTCACACACCTTTGAGTTTTGCGATCTCTTCGGCATACAGGTTTCTTCACGATGTTTTCCTTCACCGTTATATCGAGTGCAGAAAAGCGAGAAGTCAGAAGTGCGTGCCATTTTAACCCGAACCTACCGAGTAGGAAACCGAATTCTTAACCACTAATAATAAAAAAAATTACTAAAAAAAACCATAAAAATTTTACTATTAAGTCTACAAATAATTATTGTTTGACGAAAAAATACGAAAATACTTAGGTACGACTAAACTTTTCAATATCACCCAGAATCAAATCATGCGAAATAAATAATTTTCTTACAGTTTATTGTTGTACAAAACTTAATTACGCAGTACCTACGGCTGTCAATGCTACGCCCACGGAACCATGAAATCTATGCTTATTCTGGGTATTATATAATGGCAAAGATGTTTTAAATACCTATCTAGATGGAAATGGAACATCGAATCCGCGAAAACGTGTCAAAAAATTGTGGCTAACTGTTAGCCAAAATTTTTGTATCATTACGCACACATAGACAATAGACGAACGGGTAAACGGGGTAAAACATCGCCTGCACGCACACATGCTTGATAATGTTGCCTTGTTTTTTTGTTTTCATTGTAGGGCGACACTCAATCTAGATATTTAAAACATCAAAGTTTAATGTTATTTGTACACATTCACAGACGATTCAACCGCAAACTTCTTGACGAAAGATCTGACGTACTTGAACATTTACGAACGAGAGACGTTCTTCTACCGCGCCAACGAGCTGTGCCGCTTCTGGATTAACTCTATGCTGTGTGACTTTGGATGCGACTTTTAACTTTTTAAGATTCTTTGCAACTTTTAATTACGGTTGTAATTCGATTGCAACTTTTAATTACGGTTGTAAGTCGATTGCAACTTTTAATTACGGTTGTAAGTCAATTGCAACTATTAATTTCCGTTTGTAAAAATTGTTGCAACTATTTTACTTTTCAGTTACATTGCAACTTCTATTAGGTATATAGATAAGTACCATAGGCTTGTGTCCACTAAGTATAAATCGGATGGATCGTAGTTTATAATGATCAATCATAATATGGAGATCACTAAAAGCATAATTATTTATTTTAAAATATAACTATTATTAATATTTTTACAAATTAAATTCAATGAAATTTGACGTGCAGTCACGTGTCCAAAAACGCCGGTCTGACCTTCATGACGTCACACAGTACAAGGAACAAACATCAGTACGATTTGCACTGACGTCATTCAAGCCGCCATTACAGTCTTCGGCGTTTTCGAAGTCAATTTGAATTATTTTCTTAAAACACAAAATAAATAAGGTAATTTCATTATTTAAACAACAATAATATATTTTTTGAGTTCAATTGACACTAAAGTACAGGAGTAACGAACTTTTCTTTAGCCAACTAGCCTCTTTTCGTTAAGTTTTATATTTATTTTTTAATTTCTGTAACTACAACATGAAAATTTCTGAGTAGTTGGCGAAATTGAGAAAAAAAAAATTACTTCTGATATTATTTTTTTACCATGTACCTATATTATAATTATTATTAAGTACTAAAACAAAATTAAAATTGAATTAGATCCATTCAGTAGCATCATTAAAACCGTTTTATTTCATACCTGATTTATATTTTTTTCTAAATTCAAAATTGTATTTTGGAATAAAATTTTACAATAGAGAAGGAAGTTGTTTTATAATTCCCCTTTTTCTGTATCCTATCCTGTATAGTCGTACAAGGATCTTTTAGCGCGTGGGTGACAGAGACAGTGCCTTACAGTTTGCCTTACCTGTAAGGCGCTGTCTCTGTCACCCACACGCCAAAAGATCCTTGTACGATAATATTCTCGAAATTTCCATCTGTCATGGATCTGTGTGTCATAATCAACTATGATTATTTTGTCTATTTTGCTTTTTGTGTTGATTCAAAGGACAATGACAAGACAATGGTCTAAACTCGCTATAGAATATTTTTTTTTTCAAAGTAGATAAGTATAAGTAGTATATCTATTGATAAAAGTAATTCCAAACTCACGTAAATATTTTTAAAGATAACCCATGCCTCATATTTACGTTAATATGATAATACGTATATTTATAAGTAATTAATTCATAGTTTACTTTAACATTCATAGTCATAGTAGATACCTATACATAGGTATTAAACGTATCCAATACGTATAGCCAATCTGTTATTTGTAATTAAATAAAAGGTGTTAAATTATAGCTTTTTACAAAAAAAAAACCGACTCTAACCTCGACAAGCAGAGATAACCCAAAAAGTACTCGCTAGGAGGCGCTCAATTCAACATCTAGGTGTAAAGTTCTCGTCACTACAAATTAATCAAGCCCAAACACTAAATACTAGTCAAGGGAACTCCTCAACGATTTACTGTAGTTATCTAGTGTTTGGGCTTGATTAATTTGGAGTGAGGGTGTTACGGACAACGGTGAAAGTTCACCAGAGGGCGCTGCAATAATATCTATCTAATTTGTGATACATTAGTGAACTTTCTTAGTGTGCCAGTGGTAAATCGCTTGCAAGCGCTGCAGTAATATTATTTTATTTCAGCATCTACATATTAAAAAAATCGATAGAACTTGACAAGTAAAAAACACACAAGAATAATTTTAATTTGTTTATTCGTATAAATGATCACATTTCGGAACACTAGGCATTATGGTCGAAGGCAAAGCTATTTAAAATTTACTGGAAACAACTTTTCTGTTTTTAACAATTATGAAAAATATGTTTAATGCCTTATACACAAAGAGATTTAAATATAGTTTTATCATAGGACGTTAATACAGTAACTGAAATTCCATAATAACCAACACATTATATAACCAATTACTTATATAATATAAGTAATGCACAAAAATACAAATAAAATCTTACAACGCCAATGTTTTCTAAGCATTACAAAATGAGATTACACTACTTTATCACTTTCAAACAGAGACAAGCCAAATGTAATCATAACAGATTACATCTAGTGCGTTCTGTCCAAAATGTAATCTAAATACCGGATTACGATTAAATCCAGTGGTATTCAGTCACTTCCGGGTCTTTGGAGGACAATAATAATAATTTGGAGGACGTTCAGGGTGCTGATGGGACTGCCCCGTTTCTGTAGCGCATCAGGGGCCTTAGCACGAGTTTCTAACGCGCTCACTACGTAGCTCCGAGTTACCTAAAATTTGTATGGGATCGGAGCAGAGCCACCTTGCGGACGTAAATGGCTCAGCTTCGATCCCATACATATTTTAGCTAACTCGCAGTCACGTAGCGAGCGCGTTTTGTCACTTAAAACTCGTACTAAGGCCCCAGGTATTTCGCGATCGCACGAATCGACTGTTTTTATGCCACTATGCGCAAACGATGTGGCTCCCTGCGCCGTTTGCGGGACAGTTCCAACAGTATCCTAAAATGATTGCTAGCCAGCGAGCAGAAAAAGCATATTGTTCGCTGTTGCTAGCAGACTGGACTGTGTCTAATGGAATAGCACAGTGATGACTCGCATAATCCAAGTTAATTTATCTAATTTTAATTTTAGTTACGTAGGTTAATTACTAACATAGGTTATAGGTTTTGTAATACTAACAAATATGAATTCAAATTCAAATTATTTATTTCTTCGAAGTAGGTTTTTACAAACACTTTCCGAACGTCAAGCTACGCCATCGCTTCAACAAATCCCTACGGTGAGTGGTCTTGGAAGAAGATTGGATGAGTCCTGTTATTATTATCATAATAACGGAGGACTACAATTTCATCTGGGTTAAATTGTAATCCGTAATTTTGATTACATTTTGTCTGTCTCTACTTGTTAAAAGATTTTCGTAAACGAGAAGGTACATTCAACCGATCTTGGGTAGCCAGTAGTTAAAGTAATCATATATTTTTTATTTAAAAATCGCTATTGATTTCCTTAAGTGAGCATTTATTAATAGGTAAAACATATTTATAAAAGTAAGGAATAATTCAAAAAGAAACGACAGTGGAATTATTAGCATATTATTATAAAATAGACACCACTGACTACCCAAAATTGTTTTATAATATTAATTGCTAATTAACAGAAACATACATTGAAACGATTTATCGATTACATTAAAATTATAATCGATACTTGTTTTAATGTAAGAAGCATCTATTTCGATAACCGAACAACCTTCTAGTTACTATTGAGAAATATTAGCTACTGTATGTATATAAAAAAGATTTATTAGTCTGTTTAACTGTCTGTTCACAAGTTATTCAGTAAATATTCGGTATAAGGCATAACACAGCACGGGTATTTTACAATAATATCGACTACAATGGCTCAGTATAAAAGTATTTGAAAAACTCTAATTTCAATAAATAAAATTCGAACAGAAACAAAATTTTGGCACATTTTCATATGAAAATAAAATAATGAATAAAATTTTCGAAACTTCATGTGTCATAATCAAATAAATCTATCAAAAACAAAATACTTGTAAATACTTAACTGGGAACCAAAAAAACACTACTTTTCTAGAATACTAAAAAAATTAAACACAAAAAACTGTAAAAATGTTATGGCATACGTTAAAAATATAAAGCAGACACCTTCAGTGTCCTCACATTCAATTCAATAATGAATCATGTAAAAATGTAAAGAAAATCTTCGGTGATTATAATATAGTAGCAACCATAGAGTATTTTATGTACAACGAAAAGTTTAAGCCGAGATTATTGAATAATCAAAAAAATATCCCCTTTTTAATAGTAAAGAAAAAAAATTAAAGTGGAAAATTCTGATAGGATTTTTTTTCATCATTAGAATATAAAAAATTGGCCATTTTTTTATTTCATAACACCTTAAATAATGACATTTTCTACCGACAGCGTTGAGTATACGTGGAAAAGGCAGATGGTAGAAAAAAAATGATTATTGTTTGTTTTAAGGGGTTAATATCGATTTAAATCTCAGGTAACGACATTTATTTTAAAATATACAGTTATGTATGCCTACCGATCTATCCATCTACCGTAACATCATCGCTAACTAAAGCTAAAATAAAATATAGAACCTAATTTTCAATTTGATCAGATCATTGCATAAATTATATAAAAAAATCTCACGACTCAATGGAATGGGTTTCCCTTGAGTTTGTAAATAAAAATGAAGATAAGATTTTTTTTCACAGTAATCAAAAGATGCATCTTTCATTCCACGAAATGCAAAAAAAAGATTTCATCTCAGACCTGTTACATTTTTTAAGCAACTTGCATCAATAGTTTTTTTTTTATTACTTTTGAACTTAGTCGCTAAACATTTACAAGCCCTGGCCACAAAATAACAAAATAATAACTTACATCTTGCAAAATAAAAAAAATGTCCTTTTTTAGAAAAGACAGATATGAAATAGTCAACAATTTGACAACAACATTATAGCTTTACTAAGGCAGATGTGCACATCTCAAATGGACGACAAAGAATGTTATATATCAATTCTACTTAACATTTTACATAGATTCTTTCTAACGATTCGAAATTCTCATTGAGAATTTTACATAACGTCTTATTGTATTTACATGATTTCTAACAATATTTCATCATACATTTTACACGTTACATAAGGATACTTATCTATATTTAGGCACGAACCATTGCCAATGTAAGTCCACGAACGCATGAGTATGTATTACAAACATTAGTTCCAATTGTAGCCGCTCGATGCGCTCGTGTCTCACACTGTCTATACTAAAATATTTAACCGTCAAGGGTCTTTCAATATTGGCATTATCGTACCACCGTAGAGGTATAGTCGTACAAGGATCTTTTGGCGCGTGGGTGACAGAGACAGCGCCTTACAGTTAAGGCAAACTGTAAGGCAATGTCTCTGTCACCCACACGCCAAAAGACCCCTGTAAGACAATAGATGATATTCAATGGTAGCGACTAGCGACTAACACCCATATCTCCAGGCCCTTACGATACATTATCCCAAACCTAATCGCACTAAAATGGCCGTAAAGTATAACGTAACGCATTATCATACTCAGGTCCCATTCAAGGAGTCTCACCATTTCTATGGAAACTACGTTTCCCCATAATTAAGTATGATTTACCAATCTGTGTCAAGTTTTGACAAAACGTAGACGTACAAGACGAAATGATGTCATCATATAGATATCACATTGTCACAAGAAAAGGAGCAACTTACGCCAATGACATGAGAAAAAACGATACGGAACGATGCCATCTTCTGTCTTGCATAGCGTAGCGCAGTTGGGAAATTGACTTTTTTATGCTTTTTTTATTGCGTACAGACATGCAAAAAAACATGTTATAAAACATAGTTAAATAACATGTTTTACAAATGTGGACGCTATGTGTTACAAAAACAAGTTATACAACATGTTATTAGTTTTTGCAACAATGTTATCCTATCCTACTAATATTATAAATGCGAAAGTTTGTAAGGATGTATGTGTGTGTGTGTGTTTGTTGCTCTTTCACGCAAAAACTACTGAACGGATTTTCATGAAACTTTGCAGTAATATAGCTTAGATATCGGAATAACATAATTTGTTAAAATTTATAGAGATTTTTGAAGGGACTGGTTTCCCGAAGCGAAGCGAGGGCGGATTTACTAGTATGCTATATTTTAAGAAATGACACGCATTGAATTGTTTTATAACATTGTTATACAACAATGTTGTTTTAATGTGTACGATCTTGTAACATGTTTCATTGTTAGACAACAATGTTAGATAGTGTGGACGTGTTATAAAACAGAAGTTATATAACATGTTGCATAATCTGTACGCACCATTACGTAAAATTGTACAATCGTGCTTCTCATAATCGACACGTTATCTAGACGTCTTGTTTACGTCTATGTTACGTCAATGACATAAAAGCTATCAAATTTCCCTTGAGAGATTTTTTAAAACAGATATTTCTTAAATCACACTCTATATCATACATCTCTGACACAACCTGTATTCTAAATCTACGACGTCACATGGCATTGGATAATATCTACATACGAGTATTATGTCATATCACTCCGTATTTTGTTCCAGTATTCCTACAAAATGAATATAATATCTTTCGAATAACTCCATACCGTTCATAATAATTTTAAAAATGGGATGTTGATGGTTTTTATTTTTTAATTTGGAATAAACGAAATCACGTGACATGTGCCCGTGACGTCACTTGTTTACGTGACAAATTTTAACGACAGAGTATGTATGACGAGGATGACAGAGATGACAGAGATGACAGAGGATGTATGACGTCGATAAAACATAATTATGACATGTTTATGACAAGGAGAAGTATATTGATGTAATTTATAAAATACTTATAATCCTACAAGCGCGTGCGTGCGTGGGTGACAGAGACAGCGCCTTACAGTTTGCCTTACCTGTAAGGCACTGTCTCTGTCACCCACGCGCCAAAAGATGCTTGTGAAAAAAAGTGTGAAACATTTTTTACTGATATTTTAGGTTTCAAAATTTCATTTCTACCGCGTGTGAATTGAACATTTTTAATAAAACAAAACAACAAACGTTGCAAAAAATTACATATCTTTTATACGACGTTTTGAAAATTATCAACATTCCAATATAAGGATAAATCCTGGATAAATCGAAATAATCGATTAAAAATATTACACGTATACAATTTAACAGTTCTCGTTATAACTTTTAATCCTAATGTTAATTTCTTACTAAGGGTAATTCATTTAGTTATGGCTAAGAGTTCTAAAGGAGATCGGGAAAATTTGAATTTAATATTCTTACAATAATTGAGCATATTCTAGAAATAACTACACAGTAAAACATAATGTCTTTTTTATATAAATAAACTGGAAGGGATTTTAATTAAATTTTAATCAACTGACTATATATAATTACTAATTAGTAAATAGGCTAATGCTACCAAATATTATTAGTGAACGATGTAAAACTTTAAAAAATCCACTTTAAAATTAATACCGCCCCAGTAAGGTGCAAGTCGCACCGCACGCAGACGGCAAATGAATCACAGAAGGGCGCCGCGAAATATAATTTCAATAAAACTAAGCCAAGCTTGGTATTCATGCTAGCAGCGACCCTGAATAACTGTTGATATTCAAATATAAATAATCTATTGCTATTAAATGTTACCGGCAATCGAATACTTAGTACATCTAGATCAAACATCTCATCGTGATAATCCCTCCAGTCTATTTACGCATCGGTGGATTAGAGGCATTGAATTTAATTTTTATAGGTATTAGTATAAGCTACCAATAATAAATTTAGAGTCTTAATGTCTTTTGTTACGTCATACAGGGTACCCACATTTAAAATTTACGTCAAAAATCACAAAACATCCCTAATTTTTTTTTTTTATAAATAAGTGCATTCCTTACTACGTCAGAATGCGTCCCACTGAAAAGCAGCAGTTCATCTTTAGGGTGATTTGATTATATCCTATTTGAGGGTATAGCTGAGATTCACATTGTGAGCAGAAAATACTTACTTTCATTACACATTAATAAATGTAACTAAAGTATTGACAAATACATTATAATATTTTATAGAAAACATTTTTTCTTATTAATATCAAAATAATCTGTCATTAATGACATATTGAACGATTTTCAATAAAAATCTAACTGACCTAAGTATGTTTGTACATGGAAAATTAAGGACAACTGTTAATTATTATGTACTATTAATTCTTAATTGCTGCCAATTATTATCAATTAGGTCTTTTGTCTGTTTATATTTTAATCATTTGCCCTCGCTAGTTTTTCTCAAGTAAGTAAGTTTTCTCTCTCAAGTAAGTTTTCTATGCACAGACATAGATCGATATAGTTATATTATGTGTAGTGATAATAATGCAATTAAAAAAACAATCCGATAAAATATGTAAAAATAGGGAAATTAAATGTTGTTTATTTTTTGTTGAGTATTCAATAAAGCGATATTGTAAATGATATAAAAAATCATTACATGCTATGATATGACTTTATATACCCAAAACCACCTATTTGTCATAGTGTAAAAAGTGCTGCTTTTAAATATAAAATTAATTTTGATAAATTCATAAGCTGCGAATATTTTTATCGTAAGCTATTCAGTGCACCAATAACCTCGCGAATTTCATAACTACAATATTTAATAATTCAAATAATTAATAATAATTACTTATACAAAAGACATTATTAATTATTGAACCACTTGGTACGCGACTCAACGTAAAAGACAAAAATATATTACTTGCTTTCTTTTGTAAAAAAATGAGTATATAGTTATAATGAATGTAATATTAATCGATAATTTCATCAATAGATGATTCTTTAGTAAATTTATTTACATTAAGATTTATTACAAAGTAATAATTGGATATCAAACAAGCTACCATTTATCTAAATACAATATTAATAACATAATTATGTCAATTATAATTAAGATAATTATGTCAACAATCGGTGGAGACGAGTAATCGTAGATACTTGTATATAACGTAAATTCTGCCTCGCGTCTCTTTAATCTGTAAAGGGCGAAAAAAACTTAAATGAATAACTAAAACAATGAAAATGCATGATCAAAACAATAATGAAATAATATCAAACAGTTAAATGATAAACTTAACTAAATTATTGTAAAATTATTTATAAAATTATGTTAATAACCATCGCATTCAGGTTAAAAAATAATTAATAATATAAAATGTTGTATAATTATATGAACATGATAAGAAAGAAATAAAGCAGAGATAACAAAGTAAGATATAATGAAACCAAATTTGTTATGTCAATACTTTAGTTACATATAGTCGACGTTAAACTGAACTTTGAATGTATATTATTATATTTTTCACCATTATCGCGACTTGTCGCCCGTTTAAGGTACCCAACAAGAATTATACAAATATTCTCAACCAATTTATAGCGTAAAGCGTTAATCTATGCGCTAATTTGGTCAATTATGAAGAAATTACAATCGTCAACATTGTCAATTACTCCTATGCCCGAATGAAGTCGCGGGCACAACTACTGTTTATTTCTTTATTCACCACATTAGCGCGTTTTTTAACGCGTTAAGACGCAGGCGTAGCGGTAGCGTTAGATAATATTTTTTGTGTCTTCAAATCAAAAGTAAAAAGACTTTTAATATGTTACTGTTTTACCTCCAAATACTACATCAAAATTTTCTATCAAGCGAATTTAATAGAAATCGGTCGTATAATTTTGAGAGAAAAGCCGAGAATATATACAACTTGTTACGGTAAAGCAACTACATTACGTCCCAATAAAACAGAGCGAGTTAGTGAATATTTTTTAACAAATGCACTAAATAAATCTTCTGTTTCTTTCTACCAAGAGAATTGTAATATACTAGCTTAAAAATTATTAAAAGATAATTCATGCAACTTCACTACGAATGCTGTTAATTAATGTTAATAAATGTATATTTATTAATAATAATAACGATTCAATAAGTAATCATTCTAGCATATAAATAAGAGCAATATATTAAATTTTTATAATATGAGATTCAAAAGAGATTCAAAGTAAGAAGCACCCTTAGTAATACGTATTTTAGATATTAGGATTAAAAGTTATTATAATATTGACAAATATATAACCAACTTTTAAATACAAGTATTTCAATGAGATATATATTTCTGCATCGTTGTTACGACTCGATTCCAGGCGACTCGATTAGCATACATCGATTCTACAGGACTAATTTTACAAGCGATGATAAAATCCGTAATCGTTGATATTCATAGTGACGTGCAATCGATTCGAGACTCAACTCGGTATTTTTAAATTTTGTCATCGCTAACAAATTGTTAAATTTTTCACACCCCTTTCTAATAAAATTACTGACATGTAATCTAATATGTAATTTAATACATTTCTATACTATATTCAATGTTCTACAAACTTCATCAATCGTACATTACCTATACATATTATAATCTGTCAAAATATATGCCATTTACATTTTATGTACCGTTGAAAGAAATTGAGTGCTCATTAATTTTCGAAAGATATTTAATAATATCATCGCTAAAGTTTTCCGGTAGATACTATTGAAAAATATTAATTTATCGATATTATTACTACTTGAGGTCAATAATCGATACTTTAATTATCCGATTAGTTATTAATTATTACAAATCCGTAGTTAAACTGAAAAATCATGACAACTGGGAAAAAAAGTCCAAATTAATTCCAAAATGGTATTTCAATACCATCCTGGATTTATTTGCTTCAAATAACATTATTTTGACAGACAAATTTTATCACATCTTGGCAGGAGTACTATCACACCACGTTTTTAAAATAAATCTTATTCGCTACGTAGCTAGGCTTGTTATCGTATGGCAAAATATGACTATATGACAATTTATTTTTGTGCTTGTAACGTTATTTTAAGGCAGAATCACTCTAAGAATACACGAGAGATTCACTACTTTATGAAGTATGTTTTCGCGCGTGTACTAAGCCTCAAAAACTTGACAGTTTTTTTATAGTCACAAATATCGACTCTGACCCGACCATCGAGTAATAAGGTTTACACAGACTTGGTTTATCAGTTTATTGCAACAAAAGAATTACAGCTATATCAGGCACTCTTTCTTACCCTCGTAAGGCGACAGATAGGTTATATAGGTAGAAAACGGTCATAAAGGTAGTAGGTACCTATTGATGAAAGATTAGCTACCAAGTCTAAGCACATTTCATCAACTTCGAATTTGATTCAACTCAAAGAAAAGCGATGAATTTTTGCTGATTGTTAAATTACATAATGGTCATATTTTAATACTTTCCTTTGACTAAAATAAAATCGGAGTAGATATGATTTGTGAGTAGACTTTAATTCGTTAGTCGAGTCGATATTTAAATCTAAACTGTCAAATATGAGGCTAAACTCATGTTGCTCACTGTACCGTTGCATTCGCCGAACCTAAATTTGTTTTTATATCTTACAAATATACGTACAATACAAATGTTTATAAAAGATATTATGTACATGCAAAATATTATATTTAGTATTGACTGAGATTCGAAAGCAAAAAAAACTGTTACAAGCCACCTTGGCTATATTGTTAGGTACGATTTTTACGCATATTTAAAGCGGGCATTTTTAATTAAACTTTTTTCTAAAGGCACGGGTATCCTATCTATATGCAGTAAATATCTTATCGCAGGGAAAAATGTAATCATAATAACAGATTACGATTACATCTGAAATGACCCCAATAACCCTCTTTTCTCAAAACATTTAGTTACGTTAGAACAAATTTAGTTACCATATAAGTTTACTTTCGCTGGCTTTCTATGGAATTGTGATAGCAAACGAGCATGTTCTAATTCGGTCACAGATATGTTGCTACCAATGAGGACTGAAATGTTCATCTCCCAAAAAATGAAACCGAATCCACACTTTTCTATCCGGAACACAATTGCTGTTAAAGCAATAATTATGGCGGCAAACGCACTGTTAGGGGAGCTACGTAACTACGCTTTTACCACTATTAATTTCTTGATTGTGTTTTATTAAATTGTATGATTTAAAAGGTAAAAAGCGGGATTATCGAGGCCTCAGAGTAATCATAATCAGTAATCATAATTACATTTTGTCCATCGCTGGCACAATTTAAGACCGACTAAGTCGGATAGTGCAAATGGAATTATTATTATTTCTAAGTGTTGTTTATTATTTTTACAATTATAATTAGTGTATTTAGTTAACGCGCTCCTATTTGTAACAACAATCTTTTACTCATCTATTCAGTAATAAAAAACTATAATATATACGTATTATTAATAATTTGATTTATATTTACATAAAATATTATTAATTATATATTGAATTAATAGACACACTGTGTATCATTCGATTTTAAAAAATGTCGTATTTAAAACACATACTGAGATTCTTTGCAAAGCGTACTATATTAAAATTATTATTATAATTAGTAATAACTAATAATTTATAACAGAATTAATCTCACTTTGTCATTAAATCGGTTACTTTTATTTATTCCTATTAACTATCATTACGTTTCTTGACTCGTTTTGTATTGTTCAACTTTATATTAAATATTAATTAAAACTGAATAATTAACAATAAAAAAGTTTCGAACAACATTAAATAACTATGATACTTAATTAATATTAATATGTAATTCATTTTAGGTTATTGTACTTAATAAGTAATTTACTTTTTACTGTTTATGTGTATATTAATGAGTTAAATTTATTGTTTTTTTTTTCATTTACAGAATATTAATTATTAATGGTATTTATAAACAGACCAGATAAAAGGGCGATGATTTATCCATCAGGTCAAGTCATACTCATAAAATAATTTTAGATCCTTTGATTTATGATTATTCAGAGACTTCTGAACTCTTGAAATTATTTTAAAATTACTGATTAACTACTGTTAATAATTATAATTAAACTTTTTACGAACAATTCGCAACTGTTTTAAAAAGCAATTGTTTTACAGTTTTCTCTAAAATATTCTTTAATAATAAATTGTATTTGAAACCTAAACATAAAAAATGAGATTCAGACAGAGTACAATGACATCAGAGTTCTTCGCCTATTAGGTCAATTTCACACATGCAGATAATCAGCTAGACTTCACTCGATACTTAACAAACAGCATTTGCAACTGTTTTCAAGCATACGCGATCACATTTTTTTAATTATATGTAATAAAGTACAATGATCTCAGAGTATCGCAATGTATACGCGGTCTGACCGCGTGCGTTTTCTTTTAGATCATTTACACACGTGCAAATTACCCGACATATTTCACTATTGTTAATTATTATAGCTCAATACTTAACACAGATTTTTTTTATTATTTTACAATTAAAACTCGAGATTCAGATAGAGTCGAGATGACGTCAGACTATCGCAACTTAACCGCGGTTTCACCGCGCATGACGTCTATTAGATCATTTGCACACGTGCAAATTACACAGCATCTTTTGATTTCTTAACACAAACTCGAGGTTCAAATACAATGACGTCAGAGTATTGCAATGATTTCACGGTTTCACCACGCGTGTCGTCTATTAGGTCATTTGCACACGTGAAAATTAACCGACATATTACACTATTGTTAATTACACTTAACACACAGCATTTTTTATTTTTTTAACACATAAAACTCGAGATTCAGATAGAGTACAATGACGTCACAGTATCGCAATGGTTTCACCGTGTGTGACGTCTATTAAGTGATTTGCACACGTGCAAATACTCGACATATTTCACCATTGTTAATTACACTTAACCCACATCATTTTTGATTTTTAACACATAAAACTCGAGATTCAAATACAGTACAATGACGTCAGAGTATCGCAATGGTTTCACGGTTTCACCGCGCGTGACGTCTATTAGGTCATTTGCACACGTGCAGATAACCCGCTAGATCGTAATACTTGTGTCACGTGTTCACTTTGGACCTTTTGGGCGGCGTCTTCGGCCGAAGACGGTCCTTCCTTACCTGGGTTAGACGGACGCGTTCACATCTGAAAAGATATAAAAGAATTGGTTGTCTGTAATGTCAGTTTAGATTCAGTTTAGGTCGATAGTTCTATGTAATAACGTCTTATAGAAACATTCATGAAAACTTCTACTCCTGCCACATTTGTATTGATAATTTTGACATTTTTTCGATGCATGGTCATTGATTTACAAAATGTTATCACGTCAAAAGTTTGGTTGTTTGTAATACACCACTCATACCTCGCCACTCATAACAAAACACCCCACTCACGACAAAACTCCCCACTCACACCTCACCACTCACGACAAAATTCACCACTCACCTCTCGTCACCCACGACAAAACACCCCATTCACACCTCACCTGTCGCCACTCACGACAAAACACCCCGCTCACACCTCGCCTCCCATTCACGACAAAACAACACTAACTTGTAGAGCGTCCCTCGCCGCTGCATCGCACGATGCAGCAGCCGCATGGTCACACACCTCACCATTCCACACAGTTTTACGACAAAATACTAACTTAGTGTATTGGAAGTACGTTCCACTTGTCCTACAATCCCATCACTCCTCGCCACTCACGACAAAACACCCCACTCACGACAAAACACCCCACTCACACCTCGCCACTCACGACAAAACAACACTAACTTGTCGAGCGTGGTCCGGCGCCGCATCGCGCGATGCAGCGAGCGCATGGTGGGCGCGTCGACGCGGTGCGACGTGAGGCGCGCGTACGCGAGGCACGCGGCGCCGCGCACCGGCGTGTACGAGAACCCCGGCTCGTCGCGCGGCACGATGCGCGGCCGCGCGCGCACTGCGCAGATGCCTAAGGGTTTGAGGTTATGGAGTTGGGTTCTTGACGATTTTTAGATTATTAAAAACAGTAAAATTACGTCTTTTTACTATGCTAAATGTTAAATAAAAAACTTTTTCAAATTTCCCGCCAAAACGCTACTATTTGTCAAGTGACTTATAATGACGTCACGAACCGATACTTGTCATGCACGATCTGTCAAAGTGACTTAGGTTGACGTCACGAACAGATACTTGTCATTCGCATGCTGTCAATAGACTTCACATTACTCGTCTGACAGTGACACTGACAGTATATCGGTTCGTGACGTAACGCGGTGCGACGTGAGGCGCGCGTACGCGAGGCACGCGGCGCCGCGCACCGGCGTGTACGAGAACCCCGGCGCGTCGCGCGGCACTATGCGCGGCCGCGCGCGCACCGCGCAGATGCCTGTGGTTTAGAGTTTTTGAGGTTATGTAGTTGAATTGTTGACAATTTTAGATGTCGATGCCTTTGTTTAACACGGCTAAAGAAGAAAAACAATTTCGATTTACTGTAAGTGTTAAAAAAATCGTTTTCAAATGTCCCGCCAAAACGCTTCTATTTGGCACGTGACTTATAGTGACATCACGAACCGATATTTGTCGTTTGCGATCTGACAATAGACTTAAAATTACTCGTCTGACAAAGTCTATCACTGACGTCATGCGCTTTGATAGTTAAGATGGTTAAAATAAAGGCATATCATCACAAAATAGGTTAACACTTGGGGGCACAGTCATGCTCCCAGACCAAGACGAGCTAAACGAAGCAAAAGAGCACTACCTACATTGTCTCGAAGTGCTTCGTCGTTTTTTTATTTTTAACGAAATTTCAACTAGTATTTAAATCTCAATATTATGAGTAGCAAATTAACTTACCAGTGATATAAATATCTTCTAGATGAAAGTAATTGGTGTTAAGCGCGGCAGTATACAACAATTTGGCCGTATCCGCCGACAGCGCGTACCCCGTGCCGGACAAGTACCGCGGGTACACTCGCCCGCCGTACATGTAGCGCGGGCTGTACCTGTGGGCAGGGGTGGTCGAGGGGACAATTTGATTGATTCCAGCATTGTGTTTATGTGTACTAGTAAAAGTTCCAGTATTGTTTTTGGGGTGTACTGAAACTTTTAAGCAAAGTTCCAGCATTCTATAGGTGTGTTGTATAACATTACTTTCTAGTAAAGCGCATCCAATATTAATATTTGTCAGTTATCACGACCGTAACTTTCCAGATTCCAGAGTACAATATTAACAGATGGACTCTCCATACTGTTTGTATCTTTATTCCAACACATCATTCGGGTGTACCGTGTATGTGTACAGTGTAGGTGTACAGTGGACAGTCCACTCACCACTTATTACTGGCGTCCTGCACGGGCCGCGCGCCGCAGATCAGGTCGCCGATGAGCAGGCACAAGTATTATCTCTGGGTGTACCGTGTAGGTGTACAGTGTAGGTGTACACTAGACAGTCCACTCACCACTTATTACTGGCGTCCTGCACGGGCCGCGCGCCGCAGATCAGGTCGCCGATGAGCAGGCACAAGTATTATCTTTCAGGTGTACCGTGTAGGTGTACAGTCAACTCACCACTTATTACTGGCGTCCTGCACGGGCCGCGCGCCGCAGATCAGGTCGCCGATGAGCAGGCACACGTATTATCTTTCGGGTGTACCGTGTAGGTGTACCGTGTAGGTGTACAGTGTAGGTGTACAGTCCACTCACCACTTATTACTGGCGTCCTGCACGGGCCGCGCGCCGCAGATCAGGTTGCCGATGAGCAGGCACACGTATTATCTTTCGGGTGTACCGTGTAGGTGTACCGTGTAGGTGTACAGTCCACTCACCACTTATTACTGGCGTCCTGCACGGGCCGCGCGCCGCAGATCAGGTCGCCGATGAGCAGGCATACGTATTATCTTTCGGGTGTACCGTGTAGGTGTACCGTGTAGGTGTACAGTGTAGGTGTACAGTCCACTCACCACTTATTACTAGCGTCCTGCACGGGCCGCGCGCCGCATATCAGGTCGCCGATGAGCAGGCACAAGTATTATCTTTCGGGTGTACCGTGTAGGTGTACAGTGTAGGTGTACAGTTCACTCACCACTTATTACTGGCGTCCTGCACGGGCCGCGCGCCGCAGATCAGGTCGCCGATGAGCAGGCACACGTATTATCTTTCGGGTGTACCGTGTAGGTGTACAGTGTAGGTGTACAGTTCACTCACCACTTATTACTGGCGTCCTGCACGGGCCGCGCGCCGCAGATCAGGTCGCCGATGAGCAGGCACAAGTATTATCTCTGGGTGTACCGTGTAGGTGTACAGTCTACTCACCACTTATTACTGGCGTCCTGCACGGGCCGCGCGCCGCAGATCAGGTCGCCGATGAGCAGGCGCTCCGGGCGCGGCGGGCCCGCGTCGTGCACGCGCGACCGGTTGCGCAGGTTCGACACCAGGTTGGGCACGTTTATGTACATGTCGTCGTCTGTCTTCAGGATGTAGCGCACTGGAAGTTAAATAAAAAATATCATCTAAAAAATCTAAAGAAATAAATATTGTAAATAAATATTTTTTTTTGTAAATAATAAAAGAAGTTAAAACTTCGTACTCCTTAGTACGAGTTAATACGTGAAGGGGAAACTTTGTACCCCTTAGTTCGAATTAATACGGGAAGCAATTACTTTGTACGCCTTAGAACGAATTAATACTTCAAGCAAAAATTTTGTCTGCGTTTGTACGATACGGGGAGTAAAAACTTTGTACCCCTTAGTATGAATTAATACGTGAAGCAGAAACTTTGTACCGTTTAGTACGAATTAATATGGGAAGTAAAAGCTTTGTGTCCATTGGTACGAATTAATACTGAAGGAAAAACTATAAATACTCTTTAGTACTTACAATTATATGAAGCAAAAACCAGTAAATACGGGAGACAAAAACTTTATGCCCCTTAATTAATTAATTGAGTGGGTTAATACCGGAAGCAAAACCTTTGTTCTCTTAGCACGAAACCAAGTGGAACTAAAACCAAGTGGTAATGCCTGCTTAATAATACTTACTAAAAATATTATAACTACTCATTTATTATTACTAATCTAGTCTATTCTGATTATTACTAATCTAGAGAGCTAAATTACAGACTTCTTTTTATTATGAAAACCAACTCACCACTTTCATTGCAGTTATTCGTGACCCATTTCAACATCATTATAGATTTCAACGTCAGATTATTGTATGAATCTATAAACCCTTCTTGTATGACGTCACCGTATTTCTCGGCTTCCTCGTCTATTTTATCTTGAACCTCAGTATCATTGGCCACTGCTGGTTGGCCGAGAAGAAAAACTAACTTAAAATCTGGTTTTAACACTTTTTCCTCTACTTCTTCTTTAGGCATCTTCACATGTTTTAATACAGCTAATACTTTACTCAAATCCGGTCCTTCTTCATAACCTTTAGGCGGTATCTTCATTATATTCGAACTATAATCATAATCTAAGTTAGTATCCTCATCCATATCACCGATTTCTTTATTCATATCGAATTCTGGCAGCATTTTATCATCTTCATCATCGAATCTCTTCTCTGGTACATCAGTTTTATCATCAACTATGTTTTCTTGTAGCGCTTTAGCTAATTCTGGTAATAACTGACCGTAACCGGATAAATCTCTTTTACCTCTCTCTAAACTAATATTAGTGTTGGGTCTGGAATCTTCTTCTACATACAGATCATACGTATAGTTATAAGATTTGTATCTTTCAGTGACTTCTTTGAATAGTTTACTTAGAAGTACGTAGCTAGAATAGTTGCCCCAAGTTTGGCGTATTGCTAGACGTTGTTCAAAGTTAACTGTGGACGAACAGACGACGATAAGGAGGAATAGGTTGTTCTTTTTATGTCTGTCTGATTTAGGACATACGTCTTTGGGTTCGTGTATGGTTGTGACGTTTTCGGGTTGAACGTATATCTTTGTGTCCCGGTTTGTGTGTATCGACCAACCCGCGACTGCCGCTGTAAGTAAATGAGGGAAAATATTTATTTATTATTTATATTTAAACTGTAATGACCACCAAAGCAAACGAGGTACATAATACTTAGGTATTGCATTCTCTGCCATTCTCAATTCGAAATATTAACTTTAACAAAGAAAAAACCTCTACATCAAAAATGATATGAGAACATTATCAACACAGTAGAAATCAGTTAAATATGTGTTATAAAGGATTATTAAAAATCTACTCGTCAGGTGTCGGCCAAATGGGACTGCACAACAAGCATCAGCTTTCGAATATAAAAAGAATTATCAAAATCAATTCACCCAATTACTAGTTCTGAGTAACACACGTAAAAATACAGTCGAATTGATAGCCTCCTCCTTTTTTGTGGTCGGTTAAAACTGACATAGCTAAGCTAAGCTACAACCCACTAATGGCCCACTACTGAGCACGGGTCTCTCCTCATTACTGAGGAGGCCTAGAGCATACTCCACCACGCTGCTCCAATGCGGGTTGGTGGAGGGGTTAGTGGCCAACCCAGTGTCGAAAGTTTTCAAGCCGCCCGAAGGCCTCCGACATGGCTTAACGACTGCTATCAATCGATAACAACCGGGACCGACGGCTTTACGTGCCCTCCGAAGCACGAAAGCGCTCAAGAAATTGTTGCCACTAGCGGTCACCAATCCGACTACCGACCGCGCCCGCTGTTGCTTAACTTTGTCGATCGCTTAGGATCAACGCAAGCCGCCGGGCTATGAGCGCTTCAAACTGACATACACACGGGGAATGGACCCCGTGGCGTAATATAAATAAAGGCTATCACTATTTAGCATAATACGCACGTAATTAAACGCGCGCGCGATTTTATATTCCAACCATGCGGTTGATATAGAGCGTGGTACGTTACCACTCTCACCATCGTCTCACCACCCGTATAAAGGACTGCGCACATTACAACGACTCCACACCGACGCGGTTACGGAGCCACTCAAATGTAAGCATTCAATAAAGATCCTTATATCTTGGACGTTACGGTTGAATTTCGAGTGTACACTTGAAAAACGTGGACTACTCCCCACCCTCTGCTCACCGACGCCGTTCACACTCGAAATTCAACCGTAACGTCCAAGATATAAGGATCTTTATTGAATGCTTACATTTGAGTGGCTCCGTAACCGCGTTGGCGTGGAGTCGTTGTAATGTGCGCAATCCTTAAGCGTGGTATAAGCCGCCTTGGAGATACATAATATATCATTACTATACTTGAACCGAGCATATGGAATCGCCAGTCCCCGCTAAAACAAATCTATTACCTGTGCTCACAGTTCAATAGCTTGCAAGCAAAATTTACTTAAGGCATTTTAAATTGTTTCCGTCAATCTACAATGAACCTTAATCACAGGTGCGGAAAGCCGGTATTTGCGTGGATTGCTATTAAATCTAACTGAATATCGAACGCGACCGTAGCATCCACTAGCTATTGTTCATGTAGTAGTATTTTTGACTGCCATTCAACAAACATGTAACCCCTATTTAATTTTAGCCCGAGTTGGAATACGACAAAATCCGTTCTTAGCGATCGTCTTCGAACCTCTGTGAAATGTCATGTTTATAGGTCAAACGATTTTTGATATTTCGTGAGGAGTGTGTGACCTTTGGTTTTTATGTCACTAATAGGTCCGGATACTAGACATACTTAGGTCAATAGTCTCTAAACGTATCTAGATCTAGATAACTTACATACCTATCTATACTAATATTATAAAGCTGAAGAGTTTGTTTGTTTGGTTGAACGCGCTAATCTCAGGAACTACTGGTTCGAATTGAATTTTTTTTTTGTGTTGAATAGACCTTTTATCGAGGAAGGCTTTAGGCTATCACAGGCATCACGCTGCAACAATTAGGAGCGAAGAAATAATGGAAAATGTGGAAAAAACGGGGAAAATTATTCATTCTCGAGGGCTTTCGTTGCATGCGTTGCGAAAACGATTCAAGATACCAAAAATATATGTATGAAAGAATTATTCCTCTTGAAATGATCTAAAAAAATGTCCACGACAGTATATGTCTATCTTTTAAGATTAACACACTAGAACCGTTTTTATGGTAATCAAATTTGGTCGAACCCACTGCCATACCAAACTTGCCGCGTTTCCAAGTTTAATCTGAATTAATCTTGCTGTGATCCTTTGCTACTTTGCTATTATTTTGTCGTAAGCTTTATTTCTAAGTTTAATTTAATTTAACCTGAATTAATTTTGGTGATAGTTTATTATCTTCCCGAAATTCCTACGGGAGCGGGACCTACGCGGTTGATACTTACGGGTCCCGAAGCGAAGCGAGGGTGGTTCGCTAGTATATAATAAAAGGTTACATTAGAATGTCGGCTTACTTTCACTACTCAGTACTCAGCATTGTTCAGACTGCGTGACCGATTTTTATATTTATATGCCAGCGTAGTCTTCAGTAGGATAAAGTAAAACAATATAATTTTATTACAATATACTTTTTTAATTAGCAACGGGTAATATGGTTTGCCTGGGCTGCCTATTGAAAAATTCCTGCTTGTAATTAACTTAATTAAGGGAATAAAAATGACTTGGGGAAAAATGCATAAATGTAAAGCGGGAAACTTTATTATTTTTTGTTTAAAAATAGCAAATAGGACCAGGATAAGCCGAAAATGGTGAGGCGAGGTCAGGAGAGGAGAGGCGATGTGACGTAAGATGAAATGAGGAGTAGCGTGGCGAAGGAAAGTGAAGAGAGGCGCCACGAGGAGATTCAAGGTGAGATGCGATGAGGTGCGGTGAGGCAAATCGATGCGAGGTGAGACTAGACAAAGGGCCTTTTAAATGTTTCTGGTCAATGTCCAACTAAATGACAATGTCATCTTCGAGATAAAGTCATACAAGGATCTTTTAGCGTGTGGGTGAAAGAGACAGCGCCTTATAGGTAAGACAAATTGTAAGGTGCTGTGTCTTTCGCCAAAAGATGCTTGTAGGGTAAGGGCGCATTCAAGTAGAACGCTAGTTACCGGCGCCGATCTGCCAGCGCTTATCGGTACTGGTCCGTTGAGCCATTGACATAACCTCGGTCGTGTGACAGGTCGGAACTTGTTGGCGCTTATCGGCGCTGGTTCGGCAAAAAGTATAGAGACTACCTGCGCGGATAAGCGCCGATAAGCGCTGGCAGATCGGCGCCGGTAACCAGCGTTCTACTTGAATGCGCCCTAAGACTATAGATAGATGTTTAACAAAAACAATACATCGTTAATTTGCTGTTGTCAATGTTATTACTTCAAACTTGCTAATTATATTTTATTTCCCTTTATGTAACTATAAATAAAACTTACAAGATAACTTTGAAAACATCGCGCTAATTAAAATAAGGATAATTAAATGGTCTAATTAGAACCCTTTTGTTGTGTCATACAAAATTTAATAATGCTGTAAGTATCGCATGATCAGTTGACGAGCACAAAAAATTATAGCAAACGATTATGTAATACTAATTATTATAACAGTCATTCGTGCTGTAACTAACTAACAGAGCTACAATTCCATTCAGATTTTCATTCTCAAGAGATTAAGAGAGAAAGATATTTAATGAAATATATAGAGAGGAGAGTGAGGGAGAGAGAGGGAGATAAAGACCTATTCTCCGTTCGTATTCGATCTGAAATCTGTTAGAATTGCATGGCACGCAAATGCTAACTGTACTCCTAAGCGATTAAGAGGATGCCCGAGTCTCGTTCAGCCCATACAAACGTAGTAGTCTGTTTCCTCGCTGGATTTTAACACTAGAGCAAAGATTTTTTGGAAAACAATACATCACTACGAGTACCATGTCGGTATGTTTTGCTTTTTTTGATAAATTAATTAATATAGAAGTTATAAAGCTTCAAAAACGTCGAAATTGACCATTTCTCATTGTTCATTTTCGGACGTCGATCTAACCAAATAAAACGCAAATTCAGAAAAAAATCAAAACATACCGACATGGCCAATATCTTCATCTATAGAACGCTGAAAAAATTTTCAAAATCCGTTCAGTTTTCATGGAGGAAACAGACAAGAGCGTAATGCCGATTTCATCAATTTTCTGTAGGTTTTTTCAGTCCGAGCTGCAGTTGTCCCGCTTACGGTTGTGAGAGGTGAGACGGAGGGGTCAACTAATACGTATACAAATAGTGATTCGTCGTCGTAGTCGATAAATTATATATCGATATAGTGTTGTTCTTCATTATCGATGTGTTTTTTATATCAAATAAGTTAATGTTTGACCAGAATCACACCGGATGGGAAGTGAAGATGTGGTCCAAGATGGTCCACATTAACTTAAGAAAAGCATATATTATTCACTCTGATCTTGAACTTCCACGTCATAGTCAGGGAAAGGGGGTCTGTAACCACTTCCACTAATATTCTTCTTGCCTTAGGTACGTTTAGCATGCGGCGTTTCTTAGGTATGTTTAACAAGCGGCGTTAACTCTGTAGTAAGAATTCGGCTTCACACTCGAGGGGGTGTGGGCTCAAATCCAACTAGCACGTAAGTAACGATTTTTCAAAAAAATAATAAATATTTCACTTGCTAAGACTCGTTGAATAGGTCTTTTAAAAACATTATGAGGTTGAGAACACCATTTCTCGATTTAGGGATCCGTTTCTGAAATATTTGATTTTAAAGTTAACTTTTTTGTTAGGGGTAAGTGTCCCCCCCCCCCTCTATCTGCTCAACGGCTTTATGGAATGCTATGCTATGTGGATTCGTGAAAAAAATTACAGCAATAGTATATATAACGAAGTTTAAAGGAAAACTATCAGAGCTGAGTAGTAAATAAAAACTAATAAGTTATAGGCGACCAACTTAATGTAAATAAATATAGGCATATGAAAAATTATTTCAGTATTAGATAGCCCACTTATCGAAGAAGGCTATACGCTACTTTTTATCCGAATTATGCGAAGTAGTTCCCACGAGACGCGGATGAAACCGCTGGCAGTAGCTAGTATCAAAGAAACAAATATCTATGTTACGGCTAGTACCCGAAGTGCGGCTACACCTAGTTCTAGCCGGCTACAACTAGGTGCAGCCGGCCACGTGCGGTAAGAACTAGGTGTATCCTATTTGTCGTCGGCTAGAACTAGATATAGCCGTACACCGGTGGTTATCTTTTTATCGAATGTTCAAATGCGCTAATTTTAATTAAAGTAATTAGGTTAGCGAGGAGCGAAGCGACGAGCGTGTTAGGTTAACAGGAACCATCGCACGAGCCGAGCGAGCGAAGCGAGCGTGCCGCGGCAGCGGCCGGCGAGTGCCAGAACCGACTTTAGGGCGTTTATAACCTGAACATTTCATGAAATGAACATTGTATAAAATAATATTCGATCAAATGAACATTATGTCAATCAATATTACACAAAATGAATATTCGATCAAATGAAAATTATGTCAAACGATATTATACAAACTGATTAAATATGATACACCTAGTTCTAACAACACGTGGCCGGCTACACCTAGCTGTAGCCGGCTAGAACTAGGTGTAGCCGCACTTCGGGTATTAGCCGTAACATCTATATTATATAAATTACGTGTCACGTTGTTTGTCCGCGATGGACTCCTAAACTACTTAACCAATTTCAATTAAATTTTGCACACTTGCGTAGATTTATCCAGCTTGAAAGATAGGATAGTTTATAAATCTCAACCATCTGACCCAGCGCACTTCGTATCCTAGCAGTCATTGAATGTTATCCTATACATAGGTACGAACTTCGCATGGTCATTTAGTAATAATATATAAGTAATAATAAATAAAATAATAATAATAAACGCCACACACTCATACCCCCCAGTAGAATTTAACCTGTGTCGTGGGTGGCATGGCATGGACGACACATATAACACACCACAATAAATACATATACATACAATACAATATAATATATGGCACCCGAGAACAAATATTTGTCTTGTCCGTCACACAAATACGAGTATCTGCCCCCGCCGGGTTTTGAACCCGGGACCCCTTCACTTACTCCCAGGTAGGATCGTTACCCACTTGGCTACGGGGCCGTAAGTAAATAAATAATACACATATTTTTGTGCATTATCTTCAAAATATATAGTTAAAAATAAACAAATATATAAGAAACAAATAATCACAACAATTTGTGTATTATTTACTTATAAATTTGTTTATTTAATACACAACAATACAAATATTATGAGTGGACGAAAGTTGCTGTTACCAATACGACGCCACGCCGGCCAGCTTAGTTATTTTTACGACTTTTAAAGTCTTTATTTATTATTAGATACAAATATAATAAGGTTGGTACTTACAATATTTCTTTAATGTAGTTGGTACTTGGTACACGAATTCACTATCAAGTTTGGTTCCCGAGTCGGGCGGGCGATCTACTGCTACCTGCTACACGCACACACGCGTAGCTCGCTTACCCACACATAGTAGCTCTCTCGCGCGGGGGTACAGCCGATATCGAGACGGCAATAGAATTGACTGATAATGGATTTCGAAATTTTTCGCCACTGGGGCATCCTCTTAAGGTACATTTAAGAATGACGACTTGATTTCCAACTGCCCTTAGTAAAATTTACTTAGAAGCTAAACTGAACTATGATTACAGGTAATAAGGTTGATTTTGGCGGAAAGTGGCAATTTTGTAAACTCAAGTATAGTTGATAGATAGACACATAAATAAATAAATAACGCTACACACTCATAGCCCCCCACTAGGATTCCCTGTGTCGTGGGTGCCATGGACAACTCAACAAGGACACACACAGACCAAGAAGGGCAATTCAAATTCATCATTAAAATTTCAACCTTGCTAGGAATCGAACTCAGGACTCTTGGAACAGCGATCCCGCGTTACCATTGCGCCATCCGGGTCGTCATAGATAGACAAATAGAAAGGTCTCTGAACTTCGTTTTCCGAGATGTTTGCGTAGGTACAGTAAGTGACCAATCAAAACACGGCGGCCATGGCAGTGTTTTGGGATGCGCTACTTCGTATTGGCCATGGACGTATTTACGTTCATGGTATTGGCTAACTATCCTATCGCCCGCACTCCCTGCCTCATACCACCATTTTGGCCTTAAAATCGACATCTGCGCAGCCACTCGTAGCTATATTCAGATCGGCCGAGTTATAATGACCTTACTGTACCAACCACTCACCTTTAGGCACCTGATCGTTGGCCTTATTATAAACAGGTATGTACATGAGCACGCAGAAGAGTATCATGGCGGTGCAGAACAGAAAGAACTTGGCGAGCACCGTCACCGTGGACCGTCGCTCCTTCTCTTCTGTTCTGACTTCCGGCTCCGACGCGTACGGCGCGTACCGACGGTATTTGTCGTATCTGAGGAGATTATTTGAAGAAATATAACTAAGTGTATGCAAAAATAACTGACGTCAAAATCTGTAGAGATAGTCGTACCCGTCAGATGTCACTCAAATTTATATCGGTCTATAGAGAGAGAGAGAGAGAGAGAGAGAGAGATAACTCAAAAAGTACTAGTCATATGTCGGTCAAATTTAAATCGGACCACAGGATAAGCACCTGTTTTCGTAAGATTATAATAAAAATCGGTAAGTAAGAACAGTAAAACGTTATACGTACGTGCTATACGTACCGTAAACGGTACCTTACGAAAATAAAAAATGTAATTGAATTGAAAAACCTCATTTTTTGAAGTCGTTTAAAGTACTTTAGTACTGAATGATTCGTGAGTGTTTGAAATCATTTTACGTATATAACGCGGCTTACCTCACGTACTGTTTTGTCGGATTCGCCCGACTAGTTTCGAACCGATTCCGAGGTTCGTCATCAAGAGCCACCGGCGACGAGAGACAAGCGAGCGACAAAACAGTACGTGAGGTAAGCTCCGTTATATACGTAAAATCGTTTAATGTACGTTTGCAAAACCGATCTGTTATCGACAGTAAGAGACAGATGTAGATGTAGTAAAGCAATAACCTGTAAGAGAGGGTAGGGCTGTCATCGCTGCTGCACCCCGAATACAGTCTCTCTTCGTCGTCCCACTGGTGTCCATCGCGGGCCATGTATTGAGATTCTGTCGACAACAACGAACAACGTTCAATTAATAAAAAATATACATTATTAATCTCAGTGCATAAAACCAAGGTAAAATATATTGTAAGACATAAGGTGTTGGGAGCTGGTGAGGCGTGATGTGAAGTGGTGAGATTCGGAGAGGAGTGTGCAGAGGAGAGGAAAGTAGATTAGAGGAGAGATATGAAAAAACGTTCCGAATGTTTATGGTCGGTCCCAACAAAATGTTACCTATAGTAAACCCAACTTAAGACTGAAACGAAAGAGGCGCTGTCGGACGCATTTGACATTCATTTGACCAATCATTGAACACTAGTAACTGATAGATGAATGACCACAACGTACTTATGAATGACTTTTCGTTAGTTCCAATTTTTGCCATTTCAGAGTTAAGTTGGGCGGACTGTACTGGTCAGCGACCGTCTTCGGAAGTAGATAGATAATCAAAAAAGCGGGGGAAGATAGCTTAAGCTGTCTTACTTTGACTACGTTAACATAGTCATTATTATCTGTATGTCTGTCCGCACATCACACAAAAACTACTGAATGAAATTTGATGCGGTTTTCGCATTTGTATGGTCATCGCACTTTAAAACTGGTACATATTTCATCCTAACACGCCTTAGAACTTAGAAGCCGAGATATAAATACTACATGTTGTAAGACGCCGGCCGGATCTGCTAGTAACAAGTACAAGTAAAATAATCTGCAATAATCCGCAAATTGTTCGTTCAACACAAACGGTTTATCAACTTCCGCGGAATACATTGTTATTAATAGACGACCTTCGCGTGTTACACCATTTTGTTATTTTTTAACACTTGCCTTTTCCTGTGTAAACTTCATCTATACATATAATAAATCTATAAATCAAATCAAATCATTTTTCAAATCAAATCATTTTTATTGCCAGAATGTAGTTTTACATAGATGTTATAAATAAAGAAGACCAATACATTCAACCACGTATGGTATGCAATAGTGTCAATAATACAAAATATTAAATTACTTTTAAAATTATTAAAATTAACAATGTTGAACAATACAAATTTCCTATTAAATTATTTAATAAATCATTCTAATTAGTTATATCAATGTCAAAAAAAAATCAAAATTCAATAAGTAATCGATGTCCGTGCATGGAAGATATATTATGTATGATAATATATGATGATCGAGCGGATAGCGCAATGGTTAACACGCCGGAGCGCTGTTCCGGGGTCCTGGGTTCGATTCCCAGCGAGGCGGAAATTTGAATGATAAGTTTAAATTTCCGTTCTCGGTCTGGGTGTGTCCTTGTCTTGTGTGTTGTCCAAGGCACCCACGACACAGGGAATTGTAATGTGGGGCTGAGTGTGTAGCGTTATTTATTATTTATTTATTTATATAAATTATTAAAGGAGGGTATTTAAAAGCAATAAGTCCCAAAACAATGATTTTATTATTTTTGTAAGTGACTCAATTTTTAAGGGGGTGGGTAGTTTCCAAAAAAATTTTTTAGCGCTCACGCGTCACTTGTTCAACCTATACACAAAGTTTCTTGTGCATGTATATTATCCCCTATCTATCCCCTTACAGCGAAAACCGCATCAAATTTCACTCAGTACATTTTGTAGCTTCGTTACTGACGCCGAGACAAATACCTAACATAAAAAAATTAAAACCAGACCCCTCATACATTTTTTGCTCAAATATTAATCAATAAATCAGTGGATTATGTACGGACAATCCAGTTTCATTTTAATTATATAAGATTAAGATAAGATTGATATCCAAGAAAAAAAAACAATTACAACCAGAACGAACTAATTATGTAACTACAATTATAGTTTCGTGCGCGATTCCGAGACGCAGTTGACTGATTTTTTTTATTTCTGTGTCGAAGAAACAATAAAGAAATCTATGTTGTACATACATAAAATAAAACTGTAAACTGTTCGCTGTGTGCACGCTAATCTCATGGCTGAACGGATTTTTACGGGACTTTCACTGGGAGATAAAGAAGGCTGTGGAGCAACATAAAGAGTGCTATGACATGGGGTCCTTCAAGAAGCGGGTCTATCGCTTCCTTCGAGGCCGGCAACGCGTTGGTGGCGCCCCTGGTGTTGCCAAAGTCCATGGGCGACGGTGATCACTTACCATCAGGTGACCCGTCTGCTCGTTTGCCTGCTTAGGCTATAAAAAAAAATATCCAAGAGTTCCCGCGGAATCGGGATTCAAGGGAGAAAAACTCCTATGTACACGCACGAACAAAGTCGCGAGTAGTAAGTTATAATAGGTACTAATGGCGTTCATTGTACAAGTATAATATAGATAATAGGACCGGTTATTATGTGATATATATGATGGTAAGTATATGATGAAGTGATGTCCTCCAACTAATAATACATAATTAGTAAACCCGCCCTCGCTTCGCGTTGATACATAATGTTTTTAAATTATCACCTTTTATCGAGTTGCTGAGAATATCGAATTTCCACTTTCCGTTAGCAAGAAACTTATTTCGTGTGCTTACAGTTCAATTTAGCATTTTAAAAAAATTACTTAAGACTTTATCACTTTTTACTGAGTCTGCCGATTTTTATGAATCTTTTTTTATTCGAAAGCTGGTGTTTGTGGTGTGGTCCCATATGAATTTGGAAAAAATCTGCCGTAATCTGCTTAAAGTAAGTTATTTTTTTTGTGTTAAAACTTCCAAAGTTATTTATGAACCCAAAATTCACGATAAGAGCGTTCTTGCTTCTTGCGTGAATCATGTGAAAAGCGTAATTGTATAATTAGCGGTAGTATTGTTGTAATTGTAACACATGCGCAGGAGTTTCTTTTTGTGATTCTAATAATTTAACAAACTAACACAATAAAACTAAAGACCCGCTATGCGCTCATTATATTTCGTTACTAATTATAATAATGTAACGGAGTGGTTTTGTGCCTGCATTATTAAAACTTTGAGGAGCAAGACCAGCGATTGGTGATATGAGATTTTTTTTATGGAATTAAGATAGCAAACGAGCATGCAGCACCACCTTCCGCTGCCGCCTAATTCTAATTCGGTCACAGATGCGTTGCTACCCCTGAGGACTGAGATGGTCGCCTCTAAAAAAGTGTAACCGGCTCCACACCTTCCTATCCGGACCACAATTGTTGTTAAAACAATTATTACACGGTAGGAATGGTACTAAGTACCGTGGCGGGCGGTGGTACTTCCCCGGGTGAGCTCTAGGCCCTACCACCTAAAAAAATCATATGAGACGAGGTCAGATTTGCCGTGCTGGTGAGGAGACTTGGAGTGGCGAGGTGTTTTAGAGGAAAGGAGAGGAGAGGGGAGGAGAGAAGAGAGATGTGATAAGGAAGGTTTCAGATTGCAGGTGTTCTACCAATGTTACTGGCCAGCGCGAAGGTCAACTGAGAATAGACAGATGAGTAATAAAACTAATAAAAGAGAAGGTGGCGTGTTCAGTGTTGTCATTGTAGTTTAGTCATTGAATATAATGGTTCGGAAGATGTTACACGAGTATTTTATTTTGTCCTTAAAACTATTTAGTTTATACAGGGTGTCCCGTAAGTAGTGGACCAAAGGGATGTGGGTGATAGGGGGGGTCTCGGTCTATGTCAAACACAAAATTTTATTGGCCTAGGCCTTTTAGTTTTGAAGTTATGAAATTTTTAAGGATTTTTTATAAAACTTGGCACCTTGAATACTAATAGTATTGGAAATATTAGTTTTTTTTACAATTTTAAGTTTGTTTTATTTAATACAGATAGTAAAACATATTTGCTGGTTATTTTAAAAGTTTTCCAGTTCAAATCATTAGTAGGATAAGAATTAATCATATCTTAATTTCTTAATTTTGGCAAAATTTTAATTACACAAAATGCAACATGATCTTTGATACATCGTGGTGTAAAAAAAATGTATGGACACCTGGTGGAACTTTATTTTAAAAACAAGTACAGCTTTTATCAATTCCAAAAAGGTATAAATATGTTGGTTAATATCGACTAAAATTATCATAAATAAAAATACATTTATGAAAAACAAATCCATTTACTTACATCAAATGCTCAAAATGTCTTCCCCTAGCTCTTATGCATAATCTACATCGTCTTATAAAATTTCTTTTTAATTTTCTTAAATCTAGCACATTATTTTTAACTATTTCGACCACGCCGTTTAATTTTTCTCTCAGTTCTCTTTCATTGTTGATAGTATTCTCATAGACCGCCTCCTTAAAATAGCCCCATAAAAAATAATCTATTGGATTGAGATCAGGTGATCGTGGAGGCCATGCAATTGTACCTCCACGTCCAATCCATCGATTTGGATAAGTTTCATAAAAATTAATCACTCCCCGTGAGTACTGGGCGGGTGCACCATCGTGTTGCAACCACATCGTCTCGCGTACATCTTGTGGTACATCTACCAATAAACTATTAAGATTATGTCTTAAAAAATGTAAATAAAACGATCAATGTCCAACTCACAAGCACAAGCAAGGTTTCAAAAACGTCTTTTACTTAGTAAAAGAAATGAAATAAAAACACGTGTGAAGAGCCGAACTATGAGTAAAACTCTGAGAGTCCTGCGAGAGTATTGAAGTAAAAACAGGAGAGGGGGCGAAAGACGTCAATCAATAGCGGCTAAGAGTAAAAAAACTAGCGACCCGACCAGGAATGAAACAGTCACATGGTTCTCAGAAAGTTGCATTGTTCGTAAACATTTCTGGGAATTTGGGTAAAGTCATTAACGTTGTATTTTTTTATAACTATTACTTAATTAGCTGTATTATTGTTATACGTTTTTAAACTCGGTATCGCCTACAGATGTTTTTAAAATAAAGTTCCACCAGGTGTCCATACATTTTTTTTACACCACGATGTATCAAAGATCATGTTGCATTTTGTGTAATTAAAATTTTGCCAAAATTAAGAAATTAAGACATGATTAATTCTTATCCTACTAATGGTTTGAACTGGAAAACTTTTAAAATAACCAGCAAATATGTTTTTCTATCTGTATTAAATAAAACAAACTTAAAATTGTAAAAAAAACTAATATTTCCAATACTATTAGTATTCAAGGTGCCAAGTTTTATAAAAAATCCTTAAAAATTTCATAACTTCAAAACTATGAGGCCTAGGCCAATAAAATTTTGTGTTTGACGTAGACCGGGACCCCCCCTATCACCCACATCCCCTTGGTCCACTACTTACGGGACACCCTGTATATACCTAGATAAAGTTCTCGTGTCACAATGTTAGTTACCTTACTCCTCCGAAACGGCTTTACCGATTTTTACCGAGAATTGGCTACTATCTATTTTTCATACCCCATAGTGATAACGGTTGTTCACCCTTAATATTTTTTTGGCAAAACAACGTTTGCCGGGTCAGCTAGCAATTTATAATGTTAAAGTGATAATGTGTTATGCCGAAACTACTGAATCCAAGAATCTGTTGACATGTAGATTATGTTCCATGGGCAGTGTCGGGTAGCATGATTTTTGTATACCTCCTCCCCCCTGTCGGTATTAAAGAGGGGTTAATAAATTGAAATAAATAAATATTCTACGCGAGTGACGACGCAAATTTTATACATATTTATAAATGTTCACTTTCAACACTCTTTCATATAATCTTTAACTAAACCAAATTTCATACTCCTCTGTAATTTTCGTAAAAATTGATACCTACTAAATATTTTCTGTATCAATATATATGTCGGAGACGGAAATAAAATTAGATTAAAATCAAACTAAATAAATCATTAAACTTTGAATAAAACGTAAATCCGGAACTGTAATTTAAATGGCAACACCATACGAATTGTAAACGTGTATAAACTTAAATACATACATGTCGGAGATAGGATACTTGTTTGATGCTATTTTATCTGTGGTAGACGAGGTGGTCGATGGTGAATTGATACTCTGTGGCGCGCGGGAGCATTGTCATTAATGGAGAAATATGAAAAGAAATTAATGTCGCGTGCGATCGGAATATTGTAAAAAGTCCTTATTAATTTTAATGCCGTGAATCTCTAATAATAATAAATAAAGTGTATCCGCGAGTGCGAGTGGTTCGATCAATAAATCAATATCGTAATATCGCAAAGCAAATCCAATCAATACCAAAGTAAACTCAAACCGAATATTCATAATGAGCCATACATGAGCATTGAATAAAGTAGCTGGTTGTGTGTTGTTGCGTGGCTCTGAACTCTTGTTTTATTTGACATAAACTTAAATACATACATGTCGGAGATAGGATACTTGTTTGATGCTATTTTATCTGTGGTAGACGAGGTGGTCGATGGTGAATTGATACTCTGTGGCGCGCGGGAGCATTGTCATTAATGGAGAAATATGAAAAGAAATTAATGTCGCGTGCGATCGGAATATTGTAAAAAGTCCTTATTAATTTTAATGCCGTGAATCTCTAATAATAATAAATAAAGTGTATCCGCGAGTGCGAGTGGTTCGATCAATAAATCAATATCGTAATATCGCAAAGCAAATCCAATCAATACCAAAGTAAACTCAAACCGAATATTCATAATGAGCCATACATGAGCATTGAATAAAGTAGCTGGTTGTGTGTTGTTGCGTGGCTCTGAACTCTTGTTTTATTTGACATCCTGACAAGTGCCCCCGTCATCAGAAGCGGGATAAAGGACCTCTGTCCACGTTTTCAGAATATTTTAGCTTGTTTCAGGATTTCTAGATTGTGAGGCGTTGATGGAAAGTGAAGAGATGTGATCACCATGCCATAGTAAAACTAACTAACTAGATTTTGAAATAAAATGGCAAGTATCGTTATGAAGGATTTTTAAGTAAGTCAGCGAGTATTGGTATGACATTTTAATTTCATTACATGTGGTAACAGAATTTCATTGCTTAAATTTTATTTCTCACTTTATGCGAGACAATAAAGGGCCGCGTGGCCTACTCGATTTGACAAACAAATGAAGTTCGTCTCAGTGCGAATCTAGTGGGCCACGGCTTCGGTCTTCGAAAATCGAGTTGGCCGCGACCGCTGAGGGCGCATTCTGTTTAGCAAAATTAGACTTTATGCACATAGCAATAAGAGTTATGAAAGTGAAAATCACATTATTGACCAGCGGGTTATGATGAAATTCAATAGAACAATAGAACCCGGCTAAAGCCAAGAGGTATAATGTCTTGCTTTCGGTAAGGTTTACATGACATATAATTCGGCATTGTCGAGCATGTAGTGTGAAAATTTTATTTTTTTTGTGTAAAGTATTTTGTCTGTGTTGTGTGTAATAGTTTGTTTTATAATCGTGAGTGGAAAAAATCCGGTAATAAAATCAATTGAGACAGATACGTAATTAAAACGAATCGATACTCATTGTAATCTTATCCCTGATAAAGAGAAGTTGCTTTAATTATGAACGTTTGTAACATCGGAAGACATTATTAACTTGCGTTCACTTTGTTGAAATTTAATGTGGGTTGATTTGGGGTTAGGCTTAGTGAAAAGCCACAGGCCACGAATAAGATTCATGCTTTGTTTTCTGATGCATTGATGATGTATTGAAATGGCGCAATGGTTAACACGCCGATCGCTGTTCCGAGGGTCCTGGGTTAGATTCCCGGCGAGGTGGCCATATAAAGGCGAGGTGGCCATATAAAGGCGAGGTGGCCATATAAGAGCGAGGTGGCCATATAGGGGCGAGGTGGCCGTATAGGGGCGAGGTGGCCGTATAGGGGCGAGGTGGCCGTATAGGGGCGAGGTGGCCGTATAGGGGCGAGGTGGCCGTATAGGGGCGAGGTGGCCATATAGGGGCGAGGTGGCCATATAAGGCGAGGTGTCTGTATAAAAGCGAGGTGGCCAACGTAACACCGTTCATAATAATTAGCGGCAGTGTCTCCGATACTGGTCAGGTTGCCGGTCAATAACAAAGGTATTCTTTTTATTTTGGTTTTTGGTAATCTGGTGCACCACTTATCGCTGAAGAGGATTAATTGAAAAAAAATAAACACACACAAATTATTGGTGCTTTATTGGTACTCAACTTGAAGAAGAATATAGCGAGTATATAGCATTAGTTATATAACGAATTTCGCTTGCGCTTTGAAAAAAAAAACAATAGCAGTTTGTGGAAGTTCAGTGAAATTTTTAATTAAAGTAGCAGTTGGATACAATCAGTTCCCTAATTATTTTATTTACAAGTACAGCACACTTCGATTGGTTTTAATTTACCTTGTGAAACCAATGTGTTTTGAAGTTATCTCACAACTGGCGATGCAATGTGCATCGATTTCTGGTTTTCCAGTTAAGTTTTGAAGATGCACAGGACATTACTTTGGCGATCGGGAACAAAGGCAGCACAGGCTGGTTACACGCATGTTATCTGGAACCGCATCGACAGATGCGTGCTTGCACTCGCGCGCTCAATGGAGTTCATTCGTGTGACATTGAAGGAGGAAGCTCTGCAAACCATAATTCTTCGCACCTCTTCTGAGGGTTACTGCCTCGGATCGGACGCAACGTAACAGGTGATCTGTATCAACGTATCAGGTTGTTCAGTCTATTTTGTAATAGCTTAAAGAAGTAGTAAATTAACTTTTCTTTTCGAGACGTAGTTCACTTGGTAAAAGACTATTTTTGTGAGATTTAGTTTTCGGTCAACTTGTCGAACGGAATTTTTGAAATTGTAATTGAATGGTGTTGTTACTTTGAAAAATGCATGGCCCTTATACGAGCACTGGAAAGAAGTGTTCGGTGCTGTTATTGGTGGATGGACGTTGCATGCAGATGAGAGCTATGTATACGGTTGTTATTTTTGAGAGAAGTGCATGATTGTGCTTGAGTACCGTTTGATAAGTCAACCTGTTCGAGAAATTATAACCTTTTAAGAAAAGTAGCTTTAAAGAGAAATGTAGAGTTTGTTTTGGATTAATCTGTAATGTGATAGGATAAATAAAGCGACATGTTGAACAAACCTTTTTAAGATTATTTTTGATAAAAGCTCGAAATGATTATCTGGGTGGTGTAGTGTTTGTAACCGGATGGAGGTTACATGCGGAGGTGACTGGATAGAGGTTGCCTATTGGGTTGATACTCATGACTGAATGGAGGTTATAAGTGTGATGATCAGGAGGTCAGGGTACGAGCACTGCAATATTTAAATGAGTTTCCTATTATTTGAATGAGTATGGGTGTTGATCGACATGTCAGCTTTGGCCTTTGAGAGAAATAATCTGTTATGATTTTCAAAATTTCTAATGATTTGATAAAGTTGTTTTTTTATTTCCTGCCCACTTACGTCAGGAAGGGCCGAGCTTCAAGAGATACTTCCGTTTGTGTTTATTGTTACAGGTAAATTCCGACACCACAGCCGATCGAGTCATCCGGTTTTACGACAATTGTACGACAACGTATTGCGTTAAAAAGTTAAAAACAAATCCGCGTTAATAATAAATTTGGTAATTTTGCTCTAAACAAGTGTGGTTATGGAGTTTGTTTAGCCGTCTTCTTCTCCATAGCGACGACACCGGAAATGGCGCTGCGGGAGTGTAGGTAGTTAGGGCTAAAAATAAATGCAAAAAAAAAACTTTAAACAAAAACTTGGCGTTCAATCAAAGAAATTTTAAGTAATCTAAAAACTTGTTGCTCAAATTAAATTTGTAGTCTCGATTAAAATTAGTAGCTTTTGCTCAATAAAATAAAATTAGAGCTTTGTTGTAACCTAAAGTAAAAGGCATCACACGAGGACGTGTGCTAGTCAGAATGGCCGTGTCGGAGACGGAAATAAAATTAGATTAAAATCAAACTAAATAAATCATTAAACTTTGAATAAAACGTAAATCCGGAACTGTAATTTAAATGGCAACACCATACGAATTGTAAACGTGTATAAACTTAAATACATACATGTCGGAGATAGGATACTTGTTTGATGCTATTTTATCTGTGGTAGACGAGGTGGTCGATGGTGAATTGATACTCTGTGGCGCGCGGGAGCATTGTCATTAATGGAGAAATATGAAAAGAAATTAATGTCGCGTGCGATCGGAATATTGTAAAAAGTCCTTATTAATTTTAATGCCGTGAATCTCTAATAATAATAAATAAAGTGTATCCGCGAGTGCGAGTGGTTCGATCAATAAATCAATATCGTAATATCGCAAAGCAAATCCAATCAATACCAAAGTAAACTCAAACCGAATATTCATAATGAGCCATACATGAGCATTGAATAAAGTAGCTGGTTGTGTGTTGTTGCGTGGCTCTGAACTCTTGTTTTATTTGACATCCTGACAAGTGCCCCCGTCATATATATAATATTTCCTTACAACATATAAATGTAAGCATACAATCCCACTTGTATAAACTAACTAGACCTTGAACGAATAAGGCCAGAGGATGTCAACACCCAACATGAACATTGTAACATATTTAAATTACCCACCACATAATGAAGCGTCTATTATATAAACATGCAAACTATAGTTTATTGGCGGCCCTGAATGTAACATGAACATTATTGGCATTATTGCTGACACAGGGTTGTACGCGGGCGTGCAAGGAGTGAACCGCACGCGGGCAGCACGCATGGGGGGACGGCAAATGGATGACGGCGGGGGGATATTAACTTGTAGGGGGTTGATATTCAACAACGATGGGGGTAGGTTGCAAAACGGTTTTGCACGCGGGTCCCCATACAGGTAGAGGCGGCCCTACCCACAGACTACCAACCCTATGCAGTTTTTGGAACGAATTTGCTTATCGCACAGTACAAATGGAAAGTGAAAATGAAAAGTGTAAGATTTTAGTGGCACAGAAATGGAATGTATGCTATTGGCTGAACCCAGTCATAGCATAGTCATGTTAACATTGCAAAATTTCAAGTCTGAAAGAGGAAATTGTTCTAATTCACCTCTCAAGATTTCACCCAAACATACATTACAAGTAAAATAACTTTTTACAAAAAATAAACAAACTCAAGATCGATAAGTAGAGATAACTCAAAAATTCCTGTTAGATATCACTCAAATTCATTTATGGAACCACACTTGATGCACTACTTTTCGAAAAAAGATTCAAACACAGTTGAATTGAGGACATCGTTTTTTTTAAGTCTGTTAAAAAAAGCAGTAAAAATAAACAGTGCGTGAGAGTTAGTGAACACACATAAAAAGTGAAACTATAATATGTTTAGAACAAGTCATTTATTTTAGCATAAAAAACCTGTTGTTTTATTTTTGACTTTCAACTTGTATAACAACTATACTGCACTTTATTGTTGCTGCGCTAAATTAACAAGCCGTGACAGTATTAATTATGAAAATTTATTCTCATTAAGCAAAGTAAAGGATAGAATGCCACATTGCTACGAACATTGATCTATTATTAGGACTATGGATTACTAAACATAAAGAGCGTTCAAAAATTTAAATTTGGAATGAATTTTTTTTTATCAATAAAATGATATTATTCATGCCAAGATTTTTAATTGAAATCCAATCCAATTAATAAACATAAATTAATTAAAACATATTTCTTTATTTATTTTAAGATGTGAAGACCTATGGTTAACAAATAAAGTAATTTAAATAAGGAAACCAAATGTTCAGTTATTGCAACAGATCAGAAATTAGCTTCCTGTTTGACCCAATAATGAAGAGAAAGTGTTGTTTGGCCGTTCGTCCTTCAGTCATGCATGAATAGGTATACCAATTGTAATGACATTTGACAAAAGCATCTATTTAATGAAACTGAATAAATCAGTCACTGTAACTGACTGAGACTCAAATCGCCGTTCCAAGGGTCCTGGGTTTGATTCCCAGTGAGGCGGAAGTTTAAATTATGAGTCACTGAGTGTAAAAATTCCATTCTTGGTCTAAGGGTGTTTGTTCTTGTCTTGTATGTTGTCCATGGCACCCACAACATGGAATCCTTGTGAGGGACTATGAGTGTATAGCATTATTTATATTTTTTACGCATAAATTAAAGTGACTATAATATAATGGGCATACAAAAGCGCACCAGATAAATATTAGGGATCAAAATATACCTGCTTTTTTCTTTTAAAGATTTTATTAAAGTGCATTACTAATAAAATAATTTTTATTTATAACGTCAATTTATGCACTTAGGCACATCGTTATTCTACCACCCGAAAACCTGCTTATTCATGGAGCAGAAACGGCAATGAAAGGATAAAAAAGTTAATAAAATAATGGATCGTTTGGCAACCCTGGAAACGATGAGCTAAACTATAATTATAATTGGAAATGTATCATACACGATTTTCGCAAGACGTTAATCATATTTACAAACAGTTTGCATTCGCAACATACAAGTGTTACACAATTTTAATGCTACAGTTTCATAAAAAAGGCGCTAAAAATTCCTTCTGCAATTTCAAATTTCGAACACTGAAAGGAATACTTTTTAGCTTCTGTGTGAACTTACTGAACTTAGCAAAGGTCAATCAGTATCAAATAGTTCAAATACATAATGATTCAAAATAAACACTACATAAAATCACAATTTTCACTCACATTTTCCTCCACAAAGTAATCCAAAGGGCGTTTGAACTTGACACTGAACTTTAATTCATAACTTGAAGTGTTTAGTTACGTGTTTATAATTAAATTAAAGTCGATTATTTACAATGAAAACTGAAAACACTCCGCCAGTGCGTTCGATACGTGTTGCGGAGCTGGTTGCAGCCATTTTAGGGTGGCCAGTTAAAACAGGGAGAATAAATTTCCTTTAATGATTATAATGATCAATTTGACATTTACTTATGTCAGGAGTCCCCCCTATCACCCAAACTATTCTCAGCAGTCCTGGAAAACATCTTTCGCAACCTAAACTGGGATGGTTTTGGTCTGAATATAAATGGGTCCAAGCTGACCCATCTCAGATTTGCAGATGACCTAGTCGTTTTCGAAGAGAAGCCAGAAATCTTACAACAAATGTTACAAAGCCTAAACAAGGTGAGCGAGCAAGTTGGACTTAAAATGAACCTTACCAAGACCAAAGTAATGACCAATTCAGTGAAGGCAGATATAGCTGTGAATGGAGTTAACCTCGAATTTGTAAGCGAATACACCTACCTAGGCCAGCTTATTTCGCCAAAAGAGTCGGCAGCAAAAGAAATAAACATAAGGATTTCAAATGGTTGGAAGAAATTTTGGTCACTCAAGGAAATAATGAAATCACAGGACCTGGGCATGTCACTAAAAAGAAAAACATTTAATACATGCATCCTTCCATGCTTGACTTACGGATGTGAAACATGGGCACTCACAAAATCTCTAAGAGACAAACTTGCCAAGTGCCAAAGAGCAATGGAGCGTAGTATGTTAGGAGCAAAACGTCAAGACAGAGTCAGAAGTGCCTGATGCCAGAAGGATGAAAACCAAACTGGCCGATGTCCTGATACGCATTGACAAGCAAAAGTGGAGATGGACTGGCCACATGATGCGAGATAAAAGGGGAAAATGGTGCAAGGCAGTTACTGAGTGGTATCCAAGAGATGGGAAAAGGAGCCGCGGTAGACAGTGTCTAAGATGGGAGGATGACCTGAAAATTACTGCTGGCCCAAGGTGGAGACGAGTAGCCCAGGATAGACCACAGTGGAAAATGTTAGAGGAGGCCTATGCCAAGAGGCACGCTGAGATTAGGGACATTTTATAATCTGTGTTTGTTTAATTTTAAATTTTGTAAGCTAACCTAATCACAGAATAAAGGGCTTATTATTATTATTATTATTATGTCAGGAGTCAGTGTTTTACGAGCTTTATTGAATTTTTTTTAACTGATTGTTATTTTAGGAGTTATCATCCGTAAATTGATTCTGTTACGAAGACAATAATCAATATAGTTGCAAAACAAATATGAGAAGATTAGAGGAAAGAAATATTAAGAAACGCCTAATATAATAATTATATTAATATTTAATAATATACCGTGCTTGTGATCATGGCTATTTAATTAAACAATTAAACATTTACAAAAAACATATATGTCATTAATCCAGCTAAACAGCAAAAAACGTGCGTTGCAATTTTAGGTGTTTTTTTTCCTTTTCTATAGTTATTATTAATATTATTTGAGTGTCAGGGCATGGGGAACAAGTATTCCCATGAGGCCACTGCGACCATTTCTGATCTAAAACTATTTCTATAGTTATTGTTCCCTTTAAAACAGCAAGTATCTTGCAAGCTTGCAACATTAAATATACGTTTCGTTTTAGACAAAAGCTTAGGTATTGAACTTATTTTGATTTTTAATAACTTTTCGTTTTTACAATTTGTTTCTTTATTATTTAAAAAAAATCCAGCAGTTTGGATTAATTATAATTATTAAATGAAAATATTATTTATTAAATAGTCGTATAACATTTGAATAAAATGTCATATAGAAATGTTATACTATAAGCGTAAAAAGAAACGCAAACGTTTATTTTATTTACAGTTTACAGTTTGTAGAAGGAAGTAAATGAAATTCTTGTGAAATAAAAAAATGGCAGCAAATATAACGAAAAATCAGGTGTTATCGCTTTATAAGTTATTGTTACGAGAATCTGAGAAATTTCCGAACTACAACTTCAGGTACTTACATATATCTTTTGCGAATTAGATCAATCAAATTATATAACCTCAAATTCAGTTTTTTCACGAGAACAAACCATAATATGTTTATTTTATGATGATACTTACTACGTAGTAACTAATCCTTAATCTGTGATACTTACATCAGCTCTTGTTTTTGAAGAAACGTGTAAGAGTTTTGCACACTGCTTTTATATCATTAACTGAAATATTTTACAGGGCGTACGCATTAAGAAGAATTAAGGATTCCTTTAAAGAGAATAAATCGCTAAAGGATCCTAAGATTATCAAGAAAGAGTATGAGTTTGCGCAAAAGAACTTGGACATGGTAAAACGTCAGGTTTGTGTTCAGTTCCAGTATTTCTTTACTATATTATATCAGATACTCTAACCCAGGGTTTTATAATTGATATACATATATAGAAAATGGAGTCGACATCCCGAGCGACTATTTAAGATATCAGAAAATATTCCAGTTCAAACCCTACAGTTAATATCTTGATGTTGTCTATGATATCTATGAAAGATTTACCTGGGAATTTAAGGAGCTGTGTGATGTGTGTGGAATATTGCTTAAAAAAAATTCAGTTTATTGTATAATAATGGCAGTGTCACATCCCACGGTTAAAGTTTAGTATCCAGTAGCAGGGGGAGAGGGGGGAGAGTGGGGGTGGGGGGTAGGGGCTTCGATGCTGATTACAACGATACCACTCGCAGCTCTCGGCGACGCACCGTTTTCGAGAAAATGGAGAAAAACTATTCTAACCTCAAAGTACCAAATACGCCATATTAACCCGAAAAAATTTGCTTGAACTGTCAAAAACCTTATGAGCTGCCTGCTCTAATACCGCTAATTCGTGAGTTGTTTGACATATTATTAGGCCTATGTCACTGTTTTCGACGGAACCCCACTTCGCGGGGTTCCTTTTTTCCGCGTGAATATTTACAGATAACCTTAACCTAACCCATCTGTGTATTTTCTATGCATCTGTCCACCAGTTTGTTTGTCATATTAGGCCTCTGTCACTATTGTCGATGGAACCCCGTTCCGGGGGTTCCTATTTTCCGCGTAAATAATTAACCCGACCCATCTATGTATTTTCTATACATCTGTCCACCATTTTGTTTGTCATATTAGGCCTCTGTCACTATTGTCGACGGAACCCCACTTCGCGGGGTTCCTTTTTTCCGCGTGAATATTTACAGATAACCTTAACCTAACCCATCTGTGTATTTTCTATGCATCTGTCCACCAGTTTGTTTGTCATATTAGGCCTCTGTCACTATTGTCGATGGAACCCCGTTCCGGGGGTTCCTATTTTCCGCGTAAATAATTAACCCGACCCATCTATGTATTTTCTATACATCTGTCCACCATTTTGTTTGTCATATTAGGCCTCTGTCACTATTGTCGATGGAACCCCGCTTCGCGGGGTTCCTTTTTTTCGCGTAAATAATTACAGCTAACCTTAACCTAACCCATCTGTCCACCAGTTTAGATGTATGTTATTTTTTACTGGCGGGGGGCTTCGCCCCCCGAGCCCCCCTTACGGGGGGCCTACGGCCCCCCCGTCCCCCCACTTCTCCGTCCCTGTCCAACCGCTTTTTGAAGTTGGGTTCTTAAAATGAACTATCATAATAATTAATAATAAGGTTTTTGACAGTTCAAGCAAATTTTTTCGGGTTAATATGGCGTATTTGGTACTTTAAGGTTAGAATAGTTTTTCTCAATTTTCTCGAAAACGGTGCGTCGCCGAGAGCTGCGAGAGGTATCGTTGTAATCAGCATCGAAGCCCCTACCCCCCACCCCCACTCTCCCCCCTCTCCCCCTGCTACCGGATACTAAACCCAAGCCCATCCCACTATACTGCCTTTGATACCCATAAATGTAACAACAATTGCCATGCCATTTCTGTTATGGGTTTGGATAAGCTATGGCTCACACGGTCCAGGAAATCGCAAGTGTGGGTAGTATTTGAATAGTCGAGAATATGGAACTCCACTCCCCCAAAAAACCAAATTTATTACCTGTATCCACGGTTCAGTTTACCTTGTAATCAAAATTTACTAAAATTATTTCCAAATTCTTCCAATCTACAATAAACCTTAATCACAGGGGCGGAAAGCAGGTATTTGTGTGGGTCGCTATTGAAAACTAATTCATTATTATAATTTATATCAACAAAGAATAGCAGTATGTAGTATTATTTATGGAGTTATTCATCCATCCTTATTTTATTCCAGGTTGTAATCGGAGCCATGTACCAGACAGATAAACTGGTTGTCGAAAACCTACGATAAGTATTTAATAAAATGATCCTGCACAAACTGACATCACCAATGACATAAAATAATAAAGATATTGTTTTTGTGAATATTACTTTATAGTAAGAGCAAATGAATGCTGAAAGGTATTGCAATAATAAAAAAAACATTTATTTTAACTGTAACAGGTATGTAGTATTGTTGCTGGGTGATAGGTACGTAATAAAAATGTATTTTATACAGATTCTAGATCTGCCCACATGGCTTTGGCCACGGCCCACACAGAATTTTGTTGCTAAGGTAATAAAAAAAATGTTTTTAGTTTTCCACATATCCTACAGTATTGGAGCTACTGTTTCACGTATTTTTTTAAACCTTCAAAAAGAAAAATTGATAAACAAAAGACCGTGGAAACTATAAAGATCTATTTTATATACTTAGTAAAAAATTTATATTCATATGTTATGAGCCTATTAGTAAGTGTTAGGTTACAGGTTTATTTGATTTTGTTTTACTGTGTATTTACGTATGTTTGTCCTTATTTATTACTATAGGTTAGAAAGAGATCGCTAATACAGTGAAAGCACTGCTTATAGCTGTTTATGTAGCTACATATTTATCAATATTTGTTATTATTATGTGCCTAATATTGAAATTCTTGTTTTGCAAAATTAAGTGTTTCAAAGTAATTTTGAAATTCGATGTAGGTATGTGATGAATTATGAAAGTTAACTACCACAAAAGTGACTTTCTGTATAATATGTAAATTATTTGTATTATTTCTTGCATTTTGTTGTACATTTAAATACGTAGTTATGTAATAAATTGTTTAGAACGGAATTTTGTTTAATATATAGAACTCGATAGCGTCATTCAGGTAGTGCCACAAACTTATCTGACCCGGTGAGGGGGGCGCTACTGTCTTTGTCTTTGTCTGACAACAGTATTAACATAATTATGCATTAGTTCCAATTTTGGCCATCGGGTCAGATAAGTTTGTGGCACTGTAAGGTGAGTTATGATGATTAGATAATAAAACAACATAATCAATTCACTGCATTATATTTCACAATATTTCTCTCTGACGATTTCTATACAACTTAACGCTAAGCAATATTACATATTCAGTCATAAAATAATTTTATTTATTCTTGTAATTATATAACATTTTCGCAATTTTCACAAAAACAACAGGTATACCTAATTGATTGCGAAAAATATTAACCTTTGACTATGTTTCGGTGTTTAACCTTGACTTTGTATTGACAATAACCATTCATCGCTGAATTTATCCCAAGAATACTATTTTACACTTTGTTTTACATCTGGAAAATAAATTATAAATTACCCTTGACATGATATCGGGACTTACCCTTGATTTTATGTCTACAGTATAAGGTACATAGTTTATCCTCCTTGACTTAATATCGGGAATAAATATTACCCTTGACTTTACACCGGGAACAATCATTTACCTTTGATCTTATATTCTGTTTGCGTCCGAAGCCGAATAAGAAAATTCAAAATACCAGAGATTTAGGAATCGAATCCTGTACAAACGCAGATCATATTTATACCACTGAGCTAAAGAAACAAGACATAACTAAGATGGATGGCTTCCCAGTCATCTCCGTCACCCATACATAATAACATTATTACCTGGATAATTTCATAGGCAAAGTAATCTCAACAGGACAAGTGGGAATAAACGGTAATAACATCTTATACTATATCTAGCGACTCGCCCTCGCTTCGGTGAGCGTTTAAATGGCGAATCTCCATAGGAAATGGGGAAAACCGCATCAAAATCCGTTGCGTGGTTAAGAAGAAGACTTAGAAAGGCACAGACAGAGGCGGAGGGCGACTTTGATTTATACTATGCAGTGGTGTACGTCTCTTTTATCAGAAAAACTCACTGTGAGTATTATGGATAGGTAGAATCTATTGACATAGTTGTTAGTTATTACTTTACCTGTTAACTTTCCTAGAAACCATGGATAGAATATTGCCAACGACTATAACAGATAGAAAGAATGTGGTATTTATAAAATTCATAAAATATACTCGTACTTCCAATATTGCCATCTTGTCAGTACATTTCGACTTACAAATAATCACATGCAACCAATTCGCTTTTAGGCGGGTCTACGTAGAGCGAGTAACCAGGCATTTGTCACGCGAGGCTGCTTAGTTTGTGTAGACTTGCCTTGCCCGAGGCAAAGGCAGCCTCGACAGAGGCATCTCGATATTTGTCTTGTATAATATTATAAATTCGAAAGTCTGTCCGTCCGTATGTGACGCTTTTTATATGAAAGGAGATGTTTCAAATCCGGCCCACAATATGTACAGTACCTCGAAAAATCGAGAAAAATTCATGGAATTTGGGAAAAATAAAGATAAATTGCTTAAATGCATACTTTTCTGGTACAAATTCAGTATTTATAATTCATTTTTATCAATTTTCAACATGGCGTCTTGCCAAGTTGTCATTGATCATAGATCGCGAACTGTCTACTGTCACTTTAAATGACAGAATTGTAGGTACATATGTCAAACTTCTATCAAATTAACCAACATGGCGCGTGATGACAACTTGACCGCCATGACGGACTTTTGTTTTTGTGTTGCAATTTTAAGTGTACATTTTTGTGTTATACCACAAAACTAAAGCAATTTAAAGGAATTGGATGATTGAAAACTGTTTTAATTGTGTTTCTCTATTTTTGAGTATGGTGTACAAAGTGGTGGCCGGGGCTCCATACATTTTGAAACATCTCCTTTGAAATGGAAATAGTTGAAGACACTGGGTCCCACATAAACTACTTTGTTTTTAAAAAATCAAGGCTCAAAGGCTTGAAATAGGGAATGAAAGTTGATATAATTTCTCAGGAAGATAATTGATGACGCAAGGTCAAACAGGCTACTTCTTTTTTAAAACCAACCCCGTGCTAAAATAGGGGATGATAATGAAAAAAACGAAAACCACGCGAGCAAAGCCGCGGACACTTTGTACTATTCTCTCCGAGGCTGCCTCGTACGACCTACAATATCCTGTCGGATATGCCTCGCAGTGGCTCCCTCTATGTAAACTCGCCTTTCCGTCAGAACGCGATAAACCTCTACCGATCTATACACAATGACGTCTAAACACACTACGTACAAACACGCTTACATATCCATTTATTGTATTAGTATTACACACGTTAAATATTTTGTGATGATTTTGCGGGTAGTTTCAAATTTGAAAGTAATCCATACCTATAATGCTTCAATTAAACCCTATTGAAATGTTATTTATACAATAAAGAAATGGGAACATTTTATTTTGTATTCACTTAGAGAACATGACATGTACAATTTATGAGTAAAATAATATTTTTTTAATTAATCAATAACCAAAAATATATTTTATTTTACGAATGGCAGGTTTACAGAGGACTCTGTATATTGTATCTACCCTACGTTCCGAAAGATATGTGCGATATAAAAACCGATTTTCACAAAATATTTGAACTCTTAAGCTTGGCTATTTAAGCTATTTTAACTTAAGTTTCAAAAACAATATTTTACTAAAAATAAAAATTATTTTTCGAATAAATCTGATAAAATATTTTTTGTATTTGGCATATTTTTTATGGTTCTATCCAAAATAGATTTAACTTTCAACCAATACTTTATGATATGATATTACATGAAAAATAATACTCCAATAACTATTTCAGAAATTAATACATGGCATAATCTATAGTACATAATATGAATAGTATGAATACTAAGACTTCATTTCCTTCGAAAAAATAAAGATTATACTCATGCTCAGAGTAGATTTTTTTTACAAATTATTAGGTTTTAAGGTTAATAAACTAGTGTAAAGAAACTTAAGTTAGACAGATCATTGGAATATTCTGTTGTGTACAAAATGCATTATTATGTCCATTACAATTACACCATTCTTACCCCAAAAGTAACGATATATTCGGCCTTATATCAGAGTCCGTAATGTTGGATAGTGTGAAAACCCTTTTCGATTATAACTCATTCTTAATTCCATATTTAACATATTTATCCTTTACCTCAATATCAAATAATCTCACAACATAATTCCCTATGAGTTCGTTTATGAGTTATCAGAATAACGCATTAATTTACTTACAAAACAAATACATTTCGTTTATTTATAAACTATCTTACAAATAATGACTATAATTCTATTTATTGATATAATTGTCTATATACTACAAGTGCGTTCGAAAAATATTTGTGTACCCTCCATTTGGTAATTTAACCCGGCGAGTGTTCGAGCAATCAAGTGTTTATTTAATTAATAATTATAATTACTTTAATACTCTATTTCAGTTATTGGTGCTAAGACAAATATATTATTATTAAGAACGTTTTTTTTACAATTTTATTTCATGTAGGTATAACCACAAACAAATTAGAACCTTATTCCTAAGACTGTAAGGTTAATTTTGCTTCGTTAATATTTTCCACTGTCTTTTCTCCAGATTATACATATTTTATTACAATCCCAGTATATATTTGTCTAAACATTAATCAAATTTCCATTCAATATCACACGCACTATTAAAAATGCAAAAAACGAACTTTAAACTAAGCTATTGGAATTGAAATTAAACTATGGATTTATCGTCACTATATTGTTGTTTCTTTCTGAAACTTAGAGAAATTCATATTGACAATATTTATTATATTGTCATATCTTGTAATGGTAATGCTTTTTGTGACATAAACAATTGGTTATTATAGGTGAGAAAAAAAAGTACATAGTATCAAAATAAAGTACAATTTATTTTTCTTTATTATTATATTTAAAAACATATTTTTTATTGCTTTTTGCAGTTTGTATCAAATTAGGATCTCGACTAAACAATTGCACAGCATCTTTACAATCTATATTTAAATTAAAATTAATAAGTGATTCATTTTTTATTACAAAGAAATCAAATCATGCGAAATAAAGTATTTTCGTGTACTTTATTGTTCTCATAAAGTATAGAGTACAATTGCCTGAAATAACGTACAATACTTTATTATAAAGTACGGGTGGCAACCCTAATTACAACTCACCTCAGTGGTTTTTATTAAACTGAAGAATTTACGTTTAAACTTAATATTAACGTAAAAAGATAATCGGACATTGATGTAAGAAATTTAATAAACCCCCAAGGGTTAACCTACTAAAGAAATATAAGTCTTCAGTAACAATGTTGTAGGAAAATTAAACTTAAAGATGTTGTGTACATCTTGGTCTTGTATGCTCTTAAGGGGTCTGTTAAATAAATAGATAACAAGTCAAATTACCAAAATCATCATCTACTAGCCCCTTAGGAGTCAAGGAGACCATATTAGAATTTTAACAACAAAATAGTGTAGATAAACCCAACAAAATGTACTTAAATTGTGCATAAATCCTAAAGGTTTAATTAAAAACAATTCTACAACAATTACAAAATTCTACAGTAAAATTAAACCCGAGTAAAATTTGTGACATTTGTAAAAAACACGCGAGGAATGTAAACACTGCATCCAAATCGATCAAGCGTCCAAAAATCAATTTCCAAATAGGAACAGGTATAGGACGAAAAAATGGAGTGTGAAGCACTGAGCACATAAAACGACGCTGCAACGGACCAACTAAAACGTAACCATTCAATTATGATCTTTATGTCTTGGTAACTAAGTTTGTACACCTACTACATCAAGTCATATACTTACAGGGTGATTTGTAATTCGACGTATTCCCCTTGGGATATGATAATTCACCTAATTTCCAACAGAATTAACCTTAATGTCCCTAATACCAAGCAGGTTTGTTATCGAGATATTCAACATGTTTGCTTTAGTACAAACCATTCTAAATTAACTACAAAAAATTCAATAAATAGGAAACTAGTGTTCTGAATTTAGTTGTTTAAAGGAGATGTTTCAAATCCGCCCCACTATATGTACAGTACCTGGAAAAATCGAGAAAAATCCATAGAATTCGAGAAAAATAAAGATAAATTGCTTAAATGCATACTTTTCTGGTACAAAAATTGTATTTATCATTTATTTTTATCAAGTTTCAACATGGCGCCTTGCCAATTTGTCATTGATCATAGATCACGAACTGTCTACTGTCACTTTAACATGACAGAAATGTAGTTACATTATGTCAAACTTCAATCAAATCAACCAACGTGATATGTGATGACAGCTTACCGCCATGACGGATTTTAGTTTTTGTGTTGCAATTTTAAGTGTACATTTTTGTGTTGTACCACCAAACTAAAGCAATTTAAAGGAATTGGATGACTGAAAACGATTTTAATTGTGTTTCTCCATTTTTGAGTATGGTGTACAAAGACGTGGCCAGGGCTCCATACATTTTGAAACATCTCCTTTTAATCAATTACCTATACATCAACAAACATTAATTTTATTAAGACATTCAACCAGATTTTTTTTATTTTTTTATGGTAAAATTGGGATTTTTATAATCAAAACAAAAATGAGAATATCTCGATAATAAGATGACTTCGTATAAAGGTTATTACGGTAAATTTTTTGGAAATTAGTTGTATTATCACATCCCAAGAGGAATACGTCGAATAACAAATCATCCTGTATATAAAACCGAAATTCAACCGTGGATTGTTTTGCTTTTAAAATAATTATAACAATGTTTATGCTAGGATTAAGTATATAGGTAATATTAATAAGATAAACACCACATGTGTGACTACTCGAAAAAACGGGACTACACTGTAAACCAGCAGCCGTGGCTCCTAGCCGTTCCATGGCACAGGCTGAGGGTAGTCCTTTTTCGTCGGGTAACATGGTACCCACATATGTATGAATGTTATTTTTCTTTTGTTTGTTTTGTCGTGTAATAATACATTGTTATTGCATATTGTTGATACTTTTACTTTTACAATCTTGTACCATGCTTATCTCAGATGAAATAAATGTTTCTTTCTTTCTTTCTTTCTTTCTTAATATTCAATACACAAAGATCATAATTATATATTATGCTTTCATTTTAGTTGGTCCGGTGCCGCGTCGTTGTAATTAGCGCAGTCCTTAAAGCTACATGAAAATTATAAGTTTGAATGATAAGTGCTATATAAAATTGTTTAATTTTGTGGACAATAATTCACTGCGCAAATATTCATTTATTTTATCTTATATTTCTTTCTGTATCGTTAAATCAATATATTCAATGAGTATTATTACCTCCAAAGAATTATTCTGATAGTCTAAGTCACGCTATAGAGATGTACAACGCTAAATTTGTCTACATTACATTAAAAATAATATTTTTTTACAAGTTAAACTTCGCAGTAACTCTGTGAACAAACAAACTTACAGTTTATTCCGCTATGAATATTATTGAGTATATAGTTATATGTATATTCACAAAGATTTAAACATAAATAATCAATAACATAAGGTAATATATCAAGGTAATAATCTTATATATAAAACTTTAACATACTATGAAATTTTAACATACTATGTTATTCCGATGTCTAAGCTACATTACTGCAAAGTTTCATGAAAATCCGTTCAGTAGTTTTTGCGTGAAAGAGTAACAAACCCACACACACACTCACATACATCCTTACAAACTTTCGCATTTATAATATTAGTAGGATTCTCGTGTCACAATGTTAGTTACCATACTCCTCCGAAACGGCTTGACCGATTGTAATTTTGAAATGATGAAAATGATTGAAATTTTGTATGCATATTCAGTAGGTGTGAGAATCGGTTTCTGGCTATTGTTCATACCAATAAGTGATAAGGGTTGTTAACCTTTAACATTGTTTTTTTTTTATTTTTGGACAAAATATTTTGTTTTTATTTTTCTATAATGTGGCATTAAAAAATACATACAACCCTAAATTTTCACCCTTTTATCACCAACCCCTATTTTTTAATAATCATTTTCCTAGAAATAATTTATATGGCATAACAACGTTTGCGGGGTCAGCTAGTCATTAGATAAATATTTAAATTAACATTTATATAGCGGAATTTACTGTCAGTCAGTTTGTAAGTTCACAGATTCACACAGATCGCTATGGCAACATTTGCTAAGAATATAATTACATGTTCAAACAACATAATACATATATTTATTGCAATGTAATTAATGTAATAAATAGGGTAGTGCAAACGATATCCAACTTTCAAAACCGGTATATAACGGTTTTTAATTTTTAATAACGGTATGCGTTAATGAATGCTCGCCGTTAGAACAAGAGATTATATATTATATATATGAATTGTAAACGGTTGAATCAGTGATGTAGGATCAAAAAAGTTGTAAGTTCCACAATATGTATTTCTATAATTTTTCAAACACAACATATAAGTTCGGAATAAAAATGTCGTAAAATCATTAAACAAAGCTGCGAAAATCAATTAATTCGTACCAAAATCATGAACTTTGCTTTCGTCCAACAATTTCAAATGCACTACCATACTTATTAATACATTACACAGATTTAGTATAAATATAATTTACAAAGATAATATTGCTCTTATTTTGGTTCTATCACAGACATGCAAGATATTCTACTGAGATTCGTAACTCATAGCCAAATCCTAAAGAACTATTGTAAAGCCTATGATAGCCTACACTTCTGACTTTTTGGAGTTATGTGCGTTTTAAGCATTTAAATGTCACTCGCTATAACGTTAAAGGAAAACATCGTGAGGAAACCTGCATGCCGGAGAGTTCGCAAAACTCAAAGGTGTATGAAGTCCGCCAATCCGCACTTGGCCAGCGTGGTGGACTATGGCCTCAACCTTCTCATTCTGAGAGCTGACCCATGCCCAGGAGTGGGACAATTATGGAAAGTGATAATGATTAAATGATTATAATTGTTTTTTACTGTAAATAATCGACCAACGAATAGACGAGCCACCTGATGGTAAGTGGACACCAGTAACACCAAAGCCATCGCAAATGCGTTGTCGACAACAAAAGATTGGAGAAAAAAGAATACACGTTTGTTTTTTAAGGTTTCAGGCATAAAACTTTCACGATCGGTCTCAAATCTTTGTAAGGATACCTTCTGTGTAGAGTTAGAAAATGTTAAAGAACTTACAAGATACACACGGTTTCCGATACCGTTATTGGTAGCGGTATTTGAGTAGGTAACCGGTATTCTTACGGAACTGAGTGGAACAACCGTTTCGAATACGATATTGTAACTGCCATGAAAAATCCGTGCGTTCGCTTACAAGTGAGAACTAACTTTTAAGAACGATACATAGCATAAAAGATTACAAATATGTGAAGTAAAGATAACAACTTGGCTATGAGTTTTCAAAACGTAGGTAAATTCATATTTAATTAATCAACCAATAAAAATGTCTGCGATTTGGTACGAGAACAAAAATAGGAATAAATTCGCTAAAATTTCAATTAATTTTAGTAAATTTTTGTCTAATAAATAAATGCGATAAATGGATACATGGAATTAAAATATATTTTTTTACTTGTATTTTGTCAACGAGAAGGCATACACTACGTGAATTACGTTCCTAAATGTACTTATTTCTTTTTAAAATAAAACATTTTAAAGCTTTGATGACTCCAAAATTCAACTATTGGCTACCCCGTGGTTAAAGGTGACCTTGTAGTGTAATTACTAGTAACCTTACAGTATAATCACACGTGAACTTATGATTCAATTACTGATGACTCTGTATTTTAATGTGGTGACCCAGTATTTCAATATGGTGACACCGTATTTCAAAGTGGCGACTCCGTATTCCAATTTTAAATACGGTGTCACCAACACCGTATTTAAAAGTGGTGACACCGTATTTCAATATGGTGACACCGTATTTCAAAGTGGTGACACCGTATTTCAATATGGTGACACCGTATTTCAAAGTGGTGACACCGTATTTCAAAGTGGTGACTCCGTATTTTAATGTTGTGACCCCGTAATCACTTGTGATTATTAGTAACGAGATTAACTACAGTTAAATTTGTCGGTGATCCCGCAGTATAACTATTTTAGATTTAATTTAAAGGTTACAGAGAAAGGTTAAAGAAGTTAGTCATCATGAATCTTTCATACACTTCTCGCCAACTTCAAAGTATTCATTGTAGATAAATGCAAAGAACAGGAATCATAGTATTATTATAAATAAACAACAGTAAAGACCTGTGACCAAAGGCGTTATCGCATAACAGATTTATTCGGCATACTGACAGCAACATGCTATGGCATCCTTCTTCATGCCATGACATCCTTAGGAATACCTAATCGTCATATTAACTTACTTTTCTATAGCCGCTTCATAATCCCATGCCTAGATCCATAGGCCCTTATCCATTGTTTTGTAAAACAAACTCATCAATGACTATTAGACGTAAAACAGACAGCCATGCACTATGACTAGCTGCACACCCGCAATATTACTGGCAATATTAATGTCAATACAACTGTTAATATTACTATCAATATTATTAACAGTAACATCAACAACACAATATTTGCATTATTGTCAATAATACTAAGTATGTGTAATCTATGGCAGCCATTTTGTGTCACGTCAAAAGCAAATGGCCGCACATTCATCCAATGCCTGTGTTACGCCTAACGCCATCTATAATTGCATTAATACTAAAAATATGCACCGACTTCATAACCTAACAATGTGTATAAAAAGCACCTAATCAAAACTAAAATAATACTATTTTTATTATAACGAGTAAAAAACGTTTTTATATCTCTAAAATGCTATAAATACAAAAGGAGTTTTATATATTTAATTTAATTATCTATGTATGATTGTATGTATGTATTTTACTGAACACATTAAAAACTATTAAAGCCTAAATATTTGTATTACCGCCTAGCTTTATGAATCATTTAAATTCTACTATGCCGGTTCTCACCTCTGCAAATACAATCAAGGAAATCATAGAGAAAAACAATATAGGTAGGAAATAAATAATTACAACAGATACACAGAAAAAATCTTTGATTGCAAACACAAAGGTGTAAAACGGCCGTCGACAGGGAAAAATATAGACCTATGGATGTATCTGTCGCTCTCACACACAAACAGAATCAACTACGACAATGACATAAAAAAAAACAAGACAATGATACTATATTTTGTTTCGCATTGCGTGCCGATTTTTCAAGGAAAGTGTTACTTACAAGCTTTGACAACTGCTAAGACAATACTTTTTCGTGTTATCTCTCAACCACACTCAGAAGTCTATACCTTCCTCTGTCCACGAAAACAGCACAATTCATTCCTACCCTCCTAACACATATACAACCAGCGCCATCTAGTAACATACAAAAACAATTCCACAACGCCATCTAGTAACGCAAAGCGAACTTTTAACAGATGGCAAAAACAACTTTGTACTTTCGGTTTTAACGCCATCTACTGGCCATGTGTGTAGTGTCTTTTATACTTTTTTTATCCTTGCCTCCAGGACCCTACCGACGTCTGGCATCGTATTCCTTGACCAGATCCGGGATAGCGTTGGGCTCCACGGGCACTTTTGATAACAACTCGTCCAGGTTCCGGACATAGCTCAACTTGCGGAAGAATTTTGAACTGTAGACAAACACAATTTATTTAGTTTTATGTAACGTACATACAAGGCCACCGTACGCGGCCGTGCACTTTTCTTAGTCGATGGTTTTTTTTATTTTTTTATTGAATTAAGGTAGCAAACGAGCATGCAGCACCACCCTTCCGCTGCCGCCCATGACAATTGTGACCGATTTAGAACAAGACCCAATTTAGGGACTAGGATGGTTAGTCCAATTAGTAGATGGTGTTAGAATGTTAGTTGGTTTGTTTGTTAATAAGTGTGAGGACAGGGACTGTTAGTGATAATTAGTCCTGTTAGTTAATATTAGTATTGTCCAGTTAGTAATGATTATAACGATGGTATTATAATTTTTAAGTATAGGTACATAATTTCAGATGTTCAGCCAGTACATAAATATTACATACCTTACAAAAGGTTTAGTGATGACCACGAACGACTTGAGCCAGAAGGTAGGGTGCACCAGGTACAAATGTTTTAAGCTCTTTCGTAACCTGTAATACAAGAGAATATATGGTGAAAATATGTCGCGCATATTTGACAAATTTGATCGAAGTTGGCTAAAGCGATCTAAGTTGCAAAAGACGGAAGTGTGCACTAACACGTCCATTTACTTATTACTAGTACATAATAAAAACTGTAATAGGGCTGTCTGTACATTGAAAATAATATAAACAATCATGTTAGTCATAAGGTCGTCAACTTGAGCTTGCCTCTCGCTTTACATCTCCATAAGCCTTTATACAACGTGGATACCACTATACAACAATAAATGAAACCACCAGCCCTGACTTCATGCAAGGAACATATTACATTTAGTAAAAAACGCCTAACATCTTATTTACAAAAATGTTTTTTTCAAACAAACTAAATAGCTCAATATATAGGAAAAAATAGAACAGCCTATCTAAACGTCAGTCACTCACTTTTGACAAGTGCGGCAACAATCTTTTGCTATTACAATAATAATAGATACAGCGTGTTAAAATTAGGTACATAAAATTAAATTTATTGTTGTATGGTGGTAACCACGTTGTATATGTGCACATATGTGTATATGCGTGCGTAAACGTAGCGTGCATGCACGCTATACGTACGTACGTGCGCGCCTGTGCCGTGCATGCACGCACGCTTGCATGAGTGTGCCTACATGCGAGCGAAAGAGAGAGAATCAGAAACACAAACGCTGGAGAGCGAGATACTATACTCCGACTTTTAATTCGATTCCTAAAATGACATTTCCAGTGTTACCGTTTTTTATTATCACAAAAATAGTGTTGTAACCTGGACGCAAATTATTCGATTTCATAAAAATATTAATCGGATTGTAATCGTTTCGCATAATTTAGCAAATCGCTAAAATACTGCATGAAGTCATTACAGGATCAATAACTACACATAAAAAAATAATTATTATCAATTTTTCCCTACATTGCGCTTTTAGTGCATGTATGTACTAAAAACATGCATGTACTGGTGTATAATATTTCTATTTTACTATATAATTTTAAATAAATAACATTTCCGTATTGTTCTCTGACTTTTTATTATATTTTATTAAAACACATTATAATAGACAAATTCAGAAAAGAAAAATCGAATAATCAAAACATCGTTCGTTAATCGTGTGAGTAATCACTATTATTGAAAGCTGGCAACATTATTTCGAAAAGTGACTTTAGCTTACGTCAATTTAGGAATCGAATTAAAAGTCGGAGTATAGACATGTACAGTAAACGGCGCACCGTCTATCGACCAGCTTGTAGCACTCGTGCAGCCAGGCGGCCGAGGGCGGAGTCCGGCGGCGCGCGCCGTGCAGGTACACCAGCACGTACTCGTCTGTCACCAGCCGCTCCAGCGTCCAGATTACGTATCTGTGTAATACCACATAGGTTATAATAGTTGACACGAGGGCAAGGAGCGTCATGTTTAATGTATAATGTGGGTGCTGCAGTCAGCTATTTATACGAAAAATATTAAATAATAAGACAAAAACGGGTGACCCCAAGGGGTGACCCCGAGAAAGTCACAAACAAATTGTCTACGACGCAGAAATACTTTTGAAGTGTAAATGAAAGAGGTACTGTTATATTATAACGTTTCATCAACATCGAGTTATTGCACGATAACATAACTGGTGACCCACATAACTGATGACCCCTGCACATTTGCAGAAAGACTTGTACATGACGTATCCGTAATTTAAACACCAACCCCATCAGCAATTCTCAGAAAAACTGGTAACCCCGATTGATCCCCAGTAGGCATTCTTCGAAAACCGATGACCCCGATTGCTCCGCAGCAGCAAACCCCTACAAACAATGGTGACCCCGACTCACAGGAACAAGTTGTCCATGACGTATCGGTAGTCGGGGCGCGCGGTTTTGGGCAGGTGGCACGCTTGTACGGCTCGATCACCTAGAGACCCCTACAAACAATGGTGACCCCGACTCACAGGAACAAGTTGTCCATAACGTATCGGTAGTCGGGGCGCGCGGTGTCGGGCAGGTGGCACGCTTGTACCGTTCGATCACCTAGAGACCCCTACAAACACTGGTGACCCCGACTCACAGGAACAAGTTGTCCATAACGTATCGGTAGTCGGGGCGCGCGGTGTCGGGCAGGTGGCACGCGCTGAACACTATGATGGCCGCCTCGCCCGCGTCGTAGCCGCCGTGCGAGATCGCGCGCTTGTACGGCTCGATAACCTGGAACAGATCAATTTAAAAATTATTTAAACGTGGGGGCGTTAGTTATTGTTTTACCCTACAACAGATCATATCATGTCACTCCAAACTATTTCATCGTGGGGGCATTTGGTGAATACAATTGTAGCGGCGCGATACCTACGCGCCTCACATGAAATTCTGAACACGCATAACACCACAAGCAAGTATAGTAAACAATACACAACGTGACACACGTCATACTGAGACTGGCCAATCAGAGAACGTATCCTGGATCGCGCTATCGATGTTTCATAAAGATCACACTATCATCGTACCCTCACCTTCATATCACAGTTGGAGATGCCCCCGCTGTGGGCCACGGAGAGCCAGGATCGCTCGTCCCTGAACTCCTCGGCCGCGGAGTACTCTGGGATGGGATCACTGCACTCGCTCGCTGTTGCTGTTGACTTGGACCTGGAGTTGGGAGAAATTGAGTTAGATAGTGTTGGAGAAAAAACCCAACTAACACAAACTTATTTTTAGCTACGAGTCATTACAGAATTTTTAACTTCGACTGTGGTTTTTTTATGTGTGTTACCTCTATAACTTTTGACCAAGTATTCCGATTAGTATAATTTTTTTTTTCAATCGAGACCTAGTGAATGTCTTTTGATCCCATTCAAATTTCTGACATTCAAAAATCTAACAGGTAGTTATTGGCCGATACTTAATAACGCGTATTTAATTTATAGTCCTTACCTCATTGGACTGTGTATCCCAATTATTATTATTATTATTTTATTCAAAAACTAGTACATGCCGTGTGGTTCTAATCAAATTTAGAATACAATAGAATAGAAAAGATTTATTTCGAAGGCCACGAACATTACATCAGGGATAAACAAAGATTACATGTAGACACAGGAGTAAAATAAAAATAGAAACACAGTAAAAACAACAAGTGTGAATAAAACAAAACAAAAATATACAGATAGGTACATTATAAATAAATAAATTTGAGCGACATCTGGCGAGTACTTTTTGTGGTAGCTGTATTTGTCGGAGTTGAAGTTTGTCTTTTTTGTACAAATATAGTTATCATGGGTAGTAAACGAGCAAGCACCACCGACACCGACTGCCATTAACCTGACTGACCTCTTGGTATCGTCTACAAAGTTATCATGGGTAGTAAACGACCATGCACCCTCTGCCCATAACCTGACTGACCGCTTGGTATCGTCTTCCTCGCTGGGCTGCAGCTCGGGCTCCGGCGGCGGCGGCTCGTCCTCCGACTCCATGGAGCACCCGCTGATGCTGTCCAGGCTGCCGCTGTCGTCGTCCGGCGGCTGGGGGGGGCGTTGTGATCATGAGCACTTGGCGTCGCATGTAAGTTGACTACATATAATGCTTTTCAGCGTATCGAAATTCAACTGTAAATCCTACTAATATTATAAATGCGAAAGTTTGTAAGGATGTATGTGAGTGAGTGAGTGAGTGAGTGTGTGTGTGTGTGTTTGTTGCTCTTTCACGCAAAAACTACCGAATGGATTTTCATGAAACTTTGCAGTAATATAGCTTAGACATCGGAATAGCAAAAAAATTATAGAGATTTTTGAAGGGACTGGTTACCCGAAGCGAAGCGAGGGCAGGTTTACTAGTTAGTAATGTTTTTCCCTTAGCAGGGGCGTCGTAAACGGGCGTGCAAGGCGTGCACCGCACGCGGGCGGCGGCAAATGGACTACGGCAGGACGGCGTCAAAGTAAACTTGAGAGAGATGTGTGTAAGGCGGTTTTGCACGCAGGCGCCGAAACAGCTTACGACACTCCTATCTCTGAGGCAAATATTCCCAAACATACATAATAACATACAAAATTCTGAGTGGATACTATGATTTACCAAACTTTGATGCTATATTTACGAAAGCTAGTCGAATATCACGTTGCCACCAGAACAAAATCTGCAGAACGATTGCACATAATAATCCACGTCAGCACTTCTTAACTAACAGAGTAGTGAATAATTGGAACAATTTACCTGAACATGTTGTTACAGCTCCAAATGTCAACGCATTTAAAAACAGATATGACCAGCATAGATCAAAGCTGTGAGAAACGGATATAAGCAAAACCAGTCGTAAGACTGCCTGCTTATGAATAAATGAATAAATAAATAAATAAATAAATAAATAAGTAAACTATTTTGGACGAAGGAACCCTATCCCAGAATGAACCACCTCAGATTCGCTCAACCAACCCTACAACATGTGTGTATAATTGTATACTCCGTTCGTGTTCGATAAGAAATTTGTTTTAATAGCATCGCACACGAATCCTAGCTTTCCGCTTTTGCGAATAAGGTTCATTACAGATTGACGGCGATAATTTAAAATGCCTTAAGTGAATTTTGCTTACAAGCTAAATTGAACTGTGACCACACGTAATAAAATTGATTTTAGCAGAGACTGGCAATTCCATATCCTCCGCAAATCAAGCATAGTTCTTATCTATTGATGCATCATGCAACTGTTGACAAACATCTATACTAATATTATAAATGCGAAAGTCTGTCTGTCTGTCTGTCTGTCTGTCTGTGTGTCTGTCTGTCTGTGACGTTTTCACGGCTAAACCACCGGTCCGATTTGGATGAAATTCGGAATGGATATAGTTGAAGACCCAGAGTCACACATAGGCTACTTTTTTTTCAAAAATCCACCCCTAAAGGCTTGAAATAGGGGATGAAAGTTTGCATGAAAAATCTAAACCGCCTGACCGATTTCGATGAATTTTCCTAGGAAGATAGTTGATGACGTACCCCCTTTCCCACTTTCCCGGTTCGCGATATAAACGAATTCCATGCGGGCGAAGCCGCGGGCAAAAGCTAGTTCATAATATTAGAAAGGAGGTCCTTAAACGAAATAAAAAAGCACAACATCAAACCATCGTATTTCTCAGTAAATACGAACAAGGTAAAGTTGCAAAATGTGAATGCAGTTACATGTTTGTAAATATCTGCTCGTAGTGAGTTGCGACACAATTATAAAACACCAGCGATTGTCGCTAATCCGTTTCCGGAAACATATTGCTTTACATACGACATAACATGACTATCTTTTACATGGTAAGAGATATTACAAACTGAATGATTACTTCGTAGATTGAACTGTATGGACATGAATCTAACAACATTAAGTAGGAATAAGAGATGTCTGTAACTTTGAGTAGGAAAAATCTTGGAAGTTTCTTGTCTCATTTCCAAGGCGGATTTGTTGAAGTGATAGCGTAGTTTAAGTTAGAAATCTTTTAAGCACAAACCAAATTAGAATAACACGATACAAAGAACTCTAGCGGTTGGGGGATGTTTGATAAATGAGAGAGAAAAGGGGGGGGGAGAGAAAGGAGAGGAGACGTGGTGGGGCAGAGGAAAACTCCTGCACACGCATACATACACACACACACACACTCACTCATGGGAGACGACATGAGGTGGAGTAGAGGGAGACTTACATTACACTCATTAATCGTGAGAACAAACAAACAGAAATCCCCAACTCACCAGCACAACTCTCCGCCTTAGCGGCGCGGGGCTCCGCTGCACGGTGGGGCGCAGCGCCACGGAGCCCGTGTACGGGTCGAGGAGCGCCTGGTACGCAGACTTGTCCTCCTGCGTCGACGAGGATATCACGTCTGGTGAGCCTAGGTCCTGTGGGAGAAGGGCAATTAAAGTTCTGACTTGATTGTAGACTTTATGACGTTGTACAGTACTGTAGAAAATTGTTTAACCGAAAAAAAAATTAAGTTACTTCAAAAAAGGAGGTTAATAAGTTTTTTTAATTACTATTGGAATAATAATGTAAATGAGCGAGCATGCAGTAGCACCTTCCGCCGCCGCCAATGACAAGTGTGGCCGACGTAGAACAAGACTCAATTGTGAAACTAACGTCCAGTTAGTAGATGTTGTCAGAATATTAGATGGTTGATTTGTTAATAAGTGTGAGGACAGGGATTGTTAGTGATAGTTACTTCTGTTAGTTGATATTACTAAAAGTCCGGTTAGTAATTGTTAGCTTGTTCTAATTCGGTCATAGATATGTTGAAACACTCTAGGAATAAGATAGTCATCTCTAAATGTGTGACCAAATCCACAAACTGATACATTTTGTACTTACATTCTGCGCTATATTACTGGACATTTCAATCGGCAAATCAAAGTTGGGCACCAGACGAACGATCGGCGAATCACACCATTCTGAAGCCTGAAACCAATCATACTTTCATTATAATTTGATAATTTAAAATAGACCTAAGATAATTCACAATACAGAACATAATTATGAAGCATGGCCTTTTTGCTTTGTCAGCATGAAAGAAGGAAGAGACAACAAAAAAATTCTGTTTCTCAAACCTCTAATGGGCACAAGACAAGACTTTTAGCTTCCTTAATCAAGAATGTGGTTGTGGTGAAAGTATACTCAAATAAAGGGTAAGATTCAAGGGTAGATGGAGCCAATCCCAAATCCTTCCCGAGCTATTAACATAAAAACTCACCCCGGAATGAAAAGCCTCCCCATCTTCCAACCCACTCGTAACCTTAGGTGTACTCTGTGAAATTCTCTTATTCCTCTCCTCTACGTATTTGATTATGGCACTATCATCTCCATTCTCCCTCATCATTACAACTTTCTTCGGAGTGTTTACTTTCTTTGGCGTCTCCGTGAACATCGGTATGATTTTCCTTCGCTTCTTCTGTTCAATCCTGGCAACATCCGGTGGATCATTCAAGCAGTCTTTGAGAAGCTGGCTGTCAGCTGTGACAAAGTTTTCTGAGAAGTACAGATTATTTTTCGAGGTATTTCTCTGCGGAATATAAAGCTCATAGCCATTTGCTTGGACCCTTTCGTCTTCGATGCTGGACAGGCTCAAATCTTTCTCCTCTTCCGATTTGTGCAGCTTCTTGGGCACTACGTCTGGATAGTTCTCATCCGGACTACCTAACCCCATGAGCGGATGGTCAGTCGTCAGAGTGAGGGTTGAGCTCAATCGTGGTGGACTAATGCCAAAATTTCTAGGTCTGTTGTCGACATGTGGACTGATATTCACGTTCGCCAGTTTCGATATAACCCTGTCATTGAGATCTGATTTCAGTTTTGTGGCTTTTGTGTCTTTCTCTGGCTCGGATAACCTGAGCACTCCATTCTCTGGGTTCTGCAACCGTAGCACGTCTTCTCCCTCGAAGTCTGATGATAACACGGAGTTGGGAGTATCCTGAGATCTGATCGACTCTGAGCCTGTGTCCATCTTCTCGTCTGACGATTGGGAACTGAGAAGGTCGTCCTCGCTCAATCTTGGTGTGCGAAAGCTACTGAAAATATCATAATATTTAAAGGCAACTAAATGACGAAACTCTCCTATTATTTAAGCTAACTTTAACAGAGCGGAGGTATATGTTGGAGCGCACATTAAAACATATTGCATGGATCTTAAATGATTGATAGGGTTAAGCAATCCTTTTTTGAAATCTTAGGTTGGTTTAAAGTGTCTTAACTAAGCATATTACTTTTCGTGCTGTCTCTAACTGCTATAGTGGGTAAAAGAAAAAGTTTAAAGCAATAAGGCCGCCCATTCTTTCGTATCCTTGTAACAATTGTGTTGTGGAATCAATAGTTGTAAATATGTATGTAAATAAATATTACATTCATTATCTAGGATACTTTTTAACCCTTGAATAGGAACTTTTCGCGCGGTATTAAAGTTATTAAGTTTTGTTAAAACGCAACATTAAGGTGATAAAAAATTATGTCGCAAACCAGACAAATAAACAACAATGAATTGACATAACAATTATGCTTCTCAAGGGAGCGACGGCAGGCCATAGCATTACATAAAGTCGGTAAGCATTTGGCACACCCATTGTCACAGATCATAACAATTAAAACAGGCACACTTATGAAACCCGTGAGAACAAACAATGTATGTATGCACATATTCGAGATCCGGTTACATCAGTTTAACTCAAAAAAGGTGTAAAAAGAGCTCTCCTTCAGGGCCGGCGTTGCGCTGGTGACTCCCCTGGTGTTGCTCGTGTCCATAGGCGACGATGACCACTTACCATCAGGTGGCTCGTCTGCTTTTACGTCAGCCCTTCAGACTATAAAAAAAGAACTCTAATTCTACTCTGATTCATGTACATAATATGTAACTAGTTTGGTATTCCTTTGGTTTAGTAGGAAGTAGTGAAATAAGGTGTTGGAGTAAACAGGAAGAGAGAAGGAGAGAGGAGAGGAAGGAGAGGAGCGTGGGAGAAGAGAAAGGAGAAAGTAGGAGAGACAGGAGAGAAGTTACTGTTTGACAAAAATTCTACCTGATGAAGTTCAAGATGTTGAACACACTAATTAATAACTTGTTAAAATTGTTAGACATAATTTCATTACTACATAATAAATTCAATCAGTCAGTTAGTTGGTTGGTCATTCAGTTAATAATGATTTATAGTCAATCAGTCAGTCGGTCGATGGGTCAGTCAGCCGGTTGGTCATGCAGTAAATCAGTGAGTGAGTCAGTCAGTTAGTCAGTCAGTCAGTCAATCTATCAATCAGTCAGTCAGTCACTCACTCGTTCAGCCAGATAGTGGGTCAGTCAGTCAGTTAATCAGTCATACAATCTGTCAATCGGTCAAGTTGCTCAGTTGGTCGGTTGGTTTATTGTAAGTACTTTGAGTTCAATGGCAAGTACTTGGGGTTCAATGGTATGTAATTGGGGTTCAATGGTAAGTACTTGGGATTAAATTTCTTTAGAATTTGAGTCAAGACAAATTAGAGATTATGTTCACGGTACTTAAAACTGTTAATTAAAATACTATGGTAATATGGCAATTAATAAAATCTTTAATGTATTAAGTAATGCTTTGATTATCTTTTTTGTCTGGCTGTAATTTCAATATAAGTGCATTTTGTCAAGTAATAAAATCTTTATGACACATGTTTTATTTTTATTTACTTGTCCTTAATTACAATAACCTTATAACAAAGTACAATGGGCGGACTCAATGCCAGATTCCCAGTTCCCACAGCTGGACTTATGTCTTTCACACACTTACAATGTGAAGTACCCAGTGCACCACTGTAGCCAACTAAGAATATACAAGAAAGACATTTTTAAAAAAGGATACTATGTTACAGAACTTGTTATAATTGCAGTTCATACAAATGCCAGCTTTCCCACCCTGTGATTAAGGTACAAAGCAGATTGACACCGTGAATTTAAAATGCAATAAGTAAATTTTGCTAACAAGCTAAATTGAACTGTGAGCAAATATAATAAAGTTGTTATTAACGTGGAGTGGCAATTACATATTCTCAGTGTCAAATATACATACATTCTCAGACCAATAAACTATAGACGGAGCGCAGTGAACAAAAGAGTGAAGACGGCAAAAGTAAGCCTAAAACACACATCGGAACCAATAGAATGCCCTATGTTGACAGTTTGAACTAGAACAAATTTAAACTTTATTTTTTGGAATACAAAGCTGCATTCATTTTTTATTATTTAGAACACAAAAGTCGTTTTGGTGTGAGTGCCGCCGTGTGTATTACAAGGCGAGGCGTACTTTTTGCCGGCTTCAAGCTTTAGTTCACGGCACGCCGTCTATAGTTTATTGGTCTGAGAACCTACCTTTGTTATGAATTTTTAAAGAGGAAAAGTTCTTAATTTAAAAATTCACTTTTTTTATTTTTCATCTATGTATGTACATACTTGCGATCGAAAGTAAAAGTTGTTATTGTGTTCGAATATCGTCGCGTTCCTCTTCATTGCAACATTGCATGCGAATCTGCAGCGAAAGTGATTAATTGTCGCAGTTCGTGACGAATATAACTATTTAAATTATCCAAGAATAGTTTTACAATTGAAAAGAGGGTGGATACTAAAAAATCAGCGAAGCGCAATTTAAAATGAAATCGTTATCCAATGAAATTAAAAAAGCATTTAGCCACACACTGGCGTGACGTATAACTAAATAAACAAGAAGAGAAGGCAAAATCAATGAAAATTAACACAAAAATCGTTGCAAAAATGCTAAATTTCTTTCTATTACTACTTAAAGCAATTGAATCTCACTTACGTCATTTGTAAGGTTGTTCACTATGATTATTATTTTTTATAAAACTAAACACTGAAAAGTCTGAAAAACACATTAATTTTAATAAAATTATGTTGGAATAGGTACTCGAAGCGCAATCCTGACGCCAGCCATCCACCAGCTACAACTACAAACCAAGAACACAGAGTACTAAAACAAAACTGGTACGTGGTTCATCTACCTACGTTCACAGAACCATCACAGAAATTCTGACGTTATTGACGGCTTGTAAAACGGCTGCGTTCAAAATATGGCATAGATGTGCATCCTTATATTACTCTGTACTGTAATACAAAAACCATAATAAAGTGAAAATGACTTTAGCGGGCTGATTTAACTGATTTTATAATACTTCAAGAATACACCTCCGTCCTGGAGCAAAATCAAAGAACTAATAACATCAACAAACTTAACCTAACAACAACATCCAGGATTTTTCTACGAATAACGCACATAATGAACCTTTGTTTCTGCGGTTTCAACTACCCAGTGCCTTTTTTCTTACTTTATCATTTACGAGTGTTACAGGTGACAAGGTTGGTCAGTAACTATTTTAATTAATTTTAGTGAATCAAGTGACCAATTTAAGTCACTTATTTTATAAAATGGTTCGTTAAATTCTCGAATCGTTAACTTTTTGAAAAGTATAATATAACTTGAATCTAACTCAATTTTAGTAGTTAATCAGTTACTTTGACTGAAAGTGAAACTATTAAATTTTTTGCATGCATGAAGACAATCCTCCTCGTTCTTATTAATAGCAATGCTAACTTCTGTTATGACCAAAATACTTGTAAAGGTATTGATGAATTTCTTTCTTTAAAACGTTACAACAACCACTACAAAATTCACTAATGTTGTAGATCAGGAATTTCTAATAGGAGGAACTTCCCAACTAAATTTTTTTTAGTAAATTCATAATCGTGTACCCCACACTACATGCACCAGGTAAAATTACGTTTACTTATCTTGAATTTAGTAACGAAATATGACTATTAAAATGTTTGTTGAATTTTTTCACGGAAGAGCAAAGATTCTCAAAACAGGACAGTTAGGTATATACAAAACACAAACGCAGTTTGTTTTCTAAATATGTTCGTTGAAAATGTATTTCAGCCGAGCAAATCTATTGTGAACTTCAGTGTGAATTGGATTTCCGAGAAGTGAAGAAATAACTTTAATTAAATCTTTACAGATTCGATTAAAATGCAAGCGGCACTGCTAGTTATCTTGTTGTACATAGCGAAACCTGCGTTATTTGCGGAAGATGTTAGTTGTAAGTATTTTTTACTTTTACAAAAAAACATACCCACATACGTTTCTACAATGATGCGTTGGGTGAAAATGAAAAAAGGGAGTAAATTAAAATTTCAATTACTTGTGTTGCTGACATTTACAAATAACTAAACTTATACTGTTAATATCCCTATTTAACAGATCAAGCTTGCGTGGATAAGTATTCGAGAAAAGGCTACCAACCCTGGCAGGAATGGTCTGACCATTACACCTGTCATCGTTATCGGTGTGAAATACGCGACGGAAAGTATTTTATAGCCGCTGTCGGGTAAGTGTGTTTTTCCGAACAGGAAAATGCTCCATAACAACTACTACTGAAAACAAGCCTAATTTAACTTGCGCTAGTCCGACTTATCTTGAGCTTCTGCATTTGTCATTCATCAAAATAAAAATCTTTATAGACATGGTCATGCTGAATATTTTATGCAACACAATATTGCCCGTGTTAACCATCAATATTATATTTTAGTTGCCGAAAACCTAAAATACCAGAAAACGCTTTAGAATGCCATGAATATATTGAAGATGAGAATGTTGGTGAGTAAAATATTAAACTGGATCCTTTAGTTTGGGTTTTTAAGGTGTAATATAATGCAATCATGGTAGCTTTAACAAAAAGTATTCTTGTACAGAGTCCAGTTAAACATTTAGCTGTCTTTTGATTCAAACCTTTGAAAGTGTGGTTTAAAATTAATTTTTAGTTGTATTTGGTAGGGAACTTTGAGGGGTAAAATTTTAAAAGTAATCACTTATTGTAAATTGTAACATGAATATTATATACTTTTGCACTACCTTTGCAGAGTTTCCAACCTGCTGTGCTAGGTTACGGTGTGTTGTAGAAGTTAACGGCGAAAGGATTGTTCAAACTCGTGGTCAGCCTGGTGAACTCTTCCCAGACAAGTAAGCTTGACATTCAAACATTTTTTTATTATTATAGAGATATAGTCCTTAAAGTTTTATTGATTTTAGCTTTCGCCATGTGCTGCCTGGTTCACTTTAGTGGAATAGTACCTACTACTCCTCCCTCTTCCTGGGATGTAAAGGCCGACTTGTAGGTTATAATCTAGGAGACTCGGAACAGTGGCTCACTGAATGCTCTTGTCATCAACAAAAGCTCAAACCAAGTGATGAGAGAATTGAGTGGTGAGATGGTTAAAATAATTTAATTTTCCAGGCCATGGAAAGGTCAGCAGAACGAACCCAACCCGGCCGTAGTGGGCATGCCTGGTATTCAGCAGAACACCATTGGGAACGAACCTCAAGGTCAACCAGCCCCCGGCATGTTCAACAACCGCGGCGCAGGCAAGCAAAGTAAGATATCATAAGCTATTTCACCACTGCACTTTAGTACAATGGTGAGAATAGTTTATGATATCTTGGTACATCAAATAGTCTTTATAATGCAACAAGTTTATCCAAACAAGTATTTAAAAATTTAGATTTAACGTTAGTTAAAATCTTGGCGATAATTTCCTCGCAACAAATTTAACTGTAGTGTTTAATTTTTATTAATCTAGCCAACGATATTCCCGACAGCGGATGGCAGCGATATTAGCGGACGCCGCTATGTAGACCCATATCCCAACCAGCAGCTACAAGATTCTCCACGTAAGAAGAGATCAACCATATACCCGCTGTTTGACCGAGCACTTTTGACCGAAGCTAGTGCTTATCAACCACATTCAGTCAAGATCCATGGTTATACACCTGAAAGATATACCTCATATTTCAATAATGGCGTAAAAGGTGTGTCGAACTACAAAATACCATTTAATTTGTCTTAATTGTATACTTTAAAATCCGACTGCTTATTGATTACAATGTTATAAAATGTTTTGTTATATTGTAGTGTGAACATACATCAGTACTAAGTGCTTTTAGCAATGCAAAATTGTGGTTTCATGAGTGTTGATTATTGAATAAATTTATTTATTGTTAAAATCAGTACTTTTTATTCATATTTTCCTTTATCATAATTTTCAATTTGCTTATTAGAATAGTTCAAAAGTTTATTAGAGAGCGTTTCAATAATTTTACACGTAATATTATTGTATTAATCCTTGACACAGGTAAGATCATAATTGAGTTTACAAACGAAAATAATACCTATGAAAAATATGTGTTAAAGTTACTCGTGCGGCTCGTGCCTAACAACGCGTAGCATTTTTCATAATGTCGGAGGATATAATAAAGAACTATGCTGACAATTAATAGGTATCCTTTAAACATAAAAGGATATTATGCTACTTCTTATAATATTACATGTATACATGTTTGTGTATAATATTGTATTTGTGATTGTATGTTGATGATCTATTTCATATACTCGTACTATTTCTTTTATATGTTGAAATATTTTACTACTTTCGTCATGAATTTAAAACTAAGTCGTTCATTTAACATTGAGTTACTATTAATGCTCCTTCTCTTTCCTTTTTTTCTGTAAAAGCACCAACTACCTATATAGAACTAGGTACACAAATGAAAATATTTTCCTTTTTCATTGGACAAAAAATAAATTAAAATGAACGCATTATTACAACAAACTGACATTGGAACTTTGACAGTTCTGATTGTTTTCGATAAAGTTGGCAAATGTCACGAGCATCTGTCAGGTCTGTCGGTGTCATCTGTCAACGTCATTCATTTAATAAAAATAATTGAATTGAATTCAATTTCAATAGGAATTTGTTTAGTTAGAAAGTGGACGTGTTTGTTTCCTTCATTTCTCTTCCAACAAACTTGTTTATTTATAAATGAACATTAATGTGTTTTATAAATTGCTACACGAAGAAGCAACAGTGTATCTGTGTTTCAAGGATCAAGCCGTGATAATTATGAATTGAAAACTGTCTTGTTGTGGTAATAATTTTATACTTATGAACCTTATCTGCATATTTTGTAATGAGTAATTGTCGCTATGTTGCGTTTACCAATCAATTATTGAGCAGCTATAAGTATAGAACAAACATAGTTAACTAAGTTATATTTCGATTATTTTAAAAATATTTTTTGTTACATCTTTCCTCAACAAAAAAAAATATGTTTTATTGAATAACTAGTAGACCTGCCGTAGCCTCGCTTTCTCATTGTCGTTGCTTCTTCCTTTGGTACCCAAATCCAAAAAAAATTGTGTGTGATTTTAAAAAAATATTTGAGTTTACATCTCAAATCCAGGTCAGATCCTTATCATACCATTATAGGTCCAGGTCCAGCATGGAGCCCGAGAAACCGTTCGCCTGCAGCCTGCCGGACTGCGGTATGACCTTCACCAATGAGGACCACCTGCATGTTCACACCAAGAAACATGACATGGTGTTGCAGCTTGGCATTGAACAGAAAGCTGCGTTTGTTGGTAAGGACGAAGATGTAATGTAGCTACAATGTAATCAGGGGCGCCGTAAGGTGTGTCGGCGCCCGCGTGCAAAACCTATTTGCACCCCCATGTCCCCCGTGGCTCAATACGAATCTCATACACATTTATGTTTATGCCGGGGTCCATTTGCCCTCAATTTGCCGCCCCCTCAAGGGTGCCGCCCGCGTGCGCCGCACGCCTTGCACGCCTGGTTACGGCGCCCCTGAATGTAATTATGGTTGCAGATTACAATTTCAAGTAGTTAATTTAGCCCAGAATGTTATCATTTTAACGGGTAAGAAGGCACGGAAATGCCTCTGTCAAGAATGATCTATACTTGAATTTCTGAGAATATGGAATTGCCACTTCCTAATAAAAACAATTTTTTATGAGTACTCGGAGTTCAATTTAGCTTGTAAAATAAAGGAGATGTTTCAAATCCGGCCCACAATAGGTACAGTACCTCGAAAAATCGAGAAAAATCCATGGAATTCGAGAAAAATAAAGATAAACTGCTTAAATGCATACTTTTCTGGTACAAAAATTGTATTTATCATTCACTTTTATCACGTTTCAACATGGCGTCTTGTCAATTTGTCATTGATCATAGATCACGAACTGTCTACTGTCACCTCAACATGACAGAAATGTAGGTACATATGTCAAACTTCAATCAAATCAACCAACGTGACATGTGATGACAGCTTACCGCCATGATGGAATTTAGTTTTTGTGTTGCAATTTTACGTGTACATTTTTGTGTTGTACCACCAAACTAAAGCAATTTAAAGGAATTGGATGATTGAAAACTGTTTTAATTGTGTTTCTCCATTTTTGAGTATGGTGTACAAAGTCGTGGCCGGGGCTCCATACATTTTGAAACATCTCCTTTATGTGTAAGATGATAAATTGTTTATTATGTAGTGACATAGACCACACCACCACCTTATGATGCTGTTATAGATAGATAATAATTATCCTATCATTATTTGTTCCACAGCAGACCAGACTCCAACTCCGACCAGGTTCATCAGGAATTGTGAGGAAGTAGGTCTCTTCCAGGACCTGCAGAATGTCAATCCATTTGATGAAGGGTTCAAAAGAGCAATGGAGATTAAGTGAGTTCATTTTTTTGTCAATTTTTTTAATAATGCTACACACTCAATACCCCAATTTAAGATTCTCTGTGTCATGGCCGCCATGGAGAACATATAACAGAAAGACAATCCCAGTCCTAGAAGACAGAAATTTAAAATCATCATTCCTCCCTGAGAATCTAACCCTCTGAGTGATCAAGCATGGTAACTATTAGGTCACATGGGGCGTCAAAAATATCTAACACTAGTAAATCCGCCCTCGCTTCGCTTCGGGAAACCAGTCCCTTCAAAAATCTCTATAAATTTTAACAAATTATGTTATTCCGATGTCTAAGCTATATTACTGCAAAGTTTCATGAAAATCCGTACAGTAGTTTTTGCGTGAAAGAGCAACAAACACACACACACACACATACATCCTTACAAACTTTCGCATTTATAATATTAGTAGGATAAAGACAGAGATGATTGTAAAGAAAAAAAAATGGATTTCAGACATCTGCCAGATTACATCAACTACAACAAGTCACTTGGAAATCCACTCATGCAAGAAATTTTTACCATCATGGTTGTAGTCAAGAATGTACAACATCGAACCAGCCTAAAGTACAATAGAGATAAATAACTACCCATGGTCTTTATAAACTTCCAGACACGGCACCCACTCCCTGGAGATGGCAGCGCCCTCTGCCGACGACGGGCTTCACACGCCCCACATGGTGTTCCCGCTCATCGACCCTGGCGACTGCGCTCTCTTCAGCACCACCAATAACCATCGGAACATCACTATTAGTCGGTAAGTGGTTTGGTACTTTGAGTGATAGGTAAGTTGTTTGAACCTTGGACTCACAAACGGAGGAACTTGGTTTAAATTCTGAATGGTGTATTCCCTATAAATTGTCACTTGATTTGGTGAGAAACCTTTACACCTGAGCATTCTCCATTATAAAAATGTTAACATAGTGCCTGCATTGACTAGCTAATGGTCTAAGAGCCCGCGACGCGCAGACCTTCGTTATATTATAAAAGCTGAAAATTCTTCTATATACGTCCCATATACAGGTATAAGCAAACCCAGCCTATGCAACCTGGGTCGCGGTGGCTTTGGCAGGTAACAGGTAGTAAAGGTGGGTAAAATTGTGTTTCAAATTTGTGATAGCATAAAACTTAGTTTTCATATATTTTAACTTACAATCATATTAGAAACCGCCTCGTCTATTGGCGGACACTTAGGACGGTGGCAACCCCTTGCCAGACACCCTCACAGTCTAATTATTTATAAATCTACTTTCGTCATAGTATAAAACCTGACTTTTATATATGTTATTCAGAAAATTATACGAATAATGTTTCCACAGTTCGCAGTCACTTTCGATGATTCCCCTATCTTCCCAGACACATTGAAGTCTACTCCAGGCGTGCGCGCGATGAATATACATGTAGGTTGGTGCGAGTGAAATAGCACGATAATTATATACTCTAAACTTATCAAGAAAATTAATTATGTAGATTTATAACGGATTAAAAGTGTAAATTTAAAAAAATGATGTAAAAAAAATAATAGAAAATAATTTAGATCGTAATGAAATCAGTGGAAAAAGAATTAAATTATACATTTAATTATAGCCATTACAAAACAAAGCAAAAAATAAAGTTTCAAACATTGTTATTGTTAAATTAAAAAAAACAATTATTTCCATCGTCATCGTCGGTATTTCCATTATCTTCATCACTGCTACTCCATTCTATGGATTTGTCCTCATCAGTGATCATCAATGTAAGGTACGTGGATCTAACGAAGATACACGCACAGTTAGGAGAATCCATGTGTCGAAGCTGGACTGGTTTCCACGCCATTACAGGATGCGATTACAATCCGGCATTATTTAGAAAAGGAAAATTGAGACCTTATAAACTAAAAATTCGACGAGTACCAAAAAGCTTTTATTAAGTTTGGCGAAAGCGAATTAATGGAGGACAGCGATGAACGAAAGAACGTTTTTAATAGTATTCAGAAATATATATGCAGTGTATATAATGCTCGGAATGTAATTGATGTTGATGCTGCTAGAGTTCAGATGTTTATAGACTCGTATAAAGTATCTGATATTAATGAGGCTTTCAATCGAAAAAAATTGAGAAATTTTGATGCTAGCAGTTTACCACCTTGTAAAAATGAGCTACTGCAGCATTTTTTACGAGCTAATTATATTTGTGCGATTTGGAACAATGCTCACTTAAGTAAACCTACTTCACGTAAACCTGAAAATAATGGCTGGGTACTGGAAAGTGGTCAATACCATTTTAAATGGTTTGAAGGAGATCAGCTACCTCATTATGTCAGTGATTCTCTACAAACTTTGTCAGGTATGTTATAATGTTCAATGTTCATAAACAAATCATCGGCTATTCATAATTGTTCTAACTTGCTTTAATTATTACAGAAGCTGTTGAAGATAGTGTCATTGATGAGGACAAATCCATAGAATGGAGTAGCAGTGATGAAGATAATGGAAATACCGACGATGACGATGGAAATAATTGATTTTTTTTTAATTTAACAATAACAATGTTTGAAACTTTATTTTTTGCTTTGTTTTGTAATGGCTATAATTAAATGTATAATTTAATTCTTTTTCCACTGATTTCATTACGATCTAAATTATTTTCTCTCCTTATAGTAAAACCAACATACATACAAATTTATCTCCTTAACTTTAAACTTCTAGAATTTTATCATCAACTGCCGATTTTTCTTATTATTTTCTGCACAATACTTAAAAAAATATCAATAGATACTTTTTACAACTTTCTTAAATCCTAACTTGTTTCCATAAAATTCACTTGAATTCATTCTTGATGATGATTTAGTTGAATAAAAAATTTAATGATAATTTTCAAAATTGAATGATTTCATAATTTGTTTTAAGAAATTTTTTTACATCTTTTTTTTAAAATTTACACTTTTAATCCGTTATAAATAAATCTACATAATTTATTTTCTTGATAAGTTTACAGTATATATCGTGCTATTTCACTCGCACCAACCTACATGTATATTCATCGTGCGCACGCCTGGAGTAGACTTCAATGTGTCTGGGAAGATAGGGGAACCATTGAAAGTGACTGCGAACTGTGGAAACATTATTCGTATAATTTTCTGAATAACATATATAAAAGTCAGGTTTTATACTATGACGAAAGTAGATTTATAAATAATTAGACTGTGAGGGTGTCTGGCAAGGGGTTGCCACCGTCCTAAGTGTCCGCCAATAGACGAGGCGGTTTCTAATATGATTGTAAGTTAAAATATATGAAAACTAAGTTTTATGCTATCACAAATTTGAAACACATTTTTACCCACCTTTACTACCTGTTACCTGCCAAAGCCACCGCGACCCAGGTTGCATAGGCTGTGGGTTTGCTTATACCTGTATATGGGACGTATATAGAAGAATTTTCAGCTTTTATAATATAACGAAGGTCTGCGCGTCGCGGGCTCTTACTCTATAAGGCACTCTTTGAGTCAACCGTAAAATGCTTTTAGGTGCTTTGCTTCGGTTTTGGCAAAACAGCTTTGTAAAATATTGTTAATGTATAACGTAGTATGTCTATAGATTTGGGTCCAAACATTGTATTTTACAGATCCTCAAGCGACGAATCGGGCGCAGTAAAGGAATACGAAACAACCACGATATCAAAATTAACCAACGAAGTGACAACCATCAGTAGGGTTGTCGGTAAAGACGTTCACGACCGTGTGACGACAACCGATGATGTATCTATCGTTAGACAGGAAGAAACGGCTAGAAACAGGGATGGAGTTAATGAAACATCAGTTTCTTACACCAACAATGTTATTAAATTCCATACTAATGTTGAAATACGCAAAGAGGGTAACGTAGTTAATATAGAAGCGTCTAAAACCACACCCGTTCCTGTATTAAAGGCGTATACAGAGTCTGTGATCAAAGATACAAATTTAAACAAAGACGATGTTAAAACATTACAAGTACCGCCTATAATGAGTCAAAAGTCCCTAGATTTTGTTGTAGATAGCCTAACGTCAGAATGTAATGCGGATTTGGAAAAGGATTCAAAAACGTCAAAGTCCAGTTCAAATAATGTTGTTAATGCTAATATCAAAGCTGAAGTAGTCAGTAACATTAATGGGAGTGAGAAATCCACAGATGACGTAAGAGTTTTAGAAGATTACGAAGTGATTATCAAGTTACCGAACGGAAGACAAGTTAGGATGAAGGGAGTAGATGAGGAAACTGAAAGAACTATACATAAAGACACGAAAGAGAAATTGAAGAAAACAATTAAAAACAAAGCGAAAAGAACTTATCAAAGAGTTTCTAGCATACCAAACTCTCAAATAGTAAACTCAATAGTGCCTATATCAACTGGTACTCTAATTCCAGTGACATTAGTCAGCCCGTCAATACTAACAGTGCCTAAAATACCCATAGTGCCTTTAACTACAGCAAAAAGTATTCCAAACTTCAAGAAAGTCAAGCGGAAATTTAACAATACCGTTGATAAAATGAACCAAAGTGACAGTGTTGACAGTACAGTGAAAGGTGATAATAGAAGTGGGGTTGGTGATGAGAGACATGCAGATGAGTGTATAGTGATCGATGATGATGAGGGTGATGAGAAAGTTAAGAAGGATAGCATTAAATCAGGGTTGGAGAGTCGTAGTGCAGCATCTAAAAGATATAGGTGAGTAGATTTCAAGGGTATTTTAATATTCCTACTAGTGTTGCATATGCGAAAATAAATCTGTCTGTCGGTCTGCCTAGGCTTTCACGCCTAAATCTCTCAACCAACTTAAATGAAATTTGGTAAAGATGTTTATTCCCATTTTGATCCCCCTTGAGGAAGAATTTCCAAAAATCTTCTCTGAGTCCTCCCCTACACTCCCCAAGGAACACACATGCCAAATTTCAGCTTCTTGCGTTCAGTAGTTTCGGCTGTGCGTTGTCTGTCAGTCACTTACTAACACTAGAATTTCATGATATTGATTAATGACTTTATATTCCTTCAGGGAGAGATTAAAAGAGACGATGCGAAGGCAGAAAGAAGAGAATGACCTCCTCAAAGAGCAAAATCAGCGGCTGGCAGCTGAAAAGGCGGTGTTACAGCTGATCATCACAGAACATCTCAAGAAATGTCCTATGGGCGATGAACTGAGTGAGTTACAGCAGGAAAAATTTATAATATTTAAATATGGGTACTTAAGGCTTGACCAGAAATATTGGAAACCTACATTGAAGGTGCTAAAGTTTCCTTTTTAGGGTTCCGTACCCAAAGGGTGAAACGGGACCCTATTACTGAGACTTCGCTGTCCGTCCGTCCGTCCGTCCGTCCGTCCGTCCGTCGGTCACCAGGCTGTATCTCATGAACCGTAATAATTACACAGTTGAAATTTTCACAGACGATGTATTTCTGTTGCCGCTACAACAACAAATACTAAAAAATAGAATAAAATAAATATTTAAGTGGGCGCCCATACTTTCGACACCTCAGCGATAGTTTTTTTGGCGTTTTTATACATAATGGTAGGTACGGAACCCTTCGTGCGCAAGTCCGACTCGCACTTGGCCGGTTTTTTAATGGCAACAGTAGATAACTACTATAAAGTAATGCTCATGTCATTTTCACAACTTCGTCGCAAATTTTATTTAAGGGAATAAAATAAATATGAAATGGTATTAGAAAACTATTTATCTTTAGCACAAAATAATCACTTAAAAAAATAAACCATGACAAACGACTCGCTGACAAGCAATATACGAGTGACGTTTAGAAAGTCAGTATTGCCAGTAAAACAAATTAGTTCCATGACCTTACCGCAACATGCAAGGAGGCGAGGTTTTCTATAGGGTTTTCCATTAAGGAAGGGCAGATTTTAAAATTGAGTAAAACAAGTTATAGGTACATGAGATATCAATAAGATTTTATGTTTATTTGAGAGCCTCATCAATGCCATTTTGGGTGAGATATGACATCGTTCAAATAGCCGCCGCGGCTTCGCTGGGTGACGCGCATTCGAAAGCTCCAGTTTTCGATGATTGGCGCATAAATCAGGCTGAATTTGACCGATGGCATCGATTATGTTGTCTTTGAGGGCCGCGGTGGTTTGCGACTTATTCGCATAGACCTGCGACTTAAGAAAGCCCCACAAGAAAACGTCTAAAGGGGTCAAATCACACGATCTTGGTGGCCAATTCACGTCGCCTCGGCGCGAGATAACCATGAAACCGCTCGTGCAGAATGTCGATTGTGTCTTGAGCTGTGTGGCGTCTTTGCTGTCCATATCATATCCCACATATATATATTACCACAGGGTGGGGCAGTTCGCTGTGCGCAGCGCGCTGCTCCGTACGCAGAGACCCGCACTTATCCTCCTGACCAAGGCGTATCGTTCCGTCAGCACGGCCGCATTACCGGTGCTGGCGGGGGTGTTGCCGGCCGACCTGGAGGTGGCCCGGGCTGGCGAGACGTGGGACCGTATAAGGGAAGCACCAGCGGAGCACGGGGGGATGATAAGAAGGGAAGTGATGACGCGGACCCTTGCACTTTGGCAGGAAAGGTGGGACTCGAGCACGAATGGCCGGGAGCTGTACTGCTTTTTTCCAGATGTAGCGGAACGCGCTAAGACCAATTGGGTCAAGCCGGACTATATTACGTCACAGCTCCTCACAGGGCATGGCTGTTTTAATGGTAGGTTAGCAAGGATGAGGCTGAGAGAGGACAGTGGATGTGAATGCGGTAAAGCTGAAGAGGATAGACATCATGTGATCTGGGAGTGTCCGATCTATGAATGTGCGAGAATAGAAATGTTGAACGGGATTAGTCGAGCGGAGGAGGGTCCGGTTTACTACCGTGACCTCGTGAGCAGCGAGAGCAACTTTGCGTCATTTAAGAAGTTTGCCAAGAGCTGGCATCGTCGCCGTAATGTGGAGGCAGGTAGCGGCGAACTTAACATCACCGACGACCGAGGCGTGCTAGTTTGTCCAGCCCCTTCGGGGGAGAGTCGGGCGTATAGGGACAAGGAACAGACAAAAAAGAACTTGTAGGGAGTCAAGAGTTGCACGCGGCACCATTCCGCGTGCATCTCCCAAGATTCGGCCTTCATAACCGCGAGGTTGGTAAGGCCATGGGAGGTGGTGGGTTGTCCATATCATATCATATTTTATTTCACCCAAAATGGCATTGATGAGGCTCTCAAATAAACATGAAACCTTATTGATATCTCATGTAAAACTTGTTTTATTCGATTTTAAAATCTATCCGTCCTTAATGAAAAACCCTATAATTATATTCCTGTTCTACCTATACAATATGCACTTTTGTTTACCGATATTTCGAGTCAGTTACTTGGATCGTGGTCACGGCTGAACTGCGGTGGCGCCGAGAAACTTTTGACAAGATACTTGACATTTGACACTGATAAATTAGTCTATGTACTTTTTTTTAGGTTTCCGTAGCTAAATGGCAAAAAACGGAACCCTTATTTATAGATTCGTCATATCTGTCTGTCCGTCTGTCTGTTTGTCCGTCCGTCTGTCTGTTTGTCCGTCCGTTTGTCACAGCCATTTTTTTCCGAAACTATAAGAACTATAGTGTTGAAACTTGGTAAGTAGATATACTCTGAGAACCTCTTTAAGATTTTCACAAGAAAATAGAAAAAAAAACAAAAGTTTTGGGGGTACCCCATACTTAGAACTGAAACTCAAATTTTTTTTTCATCAAACCCATACGTGTGAGGTATCTATGGATAGGACTTAATAAGAATGATAGTGAGGTTTCGATTCGATATATCGTTTTTTTCTAAACTGAATAGTTTGCGCGAGAGGCACATCCAAAGTGGTAAAATGTGCCCCCCCCCCCCTGTAACTTCTAAAATAAGAGAATGATAAAACTGAAAATAAACTTGTAGACTTCCACCGAAAATTGGTTTGAACGATAACTCGTAAGTAGTCTGCTCTTTTTTAATACTTCGTAAATCGTAAACCGCAATTTACCTTTCATTCTATCAATTTATATATTTTTTTATATTATGTTACTTGCTGCTACGGAAGCCTTCATGAGCGAGTCCGCCTCGAACTTGACCAATTCTTTTAGTTTATAATCCATACTAATATTATAAATGTGAAAGTGTGTTTGTTTGTTTGTGACTCTTTCACGTCGCAACATGGCTATTATATGGTATGGTTTATGTGTGTGGGGATAGTTAGGAGGGTGGAGAGTGACGTAGGCTATTTTTTACCGCGGAAAACATCTCATTCCCATGGGAAGATGATGTTTTGTTACTTGCTAGATATTTAGTTCCAGATGTTGTTAATAGATGGCGTTAGTAAAATTCATTTGCAAGTTCTGAATGACGCTACCAAATACTACATGTAATTTACTTATGTCATAGGCAAATGTTATATCTGATGTTCCAGTATATCATTTATAATAAGCTACTGTTTAGCCGAGATTCCAACGGGAGCGAGACCTAAGTGGCTGTTACCTACGGGTCCCGAAGCGAAGCGCGGGCGGTTCTCTAGTTTTTAACTAACTTCATAATAAAGGAGGAGTTTCTCTATATGACTGTATCTTCTTTATGTGTTATCTCATTACTTTACACTGGGTACCGATTCTCATTTATTTATTTTTATATAACAATATCGTGGTTTAAATTACATACCGTAAATATTTTTTTTTGTTTCAGGAAGTGTGCAAGAGAAGCTGTCCCGAATACACTAGGACTTATTGAAAAGATACTTCGTATTACAAGCAGCACAGCACTATTATGGAAATACGTAATAGACGGTTATTTTAAATGCAATGGACATTATGACAAACTGTGTAGAATTTTTTGTATTGGTATAAAACAGAAATAACAGCAGTATTATATATATTATGCATGTACCTTAATATTTAAAAAATATATATGAAATGGTAGTTTGGTGTAAATATTAAATCACAAACAATGTAAATGACAAAAGAAATAATTAAAATAAATTTTACGACATTTGACATGTTTATGAAAATAAAATTACTGTTATTGAATCTGGGTTTTATTTTGTAACAGAAAATTATAGTTGTTACAAGAGAAAGCTGTCTGAACCTGAAGATTGTTTGTTTGTTTGAAAGACAAATTATTTTTGCGTTAAATAGTTGATTTATTAATGAATTCTCTAGGCTATACAACATCACGCTACGACCAATAGGAGCGGAGCAACAAGTTTCCCAAGGCAATGCGAGGGCGCCTACTGGTTAATGAGGACGTTGAGGATCTACCAATGAACAGAAACTGGCTATTTGACGCGAATTTTATGATAACGTTCACAAGGTCAGAGTGGTGTTGCCATGTATATCCATAGAGATATTACACTACAGGGCAGAAGCCAGGCTTCAGAGCGTACCTCGGATAAAAAGAGACGAAATCTTTAGTAATCACCCTTCTCTTTCTGGCTCATTGGGATCAGAGAGAGATAGGTTAAGGTAATTACCGTTATCATTGTTTCTCTTTCTAACCGGGGACGATTGCAATGTATGGGCAGCCGTATGGCTCACCCACTCTAGTGTAATATTTCTATGTGTATATATCTGCCACTAGCTGCATGAAGTTCGCGTGCAACATCGTGTACACAATCTCTCGTTGTCGCTTCAACTACCAAGCTGACTTTTATTGAAATACAATCTCGTGCCGCGCACCTGTGGTCCATTTGAAACCCCTGACGGTCGTGCCGCGCGCGTGCTATGCACGCCTTGCACACCCACTTACGGTGGCTTAACCCATGATCTTAAGCTGATTTCAATTTTCCATAAACTTTAGAAGTTACATTGGTAGAGAGTAGGCCTTTTTGATTAAATTTTATCAACGCAGTGGCAGAGTTGAAATTACTGATGCTAGAAATACATTTTTTTTAAGTTTTAGAACTTCAAAAGTACAAAGAGATGAGATAATGTTATAGGTTTATTTTCATTAGGTACTAAGAAAGCCTACAGTATACTCCACCACGCTGCTCCACTGCGGATTGGTGGAGCGGTTAGTGACCATCCCAATCGGAGCTTTTCATGCCACCCTTCGTCATATATAACAACCGGGACCGACGGCTTTACGTGCCGTCAGAAACACGGAAGCGATCGAGTTTTAGCCACTATCGTTTACGTTTACCCATCCAACTACCTACTGCCCGCAGTTTAGGTCCCTTCATCTTTTTTTTTTATGGAATTAAGATAGCAAACGAGCATGCAGCACCACCTTCCGCTGCCGCCCATGACAACTGTGACCGACCCAGAACTAGACTCAATGAGTCTCGTTCTAATTCGGTCACAGATGCGTTGCTACCCCTGAGGACTGAGATGGTCGCCTCTTAAAAAAGTGTAACCGGCTCCACACCTTCCTATCCGGAACACATTGTTGTTAAAACAATAATTACACGGTAGGAATGGTACTAAGTACCGTGGCGGGCGGTGGTACTTCCCCGGGTGAGCTCTAGGCCCTACCATCTTTAGGACACACCTCTAGCTATCACATAGGTTCAACGCAAGGCGTGCCGGGATACGAGCATTTTAAGTTCCGCTTAAGAATCATGTTGCAATTGCAACTGGCCTCACATTTATTCTGAACTAAAAACAAAGATAAGTATGGCTTAATCAAAATAAGCCGCACTGGATTATCTCTGACTGACAAGTTAAGCGAGTACTTATAACTTACAAGTGCGTTACGTGATTACGTGATCTAGGAAGTGCTCAGATGCCTTCAATTTGGATGATGTTATTACCTGCATAGTCATCATCTTCCTACCGATATCCCAAATTTATTTGTGGTCGATACAATATGTTCTTCTCTTCCATTCTTTCCTATTAGCCGTCACTTATACACAATATATGATATCTTTCACTAGTAGACTCGGCAGACGTCCTGCAACATATTTTATTAAGTAGACGCCCTCGCTTCGCTTTGGGAGACTTGTTGCTCCGCTCCTTTTGGTCGTAGCGTAATGTTATATAGCCTATAGCCTTCCTCAATAAATTGACTATTTAAAACAAAAATATTTTTTCAAATCGGACCAGTAGTTCCCGAGATTAGCGCGTTCAAACGAACAAACAAAGAAACAAACTCTTCTGCTTTATACTATTTGTATAGATATCATCTTTCACACAGTTCATCCATTTTTTCTTTGGCCGTCCTCGTTTTCTCCATCCATCCACATTCATATCAAGCACTCTTCTAGTCACATGCGTTTCCTTTCGCCTCATCAAATATCGTTTCCAGAATAATAATCCTCCTTTCAACTTTTTTGTTATCTACTTTCAAAATTTCCGTAATATACGCATTATATTAAGCTAAAAAGTATAGTTGCTTCCACTTTTATAGGAGTTGTCTTGTGGAAAGTATCCTGAAAATTTTGATAAATAAGCGATTTCACGTAAAACTAACAAGACATCCTACTAATATTATAAATGTGAAAGTTTGTGTATTTGTTTGTTTGTTTGTTACTCCTTCACGCAAAAAGTACTGAACCGATTTTCATGAAATTTGGCACACACATAGAGGGCAACTTAGATTAACATATAGGATATTTTTTATCCCATAAATCCCGCGGGATCGGAATTTATGCGGGAAAACCTTCTTCGCGTATGGGGTATAAATACCTTCTAAACAAAAATTAATATAAAACTAACAAGTCTATCTTCCCGGAAATCCCGCGGGATCTGGAGTTACGCGGAACTACTAATAATATTATAAATGTGAAAGTTTGTGTATTTGTTTGTTTGTTACTCCTTCACGCAAAAACTACTGAACCGATTTTCATGAAATTTGGCACACACATATAGGGCAACTTAGATTAACATATAGGATATTTTTTATCCCAGAAATCCCGCGGGATCGGAATTTACGCGGGAAAACCTTCTTCGCGTATGGGGTATAAATAGCTTCTAAACAAACATTAATATAAAACTAACAAGTCTGTCTTCCCGGAAATCCCGCGAGATCTGGAGTTACGCGGGAAAAGCTTCCATGAGCGAATGAAGTCGCGGGCTCATTAATATCTATATATCGGGATATCTATACATATATCGGGAATCGAACCGGCTTTTTTTCTGATGATCAACTTTATGTTGCTTTTTCGAGGGTCAGCATCGCTTTAGCTGGTCTTTATGTTTTGGCACCCGAATGAAAAACTACCAATGTAGTTTAAAAATATAATAGTTTGGAATGAAAAAACCCCGACGTTTATATCTTAAAGTCTTTTTATCGATATTCTCAAGATCTACATAACGGATTTTTGTACGGTATGACTAAAACGTAGTAAAAAATCAACTGTTCTTAAGATGTGTGGAGTGTGTCTTAATATGTGTGGGGTCGGAATTAACGCAGGAATAACTTTGTGACACACTGAGTTCCACGCGGGCGGAGCCGCGGGCAACAGCTAGTTTCGAGATAAATTAGGCAGTGCCATCTTCTTTTCTATAGAATTAAGGTAGCAAACGAGCATGCAGCACCTTCCGCTGCCGCCCATGACAACCGCGACCGACCTAGAACAAGACTCAAATAGGGAATCGAAGTGAAATTCGTTTTAATGGTAATCCACACAAATGCCTGCTTTCCGCCCCTGTTTTTAAGGGTCATTCTAGATTTGCGGTGAGAATTTAAAATGACTTAGGTAAATTTTCGACACTAAAATGCCTATTGCTGTTAAATTTTCTTTTTAAAGTGGCCAGTGTTTTACGGTTTCAAAATCATCATTTACCAAGCAAGTATTTAAAATAATCTGCATCATTTGTTTAGGTACTAGGTTTTTTTCCATCAGCAATCGTCAAAGTTAAATACTTAGAAGAAAATCGAAAACAAAACGTCTTAAATCGACCGCAATTTTCCGATTTCAGTTTGTCGTACGACTTATGGAAAATCCTGTAGGGATAAAGAAATAAAGAGATACAAGTAGTAAAATTAGACATTACATATTAAGAATTTTATGAATGACTTTCATCACTAAAGAATATAATGGAAGGAACATTATATCAGCTCCTTTTAAGGCTAGTAACCAACAAACACTATACACACACACACACACACACACACCTATAACGGAAATTAAAATCAATAATTCAAAGTACGCGAAATCGAACCCAGGACCTTTGAACGGCAGTTCAGCATGGCAACCATTGCGCCATGCGGTAACTGTGCGACACTGTCGCATCACTATCGCACGAAAAAGCTTCGCGACATAGAAATGACACTATAGAAACTCTCATCCCAAAAGAATAATGAGACGGCGACAACTCTTCCATTATTAAATATGTTAATTGAAAAATCTTAAAATAGACATCTTCAGACTTGATTATCTAGGTATCTAAAAGTCAAGGTAGTTACGGAGAGGTCTGTGATAGTTGGGATATGAAGAATTTGAGCGTCTTGGCGAAATACCATGGATTTGCACGCAGTACGATCTTCGAATCTCTGCATAGCGGCAAACTGTAGCCAACGATAGGCAACTAAATCAATGTTGCCGCACTCAAATAATTTGGGGAAAGCGCGGGAGAATTTCCCGAGATGTATTTTATGGGATATTGGTGTTTGACTGTGTTTAGGTGTTTTTATAATTAAAAGATTTCGGTTTTGAGTTTTTGTATGCGCATAGCACTAAGTATAATATACATTATGTTTATAATGAAAAAGACATTAAAATTCGAAGCACTAATGACATAAAAGATTTTTACCAACATTTGTCAACGAGATCGTCTAGATTCTTGACCAGCTTGACCAGCAGCAACACCACATGTTTTATGATGATTTTTTTCTGTTAAACATAAGAAAAATGTGTTACAATTAGTCGCAAAATGGAATTATTACATAAATTACGTAGGTATGTATTCATGGGCGTAACCAGGTAGGGTAGGAGAAGGTATTTGTAACGTGTAAAAAATCTGCCTTCAAAATCCGATTTTATCCCTGGTATCAAGAGCTGGATACGCGCAGGTGTATGTATTTATATTATTTTCCCCCTGAATAGAGAGGTGAATGCGTTTTACGCAACATCGGGTAATGTCAATTTAGCACTCGGGTATTTATACATTGTGTGGTGTCAACCCTGCCAGTTGCTCCCGACCGCGCGGTGGACGCTTACGTCTCGCTTGGCACATGAAATGTGCTAAAAATTGCTTAAAAAACCACAAAACGTAATAAAATGACTCTCACGGAGCGATTATAGCACTATTATGTACGTCGCTGGACATATATCGACGTAAAAAAAATTAGGTAGTGACACAACTCGATTTAGGATTTTTTTTCAATTAAAGGAAAACCAACGGTAAGAATTATTTTTTATTAGTAAAATAATTTAATTTATTATTTTCGCTTACGTAAGTCACAAACAGTAAATAAAAAAGTATTACGTGCGTGAAAATGTGTTCTCAAACAAAAAAATGGTTTGGTGCATGTTCAAAAATTGTGCGGACTCTTCGTAAAAAACCTATTTATTATACAGTGAACCGCAAAATGGTTATCGTAAACAATGTTCAACATAACCCCACAAGTTCGGCTTTGTCCAAAATCGATAATGTCTGCGCACAGTGCTACTAGGCACGCCGAAAGCCGTTTTTACGCTAACATTCCTTATCATCTCCTCCACGATCTTTCTTTCAGTAAAAACGTGTAAATAAAGCTCTATACGACACAATTTCTCACCTTTTGAACCCAATGTCAAAAACAAAGAAAAAATTTGTCCTTGTTTTTACTCAATGCAGAATAATTAGCGAATAAAAACTTAATTATGTAAGAAAGGCACATTTAAAAGCCAAAGAAATGTGTAATCGAAACAGTTTATTTAAGTTTTAACAGTCTTTTAATAACTTCAAAGTAAACGCTTTAATTTCAGGACGTGTACATCAAAAATAGTTATAAATTATGATGTTCCCGCCATTTCGGCTGCCTTTGTAATTTTTGAATTGATATCATTCCGAATTGGAACGTTTTAAATTAAAATTGAAACGCTTTTATAGTTTTCATAACGTGTTCATAATTCAAATTTTCATTTTATTTTTATTTTAAAGACGTTAAAATTTTTTGCCATTAATACCTACTCTAATAACAGCTTTATTGCAAATTATAAGATTATTTAAATCATTATTACATTACAAAATACCAGTAGATTCCTTGAAGATAGTAGCCTTTAACCTAACCTATAAGCACTAATTATTCAATTTTAAATTGGTAATGCTAATTGTAAGTGCTAATTGTTTTTAATATAGAAATGATATTTAAGTATACAGTTTTAGTAATAATGGCTTTACATTAACGATTATAGAAGTTTAAAAATCACACCAATTAAAAAAAGAAGAATGAGTGAACACACACGTATTTTACGTAATGCTTTGCTTCATAGTAAAATTTAACTGGCCGTAATGTACTAAAGATTTACACCTAAACGATTACGTCAGTGCTACAGTTTCCATTTTCAAAAATTTAATTTGAATTTCGAATGAGTCAAGAAGGATTTTACGTAAATATTGCAATCTTTGGCAAAATCCAAGCGATACGCAACGCGACACAGGGCAATCACAGGGTTGTGCATAGGATCCATGTGGTCCATAGATATTTTTTTTTAATTATAATTACTAAAACTATTGTACTAATAATATTTCTTATATAGTTGTAAATTCATAATAATTTACTAATTTGGTTCATTTTACAATATGCCTAGTTACTGAAGAATGTATTTTTATTATTTTTATAAAAATTACATGGTACACCTATGTAATTTTAAACCTGAACATACAATAGGTATGTACCTATTTAAGTAGTTCATAAAGTTTAAGCATTTGCGAACATATTTTATAAAACTTTTATTTATTCTAAAAATATTTCTTACAATTTATTTACATTTGTAGTTACCAATTAATCAGTGGTAACAATTTTAATTTTTATTTATCCAAAAATTCTTACAACTAAAACACTAGAAGAGAAATTCTATTCCGAGAAATTATACAAAAAGGTAGGTCGAGGAATATATCGTCAAATCTTTTCTATCCACAAGAGTGTGAGATCTGAGCAAATAAGAATGTTGGAAAAATCAATACCTATCTGACATCTTCACACTGCAGTTTCTTTCTTTTAACTACTTTAAAGGTATAAAAATAGACATATTCTTCAGAACTCACGTGTGTTGTGTTCTGTTTCCCGTGAAAGATTTATTATTTGGGTTAATGGTGTTTATTTAACATTTAACATATTGTAGTTCTTGTGGGCTGATATCTGTGGCTTGGACGTCAGTCTTTCGAAACGGCGGGCCCGGATTGAAATCCTGAACGCACTTTTAATTTTTAAAAATTATATAACACTCTATTTCTACGGCTACACCTGCGTCTGACGCGTTAATTAACGTGTTAAATGAGACGTTATGCAGATGTAACTAACGTGTTAACGCGTAAATTAGTGTGGCATTACTAATGGCATTAAACGCTAAGCGATTATTAAATTATTTAAGAGATTTATCGCGTAATTTAGTACACTATTGACGTGTAGGCTTAAAACCGTGTCATTCCTTGGAGTGTAAGAGCAGGGCAAGGATGTAAGCTTACTTTATTTTAAGGAGAAACTGAAATTATGACAATGGAGTGATTGAATGCACTATAAAGATGTAACACATGACATGAACACTAATATTAACGCTAACGCAGTAACAATTTATATCACTTGCTTCGGTGGTCCGACATTGTGAGGAAACCTGCATGTCGAGAGTTCCCCATCCCCATAATGTTCTTAAGTTTGCTATAGTGAAGCGATATCCGAGCCCAGTAGGGGGAGAATTCCTGTAAATAAATGATGTATGCCATGAAACTTCGGTAAATTTCCAACATTTTCGGAGTTACTTGGTAAAGAAGTAACGCGCCAGATAGTTCGAACCGAGGTATTCGAATGGCACCACGTCCATGATGATGATGAGTTAAAAGGTATTAATAAAACCGATTAATTGGAAGTCATACATAATAATAACATAACATGTAGACGTAGGGTTCCGTACTACCGTTTTTAAGGTTACTTGTATTGGGACTTTGTTGACTTTTTTACTTTTTTAGGGTTCCGTACCCAAAGGGTAAAACGGGACCCTATTACTGAGACTTCGCTGTCCGTCCGTCCGTCCGTCCGTCTGTCACCAGGCTGTATCTCATGAACCGTAATAGTTACACAGTTGAAATTTTCACAGATGATGTATTTCTGTTGCCGCTACAACAACAAATACTAAAAAACAGAATAAAATAAATATTTAAGTCGAAATATGGCTTCGACGCTATAGCGATAATCTTCCGCTCCAAGAGATGGCGTTGCTTGTGGCTAATATGTATTCCGATGCATTTAGTTACCTGCCGGTCCAAGAGATGGCGTTGCTTGTGGCTAATATGTGGCTACTGATGTAAATATAAATATTTAAGTGAGGCTTTCATACAAAAGGCCAGATTTTTTTGGCGTTTTATACATATTGGTACGGAACCCTTCGTGCGCGAGTCCAACTCGCACTTGGCCAGTTTTTATTATTTGTTGTGATAAAGGCCACAGCAATTAAATACTTTAACGCCGCTTCCCCGTGGTCCATTTGACACCCGTTTTGGCGTATCGTGTGCCACCCTCGTTCGGTGCATGATATTTAACTGTTCAATTCAACTGTACAATATACCTATCAAGTTCTAGTTAGCACGCTAGTTTTAGAATCACAGGCTCTAAGCTCTAAGCTCTTGTGCTAAATGTACTTAAACCAATGTTATGTGGACTCCTCTTCCTCCCCAGATCAATGGTGCAGTAGGTCTGAAGGCGTGAAGAAGGCGCTGGCATGGCTGTAGTGGCGAGCTGAATCCCGCGCGACGAGACATTACAAGATGCGGTGGATTTTCCCCGTTCCAGGTGAGATTGTTGATATGAAACATCTATAACGACGGTTAGACTATTGTGTCTCATTGCATCGGGGAGCCCAAGATGTTTAGGGTCCCCGCAGACTGACTGCAGCCACCGGCGGCTGTGGCGCTTCTTTTTAGAAGCGCGGTCCGGCCAACAGCCGCTTCAGCTGAATTCTGCTCACTGTTATTGGAGCTGTTGGCTGTTGGCCGGATCGCGCTTCTAAAAAGAAGCGCCACAGTGCCGCCGCAGCCGGTGGCTGCAGTCAGTTTGTGGAGGCCCTAAATGAGTAGTTAATCACACGCCGATGTCACAAAAACCTGAATCACGCTGTCGAAGATTTGTACACCGCTCGCAATACAAAAAGCCTCGACAACATTTTGAGCTTTGGGCCTGGCCTCTCCTCCGACATGTTTCTCGCTACGCGAGAGATCTTCCTTTGCCAAATACTAAATAGTAGAAAAATGTTAATGTAATCTATGCCCTTAAACTTGTGGGGAGACCGACTAATTATAAATTTTTAAAAGTAGGTATAATAAAAATGACTCACAAAGACATTCTCATTCGCATCAGATATTAACAATGTAGAGGCGCAACCTTTTTCTGGTAATGGAGGGATATTAATTTGACGAAGTGCTGGAATATCAAAAATTTAGAAAGATTTTCGAGCGCATCAGATATTCAGGGAGAACTCTAAAAGAGTGGTATTTTCAAAAGACTGACGGTTTGGATGCGACTAGAACTTTTTTAGATGATTTATGAAAATGTAAAGGAACTTGACGTCGAAGGTAACATTTTTGCAAGATTGTTACTTACTTATTTTTATGTCTCGCTAAAATCGTCAGAATATAGAAATGTACACCTTTCTGCGCGTAATTAACTTAGCTTGTGTTAATCTCACGAGCTCCAGTTACTTCAGGGTCGATTTTTTTACTAATCGGATTGGCTGTCATAGACACACCCCCCTTTATTGAAGGTTTATCAGATCGGCAGTTAATAACTGCGTAGAAACTTGCTTTTTTATAGTAATCTGTTTCCCCAATATAAGTGTTGTGTTGTCCATATCGTGACGTAACATAGTTATTAGTCATAGAAAAGGATTTAAGGCAGTTCTCACATAACGCTATTTGCAAGCGACTAGGATCTTGTCAATGTATGAAAGCGATGCGTCTACGATGTGTCTTCTGTCAGTGAACAGTGTCAGATACAGCGAATTTTGGATTGCGTTGCAGTCGCGTAGCTAATAAATAGCGTAATGTGAGAAGTACCTAAATGGGGCTACTGCAACCATTTCTAATCAATTGTGATCATCCCCTTTAAATTTGATTATAATTCCCAGGTTTGAATTAACTGCAGCATGTCTTCTGAGTATGATCTTTAATTTGGTCAGGTTTATATCTTTCTTCCTTGCATTTGCAATGCAAAAGTCCAATTACTTTACGTGGGTAGTTCCATTGTTGTGAATCGCCCGGGGCCGTAATCTCTTCGTGTCATGTGATACTACACGTCTAGCTTCCAGCTATTTCATTTCAAAGAAAATAGCAGATGTTGAGAGGAAAAAACTTTCCATGGGATTTACTTGAGTCTCAAGTGTAGATAATTTACTAGAATTTTTGTTGCGTAAACTCGTTGTCAATGTTGAGAGTTTTTTGAGGTTATGTAATGGGAAATATTGGTATTTTAAGGGATAAAGGTAGCTTACAAGCATGTAACTCCTTCCGCTACTGTCCATGACTGTGACCGATACAGAACAAGACTCATATAGGGATTAGGATGATTAGTCAGTTAGCAGACGGTGGTAGAACATTAGTTGGTTAGTTTGTGAGCAGGCACGAGGACTGGGTCAGGGCCTGATAGGTGATAGTTGTTAGTCATTTTAGTCACTAAAATTTAGTGGTTAGTTATAGTCCAGAGTCACGTTCTAATTCAATCAAGGATGTATTACCCTTGAGGACTTTCGCCTCTAAAAAAGACTAAATGATCCAGGCCTTTTCAATCAGAACGTCAGGTCACGTATCAGAATGACTTGAAACCATTAATAAACCTTCTGATCAAGGGTCTCTCCTGATCATTGAGGTGCTTGGGTTATTAGCTAACCAAGTAAAAGAAGTTATCCTGGCGCCCGATGCCTCCAACATTGCTTTACGACTGCCATCTATCGATAAAAATGCATCTATCTTAATGCATGCTGTGTTCACCTGTAATTGCGGGAACACGAATTGTAGATAATAGGTATTGAGAAATTATTGTGTATCCTGTGTTGGTGGACCTCAAATAAATAAATAAATAAATAAAACCAGGACCGACGGCTTTACGTGCACGAAGCACGGAAGCGCTCAAGTTTACCACTAGCGGTCACCCATCCAACTACCGACCGGCATTTGCTTAACGATGATCACTTAAGATCATTGCAAGCCGGGATATGAGCGTTAAGTATATCAATAAATTAAAGAGGAACCCATTATAGTATTGTAGCGGAGCTACTTTTATTTGTGCATTTCTAATTTTCATATTTCTTGTTAAAACTTAATTTTTTACATCTAAAAATTATAACTAAAATTATAACTAAACTTAATACTACAAGTAACTTATAACTATGCTATTTACAATAATAAAATAAATTTAAACTAATAACTAGACACTTAATATTATATAAGAATTAAAATCATAAACAATTCTATAGTATTACTTAGCATAACATACAAAATGTCAATTTAATATTAAGGATGAACATATTCTTGTATTATTTATTAATTATGTTCAACATACAGCGGACAAGCAAGACGTTATTCAGTATAGCGATCGCGCGACCGGTTGTTCATTATTCCTACCTGCGCGCACGCATTCCTTACGAGCGGGCCGTGCGCGTTGCAACTGCAGTCTGCTCCCATACGCTTTCGCCGTGAGACGCATGACGCTCTCCGTACGCTTGCTTTGCCGCGCTTTGTTTACTAGTTGTTCATCGTTACCGCTGTTATTTCTGTGCTCAATCTTTCTATCTTTCACTCCTTCTTTCTGTGTTCTATCTCTTGTGTGCTGTGCTAATAAACTGTTTCTTGTGCTTACTATTTGGACTGCTTTATTTACGACGACCCGGCTATCCATACAAGGTACCTTGCACAAGCTTAGTGATTCGGCACATAGACATTTACGTTTATATACACAACTTCTGTAGTAACCTACACCTGCCTACTACTACATTGGCTGACGTGTCCACTACATTGGTGACCACCGAAGAACACGTTGAGATGAGCGACAGTAGCAGCGAACACTTACAAAGCGCCGCTTCACAAAATGGCGCCAACGTTACCACGCGGCGCGTGAAAAAAATGCGCCCTTCACCGGCAGCAGCGCGTCGTGACGATGGTGAAGATAGTGATGTGGTGATGCCCAGGCCACGGTTCAATTTAAAAGTGCCACCTTTCTCACCGGAGGACCCAGAAATATGGTTTGCGTTACTGGAGGGTCAATTTGCAAACTACGGCATCACGGACGACGCCACGAAGTTCACCCAGGTGACCATCAACTTGGACCTGGTGCATGCGAAAGCCGTCAAGGATGTTATCGTCAACCCGCCAGCTCGCAACCGGTATGAGAAGATTAAGACGGAGCTCATACACCGCCTGTCCGCTTCCCACGAGAAGAAGGTGAGGCAGCTGCTTACCCACGAAGCGCTGGGAGACCGGAAGCCGTCACAATTTCTACGCCACCTGCAGGACCTGGCTGGGCCTTCGGTCCCGGCCGACTTCATCAAGACCATTTGGTGCCAGCGCCTGCCCAGCAACGTGCAGACAGTGTTGGCTTCACAACCAAGCCTCTCAGCTGACCAGCTGGCTGACCTCGCCGACAACATCCAGGACATTGTCGCGCCGTGTAATGTTGCGGCGACATCCTACGCCAACTCGTCGGGAGAGATCGCCGAGCTGAAGAGGATGGTGGAGCAGCTGGCCCTGAAGGTGGAGGAGAACAGCCGAGCGTCGCGCCACTACGCCGGCAGGTCCAGGTCCCGACAGCGCGCCCCGCGCTGGAGTTCCCGTTCCCGACAGCGATCCAACTCAAGGTCACGGTCGGACTCTAACTACCGTAAACACCCGCTGTGTTGGTACCACTATAAGTTCGGTGATGAAGCGCGTAAGTGTGTGAAACCGTGTGGGAAACATGTAGGGCAGTCAGTTATGGCGGCCGACGCCTGTCCTACTAGCGGTCGCTTGTTTGTGAAGGACAGACGGACTAATATTACTTTCTTAGTTGACACTGGTAGTGATGTTTGTGTTTTTCCACGTTCATATTTAAAAGAACATCGCGACAAAACGACCTATGATTTGTGTGCCGCAAACGGTTCGATCATAAACACGTACGGCTATACTAGCCTGTCGTTAAATATAGGTTTGCGCCGTGACTTTCCCTGGCGATTTATTGTTGCCGACGTAACACGAGCGATAATAGGCGTTGATTTCTTATCCCACTACAACCTAATTGTAGACATAAGGAACCAAAAACTTGTCGACGGACATACTATGCTCGCGACCACGGCTTCACTCGCGAAAATTTTTGATGATGTTTCTTCGGTCAGGGTTATGTCTGGTAATTCGGAGTATCACACTATACTAGCACAATACCCCGACATCACCCGCCCACCTGGCATTAACAATAACAGTAACACATCCAAACACAATACACTACACTACATCCGCACAACACCGGGACCGCCTGAATCCTGTGCGCCACGAAGGCTGGCGCCTGATAGGTTGAAAATCGCAAAGGCAGAATTTGAGGTTATGTTACAGATGGGCACGTGTAGACCTTCAGAGTCTCCGTGGGCATCTCCCCTTCACCTCGCGCCCAAGAAAGATGGCTGGCGACCTTGCGGTGACTACCGCAGATTAAACGCACGCACCATACCTGACAAGTACCCGATCCGCAATATCCAAGACTTTTCCCACAGCCTGGCTAACTGTACAATTTTTACCACATTGGACTTAGCCAGAGCTTACAACCAAGTTCCCATTAACCCGTCTGATATTCCCAAAACTGCCATCACGACACCTTTTGGCTTATACGAGTTTCCGTATATGACGTTTGGTCTTCGCAACGCCAGCCAGACGTTCCAACGGTTCGTGGACGAGGTGTTGCGAGGGCTAGACTTCGTATATTGTTACATCGACGATATATTGATATTTTCAGCGGATCCGGAAACCCACGAGAAACACCTCCACCAGGTTTTCAGTAGGCTGCGTGACTTCGGATTGGTGCTGAATCCAGGTAAATGTGTGTTTGGTAAGTCACAGGTCAACTTCCTCGGCTACGAGATCTCCGCCGACGGTACTAGGCCTTTACCTGAGAAGGTGGAGGCAATTAAAAATTTCCCCCAGCCCAGGACAGTCAAGGAGTTGCGTAGGTTCTTGGGAATGCTTAATTTCTATCGCAGGTTTATACCGGACGCAGCGACACACCAAGCATCTCTGAACGCACTCCTGACTGGATCCTTAAAAGGATCACAACCGGTTTCCTTTGGCGAGAGGGAGCTGAAGGCCTTCGAAGCGTGCAAACAGGGTCTGTGCCAAGCTGCTATGCTAGCGCACCCTGACAGCAACGCTCAACTGGCCCTCGTAACCGATGCCTCCGACACTGCTATGGGTGCAGTGTTACAGCAGTTGAGAGCAGGTACGTGGGAGCCTCTAGCTTTCTTCTCGAGGAAGTTCAGCCCCTCGCAGGTCAAATACTCGCCATACGATCGCGAGCTGCTCGCCATCTATGAGGCGATCAGACATTTCCGGCACATGGTGGAGGCTCGCACTTTTGTGATTTACACCGATCACAAGCCGCTTACGTTCGCCTTCACTACAAGGAAGGAAAATTGTTCACCCAGGCAGTTTCGTCACCTCGATTTTATATCGCAGTTTTCTACAGACATCAGACACATTTCGGGGAAGAACAACGTGGTGGCTGATCCTTTGTCTAGGATAGAGGAGATCGTGCAGCCAGTAGACCCCGAAATGTTGGCAGCCGCGCAGGAAACTGACCCGCAGTTGAAGCAGCTTCTTGACGGTCACACTGCCCTTCAACTGACCAAGGTGACACTGCCTGGCACGAACACACCTTTGTTTTGCGACGTAAGTGGCACCTCCCCTCGACCATATGTCGCCGAGAGGCATAGACGACAAATTTTTGACTCCCTGCACTCTCTTAGTCACCCCGGAGCGAGAGCATCAATCAGGATGGTAAGTGAGCGTTACGTGTGGCCAGGCATCCGTAAGGATTGCCGTGAGTGGGCGCGCAGTTGCCTTGCTTGCCAACGCTCAAAGGTCACAAGACATGTCTCCGCTCCGTTGGGTGGTTACAGTGTGCCCCAAGGAAGATTTCAGGAGATCCACATCGACCTGATCGGTCCTTTGCCGCTTTCCTCAGGACAACGGTATTGTCTCACCGCCATCGATCGTTTTTCTCGCTGGCCTGAGGCAATACCAATCCCTGACATAACTGCTGAAACAGTGGCAAAGGCGTTACTCAGTGGTTGGATCTCCAGGTTCGGTTGTCCTGTCAAAATTGTCACTGACAGAGGGAGACAGTTTGAGTCGTCTTTGTTCAAGACTCTCTCCGAAACCATAGGCTTCACACACCGGCACACTACGGCGTACCATCCCGCTTCCAATGGCATGGTGGAAAGGTTCCATCGGCAACTGAAAGCTGCCATAACCTGCCACGCCAATTCAACCTGGGTCGAGTCGCTTCCTTTGGTTTTGTTAGGAATTAGAACCGCTTTCAAGGAGGATCTTCAGTCATCGGTCGCGGAGATGGTGTACGGCGAACCTTTACGCCTTCCAGGAGAATTTTTCCTCCCGCCAGAAAATGAGCATTATGACCTGACTGACTACGCAGACCGTTTACGCTCATTCGTGAATAAGTTGAAGGTCCCACCTGCATCACGCCACAGCAATAGTCGTTCCCCGTTTGTTTTTAAAGACCTAGCTACATGTACGCACGTCTTCCTTCGCGATGACACTGTAGCTGGTTCACTGAAACCACCATACACGGGCCCTCATGAAATCCTACAACGAGGCAATAAAGTTTTTAAAATTGTGGTAAAAGGTAAAACTGTCACAGTGTCTATTGACAGGTTAAAACCCGCCTACACAATACACGACACACAGACATACACTCATACACCTAACACTAACACCTCACAAACAAAAACTAACATAAATACTCCACAAGCACAAAACAGCACTCACATACACACTCACACTCCTACACATACCCCACACCAGCATACACCTAAGGCCAAAGACAACATCATCAAAACTACAAAATCCGGACGTAGGGTAAGATTTCCCGACTATTATCGCCCGTAGGACGGTCTCAGGAGGGGGGTGGTGTAGCGGAGCTACTTTTATTTGTGCATTTCTAATTTTCATATTTCTTGTTAAAACTTAATTTTTTACATCTAAAAATTATAACTAAAATTATAACTAAACTTAATACTACAAGTAACTTATAACTATGCTATTTACAATAATAAAATAAATTTAAACTAATAACTAGACACTTAATATTATATAAGAATTAAAATCATAAACAATTCTATAGTATTACTTAGCATAACATACAAAATGTCAATTTAATATTAAGGATGAACATATTCTTGTATTATTTATTAATTATGTTCAACATACAGCGGACAAGCAAGACGTTATTCAGTATAGCGATCGCGCGACCGGTTGTTCATTATTCCTACCTGCGCGCACGCATTCCTTACGAGCGGGCCGTGCGCGTTGCAACTGCAGTCTGCTCCCATACGCTTTCGCCGTGAGACGCATGACGCTCTCCGTACGCTTGCTTTGCCGCGCTTTGTTTACTAGTTGTTCATCGTTACCGCTGTTATTTCTGTGCTCAATCTTTCTATCTTTCACTCCTTCTTTCTGTGTTCTATCTCTTGTGTGCTGTGCTAATAAACTGTTTCTTGTGCTTACTATTTGGACTGCTTTATTTACGACGACCCGGCTATTCATACAAGGTACCTTGCACAAGCTTAGTGATTCGGCACATAGACATTTACGTTTATATACACAACTTCTGTAGTAACCTACACCTGCCTACTACTACATTGGCTGACGTGTTTCCTACAGTATCAACTCGAAATTCTATCGCAATCTAATATATTATTACCACGTACTAGCTGCAGCTCTGAATATTTTGGCAAGTAAGTATACTGCAAAATAAATTGGCTACGTACATTGATAGTTAAAGTTGTAAATGCGGTTTCTAGGTCATTGACTTGATCCATAGGTGTCCCACTGGTCTAGTGTTGCCAGCCCCCTTATTATGAACTCTTAATTCCAGACAGTTTAAGTTCACAACGTGTGGGTGATAGCTGGGGAACCGAAGAGGGGAATCTGGGATTTTACTCGAGCGCGTCAGATTAAGGTACAGGGGATACCTTGTACCCAGTTAAGTACCTCCAGTAAATATGAGCCTCATATATATATTCGAATTTTTTTTGCACATTATAATAATGGTAGCGAGTTTGCGTCACATCGAAATCGTCAGATTATTGAATGAGAGCTTTTTATAGGTTCACTTAACACCCCCTTAGAAAATCTGACGTGCTCGATTAGATTTTTTCTCTCATTTTCAACCCTTACGTATGGTCACCCCCATCAAACAAACGCTCAGATTAACATAGTACATTATTAAAAATACTTCGAACATTGATGCTATCAATATCTGAAGCGCTAGAGTATGTCCACATGGACATTATTTTTTTACATATTTAAAAGTAGGTATATAGCCGCTTCCCCCACCGATGAAAAGGTATACATTATATAACATTTTTTTCTTCTTATCATCTAAGCTTTGCAACCCAATAGGTTACTTTGACGCTCGAGTAAATCCACATATAGCATCGTCGGCTTCCGTACCATGACAGACGTTACGTTGTGAACGTAAACTGTCTGGAATTAAGAGTTCATAATACGGCCCCTGGAGTCCGGATAAAGCCGGACAGTGTTAGGCTTTTTGAATGCGTGTCCGGCTAAAATAAGCTGTGTCCAATATCCGGCTTTTACTAGACTTTTCACATTAGTATAATAATCATTGCGCAAGTCGCAAATATTGCTAAACTTCAAGATTTTTTAGGGTGTCCAGGCTTTTTTATCCAAATATCCGGCCAAACTAACTGATCTTTTAGATTTAGCGGCCTGGCAACCCTACATTGGCCACTAATGGATCACTATTGGTCTTGATTATCTTAGTTTCATGATCTCCCGCTTGTGTGTAGGTGAAATGTTTGAGAAACATGCGCCAAAGGCGTTTATTCGCTACAAAGCAACTTCATGTGTCGCTACTCGCTATCGAAGCGTAATTTACACGGCCCGTGTATGTGTATGGTGAACATTGTTTTCAACGCTTTGCTGAATGTAGCATTTTTAGCAAAGCGATGCAGCTCGGGATAAACACGGTAAAGTGTGAGTAGGGATGAAAATGGTGAAAGATACTCATTTGTTTTTTCGCAACTTTGAATCTTTCCAGTAAAATACATGTAACTTTGGAATAATACAAATTTAGCGCTATTTGAAAAATATAAATTTACATGTATAATAAGTGGACCTACTTATTATTAAATGTATTTTTCATAAATTACAATAAATGAAAAAAAAACAATGATAATGGCACTGTTTATTATAATTCTGGAATTCTTATAATTTTGGATTATAATATGATATGTCGATTGAAACGAATAAACGAATAAATAGTTGTAAATAAAGTAAAATGGAATTAACCATAAAGTTATTTACTCATTATTAGTCCTAAAAAACAGCAAAAAATACATCGTAAGAACTCATTGAAAGTTTCTGTATGAAAAATACAATATCCGATTGAAAAATACACGTATTTTACTTGTCATTTTCAACCCTAAGTGAGAGCTAAACTGAATGCACGGAGTAGGCCATATCCGCCATATTGGACAGGCATAGAGTGGCTCCAAAGGAGGTTCTCAATTTGCCCCTATGTTTTTTTTCTTATGTGTGTTACCTCTGAACTTTATACTGGATGAACCGATGAAAGGTAATGATTGCCATGTGGTCCCATTAATTGAGCGACATCTGACGGTCAGTTTTTGAGTTATTCTCAATAATGAGAATTTAGTTACCTTATGGTTAATCATATAATTTTTGACTGGGTATTCCGATTTTGATGATTTTTTTTTGTTCAAAAGTTAGTGCTTGTCGTGTGGTCCGTTATAAAGAGCGACATCTGGCGAATGCTTTTTGAGTTATCTAGTCTTTGAAGTCGGTATTTTTTTGTAATAATTATAATTATTTATACAAGATATCAAAGGCGATACATACAGAGACATGAAACATTTATTTTATAGGTCGGCCAATAAACGCCACGTTTGAATCGTAAACTTACGCAGTGAAATTAATTATGATGTCTTTATTACTTTTGAGTAAGTTTAATAACAGCTGTTTTAAAAATACGTAGGTGGAGGATATCTGAAGCACGTTTTTAAAAACTTGAATTTATCTTGGAATCGTTTAATGTTTCAAATCACGAGTTAGTACCTTTTTTCTATTTCTCTGAGGATATAAAATTTTGCGTATTGCAATACGCACATTTGCGTAAGTACATGCAATGAGGGTGGCCGTTTTTGTGCTCACCAGTTGGCGCCACCGGCGAGGTGAGGTCCTGCTGTCAAAGCCCGCCCATACATAAATAGTGACAAGTGACATTCAGACAAGTGAGAAGTGAAAGTGCCACAAACTTATCTGACCCAGTGGCCAAAATTGGAACTAATGCAAATGTTAAACTGTTGTGTTGTCAGACAAAGACAAAGACAAAGACACTAGCGCTCCCCTTACCGGGTCAGATAAGTTTGTGGCACTGACAGCCAGACCTCACTCTGCACTAGCGCCTCTAGCGGCGAATTCACACGCGTTTACCCTCATTAAGTATAGTTTTATAAATATCCACTGGTATGGAGTGGAAAAATAAAATATGTATAAGTGTAAAAGTATGTATTTATTTGAAATAACTGCCACTTTCATTCAGTTTAATTATTGTTTTAAGTTTGTACGTTAACCCTTTATCGCTTTATATTTCTAAAATTGCACTAAAATGTAAGGTTTAAATAATTTATCGTTTTTAGGGACATTTCATGTTATTGTCAGAAAATTGTCACTAAACTAGGGAACTCCTCAACGGTTAACAGCAGTGACTAAAATGCGTTTCAAAAACGTGTTTTTTAGCTTCAAAAATTTATTCTTAACAAAAATATTTTTTTGTACAACAAAAACTGACTTCTATTATTTTACACGATAAAATACCAAATTCATATTCCTTTTCCTCAAAAAGAGGGCCCAAACGGGAAGTACCTATATCGTCTCAGCAGAATAAGAATTTTTAAACAAAAAAATACAACTGAGAACTTTTTTCCTTTTAAAACTTAAAAAGTTGAAATAAAACCAAGAAATAAATATGTTGTAATTCCAAGATGTTTTATTTCAACAGGGCGAAATTACGAACACGTCAGGATAAGTTAATATCAATCATCATAAAACTCTTCCATAACTGAGTGACTGACAGACAACGCACAGCCGAAACTACTGAACGCAAGAAGTTGTATTTATGTTATTTCATTTTGCATCATTTATGCTTCTTAGTCATCGAGTTATCTGAATTTCATAATTCTTTTTAATTTTAAAGCTAGTGCTTGTCGCCTAGTGAGTCGCGACGTCTGACGAGTAATTTTCGAGTTATCTCTACTTGTCGCTGTTGAATGTTTTTTGTAATAAGTTGTAGATAGCTATTGCGTAAGTATCGATGTGGATTTGGCAACTGATCCCACTGCGGCCCACTTGCGACCGTTAATACTGCGATGACGTCACACTGTCATTTTACTACCACTTATAATACGAGAATAAAGTTATTTATTCACCTATCATTTGGAACTGGAACTGATTGAAGTGCTAGGGCCGTAAGCGGACATGCAAGGCGTGCACCACCATGGGAAGGTTTATTTCATCTGAATAATACGCCTGAGAACCTTAGATAATACAAATTGCAGGACGTCTGCCGGGTCAGCTAGTCTATAATAAATGTACAACAAAGTCGGTCGGTTTGTCAGTTTAACGACTACCGAAGTTGAACGTCACGCTGGCAATCCACAGACGCCGTGTGTAGCGCCGAAGTTGTTTAAACTAGTTGCGAAGTTACGTAGGGCTGCCACAATAGTTATCGCACAAAAATCTTAAATTAATCAGCCAGGCTATTCTGTAAAGGTATCTTTGACATCTCGATAGCTGAATCCGCGGTGAGATTTTGACTTTTGACGTACATCGTGTTCTGTTAAAATCAAATCCGACGGCAGCGCCAATCAAGCTCGCAATCGAAGTGACAGAACTCACCTGAGTGAGCTTCGATATCGAATTTGTTTCTTACATTATAGCCTTGCTTATCTTTAAATTCGATATAAATGTGACGATTCGCAAAGATGGTATTAAGTATTAAATATTTAACTTTCAATTATGGGGGAGAACAAACGGCGGAAAAAAAACCTACACACTGTATTACTTACGTACTACACTGTGCTTTTAAAAGTTATTTACGTAACAAATGCATTATAATCACTACATAGTATCTATAAAACGAAGTCGCCCCCCGTCTGTCTGTCTGTGCATTTATAAGTCTTCTTCTTCTAAACCACGCATCAGATTTTGATGCGGCTTGCACCATTAGGCAGAGTATTTCTCAAGGAAGGTTTATACTTATATGTAGTTTATTTACATTTTTATGTAATTTGACTGATAAATACGAGCCCGGACATGGGCTATGTAGATTTCCCATTTAACGCTCAGAGAAGCGAGGGCGGGTCGCTAGTTATATAATAAATTTAAGTGGTGAACGAATAAACTCTGCAACGCTGACACTCTTAACCGCCGCGTAATATTCCCTTTCTCGTACTATTCACTATATTATATTATTTATTCTTCGCAACTGCAATGTAACTGTGTTCGACAACCCTAGTAAAGTTTGAATCAACATTCAACTACAGAAGTAGTTTAGGAGTTTATGCACTTAGAAATTGGTTTATATTGACTTTTTACTCAATGGCTAACCAGTTAGTAGACCTTGGCAGTCTAGGTGGAATAGAATGCGCAACGAACAAAAATAATTAAATGATAAATGATATTAATAGTTTCTTTTTACAAAAAAAAAACCGACTTCAACATCGACAAACAGAAATGACTCAAAAACTACTCGCCAGATGACGCTGAATTCAACCCATCTAGGTAAAGTTCTTGAAGCTACAATAATTTGTAACCCAAACACAAGATAACTGCTGTAAATCTTTTAGGAGTTCTCTGGACTCTCTTTCGGCTTCATTAGATCGAGACCAGACCTTCATGAAATTGTAGCGCTTTAAATACTTATGAAAACATTAACAAACAAATATGAGATAAAATGTTTTACATTTCTGAAGCTTTTTTCATTTGTTTTTATTTTATTTCGCTGGCATTGATTACATGTAAGTATTATGATTGTGACTGGCCCCGCAAATAAGAAACTTCTTTATATTATTATATTTTATTGGTTATTAACACAAATAACATCTCCAGATTCCATTCTGTTTTCCAGGTCGGTCTCTCGCGTACAATTATAAATATCGTGACGTTCCAATGATGGGCTCTCAGGGCTGTCACTCCCGGAGTTTACTTGTTAAATAGGATTTATCCGGATTGAGATATTAGCCCGCCTTTTTTAACCGACTTCAAAGGAAGAAGGTTCTCAATCCGACTGTTTTTCTAAGTGTATGTTATCTCTAATGTGCTGGGTGAACCGATTTTGATATTTTTTTGTAGGAAAGCTAGTGCTTGTTGTCTGGTCCCATATTAATGTGAGCGACAGCTGATGATTTGTTTTTCAGTTGTCTGTACTTATCAATTATATGAAGTCGGTTTTTTTTTGTAAAAAAATGTTTTAAAATCCAGTCAAATGTGAATTGATCACCTAGATTTCCTACTAAAATAATAATTATCATTGGTCACTAAATTAATTTTCAGTCGTTACTTTTAGGAACTTTTTATTACAGGTGTGTATGATGGCGTATACTTTCATACAAGTACCTCCCTCCCTCCCACATAGACACATGTAATGAACAAAATATACACCATCAACATAATTGTGTTTCGTCCCAAAAGAGGACAGACAAATCTGTACCCCTATTATGAGTTGTTGTAGTAAACGTCAAAACTGTTACTATTGCAGTTAACGTTTAGAATTTGTATGAGAATCCGTACAGCGCCTCTAGCGGTTACGATCGAATAGTCTAATACTGTAGTTACATTAAGAGCTATTATGAGTTTTGGAAATGAAACTACAGCGGGTATCGTAAAGACGTGAGACGGTACAGTTTCCGTTACGTTATGTTGGCATCCATGAGTAATACCTCTCTCATTCTTTTATTATGATGTCAACAAGGATAGAACGAGACCCTGGCCAGCGAGCCAACATTTGAGAAATTAAAAAAACAAGTCTATGGATGCTCTATAACCCGACTAAATTAGGAAATGTGAAAGAAGAGTGGAATTAATGGCGGTTTGGTACCTTTTCAATTTAATTACATTAGCGTTCTGCGTCAGTCGCATTCAGTGTCAAACTGTGGTGTCAAAGTGTTGCTAACTTTGATGTTTTAAATATCTAGATGGGACATCGAATCCGCGAAAACGTGTCAAAAAATTGTGGCTAACTGTTAGCCACAATTTTTATATTTTTAGCAACTAGAAGTGAACGCAAAATAAAAATCACATTTAACAATTAATTACACGCAAATTTAAATGACAGGATATTTAGTTTAACCATTCAAACGAGCAGTGGTTCCCCTTGCCAAGTGAACTCGACGTGAATTGCCCGCAGACTGAGCTCGCCAACGCTTATATAGACTTCATAGCTTCATACTGACAGGAAATACGTCACTCTTCTCCTAACAATATCATTACGCACACATTACGCACACATAGACAATAGACGAACGGGTAAAACATCGTCTGCACGCACACATGCTTGATAATGTTGCCTTGTCTTTTTTTTTTGTTTTCATTGTAGGGCGACGCTCAATCTAGACATTTAAAACATCAAAGGTTGCTAAATATTTTGTTGATCTCGCAAGTTCAAAATTTCATTATTTTCATCTCTGCGTTCGGTTGCGTGAATCATTTGCCAAGCAAAATAGTGCCTAGCCATGATTTTGTTTAAATATACAGCAATATTTAATGACATTTAATTTCGATAGTGACTTTTCACCTTAGAAAATAGCGTGAGTGCCGTAACTACTACGGGTAACGTAATTTACTATAGCATCTGTCAAATTTGTGACTCGTAATACCAAATTGTAAGTAAAACATGACCGCAAGTACTGTATTTAATAGAGTTATGCGCATTTACTATTAAAGCAGCGTTTTCACGATAGCATCAATAGTAACGTTTTTTGCGTTTACTACAACAAACTCATAATAGGGGTACAGGATAATTTTAGAGTTTAGACTCAAAGTCTAACTTAAAACTAAAGTTCTAAAAAGTCTAAAGTACTAAAGTTTCAACTTGCAACATTTCATTCTAACTTTGCAACTTGCAAGTTAAATTATATTATAGCTTATAACTATTTCCCAAGAGTATGCGGGCGTTCTTTTTGTTAAGTGACAACCCTAATCTATGGAGACATCCTCTATTTATATTTTACGATCTCTGTCAATCCAGTTTTAGTTTTTCACGTATTACTTTATTTACGAAGATCATTGGAGATCTCGTTCGATGACTTCTTAGTTCGATGTTTTAGGTAAAAACTTAAATGTTTGTACTCAGTCTCTAGTGTGATTTTTTAACCGACTTAAAAAAGGAGGTTCTCAGTTTGACCTGTTGAACCGATTTTGATGCGGTTTTCAGCATAGTATTTAACAGACTTAGGAGAAGAATTTAGAATTATTAACCGCGTTTAATTGAACCGATTTTTACTTTTCGGCGTTAAAGTCGGTTCTATTTTGTTAAAAGTTATTGTTTCACCTGGTGAACCTAAATGCGACGTCTAGATACATAACAAAGAACGACGTAGTTTTGATAGTCCTAGCAAAATCGGTTTGTGACCCCCTCCAAAATTTCAGTCTGCGTCCGCGCCTGGACAAGACTCAATTTAAACACTACGATGGTTAGTCCAGTTAGTAGATGGTTTCGGAATATTAGTTACCTATACCACACGTGGGGCACATTCATCCATTTTTTTATTTTTAGTTTTTGCTTTCTAAAAAGTCGTAAAAGTGTATTTATACCAATTTCATGATTTGAATATAAAGACAGATAGTTTGACTATTGTTTTTTGATGAATCGATATAGATATCGATACCAGAGAGAATTCTATAGGACTAAACATAAAAACTGTATGAAACTGCCCCACGAGTACAGGGACTGTTAGTGATAGTAAGTACTGTTAGTTGATGTTAGTAATCTACTAGTTAGTTTGTATAGGTCTCGTTCTATTGTAAATAAAAAACACAATAATAATGTAAAATATTTTCATAAAATACTTTTTTATGTTTCAGTTCTCCTAATGTCCTGGTTCGGAGTGGACCAAGTAAAAGGAAATTCGTGCATTCGAACTGGTAATATGCAAATTATTGTTCAAATAGACCGACAACTTGTAAACTCTTCATATTCATAGATGTGAAATGTTAGCCCTTGTGTGTTGTGTCTAATCTTGTATGGAACACCGATGTTGATGGTTTTTGATCATAGATGGCACTAGTGTGCTTAATGCATTACATTCCCGCGTTTTGGCGGGAAATAATTTTAAATCTGTGCCCTAGTTTTTGACGTTTTAAATATAGTTGTTATTATCTGTAGTCATATTGCCGCGTTTTGAAGTGACGTTGTTTAGTCTGTGCAATTTGGTGATAATTTTTTTTATTCGTATTTATTTCGTATCAACATCGATGTTGCCAACAATATTGTTCGTATGTTACTACACGTGTTTGGGTGTCCACAGGAATGTGTGTTGCCATGTTAAGAGTTAAAAGGAATGGGTAATTTATGCATGATTATTTTTTTTAATAATTAATATTAGAGTTTAGACACTTGCGTAAAACACTCAACAATTTTGACAGATCACACGACCTCCTGTGAATAACTGATGATTATTTTCCAGATCAATTAGTAAATCACACAGAAAATCTATACTTTTCACGATACAGTTACAATTGGTAAGAAACGTATCAAAACATATATCTGTTTTTATGTCTGTATGTATGTTTTCATACGTTGATCTGTTATTTAGCGTTTCCTTTTTCAAAATTATTTTTTTTGTTCTGACCCAGTCTATGGTTTTGTTTTCAAAATTAATTTAATTTCGTTTCAGTTATTTACAGGACCCTGTAATTTTCTCTTCTGCGAGTGTGTTTGTTTTTGTGGGGCTATGTTTTCTTCGTTTGTTATGACGTCACTTGCAATAGAGCTGTCCCACAATGATGTAATTTTACGTTATGAGTAAATCCTTTAAACGCATTTAATAAACGGCGGTAGATATATTATCTCATATTTATTTTAACGTAACAACTGATTTGCGACGAATGTAAAATTGACATTGTCATAATCAGGTGATATTGACTGAATTAGGAATTCAGAACACATGAATATTTTAACCGAGCAAATTATTATATTTAATTTATGGTGTATTGTAATTGTTACGTAATGCGCCCTAAAGAGCATATTGGATACTTTTGAAATAATTTATCTATGACAAAAACTTTTAACTCGGAACTAGACTACACAAAACTATTATTTACATGAATGTTTGTGTAATGTTTATTTATCCATACTAATCCATACTATGCTGATTTTATAAATGTCAAAATATGTTTGTTTGTTACTCTTTCTCGTCGCACTCGCAACCTAGCTATTAATGGCATGGTTTATGTGTGTGGAGATAGTTAAGAGGGTGGAGAGTAACGTAGTTTTTACCGTGGTAAAACATCTCATTCACATGGGAAGATCGATGTTTGTTAGTTTCTAGATATTTAGTTCTGGATGTTGTTAATAGATGGCGTTAGTAAAATTCATTTGCAAGTTCTGAATCACGCTATCCGCTGAACCGTGCCTATCCCATGGTCAATTGTATGTAGCATGTTCGTGTGTGTCCAATGCCCAGAATCTTTACATTCTATCCCCAAATGGAAAGACATTAATATCTATTGTCTATCATCTATTATTATCGTCTACAGTAGCGAATTAAAATAGTGTTTGTCATGTATGATGAACAACTCATTGTTAATTCCCTTTGACCATGCGGGCGAAGCCGCGGGTAAGAGCTAGTTCTTGAATAATTTCTTTGTTGTATTTCTGTATTGAATGAATATTGAATGTGTTGTCATCTGCAGCAGAAAAATTCAATGTCTTGTTTAAGTGGGTGAGCATAGAAACAAATAATTTTATAAGTTCGATAATATAACATTTTGAATTAAGCAATATATTTCAGATTCAGTCATTACATGGCAAATTTAATTATTTGCTTCGGAAATAAATTAGTGGAGACTATTCAAATAACGGGGAAATTGCGTTGTTCTGGCAACACTGCAGCTCTGTTACAAGTAGCGACATCTACCGGCCGAAGAAAGATAACCGTCACAATATAGCTTTGTGTATTTATTTGTTTTTACTAATTATAGCATGGATTTTCAGCATTATGGGCACTAAGTCTGACTCCCCTTGTTCAGGCCGAATGCCAAAGTAAGTACTATTTATATCACTGTAAAAGCTATTTTTGAATGCACCGAAATGCTTAAAAGCTTAAAGTATCGCGTTGTAAGCTTTTGTCGCTTAGTAAATTATGATACTATACAAAATGGTGCAATACAAGGAAGCGACAATGACAATAGTAAATATGATACCTATACATATTGACCAGTACTAGGACAAAATAATGGACGAATTTTTTTATATGTGGTGGTAAGACAAATAATATTCACGCCTTTTTTCATAGTTCATTATTTTGTCGAGGTAAATGTAGCATATCATTGAATATTATTTTGTCGAGGTAAATATAGTATATCAAAATAATGAATATTTCCGTGGTTTAAAGAACGTTTTAAATATATATTTTTATTTACTTCATTTTTATTTTATTTTTGTATTTAAAGTGTAGACTGGGTCAATTTCTTTAGTTGTTCATACATTTTGCTTGCCCATTTTAACACAATTTAACCCTTCTAATGAAGTTTTCTTTTGCTCTGTAGATAATATATTAAAAAAATTAGAACAATAATAATTATAGCATAGAAAGAGAGTAGTCATACAAGCGCTCGGTCTAAAATGAAGCACTAACCGTTTTTTTTTATAAACCGAATTTAATACAAGATGCTATAAAATATTGAAAGCTAACCTGTGAAAAGTGATGTTAATTACATTTCTTTTGCTTTTCGGAAGTTTTGTGACAAAATTTAACAGCAAAAATCGTCATATTTTTTTTTCGGCGTGCATTGACATTGAATACTACGGAGCGGAACGGTGCTTGGAGCCAAATAGCTCCAATGAAGGTGCTACAAAATGGCCGCGCTGACTTGGTTTCTATACTATAATTATTCTAAGGTGTGATCATTATGTTAAATCGTTGATGAACATAAGTTCGATATCAAAGTAGAAGACAAGTAAAATAACAAAAGACAGAAATTACTGTTTTTCAGATTGCGGTAGTAGGTACCTACGTATTAATGTACTATATAAAATAATTTTCATTAGTACGGATGTCAATACACGTCATCCGCATTGGAAGGGTTTATATTAACAACAATGAACTTTATACCATGGACCGTAGAGTATATATTTATATATTATGTTTCTTTTATCTAAACATCACAAAATGAGACCACACACTCGGCTTTCTTTTCACGAACTTTTCTTCAAACTTTCACACAACACACACAGACATGAGGTAAGTGCTAGTAGTGTCGGTAAAGGGACGTTTTATGAATGACGGCCATGTGTTGGTAACTGACTAGAGCGCCGCCTATCGGAGTATTGCGTAAGTATGCTTGAAATAAACTTTAGTGCAGCGGATTTTAAGCTTTTAATTAAAGCAATAAGTTCTTTATTTTATTGAACTACGAAATTCATTTTAATAGTAGGCAAGGCTAGTAAGTGTTAATAAAATTAAAACTAGAACTGAAATCACACACAATATTCTTATTCATTACAATTTTAGTAATACAAAACACACTTTCAAGGTACTACGAGTTTTTTACTTTAGAGAAAGTGAGAGAATTGCAAAGTTTTCAAAGTATTAGTGTATTTGCTTTGCGACAGTAGTGGACAAAAGTAAAACATTAATTTATATTTCTTGTAAACGTGGGTAGCTTGTATCTTAGCAGACAAAAATATCAAGTGTCATTGAGAATAACTTTTAAAAAGAAAATTATATAGTCAAAGTTATCAGATCAGATTTTTAATGAAAAATTAAAAAAAAATTAGGTTGTTTTTTGAAGTGTAATAAAAGGCATACTATTATTTGTGTTTCAGTAAATTACTTTTCTTTTAGAATGCGGAAAGTCTCGAAGACGAAATAGATAATGAATATAAAGAGATGACTTTGACTTGAATTTAGAAAAGTTTAAACGTATGTTGTACGTAAAAAGATAAAACGTAACTTGTAACTTGGCCGTCATTTACAAATCGTCGGCTTAATGTCGCGAGTCGCACAGCTAAGTAGAACGAATGCAGGCTTTTGATGACGTATGCTTTTCCCGTGTACACTAGGCGAAGAATAGCGCTATCCACTCCTATACTCTTTAGTATAAACGGCAGACCGAACTTGAAAGCTTGGAGTACATTTGGCAGTGTTTGCAAACATATATGTATAAAAATTAAATGTAGTATGCTTTTGTATTAGATATTTATTTAATCTTAAGCTATCGTGTACAGAATTTTAATCTTACTGCCGCGACATTGACAAATTTGACTTTAACGAGTACTCACGATTTCTGCACCGTTTGCGGGCATTTCTACAACTTGACTCCGATTGAGCTCACAGGAAAACTTTGAAATGTGAGCTTTATTTAGTATTCCTTACGGTCGAATTTCCAACCGGATCGGAGTTAACTGTAGGTATACAATGCATCAACGTTGGGTTGATCAGTTAGTCAGTTAAACTAAATGTTTAAATAATCTACTGTAAGAAAAACGATATAAAGCACATATTTCAATGACTTTGTGGCGACGTCGCACATACGTCACTGTAACGTCACGTCAACCCTGAATCACGCTATCAAAGTTTTGTACACCGCGAACAGTCGAAGCGCGGCCACTATTAGACATGACGCCTCATTTACAGAAAACATCTGTCTTTGCTAAACTTTAGAATGAATTATTGATAGTGCAGTCGAGATTTATACATATAATCTGTAGCCATTACCTTTTATGTAATTTCTATGTAACTTGTTATAGTTTGTTGTAAGTATTACATTACTAATATCGCCTACAAGAGTAAGAATATAATGTTAGTTTCAGTTCTATAAAAAAAATTAAAAAAATATATTTTATATAGTATCTAAAACAAGGATTCAGTTAGTCAGCACTTGCGAAACGGTATTTGAGTCGCCGAGAAAATGAAATTGCCTGTTTCCGTTAAAAATAAATTTATGTCGTATGCGTATGCGTCTAATTTTGCTTATAGGCAAAATTTACTAAGTATAATTAACCTTAATCACTGGGATGGCAGTGTATTTGTGTGGCGCCAATTAAAACGAATTCCATTCCGCGAATGGAGTACACCGCGGCCATAATTATTATTGTGTCTAAATGGTTACTTATAAAGAGTCCTTGCACGGCCAGTAGCCGGAAATGTGAGACGTCTGCTACCTTATAAACGGTGTCTTAATTAGATTATATCCAAAGATTGTTACACAATAACCAACACGGCTTCAGCGTTTCTTCCAACCTCAATCAATGACTCACTTATTGAATTAACTATATTTAGTGGGGAGGTGTGAACGCGTGGTTATACATGTGACTACAATGACTTTATACATTCTACTTCCATACTAATCTGTGTAGGTATTAGGTTGTTCGGAAAGTCATTTCGTTTTTTTAATATGAAATTGAACGCCAACTTTCGTATGAATAAAAATATTTCAGTAAATTTTACATTAGCCATTCTGGTTCAGCATCCTTTGCCATCTTTCTGGTAGAATACCATCTTTCTGGTGCCATCTTTCTGGTCTTTATTGACAAAAAAACTGATACAGGTCATTTTTGACCTCTTCACTTCAAGTAAAGATTTAACCGTCTAAAAAATTTTGCCGCGAATGGAACAAATGATAATCCGAAGGCACCAGTTCTGGAGAATATGTTGGAAGTGGCATTACATCCACATCAGTTCATCTGAAATAAAAATTGTGACTTAAACAACATTTTTAATTTTTCCATATTAAAAAATACATAGTGACGAAAACACTGCTTATTGCTCGCCATACTTAAAAGGAAACCAACCAAAAACTACTGCATAGATTCAATTGAGCTTTTTCACACACAAACCTTGCTTTATTGGGCCAAATAAAGCAAGACCAATAATATTGGCTCTAAAAACATATAAAGGTTACGCGGCTTAAGAGTGAAGTTTGGTTCAAGAATCACAATAAATCTGTCCGAAATTACTTTCCGAACAACCTAATATAATTATCTACTAAGAAATACATTTTTATGAGTACTAAACAAACGAAAATTACCTTTTTTGAGCTTAAAAATAAACCTTTCCCAACAATATTTAAACCACATCAATTTTCATGGCATTATAATTTTTGCCATTATTAAAATTGACAGCAAAAACGACATATTTAAATATGCCAAGGTAAAACAGAAAATCTAGGCGGTAATATGTGCATCGCGTGACTAGAATTTTGCATGTTGAGATTCTAGAATAACCTAGGGTACTTAGTGTGGCTTGTGACCTGCATTAAATTATATAGTAGGTATCGTACCTACTATATATCAATCCACATAAAATGAAAAATAAAGCCTATTTATATTATAAACGCAAAAGTTTGTGAGGATGTGTGTGTGTCTGTGTGTGTGTGTTTGTTACTCTGTGACACAAAAAATTCTGAACTGATTTTCATGAAATAGCAGTAATATAACTTAGAGACATCGGAATAACTTAACAAGTTAAAATTTACAGATTTTTTTTATAATTGGGTCAAAATATATAACGATAATTGTCAAGTAAGTCGGAAAAAGGGCTGATTCCCCAAAATAGTATGTATTGTCATGAAAGGATAGCACTATGATGAATTTTATTGGTCCATTGCGAGTTAACAAAAATCAATGGGTCACAAAATATGTAGTAGGTATATTGTCTTTATACCTACGTAGTTTCAGTTTACTCCATATTATGACGTCACTGTAAGGGTGAGGAGAGATTAGCTCGCACATGACTGCCTTAGTGCCTTATGCAATCTTCCAGGGGTCACAGTTAATATCAATTTGCCGCACGTTGAGTTAGTCTCGTTATACCCTAACCTAGGTTCTGACATTATGTTGTGGAGAGAGGGGATTGTATATGATTAAGGATTACGAGTATATTATTATGTGGGGTCATGGTAATGTCCCCTAGCGCTCAAAGTAACTTTTCACGAAACTAAATGAAAATTACGATAATTAGCCAAATTTTTCTGCCTCAGTTTTTTATTGTGACGTATAAAAAAAGGAAAAAAAAATACCAATGTAGGTTCTAGGTTCCATTAATTTATCTCCGCTCAGTTTTTTATCCTAATTCACTCCGATACACAACGATTCAATACGATTCAGCACTCTACGCACTACACAGTAGTACACTACACGTCATTCAGTCTCATCCCCACATCATTCAGCGTCACTACACTAACCTCTATATAAATACACTGGATATATTGTTATTAGCCCGTTTAATTTTTTATCTGCGTGCACATATTTGTTTCGCGCCAATAAATATGTTCGCGCGTAATTTTGTAACCTCAAAGATTAAATTCGTATTTTGTCTCCAAAATACCGCACATCTAACCGAATGTAGATCTCGCGTAATCATATTACAAAAAAAATATTATAATTATAATCTATCGCTTGGTGATTCCAAATTATTAATAAACGATTAAATTAAAAAAATATTGCCTAATAAGCAGTGACTTCCAAAATTTTGTTTCCTTAAGATCCCGCAGGATGGCGCTGAATTGTCTAACAATAAACCTGTAGAGCTTAATCCGTGTATTTATATTATAGAGATTAGTCAGAGTAATTATCAAGTAAGTTACCATCAGAGTTACGAGGCTTGTTTATGTGCTGTGCTGTGTGTGTGTGTAGACACAGCTTAGAACACACACAAAGATGTCGTAAGCCAGACGCTATTTGCGTGCGATTCATAGCATAATAATAATCGGGGCTATCGTAAGCTGTGTGGGCATTCGCTCGCAAAGCCAACTCACACAGGTTTACTTTTGTGCCACTCCGCCACAAGCCGTCCGTGCCGCCCGCGTGCGGTGCACGCCTTGCACGCCCGCTTACGGCGCCCCCGAACATAATTTCATAAACAAGCTTCGCCTGAGGCAACCATCTTAAATTAGACTTCCATAACGTCATTACACGAACTCCTAGCATCCGTTAAGATCATTACACGTGACAAGAGCAATTAAGTTAGATCCGTTAAGGTCATTACAAGTGACGCGCATCTGAGGAACCACCATCTGTTTCCAGCCCGAACGATATACTGTTACGAGTGCGACAGCTGGACGGACTTCCGGTGTAAGGACCCGTTCAACTACACGGCGCTGCCGCGCGACCAGCCGCCGCTGCAGACCTGCAACGGGTGCTGCGTCAAGATGGTGCGCTACTCCAAGAGTCGTGAGTTCATGTTTTGGTTCTTTAATGGGGACTGGAGGGAGGATGGGTGTGTTGTGGAGAATGAAGAGTGTTCTGGGAAAGGGGATGCATGTTATTTGAAGTGAAAAGTGATGGGAAGTAGAACTCTAATACAAGGCGGACTAAGCAATGTTAATGACTACAATCGATAATTCAGAGATAATTTTATAAAAATGTCTTGGCATTCCGGAATTTTCATTTATTCAAATATCACGTATGACATGAGCTCGAAGGACCATTTTATTGTAAATTTATCATATTTACCGAAGTCGCTGTGATGTTCGACAGTAAAAGTGTTAATAAATTTTGCTATTCTCAGGATTTAATCACGTGACACAATGTAAGGCCCTTGGCCGACTGAATGCTGCCAGAATTCACAAAACCTGTGAATATGGTATTCGGAAATCTCGAGTGAGTGAAATCAGGTTTCCAAGTTACTTTCATTGAGAATTTGGGAGCCAGTTTCCCTTCGCACATTTGAATTATCGTATTTAAATGTCTCCATTGGTCTTTAAGGTTATAACCGGCTCGTATTCAGCGCCATCCTCAAAATCAACCAATATTGCTTACTCACTCTTTTTTCTATCTCATTCCAGCGTACGAAGTGGTGCGTCGGACCTGCACCTCGCAGCTGCAAATCAACCTGTTCATGGTAGACCACGTTTGCATGATGGAAAGTACAGGCACTGGCCACATGTGTTTCTGCGAGGAGGATATGTGTAACGCCGCTTCAACTGTCCACCTCACTCTGGCGCTGACGACACTGGTCTTGCTAGCATGTGCATGCAACAGGTGAAGTAGGTGATAACCGCATGTGGCGTCGATCGATTCGAGACCGATTCAGCGCGCGAAATCTGACAGCTTGATTCGTGTCAAGTTGACAGTTGCATGGACGATAGTGTGGCACCAATCAATGAATGTCGATGTCGATAATCGGTCGGCTGGAACACAGCGTAGCCCTAGTGGTTTAATTAAATTCTTCGTCCAATGTAGAACATTAGTAGTTCATAGAGGGTGCTTAGTTTTCACGCAAATTACGTCTTCATTTGTTGTTAGGTATTGAAAATCGATTTTTGAATTTTTGTTAGCCATGCGCTTGCGGTTCGACTATTACTGCATTTTTATAGAAAAATTTAAAGGTAAAAATACGTTAAAAAGGGATTGGATTTGATTGTTTTATTGATTTGTGTATGAATGTTATAATGGTTAGGCGTTCGTAAGTTGAAGGATTTGCTGGTTTTTCTAACATGACAGTTTTGGTGTGAAAACTAAACGCTTACTTTTTCGGCTAAGGCAACATTTCATGTCCAGCATCTTTGATCTGAACTATCTGCGTACGTTAAGAGATTTATCAGTATACTTAGTATAGTCAGTTTCCTGATATCGAAATTTCAAACGTTTAGCGTGTATATATGCAAGACCATTATGTAAGGAACTGTTTTGACGAATCAGTTGTATCTGCTGCGCTTTAAAATGGTCCAACGATACAGACCAAGTTACATTTGCTCATAGCTGCACTTTTACATATAGACGTGGAGCACTTTTTAGATAGAAAAAAAATATGGTGATTCGAAAAACGAGATTATGTAACTAGCGAAAACTGCCGCAATGTAGTAGGAATATAGGATATAGTTGTCAAGAAACAATTTCTTGGATACATATAACGTGATATTGTAGAAATTATACATAAATTATTAAATTATACATTTGATTACTAAGTTGGAGTGAATGTGAAGAGGTTTCAGTTTGTCGATAGCAATATTAGAATTATAAATGATCGTGAGTTTGAGAAGTTCTATACAGTGATTTATTATTTTATAATCTTTGAACTATTTTTGAAAAGTTCAAAAAACGGTACCGCATCATTATGCCGATATAGATGTCTGTCTGTACTTATACCTGTCTGTCCATCGTTCTGTCAAGAGATCTTTTGAACGGAATGCTGTATCCTTTACATTGTATGTTGTTATTGATCAAATAATTAAAAAAATAATATCGCTCGGAGGAAAGAAACCCTTTATGTGCGAGTCCAAGTCGTACTTAAACTATTGAAAGGACATATTACGTACTTTCAAATTTTATTTTTTCTATTTTATAATTTGTATAGGATTTCCATGCATACTTTCTTTTAATACCTTACTTACCTTTCTTAATAGTACCAGAATAGAACATGTGATTGAACCGACAGTGATATTATATTAATTTTCATTTAGTAAATTTGTCCAACGAAGTTTAAAATTAGGAATCATTCTTCCTAATAAGTTTGTTGTAGCAGAGCATAAAAACTGCATCTAAATGAATTAATTAAATCAGTTATTTAATAAGGGTGTTCAAGAACGGACATAAATTAACAAATGATAAACAGACTAAAACCCAAATGAATTATGTAGATAGACTTAACTTACCATAAGACACTAGCTTCCGGCCGCAATCTTCGCCCGCGTGGAATTCGTTTTAACTTAACCACCCTATTTCACCTCTTCGGGGTGGAATTTCCAAAATCCTCTCTTAGTGCTCCCCTACACTACCCAAGGAACATCCATGCCAAATTTCAGCTTCTTCCGTCAGTAGTTACGGCTGTGCGTTGTCTGTCAGTCAATCACTCAGTGACGCAAGAGTTGTATATATATAGTTTTTTAAATCCATTTACATAAATCTATAGATACATTCTCGGGTAGTGTGTATTTGTAGTGTCAAGTTTGTAAGTTTGTGTGTCCGTATCTCATGAGACACATAATGTTACTGCAGGTTGTGTTCTATGTATCAGTGAGCTCAGGCATAATAATCGCTGTGTATAACTTCTCAAAGCGTTGATTGGGTTTCTTTAGTAATAAGAATTAAGTCCTTGTCATGTACAAAGTACAAAATAATACGATAGGTGAAGCTTGATTAAATAAAAGAAGAGCAGGTTATATTAACAAAAATTATTTACAATAAAACGTTTGCAGATATTGTTTACTATAAATTAATATTGGGCTCGCATTTACATAGATTTGATTCGTATTTTGATGTTATTAAATTATAAATATTTTTAATATTCCGTTAGTAAAGGTGCTAAAGTAATAGGATTAGAACAGTTTTTTAAATAATAATTAATACATCACAATTAAAATAATTTTATCGATAGTTTTGTATAATTCGCGGTACAACACTATTTTCATTTCTATTCAGTTTCATTTTTATACAATTATTTTTATTTTGTCTATGGTAAATTCTGTTTGAAGGTCACGTTATAGGCAATTTGTTAATTTAATAAAAAATACGTTACTTATGGTGAGATATGGTATTTTAATTTTAACCATTATGTAGTTGCAATTTAAGTAGTTAGGTATATGCAAATAAAATTAAATAAAATTTGAACCTTTAAAAAGCTTAAAAATATCGGCTATAAATACTTTGTTTTCCAGCGAAGTCATGATTACCAATTCGTTATCGTATTAATTATCAAGAATATTATTTTATTCTTAAATAAATTAAATGTCAACATCTGATGAGTAGTTTTTAAGTTATCTTTACCGTCGATATCACAGTCGGTTTCTAAAAAAAAATAATTCTCCTATTAAACGATTTTACCCTTCGTTCATACATAAACGTTATCAAATCTATGTAAATGTTATTATTTACTTACAATAATTGAGTGTGGGTTGACATACGGGTGAACTAGTTTTAACTAGTTAGTTTTAGTTGTCGTGAAACGCTAGGTTAGAGAGGTCGCGCGTTAGAGACCTCAGTAACGTTAAATTAGGCAAAAACACCAAATAATTTAAAAATAAACGGATAGATATTAAATATAAGTTCAGTTTTATATGGAGCTAATAGGTATAATGTCGTTACCAAATTATTGGAGATATTAATTTAAATTAAGCAATATTTTTGAAACAATAAGTGTTATAATATGTTATTATTATTATATTTTTAATAACGGAGTAGCAGTTAACGTTCGTTAGTTACAACGTTATAACTTATAACGCGTTAACGGTATTAACGTCCGAACTATTTAAACGTTCAAATTATACCTACTGAGAATACAGAGCAGCCTTAACAGTTTTATGCTAAGATATAACCAATATATTTACAATTTGAGTCACAGTTGGAGATTTTAAATTAAAACTTAATTTTCGTTACGTTATTATCGTTTTTGATAACGGAAAACTTTTGAAATCGCCTTTCTGCTATTTGCTTACTACAATTTCACTAAAATCATTTTAAAATCTTCCAATTATCATTTAGTGTTTCATTTTCATGTATAATTAAGTATTATTTAGATATAATCATATATCATATAAATAGTGATAATATATGACGAGACCCATGTATATAGTTAAATTTAGCTTATGACTGTATAATACCTGTACTTCCTACAGAACGGTGTACTGCTTAGCACAGCTAGCTAGACATTACAAATTTATTAATTAAACATATATGAAAGTTGAATAGGATAAAAAATATTTTTCGTCAAGGATTTTCCCTGAATTTCTTTAAGTTTGACAGTCATTTGACAGAATGGAAACGTCTTGTTGGCGTAAAATGTATCAACACATCCATTGCATGTGAAACCTCTCGAGATTTCTAGAAGGTTCTAGCATGTCACTGCACTGTAGTTGGGCTTCATCCCAGCTTAGAAGTTCGGAACGCTGTCCGATAACGACTCCATTTAAGATAGCTGTCACAATTACCGGTTGTTTTCGTTATTTTAACGTTGTCGTTCCTCCAAACACTAGAAGTAACAGCTATTTTGAATTTTGAATTACGACTAGAATTGTTATAACGTCGCCGTTGATAATATTTAATAACATTTAAAATTTTACCTAACTCGCTTTAATTTACACTATAAATAGTACTTTAAGAATGCAATGTAGTGTTGGAATATATTTTCCATTTTGGAACAATGAATCTTCCAGGATATGTCGTTAATTACCTCATTAATGTAAATATATATTGTAAAAATATATTTCAACACATTTGTTATTAATATAACTATTTCCTTCACTTTCTACTTACTTGCATATCACGCATAGAGAGGATGTTAGCTGTTCTCAGGTTTAAACATTATAGTCAATTAGATTTTTAACATATCTACACGGCTACAAGCTCAGTTGTATGCCCGCGGCCCAATTCTGGGCATAGGGTCAACGCCCGTTTCTCAAAGCATGTATCTATTATTAAAATTTAACTAACTATTACGATATTTCAATAACGTTATAACTTACAACGTTTTATATAGCAGTTATATTCAACGATTATAAAGATATGAGTCGTGAACGTTATTGTAAAACGGTTATTGAAATATTGTAGAGCAGTTCTAATTCTTGCACTTTTGTTCACACTAACAGCTGTTAGCTTTGCGATTAAACAAAACTGACCACCAGTTGAGTCGACGTTGTTACAGCTAGGGGTTTCAAGCCAAAGATGCGACGAATTTGTGTAATGATAAGGTCGAGAGTCAAGTATATATTCATACTACTTATAGGACCATCTGTCATAGTTTTGTATTTGATTTACTTGAAGAACTTCGAGTAAAATTGTTTACTTCAATAAGAAAAATAGATCTTATAACTCCGGGTACACATTTACCCGCGGTTATTTTAACTACTGAATTAGAAAAAGGTATCTAATAACGATAACTAAATCAATAACATCCTTTATCTTAGTTGTCTGATATTGACCTCCATAGGAAAATGGCTTGACACAAAATCCGTCGTAATCTCTGGTATTGGAAACCCCAGAATCTGACACTATGTGGCCTGTCTGTCAGATTTTCTCATGATAATCGATGGTCCTCTAATGTACGAATTTCTAAGAGAATTCCATGTTTATAAGTACAAAAATCTCCTCTCGTCTATAACACAATGTTATAAAGAGGGAATGTTGTACCTAGACATACTTAGTTCATAAAGTTACAATTATACATTATATTAAACAATTATACACTGTACTGAACTTGATTATACATCGTATTTTTGTCTTACCCAAAGGCAAGTCAATGTTTAGAACAGGTAAATATTTTTAAACATAATTATTAAAATTTGTAGTATTATATTATTTTTAATTTATGATGAATTATTAAGTAATTTGTTATATTAAATTTCATTTCATTTTGTCAATTGTATTAATTCTTTCTCGAGCATTGTGATAACATTTGTTATAGGGAGGGACCTAATTAAAATATGGATATTCTCTTCGAAATTTATACATTATTAAAAAATGTGCAGTTCTGTCTCTATGTATCTATCTACATATCTACGATAACAAATGTATTTTAGTGTATATTTTAATCTTTACAAAATAAAATGTATTTAAATACTATGTTAACTTATTATTTATCGTCATGTTATTCACAGGTACTATTACTTTTTAAACTATATCTATTTATTGTCGACGTAACATGTTAAAAAATGAACTGAATAAAATTTGACCGAATGTAATATTCTACAAAGCTAATAATATATGATCTTCGCTCCAGTTATACATTTCGTTATTATAAGTTATACATGTACACTATAAGTTACCAAATGGTTTTCTAAATTATACAATGCGTGGTGTGTAAATTAAAATTTATGTGGTAAAATTACGTTGTTTAAAAATAAGATCAATCTTTTGTACAATTGGTATTTTTAAAAGTGTTATTTTTTGAGCGACGTGTCAAAACCATTATTTAAACTATACCAAACGTGCAACGTACAGGCATATTATAAGGTGTCTTGCTCTCCTATTTAATGAACAAGCATTGTTCAGATTGTAGAAGTGTTGTGAAGTATTACTGCGTACCTAAGGCTCTGACTAAACTAATTAAAAATCATTATTATTAATGCCGTGTATTAGTAAAAGCAACATAAATTCTCGGCTCAACTGAAGGTTGACCGTAAGAGATTGCTATTTACCACTAAAGCGCCACTATTTTTGAGGTTAAATATAGATTAAAAAAATAAATGTAACTTATTGGAAAAATTTAACGTTAAATTTCAAATGTTATTAATACGCATAACACAGAATGTTCGAAAAAAAAGAGAATTATTGATAGCGTTTTTTATGAATATTTATGATTTAAGAACAAGACGTGATATACCAAAAACCTCCAATGTATTATTAACATTGAAGAAAATTGTATATTTCGTCCCATGGAGTTAGATTATGTGTGAGTATTCGCTTTTGAATCACTTATTTACTCGATGATATTGTATAACTTTGTTTAATATTTACAAGACCGGGGAAGATGGAGGTCTATAATAAAGAAGAGGCTTCTCTCTAATACCCAGTGATGAGATTACGACCCCCAGCATTGGGGAATCGATTCAAGGAGGAGGAGTATAATATTTTATAGCCTTAGTATTTAATTTGAATGTATAGTTTAATTAGTTTATACAGAGCCGTACTCGAAGAATACTAAACCTACGTATTTTAAATGCATATAAGTTAGCGCAATCTATACGACATTGAAGTGAGACAAAGAAATATTATACGAAACAGTTTTGTATATTAACACTAGATATTATAAATTGCGCGGTTCCAACGTGCACGTGGAAATATGCTCGTAGACAACGTGTAATCGACGCGCGTTTTTTTGACAACCGTTGCCGTCAAATATGTAGCGCGGGAAACGAAACGTCAACCGCCGAGTAGACATGGGATTTATTAATAGGGAGATTTGTTACTGAAAGTGTTCATTATTTGTGTGAAAATATTCATATTTATTATGGGACAATTAAATAAATTTTACTTGCGCACCTTGCATTGATATTGTCAATCTTTGCGGCATAAAATGCATGGTATTTACAAAATATATAACATAAAAAGTCCATAACAATGGAGCAGTACTTAGTTAGATATTATAGAGAAACAGACAGCTTATGAATTTTTTTTTGATAAAAGATGCAAAAGCATATGTACACAAATTACATAATCTTAGAATAATTATAGTATAGAAACCAAGTCAGCGCGTCCATTTTGTAGCACCTTCATTGGAGCCTGGCTCCAAACACCGTCATGCACGACGAACGTGTCTCGCGAAAAAAAAATTGTCACAACACTTCCGAAAAGCAAAAGAAATGTAATAACATCACTTTTCACAGGTTAGCTTTCAAGTGTGTGTGAATCGGTTTATATAAAAAAACTGTTAGTGCTTCATTTTAGACCGAGCGCTTGTATGACTACTATCATTCTATACTATAATTATTCTAAGTACACAATATATATTATAAATAACAATAAGATAGTGGTGTTCTCCCACTCGGACACTTTTCCTTTTCAAGCTGCAGTGGATAACTCTGTATTAATGGCTGACCACCGCCCGCCAAGGTACTCAGTACCATTCCTACCGTCATAATAATTGTTTTTTAGAGCAATTGTGTTCCGGATAGGAAGGTTTGTGGAGCCGGTTTCACTTTTTTAGAGGCGACCATCTCAGACCTCAGGGGTAGCAACGCATCTGTGACCGAATTGGAACAAGACTCATACTAACAATAACTAATTGGACTATTACTAACATTAACTAACAGGACTAATTATCACTAACATACCCTGTCCTCGCACTTATTAACAAACTAACCAACTAATATTCTAACACCATCTACTAACTGGACTAACCATCCTAGTCCCTTTGAGTCTAGTTCTAGGTCGGTCACAGTTGTTATGGGCGGCAGGGGAAGGGTGGTACTGCATGCTCGTTCGCTATCTTAATTCCAAAAAAAAAAAAAAAAAAAAAAAAAAAATGTACCTACATAAAATCTGTAAATATAAAATAGGTATATTAATTGATTTTGACTCCTCAAGTTTACACAAAAATAAAAATTATAGATTCATTATTATTGACCTTATACAGTTGAGTGGCAGCTTATGAAGAGTATTGCGATTGTAGCTGAAAATGAAATGGATTAAATGCCCGCTTATTAAATACATTTTCGGTAATTGTGCAATGTTCCGTAATAAATATGATATTTTATTAATAATCAAACGTGTTATTTATTGTATTAAGTTTAGTTGAAAATAAGGACTGTACATTCATAATATTAAAATAAACTTACAGAAATGTTATAATTTTAACAACAAAGTGTAACATTAATTAAACAAGACTTTTCGCTGAAGCTCTAAACCAGCGGTTCTTAACCTTTTTGGCTGGCGACCCAAAATGTGAAAATATTTCAAGTCCGCGACCCTGACATTTTATTGATTTTCCAATGATAATAAAATAAAAACCGGCCAAGTGCGAGTCGGACTCGCGCACGAAGGGTTCCGTACCATTATGTATAAAAACGCCAAAAAAAATCTGGTCTGTTGTATGAAAGCCTCATACATATTGTTTTATTGTAGCCCCATATTAGCCACAATAACGCCATCTCTTGGACCGAAAGGTAACTGAACTATCGCTGAGGTGTCGAAAGTATGGGCGCTCACTTAAATATCTATTTTATTCTGTTTTTAGTAAGTATTTGTTGTTGTAGCGGCAACAGAAATACATCATCTGTGAAAATTTCAACTGTGTAACTATTACGGTTCATGAGATACAGCCTGGTGACAGACGGACGGACAGCGAAGTCTCATAGGGTCCCGTTTTACCCTTTGGGTACGGAACCCTAATAATAGGAGTAAAAGTCCGTATTTTGCTCAAATTGATGTCATTACGTTGAGTAGCTTAGTGGCACAGTGGGAAGCGCGTTCAGCTTGCGATTACGTTTGCTAAGCAACTTTCGCAGAGCCTGTTCACTGGATGGGTGACCGAAATCCTTAATATTTACTCCATTAGGTACGTTAAGCCGTTGGTCCCGGTTGCATTTGCTGTCGTTAACACCCACCAATCCGCACTGGGCCCGCTTGGTGGGTTACGGCTCATTCTCCTTGTGTGTTTCTATTAGGTAAGCCTGTGCCCCAGCAGTGGGGACATTAGAAGGCTGGTGATGATGATGAAGTCATTACGGTCTCCCTGAGAGGTCATGCAGTTGGGTAGCCAGCTTTCTGTCTGAGCGACATATAAAGGTCGTAGTCGACGGTTGTTGCTCAGATTTGAAACCCATAAACGCTGGTGTTCCCCAAGGGTCTGTGCTGTCTCCTACCCTGTTCATTCTGCATATCAATGATATGCTGCAGCGTACAAACGGCATTCATTGCTATGCAGATGACAGCACGGGAGATGCCTATTATACAGGCCTTGCAAAAGCTTCTCGGTCACAAGTGGAGGATAGCAGAATAAAATTTGTGTCTGAATTAGAGAACTCTCTGGAGCAAGTCTAGGAATGGGGAAGACTGAATTTAGTTGAGTTCAACCCCACAAAAACACAAGTTTGCGCGTTTTCCGCTAAAAAACTCCATCTGTCATGACAATTCCAGGGTACCGCGCTCACCTTTGGTAAACGTGTTGGAATTCTGGGCGTTGACATTTCGAGCGACGTGCAGTATTGGAGTCATCTGAAAGCTAAGGCCTAATTGGCCTCCAAAAAACTTGGTGTCCTAAACCGGGCGAAGCAGTACTTCATTGCGAGAGACCTAGGTACTGATGCTTTATAAAGCACAGGTCAGGCCTCACATGGAGTACCTACTGCTCTCATCTCTGGGCGCTACAATACCAGCTTAGTCCAATTGACGCCGTACAAAAGCGCGCGATTCGAATTGTCAACAACCCACGAGTCACTAACAGGTTAGAACACCTAAGTCTGAGGGGAGACATGGGATGCCTCTGCGTGTTTCACCGGCTTTACAACGGTGAGTGCTCCGAGGAATTGTTCGATTCGGTGTCAACTTCACCCTTCCATCATCACACCACTCTCCAAAGATTGAAGTTTCATCCACATCGCTTGGACTCGTGGCGAACGACTACGGTCCGTTTTTCACGATCGTTTTTGCCGCGAACGTGCAAAACGTGGAATGGCTTCCTTCTGAGGTATTCCCGGATCGCTATGACATGGGGTTCTTCAAGAATGGTGTAAAAAGAGTTCTCCTTCATCCTTCAGGGCCGGCGTTGGACTGGTGACTACCCTGGTGTTACTCGTGTTCATAGGCGATGATGACAACTTTCCATCAGGTGGCTCGTCTACTTTTACGTCAATCCTTCAGGCTGTAAAAAAGGCCGCTACCTAATGTGTTTTCAAAATTCCCGCGACCCATCCCAATACCGCCCGCGACCCGGATTTGGGTCGCGACCCGAGGTTAAGAAACAATGCTCTAAACTTTGATTTTCGGTTAAATCTAGGTTTTTCGAAGTTTAAAATAAAACCTACGCATTATTTTTCTTTACAATTGATAAGATTTGTTTTGTATAACCTTATTCTTGAAATCGGTTTTAATTTTGCACCCTATTCGCGGCTTTTGACGTGATAACGTCTTATAAATTGGTTTGCCGGGTGGCACTTCAAGAAACTGCGTTAGTAGCCTCCGCTCACGTTATGCGCTTACAATGAGAGCGAGTGAGAGGCACGCGTCCCTTCCACTCGGGCATGGTTAGCCCGCCTAAGAGCGAGAGAGACAGTCCCTTCCTCCTTAACATTACTTATGGTAGCTACGGCGTACACACGTTGGCGTGTTTCAGAAAATGGTACAGCGCCATCTCTGGAGAAGTAGTTGTGACTAATGGTTAATGGTCTAACGGTTAGCAGCGCTAGATGGCGGATGGTGTTACAATGTTTTAAATATAATTCTTTGTATAAATAAATGTTTTAAATTGTTACTATTATTTCATCCTTCTTCCTACTATACGAATGAATATTCACATTAAAATTATTTTACCACTCAAAGTCGTTGTCACGTAAAACTTTCGCCCGTATACCGACTTTACAGGCAACCAATTTTTTAAACTAATAGAATGCCAGGATTGACTACAGATCAAAACAGATGGGTCTGTAAACTAAAGGCTGTGTTGTTTATTTATTCGATTTCGATATGTGTGTTCATATTATTTGCGTCATATTAATTGGTGTTAGTGCGAATGTTTTTTTTTTAATTCTTAAGTATTGCAATGGATTTCATACCTCTGTTTTTTGACCCCTGGTGTTACGGGCAACATGAATAATGTTCGATTTACCATTACCTACATGTCGATAATAGAATTTTATCTATTTTTTATGAAGCAAAAAATATATTTCCCTGTTTGAACCGGGTTACACTTTGTTATTAAAATATTTAACAACACATACATTAGATACGACTGGCGGTAAAGGAAAAATAAAAAAAAATGCTATATAGCTGACAATAAAAAATGGATCAGTATTATTTCTCGTGTCTTCAAATATCATTATTTATCTATTTATGTTACCTCAGAAATTTAAAACTAAACTAACAGTTAAAGATTACTTAAGTTATACATTGATTACTAAATTATTTACAAATACATAACGCATTGGACATTGATTTCTCAAGCTAGTGTATAAGTTCGAAATGAATTATACAGTTGTCTCGCTCAAACCGCCATGCGAGAACGAAATAAAATTTTCAAAGAATGAAAAAAAAAAATATTTAATGCGTTTAAAATTTAAACGAGCAATTTGACTTTTACAGTATTCGGAATGAAAAAGTAACGTAACAAAATCGTTGAATTTGCTGAGGTAGTATAAATAGTAGTCCGTTTTTTGTTCAAATATTAAAGTGCCATAAATATAGAGATATTGTTGTAACGTGTCTTATTTATTTCAATAACCCATCACCTACAGTCTACAGTATAAGTTATTTAAAAAACTTCACCAAAAGCTACGCTGCTACGCTAATCAGGCGCGGATCCAGTTGGGCGTCATGAGGGATATCGTAATTAGGTACTATCACAGACTTATAAAAAAAGAAATAAGCAGACCTCATATATGGGAGAAAAATGCGTGCCACTTACAACTACATAGACATGCTGCACACATTGGCAATCCCCATACAAAACATTCGTGGTCTACAAATATTGTTTATGGTCTCCATACAAAAAGTGAGCTTCTTGTAGCTTATGAAAATGGCGTGAGTGCTTCAACCCCATTTTGTCTATATGTGCGTGAGAGTAGCAACAACAAAAATAAAACGAAATAGACTTTGTATGTGATATGGAAGAGAAAGGGATGAAACTATTGCTATAGGTACGTCTTTGTTGTGGTGAAAATTATGTTTGGTTGTATTTTAGAAGTCTGTGGGTACTACTCATTCTTTTTTTTATAGCCTTAGCAGGCAAACGAGCAGACGGGTCACCTGATGGTAAGTGATCACCGTCGCCCATGGACATTGGGAACACCAGGGGCGCCACCAACGCGTTGCCGGCCTCGAAGGAAGCGACAGACCCGCTTATTGAAGGACCCCATGTCAAAGCACTGTGGGAATACTGAGGGATGAAGTTCGTTCCACAGTTAACACGTACTTACGCGGCAGAAAATGACGTGAAATCCAATCTGTGGACGAATTCTTTTCTAAAACACACATAAATTTTACTTTTTGGTGATCGTGTTAATGTTTATTAATAATTTTGTTATTATGTATTATTATTCATTGACTTTAGTAAAACAACCATCCATTGTTTTAACACCCAACATTAAACAACCAGCCATTCCTTAAATGCACGAAAGAAATGAATTAGATTAAACTAAAAAATAATTAAAATGAATTAATCAAACGAAATAATGAATTAAATGTCTATGGAATTGTGATTGGACAATGGGACACTATGAACAAGGGAATTAAATGCATGAATGAATAAGAATTACGCTACGTTCTCATTGTATTTTTATCTCGTACATTTCCGTTTTTAAGGTGACGCCATCGTGCGCGAGTGGACGAACAAAACGTTTTGTAACTACCTCAGCAACTCTGCTCTCCTGGTACTTCAAACACCAAACAGTCGCGAAAGAAAATAATATGGACTTCCTTGGACAAACTTTTCAATGTTTTATTAGTTACTAGCAACGCGCCCTCGGCTTCATCCGCGTGGATTTACTTTATACTTCACCCACCTGTTAAGAATGTTTAATATATTAAGTTACTAGCTTTTGCCAGCGGCTTCGCCCGCGTGAATTTCGTTTAAACTTCACCCCTTTATTTCACCCACTTAAGTGTCATAAACGTAAGAGTAGATAAAATATAGGTATACTTAAGTAATCAGAAAGCTTCGAACTGCTAAGCTATCGGGAGTTACACGTGTTATTGTGAGTCAACCATAAAAGATAGACATATGCTGTCGTGGAATATTTTTTATATAATTTTAAGGAGCACATTTCCGTCATACATGATTTCTGTGTAGCTTTAACCATTAAGGTTGCACACGCGACGGAAGCTCAAAAAATGGAGTAACTTCTCCCGTTTCCCCAACATTTCCCTTCACTGCTCTGCTCCTATTGATTGTAGCGTGATGAAAAGTATACTATAACCAGCGCGGGAGTATGAAAAATAATTGTACCAAGTTTCGTTAAAATCCGTCGAGTAGTTTTTGTTTCTATAACGGTTATACATCAGACAGACAGACAGACAAAAATTTTACTGATTGCATTTTTGGCATTTTATTATAAGTATAGATAGATATAGATGAATAAAATAATAAGTACATAAAGATTTTGTTGATCGGGCCGTAAAACCAGTCATAGTTTAAACTATATTCAGAGTGTAATCTGCTGTCACGGATTATTTCTTATGATTAACGTTAGATATAATCGATGAAGTCCAGTTTAAACTATCGATCACTTTAAACCCTCCCTAAGGTTGGTTTAAGCCTTCATGTGGGATTAAGTAATCTTTCGTTTGACTTGACGTTTCTTCAAGATGGCTACTACTATACATTGAACCTACATGTATTACATTTGTCATCTGTTTGCTTCCGAAATATCTTACAATAGTTCTGCTACATTAAATTATGAATCTCACTTTTGTAGATAAAATAACACCACTAAGCTTGCTTTGATATTACCGCCCTAAGGCTGGCCGCAAACATCCGGAATCCTGATCATGAATTCAGATCCAGAATTCCGTATGTTTTTCTCCTCCTTATTAAATTTCCAGATTCAGACATTTTTAAGAACACTACATACACCGTATGCACTTCCACTCGGCACGTTTCTGAAATATTCTGAATGAAAATTTCCGGATGTGTGTCAGTTCATAGAAGTATGCGAGCGCTGCATTCGAAATGACGACATTCGGTTTTTTTCTTCCGGACAACCCGAACGCACGGCTCTGCGTCCGGAACGAACGTTAGGTTGTTTCCGTCCGGAAAAAAACGGACGTGTGCGCTTTTCAAGCATTTTGTATGAAAAGTTTGCATTCAGGTTTCCGAATCTGAATTCGTGATCAGGAAACCTGATCAGGATTCCGGATGTCTGCGGCCAGCCTAAGGGCTTAGAACAAGCTTTATAATTACGGTTTATGTAAACTAAGTTCAATCCATCAATCTATGGTTTAAACATAGTCTATGGTTTAAGCTATGGCCGTAAGATCAATTGTCATAAACTATAGATCAGCTAAACTTAGATCAGTCTTTCAAACATGGCAACATTATCATTGAAATAAATGACAAACAAAAAGTAGTTTGGCTTTGACTTTGACGTGTTTGTTTGTATAAGATTAGGATTTTATTTTTGTCGTTTGCAATATAAAATCTGGTGAATTATATTCTACTAACCATTTAAAAAATATTTACAAGCATAAAACTTAACTAAGAAAACATTTCTGTAGGTCTTACCAGATGTGAGGCGGCTACTCTATTGTTTTATGAAAAATAAAAGACTCTCGTAGAACCTCTTAAACTAATCGCTGGATTCGCTGGCCGTCGCAGAGTAGTTAACATACACAGAGTGTCACTGTGCGTATCGTGACGGCCAGGAACCACGGGCTGCTAGCTGCTATATGCAGCCGTGATGCACGCAACCTCGTCTGCGCGTTGTGGATGCACGGTTTGGTATAACAACTGTTATTTTAAATTAAGATTAACTGTCTGATGTTTCTACGTTCATGTGTACCAAGCTCGTTCGAATGTAAATTACAATTTGTGCTGATTTTAATCTAATAACACATATAAAATGACTGATAGACGGAACAAAAGAGAGCCAAACTTTACCGCGCTCGAAACAAAACTTTTAATAACACTTGTTAAAAAATACTCAAGTATTTTAGAAAGTAAAAAACTAGATGCCGTAAATAACAAAGCAAAAGAAAAGACGTGGGAAAAACTTGCCAAAGTTTTTAATAGTTCCTCCGGCATACAAGAAAGAAGCTCTAGAGCATTGCGAGCAAAATATGAAAATTTGAAAAAAACATCAAAAAGAAAATATCATGAACATCGCAGAAGTTTGTCGCAAGATGTTTTAAGTTTAATGCAAGATGAAGAAGACATTAACGAAATAGCTGGTCATAGTGTAGAGGGACTACCAGCTGATTTTGATTCCGACCCAATGATTATACCTGACAAGCCCATTAAACCAGAGTTTCAACTGATACCAGAAGACAACGTTGATGAAATGAAAGACAGTACATCTGAGAACGAAAGTAGTATATCATTAAGTAGATTTCAATTGAAGCGGAAACGATCTACACCTCTCCGTCGTAATCGTAACCCTGAGACTTTTGTAAATACTATGCCTGTTCACAGCATTTTATCACGAAAAAAACAACAGCTACTTGACGCTCAGATCATCAACATTAATCAGAAAACGAAGCAAGAAGCAAAGGAGCACGAGCTAAAATGTCAGCTAATGGAGTTAGAAATTAGGTTAAAACTAAAGGAATTAAACAAATAAACCAGTTATTTTATGTGTATATTTCTTTCACTTTCTCTGTCGTAAAGATCCTTATTTTAGTGTTAAATAATCAAAACTTATTTTGTATGCAAATCCCACGATAACATTTAGGTATAACTACATGGCCTCAAACCAATAAACTATTTTAGCTTAGGAGAATAGTAGTAGCCATCTTTAAGAAATGTCATCAAACGAAAATTAATCTCACATGGAGGGTTAAACCAACCTTCGGGAGGGACCAAAACTAATCGATAGTAATCCGTGACAGAAGATTTAAGATTAATCTAAGTTTAGCTGATCTATAGTTTTTTGGCATTGATTTTAAGGCCATAGTTTAAACCAAAGATTTTAATTGAACTTAGATTATATAAACCGTAGTTAACCTGCTATGATCTAACAGCCCTTAGTTACCAGATTGTGTGAGAACAGATCTGATTTTCTTTTTTTATCATGAAAACTTCATTTATGTTAGCTGCGAAAAGTTACCTAACAAATATGAGCCAACGCAGACCGGGAGTCATGGCAAGGGATTTTGCCGTCAGTCAGCGAACACTAGCCGCTTTGATTCCGTGGCATTCCAGCGCCTTGCCACGGCATGCCGCGGCAACAAAGCACGCCTCGGCAGCTCCTGCTGCCCGATACACTTTTAGTTTTTTAGAGTCCTTGGCATGCCGTTGCCTACAGCAGTATGCCATCTATATCAATACCTACGTCAGAATGTCCATTAGTAAAAATTTAAATTCCTTGCCATGCCGTCCCGGTCTGCGTAGGCCCTATGACCGAAAGGTGACTCCAGTAAAACCTACAAGTGGTGACCCCAGAAATAATATCACAAAATGTGTAAAAAAATGTTTTTATTTCAAATAAGACATAAACATATACAGCTTACCACTACAGATAAGTATTTGACAGTAATATAAGTCAGAATACAGTCAACATATAACATAGTATTAGATACGATTTACACCTACATATAGCCACATGGTAGCCAGCGGAACCATTCTCTAAGAAATTGCGTCCCACATAATAATAAATCACTAGATACAATGTATGAGTTATATATTTATTTAGTACACTAATTCGTTCTCAATCGGATGTGCATACTTGATTCATATGGGCTTTTTTTAAAATAACAGTATGGTATAAAGCCTATTAAAATAAAATTACAATCATTTTCAATTTAATACCTATAGGTAGATTGTCGTCATAAACTTAATACGAATAATGGGTATGAAGCGACAGAGATAATATGGACAAGCAAATTCCCATTTCGAATACAAAAATTCCCCACTTGTTAAATGTTCTCAAATCGCCTGCGATTTGGCATGAAAAAATCTTTTGTTTCGTATGTGTCAAGGAAATTTATTTTTATGAAGAGATGGGGAATAGAAAGATATATCATAGTAACGTAGGCAACTAGCGTAAACGCGGTGAGACTCTATTTAAACTCAACTATTTACCAACTTGCAAACACAGTTGCAAAGTGTCTAGCTGTACATAATACAAACATACTTTATTTATGCGGCAAAGTTTAAATAGCTGACCCATTCTAGTTTGATTTACGTTCTCAGGCAACATATTACATCATTCGTTACTACATGTGACATATTTTCCTAAGTGCATGTAAAGTTTCAGCCGTAAAGAGTGCTTATGCTCGCCATTAATCGCAAAAAATAAAATACAATCGTGAGTACCCCATATAAAATCTCATTCAAGTGAGTACTGTAAGCGTATCATTGTACTTTAGATTTTATTGATTATTTTCCCATCTCCATCTCTTAGAACCTACAGTCAAGTACGAACACCGATTGACAGATTAAAAAAATAACGTCGTCAATGGACGTATAATTATGTACGAACTTAAATCATCTAGTTTTAAAGCGTCGTTATCAATCTTGGCTCATCGACCCAAGTACCGTTCCCTGTAACCGCTATTTTATCTGTAGATCGCGCGACTATTAATCACATGATTTAAAATAATAAAAAATATTAGAAACTTAGGTTTTAACATAGACGTTGAAAAAAGACCTCTAATGAATATGGCCAATTTTAGATAGCACAAGTAAGGTACTACACATTTCAGATGACATTTTATTTTATTATTTAATTAATTAATAGTGCAAAGAAAAGTACAATAACTTTTTTCACTCGTTCAAGTTGACCAAGTTATTTGATACGTCAATGGTACCTACATGATACAATTTAATTATTAAATAATAACTTTTCTGAAAAATGAATAAATAGACATAATTTGTTTGAAAAAACCTTATTTGGGAATTCTGTGTGTCTTTAAAATTCCCGCGGATCAATTTCAACTTACTTTTGTTCTAAAACCTACCCAAAACCAAATTTTCTTTTATATTACCTAAATCACGTCATCAGTCACGCGTACATCCTACCCTCCTTACATCCAATAGGGCTTAATTGACAAACAGATAACAGTATATAATTAAACATTCTTAATAACACATATACCCATTATTCCGATTGCGTTTGTTTGGTGTCAACAGAATATGCCACCCGGGCCCTAAACCTCTGAAGTCTCTGTATTTCATGGTCATTCTCACATTTCATCATTCTTTTCATCATAAATATGGACAGAGATGAACCACTATCTTAAGTATCCTTTTCTGAACGCGATTCTTTTGATGCAACCAGAAAATTTAGTATTTTCATTTGTTTTATCTAAACAGTAATTTTACTTAATCAAAATATTACGATACTTAATTCTTAGTTGCAATCCATGAGCATATTCCACCACGTTGCTCCAATGCGGATTGATAGGTTGTTTAATTTATTTTTACGTTAAGTTTACTGAAATAGGCGTCAAAATAACAGAATAAATACCAAGTGACTTCTGGCAATACATTGTTACTTTTAAAATCGCAATTTTTACATTTGGTTAGAATATCTAAAATCTTTTTAAGCCAATCCAGCCTATTAGGGACCATTATCATTTAAAAAGTATATTCATTCTATATCCTGAACGATAGGTACTTTAAAAAAACAAACACATACACAATCTTCATAAAGGTATTAAGTTAAGGGAATTTTATTTGTCAATTATTAACTAATTTATCTGTTTGTCAATTAAACCGTTATTATTGCGATTTGAACGAAATACGTATCGAAACAATGTTAAAATGAACACTTGTTAAATTACACACGTTAATGTAGCTCATTAAATACACGGGCAACTATGCCGAAATAAATTCCCGGCGGGAATTTTCCTTTACACAAAAAATTCCCGCGCAGGAAACACTTAAGAAAGTTAAAGGGTAAATTTTTCTAATGATAAATCTCACTACGAAAAATTTTTTCTATCGAAGAAAAAATTGTAAAATAAATTAACCTCAGGAATTTCAAATGCAAACGGATATTCACGATTTTGAATTATTGACATGATGTCAAACAAAGGCATCGAATTCATTGCGGAAAGATGTCGTTAGTGCCACACGGATTTAAAAAGAAAACGATCAAGACGGAAAGTTGGCAGGCTTATCTGTCATTAGAAGCATCTTTTGGCGCGTGGATGACGTGTGGGTGACAGAGACAGCGCCTTACAGGGAAGGCAAACTGTAAGGCGCTCTCTTTGTCACCCTCACGTCAGCCACGCGCCAAAAGATCCTTGTACGACTATAATATACACTACAGTAAGCGAGCCATACGGCTGTCTATAACGGAAACAGTCAAGTTTAGGAAAGGGAGAAAAGATTGTCAAGTAAGGCCGTTCACACACAACGCTACCTGCAAGCGCCTAGGACGTTGTCCATGCGTCGCTAGTCAGTCGACGCCCTATATATTGACTACGTTCCCCATACAAGGCGACGCGTCTAAAATCGTACAAGGATCTTTTGGCGCGTGGGTGACAGAGACAGCGCCTTACAGGTAAGGCTAACTGAAAGGCGCTGTCTCTGTCACCCACGCGCCAAAAAAGGCTTGTAGGACTATACGATGCGTGCCTGTCAGTGAACACTGCAGTGTCGGCCAACTGTAGATTGCGTCGGAATCGCGTTGCTAATAAATAGCGTAGTGTGAGAGGGTATAGGCACTTCTCACACAAGGCTATTAGCAAACGAGTCGAATCTTGTCAATGTATGAAAGCGACGCGTCTACGATGCGTCTCCTGTCAGTGAAAAGTGTCAGATACAGCGAATTTTGAATTGCTATAATAATAATAATAGCGTTGTGTGAGAAGAGCATTAGACTTAATACCGTAATCATCTCTCTCTTCCTATCCGAGTCTCAGTTTAAAGCCTGGCTTCCTCGCTCAATTCTGTGTAGCTCTATGGCTTCAGCGCGTTACCGTTTTGTCGCCGTAACCATGATTAATGCAACCGAGTCGATATCTTTACAATTCAAAATCGTGAGTACCCACCTGCATTTAAAATGTCTAGTGTCCGCCATGATATACGTTTAAAATCATAAATTAAACGCTGAAGTGCATTTTTGAATGACACGGTCCCAATTTAAAAAAAAATCATTTTAATATTTAAAAAATACACATCAAAAGGCGATTCCAGTAACCTAAACAATATTGATTGAGAAAAAACTTTTTTTAAACCATTTGTACTGAAAGATAGGAACTCAAATCTCACAACAGTATAAACATAGCCTTAAAAGACTTAAAATTTAATTTAATTTTATATAAAAGCACATTTCTGGAATCTCCTTTTTGAGAAAATATTAATTTTAACCCTGAAAATGAAATCCAAAATGTATTACATTTATCATTCAATCGTTGAAGCTTAGTTTAGACGAGTTTTTTAAAGTTCAACACACATTTGAGTAGGTCGCGCCGGATCCCAATGCATTGCAAAATTTCCCTGACGCTTTTAAATGTTTTATAAATCCTTATAAATCAATACAAATGCTCGATATTTATACAGTGCATTTTAAATGAGTAAAAATAAAATAAATATAAAAGTTCGGAGTGTCTGTATGAAACGCGTATTTGCAAAAACATTATTTGTGGGACAAAGAATAAGTAATAAGTTCAGTATTATAATTTTTAATGTGCCCGTTTTTGTGTGTTAAACTAAAAGTACTGAATAATTAAATGGACTAAAACTGTATGGAGACTTACCTTATTAAAATAAATCAACTCTATAATAACTTCGATATTAATACCAAACAAACCACATTATCCAACATCAACGCGAACGAAATCGCGGACACAGCTAGTCTAAAATATTATATTTCGCAAGCAATCACAAAAATTATTGTATTTATTTATTTTTTGGGTGAAACTTAAGCAAATCTCGAAATGGTAAGGCGATTTATAATTAGAACATGATTTTTTGCTCTTCTCTAAGTATTATTTCTATTCTCACAAAATTTTATCCTATTGAACAGTTTTATATAGGTATTATCTACAAGAAAGCCTTCACATCAACTTAAGTATTTGAACTATACAGGAACAAATAAAATCTTATTACCAACATCATTTAAAATATGATTAATGTGATGTAATTAACTAATTATTTATTTGAAAACGGAACTGTCACCTATAGGTACTATAATTCTATTTTCGTGTATATATTTTGCAATACAAAGGGCGGCCTTGCGGCGCGTTGAAGTGTGCAAGTGTCTTATGTGACCTTTAATATAGGAGGTGCTAAATGCATGCTATCAATTTAAGGTCATTGGATAGAGATACACATCTATAACATATATAGATACATATCTAATAGTGAGATACAGCTGATTAAGTGTATATTTAAATACTTAGGCTAAATTAAATCGACAAAATAATTTTCGATTCCATCAAAATATCAAAAGTAATGTATAAACACGATCCAAGTAAAAAAACATTTCGAATCTACCCTCAATTTTAAATACCGTCACTTTAAAAAAAGCGTTCGAAATCAACGTTCGAATTTCAAAAGAACAACCAACGACCAACTGAACTCATTCAAAATTCAATTCGAGGGTAGATTGAAAAAATCAATATGGTACTACCCTCAAACCAAAGATGAGCCAAATGCAATCATAATACAGATTACAACACAATTATTCATCATGTTACAGATTACATATTCTCCAATTGTAATCACCATTATAGATTACATCCTCCACATTACATAAATACCTTTGATGATCTAATGTCTAGATGGAACATCGAATCCGTGCAAACGTGTCAAAAAATTGTTAGCCACAATTTTTATATCATTGTATCATTGATCACGCACACATAGACAATAGACGAAGATGTAACACATCGCCTGCACGCACACATGCTTGATATTGTTGCCTTGTTTTTTTTTGTTTTCATTGTAGGGCGGCGCTCAATCTAGACATTAGATCATCAAAGATAAATACCTTCACCAACAACAATATTTACCTTTCTCTTACAACACTCCACTCCCAGACAGACCAGTAATTGTACTTTATAATCGTTACCTTTCCTCTCAACGACACTCATCTCCCAAATATAATCATCCCCATCGCTCCATTAAACTCAGAGGCACAACACGACTACCCGCATACCACGGAGGGTAGTCTCATATGATATTACAACAGCGGCCGATCCCAAATGTAATCTATAATCTGTAATCAATAAGCTGCAACCATGATTACAATACCCCCAGCATCTCAAATAGCCCAAAATTAAACTCAGAGGAGCATTTATTTGATTTGATTTGAGGCACAATACTCGACTACCCCCGTCCTAACAATACTCGACTACCCGCACGGAGGGTAGTTCTCATACGATATTACAACAGCGGCCGATCCCAAATGTAATCTATAATCTGTAACCATGATTACAATACCCCCATCATCTCAAATAGCCCAAAATTAAACTCAGAGGCACAATACTGGACTACCCCCGTCCTAGCAATACTCCTATCCCCATATCAAGGAGGGTACTCATAATATATAATATTACAACAGCGGCCGATCCCAAATGTAATCTATAATCTGTAAATTGCAACCATGATTACACACCCATCCGCTCCATACTCAGAGGCACAATAGTCGACTACCCCCGTTCCAACAATACTCGACTACCCGCACGGAGGGTAGTTCTCATACGATATTACAACAGCGGCCGATCCCAAATGTAATCTATAATCTGCAACCATGATTACACACCACATCACTACACACCCCCATCATAACAAACCTCAGAGGCACAATAGTCGACTACCCCCGTTCCAACAATACTCGACTACCCGCACGGAGGGTAGTTCTCATATAATGTTACAGCAGCGGCAGTAGCGCGGGCGCGCGCCGCCACCGGCCACAGGGGGCGTCACCGGCGCGAAGTACGCGTGCACCTTTATGTTCGGCAGGTGGTTCTGGAAAACAATAGTAATACATACATGAATCGTAGAGGGCGTTACTTAAATGGAATTGATATGGTCCTCGTTGCATGCTTACTAACACACAAAAACAGAAAGAGCGAAATAGAGAGACAGAGAGAGAGAAACGCACACACGCACGCACGTACACAACATACGCACATCGTATATACCATAGAAAGGAAGCAAATTTTATTATTATTACTTTTATCCAACCAGTGTCAAATCAAAATGGTTTATTAACTTTCGTACACACATACACCATCTCTAACCCTCGTCAAGTAACCAATACATCTATCTCATCCACAGCTTCCTGACAGCGTTCCTGGTGACCAGAATGTGTCCTTGTCTTGTGATGTCAACGGCACCTCCAACCCAGGGACTCCTAGTGTGAGGCTACTAGTGTATTGTGTTATTTATTTATTTCTTTATCCATCTCACCCGCAGCTTCCTGATAGCTTTCCTGGTGACCAGGGTTCCTTGTCTTGTGTGTCTTGTGTAATGTCAACGGCACCCCCGTTCCAGGGATTCCTAGTGAATTATCTATTTATCTATCTATCTATCTCACCCTGAGTTTCCGGATGGCGTTCCTGGTGACCATCTGGCAGTCGTAGAGCTCTATGAGCTGCAGGTTGTGGCAGGACGTGAGGTGCTCCAGCGCGCCGTCCGTCACCAGCGGGCAGTTGTCCAGGCCTGGGGACAGGGGTGGGATGCATAAGGGTAGAATAGAAATGAAATATCACTTTTAATTGTACTCGAGGGTTTAAATATCCGATTAAAATGCTTAATTACAAGCTTTTAACAAAAAAGTAACCGACGACAAAAACGATAACTAGAGATAATTCATAAAATAACCGTCATCTCGCTCAAATTTATATGGGATTAGACTACACGCAATAGCTTTCAAATAAAAAATTGGTTGTCGGTAAAGTCGGATTACGGATGATAATTTTACGTTGTGACGTTATTTAAGAAAAAAATTATGAAAAATTTCACTGTTATGAATTGAATTGTTATCAGATCAGCCAATGGAGTGGAAGAGAGATAGATGAGTCAGAAGCCAAATAGGCCAATCGTGCCTCCATTGCTTATTCCGCGCTCTCACCTGCGCACCCGGTTCTGGCGGAACGTGACTTTTTCGTGCATGCAGCCAGTGTATTTGTAATCAAACTCACCTAGCACCGTGAGATGCTCGGCAGCGCACGGAGACATGGACAGCTGCTTGATCCCGTAGTCTGTGATCAGCTCACAGTGGGACAGCGTCTAGGAACATAGTAACACATCATGAGTTGGTGATACCGCTAAATAAAACTTTATTACCAGTGGTCACAGTTCAATTTAGCTTGTATGGTGAATTTACTTACGGCATTTTAAATTTTCATCGTCAATGCAATGTTCAGCAGGGGCGGAAGAAGTATTTGTGTGGGATGAACTTAAAACGAATTGTCTAACGCGATTTTTTGAGTAAATATGTATTACTTTGTCCACCTTTTGTGACCTCTTAGGACTCACACACAAATCAGTCGACGATCACTTCTATTACTTTAAGTACTAGTTACATAAATAAGTAAGATTATCATAGCTACTGACCAATTTCTCCAGTCTAGGACAGCCCATCGCTAGATGGACCAATGTGGCGTCGGTGATCAGCACGCACTCTTCTAGGTCCATTCGTTCTAACATTCGGCAACTCTGGAAATATATAACATAATGTAATTAATACATAAATGCTTGCACCAATGTTCTCTTAGTCATGGCTGAATATTGCAAATCCAGTTTCTTTGAAGGTATAATCACCATTAATAACACTACAACTTCTTTTTTCAAGGACTAATCTAAAGACATGGTCGTGTGTACGTTAAATAATACAATTTTGTGCCTTACATAATAACATTGCTATTTTTGCTATTTTTTTGGTGGCAGCGGTGGGATACAATTATTCCATACCATATAAAAAAATACCATTACAATGGAAACTTCATCATAAGACGTGCTTTTAAAGGCTTTCGGAGATCAGACACTTTTTTGTAATGACTATACTAAGACGAACACGTTATAACATGCAACTTACTTAAAAAATTTGGTGGCAGCGGTGGGATCCAAATCACAACCCCTACAAATATCACCCTCGCACATCATTAACTACCAATATCGACAAATTCCCATCTCCCTCACCCTGGCAAGCGCCTGAAACCCAGCATCGGTCAGCAGGGCACACTGCGCCAACTCTAGCGTGGCCAGGTCGGGACACCGCGCGGCCAGGGCACACAGCGCCATGTCCGTGATGCGGGAACAACCGGATACGCAGAGACGACGCATCGCTGGACCGAGTTTGGATATTGACTCGTCTGTTATGCTCTGTGGAGAAAATACAACATTGTGATGTTACTACACATTTATTACTTCATAGCAGACATAATAGTATAAGTAGACAAGGGCTACTATAGCATAGCGAAATATTTAAATGACTAAGAGGCATGGAAATCATCAGTTCTGTCGCTAGGTTAGTGTCTATGTGTATCAAACAAATGATGTTGTATTTTTGTTGTTAAATATGTATTGAGGAGTTTTTTCCGCCATTTTTTTCCAATTATAAAGCACCTTCGCAAAACGGTGGTAGAATGAAAAAAAATTGACGTACACAAGTGTATCAATGATACCTATGTAAATTAATCATTTTGATATAAAAGGAAAACAACATTTGTTACAATAATTCTTTTACCATTAGAATGTTACATTATCTTTTGATTAACACAGGCAATATTGAATACTAGAATAAAAATTAAGAATCCCTATTTAAACTATTAAACAAAACTCACGTCGCATCCCTGGACGTTCAGTGCTTCTAAATCCGGACAGTGTGTGGCCAGGCTGGACACTGCCTTGTCGTTCACGTTTTTACAACCTACACAACACATACAACATATTATTATACAAGGTGTTCCATACATTTTATATGGTGTCTATAAGTTATATGATAAAGTGTAGTGGAAAATAGCTTGGAGGGATCTAATAGATATCAAAAACTATTTAGTATGTGGCATTGTCTTCATGATTTTGGTTTTAGATTTTTTGAAAAATCCGACTCTTTTACCCTACTTTTATTTGATGACTGCCACATAAAATCAAAATAGACGCTAATTTCCAAAATTCTCATCTCTTAAGTAATAATTTGAATTACAATTAAATACTTTTTAATAATTTTGGCATTGTAGACAAACTATCTGACAGTACATGATTCTGTCGATACATTAACTAAACTTTTAAATGTTACATGGCTGTACCTTTACAAGTAAAACTCTGCAGTTTAGGACACCCTCTAGCGAGCGCTTCGACGCCATTTTCAGTAATGGACTGGCACCACGACACGTTCACGTGTGTTAGAAGCTGAAAAAAAACATAACATAACCTTTAATAAATATATTCACAAAAAACTACGCTAAACACTAGGATTCCCCGTGTCGTGGGTGCCATGGTCAACGCAAAAGACAAAGACACACCTAGACCGAGAATGGAAATTTAATCTCATTATTTATATTTCGGCCTCGCTGAGAATCGAACCCAGAACTCTTGAACAGCGATACAGCGTGTTAACCAGTGCCATTCGGGTCGTCACTATTAGGCAAGTACCCCACTGAAGACTAAAAAACTTCATATTTTATTCACAGCTATATCAATAAACTAGCTTATGCCCGCAGCTTCGCCCGCGTGGAATTCGTTTAAGCTTCACCCCCTATTTCACTCCTTTAGGGGATGAATTTTGAAAAATCCTTTCTTAGCGGATGTCTACATCGTAGTGGCTATCTGCATGCCAAATTTCATCCCCTATTTTATCCCCTTGGGGGTAGAATTGATCAAAATCCTTTCTTAGCGGTTGTCTACGTCATAATATCTACCTGCATGCCAAATTTCAGCCCGATCCGCCCAGTGGTTTGGGCTGTACATTCAGTTCAATCAGTCGAAAATCATAAACTTTCATCCCCTATTTTATCCCCTTGGGGGTAGAATTGATCAAAATCCTTTCTTAGCGGTTGTCTACGTCATAATATCTACCTGCATGCCAAATTTCAGCCCGATCCGTCCCGTGGTTTGGGCTGTACATTCAGTTCAATCAGTCGAAAATCATAAACTTTCATCCCCTATTTTATCCCCTTGGGGGTAGAATTGATCAAAATCCTTTCTTAGCGGTTGTCTACGTCATAATATCTACCTGCATGCCAAATTTCAGCCCGATCCGTCCCGTGGTTTGGGCTGTACATTCAGTTCAATCAGTCGAAAATCATAAACTTTCATCCCCTATTTTATCCCCTTGGGGGTAGAATTGATCAAAATCCTTTCTTAGCGGTTGTCTACGTCATAATATCTACCTGCATGCCAAATTTCAGCCCGATCCGCCCAGTGGTTTGGGCTGTACATTCAGTTCAATCAGTCGAAAATCATAAACTTTCATCCCCTATTTTATCCCCTTGGGGGTAGAATTGATCAAAATCCTTTCTTAGCGGTTGTCTACGTCATAATATCTACCTGCATGCCAAATTTCAGCCCGATCCGTCCCGTGGTTTGGGCTGTACATTCAGTTCAATCAGTCGAAAATCATAAACTTTCATCCCCTATTTCACCCCCTTAGGGGACGAATTTTGAAAAATCCTTTCTTAGCGGTTGTCTACGTCATAATATCTATCTGCATGCCAAATTTCAGCCCGATCCGTTCAGTGGTTTGGGCTGTGCGTTGATAGATCACTATATAAGTCAGTCAGTCAGTCAGTCAGTCAGTCAGTCACCTTTGAGTTTTATAGATATAGATGATTATGTATTGAATAAACATACCGGACAGCCATCCGACAATGCTTTTAAAGATATATCCGTGATGCTGGGACACGAATCCAGGTTTATCCTGGAACACACCAATTCATTCATTAAATGCAGTAGGTATACCAATGACAATATGAGTCAAGAAACCTTTACAAAATACTTCGACATCGACAATAATATAATAATAATGAGAACCTCTTAAACATAGACCAATTCAATTGAAAATGAATTATTTGGGATAACTCAAAAAGTACCCGTCAGATTTTGCTAAAATTTTAATGGGTCACGACAGGTAGGTAAAAAAAAAATAACAAAAAAACAGTCGTCTTTGAGAAGTTGGTTAAAAAATATAAAAATGTTACCTCTGCAACTTGTTACACCTCCTGCCTAGCGCCTGACACGTCTGGTCGGTGATTTTCTTACATTTATTCAGGTTCAAGTCTTCAATATTCGGACACGACTGTAAAGAAATTTTAGCAATGAATAATTAAAATGTAACCGATGGATAATAAAAATCTAAAACGGTTTATCGAATGCCGAGTTATGAGTTAATACACATAAAAGAAAAAAAATACTGACAAATTGAAAACCTCTTCTTTTTTTTTTGGTTAAATATCCACTAAACAAATCTCTCTTTGCATAGGCGACAGTGATCCCTTCCATCAGATGACTGAGTTACTTGGCTGTATCTATATGCTATTAACTTAAAAACGAACTAAATATATTGTACCTGTGCCAGCGTCTTCATGGAGCCATCAGCTATGCTCTCGCAGCCTCGCAGCGACAGCTGACGGAGGAAGCCGCCGCATCTTTGGGATATGTTCTCTATTACTGGTCCCTGAATACAATATTTCTTTATTGGAGACTCCTAAAGTAAGTGTAGGTTCATACAATTTCCATGTTAATCTTTTTTTTTTATGGAATTAAGATAGCAAACGAGCATGCAGTACCACCCTTCCCCTGCCGCCCATAACAACTGTGACCGACCTAGAACTAGACTCAAAGGGACTAGGATGGTTAGTCCAGTTAGTACTAGCCGACCACGATAATTAGGCGCATGTCAGTTAAGACGTCATTGGAAATAGGGATGGGAATACGTAGTACATTCTGCAGTAGTACCAAAAGTACCATGGTGAATGTTTAATGGAGGTACAATTTTTTTTATGGAATTAAGATAGCAAACGAGCATGCAGCACCACCTTCCGCTGCCGCCCATAACAGCTGTGACCGACCCAGAACTAGACTCAATGAGTCTCGTTCTAATTCGGTCACACATGCGTTGCTACCCCTGAGGACTGAGATGGTCGCCTCTAAAAAGTGTAACCGGCACCACACCTTCCTATCCGGAACACAATTGTTCTTAAAACAATTACCTATTACACGGTAGGAATGGTACAAAGTACCGTGGCGGGCGGTGGTACTTCCCCGGGTGAGCTCTAGGCCCTACCACCTGTACTTGGTCAGTTACTGTACCTGCGCAAACATCTCGGAAAACGAAGTTCACATCAGCCTAGTCTAAATGACCTTAATGTACAATTGTACACGACTGCGCCTCACTAGGGGACGCGCGGGGCTAGAGCGGGGTGGGGGGCCCGCGTGACTGCTATCTGACATGCGCCTAATTATTGTGGTCAGGTAGTAGATGGTATTAGAATATTAGTTGGTTAGTTTGTTAATAAGTGCGAGGACAGGGTATGTTAGTGATAATTAGTCCTGTTAGTTAATGTTAGTAATAGTCCAGTTAGTTATTGTTAGTATGAGTCTTGTTCCAATTCGGTCACAGATGCGTTGCTACCCCTGAGGTCTGAGATGGTCACCACTAAAAAAGTGAAACCGGCTCCACAGAATAGTTAATATTTCTTTATTGGAGACTTTTCAAAGTGCGTGTAGGTTCATACAATTTCCATGTTACAACTTCTACATAATTGCATTACAAGATTACAGGTATGACCAAAGATTATTCATAGACAAAATTTCATAACAATGAACATTTCATTGACATATTAACTTGCGCCATTAAATAACAAATTAGCTTTTCCCCCACAGGTTCGCCAACACATATTTTTTTAGCTTATTCCCTTTTTTATCCCTTTAGGGGAGGCATTTCCAAAAATGCTTTCTTAGTGGTCCCTTGTATTCTTCAACAAACATACATGCATAAGCTTCTTGAGTTCAATAGCTTTGGTAGTGCATTATAATATGTCACATGCTACAAGTGAAGTAAGTAATCTCACCTCCACATCCCGCTGGAAGTCAAATAGGTCTATTCTCTGCCAATTGGAGCCATCTAGCGCCAGTATATTCCATAGTTTTGACACCTGAAACCAAGCATTAAATTTTAGCAATAGCAATAAAAGTATTCTACTTCAAAAATTGACATTTTAATACAAATTCCCTTTTGAACTTCATCAAAGTTTCCACTTGACATAGAGATAGACCATAAATGAGAAACTTCAATAATTTCTTATTACAAAAAATAACCGATTTCGAAATCGGAATAGATAACTCGAAAATTACCAGTCAGATGTCCTCTGTCTCAAAAACGACTGAAGCAATTTTAATGAAACTTGTATTGTAATCAATAATCTTTAGCAATTATCTTTAGTACTTGACCTGTACAAGTTAATAGCTAGAAAAGCCTTGATATCAAGAGTGTTACCTGTGCACACCTACATAGAGACACCACATCCAAGTAGGACAGGATACGGAGAAGCAGCTCCTTCGGTAGTTTCTTATTTATATGATTGTCGTCTTCGCCCGAAAACCGAGCGATCTGTGATACAGAAAATACAAATTTTATTTTCTTGCAATATTTCTTGCAGTAGCGGTGATAGCCAAGTGGTTAAGGATTCGGCCTCCTATTCGGAAGGTCCGGGTTCGAATCCTAGGGCACGCACCTCTGAGTTTTCGGAGTTACGTGCTTTTTAAGCATTTAAATGTCACTTGCTACAAACGGTGAAGGAAAACATTCTGAGGTAACCTGAATGCCGGAGAGTTCCCAAAACTCAAAGGTGTGTGAAGTGTCCCAATCCGCACATGGCCAGCATGGTGGACTAATGGCCTTAACCTTCTCATTCTGAGAAGAGACCCGTGCTCAATAGTGGGCCATAATGGGTTGATGATGATGATGATGATTTTCTTGCAAAATACGAAAACAGTTATAGTTGAGTCAAGAGCATATGGAATTGTCACTTCCCGCCAAAACCAAACTTATTACCTGTACTCTTAGTACAGTTTAGCTTGTAGGCAAAATTTACTGAGGACAGTTTTAGATACTGCCGTCAATCTTAATTGTACCTTAATCTCATTGGCGGACGGTTGGCATTTGTGTGTCATGCAATTAAAACGAATTCCAAATCAAATTTAAAAGGTGTATAACTGTATAGGTATGACTTATGTATCTGTGGTTTAAATAATATGAAATGGAATATTAATGTGTGTAAATAAACAAATTGGGCAGTCACTGATTACAATACTCGTATTATGTTTGGATTTGATATAGAATTTGTTTTAATGGTAACAGACACAAATGTTAGCTTTCCGCCTCTGTGATTAGGTTCATAATTCCTAATCATCTATAATCATTGTAGATGGCGAGAATTTAAAATGCCTTAAGCAAATTTTACTTAAAAGCAAAATTGCACTGTGAGTACATTATAATAAATTTGTTTTTAGTGGTAAGTGGCAACTTCAATATTCTTGGCAACCCAAGTATACCGAGTTGATATTAGAGTATTAGTATTTTTTTATTTTTTTATAATGGATAAAAATAACCCAAGTATACCGAGTTGATATTAGAGTATTAGTATTTTTTTATTTTTTTATAATGGATAAAAATAACTTTATTTAAGGAATATTGGGACAAATTCTTTCTTGGAAGTTTTTTAAGATGCCTTAAGCGTGTTAACGCAGTGAATATTTATATGTGAATGTATGCAAAATATGTTATCAATAATAACTACAACATGACTGTCTTTGTAATTCATTCAAATATTGCAAGACCACGATAATTAGACGCGCAAATGATTTTATCTACCAACAATATTATTGTTGATAAAAATATTTCGAGACAGATCTTGAAAAATAAATAAATCAAGATTAGCTGTCGTAAGTAATGACGAATACATTTGCGTAGGTTTTTTCGCGTGTTTTATTACGTTAAATAAGCACTTACCTTTTTACCCGGCGCTAATGCCATAAGGTCGTTGAACCAATGATTCGTCTTCATAAAAATGACCTAGGTTCCGGAAATGGTACAAAGCCAGGGTCATCCAAGGCCATTAAATGTAACGGTATTCGAGCATTGTAGAGTTTATTGAACTGCAATTACGGGCGTCAATAGTCGAATACAAAGAATTTGAATATTCAAACATAGTCCGAATTTGTAAGCAGATCTACATGAATTTACGCGTCGAACTTGGCCATTATATTACAAGCAACAAAGGAAAAATTGAACTAACATGATTTTTTAACTTTACGCTTTGTAATGTACTTGTATAACAGGATTGTATAGTTAAGCGTACACCATTTATCGCAAGTGGACAAAGAATAATTCGAAAATGGAAACAGGACAAAGAAACAAGTATCGTAAGTCGTAAGTACAAGTCTGTCTATTATTTTAGATGTCAGCTGTTTCTGGTCGTACAAAAACACAAACAAAGTGCCAAGTCTATCGATCTACTCACCTCGAATTTATTCCTTCCGGAATAAGTCATGCTAGGGAATGGCGTCACCTTAGCCACAATGTTGGATTCCTCTGACCACTGAACTTGAAACTGTATCCACGGCTGACAAGATTAACCCACAAAACATTAATCGACAACTTATTTTTCGCCGACCGACAATGGCCGCCTCGTCGCATTCGAATTCGAAGTGCGTTCAGAAACTGAAGAAATTTTAGCATGCAAAAAAATTTTTGACAGCTAACCTGACACTGACATTCGCATGAATGAGTCTCATGACGTACCTAGGTAATATTATTCTTACACTGGTGGTAATAACTAATTTGTGATATTATTTAATTTACAGCGACAACTTTATTAATTATATAACTAAAATAATTTTATACTAAAAATATTTTAGTAATGACTCGTTAGCAATAAAGTAAATATTCTGAACGAAACAAAATAATTTGACATTGAACCACAGCGGCGAACTTACATCACACAGAGTAGGTAAGTATTATTTGTGGTATTATGTAGCATGATTTATGAAGGTTGGTCTTGGTCATTGTGCACCCTCCCCGCCGGGGGAGTCCATCTTGTCGTGGTGCCAAGGCAGCGGCCGCCACGCCGGGACCATGGAGCGACAGTAACACACAGTCCCGGTACTATGCGGCAGCGTCGACACCTTCAGGTTTTAGTCGTTCGTCACCGCCGTTCTTACGGCTGTACATTTGCTGAAGTAAAAAAATAGGGATGGGGATTTTGTCAGAGAAAGATCTACTTGAATCGAAATGTGAAAATCGAGGTTTAATGAATCGATCTACCATAAATCGATCTTGGGTTTTTTCCGCTTCGGTTTTTATATAAATTTTTCGCCGTCCCCGCTGGCTTGGCTGATCTCACTTTGTCGAAATAACTTTGAGTGGAAATCGGGAGGTATAACTCGCACGAATCCTCGCGCTGTTACGTCATTCGGCCGGTAGCGGTACCGTTTGCAAAAAATGCGAATCATCACTGCATAGTATTTTAAAAAATTTGGACCATAACTAAGTACATAGTACCTATAAAACAAAGTCGCTTCCCGCTGTCTGTCTGTCCCTATCTATGCTTAAATCTTTAAAACTACGTAACAGATTTTGATGAGGTTTCTTATTGTATGTAGAAAGTGATTCAAGATGAAGGCGCAGTAATACTACGTAGTACTATTAAATATTCTGTGGTAATACTATTAGTCATTTTACTCGTGACGTTTTGAAATTAGATTGATATATTATTACAGCTTGGCAATAAAGAGATGACATAAAAATAAGACGTATTTACGTAGATATAAAATGCCGAAGTATGGCAACAATTTAGTATGGATTTTTTTACGTTACGTTAACAACAATAACAACAACAAATAACAACGGGTTTCAACAGGTATTTTGACAATCAAAACGAGAGACTCGCAACGGTAACAAATGTGCTATCGCTACTGAGCGCTTTAGGCGAACGCGGGGCGCCGCGCGGGGTAGCGGGAGAGGGGTCACATTCCAGCGGAGTGCACAGTTGATTCGTGCGAGTTATACCTACCTACTCAAATGTGTCTATTGCTGGATTTGCTTTGCATCTTAACAAAATTATGTGTCTTTCACACTCTTCCCAAAGCGAATAATTCAGGATTGGGATTTAATGTTCGTTTTATAATTTACTGAACGATAATTGTACATAATAGGTACGTAAACCTAGGTAGATATTTTAAAATATATAGGACTAAAAATACGATAATACCTACATGAGATGTATTGTGATGTATTTCATATTTGAATTTAAGAAACATTTACATGACTAGGGAAGAAATGCTCCTATTTTATAGTTGTAGAAGGATTGGTAAGAAAAGCGTTCCGTGAATTAGATACACAGATTTAAACCTATCAATTTTATGAATTCATAGGCATGCGGCGAAATGAGGGTCATCTTCATCTAAATGTTAGGTAGGTACTTAATAGGAATTAAGAAAACCACATTTTGTATAAATATTATAAACTATTTCTTTATTTTTCGTATTGACTTATTTTAATGGTACTTTCTTACCATAAAGTAATAATTAAACTTAACTTAGATCTATACTAAAGTACAGTGGTGACTACAGACCACGAAATATATTTCGTGCTACAGACCACACGCTTTACAAAGTAGTCTATAGGTATACTATTGGATACCTAGGGACATATATATAGGGACTGATAACAGCAATGCCTAAGTATAAATAATATGACTGAAAGGCAAACAGATGAACACATTACACTTGTCGACTGAACGGATCGCCAATAGGATTCGTAACCTTTTGAAATGGGTAATAAGGGTGATTTTGCCAGAAGGACGGGCAAGTGTATCTGGTTTTGGTGTCGAATTTATTGATAACCTCCATTTCTTCATTAGTCAGCCGGAAGTCGAAGACGTCGATGTTCTCCCTGAGCCGTTTGACTTTACTTGTTTTTGGAATTGGTATTATTTTTCTTTCGATCTGAAAATATACAAAAATTCCGCTATTACATTTTTTATGTAGACATTCCAAGGGTGTTACCATGATATGGACACCAGGTTCTGATGTTGGCATCCCAGAGAAATCGAGGGAAACTTTCTTCACTTGTTGGGGCGACTGGTACGTTTGTTAATGTTTTCATTGAGCATTTTAAAGCACTAAAATTTAATGAAGGTCTGAAGTCGATTATGTTCTGATGGTGGAGTCTAAAGAACTCGAGGGACATATTCAACGATTTACAGCAGTAACCTTGTATTTGGGCTTGATTAATTTGTATTGACGAGAACTTTACACCTGGATGGGTTAAATTGAGCGCCAACTGGCGAGTCGAATAGTTTTTGTTGATGTGTGTGATTTTTTTTGTAAAGAGCTATAGCTTACCAGCCAACGCAAGGCGACCTGAGGCACAGTCTTGTTATACTTTCTGGCAATGCCTGATAGACTTGGGTCGTCCATCTTGGGGCCGGGGAAGATCACGCCGTGCCGGGACACCAGCGACCCGAACGGGCTGTATCCCATCACCACGAGTCCTTGTGACTGCGCGTAGTTCACTAACTCTGTTTGAATGATCTGGAAATGGATCTGGAAAGAAATTGATCTTTTTATTGTTGTGCATGTGAAATTTTAGTTATGATACGTCGTCGGACGTCCTATACGCTGCAATGGTTACCATAACGGATAGTCCCATTTGAAGGGTCGTGAATTCGATGTCTAGTGTAGAGGAAAATGAAATTTGAATTTCTAAAAATAAAATAAGTTTTTAATGAGATAAATCCGAAAGAGCAACTTAAACTTCTATTTTGTATTATTGTAGATCATAATATGAAAGTATTTATAGTAATTATACCTAAGTATACGTTGTAAGTTGTAAGTAATTGGACGATATTCCTCAAAGTTATATTGATTAAAATTTAATGATATAAATAATTGATTTAAATTTATTGTTTTACTAGAGAACCGCCCGCGCTTCGCTTCGGGACCCGTAGGTAACAGCCGCGTAGGTCCCGCTCCCGTAGGAATTTAGGCTAAAAAGTAGCCTACTACTCGCTCTCTTCACTCCACCCTGTCTGAGGTGTGTGGAGCCCTCGGGACAGTTAGTTCCCCTTTGGGGGTGTCTCTCGCGGCCCGTTAAAACGGGCCGGTTCTTGGGCTGGGCCCTAAGGCCCTTCGTTGTCCATCTGTGGTTAACCAATAGGTCAAATCCGGTGAGTGGTGGCCTTTTTACAGGCCATAGAGTCTTAAACGGGATGGGGTTCATCTTCGCGTCGCCCAGGCGATCGAGGCCCTACCGGGTGAATCCCGCTGGTGGGAAGCCCAGCAGGAGCCGATCAGCGCCGGGCGACGACTTACGAAGCCCCAGTATCAGTCAGTGCTAGACCCGTCCCGCGCAACCAGCAAGTCGCGCGGGAAGGCCCAGCGGTCCGGCGGACGGGTGTGGAGCGGCGCCAGGTCCTGCAGATGCGGGAACCGCGACGCGTTGATACGCCCGAATATGTTGCGTGCCAATCTCTCGATGAAGTCGTCCAGGCTCTCGACTCGAAGGTCCCTCTGGTCCGCTGGCACTATCCTGTTGGCTGAGCAACTTGCGGACATCAGCCAACAGGATAGTGCCAGCGGGCGGGCGGTACACTGAATACAGCCGGAGCGGGGAGTTCTCGAGGCAGAGCTAAAGTAGCCTATTACATTTAGGCTTTTTTTTTACTTAAGTAAATTACATGTAGTATTTGATAGCGTAATTCAGAACTTGCAAATGAATTTTATTACCGCCATCTATTAACAACTCCGAAAATAAATATCTAGCAACGAACAAAACATCGATCTTCCCATGGGAATGGGATGTTTTTCCGCGGTAAAAAGTAGCCTACGTCACTCTCCACCCTCCTAACTATCTCCACACACATAAACCTTACCATATAATAGCTTTGTTGCGACGTGAAAGCGTCACAAACAAACAAACAAACAAACACACTTTCACATTTATAATATTAGTAAGGATAAGGATTGTTGTTATTATCCCACTCACCTTGTATAAGCTAGTTATAGATTTTCTTCCTTGACTACAACCTATTTGTGTATCGACGTATATCCTTCTTATTAACTGAAGAGGCCTGAAGTGTTTATGTGTTCGCATCATGCCAACTCAACCCCCGACCACCACTAACTTACTAAAGAAAAGCTTTCTGTTGGGAGCTTTAGTTCTTGTGGCTTACGGTAGTAAGCTCAAGACCTCCTCAATGAAAAGAAGAGACCTGTGCTTAGTAGTATCGCTTATACGGGTTAAATTAAAGCCATTATAAACGAGCAACACTGCGGGCAAAAGCTAATTATAATATTATTGTCATAACTTACCTCGATTTGTAATACTGCAGGTTTTATCGTCCCCTCTTTGATAACTCGCTTCATTTGTTCCAAATTGAAGTTGGATATCCCGATGGACTTGGTCAGGCCCAGTCTGACGGCATCCTCCAGCCCTCGCCAGGTCTCCATGTAGTCTGTATCAGACAGTGAGTAGTCTTCCTGGAATATAATTATGTTCATAATTAAAGGTGTTGGCTGAATTATTTTCTCCTCAGTCCTACACTTTTCACGGAGATTAGGCCTTTAAGAATGTTAAACTACGATTATCTAAGCTAACGCACTAATTGGCACTACACATAAGGTGGAATTTTATTTATTTATTTATTTATGTACACTTTATTGACCACAATATAAAATATTGAAGTACAAATGGCGAGCTTAATGCTAATGCATTCTCTACCAGCTAACCATTAGACCAAACAGAGAAAACACGATGAGCGGTATAAAATAAATATATGTACCTATATAAATAACCAAATAATAAATGCATAAAATAAGTATTATATATAATTGACATATACAAACTACATATTATAATATATACAATATAATATAATAAATATATACCATATAATATATATAAATAAGTATCTTACTTAAGATAAATATATGTACAAGAGAAATGATGACTGTGTTACGAGCGATGTTCTAGAAGGAGAGCCTGTAGTCTTTTTTTAAACGTGAGTTTACTAGCGGGCCCTCTAATATCCCTAGGAAGAGCATTTAGGAATTTTATTGTTGTCGAGCATTACTTTATACCAAGTAAAAAACAGGCACGCTATTTATTAAATAAGTCATTCCTATATCTACTTAGTTATATATTGATAATTACATATACCTATTAACAGTAGACGGTAGGAGATAGAAGGTCGTCGAGGATAAGAGAGATATGTACCTGATCCGGGGTCGTTGGTATTTGTCATGTTTTATGTGTATGTCCGTGCTATCAGTGTTTGTCTTTGTGACAGTATGGTATCGTTTATTCGTAATTGTGAATGTACTTTTTATAATAATAGAACGAACGAGTAGATAAGCCTATTGCTCGGAAGTGGTCATCAAACCACAAAACGCATTAATCCACGTCACATAAATGTGACTGATTTGTTTTTGACCATCACAGATGAAAGAGGAACGAAATAAATACTAGCTCTGAAGTTTCCACTGAAAATACGAGAATTCATTTGGAGTCTCACAAGAGGACGGTAGCTCGCTAACCGTTTAGCCCTGCTTTACGGTTTACTGGCAGACTTCTATCATTTCTTACGGAACCCTAATCAGCCAGCGTCGGATTGCCTTCGTTCGTGGAAACCAGTAACACCGATAGCTTACTGGCCCAAATATGTAAGTTAAAAAGTAAAGACAATAGGATTTCGCATATCCTTACACTTCGTGTAGATATACTTGTCGTGAATGGTCGAGATCATGAGAATACGAGTATAAAAAAGGCCTATTCAACCAACTGTTCTTGCTACGAATATTCGCTTGTTCTCGGATCGGTGTCATTGTTGTAGGGCTAATTAAAGAATTGCGCATCTTTATATTATGGAAGCACGCGGTATCCGCATTTTAAAATTATTTTAGGAAGTGAAATGGAACGAAGAGTCGCGAATATGTAAACATGTTTATATCCGTGGTTGTTATAGTGCGTACAGATTATGCAACATGTTATATAACTTCTGTTTTATAACACGTCCACACTATCTAACATTGTTGTCTAACAATGAAACATGTTACAAGACCGTACACATTAAAACAACATTGTTGTATAACAATGTTATATAACAATTCAATGCGTGTCATTTCTTAAAATATAGCATATAACATTGTTGCAAAAACTAATAATATGTTGTATAACTTGTTTTTGTAACACATAGCGTCCATATTTGTAAAACATGTTATTTAACTATGTTTTTTATAACATGTTTTGTTACATAGTCTGTATGCACCATTAGGTATACGAATATGTTGGTAAGAAAGTTGACCGAATATTCGGCCGAGTATCTAAACGAGGCTTTAAAGCTTTACAATAATTCTGTTCGAATACTTACGTTGAGCGCTATTGGCCAATGCATGAGGTACAAATCGACGTAGGTCAGATTCAATTGGCTCAGAGATTCCCTCAGCGCTGGGACCACTTGCTCTCTTTTGTGGTGGGTGTTCCATAACTGAAAACGGAAACATCATATTTTTCTGATTAGTAGAGTGTCTGTTTTGCGTTGTTTAATATGATTACGATGTTATCAGAAAACTAACAATAAGAGGTTTGGGTATATAAAATTAAATTTTACTCGTAATAATTGAAAAGGCGTATTTGGCGATGGAGAGCCATATAACATCAATGTCATGTTTAATGTGTATCGATATTTTTTTCGATATAATTACATTGAATTTAAATCGATAATTAAGCATAACGATTATTAACATAATAATATCATTGTCATCGTGTATTAAGAATATCCGCATCGCTATTGTACCTCCCATCCCACACTATCCGCCTATTACCACCATTTAAGAAAGAAGAAAGAGGATTTATTCAAGTAAATACACCCCACACAAATACAAATAAAACAAAAAAGAAAAATAAAAAGTAAAACTAAACTAAACATAATAAAAACAACATACCTACCTAAAAAAACAATATATAACTAACAAAACAAAACCAAATAAAAAACAAACTAAATTCTGTGTAGGACATATTTACAGGAAATTTAGTCCCAATAAAGGACATTTGCGCAGCAACTCGAGGCTATATATTCAATCCAGCCAAGTAAGATTGAGTTAACTGTACTTACCTTCCATCCATCCATCCATCCATCAGCCTTTCGATGTCCTTTCGCGGGGCGCTCTACGCTCCTTTTCCCAAGACGCGGTCTCCATGCGAGGACCCTTCTTCCCCAACGGTCGTCGGTCCTACGAACAACTATATGACCTACCTTAGTAGTAATAAATATGTCCTCCCTGGTCACAACGCCCTCAGCAATTTTCTTTCGCACAGCATCTCCAATGTCTCGTTCCGTCTCATATATGGAGGCAGTGTCAAAGTGCCGGTACCCAGTATCGATCGCTTTAAGAATAACATTGCATTGCTTTGTGATTTCTGGTTTTACGATACTTTGCGCGAATATCTAAAAGAAAAAAAGAATATTATTAAAACATGAATTATGGTTTTAATTGGTATTTGGACCTACTTTTGGAAATCTATTTATCATTTGTATCTATATGGATTTCGGTATCATGATGTAGGTATTATTTTAATTTTTAATTGACTTCAGAAAGTTTTATGCTCGAAGCTCATATATTTATTTGCGATTTCTCCGTCATTTGTCAATCGATTTTTATACGTAGCTAGTTTCAATGGAAACTCAGAAATTTTATTTGCATCTACCTATAAATATAACTCCTAGTGAATAATTATGTACCTTTATTAAATTATTGAAAAAAAAAACATAACGAAACCGAATGTGACGAAAAATATTACCTGATCAAACCCCAAATAAGTGCCCAAGGCGATTGCAGGTATCTCTCTGTCATTGTTCAGTTTCAATTTTGGCACCTCCACTGTACTACTTTCCATCTGTAAATAATAAAAAAAACATTAAAAATAAAAGCAAATAAAACTATTGTAGTAAAATTAAATAAAAATTGTACAATAAAATTAGCGAGAGTGTACGGTAATCACATATTTAATCTAAAATGGCGCCACAGTTCAGTTAATGAAAAATCAGTTCGAAAAATTATTTTTGTGTAGAATAGTCGATTTTTGAAAAAGGTTTTAGGTTGTACTTACACAACAACTTACACAACAACATCACAAATCACAACCAATGGGAGCGGAGCAACAAATGTCCCGAAACGTAACGAGTGCATCTACTACTGTTACATATACGACTAGCTGACCCGGCAGACATCGTTATTATTAAGTAGACGTTATATTATTAAGTAGACGTCTTCGCATAGAGCCCTCCTCAATAAATCGACTATTCGAAACAAACATAGGTACTTTTTCAAATTGGACCAGTAGTTCCTGAGATTAGCGCGTTCAAACGAACAAACTCTTCCGCTTTATACTATTTATTTTTTTATTTAAGCTTTATGCACTAAGTATACAAATGTACAGATACAAAGGCGGACTTAATGCTAAAAGCATTCTCTCCCAGTCAACCTTTAGGAAGTACGAACACAACGAAAAACTATTAGTATACCTACTTACTAGAGAAGTAGGTACTAGAGATAAGCTATTTACCGGTATTTTTGACCGTCATTGCACGGTAGCTAATAACTATCACGATATTGCATTCAGGGATTTCCTCACCGCAATATTCAGGTTGAGCAAATCCCATCGATTTTACTGAATACATTAACTTTATTTAATAACCGAAAACAAAAACACTCCAAACTAACAACTTTAGGTACTGTCGGCGATCGCTATCTATGGCGCCATCTATTGACGAAAGGGGTAGTCCCTACGCGTGAAAGAAGCGTGCAGGACGCCTCCACTAACGAACAACACGAGCTAATGGCGCTTAAAAAGTCGCTTACCCCGACAAAACTACTTCACACAAAATACCTTTGATTGTTTACAAACAATAAACAAAGACTTGTATTACCCCAACTTGTTTGAGTAAGTTGTTTACTACGAGTTCGATAAACTTACACTTATCATAATTAAGGACCCTATCTTTGCACTTACAGCTTGACATTTACACACGGTGCTGCCAGTTTTTAACCGACTTCAAAAAAGAAGGAGGTTCTCAATTCGACCGTATATATATATGCTTTTTTTTATGTACGTTCAGCGATTATTTCGTCGTTTATGGGCCGATTTTGATAATTCTTTTTTTGTTGTAAAGTAGATATGCGCAGTGGGGTCCCCTGATAAGGAAACCAGGATCTGATGATGGCATCTCAGAGAAATCGAGGGGAACTTTCGAAAATTGTATGGACAACTAGTGTGTTTGTTCATGTTATCATCTAATATCTTTAAACGAGCAATTCTTGTATATTTATTTATTTATTTATATGACGGAGGTAGGTAGTAAACCTATGATACTGGTTTGATGCGAGTAATCTGTACGCGATGATTAATAGTCAATCGGATAGCTGTCAATAGAATTGGAAAATAATAATGTGACAGCCCTGGCGTATCACCTCGCAAAACAATAAACAATAGGGGCCATAAACATGTCGAGTCAACAATAGAACAATAGCGCGCTTGCCCGTACGCACGACGCTTCGACCATTACGGCAATAGTCATACGGGCGAAAGTCGGTTGCAAGGAACGTTCTCGAATCTTTATTTCGACGCGGGTCCGGACTTCGCGGGAATATTCTCGATTGCCATGAATGGTGCGTGAGTGGTATAAAAAGGGGCGATCGGTCAAGTGCGGACACATTCTAGTTTCGGAAGCGAAACCAGCAAGATACCAGCGATACCTACGAGCGATACCAGTGAGAAGTGAAGTGAATTCTACGAGCGATACAGTGTTCGACGAGTGTGTTTACTAGTACCTACGTGCAGAGTGTTTTAGTGTGTACTGTGTACGTCGTGTAATTTGTGTATTTACGAGTACAATAAAAGTCTTTGTGGTACATTTTGGCATTTTCTCGAACCCAGTATTCCTGACACGTAACAATTGGTGACAGAAGCGGAATGCCTGTAGTACCGCAAAGTGAAGACGGGATTCGTACGCGACGGCAGACAGCATTGGATGCCGCGCGGATGGAGTCACCCGGGCGTGACCGCACGGAAACGGAGGCCACCACCGGACCTTCAACTACATCACCTGCATCAGCGCCGACACCGAGTGCATTCGATATGGCCTCCTTGTTAACCGTCTTACAGCGCCTGGAAAGCAAAATAGAGGGCCAGCGCGAAGCAATGGAGGGCCAGCGCGAAGCAATGAAAAGCCAGCGCGAAGCAATGGAGAGCCTGGAAAGTAAACTGGAAAGCCAGCGCAAAACCATGGAGGCGGGCCTAGGGACAATCGACGCAAAGCTGGATGGTTTCCAGGGAGATTTGAACGTCGTGAAGGAGGACCTGGAAATGGTTAAGGTGCGTACAGCCGAGCACGACCAAGCCCTCAAAAGCCATGACGCATCAATCAACAGCCTCAGTGCGTCGGTAAACTTCCACGAAACTAGGCTCGTGGATTTGGACAATAAGCTGCAGAAAATAAGAGTTATGGGCACGGCAGCAACGAGTTCATGCTCTGGGGCCCCGAAATTTAAGGTCCCAAGTTTCGACGGCACGACCTCGTGGACGGCGTTCAGGCACCAGTTCGAGGTAGTTGCAAATGGGAATGGCTGGGAAGACGAGCACTCATTGGCGGCACTTACCTTAGCTCTTCGAGGGGAGGCACTGCTGGTCCTTGAGAACCTGCCCGCCGAGCGACGCACCTTGGAGTCGCTATTTAAGGCATTGGAAGCTCGATACGGGGAGAAGCACCTTGAGCATGTATATCGTGCGCAGCTCAAAGACCGGTCACAGAGGTCGAGCGAAGGACTGCAACAATGGGCTACGGAGATCGAGCGCCTCGTACGCCGAGCCTATGCGTCGAGTTCCACACCCGTCGAAGACAAAATATTAGAGGCCTTCGTCAGCGGCATACGGGATCCTGAAGTGAGAGCAACGGTGCGCTTGGGTCATCACGCCACCTTGGAAGCAGCTTTAGCGCATGCCCTTGAAGTAGAAGCTGTACGAAGCGACTATAAAGGCTGTAAGGTGCGCGAAGTCGTAGCGGCAATTCAACCTCGTTCTGGGCCTATCTGCTACGGATGCGGTGAACGAGGCCATATAAGGATTAGCTGCCGGACACGGAAACAACCGAAATCGGTGTGGAGGGCTACGCAAGTGCAAGAGCTAGAAGCCGCCGCCGCCGCTAAAAAGCCTGCCAAGCCTCCTACGAAGACCTCGACGGCTACCCAAGTTGACACCCAGGAGCTGCTGAAATTAAAAGGCGTCAGCGCCACGGGACGGGCAGCGGCTGGACTTCGTCGAGCCCCTACTGTTATAGTGTCACAAGCTTGTGACGGGAACAGCCTCGTAACTACTGGAGAAATAAATGGCATACCCTGTCGCTTTACGATTGACACGGGAGCATCGAAATCCATCGTTCGACCGGAACTACTCAAGCGGACTATCATGTGGGAAAATGGACGACCATCATGCAATCTGCAGACAGCGACAGGCCAGCCAGTGACCGTCCTTGGAGTTACGGAAGCAAGACTGAAACTCGGAAGTGACATCTACACGCAGTCTGTTTTAGTAGCGAATATAACTGATGACTGCATTATCGGACTGGACTTTCTACGGGCACATCACTGTATAGTTGACATAGCGAAAGGAGTGTTAAGCTTCCCGGATCAAGAAGTCTTCTTGGACGGTTCATGTTCAGGAGCAGTGTACTGTTTAAGGACAGTGAAGCTGGCACCCAGATCGGAAACCTTGGTCAAGGTTAGGTTTCCCGAAAAGATACAGCTGGACCGATGTGTCGTAGTGGAAGACTATGGAGATCATCCCAGTTGGATCACGGCAAGGACACTGCTCATGACCAAACGCGACGCTAAGTTAAAGGTCATCAATCTTAGCAGCGTGCCGATACATCTCGGAAAGAATACAGTCATTGGCCGATGTGAAGCCGTGGATAGCTTGAGGAAGGTCCAAGAAAACTCAGACAAACCTGGATCAACGGATCACATGACATCTTTGCTGGAGGCGACCAGGAGTAATTTGAGCTCTGAAGAATATACTCAGGCAGCAAAGTTGTTGATGGACTACAAAGACATCTTCACCAGAGGAGATAGCGACCTTGGAAGAACAAATCTTGTCACTCATCCAATAGATACCGGCAATACTTCACCGATCAAGCAAAGACCGAGACGAGTACCGTTGGCAAAGGAACACGAAGTTGCAGAAATGATCAAGGACATGGTACGCAGCAAGGTGATCGAGCCGTCAACTAGCCCTTGGTGTTCACCTGTGGTACTCGTGAAGAAGAAGGATGGCAGTACTAGATTCTGTGTCGACTACAGGATGCTTAACACAGTTACCAAGAAGGACAGCTACCCTCTGCCTCGGATTGACGACACTTTGGATATGCTTGGGGGCATGAAGTGGTTTTCGACGGTCGACCTGAAGAGTGGTTACTGGCAAGTAGAAGTACGGCCAGAAGACAAGGAGAAGACTGCCTTTACCACCGGAACCGGAAATGGCTTGTGGCAGTTTCGCGTAATGCCTTTTGGGCTATGTAACGCTCCTGCCACTTTTGAGCGTCTCATGGAGCGAGTGTTGGTCGGACTATTGGGGGACGCTTGTCTGGTGTACCTCGATGACGTCATAGTCATGGGACGAAACTTCGCGGAACACAAGCGGAATCTGGAGAAGGTATTCAGACGATTCCGGGAGTCCAACCTAAAGCTCAATCCAAAGAAATGTGACTTTTTCAAGAAGGAAGTATCATTCTTGGGACACATCATATCGGACGAAGGTGTTCAAACTGATCCGGACAAGATAAGAGCTGTTCAAGAATGGCCGACACCAAAGAACAAGACCGATGTGAGAGCGTTCTTGGGACTATAGGCGCATAGTCGTCGGTTTGTGAAGAACTTCTCAGAGATAGCCAAGCCATTACACCGTCTCACGGAGGACAAGAGAATCTTCAGTTGGGATTCCGATTGCGAAGATGCGTTTGTTCGCTTAAAGGAACATCTGTGCTCGGCTCCGATTCTTGGCTATCCCAGAAGGGAAGGGAGATTCATAGTGGACACGGACGCTAGCAATACTGGCATCGGAGGAGTGTTATCCCAAGACCAGGACGGCCAGCAGGTGGTCATTGCGTACTTCAGCAAGACCCTTTCGAAACCGGAAAGGAATTATTGTGTGACTCGGCGAGAATTACTGGCTGTGGTGAAGACCCTTCAGCACTTCAACAAGTATTTGCTGGGACGCGAGTTCACAATAAGGACGGACCACGCCGCTCTGAGGTGGCTTCTGCAATTCAAGAACCCGGAAGGCCAGGTTGCGAGATGGATCGAACAGCTTCAAGAGTTCAACTTCGTAATAGAGCATCGCAATGGAAGAGCTCATTCGAATGCCGACGCCCTGTCACGACGTCCATGCTCCGAAGAATGTCGACATTGCATCAAGCATGAGGCTAAAGAAGAGGTCAGGGTGATAAGGATGCAGGACCTAGACGAGTCTTGGGGAACGGAGCTAGTAAGCCAAGCTCAGAAGGAAGACAAAGACCTCAGCCTGATCATGGAATGGAAAGCCAAAGGACAGAGGCCCCTGTGGAGTGATGTGTCAGCATCGAGCGCGACGACTAAGGCATACTGGGCTCAGTGGGACAGCCTTATATTGGAGAATGGCGTGCTGTATCGGAGCTGGGAATCACTCAACGGAAAGGAAAAAACGCTGCAAATGGTTATTCCTAGGAGTAAAGTGGCTGATTTGCTGAAGCTGGTACATGATGGCACTTCCGGTGGGCACCTCGGCGTCAAGAAGACCCTCGTAAAAATACGAGAACGCTTTTATTGGGTGCGATGTCGAGAGGACGTTGAAGATTGGTGCAGAAAGTGTACAGTGTGCGCTTCAGTGAAAGGGCCCCGCACTAGATCCAAAGGGAAACTACAGCTGTACAACGTCGGAGCCCCTTGGGAGAGAATCGCCATAGACGTTGCTGGGCCATTCCCTCAGACGGAAGACGGGAATAGATTCATCATAGTGGTTCAAGACTACTTCAGTAAATGGCCGGAAGCGTTTGCAACTCCGAACCAAGAGGCGAAGACCGTGGCCAAGAAACTTGTCCAGGAAGTAGTATGCCGCTTTGGTGTACCATTGGAGTTACACAGCGACCAAGGCAGGAACTTCGAGTCGACGTTATTCCAGGAGATGTGTGAACTTTTGGGAATAAATAAGACACGTACCACACCGGCGCATCCTCAATCTGACGGCATGGTGGAGAGATTCAACCAAACGTTGGAAAATCACTTGGCCAAGGTCGTCGAGGAACATCAGCGAGACTGGGATCGGTACATTCCTCTGTTCCTGATGTCATATCGGTCTGCCATACACGAGTCTACGGGATTTACACCGGCTAAAGTTAACTTCGGAAGAGAAATGCGTCTGCCGTTGGATTTGCTTACCGGAACACCGCCAGATGCCCCGAAACCAACCGTTGAATACATCGCGGACTTACGGAAACAATTGGACGAGACACATGACCTTGTAAGGGAGCAATGTTTGAAGACCAGCGACAAGATGAAAACCCGGTACGATCGCGATGCTCGGAAACATGGTTTCAAGGAGGGAGATTCTGTATGGTTGCACAATCCACTGCGGAAGAAAGGGAAGTCTCCGAAGCTACAAGCACGATGGGAAGGCCCTTACACAGTTGTCACGAGGATTAACGACGTGACCTACCGAATCAGACAGGGGGACAGAAGAAAGCCGAAGATCGTGCACGTGGACAGATTGGCACCATTTCATGGATCGAATAATGCTCGGGACGAGCATGACTAAGAGGGGGGCAATGTGACAGCCCTGGCGTATCACCTCGCAAAACAATAAACAATAGGGGCCATAAACATGTCGAGTCAACAATAGAACAATAGCGCGCTTGCCCGTACGCACGACGCTTCGACCATTACGGCAATAGTCATACGGGCGAAAGTCGGTTGCAAGGAACGTTCTCGAATCTTTATTTCGACGCGGGTCCGGACTTCGCGGGAATATTCTCGATTGCCATGAATGGTGCGTGAGTGGTATAAAAAGGGGCGATCGGTCAAGTGCGGACACATTCTAGTTTCGGAAGCGAAACCAGCAAGATACCAGCGATACCTACGAGCGATACCAGTGAGAAGTGAAGTGAATTCTACGAGCGATACAGTGTTCGACGAGTGTGTTTACTAGTACCTACGTGCAGAGTGTTTTAGTGTGTACTGTGTACGTCGTGTAATTTGTGTATTTACGAGTACAATAAAAGTCTTTGTGGTACATTTTGGCATTTTCTCGAACCCAGTATTCCTGACACGTAACAATAAAATAAGGAAATGAATGTCTACCGGTGTGATATCTTGTAAAAGCTCCTTCTATGTTGAAATGCCGTGAATCGTTAATAATAGTTGATAAATAACGCGTGAGTCGCGAGTGCGAGTGGATCGATCGATAACACCAATATCGTAAGTCCGTGAAGTAAATCCAAGATGTCAAAATACCAAACCAAATCTAAATGATCTAATAACGTATTTACTTAGCCAAACTGTTTGATTCAATAAACGGAGATGGTGGTGTGTTTGGCTTAGAACTAACTCTGTGTTTCATTTGATATCCTGAGCTCACGTCCTGACATATGAAAGAAGCCCACATTGCTTATTTAGTCAAGCAAGAATACCTATCTGGAATGTAAATAGTACGAATGAACGCCCACTCTACTACTGGACCCGATTTCAGTTAGTGGGATAAAGAATCCTGAAATTTTTTTGTGGATAAGGCTAAGATTGCCATCTGTCATGTCAGCAATTCTCATCACTGGTCCATGGAAATGAGGCTTATGTTTACGAAACATTAAATGAGAAATATTTTGATAAAAAGCGATAGAAATTTAAAAGAGGAAATTACACGTAATAAACCATAATTTTGAAAGTGTGTCTTGAGAAAAGAAATGACAACCTAAGAATTCTGTGTCACACAAACATGACATGTCATACAGTTCGAAATAAGTATCACAAAGAAGATCTCTAGTAACTTGAGATACCAAGGGAGTGAGAGTTTAAGATAAATTGGTTAAAGCAAGTTTTGAATATTGTGGAATACAATAATTTTTGTTTATGAGCATTCTATGTAAGGAAAAAGGAATCTGCAATAATACTTAACACAAATCCATTCAGAGAGAGTTGTACTTGGAATTGCACTGCTTTAAGTGTTGTTATACTACGCTTCTGGATATCAGGTGATTTCTGTTTTGTTTTATTCATTGGGTAATTGAGGACCTTTAGAAGTTGGTTATTGATCTGAATAATTAGAAAGTCTGTGTAGAAAATCCTAAATTGGTATGCCCGTACGGTAATTCTATTGATAGGACTGTGTGGCAAATCTATTGACAGGCCTCTGTGGCAATTCTGTTGATAGGCCTGAGTGTCAAATCTTTGAGAGGTCCGTGTGGCATATCTATTGAGGATCCATGTGTTACCTTTTTAAAGAAGTTTTCGGGGCTTAGCTGTTCAAACGCCTCTGTGGCATAACTGAAAACGAATGCCTCCGTGTTATACCCATACTGACGCAGAAGTTGAAACACATGAGGTCGTGTGTGGATGTAAAACAGCCGTAACTGTGAACGTTGATTATTATTTAGTAGGTCAGGAAGGGCCGAGCGTGGAGAGATACTCGCGTATATGTTTGGTTGTTTCAGGTAATCTTCAATGCCTCATACGTGTTGCCGCTGGTAGAGCGTGCTTGAGAATGGATCGCGGGAAGATGCTGAAACGAATACGGTTCTTTGGCGATGACGCGGTGATGCGATGTTATACGGTGACGACGTACCGAGTAAACGTTAAAACAAATCGCGCAAATAATAAATTGGTAATTTTGTTCTAAATAAGTGTTGTTATGTTATGGAGTTTCTTCTCACTCGCTTCTTCTCCATAGCGACACTAGCGAAGCGAGTGGTAGCTTACGGTAGTCAGGGTTAAAAAATGCAACATAAAGTTTTTGAAATCCACTCGCAGCAGTAGCAGCAGTAGTCATTTTTGATGTTAAATATTTTGAGTTCTGTTTCGGGTTGAACTAATTGAAAATTACGGGTCGAGCAATTGAGATGGTAATATTAACGGGGCGGAGTATCACCCGAGGACGGGTGATGAGTCAGCGATGGCCGTGACGGAGGTAGGTAGTAAACCTATGATACTGGTTTGATGCGAGTAATCTGTACGCGATGATTAATAGTCAATCGGATAGCTGTCAATAGAATTGGAAAATAATAAAATAAGGAAATGAATGTCTACCGGTGTGATATCTTGTAAAAGCTCCTTCTATGTTGAAATGCCGTGAATCGTTAATAATAGTTGATAAATAACGCGTGAGTCGCGAGTGCGAGTGGATCGATCGATAACACCAATATCGTAAGTCCGTGAAGTAAATCCAAGATGTCAAAATACCAAACCAAATCTAAAAGATCTAATAACGTATTTACTTAGCCAAACTGTTTGATTCAATAAACGGAGATGGTGGTGTGTTTGGCTTAGAACTAACTCTGTGTTTCATTTGATATCCTGAGCTCACGTCCTGACATATGAAAGAAGCCCACATTGCTTATTTAGTCAAGCAAGAATACCTATCTGGAATGTAAATAGTACGAATGAACGCCCACTCTACTACTGGACCCGATTTATATATAATCACGATCTCGGAAACGGCTGCAAAGATTTTCATGAAAGTTACAGATTAGGGGGTTTTCGGCTCAAGGAATCGATTTATCAAGGTCCCAGGTTCGAGAAAAGCTCGGTTCCCGAGATAAAGAGATTTTAAAAACATCATACTGACGTCATCTATGAAACATTAGGATAACTTCTATGAGGTATTGTTTGTAACGTGTTGAACTGACGCCATCTATGAAACATTAGGATAACTTCTATGAGATACGGTTTGTTTGTTTCAGTAGTATGAAACTAGATGGCGCTCGAATATATTTTTGTTCGGCTAATACTAATATTAATATTCATTCTTACGTTGAAGCGCTATTTTTGCGTTATACCTACCTATTTTCTGTTTGAATAAAATTAAAAATCAGTGCGATTATCTCGCTTGACCTCGCAGGACGCGTAGTGATAGTTTAACGTGCGTTTGTGATATTTACGAGAATATTTGTAAATAAATGTTAGTTTTGTTATTATCGATTTAATAATATATTTTAATAAAGTTTTAAATAAATAATGGTCAGATCGATGAAATTACTATTGTTGTAAATAGAATCAATAAAATTTTAAGTACGCCTAACAACTTGCTCATTAAACTAAAAGTATATTTATTTATGTTGTTTAATTATCATAAACATTCAACGAAAAGTACGAAGGAAAGTTCAATGAATTTATCTAATTAAGTATGTACCTATTTAAAATGCAATTAATTCGCTCACACAGTTAACTTCTATGAGGTACTGTTTGTAACGTGTTGAAATTTCAGTAGTATGAAACTAGATGGCGCTGTACAACTTTGTGAAACACGCTGTTGAGATCCTTTGGCCGTAACATAAGTAAAATGAATTTTGTGCTCAGTGAACAGTTGTATGATTTGACTCCTGAATAGATGGCGGAATTCCTCGTATTTCTTGCGATTCATACTAAATATAATTTTCAACCGAGCAAAGCTCGGTCAACCAGGTACTAAGTACATTAAAGCGCTACCATTTCATGAAGATCTGGAGTCGATCTGATGAAGCCGAAAGACAGTCGAGGGAACTCCTCAACGATTTACTGCAGTTATCTAGTGTTTGGGCTTCATTAATTTGTAGTGACGAGAACTTTACACTTACATGTTGAATTGAGCGCCATCTACTATCAAGATTGAAGTCGGTTATTTTTTTTGTAAAAAGCAATTATGTTACCTAGAACTTGGCTTGAACGCTACCGCATGTCTTGATTATAGGTTTTTATTACTTTAGTTAATTAAGTAGAATTTTAAGCAACAATTAAATAAAAGGTACATGCCCGTTGGCTGATATGATAAGCACACGAAAATACTTTGTAGAATGAACACCAAACAATATTTTCAGTTGAAAAGAAGTCTTAAAATAAAACAAAAAATTAAACAATTTTTATACCAAAACCGAACGATTTAGGTACCTAAGTGTCCTAAGTATAAGTTGATAGGTAAATAAGTATAAATTAATTGGCTGATTTGAATCCTACACTGGTTTTTTAAATATCCAAAAATTGCTGAAACTGTTTCTGAGATGACCGGGTACAAAACTGACAAATGAATTAAATTCAATATTACAGGATCTCTGCATTTTAGAACTCTAATTAAAACAAATTTAACAAATGTAACAAACATGAAACGGGACATCCACGAAAATTACCACACATAGATTAAAAACACACTCACTTTTTATATTTTTGAATGGTACCTACCCTACCCACTGTTACCAGCCTATTATCTGCATTGGCTCCTCACTTGATACAAAACAATATGTCACTCAATGATAATAAATTAATTTAGTGAAAAAAAAATGTTGAATAACGACATAATAAAAAGTTATTTAAATACTTATATCACTCACCAATACACTTAATATCACACACAACACCACAAGCGTTCTACACATGTCGACAATCACTCACTGAATGAGTGAATGATGAGTTTAACAATATTAAAAGACACTACCCGACTGACCTCAGCACAGAATGGGAACTTATAGCGGTTCATCTAACGCTTCGTTTAGATACTCGTTGAGACAGGGCGAACACGCTCGAATGTAAACTGCCTATTTTGATAATCCTGGGTTTTGAATGCATATTAGGTAGTTAGTAACTTTTTTACCTCAAAAGATTTCGTGATTGACAATGGTAAGTGGCGATTAGTCAAAGATGATGTACCTAAGCACTAATTTATAGAAGCCTATTCACTCTCCTCTTGAAGACTCCCACATCCTACACAGGCGGAAACACCGACGCAGGCAACTTCTCGGATCGGTGTCAGTTTTCGATTACTTACATGATATTCGAGCGCGCATCAGCTCTGTTTCAAAAAACCTGTATGTCTCCGGAAGCCGTAAAGTAGAGATAACATAAACTAATCCACGTAGAACTCTTTAATACTGAAATGAAGTAGTTTAAGTGGAGAAAAGCTTAGGTTAAATATTTAAATGCGTTTGTTTGAAATACGGTCAGAGCTGTGGTTTAGCGTGAAATAGGAGGAGCTTGCCTTCCGCTGCTGTGTGCGTGAGAGGAGGAGAAACCACACAAACTGGCGCCGTAATGCGTTACGTAACGAAGGGGTTTACTCTCCCATAAGAAGTTATTAATTCAAAATAGTTCTATGAGACAAATAGTCGTGCCGCCCACGTGCAGTGCACACCTTGCACGCCCCCATTCGCTGGTATTCGCGCGTGCTCGGCGTATCTCCCCGAGAATGTACACCTGTATACTACATGACGTCTTTTATGATTCAACAGGGTCATCACCATTATCACGTCTCATCCGCGTCTCGTCTATCGGTATAATTAAAAACGGCTCGCTTCGCTTCGGAAAACTTGATGCTCCGCTCCTATTGGTCGCAGCGTAATGTTCCTTTAGCCTTTCTTAATAAATGGATTATTCGAAACTAAAATAATTTTGCAAATCGGACCAGTAGTTCCTGAGATTAGCGCGTTCAAATAAACAAAAAAAAACTCTTCCGCGCTTCATAATTACCTTCTAACGATCTGTAGTACGTACGGTATACGTAAAGTATAATCTAATCTTTTTTTTTTACTTAAAATAAGTTAATGCTTGACAACGATCCCACCTGATGGTAAGTGGCGATGAAGTCCAAGATGATGTACGCACTAACTTATAGAAGCCTATTCACTCTTCTCTTGAAGACTCCCACATCATACACAGGCGGAAACACCGACGCAGGCAAGCTATTCCAGTCCTTCGCAGTACGCATAACGAACGACGACGCAAATCTTGTCGTTCATATCTGCGGGACGTTTACGACGTAAGGGTGGATGCTCGCCGTATGTCGAGTTGTTCGATGGAGGAACGGGGATGGGGGATTAAGCTGAAGGTTAATTATTTAAATGCGTCTGTCCGAAATACGGTTAGCTCTGTGGTTTAGCGTGAGACAGGAGGAGCCTGCCTTCCACTGCCATGTGCGTAAGAGAAAGAGAAACCAGACAAACTGGCGCCGTAACTTGTTGCGTAACAGAGCGGTTTACTCTCCCACATTATCATTATCACTTCGAGCGGTTATCACTTCAAAATCCTATCAGATAATAACTAACCATGTCGCCCACACACTTTGCACACTCGCTTACGCCCTGTGTTTACAACATTGTATTCGCGCGTGCTCTGCCTTTCTCCCCGAGAATGTAAGCGAACGTACAATATTGTATTCGCGCGTGCTCGGCCTTTTCCCCGAGAATGTGCGAACGAGGTACGATAACGTCTTCCATGATTCAACAGGGTTATCACGTCTCATCCGCGTCTCGTCTGTTGGTTTGTTTATAAATCTGTAGGTATAAATAATATATAATAAATCTGTACGTATATTAATACGTGAAGTATAATCTATAACCACTAATAAATTTCATGAATAGGTGCTAAAGTTCGCCCGGGGTAGTTAGTACCTATCACTGCCCGCCACGATACATACTACTTACCATTTCCTACGCATAATTGCTTTAACAGCAATTTTGTGCGGGATAGAAAGGTGTGAAGCCGGTTTCTCTTTTCTAGAGGCGACCATCTCAGTCTTCAGGGGTAGCAACGCGTCGGTGACCGAATTGGAACGAGACTCGTAGTAACAATTACTAACTGGACAAATAATAACATTAACAGGACTAACTATAACAGTCCCTGTCCTCACACTTATTAACAAACTAATCAACTAATATTCTAACCATCTACTAACTGGACTGATCCTCGTCCATAAATTAAGTAAGTCTTGTTCTAAGTCCTAAGAGTAGTTAAGTTAGTAAGACTTCTAAGTCACAGTAAACAGTAGTAAGTACTGGGCGGCAGCGGTAGGGTGGTGCAGCATGCTCGTTTGGTACCTTAATTCCATAAAAAAACTAATAAATTACCACCTGTAAAGCCTGCTTGTACTTATATAAATCTTTTCTGGTAGAAGGCTTGACAAGATGATAGTTGGTTACACCTAGTGGATTCGAATTCGGCCTCCTACGCGGATGGTCCTAATATTCAGAGTAACGTGCGTTTTAAAAATATTGAAATATCACTCGCTATAACGATGAAGGAAAACATCATGAGGAAACCTGCATCCGGAGAGTTCGCAAAACTCAAAGGTGTGTGAAGTCCGCCAATCCGCACTTGGCCAGCGTGGTGGACTATGGCCTTAACCTTCTCATTCTGAGAAATACCCGTGCTCAATAGGTTGAAATGATTATGATGATGATGAAAAGCTTCCAAGTCCAAGATATGGAGTTATCCTCCGTCCAAGGTCTTCAGTCTTCAAGTACCTACACTGCTTAATCTTTCACGTTCCCAACCACGTTGTATTTTGAAAACAGCTTCGTAGTAAATAAACATCATAAGTCATTATTTTTCAATGGAGTAAGGTTTACAATCGCTCGTTTTGTGTACAACTGTTTGTAAAAAGCCAAACGTAGACCGGATGTGTTGTCCCTTGTTTAGAAATGTAAGTTTACGAGGTAGATAGGCTGTACAGCCACAAAGAAAATTGTTAAAGTAGAAATAAAATTATTGAAAACAACAGCGGAGTTGGAAGTTGTGAGATAATGAGGTGAGGTTATGTGAGGTGATTTGAGGCAAGAGGAGGCGAGGTGAGTGTAAGAGATGAAATGTGACGAGTAAAAAGTCTTCTAAACTGTATAGGTTGGAAACCAATAATAAGCAACAAAGTTAATGCGTAATCGATGTAGGTATTTATCCCGATTTATCGAGCCCTCTTTATCCCTCACTTTAGTCCATTCGTTCATTTATTTTCTGAAAGTTAATTAACTATCCATTGATAAAGGATAAGCCATAGCAGATTTTATGTTTGCACACCAACATCAAGTTATAACATCGTAGCAATTTCAAAATCTGCTCATCAACAACATCCGTGCAGCAGCGATCACCAAAAACAAGTTAAATTCTACAAAAAATAATCGACTTCAAAATCGATGAACAGAGAAAACTCAAAAATTACCCGTCAGATGTAACTCAATAGGATTTATATGGGACCAGACGTAAAACTACCTTTCAAGTGAAAAAAGAATTATCAAAATTGGTTCACCGAACGTTAACCAAAGTTATCAGGTAACACACAAAAAATACAGTCGAATTGAAAACCTCCTTTATTTGAAGTCAGTTAAAAATTTAAATAAAATTAAACACTAAACATTTATGTGAGTGAATGTACCGTAAACACTTTTGATAACTCTCAACAGTGGATTCTGTTCACTTGTGTCGTAAACTTCAAACTTGGTTCAAGTAACTAACTTAGTTACAAGTTACTATGTCGTGTCTGTATATTTTCGCGTTTAGTGTATTAGTTACTACCTCGGCGGGGCCGGTCACAGAGAGTTATAAGGATCAATGTAAGTAAATTGAAGAATGGATGAACGGGATATTATGTATTCAAATAGTATAAAGTATAGTTTGTTTGCTCGTTTGAACGCGCTTATCTCAGGAACTACTGCTCCGATTTGAATTTTTTTTGTTTTGTTTATGTAGTCCATTTATTGAGGAAGGCTATAGGCTATATAACATCACGCTACGACCAAAAGGAGCGGAGCAACAAGTCTCTGAAAGGGAAGCGAGGGCGTCTACTTAATAATATATGTTGCAGGTAGGGTTGCCACCCGTACTTTATAATAAAGTATTGTACGTTATTTCAGGCAATTGTACTCTATACTTTATGAGAACATTAAAGCACACGAAAATACTTTATTTCGCATGATTTGATTTCTTTGTAATAAAAAATAAATCACTTATTAATTTTAATTCAAATATAGATTGTAAAGATGCTGTGCAATTGTTTAGTCGAGATCCTAATTTGATACAAACTGTAAAAAGCAATAAAAATATGTTTTTAAATATAATAATAAAGAAAAATAAATTGCACTTTATTTTGATACTATGTACTTTTTTTTCTCAAAAATGTACTTTAATTGCAAAAAAAAGGTGGCAACCTTAGTTGCAGGATAGATGTAGCGATATTTTAATGCAGGTTAGCATATCTCATCCCCACTCTAGAATGACCTCTCATTGTGTCCCTCCTCCCTCCAATCCCTGGGTACAGATATTTAATGTTTCAGTAGGTACATTTTATTGTGCATGTACTTGACTGACAGTACTTGAAAAACAGCAATAGGTAACTAAAAAGTGTTTAGTTTTACAGGTTTGAAATTGGTGTTATTCGATTGTATATACATACAATTTCGCATCAGTTGATAGCTAAAAATATTGCAAAACTTAAAAATAAAAACATTAATAACGCTTTAGACTAGTCTTAGAATCTAAAGACAACTGTGAAATACCTAACTGACTTATTACAAAAAATAACCGACTCCAAAGTCGAGATAACACAAAAACCACTCGCCAGATGTCGCTCCAATGTACAACGGACCACAAGACTAGCACTACCTTACGAACAAAAAAAGAATCATCAAAATCGGAACACCCAGTCAAAAGTTAGCATTCAATTAAATTCACATTATTGAGATTAACTCAAAAACTGACCATTAGATGTCGCTCAAATTAAAATGGAACCAGACAGCAGTTATTACCTTTCAAATGTTGAAATAATTATCGAAATCGGTTCACCCAGTAAGGTCATTATAAATAACTCGGCTGATGTGAACTTCGTTTTCCGAGATGTTTGCGCAGGTACAGTAACTGACCAATCAAAACACGGCGGCCATGACAGTGTTTTGTGATGCGCTACTTCGTAGAGATATTTACGTCCATGGTATTGGCTAACATGGTATTGGCCTACCGCTTGCACTCCCCGCCTCCTACCACCATTTTGGCGTTAAAATCGACATCTGCGCAGCCACTCGCAGCTTTGTTCACATCAGCCGAGTTATAACAACCTTACTGTATGCCCTCATCTCTGGTTGCAGACTGCACGGACCCTCGCACTATGCAGAAGCACGCGGCGTACACGGAGTGGGCGGACGCGTACTCGTGCACCAGGCACCGCTGCCAGCCTGGTGGACGGAACCTCGCCATCTACACCGTGGGGTGAGTACCAGGGCTCCCACTGGCTTTCAGAAGACCAGAACGCACTAAGATCACAATCGTATAGCATAGCATCAAAGTATATTTGAATAAGTAACCTAACATAAAATAACCGAATTCACGATCGATAAGTAGAGATAACTTAAAAACTACTCGTCAGGTGTTGCCAAAATTTATATGGGACGAAACGTGAAGCACTGTCTTTCAAATACAAAAAATGTTTAAGGATCAAAATCGATTCACCCAGTGCAATTTTACGAGGTTAAGACACATATTAGCATACGGTCGAATTGAGAACCTCCTCCTTTTTGAAAGTCGATTAAAAAAAAACTTCGTTAGTAATTTATTTCAATTTCAATTTATGAGCAACTAATGTTTATGGATGCGGTTTTCGAACAGTATAAACTTAATTCTTGCCATTTTGTGCAGATGTAAGAGAGTGGAGGCCCCGGAATCAGCCATAGAGTGTGAAGAAGTGGTGGAAGACACCAACATGCAGTTCCCGTTCTGCTGCACCAGGCTGAGGTACGGCTTATTATCAGGGTCGCCGTAAGCGGGTATGCAAGGCGTGCACCGCACGTGGACGGCACACATGAGGGGGCTGCAAATGGACCACGGCTGGTAATAAAAGTAAACCTATGGGAGGTGGGAGCCTGGGAGGTTGGTATTGAAGGGGGTAGAAGGGTGCAAAACGGTTTTACACGCGGACGTCCATACAACTAGCGACGGCCCTGCTTATTATCACCGTTCCACCAGTGCTTCTTTGTTTCCTTTTCTTAACTTCTTGATCAGCTGGTACAGCAATGATATTTCCGATTTTAATGAGCATTTTTATTGTTGAAAGCCCTACTCGTAGCAAGCGAGATTCAATAAATCCTACTAATATTATAAATGCGAAAGTTTGTAAGGATGTATGTGAGTGTGTGTGTGTGTTTGTTGCTCTTTCACGCAAAAACTACTGAACGGATTTTCATGAAACTTTGCAGTAATATAGCTTAGACATCGGAATAACATAATTTGTTAAAATTTATAGAGATTTTTGAAGGGACTGGTTTCCCGAAGCGAAGCGAGGGCGGATTTACTAGTATGTATAGGAATAGTTTTTGTTCCTTATACTTAAGTAATGCGTATTTAATTGACTTCGACTGCGTTGATATTTGTCGATGCAAAATGAACATAATGTTGGGTTTTTTGGGTTAATGATTATTTCAACCCAATTAGGTATCCTCAATAGGTATACCTACCCATTTGCATTTATTAAAGGTACTTTGGTACATAATCGAATGTAGCCTTAATGCAAATTTTGGGCTATACTTAGCATAGATTTAGTATTTATACACTTTCGGGCTGTACCTAGGTACTGCGTTCGTATTTTGTTATGGACATTGAGATACTATGTACCTACTAAAGGTTATGGAGTTCATTTTAATTGCATCCTATAATGCTATATATGCCGCTCCTGTGATTAGGTAAGGAGTCATTTTAGACTGACGGCAAGAATTAAAAATGCCATAAGTAGGTAAACTTTGCTTACAAGCTAAATTGACCTTTAAGTACGCACAGGTAATAAATTTGATTTTAGCAAGGAGTGGCAATTTCTCAGCGACTCAAGTAATAGGTAGTGTTTTGGTCTACCTCCTTTCTTGGCAGGGTCGCCATGTGATGACGTTTGCAGGTTCGATGATAATAAGGGTGCGTACAGTAGAACCAAAGTTATAATGCGCGTACAAATCTTCGCCAGTGGTCGCGTTTCCGGAAACAACCGAATTATTGAATCGTAAGAGCCCTAACCAATGCTCTTGCATTTGTGCGATAGAAATAGGAGTCAATATCAATCGATAACAAGTTCGAACGGTCGGCGGCGGTCGACGGGCGCCGCCGGTGAGTTGAACGTCAGTCAGTTGTCATAATATATAGAGAATATATAGAGCTGATATTACACACCCTCCTTGGTTTTGTTTTCAGAGGTAAGTTTAAACATATGTACATACATAATATATTTTTAACTCGTCATTTTAATAAAATTCAAATAGAATACACATAAAAAATAAAACACATAAAAAGCTTACATAAATTTGATAGAATGTTACAACTCCGCCCATTTCATCTTCTTTCAGATCGAATCCTTCCAGAATGGATAAATTTAAACGTGGGAAGCCGCTTAACTCACAAGCACGGCAAATGGTATTTAATGTGTACCTTTATTTCTTAAATGAAGCTAATGTATTCAAAAACGACCATGACGGTTATTTAAAAAAAGTTCAGGAGCGTGTGACAAAATCTACAGGAATTTCACGCCGAACTTTGACTAATATATTGAACGAAAAAAGGCAAAATCAATCAATGAAATTTTCCACACCGAAAAAAGGAAAACCTAAAAGTAGGTTTCGGATGGGACTTGATGATTTCGACTATTGTGTAATTCGAAATATGATATACAATTTTCAGTTGACGCTCAAAGAACTCCCAACTGTAAATAATTTGAGAAAAAAGTTAATCGAAGCTATTAATTTCAAAGGTTGTGTAGAGACTTTAAGGCTCATCTTGAAAGACATGGGGTTTAGGTTTCTGAAAACTGATACCAACCGACGGTTACTTATGGAAAAGCCAGATATACGTTTAAAAAGGATCAAATATCTCCGAGAAATACAACAGCTGAGAAATGCTGGTAGAAACATAGTATTTATGGACGAGTCATACGTGCATACATCGCATACTAAAGGTAAAACTTGGCAAGACAGCAGCAAAAAAGGTATTAAACAACCCATTTCTAAAGGAGAGCGAATTATTATTGTACATGCAGGCAATGAAAAAGGCTTCGTCTCAGGGGCTTTAATGTTACATAAATGTGTCGACTCAGAAGGTGACTATCATAAAGAAATAAACGCCGAACGTTATCAAACTTGGCTACGCAATCAGTTGATTCCCAACTTGCCTCCTAATAGTGTGTTGGTAATTGATAACGCCCCATATCATAATAAGCTGTCTGTAAAACCACCAAACTCAAATACACCCAAACCACAAATGATTGCGTGGTTACAACAACACAATGTTCCTCATGACCCAAATAAACTCAAACCTGAATTGTACGAAATTATAAAAAGACACAAAGAACAATACACAGAATTTGCCATTGACCGTATAATGGAGGAGCATGGGCATAAAATTGTACGATTGCCACCATATCATTTGGGCGCAAATAAAACAACACGTTGCCAAAAGAAATATTGCAATGAACGTTACGTCAGTTAACACGTTCGCTGCGTCTTCATTTTCAAAGAACTTTCCGCTAGTAGCTTTGGAGACCTAAAAGATCTCCTAACTAACCTGGCCTGTGGTGCGTTAGAGACCTAATCAGTCTCCTAAAAATACAGTTTTGAAAATAATTTATATCTTCCAAAAAACCAATGATATATTTTTGAAATTTTTATGGGTCAAAAATAACCTATTGCTGTATTTTTTGCTAGCTGCGGACGCAGTTATGACATACGAATAAACTACAAATAATAAAATAAAATTAGGTATCGATTGTATCTCGTACCGCAACCGAAGATAGTTCAATATGTGTAGTAAATAGTGATGGGAATAAAATAATATCTCAGTTGTCGATTGAAAAAGTTTTATTAAAGTTTATTTATAAACTATGGTCGCAAACAAAAAGCATTTAATTAAATGTAGGCCTATAACAAAACATAAATTGTCAATTTTTAAAGATAACATTTACTCTAAAATTGACTAAACCGGCTACTATTGAACATAATGATCCTATTAATCTTTATAATAAATTACATAAAAATATCAACGACGAATTTAATCGAATATTTAAGTGTAGGTACATAAATAAAAACAAGAATTGTAAATTCAGTGATTGGGCTACTGTAGGTATTTTCTATGGCGAAAGACAATATAATTTTTCTCTATCTCTCTCTATGCTCACATCGATACTAGGACAACACTAAATCGAGTCATGCAGCGCCCGCGCCGCCCACCTTCCCTCTCTTGCGTCTACGAGGCTTACGATTCTACGAGTATCGACATGTCTCCTAACGCAAGGAATTAAAATAATTATAATACTGTGCGTTAGGGACCTAAACCATCTCTTATTCTTTTTTTTATGTCCTGGAATTCACCATTAAGTAGGAAGCAAATATGTATATTTGTCTTTCTCATACTTAAAGAACTTTACAAGTTAGAGCCACCCGCACGGAGTGAAAGAACACGATTTTAGTCGACGCACAATTCCGAAAACCTGTAAGAGATCTGATAGATCTCGTAACGCAGCGAACGTGTTAAAGAAGCTATTTTAGAAAAAATCAACAATATAGGTTCGGAAGAATGGAAAAAAGTTCGTGATCATGCCCTTAAATGCGAAGATGAGTATAGGAAATATGAGTCAAGAATCGATAGTTATTCAGATGAAATGATTATTTACACAGGAGATAGCAGTGATATAAGTGAAATTGGAGACCTTGATAAAAATTTCGATGACTCTATGATGTCAGGAATAGAGAATCTCCCTGATTCTGATTAAATATTAACCTATGTTCTGTTATACGATTCTGAGTAAATAAAACTTTTTTTCCTAATACTTATACCTAAATCTTCTTTTCATTTAAACCTTCTTTTTTCCATCGTTAAATCGTCGTCGTCGCTTTCCTAATGTGGGTCATGCGTGAAATCTCGTTACTGATAAATCAATATTAATTTATCTCTTTTACCACAAAAAAAAAATATATATTAAATTATGCATGAAGTAAATGTACTTTCCACTCTATATAGATATCATCTGACAACGCTTCGGTAATACGACCGATCCCGAACAATGGTGAAGAATGCTACGCGCATTCTCACTTTGGTTCTACTGTACAGATTATGTAACATGTTATATAACTTCTGTTTTATAACACGTCCACACTATCTAACATTGTTGTCTAACAATGAAACATATAACAAAACACAATGGGTTTTTGTATGACATATCGTCCACATTTATAAAACATGTTATATAACTGTGTTTTATAACATGTTTTGTTATATAGTCTGTACACGCACCATAAGACACTTGTTTCCTTATGAAGTCTTTATTAGTACACTTTTATAATGAATCTTATCCTAATTTATATTAAGGTATCTTAGATACAATTCAAATTCAAATATTTATTTCTTCGAAGTACCTAGGTTTTTACAAACACTTTTCGAACGTCAAATTACGCCATCGCTTCAACAAATCCCTACGGTGGTATTAGTGGTCTTGGAAGAACACACAGAAGAAGAATACCACTACAATACCAGTTGTTCATCTACCCAGGTGTCTGGTGGTGGTGCGTGGTGAGGTATGGACGCGCGTGCTCGGGCAGCCGTGGGAGACGCTTCCCGCCGCGCCCTGGAGCCACATGTACAAGATGAAGAAACCTCCGCCGCCCAACGGGACGCTGTTGTCTCAGTAAGGGGTTCTGGATTTTTATTTAAATTTAATGTAGGTAACGGTTAAGATAGAGGGTAAAGGTAGCGAGAAGCAGTCTTGGCAGGAATTAGTGTGATGAGTAGAGAAGAGGAGAGGTGAGGAGAGAAAAGGAGAGGTGAATGAAGCGACCGTGACAGCAGTGACCAATAAAATATTGTTGGCCAGCGTTTAGCGAGCAAGCCAACTTTAAAAATAGACAGATGGTTAATAGAATGGTGAATAGAATGATGTTTATGGTAAAGCGCACTTATTATAGAAGAAGCCTATTCAATTTTTAATAAAGTTAGTACATACTCACACTTGTTTTGTACTTGTACATGACTGTCTGATATCAAAATAAGTAATAAAATAAATAATAAATCTAAAGTGTCGTAGGACACTCGTTTGAAACAAAGTTATATTGTAAGTACCACTACTGAAATATCTAAAAAACCTCACCGTCAATGTCACATAAATCTTACACAATTTTTCGTCTAGCCTCCAACCGTTCCGGGCGATAAGGAACCTCTTTCCAAAATACACTTTTAACTTTGCTACCTATGTCCTACGTGTCATATAACGTGCAATGATATGGGCAAACTAATAACCGGGTTCTGTCCGTCCCAGGAGCCCCGGCGCGGGCCCCGTGTACGAGCTGGCGGACGCGGCCGCGGACGACCAGAAGGTACTCCGCACCTCCAAGAAGGCCACGGCCGCGCCGGACTGCAACGACAAACCTGTACACGTTCCTGATATCGTGGTGAATCATTACGAGATATTACTATATTATTACTTGTTTGTAACGTGTGAATATTGTGGCAGTGTTTAGCTGTGTGAATGCTCCGTCAATCCGCATTGGAGCAGCGAGGTGGAGTATGCTCTAGGCCAGTGATGCCTAAACTTTTTGCTGTGAAGATCGACTTGAGAAAAAGTTAAGGGTTTAAGATCGACAGATTTATTTTTATGTATTTTTTATTATCTATTAGTAATAATAACACGTATTTATAATATTATCTTTTATTTTTATGTTGTAATAATAAGTAATTATTAATTATTAGATTTATAATACGTTTACAATCAAACAGTTTTACATAGTTTCTTACTCTTTACACACATTTGTACATAAAAAATATTTTTAGAAAAGAAAATAATACAGGTCAAGTTATATTTTTCTTGTGGCGGAAAATTAACGAGATGTAGATGCATGCTCAGTAGGTAATTTATAAATTTATTAACCTTTAAGATCAACCGTGAAACCTCTCGCGATCGACCGGTCGATCGTGATCGACCGTTTGGGCACCACTGCTCTAGGCCTCTTCAATAATGAAGAGAGACGCATGTTCAGTGGTGGGTCATAAATGGGTTGAAGGCAAAATTTAACTGATTGTCCTAACTACTTTTCGTGTAGCTTTATAAGCCGTGGGCAACAATACAAACGGTTAGTCAAATACATTAATTTTAAAACTACTTGTGGCGACACCGCACAACGTCACACGGTGACGTCACCGAAGCCTGAATCGCGCTATCGAAGAATTGCCGATCGCCGGCATATATACAACGTCTCGAGTACATTCACTCGGGGCCTCGGCCGCCCCCCAGACATGTCGTCTCGCCTGGCGGGAGATCTCCCTTTGCCAAATACTGAAACTTATCAGTAAGTAATAAAAATGCAATTGATCATTCGTTTGTCCGTAGATCGCCCTCGCCACTGAACCTGAAAATAAAGAACAGAAGAAAAGCGATAACAGGTATCTAAAATTTGTGTACTATTAACTGTTTGCTGTGCAGAGTTGTAAGTTGTAAGTGGGCATGCAAGGCGTGTACCGCATGCCGACGGCATGAGTCTTTGTGACGTTATTGAAAAGATGATGGTGGGATGAAAAACGGTTTTAATGGTATAATAATATTTCAGACACAAACGCCGTAAGACATCGCACCAGTTGTCCGAGGAGGCACCAGAGAAGGAGCCACGGACCAACGACGTGGAGTTCGAGGATGCTATCGTCACTGAAAGGGTGAGACTAGATTAACAATACATAATACGAGTACATAAGTAAAGCACAGGTGTACATCCGTAGCACAAAAATCATCTAAGTACATGTTACAATACCAAATACTTCGTTTAATACTTCGACTCTAATGGTGCCAAGCCACATAGCCGTTCCATAGTTCCTGGGTCCTTGTCTTGTGTGATGTCATCGGCACCCCCGACACACGGAATCTTAGTGAGAGTACCTAAGCGGATTTATTTGTGCCTAACTACAAAACTTGTTTAATATAACAACTTTGTTTTTGTCTCACAAAAAGGCGCCGGAAGCGTCCGAAGAAAAGGCGAACTTAGTTGCAGTTACGCGCAAATCTTCTAAGGTAAGCCTTTTTAAGTTCATACGAGTCATCCATACGCGTACCTACACACCTACATAGCATATTTACGCTTCTATAATGAAGTAATTAACCAATGCCGTGTCATCTACAGAGTCACCAAGCGGCCTGGACGGAAATCCCGCAGAAGGAATGGAATGAACAGGAGCCCAGCTCAGACACAGAGAACTCTTACAAAGTAATTATTTCCGGTATAATTTGGGTAACACCTGCAGGGAATGAAGCTCATTTTAGGTAACCGAATTCATAAAAGGAGGAGGTTGTCAATTCGATTGTTATTATTTGTTATCTCCTAACTTAGGTGATCCTTTTTTATTCGCAAGCTATTGGGTAGGTATCTGATGGGTAGGTACTTTTGAGATTCTATTGTATTTTTATTTTTATCTGTTGTCATCTCATAACTTTGATATTCCTTTTTTAGTCGCTGTTGGGGTATCTGATGGGTATTTTTTAATTATCGCTTTTGAAAGCTGTTTCCTCATCTTCCTAATCCTACCACCACCACAGCTTTACATGCTGACTCACAGCTTTACTAATTTCTTCTACTAGTAGGACCACGAGAAGATAACCCTGCTGATGTAATCATGACGTCCATGACAACATTTTCCCATCTCCCCAGGACCCCCCGGCCCACGAGGCAGACGAGGACAAGAAGCCCGCGCTACAAGCCCTGGTGGACGCCATCGGGTCCCGCATGCGCGACATCGAGAACGTGGTGCACAAGATGAGCGAGAAGGTGCAGCACACGCCTGACGGTGATAGCTTGGAGAAACGGTTGGTGATGCTTCACTGTTCTATTTTGTTTCTGCCATAAAACGGCATTATACTTCTGGCAGCGGCCTTGTTTATCTAAAGATCCAATGGAATGATGCCGATGCTCCTCCATCCTCCATCACCAGGAAATGTACAGTTTAAAGGGCAATGAAAATACTTGTGTCGTCGTCGTTTGTGTAAAGACTATAGGTACTGGGAACATCTCTTTCTTTCATTCCTCAGTCAGATATATCATTATATTCTTGAAGATAGCCTGCTCGCTGGCCAATATAATTTTGTAGGAACAACTGAAAGCTTCTCGTTACAATCTCTCATCTCCTCTCCTTTAAAACACCTCATCATTCAACACCTCGCCTCACCTCGGATCATTTCACCACTTCCAGCTGATCCTACTTCTCAATGATAATTCTAGTAGATGTATAAAATTCCACAGTTTCTTAGTAAGATTTGGCACTTCTATCTACCCACGCAAAAGCCTCCAATTTATTTAGCCTCAAAGAGAGTAATTCATGTATAATTATACGATGACGATGCAGGCTAGCCGAGCACCAGGCGGACAGCGAGGCGTTGGGGCCGCGCCACCACAAGGCGCAGCCCGCGGAGCACGGCGCGGTCATGAAGCCCAAGCAGCCGGCGCCCGACAACGACCATTATAAACGGTAAGGGATAAGGGAAGATATTTATTTATTAATTTAAACTTTATTAGGTATACCAGGAACATTGTGGTACAAAAGGCGGACTTAATGCTAAAAGCATTCTCTACCAGTCAACCTTTAGACAAACCTAAACCACTTTTTTATCTGGGCGCTTTATTAGGCTTCCAGATGTAACTGTAATTACGATTACAATTTACATTCCCGACGACCCTGTAGCCTAGTTGGTAGCGAAACTGCCTGCGACGCGAGGGGTCCCGGGTTCGATTCCCGGTCGGGGCAGATATTTATGTGACAGATAAATATTTGTACTCGGGTCATGGGTGTAAATTGTAATGTGTATATGTTGTGTAGTCCATGTCACCCGCGACACAGGTACCTAGTAACCTAAAAAAAAGTTAAGCTACAACCCACTAATGGCCCACTACTGAGCACGGGTCTCTCCTCATTACTGACGAAGTCTAGAGAATACTCCACCACGCTGCTCCAATGCGGATTGGTGGAGGGGTTAGTGGCCAACCCAGTGTCGAAAGTTTTCCAACCGCCCGAAGGCCTCCAATATGGCTTAACAACTGCTATCAATCGATAACATACGGGACCGACGGCTTTACGTGCCCTCCGAAGCACGGAAGCGCCCAAGATATTTAGCCACTAGCGGTCACCCATCCGACTACCGACCGCCCGCTGTTGTTTAACTTTGTCGATCGCTTAGGATCGACGCAAGCCGCCGGGCTATGAGCGCTTCCTATAGTAACCTACTGCGGGGGTATGAGTGTGTTAGCGTTTATTGTTATTATTATTTATTATTCCCCATTGCTCTCACAGGTTCACGATCCGCTCCCGCGGCAGCAAGTACCTGCGGTCGTCGGGCGGGGCGGGCGGGGCGGGGGGGCCCAGCGAGCCGCCACTGCTGGTGGAGGACGCACACCTCGACGGCTACTTCAGCGACGCCAGCAACAGCGTGCGACGGGTTAACCCGCCCAAGGTAGTCCTACAACGATCTTTTGGCGCGTGGATGACGTGTGGGTGACAGAGACTGCCTTACAGGGAAGGCAAACTATAACGCGCTGTCTCTGTCACCCTCGCTTCAGCCACGCGCCAAAAGATCCTTGTACGACTATGTGGATTTTTTGGTGATGTGAGAAAATGGCTCAAGGCTATATCGGCAAGAGTCGTAAGGACATGTTACTAGTGTGGTGTTAAATGCAGCAGGGCAGGGATCACCCAGACCCAGGGTTTTAGCCTTTTAGCCATAAGTGTATCCAACTCCTGACCGGGATAGTGCTTTCTCCGTGGTCTACGGAGGGATACCGGATCCCTTCACTTCTTACGCAATTTCCCAGAATTTCCCAGTCTTCAGTCAGTTACATATTTTAATTAATGTAGCTCGTATGTCAGGTTGTTTACACAAATATTGAGCGCTTTTCTTCAGTTTATTGTACGAAGTCATGCAACGCAACTATAGAAATAATTAAGTATGAATCCTTTCTCTCAACCAGGAACCCGCGCAATACGTAGCGCCAGTGGAAACACACCACAAGACGCACATCTTGAGCGATGGCTCCGACGAGACGAGGAAGCATCGACGGTCACACAAGAAGAAGGGTAAAGGCCACAAGAAGCACCATTCCAAGGACAAGAGGAAGAAACTGCGCCAAAACTCCGCCGAGATCGATAGGAATGTTGTTTCCCTTGAGGAAAATAGCGCTATTGTTGCCATTTAGGTATCTTCTTAGGTATATTCTTCTTTACAATCAGTGACGTAGCTAATAGGCGGCGAGGTCCACTCCAGGTGTCACCAATGGGTGGGCTCACCAATGGGTGACACCTGACCAAAAAATGAAACAAAAAAGTGGGTACTTTCAAGAAGGTAATGTACCAGGAGTTAAATCTCGCTCTTCTGAGATTTAAGTAGTTGAACATTTTATTTTGTTACAGGGTGACACCCAAGCTAGCTACGTCACTGTTCATAACCTTTTATTTTTCCTTTTCTAAGCTCGAGTGTCTTACATGGGTACAGGCCATCGGCCAGCCCACCTTGCTAAAAGCTGATAACTGGACTTCACACACTTTTTAAAATAAATAGAACTCTCAAGTGTGCTGGTTTCCTCACGATGTTTTATCACCGAAGCAGTGACATTTTATTATATTTATTGATCTATGTAAGTTGACAGGAAGATCGAATCACAAGACTTATAACCTTCTGGAGCATTTATGACTCAACATGTCTGTCTCTCTTTTCTCAATATCAGGCTTAGATTTATCGGCTGATGAACTGATAGAAAAGTTGTTGCATTTATATACTTAATGTCAAGATTTTTTAATTATTAATTATGACCATAGATGTAATTGTAAATAAAAGATGTTTTTTTTTTAATTGTTTTTTCATACCATAAAATCACCTAAAAGTCTAAACTACACTACACGTGTCTGTGTGTGCTACTTTTTATGTTGTCGGAGTCAAATGTTTATATTAATTTTATGCAATACATCGCAAAGACAAAAATAATCCTTATATTATCTTCAGTAGATGGAGAAATAATAGAATAAGATTGATGGACGAACAGACAAAGCTTCTTCTGCTTCGCTTCGGGCGCCAGATAGACGCTAACGGCGATATGGGTATTGATAAAAATAAAACAACCAATACGGATGGATATATGTTATAGTATATTACATCAAATACAGCTACATGGCGGCTCCCACCGTCCTAGCTACCGTCCCAGCTGTCCAATAATAAAATCTCAAAATAATATTAACAATAAAATAATTATTAATTTGAAAACTTCAAACCGAATAAAATTATTACTATGAATATTAATTAGTACAAAAAATCCATTTGGCTTCCACATACTGAGATTATATCGAAAATATTATAATCGCTTACGTCTAATAATTAATATTATTTAATTAATTAAAATATAATAATTACACAAGTATAAAATTACAGTTACAAGACATTACAAGAATTATAACGTTACAGTAATGAGAGTATACAGGTTAAATATTACAAAATACAGTATTACGAGACGTTAAACAATATTTTTTTATAATATTAATATTAATTATAAGACACAGTATTTAGCCTGGGATTACACTTCCCCGTTACATATTTTTATTAAAATTAATAATAGCTCTTATATATATTTAATAGTTATATTGTAATGTAATAATAAGATGTGCAAAATACATTTGTGTATAAGTTGTACATAATACATTGACTGACATTAGTGTTGTATAAAAATTGCAATATAATATAAAACAGACACGCCTAGTCTGTATAACAAACGTTTCTTTTACATAATTATACAATTATAATTATTTCAAGAAACAAATTAAATTCATAATTTTGTCAAAAAAATTGTATTGTACACATGTATAAATGTGTACAACGGTACATATACGCAGTAAATATATTATACATCTTATATATTAAGTATATAAAAGAGCTATTCGAAAGACTACATATTATTATATGTATAAAAATAATATAAATTTTCGCTACATCTACACGTATCTAAGCTACTACAATTATTGGTGTTTCAATACCTACAGCGGACGATTCGCTTTCGCGGGATTTTACACACTAACGTTCTTATCCTTAAAAATAAACCGCATTTTTAAACGTTTCCTAGCTAAAATATGTTTTACTCATTTTTTATGTTCGTGTGACACAAACGTATTTTAGTAAGAAAGGGTTAACACGGTTGATTTTTATGAATAAAAGACTAAATATTTTATTTTTATTATTAAATACAATAACATGTAAACGTAAATATAAGTTGCATCCTAAGGCACATATCGTTTTATAAGCTGTCCTGTTTACTTACAGCGACTAAAGCTCACACTTCAGGCCACTTCAGTGGATGCCACGGTCAATACTTTGCTATAAAAAAAATAAAAATCACATCAAAACAGCTACACAATGTTATTGTTATACATTGTTATTAATCATGCTTCTCAATTTAAATTTTAGTAATGTTATTTTTTTTATTTTGTCACGTCGTTATATGACCACATATAAAAAAAAATATTTTTTTAATTTGGGTTATACTCGGTTACAATCGATCACCAAAAATTATAACTTACTAACCTTAGTAAATTAGTTTCAAAATCATCGCATAATTAATAATTAGTATACGTTTTCTTAATTATCTTCGATTTAACTAAGACTACACGGTAATACTAAAATTTTGTAAAATTATATGCAATAATAATGTACGATTTAATATTATATACACTTAATTAAATAACTGTCTATGGCACTTTTTCGTATATTTATAATTATATCTTGGAGCTGCGCGTAAAGGGTTAAATGCATGCGTTTTCTTCCAGAAGAAAATTGTGACTTAAATAGTTGTTGTTCTTGTTATGAAATATATATATTTTGATGGACAGTAAATTAAAAAAAAACAAATACCTAAATTAATCCCTTTTACACACAGCCCATAGAAACATACATATATTATACAATATATTTTTATTTTTACGGTAAAGGCACTATTTGTAAATAAATACGATTTTCTTTAATGGCACTCTCGGCAAATGTTATATTTTTCATTTTCATAATAATTTATTATAATTTTTATTTGCATTATTACTAAACTTCTGTAATATTCACGTTTTTCGCTGTAAAGTCGATCGACTAAAGCCCATGTAACTCTTTATGTCAATTTGTATTTTTTTATATCGTTGAAAAATGTATAGAATATATTTCTTATTAGTTAAAAATAGCACTTCATGAATTATAGGCCAGGGGCTTACATATTATATTAAATTTATTATTTCATATAAAATAAGCCGTTCCAAATATTGTATATTGTTTAAATGTTTTTGTAGTTATAAAGTACACTTTAAATATAAACTAAATATTTTTAAATTAATTAATCAATCATTAAGGCGCCATTTCATTTAATTAGTCTTTTAATATTTCATAAGATTCATTTCACACTAAAACTAGAATCCCCTGGCCTTCAAATTTTCATTTAAACACCGAAAATCGTAACTTGAATAGAATTTTTATAAGAACGAACGATTTCAAATTTATAATAATTCAATAGATGCACCGGTTGCTCTACATTTATTTAATAATAAATATAATCCTAGCACCGTACGTTATCCGTACTGTCTCACTTAAAACTACGGACACTCTTGTGATTCGAAAAACACTAACAATTTTCGAGGGTAGAACCACAAACCAAAATCTTACCAGCTCCTAGACTTCAAAAGAAAATTAAGTACAAAAATTTAGAACCAAAAAACCGAAAAAACAAATTTTAAAACAAGCACTTATATTAATTAAAATTCAAATCACAAGAGCGTACTTAAATTGAGAAATACCCTCAAAAAGTGCACTTTTCGTAGACTTGAAATTTAACACAGAAAGCGTTATAAAAAGCGACACAATGATACGAGGAGCGCAAACCTTAGAAATTGCCGAATTTCTTCGTCACAGTCGAGCTGGACTCCGACTTATGGGAGCTGGTGGTCACTGACTTCCGTTCAATCGTCTCTGAAGTAATCGTTTGCTTGGAGAATTTCTTGTCCATGCTATCAATCTCCTTTATCAGCTCCGAAGGCTTCTTGACCTTCGTGACGCTGGTGGTGGCCTGGAAGTCGGACGATTGGAACTCGGACGGGCGCATGAACGAGCGGCTCGTGTCCGAACTCATTTTCGACTCTAGCGTGTTGAATCTAGAGTCCAAAGTGCTGTATCTCGAATCGTTGTCGAACGACTTCGACAACTCGTCGATGCCTTCGAGTTTTATCGGTTCGTATTTCGTATTCGTACTGATCATGTTGACTGGGGATGAGCTGTAGATTTTGGTGGTGGTAATCTTTTGGGTTCCATTCGGTATCTCTTTGACTTCGGTGGTCGTTTCCTCCATGAAGTTTGGTCCGCCAAAGCTGTGCGCCTCCTTGCCGTACGGAGACGATATCCTCTCGAATTCTGGAGTGGGAGCCTTCACCAGATCCATCGTCTTGGAGTAGTCAAATTCGGGCTTGTCAAACTTCGAGGGCGTCGAAGTCGCGAAGGGAGATTTGACCTCCTGCCGCGTCTCTGTCTTAACGTACTCCGTTTTGGGGAAGCTCTGGTAGGATTCGCTCTTCATGGTGTACTCCGAATGTTTGGTACCTCCAGGGATCGTTTCAGTGGATTTCTGGTGTTCGGTGAAGTTCTGTCCTATGCCATCAAAGGGAGATTTTGGAGTCGTAGGCTTTTTGAGGGAGGAATAGATGGGTTCGGACTTGTCTTCAAACTTCATGTCTCTGGCATTGAATTTTGGACTCATTGGAGACGGTATCTTGGGTGCATCGTATCCAAACTTCTGCTCCTGTTTGCTGAACTGCGAGCTGTACTGACTCTGGCTGGATTCGAACCTCTGCTCCTCGGTTTTGCTATACTCAGTGTTGATGGGTCGCGGGGTGTCGTACAGGCGGGTCTCGTAGCTGAAAATTGGCGATCGATTACACCCACGCTAGTGGTATATACCAGAATACCATCCAGTTCCCAGTGTAGCACCAACACCGACATGCAACATGCGTTAATGCTTTTAAAATGTCTCTCGCTGACTTATTGCACCTTCGTCTGTACTATATTCTACTAATCCTATCCTATCCTACTTGCTACTATCGTACTAATATCATAAATGCGAAAGTTTGTGAGGATGGATATATGTATGTTTGTTATTCTTTTACGTTAAAACTAATGAACGGATTTGCATTATATTCGGAATGATAATAGTTGAAGACCCAGGGTCGCACATAGGCTAATTAAAAAAAATCAGCCTCTATGGGGCTGAAAATGAAAAAACGAACTCTACGCGAGCGGATAGCTAGTATTATAAATATTTATCTGATAGTTTGTGATGATGAATGTTTGATGGATGGTATTCTTTCACGCAAAAACTTCTAAACGGATTTCTTTCAAATGGAGTATTATGGCTTTTGCATCAGAATAACTCACAGACTAGATTTTATTACAATATTTTTCACGGGATGTCGATAACAGGGGTAAAACCGATTGGCTTAGCTTATTGTACCGAAAAATTAATTATTGTTGTTCATTTATTTATTACAATCTCAAAATTCCATAATCCGTTAAACCGGTATAAATCAAATTTTGAAAAGGACAGGATTTTTTTCTAATATACGCACGCTCCCGTGGTATAATAAATTCTACCATAATTCTATTTTACCATATAACTTCCTCTCCTATTCCTATGCTATCCTGTATTCATCCCTTTCTACCCTGTAATTCTAATTCATTAATATTCAAGAATATTCTATATAACCCTTGATTTACTACCAGTCATTGTCAATGTGCTATCTGCTATCTATCCATAATCCTCAGTAAGTTAGTTACCAATCAACTGTTAAAACGTCACACTTATTTTAGCGTAAGCTGTTATTACTTCACCTACTGAGTTAGCCATAGATTATATATGTATGTAGAGATAGAATATTGATAACAGCTGTTAGCACGATTGGTGCATAAGTTAAGATGGTGCAATAAGCCATTTCCCGAAAGACCCCAAGTCATCCCTCACTCGTCAATCAATAATGAACTTTAAACCAATACAAAAAGGTGTTATTTCCAAGTGAGCGCAGACTGGTATTATTGACAAGAAACACAAAGTATGAGAAGGTTGGAATTGAGAAGATCGCACGAGTACCTTCAGTGAAATGTCACCCTCGATGTGAGTTTACCAGATATTTGTTTTAAAACACAAATGAACCCTTTTGTTGCTTTAGGGATTACTGATTTTGGGAATGAAACGCTGATAAATTAAAATGTGCCCTTTGTGTGACTGAATTAAATGACCCATATGACTTTTGAAGTTGCTTTCCTCATCGACTACCTGAACGGATGAACAAAACTTTCTTTCTTCCACTCCTCATCTTTCTTTTTTAAAGACAAATCATCAGTGCTAAATAACGCTTAACACTCATAGCCCCATACTAGGATTCTCTGTACCATAAGTATGGCACTCAATACAAGACAGGGAGATACACACACAAATCCAGAACAGAAAAAAATCATCATTCAAATTTCTGAGTCCGTGGGAATCGAACCCAGGGCCTTTGTAACAGCGCCAATTCGGGTCGTTACAGGCATTATTGATGTCCAAAAGCAATGATGACTACTTACCGACACATATCTGTTTGTTAACTAGCAACATAAAAAAAATCATGACGGTCAAATCACTGTATTCTTTCTGAATACCCCCTAATACAAATTCAAATAACAAACGCTCATACACTGACGCAGTAGTATGTCGTGATTTCGTGTCATTGGTACACACACAAACAAAATATGACAAACTACCAAGGCCTTATTAAACATTCATCTATCCAGCTGCACATCTTTAATGTATAACTTGGCGATACCGTCTAACAAACCAAGGTTTACTTATACTTTACATCTTAAATACCCCTTCAGATTGTTGAAGGAAACCATTGAAAAACGTCACAAATGATACGAGAATATGACCCAAGTTTTATGTTTCAAAATGTCATGAAATAATGTATTACGTCACAAATGATCCTGAAAATAGTGGAAGAAATAGAATCGATTATTGTCTCGATTAATCGATTAATAAACTATGAATAGGAAAATGTAAAGTGGACTTAGGAAATGAGATTAAGTAAGGAAGTCAATGGTGGAAATATCTTATTTCTAAGGCTAGGTGTTTCTAATTCTATGTAGTGGAATGAAGTAAATAAAATAAAAATAAATATCGATAATAATATTTTGAGTATTGATTAATAGAATAAGATATAAAATGATATATCTAGGAGTCCTTAGAATTTTTTTCTTTATAATTTTCAATATCAGAGTACAAGACTTATGTGAAACAAGAATGTTTCCATAGACAAATATTCTGAAGTCTTAAATTTCTGATTACCTAACCTATTCTAACTCTACATAACCTAACCTAAAACGTTTAAAATTCTATAGACAAACTAGCGTCTAATGACCAACAGTTCAAACCCAATCAAAAAAACTACAATATTTCCATACACTAACTTCTAAAACTTCCAATGTCCACCCTGATCATCCCAGAAATAGGACAATATGTAATCAAGACTAAAGCTTACAATTACAACTGAAAGCACAGAAATGCCACCGCAAACACCTCTCAAAGGGGAACGTACCTATTCAGATCGATATTGGCGTGTACATTTCCATGCCTCGCTCACAATCACAATTCCTAACCCTAAGGCACTTATCACACAACGCTATTTATGAGCTACGCGACCGCAACGCAATCCAAAATTTGTATGTATCTGACACTTTTCACTGACAGGAGACGCGTCTACGATGCGACTCTTGTCAGTCAAAAGTGTCAGATACATAGAATTTTGGGATTGTGTCGCAGTCGCGTAGCTAATAAATAGCGTAATGTGAGAAGTGCCTTACATTTCAACCCCCAACACAAAACTACCCCCCACCCCCCGCTCCATTCCCAAATCACCCCGACCCTACACAAAAACTGACCATTACCCATCAGCCATCAAGATCGATCCTCGTACTTAAGTAGTGTGACGCGGCGCGGTGGCGGCGGTGGCGCTTGCTTGTAGTATATCCTCTGACCCTCGCTCCCTATCCTGTCGGGAGCTTCGCCCTCGCTAACCAGGTACGCCGTGCGGACTTCGGGCAGGTGTAACGACTTCACCGTCACAGTCTCCTCGCTCATGCTCGTCCTATACCCGCATGCAGGTTAGGGAAGGCGGGGACACACAGTACATTAGTTGAGGCCATGTTAAATTAACTACGGGCGACTGTTGCGTGTGAGGTGTATTGTTGAACTTATTGCTACATAATACAAATCTATTTGAACATGATCATATTAAAAAAAAAACTGGATTTGCAGGCAGTTTTTATAAGCAGATATATAATATATATATATTTTATGATAATTATGTGTATTTTTTAAAGATTTAATCTAAAACATTGAATTTATTTTCTTCGAATTTGGTTTTCAATATTGACATTGAATAGGGAATATGCATGTCATTCAAATTTAAGTAAATATTTTTTGTACAGTCGTTATCGCTAAAATAATGATATCTGTCACATTATTTTCTATTTAATCTTTTTAAAATCACTAAAATAAATTTATAAAAAGTGCAAATTTTACGAGGCAAATTTAAAATGTCGAAACGCAACGCCATTGGTTAGACATCGGCGTGACGTCATCCTTCGCAATGGACATGTCAAAAACATACTAGAACTAGCTGTTTTCATTTATATTTCAGTTAATTTGATTGCTTTCAGAGTTTATCGTATACTTCTTGCGTGATTTTTGTTTGTTAGTGATGTGTTGAATGACTAACAATGTCTGAAAGTGGATCTCAAAAGGCGCAATCGGATAATCTTCCGATAATTGATTGCTTGGGCCTACAGTTACATTCACTGACGTCAAATTGCTTTGAAAACTTGTGCAGGCGCTCGCAATAATGTCGGTAGTTTGTGTGGTGAAAATTATATTTTACCCGCGACTTACGTACATTCGGACTCGAACATTCTATTAACGGAGCGCACAGTGTATAAGCTTTCTCACGTATTAAATTAAATTAGATGATAATTGTATTTGCAAAGTCCAAAATTAAACCCATTGTTCATCATCACATCATCTTTTATTGAGCACCAAGCTCCAGTGTACAACTGTACATAGATGCTTTCATGATGAGTTCGTACTTCGCCTCAAATAATGATTTTACATCAGCTGAAATCAGGGGAGTCAAAGCTGCAAGGTGAGGAAGTGATAGATATTTAATTTAGGTACATGGTTCTCGTACAGTTTTTCTAAACATAACCTGTAAAGATTTAGACGTTTACCTTCTACATACAAATTATATTATATCCTTCATATCACATTTTAGGAATAAATGGTTGTTAATAAATAAATCCGTGTTTGGGAATACTTTATAATCAAATCTGTTTTTATCCCAGATCTGAACGAGAATCTTACAACAACTTTTTAGGGTTTGTACTTTTGTTAGCCAAATTAAACCAAAACTATTAATATTTGGTAGAAATAATTATTTTCTTACGTTAAAATGATCTTCGCAACAGTATGCAGTGCTTTTTGTAGATATAATATCTCTTTTCACAATTTTACACCAATTTTTCTTATATAAGCATCCCATGGAACATGAAAAAATACTTTGTCCGGCGCGTTCCATCTCGTATTCTTGCACATAGGTACAATACAGTACTTAAAATAAGGTCTTCGGTTTCCATCCATACTTCCGTTTATGAAATTAAACTAGAAAACGTAAATTTAATACTATAAAATACTCTTTCTCAACCTCGCTCATAACCACTTGTTAGTAAACAACTCCAACCTGAAGAACGATGACGTCACCATAGAACGCGCCAAAAGGGCGGCGTTTGAATCGGCTTTATGTCACTGCAATTTTCATTAATTAATTTAAAATAAATTTGGACTTTCCCATGACTCGTATATTTTTTACGGTATTATATTAACATAAATGAGCTATAAAAACAATAAAAAAAAATTATGCATATTCCCTATTATGTAACGAATATTTGTGTATTGAATGTTTGTTTAAAAAGCTAACTGTTAATTAAAACATAAACCTTATTTAAAGGTAATGGTTACTACGATGTAATAGAACGAGATGAACTAGCGTTCCGTGGCAATTTATTACTCTTTACATAGACATATATACCTAGACGGGCCTTGCACGTTCGAATGTGCGTCAAGTTGGAACAATCCAATTTTGAATCGAATCGGTTTGTGCGTGAAGTTGGCGCGATGGAATTTTGTTACTATATTTGAAAACGAACAGATTACATAGTGATATCTCGCTTCCGCGTTTCGAAGTTTTAGTCGTGCTGTCTTTGTCACTCTTACATATGTCGCGCCATTTTACTTTAGTTATTATTTTAGAAATAGTGAAAATAATTTACAATTCAATGTTTACATAATGAAATGTGATTCCTTTGGACTTTATTTGTGTTTCTTGAATTGTTAGAATATTTTTGAAGGCACAGGAAGCCATATTTTCTACATTTGCGGACGTTATTACTGAAATCAATTTTGCGTAAGGAAGATGTGTACCTCGCTGCTGTCTACAACAGACTGACTTGATCAATCACTCAATCACACAACCCAATGTTGACCACTCGCCGTGCGCCTTATGTATGTTACGGGCCCATCTAGACTTTACATCCATGACTCTTTATAGGTACTGATGTTAAATACTTATTTACGTCTCAGGTGGTAGATATTAGTAGCTATATAGCAACATGTTCCAATCAACATACATCTCAGACGCCGTCAGTCAAAGCTTACAAGGGTAAAGTGGGTAAAGTTGTATTATAACAGCTAGGCGTTTGTCGCTGCGTTTACTAGTTTCAAGCCATATCGAAACCTATGCCCAGTGGTGGGCGTAAAGAGTCTGATTTTATCCCTTATAGGGGACCATTGATGGGTTAGCCATGTTTAAGTTTGTAAATTTAATTATCTTATAGTTTAATGATTTAAAAACTGTTAATATCTTGTTGAAACGTAAAATAATCATTTCTTTCTTTATTTAATTTTCCTTAATAAAAATATATACGATTTCAAACAACAAAAGGAACCTAAATGACGGAAAAGTCTAATTAATTAAACCGTGAGTTAAAATACAAACTGACGTTAGGTACAATTACTCGGATATTAACCGTCAAACCTTAACCTTAACCTAAACTTGTATTTAAACATCGTAAACTCAGCGACAAACTCAGATTAACTCATGCCAGACAGAGACAGGTTACACATAGCGAGAGAGAAACAAAAAAATCAAGTTAATCGTCATGTACAGAACGATGCTTCGGCCGGACACAACTCGTATGGACAAGCGGCAATGACAACATTGTATATATGTACAGAGGGTCGATTTCGTCAGCGGAATCCGACTTACTTATTCGTCATCGTTCTGTCATTTCTTGAAGTTTTTTCGCTGTAAAGGAAATATTAATGTAATGCCTAGATTATTTCTAGTTTTGTAGACACAGTATACTAAGCGAGTGGGATTGTATTACAGATTTAGAAGTGTATTGTGGGCAGGTTTTCAACGTTTTGTTGGTTGGGACAGCGTGGGCGACGATGGTCCATTGATTCTTGAGAGAAAAATCGATGATAGAAAGTGGTCACCATCGCCCATCATACCACTAAGCCATCTCCGATGAGTTGCCGACCAAGAAAAATAGAAAAGTTCTTAAAAAAGCTTCAAGAATCAAAGGAAAAAATACCAAAAGTTAAGATCCTAGGCCATCACGCAGGCCCAAAAACAATTGCCAAAATCCGACACAAAAAAAGTTGAAAACCTGCCATACAAAAAACCAACTTACGACATAGGAAACAAGACACATTATTCAATGAAATACATAGTAATACAACATTTGGATAAGCACAAAGCCATGCTTCACTATAGCTGAAGTATTTTGGCTATAGTAGACATCTTAAAGCTAAAAAAATATTCATCATATTTTAAACCTTTGTAACCACAATATGACCCGTCTCACTCTACCTTATATAATTTTACACACGTTGGTGCGAGATAGAGCATATAAAATAAAAGGTTTACAATACACATTTGCAATGGGTATAAGCTAAGTTAATATAGGCTTATAAAATGAAATTAGGTATACTGACAGGAAAGTATTTTTGATGATGAGCATTTTCAAGAGATCGTAAAATGTATGTTGGTATATATACCTTTCTTTATCACAAGTGCATCTTTGCTATGTGTGAAAGAGAGAGATGATGTATCTACATATCTTGAGGTAAATACCGCCATACATTCTGTTCGTGGAATGTTGGAATGTTTATTTATTTATTTATTTATACAAACAAATACACATAATGTTGAGTTTTACTAGCTGAAATAATGACAAAAAAGTCTTATTATCTCAAAGCCAGGTGTCAATATTTTTTTTATTTTTAAATACGATCTCATGACAATGAATTTATGCAAAAGCTTATAAATAACAAAAACAAGATGGTTTTTAAATTTGAAATTTCAAACAATTTTTTTTTCATACACATCAAAAAACAAATTTATATATTTTTTTCAATTTTAGTATTTTTTATACTTAGACAAGTAAAAAACGCACAAAGATATAATTTCATAAAAAATCCAATCGAATACTTCATAAGGCATTACATACAATTTTTTCATCTTTAGTAAACATTGTAATTTTTTATATTTTTTTTCTGAGGCACCAATATAATAATCTATATTCCAAAGTTATTTTCAATAGAACCACCGTATATACAGGCACATGTCATAAGAAGGCACGTTATGTATTATTATCATTAATTTATTATACTAATATTTTTTATAATTATTATTGTTTCGTTATTATCTGCGATGTCCGGGCAGCGTGAAAAGAAGGCAAAAGTTATGATTAGAAGAGTTATTAAGATACAGCATGTTGAATGAGAGTTAGTTTGTCGTTCAGAGATTAGTAAAAAAAATATTGATACTTAAAAAATGTCTTTGTCTGTTTTACCAATAAGTAGAATGATTCATTGAGAAGTTTTAGATGCATTATATAAGGGGATATTTTGAAGATTATTTTAGCTACGACACTGATAATAAATTATAGTTGTAGAATAATTTTAAATTAGATTGGTAATAAAGCACAATAATCGTGAATAGCTTCAATTAAAAAAATAGCAAACGTAAAAATCTATATAGTTTTGGAGAGTAGTTTAATATTTTAAAATTAGAGAATCATTACACATAATATGAATATGAAATATGGACTTTAAATCGGTCTTTGTCTTGGTCCCAATTTGGTCTTAAATCGATATTTTTTAAACTAATCTGTGAACGACGAGCACACAGTGACCACACGATGATCAACGACCAGCTAGGAACACTCACCGGGTGGTGAAACCTTCGTAGTTCTGCTTGGGCGTCTCCTCTTGGGGCCTGAAGCTGGAGAAAGTGGGACTCTGCACCGTGTACTGCTTCTCCTCTCGACTCTGGTGGCCGTTGTGCTGGCCCGGCGTTGGGTTGCCCTGGTACCCCGGGCTCGGGGTCGGCTGGTACCCCGGGCTTGGGGTCTGCTGGTACCCCGTGGTAGGGGTGTGCGGGGAGCCGTGTATGGACTGGTTGAGGTTGGAGACGTGCTGTGACAGGTTGGTAGTGTTCTGTGTGACGTTGTGTGACGTGTTCTGAGTTGTGTATGTACTGTTCGGACTGTAAGTCGTGTTCGCGAAGCTGCTGTTAGGGGTTTTAAATCTGGAATGAGGGTAGATGATTTTTTTATCGTTTAAAATAAATTTGAAGTAAAATGAATAAGATCAACACTTAAATGTACACCTAAATCGCGTCTCCTCGTTTTGTGTATCTCAAACATTCAAGCCAAACGATAAGGCCGATTCTGCCTCTCTATCGCTCGCACCGCGCTCTCACATGCGCCCGGCCTAGGCGGAAGGCGGAACGTGACACTTTTTCGTGCACACCACCAGTGTTCGCCGATTTATAAGAGACTATCATGTCAAACCATTCTTCTGTTCTACCACATCCCACGAGGTTGTTCATCGATTTGTAAGACATTACCACGTAAAACCATTCCTCTTTTTTAACTTCTACCACATCCCACCACACCACTTTGACATGGTGGTTCTTCAAGAAAGGTGTAAAAAGAGCTCTCCTTGAGGGCCGGCGTTGCACTGGTGACTCCCCTGGTGTGCTCGTGTCTATAGGCGACGATGATCACTTACCATCAGGTGGCTCGTTTGCTTTTACGTCAGCCCTTCAGGCTATAAAAAAAACCACCAGCGCTCACCGATGATGCGACGCGTCGCTGGCGTACCCCAGCTGGTCGGTGTCGGTGTCGTCGCCCGACGTGTCCGCGCGCAGCTTGTACTTGGCCTGGCGGATGGCTGTCAGCCGCCCACGGGCTTCCTCCAGCTCCTTCTCTATGCGGAGGACTTCTGACCTGGTGGGGGGAGAGAAGAAAAAGAGGGTTATTAAGGTCCTCATAGGAAGCGCTCATAGCCCGGCGATGCAAGTGGTTGACAAAGTTAAGCAACTGCGGGCGCGGTAGGTAGTTGGATGGATGACCGCTAGTGAATAATTTTCTTAAGTGCTTCTGTGCTCCGGAGGGCACGTAAAGCCGTCGATCTCGATTGTTATCGATTGATAGCAATCGTTAAGCCGTGTCGGAGGCCTTCGGGCGGCTTGAAAACTTTAGACACTGGGTTGGCCACTAACCCCTCCATCAATCCACACTGGAGCAGCGTGGTAGAGAATGCTCTAGACTCGTCAGTTATGAGGAGAGAACAGTATACTCATTAATGAGCTATGAAAAAAGAAAAAACCACCTTAAGATAAAATACCAGATTACGCCAGTTATCAGAGAACTTAGCGATTACACTTTTAATTAACAAAATAACACCTTATATGATGATGAATGTGATGGTGAAAGATACACCTAACTCACCTAGCATCAATCTCCTGCGCGATACCTCCAACCATTCTCCTGTTGAGCACGAGGCTCCTCTCATCATCGCAGTGAATGGCATCTCTAGCCGCGCGCACCAGGTTGTCCGTCGACCGGATCACCTCGGCCCCGGCGGCTTGCAGACGACGCGTCGACTCTGATGTTGGGTCGGCTTTCACCTGGTTCAATAATAAAGGAAAATTAAAAAAAATATCTCTATTGTCTTTCATAGCTTGTCTGTGGTCGTTGCTAATCTTTGGAATACTGCTACAACTAAAACGAAACTTTTAACTCTACTTCCACCAAAGAAACCAGTAAACCAATAACTTAATTTATTGGTTTACGGTCGTTGCTATATCACTGCTTACTGATGCAACTAAAACTGAGCCTCTATGGTACATTTTACTTAACAATCCTAGTTGCATACTTTTGAATTTCATTCTGTGGTCTTTGCCAGCCATTTTAAATCTATCGCAAGATAAACCACATCCAAAAAACGAACTTCACCTCACAAACCACTTCACTAAAAATGCTCTCACCTTGCAAGCAACCAGTAGCTGCGCGGTGGACGACGCCACCTGCCGCGCGCTGGATATCAGGCGTTCCTCCGAAGCAGCGCCGGCCACCAGGGCATTGGCGGCCTCCACCAGCGCGTGGGCGGCCGCGGCCACCAGCCGCGCCGCGGAGACCAGACCCTCGGACCATTGACCGTCGTCGGAGGACGACGCGGGGCGACGAGCTACTTTACCCTGGAAACGAATTCATCACGATTGTAATTTATACCCCTGGAATGTATGTACAAATACGAATATTATGTGGAAATCCAATTCGTGCATCTTCGCTATTCACTATAAATATGTTCCAAGATTTTTTTTGGTGCGAAATGCAAAATTTTCTCATTTATATTCATGTGCGAGTCAGACTTCTTTGAAGAATCTATAAGAGAGAGAGAGAGAGAGGAAAGGGGGAGTAGGAAGAGCCAGGACAGGGTGAGTAGGGAGAGAAAGGATGACGGGGGGATAGGAAATCTCAGACCTGAATAGGTGCATCTTTAGGTGTTCTCGCGCACGAATATTCAGGAACAAAGAAAATCATTCGTTTAGCGTTGTTGAGGATACTCGGCTGAATATTCCGACTTAGTATCTTCAACAAGGCGTTAAGACTCTCAGTACTGCTCATTGCAAGACCTAAACCCGTCCATACCTGGTCGATGAGCTCGCGCTGCGCGGCGGAGGCGGCGCGCACCAGCGCCGAGGTGGCCGCGATGATGGACTTGGCCGCCTCCAGGATCATCTCGTCGAAGTTCAGCGTCTCGTCCGTCTCCTGGGGGCCATACGGGCACCATTAGCATGAAAATTTATCACTAGGTCTTAACTAGGGTTCATAGAAAATATTGCAAGAAAATCCATTGACTTTTCAAAATGTGTAACAATTATGGAGAAAAAATAGACCACAATAATATTATAATGTGTTAAAACAGCAAGCGTATATTCACACAATTCAATATCTTCTCCATCAATCTCCTGCAGTACCTTCCCGACGACAAGTCAACGACCGATGTGTAATATGTTTGATTCCTGGGTGATTCGATAAAAACAACCAAGAATATCAAACATATCTCACCGGCACGCGACAACTTCTCTTCACAATCTTCTCTCTTCTGTTATATTCTTAAATAAATGTGTTCTATCAGAACTTCGCAGCATAAGTAAAAGCTATACCGATGTTTGCAAAGTGCACCTATCCTAATATCATAAGTAATCCTAATATAATCAAGGCAACTTAACATGTAAGAAAAACAAAAAAAAATTCAATGTATGCTTCAATAATTGAACTTCTACTTAAACTCAATATGTAGTCAATAACATTAATATAGGTAAAAAATACTAAACATAAACTTGGAGTTTCAAGCCGACGCTTCTTCAACCTACCAATAGTCATGTACCCTCCAAAGTCCACACAAACCTATTCACAAAACTTACTAAACACAAAAGATCACCATAGCCAAAGTCAAACATATTCTATTGTGGACATAAGATAAATAGCATTTTTGTGCAAGTAATGTAGTAATGGGGGGGCCAACCATACCTGAGTCTTGGGCGTGATCCGTGGCCGCAGCGCGTCTAGTTTCCTGGCCGCGGCGTCGATGGACGCGGCCGCGCCCAGCAGCTCCTGCTCCGCGATCACCGTCGGGTCCGCCGGGTCCACCCATTCCGAGCCTGGAGTTGAGTGGGGCGCTATTATTGTTGGCACTAATGACGGGTCTAACGTTGGGTGGAAGTCGTTTGACATTATTTACATAGGCGTTTGACATAGGCTACGTTCAGAGAGCCGACCTGAACCTTTTCATGCTATGCCCAGGAGTGGGAAAATGCAACAGGGGACAGAGGGCAGTGGAACAGTGCAACTCACCCTTCAACAACTCAGCGGCCGCCAACATATCGGCGACCGCGCGCGCCACCTGCCGGCTGAGCTCGGGCAGCGCGGCGCGGCTGGCGGGCGCAGCCAGCAGCGCGGCCAGCAGCGCGCGGTAGCTCTCGCCCACCGCGCGCGTCGCCTCCAGCGTGCGCGTGCGCAGCTCCGCACTCTCCGCTGCGTGCGCGCAGCCCTGAGGATACATGGTGTTGTCGTTGTTATTTTATTTAACGATAACTTTTGAAGTGAGAGTGAACACATTGTCCTTATTATAAAGATTTGTTGAACAGTTATACAACTTTCAATAAACACATAACTCCATCCGTAATTGCGCACGCAAGTACGCACACACACCGTCCTTACTTTAGCAGCGACGAGCATAAACAGGAATTTGTCGAACAGATCTCGCACACATTCTGCCAACATTGTTTAAACCAATTTCACAACGTCCTCACTTTAGCAGCGATGAGCATAATTATAGGAATTTCTTAAAGAAATGACACAATTTCCAATAAACACAACTCCATTCGTACCCGCACACGTAGGCACGCGTGCACAGCGTCCTCACCTTAACAAAATTATAGAATTTCTTGACGAAATGACACACACACCAACTCTCTACCCCCTCACCTTAGCAGCAACAAGCATATCAACGACGGTCTTCCGCCCAAGGTTGGCGGCGGCGGTCAGCAACTCCTGGCCGGCCGCGCCGCCCACGCCGCCCGCGGCCACCGCGCGCGCCGTGGCCGCCGTCATCAGACGCGTGCAGCGAACCAGCTCTTCCGGAGAGGCGGTGGATTTGGGCGGGGACGGGGACATTAGCACCTGGAGAGAGGAGACATGACGTTAGGGAACGTTGCTTAGGTTCTAAATATTAATATCAATAAACGTGTGGGGTTAGGACTTTCTTTACGGCTATTCCATTTGTTATTCAAAATGTTTTATTCAAATTTAAGCTTTCTAGTACCTATAATGTTGCGTGTTGTGTGTAATGTTATGTTTACAATTAAGTACGTATATAAAAACGTGAAAGTTCATCTAATAATCGCCAATCTTTCAGGTTTAATTCTGTATGACGCTGTGTATTTAATATAACCACGAGTGTAAGCAGATAGAGGTACCCACGATTGTTGTACCCTTAAAAATCTACATCGGACATCCAATTTACCCCCTCTCCCCTGAGTCAGAAGTAATAGAGATACGCCCATGGAAACAACCCCACCCCACCCATACCTCAATCTCCTGCGAGATAGCCTCGATGGTGGACTCCAGGGCCCTGGTGCCGCGCGTATGCTCGTCCTCCACCGCCTTCACCGTCTTCAGCAGCGACGTCACGTTCGTCACCATCACCTGCAACACGCCAGCGGTCACCATCGGCTCGTCTCATACCAGAGCGTACCAGTGTCTTACGATATGATGTTGCCAGTGTTTTGTATGATCGGATGGTACTATTGTTGATGATAAAACGCAAATTGTTGCATTATCTGTATCTATCATTTAAATATAATCATGAAAACGTACAGAAAATATCACATTGAAGTATTTTTTTAGTCCTCATAAAAATAGAATCGATTTTAATTTATCGTAAACAAATAACCCAAAAAAGTAAATGTAAAACGTTTGGAAGCTAAATTCATAAAGTTATCCTGCGAAATATTGGAAATATATGAGAAAGTTGAGCAATAAGTTCATCTGTCATTTCATCAAGAATCAAATATATTTTGCAACATTTAAAGAACTCACTATGCTATTAAATATTTGCATTTTATCACAACCATTAAATTATAATTATGGAAATATCAAATGACATTAAACTAATATAGGCTTCCGAAAAAAGCTTTGGGTTACCGACTGCATTATTAAAAACAAAACAAAATTTTGAAAAGCTTCTACTGACATGAGTAAAGCTTAAGCCAATTTGATTTCGCTATCGACCGGTAAATGGCGTTGATATGATACAGATTAAAAACCCAATATAAAAAAAAAACATAAAAAACGCAAAAGCTCATGCGGTAGCGGAAAACCCAGAAGCTTTCAACCACAGATACAAACAATTTTTTTTACCATAGATAATAAATCGTACACAGATAAAAAAATATATAGCTCGTAGTGTCAATATTGGACTTTAAAAGCACGCAGTGAGATATGAAAGCTTGTGGCTTTGTCGGAAGAACTTATGTTAAACACTCCGTGATAGGACGATGATGTGACGCAGACACCATGATGATGGGCGATATGTGCTTAGATGATGGAAGGGCTATGCAGTGGCCCAGCGTGGAAGAGAGTGGACCAGCTGTGGAATAATAAGATGGACATTTGTTGTCTCGGAGACCTTAACTGGTTGGTGAATGACTTGATCTATGGTATTTTTATAATCGGTCCTTTGTAAGCTATTTATAGCTTTTATCACGCATACATAAAACAAATTTACACTTAGGGCAACACAAATTATCAAAGATAACCATTTTATAAGAGTTTGAGTTATCTATACATTTTATTTCCTCTAAGCTCACAATGATTTTACAAGTACCCTCATAAGATTAAATTCAATTAAAACCTTCCAAAAATTGGTATTTTTTCACAATTAAATTCGATAAAACATTTCGAATGTCGATTAAAGAAGTAAAACCTAATTGTTACTCTATACGAGACAAAGCATAGCAAATAGCAGTTGTCTCATCAAGCTATATATTAAAGCTAATATTAACACTTATCATACACTAATATTAATGAAAAAAGATCTACCATACGACAACAAAAGTTGGTGTTGAGGGTGTGAGCGAGAGGGAAAATCGTATTCATGCCCAGTCAGACAGAGACAACACAACGCTAAACACATTTCCACGAACGATCATGATTCAGCTGAAATGGAATAGAAAGAGACAGATGTACCGTGGTGTCTAAAGATTTAGAAAGAGAGAGATAAAGGAGGCTGAATTTTTTTTTCAGAAATTATTACTTGTCACCATTTTTACAAAGAGTTTTGCATTAACATGGATTTAGTCTCAGAATAAAATATCGCACTAAAATTTTCTACTTTGCATACCAACTACAAGGAATTCTTAAGCTAAATGCTGTGGAGAACACAATAAAGCCTTGTGTTTGGTCCTTAGAGGATTTAAACGGTTTCATAATAACTGCGAACTTTTCTACAGGCCTACGCGAAAAAAGAATTTCAAAAAATAAGTGTCTTTATTTACGCGTCCGAGACTTCAAATATTAACATAAACGTATAGTCCATTTATTTAAATGTTTATGAGTCTATTAAACATCAACGACGTGCCTTTTTTATTTTACTGTTTATAAATCTTTTATACTTTTCCTTTTAACATGTTCAATATAGTGTATTTAAAACAGCCATGATAAATTCTGAGACTCGACCCACCAAACGCAAAAAATCCAACTTTAGACACCACATGATAACAGAAAAATGACGACATCGACACCATGACACCAAACACCACAGCGAGAAGCGAGCTTCTCCACACCATGCGCACCATTGCGTGTTCATTGCGCCGCGTGTTAGACGGTGTGCGCATCGAGCGGTTAATGGGCATCAAATACAATTCTGACCGATTCGTCCTCGCTGCGTTTGACGTCCTCGCTCTCGTGAAACCGACTATTGTCCACCTCCTCTAGCATCCTCAATTGCTCCTCCATGCGACTGTTCGGACGAGACCGTCTCAAACTATTCCTATATTCTACAATCTCTTTGATACGGTTCATTTCTTCAGTCGACGTGTCTCTGCCGTTCAAAATATTCTCGTAAACTCTCCACCAGTTGTCTATGGTACCGAATTGGCGCTCTCGACTTTTTAGTATGTCTTCGTAAATCGTCCACCAGTTATTCGCGTAATATTGCTCGGGGTAAGTGCGCGTCAAGTCATATATCTCCATATTTCTCGATCGTTCGCTATTCGTTCGTCTACGTGTCCCGTTCATCGTATTGTAATAGTTTATGTTCCTTGTCAATGTATTGTCGTTGAAAGACACGTTTCGGTTGTACGTGGGAGGCGCGGACCTTTCTCTTTTCGCCAACACTTCAATAGGAACTCTGTTTTCTTTATGTTTATTACTCCTGTAATTCCTTATAATCTCCTTGTAATATTTTTCTAACAGACACAGTTCTTCGTAAGTGTACCTCGAAACGTCGATGCGATTGTACACATCTATAATATCTTGAACATGAACCAACTTTCTCTTTCTACCCTCTATTTGTACGTTAGAAAGAGCTTTTAATTGCTCAATCAACGGATCGAATCCTTTATAAATGAAGTCTTTTTTGGCGAATTCAATCAACTTCAACACCATATCTTCGTATTTCTTATCGTATTCTAACTCTTTCTTAACTGCTTTTGACTTATCTACTTCATCTATGAACGTTTGCAGCGTCTCTTTCTGTTTTTCGTAATTGTTCATTTCCGTCTTTATCTCTCCTAGGACAAGTTCATGTCCACTGAATCTCTCCAGCTCTCGTCTCGTCTCTTCCATCTTTTCCAAGTTTCTCTTAGCTAGAGCCTTCCACCACTCAGTGTCATCTTTGAACATTTTCCAGAACTCTCCTTTCACGCTCATCGTTTCTGGTTTAACTATTACTTCTGATCTATCCGTCTCTTTTTGTTCCGGCGTCAGAGGTTCTTTTTTTAGAAGTTCTTTTAAAACTGGATTGACTGTTTTATCTTCGGGACTAAGAGGAGATTTTAATGGTGATACAGATGATTTTTCTGGGCTTTTCACGTCTAAATTGATAACTAAGTTAACAGGCTTCACCTTCTTCACTTTGAACACTGGGCTCTTTAACTTTGGTTTCTCCTGCTTACTCTTCTTCGACAAGTGAGTGTCTATCTTCGTTACAGTCGTCTGCGTGACCAATTTATTTGTGACCTCTGGATCCTCATAATTCAAGTCCTCGATAACTTGAGACAGCCTATTCATTTCATTATCCAAATCCGAATTGGCTTGCAATCTCTGAATGACTTTTCTCTTGCGTTTATTTTCAGCTTTATCGAAGGATTCTACGCACAAATCTACCAGCTTCTTCACTTCAGATAGGAAGAGATTCTCGCCATATTTCAGGACTCTCCAATCCATGTCAAACAAGCTATTTTTGGACGCGATATTGTACCTAACATTGACGTCATCTTTGATAGTTCTCTCTGGGACTTCGGTCATGAACTGTTCGATGTACGCGATCATTTCCTCGCAATTGTCGTGGAATATAGACGGGGAGACATCGTCGTCTTGACTGGAATAGTCTAGGAGCTTGACGAGTTCGTCTTCCTGGTCGGATTGGAATATATCGGTCTCGGAGTCGCATGAGTTGTAGTCGGTGCGCAGGTTGACAGAGCGACGTTTGTGTCGCGGGACCGTGTTAGTTTTGAGCGGGAGACTCCACCGTTTGGTCGTGTCGGACAGCCGCTAGGGAAAATTGACCATTAGTCGCCCGAAAGTCCAATATTGACAGCACAAACATTGACAGAACGAAGACAGGTGACAGAAAAAGGACAGTCTGAAGAAAAGTTTTCTTTATTGACATTATGCTCTTTAATGAATTTGCGTAATGTTTGAGAGATTTTTATTCCGAAAGTCAATTTTGCTGCCAAATTATTCGTTGTTAGTAAAATTTTGATTCCAAATAAGATTAGGTTCAAATCGTTAGCGAATTTAGTCAACAATGTACACTGATCTCTCAAACTATGTACAAAACTAAAAACATAATAACATATTATTTTTATACACAATAATACACATACATATAGAACTGAAATAAAGGCAATATTCTTTTAAACAGTCGCATATTCCAGCCCCAATACTAATACTGGGATATACTGCAGATAGCATTGACGTACACAATAAAACGACAAACATCCATGACCCGAGAATCAACACAATACCCGCCCGGGGATCGAACCCGCGACCCCTCAGCTAACAGTCTCACTAACTTTAACTGCGCAGGGCCATTCACCGATATTGTAGCTTCATTACATTTACAAATAAAGCAACGTACACAAAGCACCGTATGCAACATCTTTTTAGTGGTACTAGCTGAGAACTACTAGACATATTTGCTTATGTGCTAATGAAATATGGAAAACGTAATAATTCTAAAAACTAAAAAAAGCACTGTCTTGCATCTAAATAAATTAGCGATATTTACTGAACGAAAACAAAAAAAACTTTTGCATCTTGTGCCATTCTTGTGTACCCTCAAAAAATATCTTAAAATAATCCACCCAACTACAGTGAAAAATATCGAGCTATTAATATAATTATTTATCTTCTTACTGTACCAATCTACCCCTAAAAACAAAATTTCGAATTACCGCCAAAACATTAACTAAAAAAATATATGTTCTCGCTTTATCAATCTACCCCCAAAAACGAAATACCTAACTACTTAAAAAAATTGTATTTAACTTCTTACTTTATCAATCTACCCCCAGAAATCAAAACACCTAACTACCGTCAAACCACCGCAACACCATTCAACCATCCCACATCACCTACCATCCTACCCTCCCACCCAACTACAAACTACCCTCACCTTAGCGGCATGTTTCAGCCGTTGCATGTCCGAATGGGCGACGTGTTTGCCGCTGGCCGCGGCGGTGGCGGCGGCCAGGTCAACACTAACACTTGGCTTTTTAATTTATCCAACTACCCCCAAAAAACAAAATATCGAGCTACAGTCAAAACAAAAAAAAAGTCTTCTTACTTTATCAATCTACCCGCAAAAACCAAACCACCTAACTAACGTCAATCCACCGCAACACTATTCAACCCTCCCACATCACCTACCAAACTACCCACCCAATAACAAACTACCCTCAAATTGTGTTTTTTTCTGTACTTTATTTTGACGAAATAAATAGTGTTTTCTTTCTTTCTTTCCTCACCTTAGCGGCATGTTTCAGCCGTTGCATGTCCGGATGGGCGACGTGTTTGCCGCTGGCCGCGGCGGTGGCGGCGGCCAGGTCAACACTTACACATGACTTTATAATTTATCCAACTACCCCCAAAAAACAAAATATCGAGCTACCGTCAAAACAAAAAAAAAGTCTTCTTACTTTATCAATCTACCCGCAAAAATCAAAACACCTAACTACCGTCAATCCACCGCAACACTATTCAACCCTCCCACATCACCTACCAAACTACCCACCCAATAACAAACTACCCTCAAATTGTGTTTTTTTCTGTACTTTATTTTGACGAAATTTTCTTTCTTTGACGTATTTTCTTTCTTTCTTTCCTCACCTTAGCGGCATGTTTCAGCCGTTGCATGTCCGGATGGGCGACGTGTTTGCCGCTGGCGGCGGCGGTGGCGGCGGCCAGGTCGCGCAGGGCGGCCGCCGCGTCGCGCGCCGCGTTCAGCACCAACACCTGGGGCTCCGCCCCTCCACCGCCCAGGGACATCGCGCCTTGTTTGACGACTTCGCAGAGTTGGACTGTGGGGTGGAGGGAATTGTTAGTCTTGTTACACGAAAGCACCTTTTTAGATTCTCCATTTACCGCGAGCTGGTATTACTAATCGCGTGTCTGAATCACGCTGTTGAGTTCTTGAGTAGGTATTTAGGAGATACCTCAAAATTTTATACTGGGTAAACTAATTTTGATAATTTTTTCATATGCTTAGAGAACTAGTCATGTGATTCAATTTAAATTTGAATGACACTCTTGATGATTTTTCTTTCTGTTTGATTTTCCCAAGCGTATATAAAATTGACTTCAATTTCTTCAATGATGCTCTCATTGCCTCACTAACTGATTTTGAGCCGATTTTTTGTGTACAACATTCCATTATTGTGGGAAATTTATATTAACAAGTGACAACAACGGCAACAAATAGTTCTAAAATGCCCAAAATCAGCGTCCCGCGATTCAACTGCGTATACACCATATGACGACCATCGAACGCTCGTCGCCAGACACCATTTCAAAAACAGGGCCCCATTACCGATGGTGTTGACGGCGGAGTGCGCGGCGGCGGCGAGCTGGTCCTGGCCGCCGGCGGCGCCGCCCACCAGCGTCTTGGTGTCCTCCACCAGCGTCTTGGCCGTCTTCAGGATGCCCTCGCGGTGCAGCGAGAACGTGTCGCCCTCCTTGTCCGAGTGGAGCGTGCCTGTTACATCATACGAACGTACGTGTTAAGTTATATACGTGCTATACGTACGTAGTTTACGCACGTAGTGTACGTGTACGTACGTGCGTGCATGTACGTACAAGTACGTACGTGCGTGTACGTACAGTACGTAGTGTACGTGTACGTACATACAATTTTGTGATGTAATTTTTAACGTCTGACGTAAGAATGAGGGATGTCATGAGTTTGATGTGTTTGTCTGTTTTCGTGTGATCACATGGTACGAATTATATGCAACTTTCATTGGAAAACTGTTTAAGTGTCACGTTAGTTGAAAAGTTTCTATATTAGACATTAGGAACGAAATGTCTGAACCTATATTCATGGCCGTGCGCAAATATGGACAGGAGGGGGGGGGGGGGGGGGGGGAAACAGGATAAAGTAACTACGGGTCATGTACCCGTTGACAAGGTATGCTCCTATCTATGGTATACAAGTCAACAGCACCACTCACCAGCGCTAGCGAACAGTATGGTGGTGTCGAGGTCGCCGATGATGGTGGCGATGGTGGCCGCCGCGTCGATGCACGCCTGCGTGCCGCGCGAGCCCGCCTGCAGCGCGCTCAGCACCGACACCACCTGGTGACAACATACCAATTAGCACACGTTACATGGCACGTGTTTTGTTAATGAATATCTGATACAATGTATTGCTTGACCAGAAAAATAGAAAACCTGTCATGAAGGCGCTAAAGTTACCTTTTTTATGGCAACAGCACAGACAACAGTAACTATAGTAACTAACGCTCATGTTATTATTGTCATTTTGACAACAATGTCGGAAATGTTATTTAAGGAAATAAATGTTATTTTATACGAAATGTTATTTTAGCACATAGAAAACCACTTTTCTTTCAGGAATATGAACGGTTTTTGTCATTTTAGCACAAAAAAGACACTTTAAGAAAAAACAAACATGAGACAAACTGTGACATTCAAACTCACTGACAAGTTCACTGACAAGAAATTTACGATTGACGTTTAGAAACTAAGCGTTGCCAGTAAAACAAATTAGTTCCACGAGTTTACCGCAATATGGCGAGGTGTTTTATATTCCTGGTCAAGCAATACCTGACTGGAGAAACTGCGAACTTATTAGCTGCGATTGACCAATAAGCGCGCACCAATGGCTAGAAACAGCCAATATCATACGCCATGACGGAAAAATCTTATTGATTTTTTGTTCTAACCGCCATTCATGCTGTTCTACATGGAACTTCTTTCCAATTACAAGGAAATATGCTAACAATTCATTACAAAACTCGATTAATAATATTCAGCACAAAACTCGATTCCCCCTGCGCTAGAAATCTGTGTCGTATAATGTGACGTCACTGTATCCGACGTCGTCCCACAACCCCTCACCTTCTCTTAAACCTACTCGTGACGTCACCGTCCGACATCATCACACAACCCCTCACCTTCTCTTTAACCTACTCGTGACGTCACCGTCCGACATCATCACACAACCCCTCACCTTCTCTTTAACCTACTCGTGACGTCACCGACCGACATAACAGAACGCCTCACCTTCTCATTGACCTTCCGGGCAGCGTCGGCCACGGCGCGCTGGTTCTGCGCGATGGCGGACAGCCGGCAGTGGCCGCCCGCGCGCACCAGCTCCACGGCCGCCAGCCGCATCATGGCCCATGCTGGTCGTGACGTCACCGTCCGACATCATCCCACAACCCCTCACCTTCTCATTGACCTTCCGGGCAGCGTCGGCCACGGCGCGCTGGTTCTGCGCGATGGCGGACAGCCGGCAGTGGCCGCCCGCGCGCACCAGCTCCGACGCGGCTTCGCCCAGCTCCACGGCCGCCAGCCGGATCCTGAAGACATGCCTTGTGTTATAGCACTGACACCACCGATCTAATAATACTAGATACACAATGCCATATAGGCGGTTCCTGGGGGGACACGGGGTGTTATAGCATTGACACACTCATCGATCTATAAAACGAGATACACAATGCCATACAAATTTTGACGTATTTTGTGTCCACAATTTGTGATTAGCGTCCACCGCTGCTAGGCGGATCCTGGAGACATACCTTGTGTTATAGCATTGACACCATCGATTTAATAATACTAGATACACAATGCCATATAAATTTTGACGTATTTTGTGTCCACAATTTGTGCTTAGCGTCCACCGCTGCTAGGCGGATCCTGGAGACATACCTTGTGTTATAGCATTGACACCATCGATTTAATAATACTAGATACACAATGCCATACAAATTTTGACGTATTTTGTGTCCACAATTTGTGCTTAGCGTCCACCGCTGCTAGGCGGATCCTGGAGACATACCTTGTGTTATAGCATTGACACCATCGATTTAATAATACTAGATACACAATGCCATACAAATTTTGACGTATTTTGTGTCCACAATTTGTGCTTAGCGTCCACCGCTGCTAGGCGGATCCTGGAGACATACCTTGTGTTATAGCATTGACACCATCGATTTAATAATACTAGATACACAATGCCATATAAATTTTGACGTATTTTGTGTCCACAATTTGTGCTTAGCGTCCACCGCTGCTAGGCGGATCCTGGAGACATACCTTGTGTTATAGCATTGACACCATCGATTTAATAATACTAGATACACAATGCCATATAAATTTTGACGTATTTTGTGTCCCCTTTTACGTTTACTTTTTGTGATTGTTCAATGCCAATAGTTCCTCAAGTCATGCGGGTGATGTACAAATTTTCGATAGCGTGTTTCAGGCTTCGATGACGTCACCGTGTGACATGTGTGCGATGTCGCCACAACTCCTTCTATGTTCGATATAGAATGTTAACTCAAAGAAATGCTTCTCCCCCCATGTGATTAAGGTTGTAGATTGTAGATTGACGGTGAGAATTTAAAATGACTTAAGTCAATTTTGCTTACAGGCTAGATTGAACTTTAATCACACTTAACAAATATTGTTTTTCGGGGCATGGCAATTCCAATTGACTCAAGTATAGGTCAGGGAAGGCGAACCTTTATGTATCAATGTGCATGTGCATTTGTAAAGAAATTTCATGAGGTCAAAAAAGTGCCTCTTCAACTTAGTATATATTGCATTTTGTAAACGATGACGTCTCCAAAATGTTGTGAATGGTATGAATATGTGCGTTCTTCGAGCGTACAGTTTATTCAGCTTTACAACTGTACTAGTGTATGATAGAGTAAACTGAGGAGTAATTGGACACCGTTAGGTTATTGGCCACTAGCACCACTAACCACCACCACTTTAGCGGCCAATGACGGTCGCCGTTTTTGTGCTCACCAGTTGGCGCCACTGGAGAGTGAGGTCCTGCTGTCAAAGCCCGCCGTAAACAGTGACAAGTGACATTCAGACAAGTGAGAAGTGACAGACATCTCACTTTCCACTAGCGCCTCTAGCGGCGAATTCACACGCTTTTACCCTCATTACTTAACGGTGGTTGATGCCACCTCAGTTTATCCTATGTGGCGAAATCTACGGGTTCGTTAAGGGTAGGGTAGTCACCTGTTAGCGACATCAGCATTGGGCGTGGTGGCGGAGGCACCCAGGCTGTCGGCAGCGAGCCGCTCGTACTTGGTGACCAGCTCGTTGCCCACCTCCACCAGTTTGGACGGCTCCGTCGCTGACTTGGCCGTCTACAACAACATAATTCATGAAGTTTTAAACTGTTTTATTAAACTTTGAAGTAATTGAAACTGGAACCTTGGACTTTGTTGACGGATAGATCTGAAGTTCTGATAAGAATACAATTGAATACATTCTATATCATTGTGAATCCAAGATGGCCGCAACTAATAATTTTTCATTCAAAAGCCAGTGCTTATCGTCGATCAGATGTAAAATAAATTTCAACGACATCTGACGGACAATTTTTGAGTTATCTCTGCTGTTAGATTTCAAAGTGAATTATTTCAATGTAAAAATCTATCGAGTCGGTTTTTGAAACCATTTACTGAATTTAATATACCTGGTGCATGGTAGTAACTCACCATATCAGTAGCCAGGCGCGCGATGTCCTTGGCGGCGCCCACCATGCGCGTCTGGTAGTCCACGAACGAGTCCGACTCGTCGTACGACCCCAGCAGGGACATCCTGCAACAAACCGTTACACCTCCGGAGTTTTACCCAATACAGTTACAATAATACAATCCATGACTACAACATATTACTGGACCATTGAGGAGGCTTACAACATACTCTACTACGCTGCTTCAGTGTATTGAAGGAGGGGTTAGTTGCCAACCTAAGTGTCAGAAGTTATGCCGCCCGAAAGCCTTCCGACATGGCTTAAAACGGCTGTCTATCGATAACAACTTGGACCGACGGATTTACGTGAAGTACGGAAGCGCTCAAGAAAATTTGTCACTGGCGGTGAATCACTCAAATACGGTCGGTGTCAAATTGAAAATCCTCTTTCAAAATAAACTATTGGAGACATCAAAGTGCTGCCATAGAAAATAAATTCATTTGATGCGCACTAACTAAAGGTAAACAAACATTTAAGTTTGTGTGATTAGAAACCGAAATACTTTGCAAAACAACGTTTACGTTCATAGTCCTACTAATATTATAAATGCGAAAGTTTGTAAGGATGTATGTGAGTGAGTGTGTGTGTGGGTTTGTTACTCTTTCACGCAAAAACTACTGAACGGATTTTCATGAAACTTTGCAGTAATATAGCTTAGACATCGGAATAACATAATTTATTAAAATTTATAGAGATTTTTGAAGGGACTGGTTTCCCGAAGCGACGCGAGGGCGGATTTACTAGTGTCAATATAAAATAACCCTTCAACAGAATGAGTCAACGTCTAGTTTCAAGTGCAGACCCTGATCTGACCTAGAAAGAGAGACCTGTTTCTAGTTATAATAATACTTATACATACAATTTCTTCATATCCGCAAAAACTTTCCTCACTGAACACTAAAAACACTGAACTTCCGAAATCAAAACACACACGCGCGCGTAGATTGCTCGCGTCGACCAATCTGACTCATATTCCTTTAACCGACACATGGAATAACTTGTCAATAAAAATAGCCTTATGCGTATGATTTCACGGTTGAGTATCAATCGACCACAACGTAAAAATATACTCGTATATGTATATGAGTACAGTATTTTAATTGCGAATGAAAACGATCATGTAAGCTCATTCATTGAATCGCTTATAGTTCGGATTGCGGGCGATTTTAAGTGATCGTCCGAATTAAGCACAGCGGCCGGTCGGTCAAAGGACAGGTTATATGGGATTCGTTTAAATGACAACCCACACGAATGCCTGCTTTCCGCCCTTGTGATTAAGGTTCTGAGAGGGAGAATTTAAGAATGTCTTAAGTAAATTTAGCTTACAAGCTAAACTGAACCTTGAGCATACGTAATAAGTATACGCTTCATAGTAAACAAGCTTCCGCCCGCAGGCTTCGCCCACGTGGAATTAGTTTAAAATTCACCCCCCTATTTCATCCCCTTCGGGGCAGAATTTCCAAAAATCCTCTCTTAGTGCTCCTCAACACTCCCCAAGGAACATACATGCCAAATTTCAGCTTCTTCCGTTCAGTAGTTTCGGCTGTGCGTTCAGTGCGTTGTCTGTCAGTCAATCACCAGTAACGCAAGAGTTTTATATTTATAGATTTCATAATAGTAAGGAATCATAAACAATAGGTCATGGTTTTACAAGCTACACATTTATGAACGGACGTAGGAAATACGTATGCAGTTACTAAAACAATCAGTTTACAATTTCTGCAATACAGTTTCAAGAACTTTATATTTAGAACGCAAAGTGCTTACCAATACCTTTATTCATCGGAAGTCTTAATAGTAGTACAGTTATTAAGTATACTGGATGACCTAGCAAACGTTGTTCTATAAAGTATTTTATATCTTAACTGAAAGACCTTAACTGAAAATTTTCATACCATTAGGAAACGCTCATCAAATGAAAAACTATTTCTATATCATCACTTCGATGCCTCCAATAAAATTTGGCTGATCTCTCTCTGTATTAAATCTAACAACACCACCATTTATATTTATTGTAAACCACGCATAATTTCGATTCGTTCGTTTCAGAAATTACCAGGAAAATAAAAAAAAAATTGTTATTTATGCCCGGTTCACATTATTCCAGTAGCACTCCAGTCCAGCATTCCAGTCCAGCGCTGGAATGCTACTGGAATAATGTGAACCGGGCTGAACCTGCACTGGAATGTACCATTCCATTGATCAATCCAGTCCAGTCGATTGGAATGGCGGTCTATTTTTCATTCCAGCGCGCCCATTCCAGCGCCACTAGAATAGTGTGAACGGCCAATCCAGTGCTGGATTACACGTTAAACAGTGAATACGAATTGTTGTTTTTTTGGGATAGGTAATAGGTGGTGACTAATTCCTAATAATGAAGTTAACTGAAAACCAAACTCTTTAGTTTGTTTCTTTGTACAGAGAACATGTATGTTTGTGGGACATTACTTCGGAATTTTATAGACACAAAGACATGCGCCAATCCGCCCTGCAAAATATTTGTGAGGGTATGCAAATAGAAGGTTCTTCTCAAATATCAGAAATCAGCTACTTCTTCTAACAGTAATAATTGAACAGTTTTAAAACAATTTTCAAACTCCTTTCTTGAAAGCATTGTCACTGTAGTGTTACCGATCTACAGCTTTTGAACGACTGGAATAAATGTGAACGATATGATCCAGTCCAGCACTGGACTGGATTACCCGCTGGATTACTGGACTGGAATAAATGTGAACCGGGCATTATTCCTTTGATCAAGACCTCTGCAAGTTTCTCTCATATATCTCCCACATACAGACAGCGATCACTTACAGATCTATCACACACATATATATATAAAGCCAATCAATATAAAATAAATAAATAACAGCGACATAAACAAACAAACAAGCGTGTTTACAAAACGTCGATTGAGGTCAGCTGGCGCGCGGCCAGTGGCGGTGAGATAATACGATTTTAATATAGATTTATTGCTGCGCGCTTTTGGGCACCGCCGGGCACATTGCTGACGGGGCCGATGCATCCATCAGCTATCAAATCTGTTTATTTGTGACCGTACAAGTAGTGTCTCTGTAGTTTGTTAATCAGTCTACAAAAGGGAATAGCCCTATGAAAAGTGCTCCAAAATCCTGGGCTTCGTAACTTTGAACAAATGATTGTTTATTTGTCTAGTGGTAAAATTATGTGGAAGAACTCTGTCTGTCTATTTATTATTATTTATTTAGTATTTTAAGCTACTTGTAATAGTCAGGGACTACCTTTTATCACGAAAAAGGGGTTGAATAACTTGAAATAGGAGGTGAATGTGGTTGTCGAAGTTTGTTATTGTCGAAGATAAAGCCGTGAAATTTTGTATTAAAAACAGACAGGATAATTTCATCTCGAAAAAATAATCCCATAAGACAATTTTAAATTGTTTGTCGTTTTCCAACTTCCATGCAAGGAAAGCCGCGGTCAGAACCAATATTATATGTAAATAAATATAGATACAATATAATTTCGCATCAATCCACCGCGTCTCGCTATAAATACCCGCATCTCAGCTGACTAACCGCGGTTAAGGCCGTGTATTTATAGCGGTGCACTCTCCGTACACAGAACCGATCACTCGATCGAACGACTTGAATCACTCACCATCAGTCGCCATCGACACGGGCGGTGACGTCATTGTGATTTAATTTTAAATCGAGATTGTCTAGAACTCTAGACGATTGATCGAATTGAAGCGCTCATAGCCCAGTGGCTTGTATATCCTAAGTCATCGATAAAGTTGTGCTAAGTACTTGGCATATCGATTGAAACTGACGCGCTCATAGCTCGGTGGATTTAGTTTCTTAAGTGATTGACAAAGATAAGCAACTGCCGTCGGTTGTTGGATGGGTGACCGCTAATGGTAATCTTGAGCGCTTCCGAGCTTCTTGTACGTAGTCGTCGCTCCTGGTCCGGTTGTTAAGCCATGTGGGTAGTCTTCGAATGACATGAAAACGTCCGATACTGGATTGTTATGGTCAGTAACCTCTTCACCAATCCGCTCGCAGCGTGGTGGAGTATGCTCTAGGCCAATATACATATACTTTACAGTACATATATACCAAAATAATATTTTCTACAATTTTATCTATCTGTCTGTCTGCAACTGATAATCTTTGAAACGGCTGGACCGATTTTGACGGAACTTCCACTGTTAGACAGCAGACTATTGTGAAGCATAACATAGGCTACTTTGTATCCCTTCCCGGGATTAACGCGAGAAAAATTCTGACGCGTACAAAGTCAAAATACACGCGTACAAAGGTCGCGTACACAGCAAGCACGAAAGAGAACCACACCCCCACCTGTGCTCGGTGAGGCGCGCTGTGGCCCGCGCGAGCGAGTCGAGCAGCGGGCCGACGGCGCCGCGCTGCGTGCTCAGCTCGCGCACCTGAGCGCCCAGCTCCGACAGCGCCGCGCGCGCCAGCGACGTCTGCGCCTCCACCTCCGCGTGCGCTGAGGTCGCCTGCACACAAATATACATCTTATTGGTTTTGAGCATAAAGTTTATAATGGTATGCCATAGATGGCGGCTGTCAGGATTGTTCGTCTTATTGGTGGTACATTAAGGTGTTATAATAACATGTTTTAGTTAGTCGTTAGTCGTCTGCGCGTCCATCTCCGCGTGCGCTGATGTCGCCTGTACGATAATACGGGCTTTATTACCGTGGGGTAAGGGTTAAAATGGCTTGTCATAGTAGTTATTACTTCATAATAGCATACGCTCAAAATTTTCAACGGTGTCTTATCAAGTTATGCATTACATATTTTTTTAAAAAGAATAACTTATTCAAGCAATGAGAAATAATTCTGGTTTGTAAATATTGCCCCTTGTAATAAGCAAACTAGCCACACCCAAGACAATGGAACCAATTTCAAGTTTTATCCATCAACTCATTCATCAAATCAACCCATTCCAAACCCCTCCAACAATGCTATCAATTCAACCTCTGCATCAACAACCAAAAAAAATTCTCCATGGTCCTTCGAGCCGTCGTGGTCCTTCGAGCCACTCACCCGGGGGTTCCCGGCGGCGGCCTTGCCGGCGTGCACGGCCAGCGAGAGCGTCTCGAGCACGGTGCGCGCGTGCTGTAGTAATGCGCTCTGCGCGTTCGACTCCGTCATGTTCGACGCGGCGCCGCAAGCGCCTGATACTAGCGGCTCTGCGTATGATACCTGGGGGATATTGATTTATTAAAACATGTTTCATTTAATTCGTATGTTTCAACGTCTGTATGGAGCTCGCAAGAGGTCGTGTTTTTCAACATGTGAAGGGGGATCGCAACAACTGCCTCAGTAAAATAGTAATTAAGTTTAAAAAGATTAAGTGTATATTTGTAATACTCATGATAAATAGTTTTCGCGACATATGTTTTCATTCTACAGAAATGTTCAAAAAATTCTATTTTCTATCAATAAAGAGTCGTTTTGAAAAGTGACTTATAATTATTGTTGTCATCATTATCATCATCATCTCAACCCATCATGGCCCACTGTTGAGCACGGGTCTCTTCTCAGAATGAGAAGGTAAAGGCCATAGTCCACCACGCTGGCCAAGTGTGGATTGACAGACTTCACACGCCTTTGAGTTTTGCGAACTCTCCGGCATGCAGGTTTCCTCACGATGTTTTCCTTCACCGTTTGTAGCAAGTGACATTTAAATGCTTAAAACGCACATAACTCCGAAAAGTCAGAGGTGCGTGCCCTGGGATTCGAACCCCTAAACCTCCGAATACGAGGCATTATAACTTCGATAGGCGGTGGAGTTCTTAACCACTAGGCTAAGATGATGCTGATTGTTTTCAACACTCGGTTAAATACATATTTTTTTACGATGTTATACCTATTTATATTTTTTGCGATCTATGACAACCGTGACCGACGTTGCCACCGGATGTGCGAACAAAATTAAAATCATACATTCTTAAAAAACTCATTAATCTTATTGAACGTCAGCAAACACACTCGTAATCTATATATATAAAACTCTTGCATTACTGATTGATTGACTGACAACGCACAGCCGAAACTACTAAACGGAAGAAGCTGAAATTTGGCATGTATGCTCCTTGGGGAGTGTAGGGGAGCACTAAGAGAGGATTTTTCGAAATTCCAACCCGAAGTGGGTGAAATAAGGGGTGAGGTTTAAACGAATTCCACGCGCGCGAAGCCTGCGGGCGGAAGCTATAATCCACATAATGAAACAACAATGACAAATACAAAGTAATCTTTACCCTTTTTATAGTTTTCTTAGTTATCTCCTTTTTCGAATAATGCTTCTCCATTTTGATATCTGAATATACTCCCAAGATTTTAATCCAATCACAGGTGTAAACACAACACTACTTTACACTTCAAGACATTCTAGACATCGACTGAACGACTTGTTTACCACAGATAACAACACTCCGAAACCACTCTCACAGAACGTAAATATTATTTCAGTAAGTCACTTATCAAAAACCGCATTAAAATAATATTTAAAAACAATCCACAGTCGTAAACATCAGCTATCACAACATCACACGAAAACTATCAAAATAACGCTTTATTTTTTCCAAAAACTACCACCCAACACTTCATAACGCTACTCAACAGTCAAAGTCTATCAAGCAAATTCCACCAAAAACGTTTTTAGCTCTTTTCTCAAACTTTTTTCCACCAAACTGTTTATGTACACCCTACATGAACCGCGCGACTTTTTTCGTATCTTTAAGTTTTTCCAATCGCTCCGTGTATGCACACCGTACACTAGACCTATACAGCGACACTAGGCCGAACTACGAGTAGAATCTACACCGTATCAGGGCCAAGGCAGCTCATTAAATTTATTTATAGCCAAGAATTTGGACGCTGACGTTATGGCCACGTCATGGATCGAAAACGAAAGCATAGGCCTAAGGCCTTAATACATCCATCTAAACATGTTATAAATATGTAACTGATCGCCTATTTGTACAGGGAATTCGTATGAAAAAAAAAATTGTTTGGGTGTCTTTAAAATTGCAATACAAGCAAAAACTGTTTATTACAATTTATTTCTGTTTTTATGTGGGTTTGTACGCTAATCTCAGTGTGTCTCACCCAATTTAATAGTAGAAGATCCGAATCTATATCGACATTCACCGGGTTGATAATAGAATCAAACTTATTTTATAATAAACTAGCGAACCGCCCTCGCTTCGCTTCGGGACCCGTAAGTATCAGCCGCGTAGGTCTCGCTCCCGTAGGAATTTCGGGATAAGCTCCCGATTCCGCGGGATTTTCGGAAAGACAGCCTTGTTACTTTTATATTAATATGTTTGTTATGAAGCTATACCCATACTCGTTGAAGTTTTTCCCGCGTAAAATCGGATCCCGCGGGATTTCCGGGATAAAAAGTATCCTGTGTTATTCTGGGTTATAAACTATCCGTGTACCAAATTTCATCCAAATCCATTCATCCGTTTTTTCGTGATTGAGGACCAAACATACAAATCTTCACATTTATAATATTAGTAGGATGCCACAGAATTCGCATTGTGCGAGTATTTTTGGCGCGCGAAAATGTTTAATGAATTTTTTCACAACTTCTACAGAGCAGTTGAGTGGAGGGAGTTTTTCCCGTGTAAATCTCGATCTCGCGGGAAGTCCGGAACAAAAAGTAGCCTATATACTGCTCCATAACCTTCTCTACCTTCCACTGAAAGTCCCATAAATATCTGAACCCGCGACCTATTTCCCGAATATGAGTTTTTCCCGCGTGAATAAGGATTCCACGGAATTCCGGGATAAAATTATCCTGTATATTGCTCCAAAACTGCCTCTATCTCCCAGTGAAAGTCCTATAAAAATGAAACTCGCACCTTCGCGCATAGTAGTTTTTCCAGCGTGAATCCTGATTCCGCTGGAATTCCAGGATAATAAGTGGCCTATGTTTTGCTCCAGAACCTTCTCTATCTCTCAGTGAAAGTCTCACAAAAATCTAAGCCCGCAACAAAAATGACAAAACTTAAGTCAACTCGAATAAACACTGCACCTCTAATTGTACCAACTTTATCCCCATTTTTGCATCCTTTGCTGGCTATTTTTTAAATACTGATTTTACATTGAAAATTACTTATTTCGCTGTAATAATTTTTAAACATGGGGTTAAAATCATTTTCAGTTTAGTCAGAAAGTTACCTTAAAAATTTACAAATTCCCGCATTCTTTTGTGTTTTTTTTCTTTTCCTTACAAAATATCGAAAAACTGAGAAACACGTATTCTATTAATTTAAGTGATAACCCTTTGTTGCAAATTTGAAGTAAATCGGACGACGTTATAAAAAAATTCCATACAAACTTTAGTCACCTATCCCTAGGGAACCTAAATATTATTCGAAAAAAAAAGTAGCCTATAATAGACACCAGTATATAGGTAATAACTTTACCAAGTTTCAATGAAATCCATCCAGTGGTTTAAGCGTGATGATCGGTCAGACAGACAGACAGACAGACAGACAATAAATAAAAAAAATATAATTTTGAGTTCTATCTCGATATGTAAGTGCCCCTTAGTCGAAATTTCAAAAAAATATTCAATGTACAGAACACGTGCTCCTACAGTTTTATTATAGTATAGATTTCGTATATTAGAAAATATATTAAAAATGGGTTGACAACAAAAATCCTGGACAGAATATTTTTAATTATTTTTTAAAAAAATATTTTTCATAAAAAATGTTGCATGATGAAGATAATAATAAAATTTTATACTGGACTTAAAGTATAGAACATATAGAATGTGCAGACGTAGGGTAGACTATTATTTACCTGGACGAACTACTGGGTAGACAGGTATAAACAGGTATGTCAATACTAGTTACTTTTCACTCGATTTGATAATAGTCTGCATATTCTATATGTTCTATACTATAAGTCCAGTATAAAATTTTATTATTATCTTCATCATGCAATATTTTTGAAAAATTATTTTTTAAAAAATAATTGAAAATATTCTGTCCAGGATTTTTGTTGTCAACCCATTTTTAATATATTTTCTAAGATACGAAATTTATTATAAAATAAGTTTGATTCTATTATCAAGCCGGTGAATGTCGACTTAGATTCGGATCTTAGACTATAAGTGCGGCTTTCACTCACATTGTGATAACTTTCACCAATGTTTGTTAATCAATATGCTTGAGTGATTTCAAAATAACTGATCTGAATCAGGATCATGATTGACGTGGGAAATACTCCTATTACTTAATCTAACTTTTTTTTTATAGCCTGAAGGGCTGACGAAAAAGCGGACGAGCCACCTGATGGTAAGTGGTCATCGTCGCCTATGGACACAAGACACAAGCAACACCAGGAGAGTCACCAGTGCAACAACTGAAGGAGAACTCTTTTTACACCTCTTTTAACTCCAACAAATAACTCATAACCCGCTCACCAGCTGCGTCACGGCGTGTCCCAGGTTCTCGGCCTCGCTCCTGGCGGCCACCCGGAGCGGCTCCAATCTCTCCAGCATTTCTGCTGCGCTGTTCTCCACTTGCTCCGAGTAGCCTGCGGGGGAGGGGGGAGGATATTATTGTATATCGGCAAGTACGAGAGAGAGTGCGTACGAGTGCGTAAATCTTGCATGTGCGTGTCTGAACTCTGACCTTACTGTAGTTAAGCTTAGGCTCTTCTCACACTACGCTATTTATTAGCTACGCGACTGCAACGCAATCCAAAGTTCGCTGTATCTGATACTGTTCAATGACAGGAGACGCATCGTAGACGCGTCGCTTCTTTACTTTGACAATATCCTAGTCGCTTACAAATAGCGTTGTGTGTGAAAGGCCTTATACGTGCGTGCGTGCGTGCGTGCGTTCTGGTACGTCCGTGCGTGTACGAATGCGTGTGCGTGTACATGCGCGTCCGTGCGTGTATGTAAATCTTAGATTGCCATTGATATCGTACATGTCTGATATCATTGCAGATTTGCGTATAAATCGTCATGTATTTATGTAACATTTTAGTGTATAATAAAGAGGATTTTACCATGTTGTTGTAGAGTGAGGTGTCGGTAAGTGTCGCTAGATGACGGTACCTTTACGTTTTTCAAGATGTTTGCGCAGGTACAGTAACTGACCAATCACCATTTTGGTGATCGTAGCTATGTTCAGATCGGCCAAGTCATAATGACCTCACTGTATTTAACGATTTTAAAGACTACTATTTATTGTAAAATGTAAATCATGTGTCCACAACATTTTAGTACACAATAAAGAGTATTTTACTATATTATTAATTTGTACTGTCAGTTGTCGACAGTTGTCACTAGATGCCACCAGCCATCACCACCACACTAACCTTGCAGCGTGTTGGCCTGTCGGGGCCGCAGCTCCTGCCCCACGGCCTGGATGGCGGCCTGGTCCAGCTCGCGCAGCTGTCTGCTCAGCGTCTCCATGGCCGCCGCGCATTCCCTCTGGCCGGGAGCCTTCTCGCTGTGGGGGATATGGTTCTTTAGTATTATTGCATTTGTTATTGTTTATATGTATGAAGATTTAAACTTGAGTTGGTCGTAACATATAAATTGACCAAGAATATAAAAAACCTCGCCATATTGCAGTTAACTCATGAAACTAATTTGTTTTACTGGTAGTACATTCTAAACTTCACTGGTTAATTGCTTGTCAGCGAGTTGAATGTCATGGTTTGTTTTGTTAGTTTGAGTGCTTATGTCGTGCTAAAATGCCAAAACCGATTCATAGTTGTGAAAGAAAAGTTTTTTATGTGCTAAAATAACATTTCCGAGTTTGTTGTCAAAATGACATGATTCCCCAAAACTCCCACCTCAATACCCAACTCACCGTATATCAGTGACGAGCGTCTTGATCCCGTCGGACACGGCCTTGCTGTGCGCGGCGAGCGCCTGCCACTGCGCGCGCTCCGCCGGCGCCAGCACCAGCGCGCGCGCCGCCTCCAGCATCGCGCACGACCCCGAGATTATGTTCCTGTGGACGGGAGGAAAAGTTGGTGGTAAGGCTCGAAGGACCAAGTTTTTTTAATATATACGCATTTTTATTAGCAGGTATATTATCATGGACGCCTGATTGGTCATCGAGATTATGTTCTTGAGGGTAGAGTGCAAGGTTAGTGCACCGGCTCGAAGGATCAATATTTGAAAAGTGAATATAAGCGCTCTGTCGGCACCGGCGCCAGCGCGCGCGCCGCTTCCAGCATCGCGCACGAGCCAGAGATTATGTTCCTGCGGGGGGAGGTTGGTGGTAAGGCTCGAAGGACCAAGTTTTTAAAAATTCATGTACTCGTTTACTAACAGGTACGATTACTAACAGGCTGGATACGGCCACCTTTTAACAATACAATTTTCATCCAGTAACAACCGCCGCCGATATCGCGATAATGCTTACTAGCAAACAAACACATAAAAGTCACAAAATATAATTTTTCAACCGGCTCGAAGGACCAAAATTTTTTTTTTAATTTTCACTCCTTCCACCCACACATCAGCCCTCACCTGCCGCTGGCCAGTATGACCTCCTGGCTGGCGCGCGCCTGCGCGGAGATGCGCGCGGGCACGGCCGCGAACTCGGGGCTGTCCGCGAACTGGCACAGGCTGCGCACTGCCTCCTGCAGCGGGCCCGTCGCCGCCGCACAACGCGCGCGGTTCTCCTGCGCACGGAAAGGCGTTTTATTAACCGCCGACGCAAAAAGAGGGGCGTTGTAAGTTTGACCTGTCTGTCTATATGTTTGTGTATCTGTCTAATGGCACCATAGATCTCAAACGGATTGGATGATTTCACTGCGGTTTTATTCATTCGAAATTCAGTTTTCTTGCGGTGGCCTTAGCTATGTTTTTCCAAAATGATGAAACGGATTTGGCAATTCAGCACCATCTAGATATCATGCAGTGAACACATTTTATGGAGGAAAGCATATTGACATTCATTAAATAGTAATGATTTTATTTATAATTTACTAACAGTATATACTAGATGGGGCTATACAAAACGTCGGGGGGTTTTTACATTTTCAATTTAGTTTTATTATTAATATTTCAACAAATGTGTGTTTATTTATTAATTTATTTATTAGTTATATAACACACTTTCAAGTGTATAACGCCCAACCCACCTCGCTATAGTCCGCGTCGAGCGCCTTGATCTCCTTGACGAGCGCGGCGGTGCAGTTGGCCACGTCCTTGGCGGCCTGCACGAAGTGGCGCTTGCTCTGCGGCTCGCCGCTGCGGCCGGACGCCACGCGGCACGCGTTGCACAGCGCGCTCGTGTGCTTCGCTATCACCGTCGCCGCGGATAACACCTGCGGGCAGGGGTAGTTTGTGTTACATGGTGACTTGATAAAGTATATCAGAATAGTTAATCGTATTGCGTATATGCTTCTAACTTAGTTTGAAATTGGTGTGAATAATGACATTTACGAAATATCAAAAACAAGTCATACTTTCAAATTACTGTACAAGACCACAAACAAAATTTTCAAGTCAGCTCGAAGGACCAAGTTTTTTTTTCTTTAACCCAAATTTTCATCATTTTACACCAAAAGTACAAGCACCAATCATTTCATTTTCATTTCTAGAATAAAATTAGCTAAGAAAACCCCAAACAAAATTTGCAAATCAGCTCGAAGGACCAAGTTTTTTTGTCTTTTTCCCAAAACTCCCCACACCACCACCAACCTACCCACCATCGGCACCCAACCCACCTGCTGCTGGTCGGTGTGCGTGTCGGCGAGCGTGCGGCACGCCTGCTCGATCGCGAGCGCGGCGCGCGCGAACTGCGCCTGGTCCACCAGACCAGGGCGACCGGCGACGCTCGTCTCGTCTGATACCGCCACCTGCCGGATACATAGCGTTGTAGCAGTCATAGGTTCCACATATAAAACTCGATTGTGTGATCATTATTGGACATTGGAGGGAGTATGGTTACGAAGCAACACTTAATAATTGTAAATCATAAATGGTCATTGAAAGTAAAAAAAATGTATGACTAACTTTTTACAAAAATATAACGAAATTCAACATCGACAAGTACAGTTAACTCAAAAACTACTCGCTACATATAACTCAAATTATATCTTAATTTGCCAGTTCGAACCAAAGAGTTATGAGATTACGATCATTTATTTAATTGATATTATTAAAGATAACTCAAAAACGACCTACCAGATGTCACTTCAATTATATAGAACGAGACTACAAGCACTACTTTTCGAATAAAAACGAATTATCCAAATGGATTCTCCCCGTACAAAGTTATAAGGTAAACACTTAAAAACTATAAACCACCCCTTACCAGATAAGCAGCCTGCGCGGTGCATTCCACCAGCCCCTGGACGGCAGTGGCCACTGCGGCCACGCTGCCGCAGAACTGCTCTGTGTCCGAGCGCTTGATCGCGCTCGCCATGCCCGACATGCCCTCGCCTGAAACGTATGGACACGTTGTTACGGTTGAATTTCGATTTTACACTTTGTGTCGGTTCCAAGTAAGGAGTAATCTTTCAAGTATTCAACAGTAATAGCCAAGATATAAAGATTATAATTGAATGCTTTCATTGCTTATTCTGTACGTGTGTATTCGCACTCGCCATACCCGACATGCCCTCGCCTGGAACGTATGGATACTGTTAGGACCGACTAGAACGACCGCAGTCGATTATGAGCTTTATGTCTTGGTAATAAGGTTGAATTTCGATTCTATACTTGGTGTCGGCTCTGAGTTGGGTAGGAGTGGGTGGTGAGTACTATTGTAAGTGTACAATCGTATGGCTGAGACGTAAAGATCATAGTTGAATGCTTTCGTTTTGGTCGATCAGATGCTGTGTCATTGTATTCTGCATAGTGCCTTTAGTTTGTGCGTGTGAAATGGCCATCGCTTGCAACATATTATGATCACTTAGTATCTGTGTGTCGATACAAGTTACAGAGAATGCTAAAATTTTACATGTTTGCCAAAAGGAAATCTCTCGCCAGACGAGATGACATGCATGAAGGGCGACCGAGACCCCAAGTGAATGCTCTCAGGGCGTTGTATACGCGAGCGGTATAAAAGCCTTCGATAGCGTCTTCCGAGTTTCGTGGCGTCATCGTGTGATGTATAAGTCAAAGTCAAATTATTTATGTAGGTATTTTTTCAATACACTTATAAAGGTAATTTTTTGAGTCTACGCCGTTTCCAAAGGTACTGCCAGTAAGGGTAAAGATGTACAAAGCCACTCACTGAGCCCCTTGCTCTGGTCGACCACGGCGTCCAGGCAGGCGAAGTAGCCCAGGTCGGAGACGGGCTGCGTGGGCGCGGCCAGCAGGGGGCGCGCGCTCTCTATGCTGCGTATCGCCGCCGCGCACTCCTTCTGGCCTGGTGCTGCTTCCGTGCACACGTCCACCTGGGGGCGGGGAGGGGGGATTGGTAATATTATGACACTCTTTCATTATTGAATGATTGAGAGACAGATGACACGCATTCGAAACTACTGAATGCAACAAGCTGTTTGGAATGTAAGTTTCCTTGGGGAATGTAGCGCAATCCCAAGGCAGGTATTCTAATGCACAAACGAGCGAGTACTCGCCGGCGCGGCGGTGTGAACAGTCAGTGAGTACTTGCTGACATATACGTCTCTTTTGTTTACAAGGAAAGTCATATCTTTTGTACGTGTCTTGAGCGAGTAAAACGTCGGGATTCACTTACTGGCGGTGAGACATATATATGCCTAATAATAAACTTAAAGAAAAAATTATAAAATTTAAAACAATAACATAATATAAAACTAGCTGTCGCAAACTGTGTTGTATCATTTTCCGAAAGTTGAACATCGAAAGCGAATGTTTTCTCGAGGATAGACGAAGGCGAGTTTACTAGTCAATATTATGTAAAATTCGAGTTATAAACTGAACCCGTGACTCACCAGGCGGTTGATACTCTCGGTGACGGCGCGCGCGGCCGCCGCCAGCTGGTTCTTGGCGTTGGGCCGCGTCAGGTCCTGCACGACCAACACACGATTAATATCTATAGCAGTGGTGCCCAAACTTTTTGCTGTGAAGATCGACTTGAGAAAAAGTTAAGGGTTTAAGATCGACAGATTTATTTTTATGTATTTTTTTTATTATCTATTATTTTATGTTGTAATAATAAGTAATTATTAATGATTAGATTTATAATGTGATTATAATCAAACAGTTTTACATAGTTTCTTACTCTGTACACACATTTGTACATAAAAAATATTATTAGAAAAGAAAATAAATACAGGTCAAGTTAAGTATATTTTTCTTGTGGCGGAAAATTAACGAGGTAATTTATAAATTTTCGAAAATAAAATCTTGTACTGGCTTAACTTCTAAGATCGACCGTGAAACCTCTCTCGACCGTTTGGGTCTATAGCACCACTGATCTATAGCAAACACCGCACACATTTGTTATAATACCACGAACAGAACTCGATGGAGCCGCATTGGGAGCGCTGCTATTTTCCAGGAGGAAATAACCCCGATCACGAACACTCTATCAAGAGTGTACGACTGGGAAGAAGAGAATACCGCACACATTATCTATGTTTATTGCGGTCCATAACTGCTTCACTGTCAAGTACGGGTTGGCAGATTTCACACATTTGAGAACATTACGGTAAATCAGTTGTGCTGTTTCCTTCACGTAGTTTTCCTTCATTTTATATTTACACATAATTTTTACAAAATTAAACGGTGTGTGCAGCATTCGAACCCCCCTTCATTCATACACCCCTTTTCTTCGAAGTCCAAACTTCAGATGATATGACTATGACCGATTATCTCTGGTATAATTAACACAGACAATAAATAAACCAACAGTTACCTGGCTGACGGACTTGGCGGTGCCGAGCAGCTTGGACGAGTTGATGGTCACCGTCTTCATCGAGCTCACCATGCGGGTTTGCGTCTCACGATCCTGGGCACCACAAATAAAATGTTACCAATAATTATGTTTGTACTAGAGAACCGCCCGCGCTTCGCTTCGGGACCCGTAGGTAACAGCCGTGTTGCCGCGTAGGTCCCGCTCCCGTAAGAATCTCAGCTAAAAAGTAGTCTATAACATTTGCCTATGACTTAAGTAAATTAAAAATATAAAAATATAAATTACATGTAGTATTTGATAGTGTGATTCAGAACTTGCAAATGAACTTTACTAACGCCATCTATTAACAACTCCAGAACTTAATATCTAGCAACTAACAAAACATCGATCTTCCCATGGGAATGAGATGTTTTTCCGCGGTAAAAAGTAGCCTACGTCACTCTCCACCCTCCTAACTATCCCCACACACATAAACCATACCATATAATAGCCATGTTGCGACGTGAAAGAGTCACAAACAAACAAACACACTTTCACATTTATAATATTAGTAAGGATAATATTACATGACCAAATATGAGGGGCCTGTTCATCATTGAGAAGACCGGTTCAGGCGTTAGTGACAGATGTTTTTATGCTGTCTAAAGCCTACCCAGTGATGAAAGCCGATATTGATGGATTTACGACATCTTTGAAGCACGGAAACATTTCACGGCTTTTTGATACTGCTAAGGGTGCGTACAGATTATGTAACATGTTATATAACTTCTGTTTTATAACACGTCCACACTATCTAACATTGTTGTCTAACAATGAAACATGTAACAAGACCGTACACATTAAAATAACATTGTTGTATAACAGTGTTTTATAACAATTCAATGCGTGCCATTTCTTAAAATATAGCATATTATAACATTGTTGCAAAAACTAATAACATGTTATATAACTTGTTTTTGTAACACATATCGTCCACATTAAAAAAACATGTTATTTAACTATGTTTTATAACATGTTTTGTTATATAGTCTGTACGCACCATAACATATATACCATTTCCGTTACCCTGGCCGGAGATCATAATATATATCTAACCACTTACCTCGGTCTATCCTACTATCTAACCTCCCCACCCTCGCACGAGAGACCTCCTCTAAACCCCTACCTGGATTTATTCAGCCATCTAACCCTACAATCACCTTGACTGAGACCTGCTCTCAATCCACACCTCGGACTGTCCAACCATTACTCTGTCTGTACATGCCCATTCTCCTCCTACCTCGGTCTATCCAGCCACTTCATCCCCCCTCCCCTCACCTCGGTCTGGCCGGCCATCTCCACCGACACGCCGAGCAGCCGGTCGAAGGCGGCCCCGAAGCGGCGGCCGCTGGCTGCGAGCTGGTCCGCGCGCTCCACGCTGCCCACCACGTCTGATGACGCGGTGCTCAGACCCACGGCGGCCGCGTTCAGCTCTGTTTGGAGCTCGCTGTGGACACACATACAGATATAAATAAAAAAATACTACTATTTAATACTAATTATTGACTATTTGTCCAACTAATGTTCCAACACCATCTACTAACTGGACTGAGCACCCTAGTCGCAATGTGAGTCTTATTCTGTATCGGTCACAGTTGTCGTGGGCGGCAGCGGAAAGTGCGTGCTCGTTTGCTACTATAACTCCATAAAAAACACACTCATAGCTCCACTGAAGGAGTCGCTGTTATAAATGCCATGGACAACACAAGACAAGGTTTTACCCACACCGAGAATGAAAAATTAAAACTTATCATTCAAAAGTCTGCCTTGCTTGGAATTAAACCCAGGACCTTTGGAACAGGGAGTCAGTGCGTTAACTATTACGCCATTCGGGTCGTCATAACAAGCTTTTTTCAATTATTCTTGACCTACTTCAGATAATAAGGTTTTGCATTCAACTGTATTTTGTTATGCGCTACCTCATAGCTTTTCACTGGGTGAAACGATTTTGATAACACTTTTTTTCTGTTCGACAGCTGTTTCTAGTCGTGAGTTTCCATAAATGCCACATAAGGCGAGTAGTTTCTGCGTAGTACTTGTCAACATTGAACCCGTTATTTTTTTAATAAAAAGGCAGTTACCACTCATTACTCAACTCCCATCAGCTCAGATCCCCAACTCACCCATAGCTCCGGTCGGAGGCGGGGAACTCTCCCATGTTGAGGATGTCCAAGGTATGGCTGATGCTCTCCATGGCGGCGTCCAACTCCGCGTGCGACGGGACCGCCTCCATCGTCTGCTCCAGACCCTGGGGACAGTTTGGTCGTGTACTGTGACGTCACAAGGCTGAATCGCGCTAGCGAAGATTTTACATTGCGTGCGTATATACAAGGTCCCGAGAGCGAAAGTAGTAGGGTTGCCACCTTTTTTTGTTGCAAATAAAGTACATTGGTTATTATAGGTGAGAAAAAAACAAGTTTATAGTATCAAAATAAAGTACAATTTATTTTTATTTATAATTATATTTAAAAACATATTTTTATTGCTTTTTGCAGTTTGTATCAAATTAGGATCTCGACTAATTAATTGCACAGCATCTTTACAATCTATATTTAAATTAAAATTAATAAGTAATTCATTTTTTATTACAAAGAAATCAAATCATGCGGAATAAAGTATTTTCGTGTACTTTATTGTTCTCATAAAGTATAGAGTACAATTGCCTGAAATAACGTACAATACTTTATTATAAAGTACGGGTGGCAACCCACAGTAGGGGCTATTACTATTATACTACTTTCACTAATATAGTTACAGCTGTGGCGTCATAGCGCATACGTCACACGATGACTTCACTGAAGCTTGAATCATGCTATCGAAGATTTGTACACCGCTCGCATATATACAACGCTGCGAGAGCATTCACTAAGGACAGGCTCACAGACATGTTGTCTCACCTACAGGGAGATCTCCCTTTGCCAAACTGTAATGATTCGACGATTCATTGTTTAGTTTTAATCAGAGCAAAAAAAAAAATTATGTCAAGTTAAAAATCATACTAAGACCTACAATTACACCTACGTGCCCGGAAATGCCTCCATTAGCACCACTCTAGTTAGAAAGCTCTTGGCAGACGAATTTCCGTGCTTACAGATGTAATCATAATTCGTAACAACGGATTACATAATCCGTAACCATCATTACATCCCTACTATCCTCTAATACTACACCACCAAGTTACCTGCGAGATATCCTTGGCGATGGACATGATGTGCGTCATGTCGGCCTCCTCCGACGTGACCAGGTACCGCTTCACCGTCTCCACCAGCGTCAGCGACGACTGCACCACCTGCTGCCCCGACGCTATCACTCTGTGGACACACGGCGTACTGATAGTTCATTTGACTGTGCCACTACAGATATATACGGGATGTAAGAAAATACTACGTTTAGATAGTTCATAGGTAGTACGACCACCGAGAAATGGCCCATTTATATAATTTATATGACGAAATAAAAGAAAAATGCCAATAAAACGTTAGTAGTTTTAGCCGGTGATAAAAACGCTTTTCTTTCATAATTTTAATAAACACGTACGTATACAACGTACAAACCACTTACGTACGCAACGTACAAACCACTTACTTACACAACGTACAAACCATTTCCTTACACAACGCACGCAATGTACGTCCGCAACGCACACAACGTACAAACCTCTTACACACACAACGTACAAAACAACTACTGCTGCGGCCGACGCGGCCGACCGGCTCGCTGATATACACAACGTACAACCACGTACGCACTCATACAAACACCTACGCACGCAACGTACACACGCGTACGTACACAACGTACAAATCTACGTACGCACACAATGTACAAACAACTTACGCACACAACATACAAATCTACGTACACACCGTACACACAGGCACGTACACAACATACAACCACGTCCGAACACAACCTAACGCACACAACATCCCCAACGCACACGCACACACTCACCGATACTGCGTCTCGGGCGGGTGCGGCGCGGCGGCGGCGCGCAGCGGCGGCGTGTAGTCGCGCAGCGCGGCGGCCAGCTCGGCGGCCGCGCGGCCCGTCGCGCCGCCGGAGCCGCGCCGCGCGCCGCCCGCCAGCGCAGCTGCGGCCGACGCGGCCGACCGGCTCGCCGACTGCATGCGGGTGTACGCCCATTCTGACTGTTGGTTGACGGGTTAGGTTAGTAAAGCTAACTATGTTTTAATTTTTCATTTCATTAGCACTGTGAGAACTAAATAGTACTAGTATAGCTTGACCAGGAATATAGACAATCTGTCATAATAGCGCTAAAGCTTCCTTTTTTATTTTTTTACGGCAACAGTAGTTATAGTTTGCCATATAATGGCGCATAGTCTTTCACGAGTATGAATAGTTTTTGGCATTTTAGAACAAAATAATCACTCAAAGTAACAAAACAAACCATGACATACAACTCATTAACAAATCATTTACGAGCAACGTTTAGAAAGTGCTGCCTTATTATATAATAACCCATAATATATTATCATAGTTTACATATATATACAACCGACCGTCTGTCCGGGCAGCGGGCGCAGCTCGAGCGCGCGCGCGGCGGCCTCCATGTCGTGCAGCTCGGCGGCCAGCGCGCGCAGGATGGCCGCCGCCGCGTCCAGCTCCACGCCCTTGCACGACACGCGCGCCCTCGACACCGCCGACCTGGGGGCAGGGGGGGAGACTCTATGTTACAGGTGATAAGGTGCATATTTCAATGGGGACATTCAGATTAGGTGCAAACAAGTAAGAGAGACTAAGTGAGTGTCCACACGACGTGTTGCGTCAGCGTTGCGTTGACGCGAGCGCTGTCGCTGACACGGAGCAGTCCATCGACGGAAATTGATCAAAGGCCCCGGCACAACGAACGCTAACGTAACACGCCGTGTGGACGCACCGTAGGATGTAATTTGCCACCAGGAAATTATCGGCCACTTGAAATTTACAACACTACCATGGCCGTCGTGTTTTGATAGGCTGATTACCAAACACGCGCAAACATCTCAACAAACGAAGTTTAGACCGGCCAAATTAAAATGCGCGTATTGTATCACACTCGGTTAGATGAAGTAATAAGTGACGTCTTCACGTTAGGTCGGGCAACATGCCGAGTGACGTCATCAAGCACACGCGCCCCCCGGCTGCCGCTAGCGGACGGTGACGTCACGGGCGGTGTACCAGCGTACCTGAGGTCCGCGCAGCTGGCGGTGAACCGGTGCGTGGTGTCGGCCAGCTGCTTGGCGGCGGGCGCGTCGCTCACCGTCGGCAGCACGCCGCGCGCGGCCGCCACCACGTGACCGCTCGGCTGGTGAACAGTGACGTCATCAATATCGTTACAAACATAGATAGGCGTTATATAAGGGTAGTTTTATAGTCAAGCTTACCGCCAGTGCTGTTGACCCGCGCGGGTCTCTTCACTACATAGCATAAAACAAAGTCGCTTTCTCTGTCCCTTTGTGTCCTTAAATCTTTAAAACTACGGAACGGATTTTGATGCGGTTTTTTTTAATAGATAGAGTGATTCAAGAGGAAGGTTTATATGTATGTAAGAAAACTCCTTCGTTAGTTTATTTTTCTTAATTTACTTTTCTTAATTTGACATCTTATGCTATTATCTATTTTTTTCAAGTCACAATTGACATTTTTATTTTAATATTAATTTTTCGTTTTCGTTATTTATGTTTAGTTTTTATGATTTAATGTTTTTGAGAAACCCATGAGATAATTAAGGGCATCAAATGTGGTTTCTCTTATTGTTACAGAGAAACGCAATTGTGTCTTTTATATTCCCTATTATAAAACCACATTTTTGCTTATATTTATTGAGAAAATTTTTAAAATGGATAAATTGATTTCGCTGTCAAATCAATTTATCCATTTTAAAAATGATCGCTGATTCGATTTTGCTGTCAAATCAACTGCTGATGGTAAGTCGAATAATAACATCCATTCAGCATTGCACCCGTGCAAAGCCGGGGCGGGTCGCTAGTTTCACTATAAAGCGCTATAAGAGACTTGTTAGCTCGTATCCCGCGCGCCAGTCAACCGCGCTAGTGATAAGCTTGACTATGCAACCACCCTAATTGTTGATTACAATTTTAATACTATTTTAAAACATTAATTTAATTGTGTGAAGATTATCGATCCAATCTGTCACTTTAGGAAGCGTGACGTCATTTGTCGGGCAATCTATGAGAGCTATACAATCGACAATGATTTTATTTGCTAACCAAAAAGATTTTTTTTCTGAAAGGAATAATGGAACGAAAAAACTATATTTACAGGTGACCAACAGATGACGTGTTTCATGTGTGACGTCGAGTAGGTAAAATATATTGCAATATTCAAATCTTTGTTAAATGATAGAAATAACGTCCCTGTTATAATTTTATTTAACAAAATATATTATTTCAGACAGTTTTTGATTTTTTTTACTGTAGACAAAGAAATGTCTCCACGAACGCATTTCGAGAAAATGTAGATGGAGCGTACTTGGCGGGGGCATTTCCATCCTCATAGCTTGATACGAATGCGTATTAATTTGCCCCCACTGTATATACCACCCTCTACCACCCCCAGCTCACCTGTAATATAGACTCTCGGACGCGGTGATAAGGTCGAGAGTGTTTTCCATGCCCATAGTTTGCTACTTATACATATTAATTCACTCCCACTGTATACAACCACCACTCTATGACCCCCAGCTCACCTGCAGTAAACTCTCGGACGCGGTGATAAGGTCTAGAGTCGCGGCGGCGTCGTTCTCGCGGTCTGTAGCGGCTCGTACCGCGTCAACGACACGAGGAATCGTGTCTGACAGCGCCGCGCACTCTGATATCAGCGTCTCCTGTACACGTGGGGCGTTAGATAGAGAGGGATATGTTTAGGGTTTGATGGTTCTAAATTCGAATTTGATTTACGAAGGAAGGAGCCATGTTTTTGGTGCCCAGATCGTTTGAGTTTTGATCTTTTTTCATCATTGAGGCTGTACGTAACGCTCTGGGTTTGTGATGATGACTGGGTATAACTATAACATATTACTAACTTAAGCAATCAAAAAGAAATACAAAGTTTCAAGTTAATCCGTTGAAGGAAAAAAGCTTCAGTTTATCGGGTTTATCCTCTTTTTATACTTTGGGGGTGGAAATCACCCAATGTATATTACCTGTGAGTACTTGTTGGTGTTGTACTGCGTCGCATTATGAGCAGATGTTATCAGCTGAGTGGCACTCGAGGCAGCGTTGCGCGCGCTCTCCTGCACACAACAATACAGTTATATAGCAATGATTTGATAGTAAATTTTTTGTGCCGATAGCCAAAAACGAGCAAACGAGTCATCATTGTCCATGGGTGGTGCTGCACGCTCATTTACTATTATAGACTTGACCGTTAGTAGAAGCTTATATAATGAGATAGGCATATCCTTTTCCTGTTGGTTATGTTCCACTCTTTCTACCCTATATACGTCTGTCTCTTTCGCACACCCCACCACCAGGCGTGCGGGCTTGCCCAGAAGCCTTCGCATTTTGCTTCATTGGCGTGAATTTTCCTGTTGAGTTAACAAGTAGACACTTGTGTTGAAAAAATATTTAACTTAAAGTAAAGTTAAAATTAAAAGTGTTCTTCATATTTCATATTAAGAGATTCCACGTAAGTTGCACAAGCATTTCATATTAATTAAAACGGTGTTACCGTTCGATACGAAATAGTATTAGCTATAATATTAATCTACCCTCAAATATTTTTTATTTTACACCGATGTCGTTTTATTGTTACTTTTAGGTTTCGTTTATATAAAATTAATAAAAAATGGATTATGAGGATAATAACGAAACAGTTTTGACTAATGATGAGGTCCCCAATGCCAGTAACTCGCGTCTGCGTAAGACGCAGGCCGTATCCTCATCCAGTGACAGTAGCAGCTCGACATCGTCTGATTCTTCTGAATCTTCGCGAGATTTAAAGAAGAAAAAGAAGTCGAAGCGTCGACATTCTAGAAAGCAGAAACAGAGTGATCGCCGTCTCATAGAAAAATTATCTAGCGATATCAGTCAATTGCAAAAAACTGTTCATTATATTGGAAATTTGCGTAACAATTGTGATAATGATAATGAATCGTTTAGGTCTGATGTTAGCCGCGAACTTTATAATGATTGTTGCGCTTCGCAAGTGCCTATGACCGAAAAACATTTTGATATACCCGATTTTTCATTCGATATCGAAACTAAACTTAAAGACCCACCGGTCCCTAAAACTCCTAATGAGTTTTTAAAAATGTTAGACGAAGTTCAACGGTTTGGCAATGATACATGGTCCGAAATTAGATATTCGGATACCCAAAAGTTATACAATCATTCGCCCGGATTTACCGAACTTGAAACAAACGAAGAGGTGAGGGCATATGATAATATACGCCATTTAGCTTATTCAGATAAATCATATGCAGCTATCACTTTCTGCATTTTAAAACAAAAGGAAGTTATTTTGCATGGCCTACGTAATTTAATTTCATGGTCTAGGTCCCCTAATGCTGCGCTTGTTAATCTCAATGATAAGATTGATGAAATTTTCCTCAAAGGTGAATTTGTGAAGGTATCTCAAGATCTCTTACAAATGGCTTGCGGCCACCGAGCTGAAACTATAGAAATGAGGAGAGATAGCATTCTTAAATCAGTTAAGGATCCCCTAATGAAAGTGTCCTTAAATAAAATCCCACCTTCGAACACCCATATTTTTGAACCGGTAGCTTTTACATCAGTTTTGGAAAAAGCAGGTGGAGTTAGAAAAACTTTCTGGCCAGCAAATCATACTTATAGTGGCAATGCTTCGCGAGCAAAGCCTTCAGCTGCAACACGCCTCCCCTCGCAGGGGTCAGCACGCAATCATACGCCATTACATGGTCAATCGGGTTGCTGCCGTGACCAGCAAATCATACCTCAAGCTCATTACAGTCAGCCCTCGCAGGGTTTTCAAAATAATTTTCATTCTCAGCCCAAAGCCCACAGCAGTGGCAGAGAGCAACAGTACTATAATACAAATTATAGAAATAATTCCTTTCGATCTCGCGGATCTGCACAATGTGGACAGCCACAAAGAGGACGCAAGCGTCATTTCTCGCCTTCTGGTTACAAAGGCAATAAGAAACAAAAACAATGACTCGCGGTCGATTCCGTTCCAGGCAGGTCAATTGGCACAGTATATCGATCGATGGAGGGAAATGGGAGCTTCAGATGTGATTTTAAAAATAATAACGGGGTATCGCATACCCTTCTTAAAAAGGCCTCCCTTGATTACACCACACTTAGTAAGCGAAAATTGTCGCACTCTTCAGTCGATCGAAATGGACCTATTAATTATTCAAATGAAACAGCAGAGAGTTTTAGTCACAGCCCCTTACACTCCAAGCTTTGTGTCTCCAATGTTTCTGGTGCCGAAAAGCGACGGCTCATTCCGGCCCATATTCAATCTGAAATCGTTGAATCAGTATGTTATAACAGGTCGCTTCCGGTTAATAAACATGTACCGTGTGCCAGAGTTCATCCAACATCAGGATTGGTTGTGCAAAGTCGACCTATCGCAAGCATATTTCAATGTGCCGATTTCTCAGTCCAACAGGCGATTTCTGCGCCTCATATACAAGAACGAAATTCTCGAAATGACCTGTCTGCCTTTTGGATTGAGCACAGCACCAAAGGTGTTTGCGAGTCTCACGAACTGGATAGCACAAACTCTTCGAGAAAGAGGTGTCAGGATAATTGTCTATCTCGACGATTTCTTAATTGCACATCAGAGTCCTCATGTGTTGGCCGAACATACGATTCTACTTGTAGAGACTTTAGAATACCTGGGTTTCAAGATAAATTACGAAAAGTCTGCTCTTGTTCCACAAAAACAAATTACTTTTCTTGGCATTGTTTGGGACCCTTGGAACAATGTCAAAAGACTTCCAGCAGAAAAGTCAGCTGCTGTGGTGACCAAAGTATCTCAGCTTTTAAAAACGGGCAAAGTTTCACTAAGAGAGCTTCAAAGCCTTGTGGGCCTCCTAAATTTTGCCAGTTTTGTTGTACCTCGGGGCAGACTCAACCACCGATCGGTACTAATGTTCTTAAACACCCTGCCGAAACACCCAGCACAGTCCAGGTATGTCCTTCCTCATGTAGCATTAGAGGAGATGCACTGGTGGCTGCAAAATTGTCATCTAGTTTCCCTAATTCACATACCACCAACAACGCACTTCCTTGCCACGGATGCCTCAGACACTGCTTGGGGAGCACAACTGAACAGCCAAGCTATGTCGGGGCACTGGGAACTAGAAGAAAAACATCTGCACTGCAACCTAAAGGAACTCTTAGCAATTCTAAAAGTCTTAGAGTTAGAAGCGGCACAGATGAGAGGAGGATCACTTCTCATTCAGACAGACAACCGATCTGCAGTAGCTTACCTCCGCAACGAGGGCGGGACAAAGTCCCAGTCACTTTTGAGGCTCACTTATCGAATCCTACAGATCTTAGACAAACATCAAATTCATTTCAAAATATATCATATTCCGGGGAGATTCAACAACCACGCCGATTGCTTATCGAGGCACAGACGCCCTCCGGAGTGGCATCTGCTTCCAGTTTGCACGGAAATGGTATTTGCAAAGATGGGGACGCCGGTGATAGACTTATTCGCGTCCAAAACGGCTCGAGTAGTAGCGAACTATGTAACCCTAGATCTGAACGACCAGCAAGCGATGTTCCACGACGCGTTCAGTATAACGTGGAATTATCCACTGGCTTGGATATTCCCACCGCCATTTCTTATCCCTCGAGTGTTGATGCACCTCAATCAAGCAACGGGTGTGTATCTCATAGTAGTGCCACGATGGGAAAAGGTGTTCTGGCGAGCGGACCTGAAGTCACGAGCGATGTGTGCACCGTTCACCTTAACGAACCTGAAACGATTCTTGATCGACACAACGACAGGGTTACCGCCTCCCAAAGTTCAAGGGATGATTTTGGAAATTTGGAAATGTGGGGGTGGGGTGAAAAAATAAAAAACTGGGAGCCAAATCAAATTTCCTTATTGAAATCCTCGTGGCGCACGTCCACGTTAAAAACTTACCGAGCACCCTGGAGTCGATGGGTAGCATGGTCGAAACGTCGTAACGTAGATCCAGTCCATCCCAAAGGATCTGAACTTGCACGATTTTTGGCAGATTTATATTTAAAATTTAAATTCTCTTATAATACAATACTCCTTCACAAATCAGTAATTTCCACGCTCTGTGACACAGAGTTGTCTGGTAAGTTATCTGAAGATATACTTGTAAAACATGTGCTGAAATCAATATCTTTAAAAAGCCCTAAGACCCCGAAACCACCTGTCTGGGATGTTGACGTACTGTCTTATGAGTAATTATGCAATCGAGGAAGCAAACATTTTTCAGGTTGTAAGACATACTGCAGCTTTGTTATGTCTTTGTTCAGGTCGCAGAATCCACGATTTAACTCTCTTATGTGTTGATAACAAACACTGCCATATTCAAAATGAATGTATAGTTTTCTGGCCCCTATTTGGGTCTAAGACCGATTGTAGAGAGTATAGGCAATCAGGCTGGAAGCTTTTAAATAATTCAGAAAATCAAAATTTAAATCCTATTTACTGGATCAATAAAACAATTAATATTTTAAATGATAGGCGTATGAATTCTGGTTCCACAAACTTATTTATAACCCTGCGAGGTAAACCGACACCTGCTTCACGAGCCGTCATTGCAGGCTGGTTCAAGTCTCTTCTAAAAGAAGCAGGTATCACGGATACTCCGGGAAGCGTGCGTGCTGCTGTGGCTTCAAAAAATTGGATAAACAATTTTTCTATTGATGAGATTTTAGCTAGAGGTAATTGGAAATCAGTAAAAACCTTTCAAAAATTCTACTGCCGTGAAGTCATGGTTCCCTCAGGCACCAATTCAATTTTGAATTCTATCACACCGCTCTTTGATTCGACGTCTTGATTTTGATACTACGATTACATACTTAACTTACTGTTCAATATCATTATCATAATTTCTTATAATTATGTAGATCAATAAATTATTTACAAATTGATTTAATTAAGAAACTATTTATGTTATTTACTGGTTATGTACCTAAATACTTTAATTATTAAAATGTTATTGTCTTTCGCACACGAATTCTTATTTTTTATGTTTATGATATACCTACCTACAACAGACATATTCACATTGGCGTATTTTTTCCACCAGGCGATAACAAACAGGTCTCATTATATAAGCTTCTACTAACGGTCAAGTCTATAATAGACTCGTTTTACCTGAAATAAAACGATTATTATATACTTACCTTAGTAGAAGCTTACTTTTAATTTCTGCCTGGTGGCTTTTTTTTTTTTTTTTTTTTTTTTAATTCGACGCAATGAAGCAAAATGCGAAGGCTTCTGGGCAAGCCCGCACGCCTGGTGGTGGGGTGTGCGAAAGAGACAGACGTATATAGGGTAGAAAGAGTGGAACATAACCAACAGGAAAAGGATATGCCTATCTCATTATATAAGCTTCTACTAAGGTAAGTATATAATAATCGTTTTATTTCAGGTAAAACGAGTCTATTTAAATTATAATTCCATGATAACGATAAGCCGTCCAATAATAAGTGGCTACTGTCACCAATGGACATCAGTAACACCGAAAGCATCACCAATGAAAGCAATGAGGGTAAAAGCACAAATTTGCCGCTAGAGGCGCTAGTGGAAAGTGAGGTCTATCTGTCACTTCTCCCTTGCTTGAATGTCACTTATCAGTGTTTGTGTATGGGGGGGCTTTGACAGCAGGACCTCACTCGCCAGTGGCGCCAACTGGTGAGCACAAAAACGGCGACCCTCATTAAGTAAACTTACCTGCAGACGCACCACCTGCGCGCCCACCACGTCCTGTCCTTGCGCGTAGTCGACCGTGATGTAGCGCAGTTCCTCCGCCGCGCGTCGCAATGCTTCTTGCTTCTCGCGGTCCTGAAAAAAAAAACACGGACAAGGTGAGTGACGTACTTGTGTACTTAACGCATGCACTCGCAAAACTGTTTATTTCATCTGGGAACTTCCAAATTCACAATGTGACAAATTCAGTATGTGATCGTATTTACGGGTGCGCTCGTATGCGTTATCGGACGCCCTCGTATGCGTAAACAGATGCGTTAACAGAGACCGGAAACGCTCGTGTAAGTTAACGGGAGTGCTCGTATAGTTTACGGGCGCGCTTGTATACTTAAAGGGATGACCTTATATACTCTAATGGACGTTTTCGTAATGTAATCAATCATCTTTGCGTGCCTATATGAAAATCAAAAATAAAAGGACAAAAAATTGAATTTTAACTTTTCACTGCTAATTTTATGAATAGACAGATCGAAAATTACAATATTTTAAATTTCATAATTATGTCGTTTGTTCGAATGTATCTGTCTGTATATTATGTACGTATCTATGTCTGTCTCCTAGATCTAACTAAGTACGTGTGTGTCTGTCTATCTGTATGTCCGTTAGTGTATTACCTGCGGCGCGGAGGCGCACAGCCTTGCGGCCTCAACCATGCGCGCGGTGGCGTCGGCGAGCAGCTTGGCGGCCGCCAGCAGCTTGCGCTGCGACTCCGACGGCTGCTTCTCCGCCTCCGTCTGCACCAACATACACAATACATGTTGATTATTGTTATCTATATTATTATTGTTACCTGTAAGTGTGGCGATAACGCGTGCATATCACACGGTGACATCACAAAACGTCCTGCCCCAGCGATGGTACGCTGGCCTTGGGGGAGGGGGAGACGTCAGATATAATATAATATTATGTTGTTCATGGCGTGGCAATATCGCACACACCGTCACACACGTCACACGGTGACGTCACGAAGCTTGAGTCACGCTATCAGAGATTTCAACACCGATCTCGTTTATGTTTACCGGATTTTTGGAACATTTAAATAATTAAAATACTATATTTTTAGACAATTTAATAGTAGTCGTTATAGTCGGCCGCGTCCGTCACATTCTTTTAAATTCAACCTTATTACAACCTCGTAAGACATAAAATCGACATTATCATCCCCAATCACCTTAATATCAGCGATGAGCCGCGCAGTGGCCTGTCAGAGCAGCCTCGCCCGCCGGACCATCTCAACGCGTCTACCGTCTCCGTCACACGTATTAAAATCCAACCTTATCACCACAGCATAAAGTACACAATCCCCAATCACCTTGATATCAGCGCTGAGCCTCGCAGTGGCCTGTCCGAGCAGCCTCGCCCGTCGGACCATCTCGGGCGCATCTACCGCGTCCATCACGCGTTTTTAAATTCAACCTTATTACAACCATATAAAGTACACAATCCCCAATCACCTTGATATCAGCGATGAGCCGCGCAGTGGCCTGTGCGAGCAGCCTCGCCCGACGGACCATCTCAACGCGTCTACCGTCTCCGTCACACGTATTTAAACCCAACCTTATCACCACAGCATAAAGCTCACAATCCCCAATCACCTTGATATCAGCGATGAGCCGCGCAGTGGCCTGTCCGAGCAGCCTCGCCCGTCGCACCATCTCGGGCGCGTCGGCCGCGTCCGTGACGCGTTCGCTGGCCGACATCACCACCTCCACTGACCGCTCCATTACTGACGGCTGCGCGCGACGGTCTGGGGAACGAGCGACGGATTACAAACAGGTAGAAAACGTACAGACGAATATATCGTGAGTTCAAATACATTTATTCTATTCTTATAGAAGTAGTTGGTAAAAAATTGTTTAAATATAGATGAATACCAATTCATTAAGCAGTTCTTGAGTTCATATCGTCGTCACCTGTTCTGCGTAGATTTTTAAGCTATTGTATAGCTTTTATCGCGGGCCTTGGGCGCGGGGACCGAATGCAGAAATTTCGTAACGAAAATTTATTACACCCTGCACACAGACATAGTTACTATGTCTATGCACCCACACATCGATAAATACCAGAACTTTTAACTGAGTTAACTAACTTTTACTTTATAACGGCTAAACCGATTTGGCTAATTTTAGTCTTGAAATATTCGTGGAAGTTCAGGGAAGGTTGCAGCGATGAGAAAATATGAAAAATTGCGAGGTAAATACTAAAAAAATGAAAATTTTAATTTCCCATACAAATCTTACCTGTCAAACATTTGATTTTCGCCCCGTCGGTTCGGTGTTTTAAGAATAATTACATGTAGATCTGGATTAAATAAGGCGTTGGAATCGACAACATGTATTCATAATAGTCGAATTATCATCTCAATGGAATTATCGCGTATTTAGATTTAAAACATACAAAATAATAACATGACATAAAATAATGACACTATATTAATGACTTGAGGGTGATAGAGACAGTGCCATACAGGCAAGGCAAACTGTAAGGCACTGTCTCTGTCACCCACACGTCATTCACGCGCCAAAAGATCGTTGTAGGACTTAAATGTCAAATGTCAATTTTCTTTTTAAAAAGAATTATTTTGTCAACTGAAATAGTTCTTATGCTTTTGTTCAGAATATTTAAATCTTCTTTGCACAAATTAATGCATTATCCGTTTCTAATAAACTTTGATGTAACTTTTGATAACTAGGCAACTAAATGAAAACTGGTACACCACTTTCTTATCCCACTGTAAAACAGTGAATATCTGTACTCGTATAATTTGTGTACAAAGTGTTTTAAATATGAATAAACAAAGTGCATTTATTAATGAAGAAAGTCACGAAAAAATTGTGAAAGAAAATGAGTTATTACTCTATATACATTCATTTTATTATTATTATCACAAATGCAGTATTATTTTTTGTTTTGTTAATTTATATATAATGCTATGCAATAGCTTTATCGCGGCAGTCTCCGAGTGCCACACGTCTTTTTTTTTTTAATAATTGTATGATAGTAGTGAAGAATAAGTAAAATAAATACTTGTACAAAGTGCTAAACAAATTGAGGGCACCAAATTGTCTCTGTATAAAGCTTAATCATAATTTAATCCCAAGATAAAGTAATTCAAAATCGTGAGTACCCATCAGCATTGAAAATCGTTCAACTGCCCAGACTCCTTCATCACATCCACACTCCACCTATCACCTTCCATCGACCACAACCCTCGTACATTCACCAGAATCCACTCACCCAGGTCACAGTGGGCCAGCAGGCGCTCCAGCTCCTCCGACACGCGTTGGGCAGCCACCATGAGCTGCTCCACGCCGGGCTGGGCGGCTTCAGGCGCCTGGTTGCACGCGGCCACCAGCTTCTCTACGGCCTGGGCTACCTGCCTCGCCGCGCTCGTCAGCTGCTCCCGGCACGCTGGGTTGTGGAGTGTTGGGGCTACCACCTGGTGGGGAAACAAAGGAATTCATGGTGTTTCAAATGGTAGGTATCAATATTCAATATTCACAAGTATATCAAAATCTGTACAAAATCTGCAGGTCTTTTTATGGCATTACACTACCTTTCGAATAAAAAAAATACCCAGTAGAAAGTTAACTTCAGTTCATTCATCTTTTCGTTCATTCATTTTATTCAAATTATTTTTTTACTTAAATGATGTTATTGCTTGACAACGATCCCACCGGATGGTAAGTGGCGATGAAGTCAAGATGAACATACTAACATAAAAAAGCCTATTTACTCTCCACTTGAGACTCCCACATCATACACGGGCGGGTACACCGACGCAAGCACTCTCTACCCACCTTGGCGCAGGCGACGAGTTGGCTGGTGGCGAGCGCGCAGTGCGTGGCGGCCGCGATGATGGTGTTCTGCTGCGGCGCGTCGTCGCGGCACTGCGCCGCCACGTGCTACAATACACAGGCGGGTACACCGACGCAGGCACTCTCTACCCACCTTGGCGCAGGCGACGAGCTGGCTGGTGGCGAGCGCGCAGTGCGTGGCGGCCGCGATGATCGTGTTCTGCTGCGGCGTGTCGTCGCGGCACTGCGCCGCCACGTGCTACAATACACAGGCGGGTACACCGACGCAGGCACTCTCTACCCACCTTGGCGCAGGCGACGAGCTGGCTGGTGGCGAGCGCGCAGTGCGTGGCGGCCGCGATGATGGTGTTCTGCTGCGGCGCGTCGTCGCGGCACTGCGCCGCCACGTGCTACAATACACAGGCGGGTACACCGACGCAGGCACTCTCTACCAACCTTGGCGCAGGCGACGAGCTGGCTGGTGGCGAGCGCGCAGTGCGTGGCGGCCGCGATGATGGTGTTCTGCTGCGGCGCGTCGTCGCGGCACTGCGCCGCCACGTGCTACAATATACTGGCGGGTACACCGACGCAGGCACTCTCTACCAACCTTGGCGCAGGCGACGAGCTGGCTGGTGGCGAGCGCGCAGTGCGTGGCGGCCGCGATGATGGTGTTCTGCTGCGGCGCGTCGTCGCGGCACTGCGCCGCCACGTGCTACAATATACTGGCGGGTACACCGACGCAGGCACTCTCTACCAACCTTGGCGCAGGCGACGAGTTGGCTGGTGGCGAGCGCGCAGTGCGTGGCGGCCGCGATGATGGTGTTCTGCTGCGGCGCGTCGTCGCGGCACTGCGCCGCCACGTGCTACAATATACTGGCGGGTACACCGACGCGGGCACTCTCTACCAACCTTGGCGCAGGCGACGAGCTGGCTGGTGGCGAGCGCGCAGTGCGTGGCGGCCGCGATGATCGTGTTCTGCTGCGGCGCGTCGTCGCGGCACTGCGCCGCCACGTGCTTCGCCTTGAGGACCAGCGCCGCTGTGGTGTTCGCCACCGCCTTCGCCAGCGACAGGAGGATGTCCTGCGGGGAAGGGGGGATTAGTTGTGTCATGTGGTTCACTATTATAAGGTTCTGTGGCAATAGGGAGATCTCCCGCCAGGCGAGACGACATGCCTGGGGGGCGGCCGGGCCCCGAGTGAATGTACTCGAGGCGTGATATATATGCCAGTGATGTAGAATTCTTTGATAGCGTGATTCAGGCTTCGGTGACGTCACCGTGTGACGTGTGTGCTATATCGCCACAGTTCTATGTTAAAATTGTATCACTTATTTAGTTATGAATACGACAAGGTTCTACGTGTTATTAGCTTACTATGTATTTTGCAAAAATAACTGCAAAATATCATATAATTATTACGCGGTCTTTTCATGTTTTTATCAACTAAAACTTAACATAGAACCTTGTAATAGTGAGCCAGCGAATTGTGTCAGGGGTTTTATTACGACTATCAAGACTAGACCAGGCTACAACCCATTAATGGCCCACTACTGAGCACGGGTCTCTCCTCATTATTGAGGAGGCCTAGAGCATACTCCAACCACGCTGCTCTAATGCGGATTGACGGCGACGACTATCAAGATTAAGGGCCTATTTCACCACTTCCTGATAAAGTCCCTGGTAGCTTATCAAGAACTTATCTGCCGGATAAACTACAACTTTTAAACTTACAAACTCAGCAGCCTTTACCTGGTAGATAGTGTTATCAGTCAGATAAATATTTGACACTTTATCAGGAAGTGGTGAAACAGGTCCTAACTATTACCACAAATCATTATAGTACAGATACACTACGCACTAGAGCAACGCACACATAGACACTGTTCACTGACACGTAACATAGTTCAATAGTAGTTCAAAGTGGTTCTATACTTGGTTTCCATGAACGATGTCTGTGTGTGAATTACTCGAGCGCGGCGATGTTTGGAGCTTTACGTCTGTACTAGTGTATGATTTCAGCTAGTACTTCTTCTTACCACAATGCTCTTACTTCTAATTACCAACTAAACTGTCCCTAACACTGCTTTTCCACCAGATATGTACGGTATTGCACGCGAGCGCTCATGCAGCCATGCTGGCCACACGGAGCAATCACTCCCAACGATAGGACGCACCCTGCTAAGTTGTACACGTTTCCACCAGAACTATTGTATGTAGGCCAATGAATTTGATTGGCAGTGTACGGATACGTACATTTTACACTACCACATCAATCTCTGTTATTCGATTACTCTGTATGACACTACTCAATCAACTACCGACCAAGACAGCCGCGTCGGCCGAGCCCAGGTCGTTTACGTCATAACTAACTTTAACTTAAATAAACAGTACAACAGTATTTCGTACATTTGGTCCTTCGAGCCGGATTTGAATCAGCGACAGCGATGGATATACAGTCCACATGAAATGCATCTATAGCAACGTAACATAGCACTTCTCCGATGAAAATACACCCTAAATGTCTGCTAACTGGAATAACCACCCTAGTCCCGAAGTGAGCCTTACTCTTACTTCGACCGATCGCAGTTGTCATGGGCGGCAGCGAAAGGTGCTGCATGCTCGTTTGCTACCTTGAATCTATAAAAAGCTGTCAATAAAGGTAATGTCAGTAGTTCAGTATGCTATATGAACAGATGGCGTTGTACCGGATTCCGAATAATGAAGTTACGATTTTCTGTACATAACTTGGGTATTGTAATAAGAATTGGATGGATGTATTTTTAATTTTAATCGTAATTGCGTGGTAATAAACTTTTTTTAATGTTTTTATCCAAGGTTTTCGTTTGGTTTGATGAACACACTAAAATTCCCTGTGTCGTGCGATTTTTCTGTCACATAAATGTTCTTCCCAGTCGGGATTCGAACCCGGCACTCTTTGCTACGCAGACAGCGACATTGCGGAGTCAGGAGAAATTAGCGTCGTTCGGAATTTAATCAACAGATGTCGTTGTATACTTTCAGGAAGTAGAAATATTTTTTACTTTACATTTTTATTCTAATTGAATCTTTTCCACGGGTTGTCTATTTTGCCGTTACCTATAACCTACCTGCTGATACACAAATTATTCAAAAATTTCAAATGTGTTACATAGTTCAATAAATGGATCTGAAGCGAACCAGATTATGTATGATCTATTTTCATAGTCTATGAAGATTCGTAGTTATTTACAATAGCATCGCGTTTCTATTTACAAAATGTATGTACAAATCTTATTATTTTTGCTTATGTAACAAATACATCTGAATAGTAATGGGGTCATTGTTAGTAAATTTAGCGTTACGTAACATATTATTTTTGTCACTACATTTACTTCTTGCGGACAGTTAGTCATAAATAAAAATCCCAAGTAGTTTATCGAAAGCAAATGTATTAACAAAAATAATATTTTAATGGGCAGTGGATGGCAAGCGTATTAACTTAATTGTTAAAAATATAAGTCCAATTGTAGTTGTAGTTATATAACAATGCGTTTGTTGGTGGCGACGTCGTATCAAAGACTGACCATGTGATTAATTTTACTCAAAATAAGTCAATGCTTGCTTATGATCTCACCTGACGGTAAGTAACGTTGTCTTGTTGTTGGGAGGCACAGCGCATTAAGTTCATTCTCAATCCACTTAAATCTTTTCATAAATACATTGATATAGTAATCGTAAAACTTTTGAAATATCAAAACAGTTACAATCAATATTTAAGCGAGGATCAGCCTTTGATACGAAGTTACTACAACTATAAATAGCAATTTTAAGTAACAAATTAAGATGTATTTGTTATATAACATTTTTTAAACAAACACCACTGCAATTTCTTATTTAAGGATTGTATGGGACGTGTCAGAAAATATAGAAAATTATATAGGGGAGGTAACAATATAACAAAATAAAATCATAAAATAAATATAACAAATACATCGCATTAAAAAAATATCAATTAAATTTTCCGGACCAGGTTATTTGGCAATGAATATAAAAATAATTATTTTCGATGGAATTCATATGGCGCATATTTACAGAATAACAGATAAAATTTTCCATAATGATGTGTATTGGTATTGTTAATTAATCAGTAACATTTTTATCCATTAATTAAAGTAATTCATTACTAATTTTAACGAGATTCTTCTCCAAGTGTGAAATTTAAATTTAAATTAGAACAACAAAACAATATACGATAAAAAAATGTTATTTCAATCGACTCTTATACACTTAAACAAAACCAAATTAGGAGGTGACGAAAAAAACTTAAAACTAATAACATCAAACCAGGTTAATGCAACCAGCACAAAAAATATGTACACGCGAATGTAACACTAACATCGGAAGTGTTGCACACATTTGTGATGCTGACTGTACAAAATTAATGAAATCCCGTAACCAAAAAAAAAACTTAAAAATTAAATGATAATTAAAATATAATAACAGGTTAGGCTTTGCTCACAGCAGCTATGAATAATATTAAATTGAAATGGCTCTTACTATTTACACGATTACTGTACATAAGTAAAGAGATCATATTAAAACTATTTCGATATTTGGATACATTACCGATTGATGGCAAGCATGGAAGTACGGTTATAAAATATATTCTCAGATCATAATTTGACCAATTCAATGTTATGTGAAAGTAACAAAAATATCCATGATGTTTTTGTTACTTTCACTCAGCTAAGGCAAGAAATAAGAAAAAATATAGTTATAATATTAAGTCAATGTGAACAAAGCCTAAGAATTATTGTGATGTAACAAAATGACACGTTTTATAATGGCAAGTTATTAATGGCGACATTAGACCAATAAAAAACTAAAATGTATGTCTGTAAGTAAAGAAGGAACTTTTCGTTTTGTAACTGTGGACGGATTTTGTAAAAACAAAAAATAAAATCATACTGTGGTATCACTTAGCTGCCAAATTGAACTGTTTATAAAAACAAAAAAAAACTAGGACTAGATTACAACTAAATTAAGGTTAACAAAAAATATATTAAAATTAAAAACAAGTGTATAATAATACTTAATAGATAACAATGTGATTGACAGTCGTTTTTTAACAAAAAATTGAAGGTAAATCACCCTTAATATTAATTACTAGGCCAAATTTGAATAGAAATTGTCATTTAAAAAGAAAAAAAATTTAAGAGTTAATGTTAAAAATGTTCAACTGTCAACACGTTGGCCTACATCTAAAAAAATAGGACTTGTCATTTCGCAGTCTTTTTCCTTAAACATTTATGTCTTTCAATAAAAATAAAACTTTTGGAATTTCCTATTCTGACTGTATCAAAAAAGAAACATTTTTGAAGAAACGAGAGATCGATTTAACATGGAGCGAAAATTATGAAAACTGTCCACCCAGTTCGTGTGTAAAATTTGTAGGTCCCCTTAGAGAAGGCGACCTACAATAAAATATTGGAAGCTACAATAAAATATTGTCTGAAGCGAAATAAACGTGCCTCTCTGAGATACCACGGCCGTATCATCAACCACAGAGCTAGTATTTAGTATTGAATCGTGGCCACTAGTTAAAGAAAAGTCATTTGACTGGTATGTATAAGACAAGACTCTCGTATCGTAAGTAAGAAAGCCTAGCGCATAATCCAGCCTGGATTGCTATATGTATGTCAACATACATTTCCATTTAGCTAGCCAAGGAGCATTGGACGCCCTCTAACCAGGTGGACAGGCGACCTGAAGAAGACAGCGGGGATTTCCTGCATTAAGTGTGCCCAGCAGTGGACACACAAAGGTTGATGGATAGTTGCATCAATACAATCTTTCAAGTAAAAACAGAACTAAGGAAAACGACAGCAAACTAAACTAATAGAAGTCCGATTTGTATTAACATAATTTATATTATTAATTGAGATTATAATATTATCATAAATTATTGGGCCCACACCACTAAAAGCTACCGCACACCCCTTGCGTTCGTTATAACCTAGTATAATAAGGAAGGGGTGGTTATTATTGTTCTATAGTAAAAGCCGCTAGGGGCAATTAAGGATATGTTTAATACACATTGTCATATATTATTATATATGTAGTTAAAAGTGTATTATGTAAATACATTGCTGGCATAGTAAGTACATGTTACTTAGTAATATATTATTTATTTTTCATATTTTACGGCAACGCTATGACACATATAACAAAGATTTTAACGATCGTTACTGTCTATATGCGTCTAGAAACTGTATTACGCTGTCGATGACGATAACGCCACGGTTTATATTATAATATTTCTTGTAAATATATTTATTTGTAAAGGATTAATCCTAATATTTATCACGCGCCGTAACGTCTTAAAAATTTCGACAAGGATTGGTAATAGTTTAAAAGTGACTTTGACGAGACAAGTAATTTAAACCATAGTTTTTAACATTATATATGTGATGATCAGTTAAATACAAAAAGTGAATTGCGCAGTTTGATTAAAAAAACTAAAATTAGAAATATACTATATAGACTTTCGACCGACAGATTTGTAGTGCTCGCGCCTATCGAAAGGAGGATTCTAAGTTGGTTGGTTTTTCTATCAGATTTAATTTCGGGTCGTAATAACCAAGACATAAAGATCATAATTGAACGCTTTCGTTTAAGTTTGGTCCGTTCTCACGTCGTTGAAATGTATGCAGTGCTTAAGTCTTACTTTCAGAGCAATATGCATATAACTCCACATCTATTACCTCAAAACCTACATCATCTCGAAGCATTTCTCATCCCCACTTCCATCGCTGTCAAAACAGCCTAGATTCTCAAACAGCCACTGCACTAAAATCGCAATGAGAACGAAAATGATCGCTAAAATCAACAATATATTCAACCAGTTTTCCTTCCAAACCGCTTTCAATTCTAACTCCAGGCAGACACATTTCGGACAACACTTGCGTTCAGTTCTAGGACATCTGCGTCTACAGAATTCGCAAAAACCTCTGATATTTTCATCGCCCGTTGCTAAAAATGTCGGATTATAGAAAATGCGGATCTCTGTCTTGCCTTTGGGCACTTCAGTCTCGTTATTAAGAGTAACCGTCGTCTTTCTATCCCTAACTTCGTTAGTGTAATACTTTTCACTACGTTTTATAAACGATTCAAAGTCATCACGTTTCTTATTCAATTCGTTCTTAGTAAAACTTGCTTCGGCCGTTTCCATAAACGTTTCGGTTGTAGTCAAAACGCGATTATACTTGTCAAAGTTGAAAAGTTTCATATTCAACGCGCCTGACACCTTAACATCTGGCCCGGTTTTCGTTATATCATTCCGAATACTGTGACATTCGATTTTTTTATCGTTGAATCGATTAAACCTATCGTTTATATCGTTCTTATCGTTATTGTTATTCGACGCGAAGAACTTCTCTCTCAAAATCTCATTTTTCGTCCGCCTATCGAGATTGACGTTCGAATAATCGATTTTTGGATCGAAATTTATATTAACGTAATCGTGATTCGAAAAATCTTTTTTGAAGTTGTATATTTTATCCGAAACCGTTTTGGGATACAATTTAGGGCTTGCGCTACCTACTTCTATGTTTTCATAATTTTTACCATCGCTATCATCTTTTAAGTAACCCTCGCAATTTTCTAAAATCCTTTCCAAATCGCTATTCCTATTCGATTTGGGCTCTTTACTAATCGATTGATTGATATCATCGATAGTGACGGCCTTACCCGATTTGAACAGAGCGTTACAATAATCGATACTCCTATAATAATCGCTATCGGATTCCTCCTGAATCACATCTAACGCTTTACACCAATGATTATTCGTATCGACATCCTCGTACAAGCCATCATCATCATAATGCTTGATCTTCGTAAAATCTTCATCATCAGACATGTCAGTTTCGAAGTCAGCGCCGTACTCGTGTCTATCCTTACCGAAGAAAACCTTATAGAAATTGTCGTAGCAATAGTTTAGCTTGCGGTAGAGGAAGGACTTCTTGCCCTTGCCCTCGCTAGTGTTAGTTACCTGGGTCTCCTTGTCTTCTTCTGTTTCTTCACCGATCGTGTGGAGGACTGATGTAGATGCTTCGCCGACGCGAGACGCCGCGTTGAGAAGGTTTTGACGTGGCTGGAAGAGACAAAGTAATAACTGTAATAAAGTAGTAACTGTAATTAGTTGTAAGTATGTATTGTTTTAAAAGATGTGCCGAGGAGTTTTTTTTTTCGCCATTTTTTTTCTCCTCCATTATGACTATTATAAGGCATTTACAAAAGGGCGGTAGAATCAAAAATAACGTTCACAAGCGTATCGGCGATACCTACGTGAATAAAGCATATTGAGTTTGAAAGGTTTGTATTAATATTAACATCGATATTATAATCGATATAAACATTTTTCGTGTCATTATGTTATTGTTATGTAAACAGGTGGTCAACAAATAGATGAACCATCAAGGCAAGCAATTACAATCTCCAATGTATTTTAAGTGAGATTAAAAACATTGATGTTGCAATTGCTTTAGCAAACTTTAGTGTTGCTTTTCGACCATTAGGCTATTTTCAATTATACCCTCATTCACAACAAGCGACAAGAAGCTTTCTTTCAAAACCTGTTCCTAAACACTACGTATACGTGTTTGTGTATGTGTCTCTCTGTATATGTCTCTTTTTTCTCCGTGTTTCTGTCTTTCTCTAAATCCTTGGTGTCTGGCTCTCTCTCTCTGTCTGTGTGGGTCTGTCTGGGTGTGTCTGCCCTTACCTCCTTGGTGTCGGGTTCTCTCTCTCTATTTGTGTCTGTGTGTGTGTTTGTCTGTTTGTCCGTGTGTGTAGCACCGTACCTCCTTAGTGTCGGGCTCGGCAGCCTTGAGCAGGTCGCTGAAGGCGCTGCACAGCTTGCGCGTGGCGTCCAGTAGTCTATCGCCGTTGTCCGTGTCGTCCATTAGTGCCGCGATCATCTGGACACCTGTAGATGATACACGGAATGTATTATAAAGAAGTTTCCATTTTTATTCATTTATTTTTCATTTGTTCACAATAAGCCTGTGCAATGAAACCCAGTGAAAAAAACTCAATTATGTTCATAAATAACGGAGTTATGATTGTTTTTCCCAGAAGACCGGGCGACATTGCTGTGACGTAATAAGTATCGTTCGGCAAGGGATTCATTAGTGTGAATCCGGTTACACTTTTGAAGCGACCGTCTATTATATATCTCCGATAACACAATAATTGAGCTCAATAATTACTTACCCTTGGTCATCTCCGGTAGATTTGTCGTGATCGTGGTGATGGCAGCGCCAACGGCGGTGTGGTCCACTTCTTCTGTAGGACCTGCGGAACACACACACAATCAGTGACTTTATATGTGCATAAATTAAAGTAAGTAGTAACTATTTTACAAAGTTCCATTGTAATGAACAAATTAACGGTTATATATTATGGTCCTTCGAGCCAAATCTAAAGAAACAACTTTATAACTTAATTTGAAAATTTACGGTCGATACAGCAATGATAGTTGTTACATTTGACCTTTAATAGGATAATGTCCTTTGTCAACTAAATCACCAATTTTTTAACGGACTTTAAAAACAAATATCGTAAGATACTTCTGGCGTTCTGGTGGTGTTACTGACGTTCATTTGTTGTAAACAGACAAACGAGCAGACAGGTCACCTGCTGGTAAGTGGTCATTGACGCCCATGGACAATGGCTAATGGCAATAACGCATCAAACAAAAAATCACCAAACGCATTACCGACCAAGAAGGAAGTGATGGACCCGCTTCTTGAAAGACCGTTTGTCATAACACTATGGATTCATGAGGAATTCTGACCACTTCCCGTCAGTAATCTCGTCTGTTCATGAGTTATGGTGTCTACTTCCCGTCAATTATTGTCTTGTCTGTCTATAGAAACACGTACCGGCGGTGAGCGTGACGACCTGCGCGGTGGCGGCGTTCATGGCGGCTATCTGCGACGTCACCACCTGCTTGCTGCTGGCCAGGGTACTGCGCCGCCAGCGCGCCGCGCCCGCGTCCGCGCCCAGCTCTGGCACGCTCGCCTGGGGGGTAGAGGGACGGGGGAGAGATATAAGAGATGTGTCTTTTTATAGCCTGAAGGGCTGACGAAAAAGCGGACGAGCCATCTGATTGTAAGTGGTCATCGTCGCCTATGGACACCTGCAACACCTGGTGTTTGATGTCATGACCGACAACGACAACACAAATAATATATGTCAGACGGTATCGTCACACGACGTCCTGCCCAGTAAAGACATGCTAGCGTGGTGGGGAAAATAAGCTAGAGATGTGGTGTTGATCACCAACCACCAAGCAATTCCTTAAACTCGGCGGCTCAAGTATATACGTATCGTATGACCACATGATACCCTCCTCAAGTACAGGATCGATCAAGCCATGTGGTATGATGGTACAATGACGTGCTACACAACTATGCTGCCGAGCATATGGAATCGCTCGGCGACTCGAGTATAGGATCGACCAGTAGCCATGTGGCACGATGGTACAGTGGCGACTGGCGACACTGCACACACGTCATACGGTGACGTCACCGAAGCCTGAATCGCGCTATCGAAGACTTGTCGATCGCCGGCATATATACCACGCCTCGAGTACATTCACTCGGGGCCTCGGCCGCCCCCCAGGCATGACTTCTCGCCTGGCGGGAGATCTCCCTATTGCCAAAGTACAATATGGTGGTACTCACCCTGGCGAGCCCCTCCTCGGTGGTCCGGATGAGCTCGCGGCCGCCCTCGATGGTGGTCAGCAGCGCGCGCTGCGGCGCCGACAGCACCGACGTCACGCGCGTCTGCTGCGTCTGGCTCGCCTGCCGACACGGTTGCCGTGGCAACGGTTATTACCATAGCAACGGTTGTTTACGCTACGGCCGCGTTCCGTAACTCGACCAAAACACCCAAAACAACACTCTTTCACAGGAATTTGAACGTTTCGGGCCTTTTGGTCAGGTAACGGATAAGGGCTACGGTTACGGCTAATGTCTATTCATAATGGTTATCATAGCAATGGTTGTTTACACCATGTAAAGTCTACCAATCTAGTCATATGAATGCGAAAATGATTTGTGATTATTTAAATAACGCCAACGCTACATACTCATAGGCCCACAATAGGGTTCCCTGTGTCGTGGGTGCAGTGGACATCATACAACAGTACACACCCATACCAAGAACGAATTTTAAACTCATTATTCAAATATCCGTCTCGCTGGGAATCGAACCCAGGACCTTTGGAACAGCGATCTGGCGTGTTAACCATTGCGCCATTCGCCTCACGTTATAATATGGTCGATTCCGACCAACTAGTTTGAAGCAGTAGCAAGCGGACTCTCACTCGTCGCTGACGACTCTTGAAAAGGAATCCGACTGGCAGGTATTCATAGTAAGTATTCGCTATTAGTAAACATGAAGCATTTGATATACAATAGCCAGGAGAGTTTACCTTATCGTTATAGAAGACAAGCAATTCTCATATTATAGCGTATATATAAATATAATATAGATAGTATGTTAGTATGTCGCCAGGTACCTACACATCCGACCTCGACCACTGCACATCCGGGGAAAGCGTGCAACAAGAGACAGCGTCATAAGACAACAGTTACACATTCACACGTTATATTATATAATATAAACCATTTAGTTACATAAAAATATATACCAATAGAAGCAACATAAATATATAATAATTACGATTGAATTGATGTTTTTCTATAGATTATTATTTTTTAACAGACTTCATAAAAGGAGATTCTCAATTAGACCGTTTTTAAATAATGTGCTACCTCGTAAATTTTTGACATCGATTTTGATCATTCTGTCCTGGTCCCATATAAATCTTAACAATATCTGACGGGTAGTTTTTGAGACATCGCCACTTATCGATTTTTGAAGTCGGTTATTTTTTATTAATACTTAGTTAAATTATTTGAATACATAGAGCTGGCGAGCTACGTAACAAGGTGGTCATCGTCGCTATCATCACATATTATACCAAAACCATCAAGGAAGCGTTACAGATTAATATTTTAGTAATTATTCTACTGTACGACATATACACATAATATACACACAATAAATTTAATTATGTTATATACATTAGTTGAAGCATGAGTTAGTTATCACACTTAACCATCTCAACCACACAAGCTTACACCAAAAAGCCAAACAAGCTAACATATAATAAACATAACATAGAGAGGCACTAACAGCGGGCGGTGTGTGTCCCGTGACTAGCTGGCCGGACACGGTGGTCTGCTGCGCGCCCGTCACGTGCCCCACGGCGAAAGGCCGCGCGCCTGCGCACGACGACAAATAAAAAAATATATAGATACTGTACACAACTTAAAAAAAATTAAAAAAATATATATTTGAATTTCGAAGCCGGCTATATTAGGGTGCGTACAGGTGACGTAACATGCTATATAACTTTTGGTATATAACATGTTCATATTATTGTTTAACATTACAACATACAACAAAACCTGCATGTTTTATAAATTTTTATGTCACGTAATCTGAACGCACCTTAAAGCATATTAAAGGCGCGTTCTACTAAGCGATCACGACATCCAAACTACTTTTTTTGGGCCCGTTCCAGAGCGCGTTCCGCAAAAAATTAGTTTTGAGTGGAACGCGCTCTTTTTGTACAAAAAGGAATTTATTGACAGTTTTCATCGCTAAGTGGAACGCACCCCAAATATTCGTCTAGTAGAAATAGCCCCTAGACAACGGCGAAACACAAAATTTTAATATACTTCAAGGCGGCTATATAAAATTATATCTGCAATTCCATTCGATATTTAAATCTACAATATATTATCATCATATTTATACATGATCACGTAATCTAGATACGTTAATATTTTTAACAACCTACAACTAGTATCTCAAGCCAATTCTTGCATTCAATTTAAATGCATTATTCATAAGTTATCATAAACCTAACATTAGAATAAAGTGAAATTTAAATTTACAGTGTTATATAAAAAAATAAGAGCCAATAGATAGAGTTCGAAAAACTAAACTAAATATAGTACCTATGCACATATTTTATTTTATTTATTTTATTTATTAGGTTTGCCAACAATTGTTACACAAAATGATACAATGTACAAACTTAACATAGAGAATTAATGCTATGTGCACAACCGTGCATATTTCTAATATATACACAACTACACGTATTATGACGTACCCTCGGCTCCGGGGCGCAGCACGGCGGGCTTCGCCACCGATTCGGTGTTCACCTTGCCCGACTTGTATGTGTCGTGCTGGATTATGTTCGCCCTGGGGAGATTACATTTACGTTTACGTATAATAATATAACATACACATGCAACATCCGTGCAATCGGGAGATAATGGAATTTTTGGCTAGTAAAAAGACCCTTACGCTTTTTCTTCGATGTAACGATGATTTAGTAATGGGAATTGTGTTGGAATAAATAAAATAATTTAATAATAAAAATGGAAGCACTCAAATCCCGCTCCTGGAGTTCACCCGGAGATGTACCGCTACAAGTAGAATTTAACTGCAAATGTGTTTCTGGTAGGAAAGTTGGGAGTCGGCTACACTTTATTATAGGCGAAGATCTCAGTTTTCATGGGTAGCAACACATCCCTGACCGAATTAAAACGAGAGTCTAGGAGTCTTTCGAGGTAGGTCATAGTTGTCATAGGCGGCAGCGGAAGGTGCTGCACGCTCGTTTGCTACCTTAAATTGATGGACAGTTACCTAGAGGGCGCCACCGAGTCCTCCAGCATGGCGGAGCCCTCGTCGCCCTCGATGCCGAGGTGGTCGCGCGCGCGCCGCCGCCGCACGATGATGTCGATGTAGCCGGCGATCACCTGCAGGATCTGCTCCGCCTCCGTCGTCTGCACCGAGTAGTACTGGTCGCTGTACACAGGAGATTGAGCGTTAGTGCCTTGGGATAAGGTTGGTTTATGTGTGGAGGGAGGGTGGCAGATTGGACATTACTCCACTTGGTTTAAGGCATTTTTGTATGTGGTAGACGAGAAGGGAGATCGCGATCACCTGCAGGATCTGCTCCGCCTCCGTCGTCTGCACCGAGTAGTACTGGTCGCTGCCAAGGGAGATTGGGCGTTAGTGCGCTTGGTTTATGGTTGGTTTTCGTGAAGGGGGGACATGGAGAGATCGGACCTTACTGCTTATTGCACTTGTTTTAAGGTTTACGGTTTGAATCTGCTCCTGTCGTCACTGTGGGAGGTTGGACCTTAGTGTAGTTACTTTAAGGTTGGTTTTTATGTGGTCGAAAAGAACGGACATTGGACCTTACTGCGCTTGATTTAAGATATTTTTGTGTATGATAAAACAAGAGAGGAGATCGCGATCACCTGCAGGATCTACTCCGCCTCCGTCGTCTGCACCGAGTAGTACTGGTCGCTGGCAAGGGAGATTGGACGTTAGTGCCTTGGGATAAGGTTAGTTTTTGTGTGGACGACGAGAAGGGAGATTGGACGTTACTGCATTTGGTTTAACCGCGTAGTATTGGTCGCTGTGGGAAGTTAGGACTTAATGCGCTTTTGTTAAAGTTGGTTTTTGTGTGAGGGGGAGGTTTGAAGATTGGACCTTACTGCTTATTGCACTTGTTTTAAGGTTCACGGTTTGGATCTGCTCCGTCTACGTCGTCTACATCGAGTAGTACTGGTCGCTGGTGGCAGGAGGTTGGGCGTTAGTGCGCTTGGTTTAAGGTTGTTTTTTGTGTGAAGGAAGGCTGGCAGATTGTACGTAAATGCTTTGTTTTAAGATCTCTTGGTTCAAAGATGTGTTAGACGAGAAACACGCGTGTGCGCGGCTTGAATGCCCACGCAGCACACGCGCAGACTAAAATCCGGCTCGAAGGACCAAAAATTGTGTACTATAGTTTTGGAGGGTGAGGTATTAAACTCCGACGCACGCTCAATCACTCAAATATACCATGAAAAATCTTACACAATTCCCATCCTAGCCCGCTTCCCACCCACCTGTAATCCCCGAACCCAACTTGACAACTAACCCAATCCCACATTCGTACCGACTAAAATCTTACATAATTCCCATCCTAGCCTCCACTTACCTGTAGTCCCCGAAGTCCAGCGTGAAGGTGTTGGGGCTGGCGCACCAGCGGCGCACGGTGGTGAGCGGCCACGTCTGCAGGATCTCCTTGGTGCGCTCGTCCAGTCTCAGCACCGAGTCCTTGGTGACTCCAAGCAAGCGAGGGACCAGTTTGTTCTTGCCTTTCATCTTCTCCTGGGAAGGGGAAAGTCACAGGTTAGTCACTGTCTATTTTATAACATCTTATTCTGGATAAGGAAAATCACAGGTCACTTAATGACTATTTTATTTTTGACGTCATAACGTCTTATAAACCGATGAGCGTCGACTGCATGCACGAAAAAATGTCGTTCCGCCGTAACCGAGTGCGCAAGCGAGAGCGCAGAACAAGCAATAGGCATGATCGGCATAAACGTTCGGCTTGTGACACATCTATCACACTTCCATTCCATCGGCAGATGCGACAATATTTCAATTAAATTAATAAGACTGCAATATTTCATCAATGTTTTATGACGTTTTCACCTAAAATTATCGTTCATAAACCAACTTTACAATTAATAATTTGTTTAACTAACTATTAGAGGTACAGTAAGGGTCGATTCAGACATATCAGTGAAGTCTCAGTTCCGACACAGTACCGGCAAATTTTTCATACATTCTCGGCATTTTCAACACTGACACTGAGAAGTGTCACTGTTGAACAGCACTGACACTTCTCAGTGTCAGTGCTGACAATGCCGAAAATGTAAAAAAAATTTGCCGGTACTGTGTCGGAACTGAGACTTCACTGATATGTCTGAATCGACCCTTAGTATGAAAAATTTGCCGGTACTGTGACGGAACGGTGACTTCACTGATATGGTGTGAATCGTCCGTAAAGTCATTATAACTCGGCCGCTCTGAATATAGCTACGAGTGGCAGCGCAGATGTCGATTTTAAGGCCATAATGGTGGTAGGAGGCGGGGAGTGCGGGCGGTATGATAGGTACGTCAATACGAAATAGCGCATCAAAAAACGCTGTTATGTCCGACATTAGTTGATTAGTTACTGTACATGTACTTGCGCAAACATTTCGGAAAACGAAGTTCAGATCGGCCGAGTTATAATGACCTTACTGTACGTAATATTTATTTATTTATTATTTGAACAATAAGAATAGTAGTGAGACTCGGCCGACTAGCTGTTACCATGTTGTTTAACAATTTCTTGTTTACGACTCTTTTATGCGACAATGCTGATCCTCTCGCATACTTCTCCTGTTACCTTGACGAGGAAGAAGGCGACGCCGTAGGTGCGCAGGTCGCGCGCTCTCTTGGTGTACATTAGGTACATTGTGTGTCAATAGTTGGCAATTCTAATCTATCAGCTTCACTTAGGCACTTGCAGGTTATTATTAGCACCGCACCATCTAGTATAATACACAATGTATTGGTGTACCCATAGATGTAGCATACACTGACGTTTAGATAGATTGGAAATGCGAAAGAGCAAAACATATGATACACGTATGGCAGAGCGAGATAGATGACGAAACCAATTTTTAGACGGCATAGCGGGCACTTGTCAAAAATTGTTCCTCAATTTTCTCAAAATACTGAATTTAGTTTTTACATTTCTGTGTGGAATAACGTCATTTGTAATCTTAATTAGTGATGGTTACTTGTGCGGTACCGGGATGTGACTCCTAAAGATATAAAAACCACCAGGAAGGCGTCACGCTCGGCGGTGACATTGACAGCGGGCGATTCATTTTTGGTTTCGTCCAAGTGATACAATTGCCGATCTATAGTTATATAATAAATCTATGAGTATAATACACAATGTATTGGTGTGGTGTACCGGTACCGACCTTGACGAGGAAGAAGGCGACGCCGTAGGTGCGCAGGTCGCGCGCGCTCTTGGTGTAGAGCACCTTGGCGTCCAGCTCGGACAGGCCGGCGTGCTTGCGGTGCTCGCGGAACACCTTCTTCTCTATGCCCTTCACCTTCACGTACGACGCCGGGAGGAACTCTTTCAGGCTGCGGATAGACACGTTTATATTGTCATATTGTTCAGGATCGTCGTAAACAGGCAAGCAAATGGACCACGGTAATACGGCATATACGTAAACTTAACAAATACAAACGGATCATAACGGGTACAAAACGGTCCATTCGCGTTCGATGAGGAATTCAGTCATCAATAGACAAAACTAATTCAGTCATCAATAGACTAAAAGAAATAAATAACAGCAGATACGTTGGTGACCGCTAGTGGTAAACATTTCAAGAGCATTTTTGTCCATTAGAGGGCAAGTAAAGATTGTCATCGTCAGGTGGCTTAGTAACCGCATTGGAGTTCCGCAGACATAAAAACATTCATCATTTGGGATAGCCACAGCTTCGGCAATAACACCTCTACTAATTCAATTTGAAGCAACATGTTACATGCTCTAAGCCTCCCCAGTTTCATAGAACTTGTATACTGTAGTGGATCATGGTTTGAAGTTAAAGAACTCACTCGAGAAATCCAGGTGTATGTTTGTCCTCCTTGTGGTCTCCAAACTGTATCTGACACTGGATGCCGGCGAACTCGCACGCTGTAACGAGAAAATTGTATTTACAACATACATCTATGAAATTCCAAAATTTAAAATGAATCTTTTCATGGCAGAATTTACATTGGCCAGTCTCAATATAACGCGTGTGACGTAATGTATTATTAACTCTTCTCGGTGCTTATGGTGTTATGCGTATTCAGCATTTCATGTGACACGCGCGCTCATATATTATTACTGTCCTACCACCACTCTCATATTCTATCTGCCCACTAACCCTTCTCCTACGTGACCGGTTGCGTCCCTCCGGTCCGAGAAGGCCAACTAACAGCTTGCTATCACTGCCCCTAATATCATCTATCAGTCAACTCAAGTCGAGTCCAAGTTCCAGTCCAGAAGACCAGCTCGCTCGCTCGCACTCATCCTTCTCCTGCGTGACCGGGAGCATCCCTCCGGACCGAGGCCAACTCGCTACCTGGCACCACTGGATCCGGCTCGAAGGACCAACCCACTGGCCACTCACCCTTGTCCTGCGTGACGGGGTGCGTCCCGTCGAGCACGGCGTCGCGCGCCTGCACGTACAGCAGGTTCAGCTGCACCGGGTCGCGCGAGTCCACGTTCCGGTCCGAGAAGAAGAGTTTACGGCGCAGCAAGAGAGTCTCCGTCGCGTCAATGCCTTGCTCGCGGAGGGTCTTCGAGCCTTCCACCCAGTTCACTGCGAAAAGATAATGAACAATAATAATAATGCTACATAATCAAGCCCCACACGAGGAACCCCTGTGACGGGGGTGCCGTTGACATCACACAAGACAAGGACAAACAGCTAGACTAGGGTTTCCAGTTTCTCGACTTGTTTTTCTCGAGGCACGAGATTTCTCGACCACGATTTCTCGAGTGGTTTGAGAAATTTATTATTTTTTAAAGTTAAACGCATTAAATTTTATGCAGTAGTTGCGTGATGCCTCGACAAACATACAGAAAGACAGACAAAACATTTTAAAAATAATATTAATGATTTCTATTTGCCCCTCTATACAACAAAATGTTTGTATACAACACTTAGACGACAAATAGAATACACCTAGTTCTAACTGCACGTGCTGCACCTAGTTGTAGCCGGCTAGAACTAGGTATAGCCGCACTTCGGGTATTAGCCGTAACATATACGCACAATTTATCCATGTTAACTTCAAGTGCAAAAAATCTCACACTGTTACATAAAGAGTCTGATGAAAATATTCCTAACCTAATCAGCCAACCAAAATCCAATACAAATATTACTATAACCTTCGAAGCTCCAGCATACCTTCATCATCAGTCCGGAGCTTCTTCCTCAGCTGCTCCATCTTGGCGTCTCTCTCCTTCTCCTGGTGGCGCCGCTTCAGTGTAAGAGTACCGTAGTTGGGCTTCTCGCACGGGTCGCATTCCTCTTTTTGTTCTTCTCGCACCTGTTAGAAAACAAGAGATGAAAAGAGAGTTAAAGAATGAAGGAGTTTGAAGATTTTATTGTTTACTCGTAATTTATATAATTTGATAAGAGTCATTTTAGCTATACAGGTTACCTCGCGATATTTTCCTTCACTAATCAAGTGACACGAATTAGGTCACTATAAAATTTGTGGTACAGGATTCGAAACAAATCCCTCTGTTCGTTTGTTAAACACACAAACCACGGGGCTATCATTACATTGCGCATTGTTACATTGTTCTTAATTATTTTGCACTGCAATTACACAAAAAGTTTATGATGCGTGTGAGTGGAAAAGTATGTACGGCACGTGAAAACTTCTTGACATAGAGTAATTCCCGATTAACTTTTTTAATTAATATAAAATCACTACTCACCAGTCCATACTCGTCGTAGTTGGTGATCCCGATTTTGGTGCAGATGACCACCATCAGGTTTGCCACCACCTGGCTGTCGTCCACCAGCAGGGTTTTCACAGTACCTGACAGCACAAACAAACACTTTTTACTGACCATTATGGGGATAGAAATTGGGTTTCGTATATTACTGTAGGGACAAGAGAGAGAGAGATGATTCTCTGATAGCCAGTTACATTTCGTTTATCTAGGTCCTGTGTCTTATTTTTGAGGCCTATTGTCTGTATCACAATGTGAGGGCCTTTAATTTATAATTATTTATTATACATGGAGCTAAAGAAGTTTTACTTCAGTCGACTGGTCTAAAGCACACTCTTTATTTATTTTGACCGACCACGCACCAGTGAACGAATGATCTAAGAGGAAGAGGACGACAAAAGAAGTGCGAGAGACAATAACAAAGATAAAGGAGTCAATGCAGAAGTGACGGCTTATAGGAAAGAATGGAAGAGTAAATCATAATTCCGCCGACCCCAAATAGAGTTGGGAAATGGACAGAAAACGATGCAGGCATCAGTAATTTTTTTGTTACCGCTTATCATCAGGTCGCCAGTCCTACATTTGTCAGCTACTAACAAGACCACTCACCGTCAAGCATCCTGACCCGCAGATTCCTGGTCTTCTTATTGTACTCGAGGATATCGCCGTTCCTCAGCATGTAGTAGTCCAGACTCCTGGACGCTTCCAGCCATATGCCCTTCTTGCTGTCCTCTTCCGACGCGAGGAACAGGCCGTATTCCTTGGCTGTGGGACGGAGACAAATGTATGTTTAGTTGTCTGTCTGAGACTTCCTATAAATTGCGTCTACAGGAATTGTATTAGCAATATTCATTGCATTTTGGTACAATGCAACTCTTTTCGTTGAGGGTGAGTAAAATTTTAATAGGTTTTTTGCATATTTGATCTCTGTCGTATCAAAGATACTACAAAACAAAGTCGGTGTTCGTGTAAGTAAGCTTAGATCATTTTGACTATCCGACAGATTTTGCTGCGGTTTTCACTGTCATACAATAATATACTTTTCAACACACTTGCTCGTAAAGTTGCTATTTTTTCTTTAGTCTTACGCCCGGAATGCGGTTTATTACACACTAGTGCGTTTTACTTTTCATTGCCGCACTAGTGTTTTTCTTATTCCATTTTTTTTTAATATCCGTAAAGAGGTTGTTACCAAAAGATTTATTATTTTGTAAATAAATTAACTTGTTGTAGTCAAAATCTGATAAGATAAGATTATACTTCATCTAATTATCTATTAAAGCATTTAAAAATACAATATTTTAAATCATTAATTACCGTAAATTCTTATTAGAAATACATAATTATTTAGTTTAATATATTGTGGCTGAATGGCGGTGTTCGGTGCCTCTGGATTTAACCTGCGCGCGCATAGTTATTCAACCAAAGATACGGCGCGCGAAAAAATAAACCTCCGCGCCATTTTGTGCAAACATTTGTTCGTATTCATTAAACTCCAACGACATGAATTCATGTCACGAATGCCATAGTACGTTCACTTCGCTGCTATAATTTGCTGATTTGTGACTGAATGTAATGTATTTTATACCTACCTAATTGTTTTTTTCCTCGCAAGTGTGTTGAAAAACGTCGTATGATACGCGTGTGCTTTGTTCATTACAGTCTTGGCTCTATTACAGCCCTCGTCTTGCGGCTCGGGCTATGCAATACCGCCTCGACTGTAATGACCAACTTCGCGCACTTGTATCATAATGTACTATTTCCGTGTGATTAATCGCTATAATACTCGCATATTATAGTTCAATCAATGTTTCGTTACACTGTACAATTTTACACGCTTGAACAGACTCTACTATAGGTAGTGTGGAGGGTACTCACGATCGCTGACGCTGGCCTCGAGGATCTTCTCGCGGATGAGGCGGCAGGCGTCGTACACGGTGGTGGACGGCTCGAACTGGATGGTCTTGATCACCTTGCCGCCGTCCATCGATATCTTCAGCGACAGCGCCGCCATCTTGGCTAGCGAGTGCGCTCTGGTGGGGGAAGATAAGATGGTCAGACATGTTATCAACTAGGGGCTGATTGCTTAAATATGTACAGGTAAAACCCGAGGTAGAGAACTTGACCAGAGGTAGTTCGTCCTACAGCCAACCTAAATCCTACTAACAAACTAACGTTTTAACACCGTCTGCTAACTGACTAACCATCTTAGTTCTGATGTAAGTCTTGTTCTGTGTCGGTCACAGACGCTACAGTTGTCATGGACGGCAGCAGAAGCTCGTCCGCTTTTATGCTCGTTTGCTTTCTTTTCCAGCCAATATCAAATGGCACACAACCATCGATGACAGTAACTTCTTACCATCAGATGCTTCATCTTAATTCCCACCCTCGCATACATCAACGGGCACCCCCCACCTTATCAAGGGTGGGGACTAGAATTTTCGAGGTAGATTTTTTAAATAGTATAGCAATCGTTAGTACTTTATCCAGAAGGGGAGGGCTGCTCTGCTTCCCCGTGCCCCTAACTACATACGCCTATGCATCCAACCCAGGTAGGGTTGGATGCATAGCCCTCCCAATTGTAGCCCAACTGTCTCCACCTCACCTGTATATACCGGCAGTGTGCGCGTCGTCAGTGCACAGCGAGTGCGCGCTGGCCCGGCGCTGCGACCGGCGCTCGCGGCTGAACGAGCGCTGCCGTCTGCGGGGGGAGGGCTGCACCTGGAAGGTAAGGGGCTGCTACCCCACCTCACCTGTATATACCGGCAGTGTGTGCGTCGTCAGTGCACAGCGAGTGCGCGCTGGCCCGGCGCTGCGACCGGCGCTCGCGGCTGAACGAGCGCTGCCGTCTGCGGGGGGAGGGCTGCTCCTGGAAGGTAAGGGGCTGCTACCCCACCTCACCTGTATATACCGGCAGTGTGTGCGTCGTCAGTGCACAGCGAGTGCGCGCTGGCCCGGCGCTGCGACCGGCGCTCGCGGCTGAACGAGCGCTGCCGTCTGCGGGGGGAGGGCTGCTCCTGGAAGGTAAGGGGCTGCTACCCCACCTCACCTGTATATACCGGCAGTGTGTGCGTCGTCAGTGCACAGCGAGTGCGCGCTGGCCCGGCGCTGCGACCGGCGCTCGCGGCTGAACGAGCGCTGCCGTCTGCGGGGGGAGGGCTGCTCCTGGAAGGTAAGGGGCTGCTACCCCACCTCACCTGTATATACCGGCAGTGTGTGCGTCGTCAGTGCACAGCGAGTGCGCGCTGGCCCGGCGCTGCGACCGGCGCTCGCGGCTGAACGAGCGCTGCCGTCTGCGGGGGGAGGGCTGCTCCTGGAAGGTAAGGGGCTGCTACCCCACCTCACCTGTATATACCGGCAGTGTGTGCGTCGTCAGTGCACAGCGAGTGCGCGCTGGCCCGGCGCTGCGACCGGCGCTCGCGGCTGAACGAGCGCTGCCGTCTGCGGGGGGAGGGCTGCTCCTGGAAGGTAAGGGGCTGCTACCCCACCTCACCTGTATATACCGGCAGTGTGTGCGTCGTCAGTGCACAGCGAGTGCGCGCTGGCCCGGCGCTGCGACCGGCGCTCGCGGCTGAACGAGCGCTGCCGTCTGCGGGGGGAGGGCTGCTCCTGGAAGGTAAGGGGTGATCATGAAGCAACTATAGAGAGGAGACATTGTATGTAGATTTCCCTAAGAAAGAACGCGTGACACTTTGCGGGGCGAGGGGGTGTTAGATCCCGCGATTTTACTATGTAGTTTAACTATCTCACACTAGATGTCAATAAATGTAGGATATAATAGGGACGTACTCAAAATATAATAATAGTGTCGCCATCTTATGTCGAGTAGACAGCACTTCATCCTTTTCTTTGAAAATGTGAACGTCCATTACGCTGTGCACAGGACGGGCGCCGACGGTAGACTGACTTTAGGCCACGCCTACTGTGATGACGTCAGGACCTAGTTGAGTCACAGTGCACAGTTGCTTAGGCCGCCTCCTCTCTATATTTGCTTCATGGGGGTGATAGTCAGGGCTACTGTGGTTGGTCGTGGTTTGGTTTGGTTGGAGGAGGACGTCTAGCGATGATAGTATGTTGTGTACTTAAATACTTGTACGCACTGTACCTACAGAATAATTTATTTGTACTCCCGAAAAAGTATTTTTGCAATTAACTAAATTAAACACGGTTAGATACAAAATAAGTATGATGTTTCCTACATCAAGAGATAAGTGGTTCGATAAAAAGATATTTCAGAGCACATTCCTACTTTTCTAAAAAAAAATTATTTTACGGATTTTACGGATACGGACGGATTTTAAGTGATGAAGTTGAAACTTGAAAGTGGTTCCTCACTTGAACCAGTACACCCACTCACCGGTGGCGATGCGGTCAGCCGCCGCCAGTTGTCGTGCAGGCGCTCGAGGAGGCTGCGTCACGAGCTCGTCTGCGCTTCCTGTGGCTCGCTCGGGACCTGCCGACAACGAGAGGAGACCTTTAGATTTTATCAAGACTTCAAGAAACAAGGAAACAGTTTAAAGTCCACCTTAACTTATAAAAATAAATAGGGTACCAGTTGATATTCCACCTAAACGTTGGAGGTTCAAGGGCCACCATAAGGCCTCATTTACGGAGACGCGGCGCGGCCCGCACTGAATTTAAACATAATTATGGCGTTGTATGAGTGCGTTTTTGGAGAAGCGATTTTACACGCGTTTGCTTGAAATGGAGCGTTTTTAACGGCCGAGCCCGCGGATGCCATCGACACGTTTCACGCGGCGTTTATCGCAGCGGCGCACGCAGCGGCAATTCTCAATGAAGCGATACCCGCCGAGTGCTTTGCTACACGCTTGAGAAATCGTCGCGGGCGCAGCGGCGGGCATCTCGTAATACTCCTACAGTTTGTGTTTACGTTTACGCGTGTGATGATGCGTGCCGCTTCACGCGTCGCCGCACCGTAAACAGATAAAACGACCGACGCGCCGCGAGACGTCACGCCACACGCGACGCGCCGCGTCTCCGTAAATGAGACCTAAGTGGGCGTGCAAGTGCAACGCGTGCACCGTATGGTGGCGACAAGCGAGGGGGGAGGGTTGGCAAATAGGCCACTATAGGCAATTGATATTGAAACGACATATTTGCAAATTCAAGAACCTACCTTAATTAAGGTACCTATATTAATTTTTCTAAAACATTATCAATCATTTAAATCAATTCAGTAACAGAACTAAGTGATACGGAAGCACTTGCAAAACAATAAAGTGGGTCCAGTGGCCCACTGCCGCAAATAGACGGTATGTAAATACATCTCCCGTTTCATAACCGACGTGTGTTTTACGGCCGGTCGTCTTCGACACTCGAGCGTTCCTCCGACTCTTCAGCGAATATCAATTTGAATACAATTCAACTCGAGTCGCGCTAAAAAGCACTTTATTACCAGGGTTCATAATTCAATTTAGCTTGTTAGCAAAAATTTACTTAAGGCATTTTAAATTTTTGTTGTCAATTTACAATGAATCTTAATCACAGGGGCGCAGAGCTGGCATTTGTGTATGGAGTACTCGTAGGTGCAATCTCTACTTAATATAAAGTCCAGTTTGTTTAAATGTTTGTTTACAAGAGCTAATCTCAGCAACACTGGCTCGATTTGAAAGAATATTTTGTTTTGGATAATCTATTTAACAATGAAGGCTATCTTAGCATTATAGAACTAAGGCCCCCGAAGCGTCTGTCTGTCAGTGCGCGATCAACTAAAAAACTACTGAACAGATTTTCATGGGGTTTTCACCACGGGTTTTCACCAATAGAAGATAGATTCAAGAGGAAGGTTACGGTTTTGTGTAAATTGATAATGATAATTGTTGATGATGTCGAAAAATTCTTGCCGTCTGAAATTTTTCAGCGAAAACGTTGCCTACCCTGCGAAATAACTTAAATGTTTCTTGAGCAAGAAAGTGTTAAATATTTTCACCACCATGGAAAAGTTACCACAACCCCAAAAGGAGCGGCTGAAATAAATTTAAGAGTACCTCAGACCCTTCAAAAGCCGTTAGCAGACCCGCGGCGCATATTATTGCAGTGTTTTGCATAAAACTCCTGCACGTCCGGGGGAACTTAATAGCCCAATATGTGTGAGTGGTCCCGATTGTAAGATATTCGTTTTGTATGAATTTTATATTATCGTTAACACTTTAGACACCGTCCTTTATGACACTCGGGAGGGGAGACAGGGGTTAACTGTGACATCACGTGACGTGACATTGCATAAAGCCTAGGATTGACACCTGTGTTTAAATCCGCTTAATTTCACCGAATTTCACAAAGATAAAAAACGTTATAGTCTTACTATTTGTGTGAATCTACAATACTTAAGTCTCAACCCATATCTCTCCCATAATATTGAATACAAAATAATATTGATCAAGTATGTACAGAAATTACGAACGGAGGATTTCATTAAATAAATTCAAATGCAATCACCGTGAGTCGTCCATACTTTAACACAAAACTAACAACATTGCAAAAAATGTGACATCACATTAGGGGAATGTATGTAGTCCAATATGTAACTCCGTGTCAAGAACTTAGTGTTCAATAATCCTGAAATTAATGTGATATAATTTCTAGACAACCCTCAGCCTGTCGCTATGCGTCTCGACGTTTTAATATTTTAATACAGACCTAAGTTATTTGCGAATGATCGTTCATATCCTGTTTATGGTGATAACTACTACAATATTATATTTTACCCTAATGACGTCACGTCCCTTGTTTATTGGTCATTTCACTTTTTATTGGGGATGGGATGAGTCTTTTGAACGAGCATTGCTAGAGATATTTTTATTAAATTTTTATGAAATATTAAAAAAAATAAGGTTGCAGATCTCTGACGTCCCAGTTAATAGGTGTCCCAATACTCAGATATACACCGAGGTTTTGAAGGGCTTAACAAAATCTATAGGTACTATTCTCAATAATATACCTATAATCAACTGTCTGCGACGACCAGTAACTGCTTACCAACAAGCGGCTCGTATTATCGGCCATTTTTACAAAAAAAATTCATAGCTCCTCTACCTCCCCTTTCTCCCCTTTTAACAACACCCTTCCACAAGCCAAAAAATGCATCTCAACACCAATTACAAACGTCAACTGCCAACCAACCAAGCAAACACTGTCACTGCTCATATCCCCTGCCCGCGTGACATTAAACGATTCACCCATTACACAGCACAGGGGCTGCCGTGACGCGTGACGTGTCGACGTGTCTGTCACGGCGACACGGCGTCACGGCGCATCTCGCGGGCGACTGGCCACGGGTTATATGGCGCGGATCGACGCGAGCGAATCTTCGTCAAAACGTTTTATGATTCTGGGGACTCGTGAGGAGTAAGGGATTGCGTCATTTGCATAGGATGAAAAACGAATATAAAATTTGCGTCAATTAAATAAATTGGATTTTATAAGTGTAGGTATTTAAGGTAGGTATTTAGGTAATAGTTTTTATCGTAAATAAAATTAATCAGATACTTTTTTATGGAATACGCGCATACAGCACCTTCCGCTGCCGCCCTTGACAACTTGTTACTGAGTGATTGACTGACAGACAACTCACAGCCGAAACCGAAACTACTGGACGGAAGAATCTGAAAGGCATGTACGTTCCATGAGGAGTGTAGGGGAGCACGAGAGGATTTTTGGAAATTCTTCCCCAGAGGCGATGAAATAGCAAATAGGGGGATGACGTTTAAACGAATACTACGCGGGCGAAGCCTGCGGGCGGAAACTAGTATTACAATATACCTTAATCACATGGGCGGAAAGTTGGCGTTTGCGTGGGCTTTAATTTTTTTTTTATGGAACTGATGACAACTGTGACCGACCTAGAACTAGACTCAATGAGTCTCGTTCTAATTCGGTCACAGATGCGTTGCTATCCCTGAGGACTGAGATGATTGCCTCTAAAAAGTGTAACCGGCTCCACACCTTCCTATCCGGACCACAATTAATTGTTCTTAAAACAATTATTACACGGTAGGAATGGTACTAAGTACCGTGGCGGGCGGTGGTCCAATCATGCAATTGAAGCGTTCTGTATCGAACCGCAGAGTAACGATAACCACGAGAGCTCTTAAGTTCACCAACATACAACTACCCACATGTACGAGGCGTTCTCTCGTCGAAACGTCACGAATCTTTCATCCAGAAGCGCTTGACCCGATTTCCCATATAGCCACCATCTCGAAGCTCGTTCGACTAGGGTCACCATCCGAATTGATTTTGACGATCCGTAGGATAACCACACATGTTGATAACAGTAGGCATGGCCATATAGAATTGGAATTAATACAAACTTCTATTGGTTGACACTGACTTTCACTAACAGTCCAGCTCCAGTTCTTATCGTCTTACCGTCTGCTAAATAACAAACCATCTTACTCACAGATGTCATGGGCGGCAGCTTGTTTTCTTAAATCCATAAACAGTCTTCTTTTATAGGATGGCGTTCTGAGATCAGTAGTTTGTGGGTTGACTACACTAAGACCATATTTGCTTGTCCCGAGTCCAATCCCGATACAGAATTTTTTTGACACGTCATGTTTATTTTCAAACCGTTGGTTTGTGATGTCTTATTTAGATCACCCATGTCACCCACGATTTGAACTTTCCTACCATTGGACAACTGAATGTTAATAAGTTAATAAGAGTCTAACGTTTATTGAAAAAATTGACACGTCACGTCCCAATTTTTGAATCTCTGTCCAACCTAACAGCGTGGTCACACACGGGTGGGAGTGTTAACAGGAACACGGCGCAGTAACGAAAGCTATAAAGTTGACGAAACCAACAGTTTGACTAACCTGTACGTTTTGAGATATGACAACATGGACCTATTAACATAGGTAGGAGTTAGATTATAGCTAGGTAGGTATAGTACCCTGTACCATTATATTGTTTTTGTCGTGTTTTGGCTTATGTTTATATTCCATTTATTTCATGAAGACATTAACTTGTACGTCTGGTCCCATATAAATTTGAGCAACATCTTACAAATTTTTGAGTTATTTTAAGCTAACCTTATCCTTAAAATATCCTTCCCTCTGGAAGCCCAACGTTCATACCGGTCGACTATCACTGCTGTATTTCTGTATACATGTTTGATTTAAAAAAGTAAAGATTTAAGAAGAGTCCCGTTCTAATTCGGTTACAGATGTGTATGTGTTGCTACCTTTGAGGACTATGATGAATAATGATGATCGCCTCTAAAAACATGTAACGAGCATCAAGTGTAATTGGTATGCTGGCTGCTGGTATACGGTAGGTAACTTTTCCCAGTTGTAATCGTATTAAATCGGAGGTGTATTAAAATGAATTTATTAAGAAAGGCGTCGACTGTCGATACATATTAAAAACGCAGAAACTTTTATCAATTCACATCCATTGCCACCTTCATTAACAAAGACACACAAAACATCAGTACCACATCATCGATGTACAACAATCACGTAGAGAACACGGCAACCATTTTCCACTGAAATGTCTTGAGTAAACTCCAACGGCGCCAGGAAGGCGGCCGAGACGGTAAGGAAAATCTGGGACAGCACCACTTATTACCCGGTACGAGAACAAGCTAACTTGTCAAGCTAAAATCCACTCTATCCCGAACACATAAAGCTTATATCACCTTGCAGTTATCTATATAACGTACAAGGGAAATTACACCTTATACTTCAGTTTTAAAATGCATGTTTACTTGCACGTATGAGACGATTATCTCATTGAGGGTTTCGAAATTAGATTCATTTACAAGTAAAATAAAAACGATATTGAATTGACGGTAATTGAACGATTATTTTAATAAAGTTCATGAAGTGAGTAATAAGAGCGAAGACTTCGCAAATAATGAAATTGAAATTGAAATGAGGAGATTGAGGTCAGTGTGCGAATTTTTCATCAATGTCAAATGTCAAATAACCCGCATCTCCCTCCTTTACCACGCAAGTTTCTTTGTGAATTCTCTTATTATGATCTTACGCAATGATATTACAAACATAAAAATATCACTAACGTTCCGAAAGTGACGAATCAAATTCGTCTAATTATTGTAGTTTTCATTTGACTATCGCATACGGTCCGTATGATCTGTCGCATCCGCGAATACAATAATGTCATCGGAATGCAATACCAAGAAAAACAAAGACGAAACAGAATTATCTCTGAAGAAAGACGAAAGGAAGAAAGCAGCAAAAGAATCTCTCAAGCCAACTACAACTCTCCCACTAATAAATAACGATAACTTTCCCATAAACAAACAGAGACACCGCGATGATAACAGTCCATTGTCTTCAATCCCAACCCCTGTCAAAACACCGCGTCTCAGTCAACCCTTCACCGGGAACAATGGGACGGTACGACCCCAGCCATGATGGCAGGATGCGCCAACGACCAGATACAATGTGGAGCTAAATCAATTATGGTGTTGTGTTACGTTCCAGTTATTTGTATGATGACACGCGTTCGAATGGTGAAGATGACATGGTTTGAAATGAAAGAGAAATAATTGTCGATACAGATACTGTAAAGTATAGGATTTGTGTTTTGATACTCAAAGGCGGAGAAATGGATATAAATCAAGAGAGTAACGGTGTCGTAATATAGCTAACAAAACTTTTTAACCGTTAATGTAGATTCTATCATATTGTATCAGAAGCTTTAAAGAAGCAAAGGCCCACGAAAGTAGATGCGAACCTTTGAGGGCCTTGGGGAAATATTGAAAAAAAAATGAAAAAAATTCTAGACATATAGATTTTATGAAAAATATGATGATAGTGATTAATCTTCTTCCATTTGTATAATCTTAATCGTTTTAATTAAATGTTGATAATAAACCGTTTAACCGACTTTTACTGAAAATCAAAAAATAAATTAAAACAAAAGTAAGAAACTCCGTACAAAATACCAGAGCTAAAAATATTACCAATAGCCGCAACACAAGATGAAATCACACCAATTCATAGCACCTACTCATACTCATAAACTCATAAGTAATAAAATAAATCCATAATCCAATGAACAAACAAGTTGAGCGCATGCGCGCCTCCCCTCTGCGGGTGAGGGCGGAGGGGAGGATCGATAGACTCCGGCGCCGCTATGTCTGGCGCCAGAGGATGCTGTGTCCTTGTCGCACACGCCTAATGTGCTTAGGACAAAAAAGGACAAATGAAGGATACTAGGGCCCGAGAGAATAATATACGTAAGAAATATAAGCTTAATTAATTACAAGTGGCAACAAAAAACGCGATCAGAGCGGAATTAGATGATAGATTTGATACAGCAACGGAGAAAGAATAAGAAAATTAATACACAAAATCATTTTAACAACAGAAACGAAAAGATGTATAACATATCTATCAATCAGTGTCACAAAGAACAACAAAGAAAATGCATAAGCTAAGAATAAAGGCAGATTCGATTCCGAAAATAATAAAAGCGAAATGGATATCCGATGGTCAACCGGAAGTCGTCACGGTGTAGAGGAAATCGGATAGTCTGTTATCTATTAGCGAATTAGGGGGCTTAGAGTGGACAGCGGATGAGGGTGATTTCATTATAATATTGAGAATTATTACAACACATAGATTATTTAACAATAACTTATCAGAATGGGTAAGAAACAATACTTCACTGGCCTAATTGTACCAGTTTGTAAATAGTTCAACTGCGTCGTAATGCATATCAGAATAGTTTGAGATATTTCGTAAACGTATCAAAGTATTTTGAATGGATTTGAGGATTTGGCATACCAAAGATATAGAACAATTCTGACGGGACGCAATTGAAGCATTCATAAGAAGCAGAATTGTGCCAACAGTGATGCCAAAAATTATTGATTTTTCTAAACAAAGCCTAAATAACAATAATTTAGAAAAACAATCCAACACTCATCAACAAGACAAATGCAACTTTAACAAAACCCATAAACAAATTAATCCAACAAACACAGCGACTAATGCAAAACGCGACATAATTGAAACGAACGATACAAAGTTAACAAGTGACGAGTCCAAACACATCGGGGACAGGACTAATCGTCCCCACGTCGAAGCCAATCAATCAACAGATGCTGAAGACCAATCACCCAGCAGGAGTCGACCCCTGGGGTAGTAAAAAATGGACTAACGAAGCGTGGAGCTAACGAAAATGGATACAGAGGAAATAACAGCACCTTGTTAGCATCGATTTGAATAAAACCGGACAAGTGCGAGTCGGACTCGAGCACGAAGGGTTCCGTACCATTATGTATAATTAGGTATTATTATTATTACGTAAAAATTGGGCTGTGGTCGCTTTTCCAAAGGCCACTGTGACCATTGTTTTATTGTAGCCACATATTAGCCACAACGCCATCTCTTGGACCGAAAGCTAACTAAACTATCGCTGAGGCGTCGAAAGTATGGGCGCCCACATAAATATTATATGTTTTTAGTATTTGTTGTTGTAGCGGCAAAATAAATACATCATCTGTGAAAATTTCAACTGTGCAACTATTACGGTTCATGAGATACAGCCTGGTGACAGACGGACGGACGGACGGACAGCGAAGTCTCGAAGTAATAGGGTCCCGTTTTACCCTTTGGGTACGGAACGGAACCCTAAAAACTTGCGCTTACGCTACTGTTTAATTAGATACAGAATTCGTTTTTAATGCATCCCACACAAATGATACTTCCGCCCCTGCGATTAAGATACATTTTCGATTGACAGCGAGAATTTGAAATGACGTAAGTGAATTTTGCGTACAAGCTAAACTGATCTGTGAGCACAGGTAATAAAGTTTTTAACGGCAATCCTAACTTGGTAAAAAGTGGACAGCTTATCGGATCAAGGATCAATCTTAACAACAACGTCATTCATTGATCGGTCGCCGCGCAAATACGATTAGCGATAAGAAATATATCGTACCGTTTGTATCCACACATAGTATAACGGTGTTGACTGTTTTTTAAAATAATAAATGTAAAAAGCTTCAAACATATCAATCACATAACAGAAATTCTTTTTCTTTCATACATTCTTATTTTTAATCGGCTTCAAAAAAAAGATGAAATTTCTTAATTCGTCTGTGTTTTTTTTCCTATTAACCTCAGAACTTCGTTCTAGGTGAACCGATTTCGACAATTCTTTCACTATTCGAAAGGTCGTCTGGTCCCATAAAAATCTGACGGTTCTTTAGTTATACTCAATAATGTGAATTCAATTTATGCTCATCATTCTTTTTTGTTCGAAAGATAGAACTTGGCGTGTGGTCCCTTATAAATTCGGGCGACATCTGGCGAGTGGTTTTTGAGTTATCTCGACTTCGAAGTCTGTTATTTTTTTTGTAAAAAGTTAGTTATTTTTCTTTAAGACTGAACCTACTTATTATACTGCGGACATATGAATATGGTAACGTTTATTATAATTTATCATGAACCAAACGAGCGATCAGTGCCTCTATTATGAGTTTTTAATACTATAGTTTACTATACACGCTAGCGTCTATCGTTTAGAATTTGTATGAGAATCCGTACAGCGCCTCTAGCGGTTACGATACTGAACTACAATTCTCATACAAATTCTAAACGTTAACTGCAATAGTAACGTCCTTTACGTTTACTACAACAACTCATAATAGAGGCACTGATCAAATCAGTCACCGAACCCACGCACCGATCGCCACTCTGCTTCCCCAACCACCACTACCACCACCACAATCGACCTCAAAAGGCACTAACGAAGCATAATCGCCGCCGTCCACCGTTGTTTGCCAATTCATAAATGATACTAATTTCCACAGGGGTCGTGAGAGGTTTGATTAAAGGGTACCAAAACTTTTCACTGACAGCTAGGGTTGCCAACTTTTTTTTACAATAAATAAAGTGTATTTAGGTCTGAGAAGAGTAATAAACAGTATTTTAGAAAAATAAACAGTATTTTATCTAATTAATGTTTAAAATACATAATTTTTAGAGATTTTTACACAACTTATTATTTAGTCTTTTTTTTTGTAAATTTCATACACCATTATTTGTCATACCTAAGGGTTAAGCATTTTGATGCTGAACAGTATTTTGTATACTTTTTTTGGTTCAACAGTGAAAAGTATAGTGTAGTAAAAAACGGTATAATACTGTTTTTAACAGTATAGTTGGCAACCCTACTGACAGCCCTACACAGCTACATGTGTTTATGCTAAAGTATATCTTAGCACACGGGAATAGGTGCGAATATTGCACGGCGGGCGCGAACCACGGGAAGCCTACGGGAAATTGCTAGTTAGGTAGAAAACTGAAATGGACGCAACGAATATATTGAAAAAGATTTATATCGGATTAAGTAAATTAAATTGTATTAGTGCTTGAGTAAGTATGGGTTGAAATGGGAGATGAAAGTTTGTATGAAAGATCTAAGCCGCTTGATCGATTTGTGTGAATTTTCTTAGGAAGATAGTTGATGAAGCAATGCCTAACATTCAAAAACCTATCCCTTAGGAACTGAAAAAGGAGAAAATGTATTTAAGTTTATTACTTGTTACTATATAAAGTAGACATTTTAGTACATTTACATTTAGTAACAAATACACATTAATTGTTGACGTTTAAACTGTATGATGTAAAATAACTCCTCGAAGATTGAGTTACGGTACAATTTCGACTGCAGGACGTCCACTAGTCATTATTGAACTTGATACAATTACATACAAGTACGTACAAACATATCTAACAGTCAGTTAACGCTCAGAAAACGATCCAAGCATGTGTATTACAGGAAATGTACATAGGAGTGAACATTACTAATTTAGTACCCTACGATTTATCGTCGAGGTTATCGTCGCGACACGTCTCACGACGTCACGACTAACCATCAACTGTGGTCGTCAGAAGGTGACCAAGGCCCCATTTCTGACATTTTATAAACTCTGCTCGATTGAATAGTTTGACACATTTTTTATATGGAAGTGTCGAAAACTATTCAATTTTGTATACGAAACGTGATATAATGTGTCAATCTATTCAATTCTGTATAAGAAATGTGCCAAAGAGATGTTCAACTATTCAATTTTGCAAATGATAAAATAAATGTGTCAAACTATTCAATGAGACACTACTGAAGCGTTAATAAATTAGCAGAATTGGGGCTCTGCTATTTCATTAACATTGACTCTTCTATCTTTCATGTTTTTGGTCGGAAACACTTACTACTCTGTACTCTACTATTTGAGTTGTCGAGAATATGGAATTGCCATGCTAAGTACAATTTTATTATTTGGGCTCACAGTTTAATTTAGCTTGTAAGCAAAATTTACTTACGGCATTTTTAATAGCCTGAAATGCTGACAAAAACGCGGACGAGCCACCTGATGGTAAGTGGTCATCGTCGCCTATGGACACAAGCAACACCAGGGGAGTTACCAGCGCAAGTGGCCTTTTAAATTGTCACCGTCAATCTACAATGTTCTTTAATCACAGAGGCGTAAGGTTGGCATTCGTGTGGCATACAATTAAAACGAACACAGTAGCTTGAGGCCGGCAATGCAGGTAGGTTTATGTAAGTGATGAATATAAAGATAGGAAAAAATAATCAATTGAATATTATACATTGCAATCACCAACTCGTTGTTAAACAATATTAAAAAGTTGAAAGCAAAATACTTAAATAATGGCAAATAGTAAAAAAATCTAATTCGTTAGACACAATAACTATTTGCAAGGAATCCTTTAGGTTTAGGATCATCTGATTCATAACAGAATGAAAAGAATCAAGTTTTAAACTTGAAAAATAATTTCCATAATTTTCATTATTTTTTTAAAGCTAGACTTTCTGAATCGCCACTAATATTTAATGGCCTTTGAGGCAAAGCACAGTACTTTTTACTATTTATGACAAAAACAAGATTTTATAGTGCAAATCATCACACTAAAATTCACAGCAATGATGATGCGTTAAATTCGTCATAATTGTCTTGTGATTCATCATGAAATTCATGATCATGGACAAAACTTGTACCACTCTTGCATTCAACCCAATCATTACTTCATTAATCATACACTCCTTAACTTCGACATGATAATTTTTGAAAGTCAAAAAACCGTAGAGTTTATCACACCAATATTCTCCTTATTTTATCGAAGTTTACATGACATAAAAAAACATAGAAAGCTAATTTACAGTCCCTTAAAAATTTAATTTACAATATTCAACATTGACTTAGAGAACTGCGGCTGTATTTATATTATCTATCATTCTCTATAATTTTATACCATAGCTATTTCCATGGCAAACCAAAATACTCATGGTATTTCCAACAACTTTCTAAAATATAAAACAACTCGCCCACACCACACCTACAGGCTATAATATCACACCAACCAAAACTCGTAACACTATAAAACTACCAGGATAACATAAAACAACCGAACATACAACTGAATGAAGCTGAAACTGAAAGTTGAAACACGTGGCTGTACTCACCTCGACCGGAAGCGGGGAGTCATTGCGCCGTCTCGTTCCCACTTTAAAGGAATACTCAACTGGTTGAACCCTCCCGCTCTCTCACTCCTTGGTTTCGAGTCACTTGAAGTTCGATCAGGTTATTTGTTCGTTATTTCTGAGAGGTTTGGAGTGTTTCTGATAGAAGTTGCAGGAGATCAGAGATGTGAGTCGGAGAGACTAGGGGATGAGAGAGCGGGCCTCCGCCTCCGTGGCTGGTCCACGGAGGAATGGCAGGCTGCCCAGCAACCCCGTAGGACCTCGTTTTACTATCACCGACGCTACACGAGGGGTTACTTCGCGCATGCGCGGTCCCGACCTGCCGTCCCGCTCCCACCCGCGAGGGAGCAACTTTGGGGATGATTTCGGAGGGTGAACTGAAAGATGGAAATGCATCTCCGAGTTCGGTCGGATTTCCGGCGCTTGTGATTTTGTTTATTGATTCGCATCTTCGATGTTGGAGGGATGTCGGGATACTGGAGGGATGCTGGACGGGATTGGGATTTATTAATCCCGTTATCATGTCACGACAAGATTTACTGGCGAACTTTTATGAAGTTCCAATAAAAAAATGTTTTCATGTTCGACGACGCGTATCGCCAATTTGGTTTATCTGATCGATCGACGGACTCCACGCTAATGGATCAATTGTATGCGCCGTCCGGATACAAATAGCCGAGGGGTTCGGAATTGCGACTGCGGACTGCGGATCGCGGAGACCCGGGTTCGAATCTTGCGCGAGTCACATTTTTTAGTTACGTACGATGTCGAATTGTATTTGTATTTTTTCGGCTGTTCTTTTTTGGGTTAGTCAAATTTTTAAAACAGTTAAATATTTTACTATTTAGTCTCTTTATATTCATTGACAAACAATTTGGCTTACTATTCTTAGGGCGGCTAATGTTCTTAATTTTCTTCATTAATATTTCTCATAACGTTATTGGTAACAATAACAATCAAATAACACTACCTACCCATCAAACACTACATCAGCTGGTGGGAATCGAACCCGGAACTTTATACTCTACAACGCAACGACGCATCTGTCACTTATTACCGTAAAACAACAGAACACCGAATTAACATGTACATTATATCCGAGCACGTCGCATTCGCATGTCGTGTCGACGTGCCGACGTGGAAGTAATCGGCCACGACGTGAGGGTGCGACGCGACGCCGACACACGACGTCGGAACGGTCGTTGACAGCGGTGACGAACGCCATGAGGGTGGTGAGTTTTAATGGTGAGTATGGAGTTATTTTAAATATGTACATTGTACACTCAACGCTGATAATTTTGATTTTTTTCTGTGGCAATACAATATTTTCTTTGAAGACAATAAAAATAACATAGTTTCAAAGATAGTTTAGGTAATTTTTAATTAAAAGCAAAATAGAGGCTTTTCAAATAATCTTGAATGAATGAATGAACTGATTAAAAAATTTGTGAGTGTCGTAGAATACTCGGTTGAAAAAAAGGTATATTGTAGCCATTGAGGTACGTACTTTAGTACATAGTATCTCAATGATTGTAGCACTTTAACTCTGACACGAACGTCTGATACACCTGACAGGTGACGTAACCTCACAGATGGCTCCTTACTGACTGTAATTCATAGAACTGATGGACCAATAAACGCGCATCTATGACTGAGCTATGCCAATAGCATTAGAAGTACATTCCCATTTTCGTCACGCAAAAACCTTACACTTTTCATTTTCTAGCTTCAATTCCATTTCAGTTCCAATAAGAGATAATATTTTTTTTATATCTATCGTCACTACAAAAACAAATAACCCCATCCTTCGTCTATCACAAACATAAACATATTCAATTAAACCAATACACTCGTCAAATTTTAAACTACCCTCAGAGTTGTAGCCTCTTGAACGACGTATCCATTTCGATACATTGTCAGCGTCAATACTGCCATTCGTTAAAATAACACGCTGTTAACTACACACTTAAACAGATAACCCCATCGCAATGATAGAATCGTAAACACACCGAGTGATATGCAATTAAGTGTTAGCTAAAACCGCTGTTGTCGTAGCAACGGTTACCATGGCAATGATATACCAATTATGTCCAAAATCATATCAAAAGCGATAGTGACGGTCTGTAGGTAGATGACATGGAAGTGGTGTATAGTGACTGCTGAATATTACCGTGCTGCTGAATACATAATCCGATATTTGGGTTGACCACTGACCCCTTCACTAATCTGCATCGGACGAGCCTGTTGGAATATCATCTAGGCCTCCTCAAGGATGAGGAACCCATGCCGAGAGAACCGTTAATGGGTTGACAATAGCTTCCATTAACAAACCAGAAAATAGAAAATCTGATTTCTTGTCCTTTAAATCCTATCCTTTTTATAAACTTTGAAACCAACATTATATCATTGAAGTCATCATTAATAAAACGCCATAAAAACGTTTTCCCCATACATCGCAATGTCCCGCTGGGCAACACGCGAAACACTTTAAAAATTCTTATCGGCCAATATAGCATTTTTATTTATTTCCCAGCAAACCACCGAGAATCACCATAATGGTTTTAACGTTATAGACTCCTTAACTAGGGGTCCAAGGATCGAACCCTGCTCAGACCTTTGATTTTCCAAAAATATATGGGTATTTGAAATTAATTACCACTTGCTTCGGTAATAAGACATCGTAAAGAAACCTGTTCACCTGAGAGTTCTCTATGTCAGGTTAAACATCTGTCTTAAAAACATCAATTTCCTCATCATCAATATAATCTCCTGCAAATTTCAACGATTTCAAGTTGAAGGGTAGGCTTGTAAAATGGTTGAATGAACTTCTTATACCCATCTGCAAAATATTCTTGCAAAGCGCTATTTTCACACAAATAAATGAAAACTATTCAACTCACCAATAATAAATCGTAAGTCGTATCGTAGTCGTTCGTAGGTTCCCCTCTACTCTAATCAGGCACTTGTGGTTTTCTGAATAAGGCACTGTTTGGCGTGTTTCTATTAAATTCTAGATTACATTGCAGTTTTTGTACCTGAAACAAGCAAGACATATATCATTAGGACATCAATCATCATCATATCCCCAATAGTACCAATGGCTGGGCTCGAATCTTCTCGGGCTAAGAACATTCCAAAGTGCAGATAGGGCAACTTTACACCTTTTGAGATCATTGTGGGAGAGAATCAGATCTTTCCGTGAAGCCCACTTGGCTAGAGCGACCTAGGAGTTTGTGTCAAGGTAGGGGCAACCCTCTCTCTCAACAACTCCAAATGTTCCAGCTGGGGGCTTGAGAGCCAGTCAGTCTTGGTTGTCAACGCATCAGTTAAGCTTTAAGTGATTCTGATGACAGTGATGATTATCATTTCAGGTCAGCTCATTTGTCGGCAATTTACAAAAATAAATTAGCTCCATTTCATATTAAAAATCTATACCCACCAAGGCTGGTAACCCTGGTAACCGATTATGCTAAGCCCATAAGTACTTAAATTAAAGACGTTTCAAGCATAATGTTACCAGGAACGGTACAGTTAGAGATATAATGATCCATACATCTGGAGCCAAACTCGATAGCTCCACGATCGCGATAACGCCGATCCGCATATCCCGGATTATTCAATGTATTTATTGCGAGCTAATTCCCGCGCTGACCCCATTTCTGTATTTTCGCGACCTCCTCCAAGGAGGCTGGGATCCTTGGCGGTTATGTAAGAGGCTCCAGAACGGCGCCAGACGAGCGCCAGACGGCGCCAAGACGCCTGGCGCCACGAGCGAGAGAGCTATACCTCTATATACACGCGTCTCGCTCGCTGAAATGACTGGCGCCCGACGAGGGACCAGCGTCTCCCGCCCGGGAGACAACTTTCTAAGTATTTTCGCTTTACGGCCATTTGATTTGGTTAAATTTATCGACTTCACCGATAGTGAGGACGTTGTGTGGAAAGTTCGCGGAGTTTTTCAAATTTATTTTTCAGTTTCGAATTTTCTTTCTGACGACGCAAAGTTTGTTTTTGCTGAGGTAGCGATAAATAAGTAAATTAACTAAGTGACAAATTTATGTTTGTTTCAGCAGTTGCCATACTTTTTTACGCTTTTCATTAATTGTAAGTTATTGCTGCACCACGAATCCACCTCACGGTAAGTGGTGTTGTGTCTGTGCATTGTAAAGCACACTAACTTATAAGTATGACTAGCGGCCCGCCCGCGGTTTCACCCGCGTGGATCCCGTTCTCGTGGGAATATATGCATGTATTATACATAAAAACCTTCCTCTTGAATCACTCTAGGTACCTATTACAAAAAACCGCATCAAAATCCGTTGCGTAATTTTAAAGATTTAAGCATACAGACAAACAGACGGACAAAAATAGCGACTTTGTTTTATACTATGTAGTGAAGCCTACTTGTATCTACTTGATGTGAAGATAATATAATCTTTTTGTGGCTAATGCCATACACTGGCCCGCAATTTTACTTTAAGACTGTTCGCTTGTCAGGTAGGACCACTACAACTTGGCACTCTTTCAAGATTTTGGTCGACGTCGTTCATTTACTTTCCAGGCATCTATTTAGTTCATATTCGTTAATCAAGGATTGCTATGGCAACGAAGAAAAAAAGTAACAGCACACGTTATAAATTTGTATTTATAGTCCTACAAGCATCTTTTGGCGCGTAGGTGACAGAGACAGCGCCTTACAGTTTGCCTTACCTGTAAGACGCTGTCTCTGTCATCCACACGCCAAAAAATCCTTGTACGATTATAGCGGGGAGTGGCATTTCCATATTCTCGGCAACACAAAGGAGATGTTTCTTTTTGGGCGGGGTCTTTGTACATTCCAGCATAAAAAGAGAAAAATATACTGATTCACGGAAAAATATCAAAAAAATTATTAAATGACCTGTTCTCTGCAGAGAAATTATTTTCAACAAAATATTTTTACACACGACAACATTTTCGGTTCCATGGCTCCGAAATAAACTGTCAAAATAAATATAAACTTGTCTGTTGTCTGTGATTAGTTATCTGTACTATACAATGATGAGCTTTGAAGTTTACGGTGCAAGTTATTATACCTACAATTTTTCGGCATTCCGATATTTCTGAGTGTTTCTTTGGAGTGAATTAACTTGAGTTGATTGAGTTTAATTAAATTGAGTGTTATAGTGATTAATAAAAAAATAGCGCTCACTAGGATTCTATAGGGCGGGCGTTATGTCCAACACACAAATCCAATGAGATACATCCAGACCAAGAACGGACAGTTAAATTTATCATTCAAATTTCTTCTTCACTCGCATTGCACCATACGGGTCATTAATTGTCTAGCTATGACTACAAGCCTTTGATGACCCACTACTGAGCACGGGTCTCTCCTCATTATTGAGGAGGCCTAGAGCATACTCCACCATGCTGCTCAATTGCGGATAGGCGGAGGGGTTATTGACCAACCCAGTATCGGAAGTTTTTAAGCCACCCAAAGGATTTCCGACCTGGCTTGACGACTGTTATCTTTGGACCAACGGCTTTACGTGCACGAAGCACGGAAGCGCTCAAGAAAAGCCACTAGCGGTCACCCATCCAACTACCGACTGCCCGCAGATGTTAACTTTGTCGATCTCTTGGTATCGACGCAAGCCGCCGGGCTATGAGCGCTTCATTGTCTAGTTATAATTAATATATTGACGTGACAACGTCTTATAAATTGGTTTGCCGGGTGGCACTTCAAGAAACTGCGTTAGTAGCTCCGCTCACGTTATGCGCTTACAATGAGAGCGAGTGAGAGGCACGCGTCCCTTCCACTCGGGCATGGTTAGCCCGCCTAAGAGCGAGAGAGACAGACATAAAAAGTGAAAGGCACGCGTCCCTTCCTCCTTAACATTACTTATGGTAGCTACGGCGTACACACGTTGGCGTGTTTCAGAAAATGGTACAGCGCCATCTCTGGAGAAGTAGAGTAATCTCGTTTGTTACCTCACTTAGTTGTGACTAATGGTTAATGGTCTAACGGTTAGCAGCGCTAGATGGCGGATGGTGTTACAATGTTTTAAATATAATTCTTTGTATAAATAAATGTTTTAAATTGTTACTATTATTTCATCCTTCTTCCTACTATACGAATGAATATTCACATTAAAATTATTTTACCACTCAAAGTCGTTGTCACGTAAAACTTTCGCCCGTATACCGACTTTACAGGCAACCAATTTTTTCAATAAGTAATATAATGAGTACAGATTTAGTCCACCGTGGACGGATGGCAGGTCATTATCACGCGTTATCGCGCGGATAGCACGGCCGGTAGCTGCGCTCCGATAACTGCTCACTAAACGCATAACCAGTTCACGCTGGCTTATCATCTTGTTGGGGCTTTGATGCACTTGTTGCTCTTACTATCCTAGCTCAGTTTATTCTGTGTCACTGTTACTGGTCTTTTCAGAGTAGTAAGACTAGTAAGCATAGCCCGTTCCTAAACCAGACAGAGCTGATGCGTGGAGGGAAGGGGGATCGTTAATTTGAACTGGACCATGAAGCAAATATAGAGATCAATCAATCAATCAATTTATTGTGAAATACAGGTATAAGATGGTCTTACAAATAAATACTATTTCTTTCCTCCGTATTTCCGCCACATAATGGGCATACAATTCATAAAATGGGAAAAATTAAATTAAAATTATCATGCAAAACAAAAACAAATTAAAAGACACAATTAAATTAAATTAAATACAATATTAAATTATTGAGAATTATTAATATTAAGAAAATTTAGAGAATATAATTAAATGTCAAAAAATTCATTACAATTTCAATTCAGTCAATTTTGTCATTTAAAAAGTCATTTATATTATAATAACATTTGTCAAGGAGGAACTGTTTAAGCCTAATTTTAAATAATTTTATGTCATCAGTGGTGCGTATATTTTTTGGTAATTTATTAAAGATCTTGGGTGCCTTGCAAACGATACTTTCTTTACAGAGATGAGTTCTGCATGGTACCATCCTCAATTTGTTACCTCCTCGTGCCCTTGTACATGATTTAAACAATTCTATATTATTTTTTACAAACAGACTACATTCCAGAATAGACATAAGACAATAGAGAGGAGACGTTGTATGTTAGATTTCCCTAGAAAGAACGCGTGACACTTTGCGGGGCGAGGGGGATGAAGAAGTGGGCGGGATCTTGTTAGATCCATCTAACCGTAAATAGCAAAACTATTCGCTTCGTTTAACTATCTCACACTAGATGTCAATACATGTAGGTTATAACAGGGACGTACTCAAAATATAAAAAAGTGTCGCCATCTAATGTCGAGTAGCCAGCACTTCATCCTTTTCTTTAAAAATGTGAACGTCCATAACGCTGTGCACAGGACGGGCGCCGACGGTAGACTGACTTTAGGCTACGCCTACTGTGATGACGTCAGGACCTAGTTGAGTCACAGTGCACAGTTGCTTAGGCCGTCTCCTCTCTATATTGGCTTCATGAACTGGACTATAATCTCAACACAACTAAAAGGACTATCACTAACAGTTCCTGCTCCAGTCCTCATCTTACCAACAAACTAACCAACTAACGCTCTAACACCTGTTAACAACTATCCTAGTCCCGAAGTGAGTCTTGTCCTGTGTCGGTCACTGTTACTGGCGGCATCCAGCTAGTGGTGCTGCATGCTCGTTTGCTCTCTTAGCCCTTAAAAACGGGTCCAAGTCACAAGTTACCTGTTGACTGTCATCTCATCCCCCACGGAGGAAATAAACGCTGGAAAGTTGTCATTAGGTACTCACCGGACTTCAAAATCTGCATACTGTTCAACTCAAAACGGCTGTAACGAGCAAATACTCTAGTTCCTCAACTCAACAGATATCAAAGTTTCTCGAACAACTTTTCAAGAGCTCCAAATGAGTAGCAAAACATTTTATTCTCTAAGCATAATCAAAAAAAAATAACAGTGTAAAATGATAAGTTATAAATTGCGAATCTGACTGTAAGTAGGTACTAGTGATATAATGACAAAAATTAAAAGTCCATGGTCATAATTTGTTACCTCACGTACCTAACCTCCGCTAAGTTTATAGCCATCTTTCGCGGGTCTAGGTGTACGTTATTACTATAAATTTATCTACTTCTACACATGACACACACTATACATGATTTATTTATTTACTTGTAGCTACGTGCGTGCCTAATCACAGCCTGTTTGACGGATGTTACAGTACGAATCCGTAACGACAAGGACGGCTAGATATACTAGCGCCGTAACCGGTTCTACGCGTTACTTCCTATGTAATGTATCTGTAATTATTGTTTATGCCAGGTTAAAACAATTCGGTTTCGGATGTAAGATGGCAAACGAGCATACAGCACCTTCTACAGCCGCCATAACAACTGTGACCGACACAGAACAAGACTCACGTCGGGACTAGTAATAATAATATTATCAAAAATGTCAGCCTCTCTCCTAAAATGCGACGCCTAACAAGGTACATTATGTTATGAAAATGTTTTGTGACATATGTTAAGCATAATAAATAAAATGAAATGAAATGAAATATAGTAAGTCAGTTAGCAGGTGTAAGGGCGCATTCAAGTAGAACGCTGGTTACCGGCGCCGATGTGCCAGCGCTTATCGGCGCTTATCCGCTCAGGTAGTCGGCGCAGGTAGTCTCTATACTTTTTGCCGAACCAGCACCGATAAGCGCCGACAAGTTCCGACCTGTCACACGACCGAGGTTATGTCAACGGACCAGTACCGATAAGCGCTGGCAGATCGGCGCCGGTAACCAGCGTTCTACTTGAATGCGCCCTTAGAAAGTTAATTGGTTAGTTTGTTGGTAAGATGAGGACTGGGCCGGAGACTGACAGTGACAGTTAATTCTGTTAGTACTTGTTAAAAATAGTCCAGTTCCAAAATACTATATCCCCTCGCCCCCCTCAGTCCAAAGTACATCAGGAGCTCTGACTGCGCTGGATCCGATACTAGATAAGCCCACGTGTACATCATAGGTAGGCTAAGTAAGGTAGAAGGTACAAAGGTAGAAGAGTTCCAATATTCCAATTGGAGGAACATGACAAGAAGGTTATCTGAGATTACTCGTAGCAAAGATACACGTGAAAGTAAATTAGTCCCATACGCGAGGTTTTCGAGTTACGACCTAATTACTGTGTCGCAAGATCTCGTACTGTCGAGATACCGATGTAGGTTTTGGGATCTGACGATGTGTTACACCGCGACTGTTACTGTTCGCACCTTATGTAGACTTCAGGTGTCTACACATTACATCAACTCAGATTTCAGGTTGAATGCAATCATGATTTACATTACAATATTATATCTGATGGCCTGCACTATACACCGGCGGCACGTTCGAAGGGAACGGCTAATGGACGACTGAAGGAAAACATCGTGTTAGCTTCATAAATAATAATGTTTTAATTTAAGTTTGTTTAGCATAGGTTTTAATTTAGTTTTTAAAAAAGATTATGTTGTGAAGTATTTTAAAAAAATGAAAATTTTAGTTCAGTTTCAGTTCAGTTATATATTTTGTAATTTAGAGGGAAGATGAAGGGAAAAGAGGCTTTAATCGGCAATTTTTATGAAAGTAGTAGTCTTGAGTGGAAAAAAAAATGTTTTTTTAGACAGACGTTGTCATAGGTTAAAAGATGGAAAATACAAATATTCTATTGAAGAAAAACAGATTGTTTTAGTAACCATTTAGTAAGAGTATTTCACAATCGTAAGGAAACGAGCATGCCAGAGAGTTCGCAAACTCAAAGGTGTGTGAAGTCCTCCAATCTGCACTTGGCCAGCAGCGTGATGGACAAACAAGAGACCCTTACTCAATAGTGGGTCATGATGGGTTGAGATGATGATGACCATCTTCATTATCTCAAACCATATCGAGTGATGTACGTAAAATACATGTAACTCCTTATTGAAAGGTTCTAATTATAAAGGTGGGCGGCGCGAATGTCCAACGTCGGATACTAATGACAGTATTACGTCACTAGGCCACTGTAACTGTCGCCATCGATTAGATACCATGTTAAACAAACGTGGGGACTCGTGGGAGGTGCCACCAGCCCACTACGACCACGGCTAACTTACCTATTATATTGATTTTTACAATATTCTTAGCTATACTTGTGGCGCCGATTATCCTCGCTAAAAACCAATTTATTACGTATGTTGCTCACAGTTAGGGCATGCAATTATCCGCCCGAATTTACTATCCGGATAATACGGATAGTTCATTTTACTATCCGGATATTATCCGGATAAAACGGATAATACGGATAGTTAATGTTTTTCTAAAAAAATCAACCATAGTATGTATTATATTTACTTTTTCTGTTACCTATAGTGGAACGAATCATAAACCTTTGCATATTTTTGACTTCCTCTTAAGAAAATTCAAAATTATCGAAAATTGAAAGTCTATTGCCACAGATCCATCTGTCGATGATAGAAATAACGTATGTACCTCCACTAATACCACATTAAGGTACCTCTGGAAGATTCGGTTTACTAAGAAAGAGATTTTTAAAGGTATCAAGGTAGCAAATGAGCAAACAGCACCACCCTCACGCTGTCATCCATGATAATTGTGACCAAACAAAGATTAAATTAAGGGACTAGGATGGTAAGTCCAGCTAGAAATGATGATAGAATGTTAGTCGGTAAGTGTGAAGACTTGGACAGGGACTGTTAAAGGTTCTCAAATCCTTACAGTGTCTAGACGTGAAAAAAGCCAGTGGTCTTGAGGGTGTTCCAATGAATGTACTAAAAGCCTGTATACTTGATACGTCTATTCCGCCTTACTTCCAAAATTGGATTATTATCAAAATCCTGGAAGCTTGCTAGCGCGCCGCCCGTTTTCAAATAAGGCAGCTGTATCGATCTTTGTCATTATTAGCCAATTTCAATAACCCCACCACTTTGTAAGCTTATGGAGGGTATATTAAACTTGTATCTTATTGAATGCCAAAACCAAACTACCTTCTTCGGGACTAATAAGCATAGGCTTAATTGGCATTTTAAGGAAGCTCCCGCTTTGTTTATTCCCCTATCGGAATTCTTGAGCAACCTTTCCTCCAGGTTGTTGTTCCTTGAAGACTCTGGCCGCCACTCTATTTCTACTACAAATATCCAGCTGGTAGGGATGAAAAACCATCTGAACGAGAGCTCCATATTACCGTTAGTGTTTCAATGGGACGATATTGAATCTTCTGAATCGTGTGAGATTTAAAGCCATAAAAACAGACGTATCAGTTTACCACCAAGAAGTGCTCATTCATCATGGCTTTCTGCTTTTAAAATATAACAATTAAATACTCTGACCGCCTTTAGTTGTTGGGAATTATAGTTACGTCGCACCTCAATATTGGGCGGTTCTTATGAACTGTCGTTGTCTGTCGAGCACGTAAGCTAAGCAATGCTTCCGAGATGTAGGCTAAGATAAAAAGGTAGTTGAAAATTCAGTCAAACTATTTTTTGGGTCATATACCATAAAAAATGTGGTAGAAGTTGCAGAGGCAATCTCCAAATAACCAAATAAAACATAAAATATTATATTTTCGTAATAATTAAGCAAACAAAATGTCTCCAAATGGTCAAATAGTATAAAATTATTACTATCCGTTTTATCCGGATAATAGGTCTTCTATTATCCGGATAGTATTTTCGGGCGGATATCCGGATAATACGGATATCCGGATATCCGGATATCATGCCCTACTCACAGTTCAATTTACTTATAGGCAAAATTCACTTAAGGCAATTTAAATTCTCACCGCCAATCTACAAGGAGCCTTAACCGTAGAGCTGTAGTCTCTACAAAGGTTTCCGAAGAGAATCGAAGATACTAGCACTATTCAATACATACTCAACCAATACAGAATTACAGATACGACGACAGTTTTGCACGTATTCTATGTCAATACGGATTATCAGGGATCTGAACAAGCGTGAATTTCATCACACATCCGTTCGCGCGGGGGCGCGTCCTACGCTGTAGGGACGGCGCCTGAGGCGAGAAAGTCACGCTTAAACCTGACTTCATACTACTCCGTAACTTCACTACATAGTATAAAACAAAGTCGCTAGTTTTGTCCGTCTGTTTGTTTGTTTGTCTGTTTGTCTGTATGCTTAAATCTTTAAAATTACGCAACGGATTTTGATGCGGTTTTTTGTAATAGGTAGAGTGATTCAAGAGGAAGGTTTTTATGTATAATACATGCATATATTCCCACGAGAACGGGATCCACGCGGGTGAAACTGCGGGCGGGCCGCTAGTTAAATATAAACAACGACTGACATACCCACAAAGTAGTTGATAAATAATTAATAAGTCGAAGAGCCAGATATGCCGTAGGGGTTCGAAGCGTTATGGTACTGGGTGTGTCCTTGTCTTGTGTGATGTCCATGGCACCCACGACCACGACACAGGTAATCCTACTGTGAGTGTTAGTTAATTAGATTTAATTAATTATTATAAAATTTCTTTTTGGTGTTTGCATATTAGGTACTATTTGTCATCTACGAGTATAATTAAGCAGATATTTTAGTAAATCTGTTACTTCAAAAGTTTACAAGCGATATACAGGCCAAAGATAAAAAAAAATAACAATAAAGCTCACTATACTCTACTATACTATATCTACTCACATTTAGTTCATAGTATCTCAATGCATACAGCACCACATTTCCATTCCCTGTATCGTGTGTGCCATAGACAATACAAGACCCGAACACAACCAGACCAGAACAGAAATTAAAACTCATCCTTTCCAGATCCATCAAACCCAAGACCCTTCGAACGGGCGCCAGGATGCCAACCAATGCGCCATAGTTCTCATCTGATTTATCAAACCACACCCAACGTACATTTTCTTACAGCTCACTCAACTCTAACCGGTTCCCTGACACCTAGCACGTCACCGCTGACGTAACCGATGACGTCACACCCGCACAGTACAGATGAATGTCACAAATAGACGTCACATCACGTCCGTTTCCAAATTTAAATTTAAATTGAACAAGCGTTTAATTTTTAGCAGGTAAAGTTGATTCCGGAATGTTAGTCATGGCTCATCATAGAGATATTACAGTAGAGGGCAGAAGCCAGGCTTCAGAGCGTACCTCGGATAAAAAGAGACGAAATCTTTAGTAATCACCTTTCTCTTTCTGGCGCGGCTTCAGAGCGTACCTAAGATAAAAAGAGACGAAATCTTTAGTAATCACCTTTCTCTGTCTGGCTCGTCGGGATCGGAGAGAGATAGGTAATTACCGTTATCGTAGTTTCTCTTTCTAACCGGGGGCGATTGCAATGTATGGGCAGCCGTATGGCTCACCCACTCTATTGTAATATCTCTATGTGGCTCATGGCCATGATGATCATTAAATTTATAGCACAGCTGATAAATTTTTCGCGGTCTACTGACTTTTTTTCTTTTAAAATCCCCTAAAAATGTAAAGTTAAAGAAATTTTGATATTATTTTCGAAAATAATTTTTTTATTTGACCTCCACGTTTTACCTAGGAAAGTGTTCCATATCCATATACCTATGTCTCATAACTTTTGAACTTATTGATTGGTCAAAATTGAAGAAATTATAAATCGAAAAATAGAAGTGGTCATGATGATTGTTCCGAAGAACTTCAAACTACTGTATCGATCAGTTCAACAATAATATATGTAATTATCTGTAAATATCTGAAGCAGCAATCGAACCCGGACCATCGCTAGCTAGCTTCATATAATATCATAATCATAATCATAATCAGCCAAGTATACCTTGCAACGTAATTATCGACAACTATTCTCGAGTCTCTGAGGATATGGAATTACCACTCTCCGCTAAACCCAACTTTATTCCGTGCGCTCACAGTTCAATTTAGCTTGTAAGCAAAAATTACTTACGACATTTTAAATTCCCACCGTCAATCTACAATGTACCTAGCACAGGGGCGGAAGTAGCATTTGTGTGGGTTTTAGATCGAATTCCAAACGGAACAGAGTATAGGATGATAGACCTTGACTCACGCCAGTGATTGATTCATCCCATTAGAGTATTTCTGTTTCCTCGGTGAATCATCGGACGTGATGACCGCGCGAAACTGGGCCAGAATGTTATGTCATCATCGCCAATGATTTTACTTCAATCAGGGGATAATGATGTATGTATTAATACATAGTATGAAACAAAGTCGCCCTCTGTTGTCTGTATGTCTGTCTGTCTGTCTGGGCCGTTCTTCTTATAAACCACGCAACGGATTTTGATGCGTTTTCGCCATTAATTAGAGTAGCTCTTAAGGAGAGTTTATATAAATACGAATTGTTAACTCATTTTGGAATTTGGTTTTATTTGTTACAAGTAAAATAATTATTTAAATGTAATTTAACAAAATAAATTTAATTTAAGTTCATTATTAATTTCTAATAATTAATAAAAAAAAATAGATTTGGCAGAGGCATTTTACAGGCCCTCAGATGTAATCAAAGTCTAAGCCTGTTCTAATTACATTTTCCCCATGTCCTAAGTAAAGGCATGACCACTGTAGTATTATTAGAAGTACAGATTCACTATTCACAGCTCACGCTGAGTCACACTCATTGAGTAAAACACCTCACTATATTCCTGTCACACAATAGTAATAATAATAATGACTTAATAATTATGTGTTTCTTGTTCATGAATGTAACATAATTTTGATTGCACCAATTTCCTCAACAAACATTCAAATCGAGTTGACTAAAGTAGTACAGTGGGCTGAGTACGAGTTTTAAGTGACAAAACGCGCTCGCTACGTAACTGCGAGTTAGCTAAAATTTGTATGGGATCCAAGCTGAGCCATTTACGTCCGCTAGGTGGCTCTGCTCCGATTCCATACAAATTTTAGGTAACTCGCAGTTACGTAGCGAGCGCGTTTTGTCACTTAAAACTCGCACTCTGTACGCACATTACAACGAAGCAGCAACGGACCAACCAAAAGGAAAGCATTTAATTATGAGCTTTATGTCTTGTTTTTAACTCTTTACTGTTGTACTCGCCACCCACTTCTGGCTAACTCCGAACCGACACTAAGTATGCAATCGAAATTCAACTGTTACAGCATAGACATAGAGGTCTTAATTGAATCCATTCATTCAAGTTGTTCCGTTGCCGGGTCTTTTTGTGCGCCGTCCGTAAACCGATTTATTCGACCCTGACCCGAGCATTTACAAGTTTACCTGCTGACCACGACTTCGGGAGTTGCGTAATCGGCGCATAAAAATAAATTATTAAAAAGATTGTTATATCTTAAAATATTCGCTACTTGTCTTACAAACATATTTCGTTTCTCGTCGACCACGTTTAATAAAAAAGAACTGGTAAGTAAACTGTTCTAATTACCTAATTTGGTTAATAACAAGATCGAACAAAGAAAGGTTTCTTGTATTACATAACGTTAATAAAACTTTTTACAAAAAAAAACCTGACTTCAACTGCAACAAGTAGAATATATCTTATAAAATAAAATATAGATCATAGAAATAACTTTTAACTCGGTGCTCTAATTTTTATAATTATTATTTATTCGAAAGCTGGTGCTTGTCGTGGTCCCATATAAAGACCGACATCTGACGCGAACTTTTTGAGGTATCACTACTTATCGATTTAAAGTCGGTGATTTTTTTTGTTAAAAGTTAAATAACCTTCCTTATTATATACATAGCTAAACCGATTTATTGTACCTATAGATTGCTAATTGCACAGGCCGTACCATAGCTTATGTAAAACAGGCGGGCAGTAAAAAGCACTTAGCGTAATAGCAGTAGACGGGCGCGCCACTGCGGTATCCATTGCGTATCTATACACTATACATCTCTCCAGGTTACGGACACCTACAGGTCAACTGTGATACCGCTGCCATAGTGCGGTAGACACTTGGAAACGCTGGTCGTAAACACACCAGCTTCAGCTTACGATATCTTCTTTATGGACTTAAGAATGGATCCAGAAAATTTCAATCTTTTTATGTCTAAATAACTCATCAAAGAGCAGACGAACCACCTGATGGTAAGTGGAAGGGTAGAGAAAACAAATTCTAAGTCCTCAAGTTAACAAAATAACCTTGGTGTTACTAGGTTGCTAGGCTGCTAACTGGACTAACCATCCTTGTCCCTAAATTGAGTCTATTTTGGTCGGTCACAGTTGTCGTGGGCGGCAGCGGAAGATGCTGCATACTCGCTTGCTACCTTAATTCCATAAAAAAGCTCTCGAGCTTCTCACCAAGTAGATACCATGGCCAAGACAAAACATATCTACAGCCCCTACAGGTCCTAAACCCAGATCAAGAACGAAAAAAAGATCGGCAATAAGGTTCTTGAATAAAGCGCTCTCGATCCTTAATCCACCTCTGCTGATATAGCAGTGTGCGTGAGCTATGTTGTTTTGTCGCATATCGTGCGCAGACAGGGTACGCCCAATACCATATCATGAGCAAACACGCACAAACTGTGACTTATGACACAACATTATTAATAATGCAGTTAAATAAACAGATAAGTGGCAACATGGCCTTGTTCAACTTTAGCCTTGCCGTGACTCAGCCACCGTTTCTGATCACTTCTCAGAACTTCACAAATGTCTATGAAACTTTAGTACTCTGTAAAATGTACTTCAACTCAAGTTTTACCTGCAAAAGCAGTTAGGAGGGTGAGGATGCTTCAGAGAAAAAACCTCAAGTTTGCTCACTTTACATAAACTCAATTCCGATTCGACTCGAACGAACGGAGCTAAGTCTTACAAAAGCATTGAAATATAAGCTTTAACATCATGTACTTTAAGGATGAATTTGCAACATTTACCTACGTGAAAGAACATCCTTTGCTTGCGTATTGCTCGTGGAGCACTGTCCTGAACAACGAATGAGATCTTGGCATGAGATCCTTCCTGGTGAAAGTAACTGTTCTGTGTACCATCCAATTTAGTCTGTACTTGCAAGGTGGTGGAGTTACGTCCCTATTCATTTCGGCTACCAACATCTTTCTAAAATCGACCATATTCTTTTCAGTTGCAGTGTCTGTAAGGGGAAGGGGTCCCTTTTTATCTCCGAAGAATTTGTGATGAGTTTAGTTATCATCAGGTACCTAGTTCATTTGCTCGCACGATAGTCAGGTACCATAATTGGTAGTTAGGTAGTTACATTAAAAAATGCGGTGTAAGAGACGTCTGCGCAGGTTTATTGGCCCATATTTTGCCAATTAAATTCAATATGTATCTCCTATTGTTAAACGGTATGGCCATTCGGTTCATTGGCATAAAATGAGTTTAGAAATCGGCCAAACGAACTGATCCTATTATCTAAGTTACGGCATATTCACTAATTACTTAAGGGGTGGAGTGCTATTTCCAAGTGATCGTTAAGCCATCGCGCATCGGTCTCAGTAATTTTTAACAACAGTCCCTAAGCCATGTCTTTGGTTAATTACCCTAAGATCCCCCCATAGGAAGATCATGGAGTACAATTTTTATATCCAAATTAAGGAGTACCTAATTAGGCGGAGGAAACCGTGCCAAGTTTCCGGTGTAACTTCAAAAAAACATTAATTTCCAAAACTTTTCACTAGATTATCATATCGTCCAAGTCACCACATACATTCAGCAAGGGTGCATTTTGGGGCTCGCACTATTGGTCCACATACGCCAAACAATTGATGAGTTCATCGCTCTGGCGATGCGCCAAGGTTGACTGTTGGCCCAACTGATTGACGCTAATTGCAGGATTGGTTGCTGGCCGATCTGTTGTAAAGATCAGATCGTGTAAGGTCCGATGAAAAATGGTCGTAGCTTTGGTCAATGGTCATGATTTTAGCACTTCAAGTCATTGAAAATACTTGGAGGTTGAAGAAAGCTTCAGCAGGATGTATGACACGTAATAAAAACACCATACTGCGCAAGTTACGGCTTAAAATTTGGAAGGAAGATAGGCGCTAATGTGTCATCCAAAGACACTCATCACGGAAATCTGGAACACCTTACGTATTTTATACATAACTTCTGCTTCTGCCCGCGGCTTCGCCCGCGTGGAATTCATTTATATCGCGAAACGGGATTTTTTAAACAAACTTTCATCCCCTATTTCAAGCCTTTAGGGGTTGATTTTTGAAAAAAAATGTAGCCCTTGTGTGACTCTGGGTCTTCAACTATTTTCATTTCGAATTTCATCCAAATCGGACCGGTGGTTTAGCCGTGAAAACGTCACAGACAGAAAGAAAGACAGATTTTCGAATTAATAATATTAGTGTGGATAGAGCTTTCCATCTAAGAGTTCTAAGTATTGGCGACTCTTCTAGTGATGCTCGTATCGTATCCATAGGCCGCGATGACCTTCTACTATTAGATTGCTCGTCTGCTTTATGTTAGCCCTTCAGGCCATAAAAATAGGATAACAAAGGACCCCATACCCTCATTATGATGCACTAACCGTTATAACAGACCCTGCACAGATCACACCGCTGCAAGTAGGTCAAGAGTGACCGAACCTCGACGACTGTTACGATCAAACTAGTGGTGATGCAACACCGCACTTCAAGTCATAGAAGGCTGCGGAAGACTTTTTGTACATAACCAACACATTTGTTGATAAGGCTCTAGACAGACGGACCGCATTTCAACTGCAATCCAACCGCAAATTGCAGTTCAGGTGCAGTTTGAATGCAGTTGACACGACTGCAATAGAACTGCAAACCAAACGCGCAACCAAACCAAACCAAACTGCAATTGAACTGCAATCGGACTGCGCGTTTGGTTTGCATGTACTATTGCAGTCGTGTCAACTGCATTCAAACTGCACCTGAACTACAATTTGCGGTTGGATTGCAGTTGAAATGCGGTCCGTCTGTCTAGAGCCTAAGCCACCTATTGATAACTTCACCGTCGCCCATGGACGTCAGTGATATCAAAGGTACCGATGCGTTACCGACCAAAAAGGAAGGAAAAAGGAAGGAAGTGTATGTGTGTTTGTTTGTTCTTGTTTCACGTTACAACGGAGCATTTTATGGTCCAATTTGTGTTCAGAGATAAGAGAATAGACTTATTCTTGCGCGAAGAATGTGTATATTACGCTCATTGTTAATTCTCATTGTCCACGCGGGCGTAGCTGTGGGTAAACGCTAGTAATTGTATAAATCGCTCTGAGAGACGTTTGCGCTGATGGTAAGACTACGCTTGAATCTCATACCTTGTCCCCCGCCGTATGAAGGCTATTTGGAAGACAGTTTTTTGTAAATCACGCCGATTGATTTCTTATTAGACCTTGTGGTAGGAACAGATCAGCAGTTTACATTGTTTACATTGTTAATTAATTTCATGCAGTCTCGAGCACATTTAGATCATTCGGGACGGGACAAACGCAATGAGGGTAAAAGCGGGTGAATTCGCCGCTAGAGGCGCTAGTGGAGAGTGAGGTCTGGCTGTCAGTGCCACAATCTTATCTGACCCGGTAATAGCGGCGCTACTGTCTTTGTCTTGGTCTGACAACAGTATAACATTTTTATCAGTTCCAATTTTGGCCACCGGGTCAGATAAGTTTGTGGCACAGACACTTCTCACTTGTCTGAATGTTACTTGTCACTGTTCATTTGATTTCGCCAGTGGCGCCAACTGGTGAGCACAAAAACGGCTACCCTCATTTATTGAAATACGAATTTATTGTTTACTATCCACTGCCAAAAGTGCTAAACAAATACAAATAAATATTTGAACGAAATTTTCACAAAACCTTCGGGTGGGAATTTAAAAAGCGGCAAGGATTTCAACGTTGCAAGCGAACTAGGTACATTGGCAGTAATCAACGACTCCGGATCGCTGTTCCGAGGGTCCTGGGTACGATTCCCAGCGAGGCGGAATTTTGAATGATGAGGTTAAATTTTCGTTCTCGGTCTGTGTGTGTTCTTGTCTTGTGTGTTGTCCATGGCACCCACGTCACAGAGAATCCTCGTGTGGGGCTACCAGCGTGTACCTAGCGTAATTTTATTTATCGTTGAAAATTTTATTTTTTACTAGCGAACCGCCCTCGCTTCGCTTCGGGACCCGTAAGTATCAACCGCGTAGGTCCCGCTCCCGTAGGAATTTCGGGAAGATAATAAACTATCACCAAAATTAATTGAGGTTAAATTAAATTAAACTTAGAAATAAAGCTTACGACAAAATAATAGCAAAGTAGCAAAGGATCACAGCAAGATTAATTCAGATTAAACTTGGAAACGCGGCAAGTTTGGTATGGCAGTGGGTTCGACCAAATTTGATTACCATAAAAACGGTTCTAGTGTGTTAATCTTAAAAGATAGACATATACTGTCGTGGACATTTTTTTAGATCCTTTCAAGAGGAATAATTCATTCATACATATATTTTTGGTATCTTGAATCGTTTTCGCAAATCATGCAACGAAAGCCCTCGAGAATGAATAATTTTCCCCGTTTTTTCCACATTTTCCATTACTTATTTCTTCGCTCCTAATTGTTGCAGCGTGATGTTATATAGCCTATAGCCTTCCTCGATAAAAGGTCTATTCAACACAAAAAAAAATTTCAATTCGAACCAGTAGTTCCTGAGATTAGCGCGTTCAACCAAACAAACAAACAAACAAACTCTTCAGCTTTATAATATTAGTATAGATTCGTGATTTCTTTTTTTCATGTTCCCTCTTCCTTGGGTGACACACACAAGTGGTGGATACCTTTGATATTATTGATATCCACGGGCTGCAGTAACCACTTAAATTCACCTGGGTCGTTTGTCGACAATAACATTAAAACTCTCAATATACCTTCATGATATTAGGGTCAGTTTTCTAGATCACGTAATTCCAGCCAAAAAATGTAGCTTAATAACCATTAGATATATAAATTTAATTTCTGCTCAGACACGTCTAGCGATGTTATTTTACACGGAACATACGGAAACCGCGTCCCAATAACATTGTTTCGTTACGACACGACACGACCACCCAATTCTAAATTCGTCCACAACACATTCAGATCCTAAGGGTCGATTTACATTGCCGCGGAATGGAATGGAAGCGAATTTTTGCAACGAAATTCTACATAGCATAATGAACTTTATATCAATTGTGTAAGGTACAAACTAAAGACGAGCCGAAAAAGAGGGAATTCTCGAGAATGCGCGGGGATTCCCCGGAAGACGCGCGACCTCTTTTTCGGCTCGTCTTTAGTTTGTACCTTACACAATTGATATACTTAAAGTTCATTATGCTATGTAGAATTTCGTTGCAAAAATTCGCTTCCATTCCATTCCGCGGCAATGTAAATCGACCCTAAGTGGAACTAATTCATTATTGTCTCAGACCAATAAACTATAGATGAAGCCGGCAAAAGTCAGCCGAAAGCACACATCGAAACCAATGGAATGCCCTATGTTGACAGTTTGAACTAGAACAAATTTAAACTATTTTTTGCAACACAAAGCTTCATTCATTTTTTATTATTTAGAACACAAAAGTCGTTTTGGTGTGAGTGCCGCCGTGTGTATACAAGGCTAGGCTGACTTTTTGCTGGCTTCACTCTTTTGTTACCGGCGTTCAGTCTATAGTTTATTGGTCTGAGATTATTGTATTACTTTATTAATACAGCTATCTAGTCGCGATCAACTAGCCTGGCAAATCTCCTTTAGCCAGGGGCGCCGTAAGCGGACGTGCAAGGCGTGCATCGCACTCGGGCGCCATGTTTGAGGGTGCGGCAAATGGATCGAGGCGGGGCGGTATAAAAGTGCACCTGTATGAGATTGGTACTGAACTATGTGATGTAAATCGGATTTGGATGAGGGCGCCGATACAGCTTACGGCGCCCCTGCCTATAGCTAAAGTTCCAAACATCATTTTTTTTATGGAATTAAGATAGCAAACGAGCATGCAGCACCACCTTCCGCTGCCGCCCATGACAACTGTGACCGACCCAGAACTAGACTCAATGAGTCTCGTTCTAATTCGGTCACAGATGCGTTGCTACCCCTGAGGACTGAGATGGTTGCCTCTAAAAAAGTGTAACCGGTAATTTGCTAATGGTTATCTTAATTTAAACAAAGGATGTAACAAACCAAAGTTCGGACCAGTTGTTTGAGCTGTTAAATCAGTCATTAGACTTATCAACAAAATAGATAGATAGCCAAATACAGATAAAGATAAATCAAGACCACATAATAAAGGAGATGACCAGTTTTAGGCCAAGACTTGACACGTGTCAATTAGGTACCAAAAAAATTGTCTTGTTTCCTTGATTAACTTAAATAAATATTAGCTTTTTTGGCAATGGCCAAATGGAGATATTAATTTTTTTTAAGTATTTATCGCTATCTCCGTAAATGTCTGACATATTAATATATTAGTATTTTTTTCGTATTTAACAATCTTCGTAAACGCTTACCATAGTTCGCGAATAGAGCACGCCCGTAGAGATGGGAACACTTAACGTTCCTTTATGTTAACTATCGATTAAATAATCGATTGATGAACGTCATTCTCACGGTAATACGTCTTAATTAAAATAATAATTATGATTAAATGTATTATCATGTTGTTCCTATTATACAATTATATGATTGTTATTTTTAATAAGATAGTTTGATGTGTAAAATAAATAAAAATCGATACTGATTGCTTCAATGAATCGATTAACAAAGATCGTCTATTCTGTCAGTGTCAATACGTCATATACGTCAAAATGTCATATTCCTGTATAACCTATAACAGGTTTGCTTTGGAATTTTTGCAAGGAAGACAGACTTTGAGACATCAATCTGTGCGTAAATTAAATTGTGGAATAGCGATCAATCGTTGCAATGCTACTCACAGAGTACTTTTGTATATACTGATGCTACTGGAAGTAGGACATTAGACGTTGACGTGATACTTGCTTGCCATTGTACGGCCGGGAATGGATCGCGTCTCAAATTGTAAGTACTTACTGCTTAGTTATACTATTATCTCTACACTATTACTATTCTTATTCAGAAAGTGTTTTCACTAATAGCTTCCCATTGCAATAATTTAAAAACATATTTTGTACAGTTTATGTATAGTTGTACAGTTTAGGTACAAATGTTTCATACAAACCTATGTAATCTATTTCATACCCCTGGCCATTTATTAGCATTATCTATATTAATAGAACCAAATATTGTTTCAGGTACATTCTAATGATTTTTTGTGCCAAGCTTCTTGGAATGTCGCACCAATGGGGCACCATTGAATCTGCCTGCATTCTCTGTGGACACTCTCTTCTAAGAAGAATATGATTTCATCAATTATGCACTTCAGTACAAGAATGCAGACGTTATAAAAGAATTGATTTTACCAAGAACGGTTTTTAGTTTTAAAGCATTTATAGTTTATATTCATTGATAATAATTTATTGATGAGTGTAGCGAAGTTACTAAATCACAAATGAGATGTTGAATTCTATCATCTAACTCTGATTTGGTATATATATAAATAATATTTATTTTGTCCTGGGTGTTAGTGATATTTAATTTGTAATGTCCATGCCACCCGCAACACAGAGATACTACTGTGAGGGTATGAGTGTGTTTGTGTTAATTAATAAACAAGCATGTTTAAAAAAATATATTTTAATAAGAAGCATTTTCACACTTGTTATTTATTTTTATGTTGGTGCTTCAAGTGTTTACTCTTATTTGTCACTCTTGTTGGCAACACTAAAACAGCGACCAGATACTTGACCGATCATTTATATATTATACTCATCTCACTTGGTACACACCAATTGAAACAGGCTCGGTCATATTTTGGGGACTATATAAGAGCAAATGGCAGATATCTGATATAAGTGTACAGAGAGGTTGACAGCTCTCTATTACAAGAGCTGTCAATATCAGACACCACATGGTTGTTAAGAGGCCGAATACAGTCTAGGCACATAAGTGCAAAAACATATTTTGTATATGTTTTAATCGATGGTACAAAAAGTGGAAGAGATGCTATAATTGTTCAATATTATTGCAACTGCGTGGTAGGAAAAAGGACTGTTGGTTGCTGTGCTCATACTATGAGCATTATAATTACGGTACCTTGGTTGGGCAAGGTACCAAGAGAATATAGTGCCTCCTGCAAAGTCTCTAGACTGTACATATATTAATAAACTATGATGATGATACTGATTAAATGCATTAAAAAAACTGGTTTTTTATTTGAATTCTCCGATAGGTCATAAAATTAGTTCATGTTTATAATAGTAATAGCAGCGTCAACTTAACTACCTTTTACTACTATTCTAGCTACAAATGCGTGAACTCGCTATGTGTGCAATAGGTTTATGTATCTAATCCATTGCAATAAATTAATAGACACCTAATGATATTAAGTGTTATGCACGTAGTAAGTACGGGTGTAAATACCCGTTCGTAAAAAGTATATTATACTAAAATTATGTACAATGAAGATAATAATTATCCAAGTGGACTTAGTACCATAATTATTTAATGATATTTTCTTCATTAAACACGTAACCAGTGACACTCCAAGTACCTAGTTTGCGACAAGTAAGTATAACCTAAAAATCTCGAAGTTTATCATAAGATTAATTTTAATGGCCATTGCAGATTGTTGTGAAAATTGGGCAACATAAAATTAATATTATGTTGTAATTTATGGCAAATTTTCAGTTCTGTAACGTCGGGCCTGAGTTTGTATGGGAATTGGGTTTGTCCTTTAGATATTTATTTATATAATACTGATAGCTAATCTTATCGGAAAACTGCAAATAGGTACATTAATATTATGTAACATAGATGTAATTCATTCACAAATTATTATCATTTGTATAAAACCACAAAGGAAAATTTAGTTTTCCTCGTGTTTACAATTTTATATCCATTGATGACAGTCTAGCGAGTATGTATACAAAGGGTCTTTACCTCTCATACATCTCAACGACAGAAGGCACGCACCATGCAAAAACTACTGGATGAAATCTATTGGATGGATCTATTGCTGGAGATCTATATTTAAAAAATGTGTATGTTTCATTTTCATACACTACTTAGAACCTGGGATATGAATAACATTTGTTTCAATACTAAGTCTGATAGGTTAGCTATTAGATATTAGAGAATAAATTAATGTGCCAGCAGAAAAACAGCAAAAAAATTTTTCTAACTTCAAAATAGATATGAATGAATCTTTTTTGTTGTCCGGGAGAATAATGTAATATTATTTGCCATAGGTCCGGAAGAAGAACTGTCATCACTAAAATTGCTGCAATGCCAAACATGTTAAAATAAAAAACAATTATGTAAAACAAACTTATTCATAGACAACATTTTATTTTTGTTATACTACTACAAAATTATTTAGACACGCTACTGGCATAGAATACTTTGTGAAAAAATATGTCATACATGTTGAATGCCAGTAGCTCATTTAAATGCTAATTATATGCACATATTGAGTTTGATTAGCAATGCTTATGTAGCGCTTGGATCATATTGAATCACTTTATGAATGAGCCTATGTTTAAAAATATAAAAACTTCTTGTTACAAATATTTCATAATGGGATATGGTGGTGGAATATTGGAAATTCATTAATAGAGTTCAATTTATTTTATTGTAAAAAAATCTTAATAATAATTTAGCTTTTGTTTAACACCTTACATCATGAAGTTGCCTCAAAATTAAAATGTCAAATATTTAATGTCAAAATTAAATATAAAATAAAAGCAGTATTTTATTCAATTGGCCTGACTAATCAAGGTACTTAGTAAATGATTCAATATGGATTCCAAGGAACCGAGTGCTCAAGGAATCAGAGAAACAATTAAGTATAAATAAATTAGATAAGAAACGCATTAATTACCGCATTGATTACATTAAACACTACACTAGACTTAGTTAAGATACATGTTTGTTAAATAAAAATAACACAATAACTAGACCTGCTAATGATTGGCCGACTTCCTAAAAATCATTATAAAATTCTATTTAAAATTTGTGATGTCACTTCACTATACTGAGGGTCTTGAAGGCGCCTCTAGCAAGGCCACAAGACGCGGACGAAGACAAATAAGCCAACGGAGGGTGGAGTTATAACCCTCCGTATTTCTAATTAAGTTTCCAAGTCATTCACCCCTAGGAGAAACCGAAAAATTCACTTTTAATGCCAAAAAGCTTACTTTTACTATGTCAACAAACGAGTATGACTCATAATCTAGCATAATATGAATGAATAATGATACAGAAGTGTAAGTCTTCAACGCCCGAAGTGTTACCCAGGAAGGAAGTAAAACAGAAATTGGGTTACACGGAGTTGGCGAAGCTTTCGATCGATATATATTTATACAAAATCCTGTAAGCTTCAGCCACAAGATGGCGGGAATACAACCCGACTAAATTGAGACGACCGGGAGCAAAAGGTAGCGCAAGATCGAAGCCGCGACCTAAATTTGGTCGGGTTATACGTCTGATTGGACATATGTACGGTTTCATAATTCTTACGCGATTCCTGTAAAGTTTGTTGACTTGCAAATATTGTGGGTGGCAGGGAATAGAGTTAGCTTGTTAGACTTACCGTTTCTTACTCCTATTAGCTCTTGGGTTATCACAAAACACTTAATTTCTACACAAGCACTCACACGCCCTTACAGTATGTATCAACATCACGAGTACACTGCGCCATCTGGAGCGATGTTCGGTTAACTACGATATTCACCTGCGGCTATGTTCACACCGTTGCTAATTCAATTTTGCCTCCCTAATTAACACTTGAAACTACTAATTTTGGCCGAATTAGACCTTAACTAGGTCATAGATAGTTATAACTAACTAATTTGTATAGTTAAGCTAAACACCAAGCCGCATTAAGATACGTTTAAGTTAAGTTAGGAGTTAACTTCACGTATTGATTTTTCTTTCACTGCAGCTGATTCACGTTCGCGTAACATCAGCCAGCAGTGATTCGCGAATTGTTATGATTATAAGAATATTGTGAGTCATCGATATTTTTGTTCATTTATTTTACAACTATCATGAGATTTGCCCTAGTCTTAGCTCAGACAGTGTGGTTCGGAGAACAATCTAAGAATCTAAGCCCACTATCCGCGCGTTATGCGTGGTGTGGTGTAGTATAGATGTGATCTACCTACTCCATGTATGGATACTTGTATCAAGCAAGACAGTTATGGAAGTACAGAGATTTCTCCGTAGTTAAGGCACAAAACAGACGTAACGTAGGAATTGGTTTGTGTGTCCGAACTATGTACCTACCTGACATACTCATGTTGTAAATCACTTCTTTATATTTATTTGTTTTTATCACGTTATGACTAGATAGGGTAGCATTGTGTTCTTTGAAGTAAAATAAAACTTAAATTCACGTTATTATATTCAATAATTATTGCTTTTTACAAAATAAAATCCGACTTCAACGGCTTCAACCTCGATAAGCAGAGATAGCTCAAAAACTACTCGCCAGATGGCGTTCAGTTCAACATAGAGGTGTAAAGTTCACGTCACTACAAATTAAGCAAGCCCAAACACTAGATTCCCTCGACTGTCTTTCGGCTTCATCAGATCGACTCCAGACCTTCATGAAATGGTAGCGCTTAATGTACTTACGGAAACATTAACAAACTCACTAGTCGTCCCTACAATTTTCGAAAGTTCCCCTCGATTTCTCTGAGATGCCATCATCAGATCCTGGAGTTCTTCACCAGCGTACCCCACTGCGCATACTTTACTTTCCAACAAAAATATAATTATCAAAATCGGCCCATAAACGATGAAAAATCGCTGAACACACATAAAAAGGCATATTATTATACTTACTATACGGTCGAATTGAGAACCTCCTTCTTTTTGAAGTCGGCTAAATAATATTTATTTTGAGTAGTGGTACTGGTAGGTAACTAATAAGTAAGACGATCATGCCCGGTGAATTGTCTGTTTTTTTATTTCCCAAACACACCTTTTTTAATAATAAAATAAAATCATAATACTAAAACTGTGTTCGCATTAGATATGGAATTCGTTTTACAGTGCCACGAACTTATCTGACCCGGTGGCCAAAATTATATTTAATGCAAGGACTATTAAGTAATTTTTATGTATGTTGTCGGAAAATATCATGAATTTTACGAAATGTAACTCTATCAGAATTAGTCATTTTTATAGTGGATTTTGATTATTTTAATGCCAATTGCGAGCGAAATTGAATTCATTGTAACAATTATTGTCAATGCATCTACTTAGGCACTTCTTACATTACGCTATTTATGAGCTACGCGACTGCAACGCAATCCAATATTTGTATGTAATTGACACTTTTCACTGACAGGAGTAGGAGACGCGTCTACGATGCGACTCCTGTCAGTCAAAAGTGTCAGATACATAGAATTTTGGGATTGCGTCGCAGTCGCGTAGCTCATAAATAGCGTAATGTGAGAAGTGCTTAAAAATACGTCGAAAAACTAAATGTCAAAACTATCATAATTATTGTCGGTGTTTGTTGCAATTGAAAATCAAAGTTCTTGTTGATATATAAGTGAGTTCAGTAGGTCTGAAAATCGGCGACTATCTATTTTTCATATCCCTAAGTGATAAGGGTTGTTCACCCTTAGGGATACAATTTTCGAAAATTTAATATTTTGTGGAATGTGAATGAATGAATGAAATGTTTATTCGAAGTAGGATTTTTACAAAATGAAAGCAAAACAGTTTTGTGGAAGAGATATCCTTTCTTACATTAACGTGAAGTGCCTGTGGTAAATAATTAGCAATATTGTGGATTGGTAGCGTTGTGTTTTTATAATGGCTCTCACGTATTTCTGCTAATTTTTTCAAGAAATTACATTCAGCATCAGAGAACGAGATTTTCAAAGATACTAATTAAAGATAACAAATAACTTAATAATATTATATTTTGATGATAATTATTTTTATGCAATACATATTTTTAGTAACAGCGCCATCTGTTGTGGAATAGTTAAGAGTTAAAAAAATTGAATTTGAAATAGGTTTACTGTTTTTGTTACATTAAGCCTGGGCATCATTTAAGCTACTGCTATTTAAACTGAGCGTTAAATGGGGAAATCTACGTTCTACATAGCCCATGTACCTACTTACGGTGATAAGCAATTTAAAGCATTGAGATACATGTACTAAAGTTACAGCCGACGTGATGTGTCAACAATTAAATAATTCACTAAAACTATTGGGAATTTCGAAATATAGTATACTTAGTGCAAAAACAAATTTTATCTTCGTTTGGCGTAGAAAACCAACAAAGTATTTAAAAGGATAAGGATTAATACCAACAGAAATATGCTTATTATAATATAATTAAATAGCACAGAGAACTTACATTATTTATGTAATTATAAGTAGTATAGAATGACAGTAGGTAGTCATACAAGCTCTCGGTCTAAAATGAAGCACTAACCGAGTTGGCGCCAACGTGTGGAGCCGGCCATACTATTTCTTTTGCTTTTCGGAAGTTTTGTGACAAAGTTAGTAGCACAAATCGTCTTATTTTTTTTCGCGAGACTACGCGATACTTAATACGCGAATACTACGGAGCGGAACGGTGTTTGGAGCCTGGCTCCAATGAAGGTACTACAAAATGGCCGCGCTGACTTGGTTTCTATACCTACTATTATAAAATTATTCTAAGACAGAGAATTATTGTGTGGGGCTAAGAGTGTGTAGGTAGATTTATTATTTATATTTGTATTATTTCCCATTAATAAAACCCAAAGAGAGTCGAACTCATGCAAAACAAAAAGCATTCGAAACACACCATCAAACTACAAATTACTTTTCGTCTAAAGCACTTGCTTAATAATCCAGAAAGACTATGCATTTAGCGGTTCCCTCCCCTAAATTTATGCGATCATAAAAATATTCATGTTTCGTCCCCGCGGCGGCGAGGCGCGCGGGACGCGATTTTACCCCTATGCTAACTTATATAGTATAAAACTTCTTGCTTATAAATAACTTTTAACAAAATAGAACCGACTTTAACGCCGAAAGGTAAAAATCGGTTCAGTTAAACGCGGTTAATATTCCTAAATCTTTCTCCTTTTAATAAACACGATGCTGAAAGCCGTATCAAAATCGGTTCAGCCAAACAATATGCCTAAAATCTTCTCCTAAGTCTAACAAATACTATGCTGAAAACCGCATCAAAATCGGTTCAATCAAACGCGAGATAATCGCGCACAAATATACATACATACATACAGGTCAAATTGAGAACCTCCTTTTTTGAAGTCGGTTAATCCTACTATCCTATCCTACTTCCTACTAATATTATAAATGCGAATGTTTGTAAGGATGTATGTGAGTGAGTGAGTGTGTGTGTGGGTTTGTTACTCTTTCACGCAAAAACTACTGAACGGATTTTCATGAAACTTTGCAGTAATATAGCTTACATATTGGAATAACATAATTTGTTAACATTTATAGAGATTTTTGAAGGGACTGGTTTCCCGAAGCGAAGCGAGGGCGGATTTACTAGTTATACCTACATGCGAAAGTGTAAACTCTAGCTAGATCCTGCAATGACCGGGGAAGTACCTACCACCGCCCACCACGGTACTAAGTACCATTTCTACCGCCATAATAATTGTTTTAACGGTGGTAAGGACGGTGTGGAACCGGATAGAATTTTTAGGTCCTCAAGAGTAGTAAGAGTAAGTAGAGTAGTAGTAAGAATTAAAGGTACTAAAGTGTGTAATGCAAAAGTAGTGATAGACTAATGGTTAAGAACTCGGCTCCCTACTCGGGGTTCTGTGTTTGAATCCCAGGGCACGCACCTCTAACTTTTCGGAATTATGTACGTCTTAAGCATCAAATGTCAACGATGAAGGAAAACATCGCAAGGAAACCTGCCAGTTCCACCGGAGAGTTCGCAAAACTCAAAGGTGTGTGAAGTCAATCCGCACTTGGCCAGCGTGGTGGACTATGGCCTTAACCTTCTCATCCTGAGAAGAGACCCGTGCCCAGCAGTGACACAGTTATGGATTGCGATCTAGAGTATGTTGTGTCAACTAATATTCTAGGACTATTTATCTGGACCACTACCCATCCTAGACCCTATAAAGACCTTGAAAGGTGGTGCAGGTTTCTTACCATAATTTCATAAGAAAATCTACAAGTACCACCGCCCGCCACGGTACTTAGTACCATTCCTACCGTGTAATAATTGTTTTAAGAACAATTGTGTTCCAGATAGGAAGGTGTGGAGCCGGTTACACTTTTTTAGCGGCGACCATCTCAGTCCTCAGGGGTAGCAACGCATCTGTGACCGAACTAGAACGAGACTCATACTAACATTAACTAACAGGACTAACTATCACCAACATTCCCTGTCCTCACACTTATTAACAAACTAACCAACTAATACTCGTATTTTAACCTAACCATCCTAGTCCCTTTGAGTCTAGTTCTAGGTCCGCCACAATTATTATGGGCGGCAGCAGAAGGGTGGTGCTGCATGCTCGTTTGCTATCTTAATTCCATAAAAAAAAGTAAATCCAACATATAAGACTGAACGCTAGAGACGCGAAAAACTTACAAGTACCCACTTATTCTGTTGCTAGGAAACTACCGCCCCCTGCCGCCCCTACACGTTACAAGAATATCGAGTGGCGATAAATCAGCTTCTTCGCATGAATCGCGGCTATCTCCGTAATAAAAGATAAAGATCTTAGCGAACATACATTTTTGCTGCACAGAGTAGCCACTGGACACAGAGTGTTGGCTACAGCCCATTAATAGTCCACTACTGAGCACGGGTCTCTCCTCATTACTGAGGAGGCCTAGAGCATACTCCACCACGTTGCGAGCGCAGATTGGTGGAGTGGAGCGGTTAGTGGCCAACCCAGTATCGGAAGTTTTTATGAAGCCCGAAGGCCTACGACATGAATTAACGTCTGTTATCTATCTACATTTATCCGAAGCACGGAAGCGCTTCGGAGAGCCCGTAATCAGATAGTGTTACATTATTTTAAACCCAGACCAATAAACTATAGACGGCGTGCCGTGAACAAAAGCGTGAAGCCAGCAAAAGTGTGCCTAAAACACACATCGGAACCAATAGAATGCCTTATGTTGACAGTTTGAACTAGAACAAATTTAAACTTTATTTTTTTGGAACACAAAACTTCATTAATTTTTTATTTTTTAGAACACAAAAGTCGTTTTGGTGTGAGTGCCGCCGTGTGTATTACAAGGCGAGGCGTACTTTTTGCCGGCTTCACGCTTTTGATCACGGCACGCCGTCTATAGTTTATTGGTCTGAGCTTTTAAATACTTAAACTAAGCACATCGCCACACACTAAACATTTTAAATGCCAACGGATACTTACGATTTTCAACTGGTCGCCATTGCCGTGACCAAGACTGTGGCTCTGTTCCATACAATAGGTATATCAACATGTTCCATCACTACATAGTATAAAACAAAGTCGCTTTCTCTGTCCCTTTGTGTCCTTAAATCTTTAAAACTACGCAACGGATTTTGATGCGGTTTTTTTAGTAGATAGAGTGATTCAAGAGGAAGGTTTATATGTATAATAACATCCATTAAATAGTTATTGCACCCGTGCGAAGCCGGGGCGGGTCGCTAGTACAAAATAACAACAAAATATGTATCGGGAGTACTTGTTACAGTTAAAATGTTTAGTTTCTGCTATGATGGTAAACTGCTCCGATGACTAACCGTACCCAGCTCCTGAACCAAAAGGGGTGGGACAAGGTTCCTGAATTCCTGATGGGAATAACGAATGAATTCCTCCAGTGAGAGATCTCAGCAGCTCCTACCTGCGTATTACATGCCCATGTTGGCAAGTAAAACCAACATCCTTGCGACCGTTAGCAATACTACAAACTCGAAAATCTCTATACACCACCTACTCTATATTCACAATACGTCATCAAATTACACCCGCCAACACATATCTGACTATAACAATGCGCAAGCACACACGTATTCCATTGAAATAGGGTTGAAAGTCGCTTGAACTCGGCAGAGTCTGAAGGGTTGTGCGTAATACAGATTAATATGAACAAGGGTGTTTTTATGTCTGTGCGAATTGAGATGGCTTCCCGTGGAGTAACGTATGAGGCTGCGGAACTAAGTTTTGCCATACATAAGATTTGTTTTGTTGTGCCTATTTCTTAACCGACTTCAAAAAGGGAAACAGGAGGAGGCCGAGGAGGTTCTCAATTCGTCTGTATATTATCTTTTTCTTATGTGTGTTACTTACCTTAACCTCGTAATGGGTGAACCGATTTCGATAATTCTTTCGCCATTTGAAAGGTAACGACTGCGCTGTCTGGTCCCATAAAATGAGTGACATCCCACGGTCAATTTCTGAGTTATTCTCTATAATGTGAATTTAATTTACGCTAACTTTTGACTGGGTGTTCCGATTTTGATGATTCTTTTTTTCTTTGAAAGGTAGTCCTTGTCATGTGGTACTTTCTAAATTGGAGTGATATCTGGCGATTATTTTTTTAGTTATCTCGACTTTAAAGTCGGTTATTAATTTTTTTGTTAGAAGTTAATTTTATATGTAGGTTCCACATGAGCTCTAATATTTTTCAAAGCATGGATTGAATATACACGAGGAACCGTTATATTTTTTTATACCCTCAAGGGCTGACGTAAAAACAGACGAGCCATCTGATGGTAAGTGGTCATCGTCGCCTATAGACACGAGCAACACCAGGGGAGTCACCAGTAGTATGTTTAAAATACCTACAAATTGACGTATTTCCCCGCTACATTTCACTCGCCATGTGTCAGAACGCAACCACTTTGCTAAGTGGTTAATCTGTTGATCAATCGGACAATATTTGCAGAGTGTCGAAGGGTAAGGGGTAAGGGGTGAGCGGTGCCCAATCTCCTCGCATTGTGCAATGGTTTGTAGGCGAATATCGGCGGATACCTACTAGCTTTTCTCGGCTTAGTCGTATTTGGACTTCGCAAAACGCCTTTCTTGACAAAAGGCCCTATTCGTGAAATGAACTACTAAGGGTGCGGTTCCACTGAGGCGGAGCGAAGCGGAGCTGTGCGCGATTCACCAATCACATGGCTTGAAATCCACGCGAGGCACAATGAGACGTGATTTTCAGGAACCCGAAAGCTTATTCGAGGAAAACGACACTTAAACAACTTGTTATCAATCTTTGCATAATATTTAAAAAACACATGGACACAAAAACTCAATAAATCTCAAAAATAATCTATACAAAAGCTTATTCGTATCTAAATCCATCAACCTCTTTAATATTATCCGTAATAACCTGACTGCGTCAACTTTAGTATCCAGGGAGAATAGTAGGACACATTCGTGAAGATAGCCAGCTTCATCTCGCATTCCTTGGGCTTCACCGCCAGGATCCCAACTATTTTGTCATCATCAAAAAGGGGACCAAACTCATGCACAAAGCAGTCTTCGTAGTCCGACAAATCCACGCATATCAAACTCATGTCCATATGCACTCCATAGCTCTCAAAACATTTGTCGTTTGGCGCAATCTTCAGGGTGAAATTATCGAAATCGTTCGTCAAGTAAACCTTCCTATCCATTGTGGCCACTGTCTTCCAGATAGAAGCTTCGATATCAGTCGCGCTGATGTCATCCAATTTCGCAGATTTGAGGGTGAAGGGATAAGAATCCATGTTTAGCTTGGCGACCGCAATGTCATACTTTGGCGTCGGATTGCTCGCGTTGAACTTGTCGTGGATTCTCCAGAAAAGAATCGGGTACATCCTCGTGATATTTCTCGCGTAGTCGTAAAGAAGAAGAACTCTGTGTGATGCGCCCTGTTTCCTGCAGTGTGCTGATGTGACGATCCATTTCACGAGGATGACGCTGCCAAAGCACGCGAAAGACCAGGATTTGGTTGAGTTTCTGGCGATTGCGACGACGTAAGGAAACCTCTCAGCGATAGGTCGGGTGGTGTTCTCGTTAAGGGCTATCACTGCGATGGATTTTGTAACCTCGAAAACTCCGCCGGATTGGAGAAACTCCCGTTTGCGCTCTTCCACGGTGATGTCTGTAGCGAACTTGACCATGATGCATACAGCCATGATCGCCACGAATATTATGATGGTTAAAATAATGCATGCTGCCTTCATGTTTGGTTTATCTGGCGGGTTCAAATTTTGATGCATTTGCGAAATGTGTGCTGTTGGCTGACATTGGTCTTGATGTTTTTGACGTTGATGGCATCAACCACAGAGGGTAATCAGTTATTTGGTACAGATTTAAATCCTGTTCCTCTTTAACACTCAAGAAACCTATGCCTTAAGTATAGGTTGACCTGGAATATAGATTTATAGAAAACCTAGCCATATTGCGGTAAGCTCATGAAACTAATTTCTTTTACAGGCAACGCTTACAGACCTACTTCCTATACGTCACTCGTAAATTGCTTGTCAGCGAGTTGAATGTCATGGTTTGTTTTGTTACTTTGATGTTATTGATGTTATTATCTCGTGCCAAATCCCATAAATCTATTGAGCTCCTAGGTATACATACTAATATCAGCCAAGTAGTCAACTATCTCTAAACTTAAAGACATAAATAAAAAAAGGGCGGCAATATGCTCTGTAGCGGTTGTTAGAAAGAGACATTAGCCGTAAAGGGGAGTCCGGGGTAATAAAATTCTATTTATTGTCCATGACTTGCGGAATCCACGATGCGTATTTGCGCAGGCCAGGGGTCTGGGTAGTGTCCATTTTGTCAGTAATGAGTTCATGATGGGGTTCGATCGATTCGAATTTCAAATCGTTTGCAGATTACAAAAGTTTTTTTTATTGATTAGGTACAACGCAAGTCGAATTTTTTGATTCCCTCCGATTTCTGTGTAATGTATGACAGAAAGATATAAATTAATAATGAAAATTACAGGAATGTAACTGCCTCACCGTTCGCAGGAGAGTGATTTATACGTATACTAGTAAATCCGACCTCGCTTCGCTTCGGGAAACCCGTCGCTTCAAAAATCTCTATAAATTTTAACAAATTATGTTATTCCGATGTCTAAGCTATACTGACCTATTACTGCAAAGTTTCATGAAAATCCGTTCAGTAGTTTTTGCGTGAAAGAGTAACAAACACACACACACACACACACTCACATACATCCTTACAAACTTTCGCATTTATAATATTACTAGCTTTCCGCCCGCGGCTCCGCCCGCGTGGAATTTTGTTAGGTATATAGCGTATTTTTACTGAACTCGACAGTGCTTTTCTTTAGACTTATTTTAGAAAAAAAGATTTTTCAGGCTGAAATCTTATTACAACTTCAATTTAATATCGAACAAAATCGCCCATGTAGTTTAATATTTGCTGCTTTCTCTTCATAAGAAAGTCCAACTCGCTCTTGGCTTGGAAGTTATTTTTCAGGAATTTGCATTTTACGATCCCGTGGAAATGTCCTAAGTAAATTTCCCGTCTCGTATAAATATTTGGAGTACTAAATCTCTATTTAATTTTACACCTACCTATATATTTTTAAGGTGATATTGAAAAAATACTGAAACACATTTTTTAATTTTAACAAAGAGACTGGACATTCATTTTCAAGTCCCTAACTTGGAAACTAACGAAAAAAACACAAATTTTCACCCCGTATTTTTAGGGGTTGGAGGGTTAATTCGAAAAAACACTTGATTTTTTATTTACAACAAAGAGTATTTACCTATTTTCAGCTTTCTATCTTGAAAATTTTATTAAGTCCCATACAATCTTTCACCCCCCTTTTAAAGGGGTTGAGGGTTAATTATCAAAAAAATCTGATACACGTATTCATTAATTTGAAGTAAGCAACCAAAATTCAAATTTCCAAGTGACTAACTTCAATGTTGTAGAATTTTCATATAATAGTTTTCACCCCTTTCATCCCCTTCAGAGTGGAATTTCCAAAAATCCTCTCTTGGTCCCCTACACTCCCCAAGGAACATACAATACATGGCAAATTTCATGTTTCTAACTTAGAAAATGACGGACTTCCATACAAACTTTCAACCCCTATTTTACCCCCTTAGGGGTAGAATTTCCAGAAACGCTTAAATACGTATCTATTAATTTTTAATCAGTTTTTCAGGAATTTGCATTTTACGATCCCGTGGAAATGTCCTAAGTAAATTTCCCGTCTCGTATAAATATTTGGAGTACTAAATCTCTATTTAATTTTACACCTACCTATATATTTTTAAGGTGATATTGAAAAAATACTGAAGCACATTTTTTAATTTTAACAAAGAGACTGGACATTCATTTTCAAGTCCCTAACTTGGAAACTAACGAAAAAAACACAAATTTTCACCCCGTATTTTTAGGGGTTGGAGGGTTAATTCGAAAAAACACTTGATTTTTTATTTACAACAAAGAGTATTTACCTATTTTCAGCTTTCTATCTTGAAAATTTTATTAAGTCCCATACAATCTTTCACCCCCCTTTTAAAGGGGTTGAGGGTTAATTATCAAAAAAATCTGATACACGTATTAATTAATTTGAAGTAAGCAACCAAAATTCAAATTTCCAAGTCACTAACTTCAATGTTGTAGAATTTTCATATAATAGTTTTCACCCCTTTCATCCCCTTCGGAGTGGAATTTCCAAAAATCCTCTCTTGGTCCCCTACACTCCCCAAGGAACATACAATACATGGCAAATTTCATGTTTCTAACTTAGAAAATGACGGACTTCCATACAAACTTTCAACCCCTATTTTACCCCCTTAGGGGTAGAATTTCCAGAAACACTTAAATACGTATCTATTAATTTTTAATCAGTAGCCCAAAAATAAAGTTTCATGTTTCTAACTTAAAAAATGACAGTCTTCCATACAAACTTTCAACCCCTATTTCACCCCTTTAGAGGTTGAATTTCATAAAATCCCGTCTTAGTGAGCACTTACATCCTTAAAAGAACCCGCATGCAAAATTTCACACTCCTAGCACTTGTAGTTTCTGAGATTTCGTGATGAGTCAGTGAGTGACCTTTCGCTTTTATATATATAGATAGAAGGAAGTAGGAAGTAGGATTTCTGCTGACACCACATAAACACGATAGTGTCGATAGGAATATATGAAGCTGGTGGTGGTGCCGTGGATAACGCACAAGACAAGGACATACAAATCCAGAGCGAGTACGGAAATTCAAATTTCCACCTCGCTTTGACTCAAACTCAGGACCCTTGGAATAGCGATCAGGCATGTTAACCATTGCGCCATTCAGGTTGTCACAAATATCGCGTGAAGTCTAGCTAGTTTAATTATGCTTTCGCGTAAATAATATTCTTATTTATAGGAGTAATATTTTAAGAGTTATTTATGCATAACTTTTAACCCAATTGTACTTATTTAAATTTAGTTTTGTTTTTAAATCAGAATAGAACAAAACCATTTAATCTATTTCACTACCTAGTCAAGTTAAGTCAATACGAGACGATCAAGTACACTCGGGGACACACGAGAAGCGAACAAGTGGACCAATATTTGAGGATAAATTGAGTGCAGCTAAGTGAAGGCAAACAGTGTTCATTCAAATACGATTGTTGCTAGTTTTAAGCCTTTCAAAGCTAAATCGGCACATAAGAATCTCTTGGTTAGTAGGTACAAGGCAAAGACACCAAAGCTTTTTTAGAAAGAAATATAGAATTATTTTTAACCGACTTCAAAAAAAGAAGGAGGTTCTCAATTCGACCGTATAGGTATATTCTTTTTTTTGTTTGTTCAGCGATTTTTTCGTCGTTTATGGGCCGATTTTGATAATTCTTTTTTTGTTGTAAAGTAGATATGCGCAGTGGGGTCCTTTTAAAAGGATCACCAAGATCTGATGATGGCGTCTCGGAGAAATCGAGAGCAACTTTCGAAAATTGTAGGAACGACTAGTGTGTTTGTTAATGTTTTCATAAGTAGGTACAATATGAAAGCCCTACAATTTCATGAAGGTCTGGAGTCGATCTGATGAAGCCGAAAGACAGTCAAGGGAACTCCTCAACGATTTACCTACTGTAGTTATCTAGTGTTTGGGCTTGATTAATTTGTAGTGACGAGAACTTTACACCTACATGTTGAATTAAGCGCCATCTGGCGAGTAGTTTTTGAGTTATCTCTGCTTATCGAGGTTGAAGTCGGTTATTTTTTTTGTAAAAAGCAATAATTATCCGATCGCGATCGTAGAATTAATAATGTTGTACGGTTGTACTTCATACCTCAGACCAATAAACTATAGACGGAGTGCCGGGAACAAAAGAGTGAAGCCAGCAAAAGTAAGCCTTGCCTTGTATACACACGGCGACACTCACACCAATGCGACTTTTGTGTTCTAAATAATAAAATTTGAATGAAGCTTTGTGTTCTAAAAAATAAAGTTTAGAAGACAGTTCAAACTGTCAACATAGGACTTTTATTGGTTTGTGTGCTTACGGCTTACTTTTGCCGGCTTCACCCTTTTGTTCCCGGCACTCCGTTTATAGTTTATTGGTCTGAGCCTCATACTTCAATTATTAGGTATGGATGCGAAACGATAGTTAATAAAAAAAAGAAATAATTTTGTACAAAAGAACTTCTTATTTCTAAAGTTTAATATCTAAAAGCTTACAATTTACATATTAATTAAATAATAATTAAAAACAGATTTTTCAAAAAGACAAAAACAATTAAACTCGGAGTATTTAAGCCGCGTTTATACATAGTAAACCCAACTTAAGATTGAAACGAAGGGAGGCGCTGTCGGATGCATTGAACCAATCATTGCACAATAGTAACTGACAGATGAATGACCACAACGTACTTATGAACTTATGAATGACTTTTTAACATGGCGGCGTTAGTTCCAATTTTTGCCATTTCAGAGATTAGCTGGGCGCACTGTAGTAATACTCGTAATGCCCTATAATTATGTTTATTAAATCTTTACAAATACGAGTATTACCTACCATAAACAAAATATTTTAGAACGCAAAAGATTGGAAAGTGAAAACACATCAACAATTCAGATGTCATAAAGTTTTGGCGCAACATTTTCCCGCCGTTTTAGTTTTGACGTTACAAATGGCGGCCGTACAAAGTACAAGGGTTTCTATTAATCAGCGTAAGTGCTTCCCCCTATATCCAGTTATGACAACTATTACTCAACTCGTAGTTTATGACGAGAGAGGGCGATAATCTTAAGTAATAGGACAAGAGTTTTATTTGTACACTTTAAGTTCATTGCGAATTTGGGAATAGAGTACCTACCATGAGTACGTCGTGTCTACATAACTATAATTGATGGCCCCGGTAGAGAATTATAGCTTAGCGAGAGCTGTTAAGGCGGCATTCGTTGTCAAAGGGAAAGCGCTTAAGTTATTATTAAGAATAGATTTACTTCCAGACGGCAGTAGGGTAAACTGAGGACAAATTTGAAATTTCTATGCTCTAAGTATATTAACAATTGTGTGATACTTAGATACGCTACCTCTGAGAAGTTTACAGAATCACGTAGTTACCTATATAGCTGTCATTTCACAAATTTTTTCTGGTTGCCAGTTATTACCTCAGTTTTCCCTAATAAGTCTGTGGGTTAAAGCCAAAATATTGATCCTTTTTAAGATTGAGTTGAGCTATCTTGACCCCCATGGTTTTGTGGCCGATTTAGAACGAGACTCTACCAACAATTACTAACTGGACTATCGAAGAGTCTCTGCCTCAGACCTCATACCTACTTCTGAACTAAGTAATTTTCTAAAACTACTAGAGAAACGCCCGCGCTTCGCTTCGGGACCCGTAGGTAACAGACGCGTAGGTCCCGTTCCCGTAGGAATCTCGACTAAAAAGTACCCTATAATAATTATGATCTGGAACATCAAAATATAACGTTTGCCTATGGCTTAAGTACCTAAATTATATGTAGTATTTGATTTGATAGCGTGATGAAAAACTTGCAAATTGCAAATGAACTAACGCCATCCATTAATAACATTCGGAACTAAATATCTAGCAACTAACAAAATATCGATCTTCCCATGGGAATGAGATGTTTTTCCGCGGTAAAAAGTAGCCTACGTCGCTCTCCACACCACTAACTATCCCCACACACATAAACCATACCATATAATAGCCAAGTTGCGACGTGAAAGCGTCACAAACAAACAAACACACTTTCACATTTATAATATTAGTATGGATTAGTACGGATATTAGTACGGATTTTCTAACTGATTTACCATCCTAGTCCCGCCGATATGAGTCTTGTTCAGTGTCTAAAATCTAAATGCATCTAAAATCAAGAATGTTCTGGTTTATAACTGCGGTAAAACATCCCCAACGTCACAACATTATAAATCTTATTCGTAATCGAGTTTCCTCAAAGATAGAATCGAATAGCCGATTCTAATTTAATAGCATCGATAGATACGATCGATTGAGCGCATCTGCAATAAATTCGAGGCGAGGGGTTGTGGAATGCGTTTTGATTAATGTTGTGATAACTATTGTTATCTGTATATAAGGGGCTTCTTCTATTCTTAAAGTATATAAGAATAACCGACAACTGAAGTGCTCTTGCTGTCGATCCTAAGTGATCGGTGAGTTATACAATAGGCAGTCGGTAAGCGTACGTGTAAACTGTGGAATCAACTTCATTTCTCGATATTCTTACAGTGCTATGACATGGGGTTCTTCAAGAAGCGGTTCCATCGCTTCCTACATGGCCGGCAAAGTTTTGGTAACGCCCCTAATGTTGCCAATGTCCATGGGCGACGGTGATCACTTACCATCAGGTGAGCCGTCTGCTCGTTTGCTTGCTTAGAATATCAAACATAGGGAGGTCGGAAATATCTCCTGAGCGCTTCCAAACTTTATGTCAGTTACTATATGATGTAAAAACTTACTGTTTGTAAAATATCCAAATATTTTTATTACATACAGTGTTATGTCAGTTGCCGATTACATTATTATTGAGAAATGGTAACCTACTCGTACGAGAGGAAGGGAGGCTGCAAATAGACACAAGAAGATCGCCTGTCCGGCCCGTCCCTGTTTCACGACCGCTCTCACTCCATTTATGTAGAACAACTTACTGAGATAACTTAGTAACTCCAAAAAAGCCGCGGCTTATCTAACAAATAGTTAACATGAAAAAGTAACTTGTACATTTTCACTCGACATCGGCAGAGGGTGTCTGCAGTATCGAAACTATATCCAGGGATATAAGGAAAATAATATCGTGATAACTTTTCAACTAATGGTCTATGATGTTTAAATAAAAACAGCATTTCGTAATGCTTAATTAAGTAAATACTGACAGTTGTTACAAACTAGCTCTCTTACCCGCGGCTTGTAAAAGAACTTTTGAAAGATTTTCAAACAAACTGTTAAACACTATTTTACCGCCATCTTAGAAGAAGTAAACAAAATAAAGGAAGACCCTTCTTTATTCAAGAATGAATTTATTTTTATGTTTTTATTAGGTACATTCTAACTGTGATTGTAATTAAAGCGCAGAGCTATTATAACAGAACTAAAAACATTATCCAGCAACAACTATTAATTTTAAGACAGTACTCATTTCAATTCAAGATAATAATCCGACGAATCATTAAAAAGTTTTGATAAATCGACCACAGTGCGACCATCAGACGACCCCGTCGACAGTAAAACAATAAAACAGTTTGCAATTACCGTCCTTTGTTCTGACGCGTCGTCGTCTATAAAAATAATTTTAATCGCGAAGCAAAACAAATTACAGTGAGTCTTAATAGACACGGAAAAAGTCGAAGGGATTGAGATGTCCTTTTGTTATAAGTTCTCGGTAATGTTGCTGTGTTAGACTCCTAGGACTTTATTCGCATCGTCATCTCAACTCATCATGACCCTCCATTGAGCACGGGCCTCTGCTCAGAATGAGAAGGTTAAGGCTACTCCACCACGCTGGCCAAGTGCAGATTAGCAGACTACACACACACACACACACACTTTTAGGTTTTGTGAACTCTCTGGCATGCAGAATAACTACCTATTGGTAAATTTTCTTTTCTTGATGTTTTAAGGAAAAGCAGGAAAACCATTGTTGACGTTTTTTGATGTTCAAAGCCGGAAAAAGTGTAATTGAGCTATCTGATGGATATTAGTCAGAGTCCCCAAGGAATCCAATGATACAATGTCAATTAAGTATAACAAATGTACCCCCAATACATTGGAAAGAGAAAAAAGGGAGTGATCATCCAAAAACATTCGTCTTTTGTTAAAAGAGTATTTTACGAAGACGGTCTTACGTAACTGCACGCACACAGGTGTAAAAATATTTTGATAGCGTCGTGATTTATTGCCTTACAAAATGACCACTAGTTATTACTACAGACCAACATCAAATCCACCGTCCATACCGCGAACGCACCCCATCCCTCTACCAAGCTACCCCATACCATCGGGCCATCGGGACGAATAACATTTGTTATTTTAGGCATTATCAGCACTTTAATTGTCACCGCCGGAATGGCGCTTGGCTCCGAGCCAGTAGAGCCAGTACACCCCCCGCCCCCCGCACCCCTGTCATAGCTGAGTGAGTTGTCAGTTGGTGTTTATTTGGAGCTAGCTTGGTCTGGAATATCGGCTGCTTTGGATGGTGGGTGTACCTCCATACTATTCTATTTCCGAAATAATATTTTGCTTTTATTATGATGTAACACGATTTCTTGACCATGAGAATTGATAATTTATGTTAAAAATAATTGTAACTAATTCCTCAAATTCCTAACAGAGCGAATTACATATACTTATATATTTTTTTAAGAAAAATCGAGTCACTGTCCTAATTTATATTTCTCTATATAATAAACCACAGCTTAGTATTGCAAACAATAAAAGACTCATCTCTGTCGGCAGGCCCAATCAATCATTTTGGGTGACTTGCAGCTCCGACCGTCTTCCCCATAAATATTAATAGACTCCCATAAAACGCGAGTAAAGCCAGTGTATAATTTTTCTTTTCTTTCTTTTATGGTCTACAACGTACTGGCGATGTCTTTACGGATGTCGATCGGCAAGGCGGCTCCTTAGGACGTTTGTCTGTTGTAGATTGTAGATGGAGTAAACTGAGAAGTAATATAAATATATAATAATAGTAATAAAAATAATATGGTATAATAAAGAATTTTTGATTTTTGATTTTTTTTTTGATTTTTTAATTAGCAACGTTGCTGAATCAAGGCTCAACCTAATTATTTAGGTATAACCGACTTCAAAAAAGAAGGAGGTTCTCAATTCGACCATATGCTTTTTTTATTAATGCAATTATGTAATAGACTAATAGATACTTCGGATACTATTATTATTGTTTTCTCTAATTTCAGTTACTTTTTACATTTTAAGGCGCTACAACCGTAATATGTAAAGCCGAAATCGGCGTCGTCTTTTGTGCGCGCCACCAAAATAAAATCGCGGTGGCACAAAATGGAACTAAAAGTTCATTGCGCCGATTGCGCGTGGAACGGATAGGTCCTTGGAGTAGATAATGTAGATATTCGATTTATTTGATGTGAATTAATGGATTAATTGTTACATAATGTTAGAGATACATCGTTTTAACACAGTTTTTAACTTCGATGAGTATCGATATAAATAATAATTATAATAAAATAAATCAACGCTAACACACTCATACCCCCGCAGTAGGTTACTACTTACTAGGTACCTGTGTCGCGGGTGGCATGGACTACACATAATATAACACATTACAATTACACCCATGACCCGAGTACAAATATTTATCTGCCACATAAATATCTGCCCCGGCCGGGAATCGAACCCGGGACCCCTCGCGTCGCAGGCAGGGTCGCTACCAACTAGGCTACAGGGTCGTCAAAGCATAATATAATAAGCATTTATTTAGTACCTACATATTTCTTAGGTTTACATGAAGTACATGAACACTTATATTATACTTATATCAATATACTTATATCGTCAAAGCTACTGTGGATCAGTTGGTCGATGAATAGATATTATCGTCAATGTATTGTATCGGAAAAAAAAATTCATCTCGGCTATAAGTTGCAATGCAATGCAACTATGTGGTTATAATTTTTTGAATTTCGCCTAGCGCGTGCGACATCAAAGGACGCCGCCGACAGCTAAGGGCTCGGCTAGTCTAAGCTCCATAATCTTAGACCCACAATTCTACAGCTTTTTAATTTTGTCGAAGAATCAATTATTTTTTTCAAATCTGTACCTGTCTGTTACTTTGGTTCGATTTAAAATATCTCAATAAATAAGTATGTGATCTTACTTATGTTAACGAGAATCGCAAATAACTAATACATCGAATTAGAATATCGATTTCTTATGTCAACAATTAAGCAATTTAGATAGGAAATAAGGTTTAATCGATTTTAATTAATTAACGGTTGCAGTTCCAAACTATTTGTAGGTAATAGTTTATTGATGTCCAATACATCGTAGTATGAAGTACCTACTTACTGCAAATTTACGGCGGCTCGTACATAAATAAGCCAAATCGTTTCAATTCTAAGTGACTATTAATCTGTGTCGAATAATAAATACCTAATAAGCAACCACTACCTACTGAATTTGATACTTTGTTACGAGTATTTTATGTCATAGTTACATTGTTCGTACCTACCTTCATCCCATTCCTCGCAGCCTTATGACAAGGAAAGGGGCGAGAGGGCCGGGCGAATATGGCGGCCAAAGATGTATTAAATATCTAGATGGAACATCGAATCCGCGAAAACGTGTCAAAAAGTTGTGGCCAACTGTTGGCCACAACTTTTATAACATTACGCACAGATTACGCACACATAGACAATAAATGAACGCGAAAAACATCGCCTGCACGCAACATGCTTGATAATGTTGCCTTGTTTTTTTTGTTTTCATTGTAGGGCGACGCTCAATCTAGATATTTAAAACATCATTGATGGCGGCGTGCGCGCCGGCCGTGGCTTTTTCTAAGATGGCGGCAAAGCGAGGAGCTAATAGTGCAGCTTTTAAACGCGACCAAACAATTTTGATATTGTAGACAATGTAAAATTATCTATTTCAATATTATTTTTTTAGGAGTGCAGTCATGCACGTGTTTTCTTTTATTTCTAATACTCAAGATTATTATGGACAAATCCTTAATTCAGTATTTACTTTATGTGACGTTGGCGTAGGTATGATAATTAAATATTGGTAGGTATAATCTTTTTAATACATTTGCTGTCGATCTTGTTTGTCTGTACAAAACTTATAACATTTGCTGTTAGCTGACTATGATATGAGCAGCGTTTCATTTTATGTCTTCTGTGGTCCCAGTATGTTACACATTGTGGCAAATAATAAAATTACCATTAGCAAATTCTATCAGAACTCCCGTCTAGTAGTTTTAGGTCATAGGTTTTACATCGATTTTACTTTTGTAAACATTACGTACGAAGATAAATTAGGTAGGTATGTTACCATCGCAGAATTCGATTTTAAATCAAGGACCAAGACTGTGTAGACCTTGAGGTAGTTGTATGAATGAAATCGTTATCGTATTTTGTTCACGAGAATTTTATAGTTATGAATGAAACGAATTCGTGTTTTTCTTTGATCAAAATTTGCTGTTTTTGAGGGATAATTTTACGTCTTTCGTTTTATTTTTTTTTCACGTAGACTTGTTGAGTGTCACCAGTAGATATAGTGGATTTTTTTTCGGTAATTACTAGAGACCGGATAATATGCATTTGCATATTTGCATATGCATTTGCATATTTAAGCCATTTTCAGCGCTAATAGCATATTTTTCCTAAGATCTAGTGATGATGCATATTATCGCTATAATTTACAGTATTTTTCGAGCGCAGCGCACTCAGCAGCCGCAAACTTAAAGAAAAGTTTGAAACCCTTTTGAACAATAATCCAGGCTTTGAACATCTGTGTGAAATTGATAGTTTTATTAATGGGCCGGGGGAAAATTTGCCAGAAAATATAAGCGCTTACATAGCACCCAAGCCACAAGCCAAGTTCAAATTCTGCCCAGTTACCTCAGTAGATGTGGAGCGATCATTTTCAACCTATAAAAATATTTTGAATGATCGAAGAAATAACCTTACCACTGAACATTTAGAACAATACTTGATTGTTAATGTTTACAATAATATTAAATAATGTAACATGTTACTGTATCGATTATCGTCTATCATGGATAGTTTACTAAATGCATGCTGATTTTATTACAAATAAAAAATCTAAAACTTATTAGTTTTTATTTTATTAAAAAACAATAAATTATAAAGATACATACTTAATAAAGTAAAACTTAAAACAAGTATGTATTTACTAACAACATCTAAAGGAATAATATTTACAAAACAAAAAAAAATAGTCATTTAATGTTGCATATTCTGTCAGCTTTCGTGCATATTTCAAGCATTTTTCATGCATATTTCAAGCTTTTTATATTGCATATAATCCGGTCTTTAGTAATTACAAACTAGTAGTGTAGATAGTAGGTATAGATAAAGTCACAGTTGTCATGGGCGGCAGCGGAAATTGGCTAGCCTGCTCGTTAGCTACCTACCAGAAATCAATAAAAAAGCAAATAGAACCTTTTATTACGAATTATTACGAACTTATTACGTGTGCTTACAGTTTATATTCGAGTCGCCGAGCACATGGAATTGCCATTCCCCGCTAAAACCACATTTATTACCTGTGTTTAGAGTTTAATTTAGCTTGTGAGCAAAATTTACTAAGCACATTTTTCGATTCCGCCGTCAATCTTAAATGTATCTTAATCGCATGGGTGGAAGGCTGACATTCGTGTGGTGTGCCATGCAATTATAACGAATTTCAGATCGAACGCGAACGGAGTAGGTACCTATAGCTCGCACTGAACTGAGGGCATTTTAAAGTGTCATCGTCAATCTACAATTAACCTTAATCACAGGGGCAAAAAGCTTGCATTTGTGTGGGTTGCCATTTAAACGAATTCCGTATTCTTCGCAAAAGGACTATAAATACAAAATATGTTTATTTATACCTACATTTTATTAGATGAATAAGTATGCATTAGATTATATTATACTTTAATAATTATATATTAAATTAGAATTATTTCACCATTATTACGCGAGGTTCATTATAAAATATGAATGATAAAATGATATAATAACTACACCTAAGGTTGCTTTGTGCCTGGCTGCTATGAACGACACACTAGACAAGAATACAAACACCCAGACTGAGAACAGAAATCTAAAATCATCATTTTATGTGCTGCTTCGCTGGGAATCCAACCCAGGACCCTTAGAACGGCGAAATTGCACTATTCGGATCTTCATAAAATGTATTGTATTATTTTTATAATATTAGTATTATAAGTATATAATATAAATGTTTATTATTTACAAGTTTATTATAATATTTATTTTATATTATTAATATTATAATTCAATGAGTTAGTTTTACGCAGGTAGGCTTTTAGGTATTTATAGACCAGGTGAGCATTCCATGTTTTGCAGTCTTTCTATGTTACGTTGGCCGCGAAATTCAAACTTGATTCAATAGTGGCACAAAATTTACGAATTAACTGTTTTAAATGGTCGTATTTACAATATTGATGTTATATAAATATATTTAATTGAATACAGTAGTAAAACAGTAACATTAGACCCCATAATATAATTTTTATACATACGAGAGAAACAATTCGATTACGAAAATTTACCAAATTATTTTAACAAAACGAGCGTGCGTTCACGTTGAGTCTACCCGGAGGAGTGAAGGGAGCGTTCTAAGCGCGCTAAATGTCATTGACGTAAGTGCCAATTGCATATTATTTTTTTCTTTCAAAACTGTTTCGGTTTTTGAGATTTCCATTCTTATGAAAACTTAGCTTTCATTGTTTACTATGTTTTAAAAATATTATCATCAACTAATTGTTAAAACTTTCGTAGTAAACTTGAAAACCAAAACTATTTGGACCTAACTTTACGATTTTTTTCTATCGAGAAAACTTCACATTTTACTGTTTTTGCTCTTATGAGATTCTTTATTATATAGTGAAGATACATATATCTAAATATCGGAGATATAGACAGTAAGCTTTAAAAATAATTTTAGATCTAAAACTACCATATTTCGGTTGTAGCGCCTTAATGTGGCTCCCTCTATAACACAAAATGTAAAGACATACAAATTCTCACCAAAAATCTGAAAAACTGCAACAAGACGACATCAAATTTATTTTTATAAGCGTAACAAATGCCTGCCCCACGAAAGCGCGGCTCCCGCCGGATGACGTCACGCCGGAAGTCCACCGCCGGAAGCTGCGATCTGTTCTCGTGACAGAAAGGAAGGGAGCAAGATGGACGAAGTTGTTTTTTTAAGGGAAAATCTATTTTCCTAGAGGACTTTTATTTTTGTTTATTAAATCTAGGTAGGTATAACACTGGTGTTATTCAAAACAAAAGATCTCATTAACGCGTTGCAGGCCACAAAGAAAGAGATAGGAATTTGGATATTTCTCCCTCTTCGATACTAAGTACAATAATTTTTTTATTACAAACCTATAAAAAATTATAAAAATTTGGAACGACGGATAAATTATCAAACCAAGCTTGAAAAATACATACCTAACTCATTTAATTAGGTATCTAATTTCTTTTCAATTTCTTTAATATACGCAGTCCAAGTAAAGGTTTGCGCGCGCGCCATTTAATCTTTGTCAAATTTGACAGATCTCCATTTCCCGCCCAAACGTCACAGATAAGAACAAAATTACATAACTGTAGAGATATAAAATAGAGTAATCTCTACAGAGCATCGCAAGTCTTAGCTAACGTTGGCAAGGGAAGCGAGCGAGATGTTGCCAAATAAAAATTCGAGGGTACGATAAATCACGCCACTCCCCCGCCATCAGCAGAGCACGCCTCATCGAGCGCTCCTCGATTTGCATACAAAATGACGTGAATCCGTGAAGCTATATTGCCATAAAATACTCATGTCGATAAGCGATCGACAGTTTAGGATGCTGTTACTAATATATGTTTTTTTTTATTTATCTAATATTTTAATAAGATAAATTGATTAGAATTTAGGGTCTTCTAACGTGAAGTCTAGAACTAATGTACCTTGCAGGTATATTTTCAGACATGATGAAAGTAGTACTTAAGTATTAATTTAATAAGGTCTACAATTATTAAAGGAATACAATTAGTCTCATCTGTGCCAATTCATTGAAAATGTCAAATTTCTCGTCGTTCCACTGGTGGTAGGTACGTGGCACGACGATCATACACCTAAATATCTACAATAAAAATTACAAGAAAGTACCTAGAGAACTATCAGGCATTTAAATTGAGCTATCTCAAAAGCATAATATTTTATTTTCTTAAACGATAATGGTCCGAAATCAAAATATTCAGTGAAACGATTATTCATGGGTCGGAAGGGAGCCCGTCTCACTGCACCACGTAGCATTTGGCGTAATGCCATTTTAATCGGGCTGATTTAATTACCACAACAATTTATAGGCTTTTAAACAAATGCAGTTGTAATGCAATTATCATGATAAATGACGTGAAAATGAAAAGTAGAAAATTTAATAAGTAATGTTCAATGAAAATTAAAGTTTTATTCCTGGAGCTAAAAAAAAGGAAAAATGGTGGTGGTATTTGATACATCATCCTTACTAATATTATAAATGTGAAAGTGTGTTTGTTTGTTTGTTTGTGACGCTTTCACGTCGCAACAAAGCTATTATATGGTAAGGTTTATGTGTGTGGGGATAGTTAGGAGGGTGGAGAGTGACGTAGGCTACTTTTTACCGCGGAAAAACATCCCATTCCCATGGGAAGATCGATGTTTTGTTAGTTCCTAGATATTTATTTTCGGAGTTGTTAATAGATGGCGGTAATAAAATTCATTTGCAAGTTCTGAATTACGCTATCAAATACTACATGTAATTTACTTAAGTCATAGGCAAATGTAATAGGCTACTTTCGCTCTGCCTAGAGAACTCCCCGCTCCGGCTGTATTCAGTGTACCGCCCGCCCGCTGGCACTATCCTGTTGACTGATGTCCGCAAGTTGCTCAGCCAACAGGATAGTGCCAGCGGACCAGAGGGACCTTCGAGTCGAGAGCCTGGACGACTTCATCGAGAGATTGGCACGCAACATGTTCGGGCGTGTCGACGCGTCGCGGTTCCCGCATCTGCAGGACCTGGCGCCGCTCCACACCCGTCCACCGGACCGCTGGGCCTTCCCGCGCGACTTGCTGGTTGCGCGGGACGGGCCTAGCACTGACTGATACTGGGGCTTCGTAAGTCGTCGCCCGGCGCTGATCGGCTCCTGCTGGGCTTCCCACCAGCGGGATTCACCCGGTAGGGCCTCGATCGCCTGGGCGGCGCGAAAATGAACCCCATCCCGTTTAAGACTATGTGGCCTGTAAAAAGGCCACAACTCACCGGACTTGACCTATTGGTTAACCACAGATGGACAACCAAGGGCCTTAGGGCCCAGACCAAGACCCGGCCCGTTTTAACGGGCCGCGAGAGACACCCCCAAAGGGGAACTAACCGTCCCGAGGGCTCCACACACCTCAGACAGGGTGGAGTGAAGAGAGCGAGTAGTAGGCTACTTTTTAGCCTAAATTCCTACGAGAGCGGGACCTACGCGGCTGTTACCTACGGGTCCGGCGGGCGGGCGGTTCTCTAGTACAAGATAAATCGTCAAAACTGGTAATTTTGAAACTAACGTAAAGTGGCCCGGCGCCGGGCCAAGTCACCGGGCCAGATGGGATACAACCAAATGGACGAGTACATAATTTAAATACTTATAATATTAATTCAATAATTTTTAAATACTTATAATACTTAGTAGTTAACACAACTGATGGTTTTTTTAGTTATGAATGGATGTTTTCTTTTGTATTTATAATCTATTTTCTTTTACAATTTAAGATCATTATTGTAATGTTGATTATTTTGTACACCACTTACCTACAAGGTTTCGCAGTGTAGCAGGGACTTAAAAAACGTGGCAAGCGTCTAGGAATATATTGAGTCTGGGATGTTTATATTGTTTTTAAAAAATAAATAAAATAAAAATGCGTTCTACAAAAACGAAAACAAGACGAGACTTGTCGCTTTTTGTCAACTTACACTTAAGTACTTAACCTTTTGTGTGCAATTTTTGCTTATAGGTACCTACTTAAAGTCCTTAATTATGAAGGAGAAACGACATTGCTTATAATTATTTTACTTACTTTTTTTTAAATTAAAAGCAGGAATAAAATTACTTATTCCTTCTTTACATCCATTAAAAACTGAAACCTCTATCAATCCAAATTATCCAAACGCAATGACAAGCCGATCTAACGACTCACGCTTCACTGCACTCTCTGACAGTTTGTTTATGGTAAGTACAGTTGGAGGGAAAACTTGCAACGAATTTGGGGTTTATATTGTTGTTGTTTATTTATTACGAAAATGATACAATAGAGAATGAAATTAAATTTTGCACGCTTTTTGTTTAACATCATTTGTTATGTATTATAAAGTTAGTACCTAGGTATAACTCGGTTTACTGCAGACGTATCTAGTAGAACAAACTATTGGCGATACAACTAACGAATTGATCACCTAAACGTTTTACCTACCACCGTTTGCTTATTGTCTCATCATCCTATAGTCTTCAATACGAGTCTTCTGAGTCGATCACAGTTGTCATCGGCGGCATCCATCGCTCTATAATTATCGAAGGCGGAAAAATTTCTGTGTATCTGTCTGTCAGATCGCGTTACACCCAAAAAGTACTGAACGAATTTTCATGCGATTTTCACCGATAGAAAGAGGGATACAAAAGGAAGGTTCGGGTATATATAATTTGTTAAGGTTTTATGTTAAATTGGTTGACATAATGAGCTGGCTGTCTTCGATCTATAAAAGAAAAGCAGGCTATATCCCTGGACCCTCGGCAATCCAGCCCATAATATAACCACTGCACCGTCGTCATTTGCAAATGGAATGAGTCCAAGAATCTGTCCCTTGGTAGAACTTAGGATTAGATGGGGCAATTTATTACGCGGGATAATTAGAGATATCGCTGGCGACTGCGGTCAGTTGGAGTGACCCTACGGTGTAACGTAGCGGTTTAAGTTTCAATTGCTTTAGGAAACAATAAAAAATAATTGCAGTTTCAAATGAAGTTTCGTTGGCTAAATAAATGTCGAAATCTTTCGTTTGAAATTTAATATTACAATGTAAGTTGAACCACTTGTTGGTTTTGAAGAGTGTTTCATTAAATTGTATGGATAGTATTGTATTGTGTATCTTACATTCTGCCAATCTTTACGTAAAATAAAATTTATTATGAACGATCTAAGGTTCTACGCAACGCGGCTGCGTATTAGAATAAAAACCAACTTTTAAGTAGACTTCTAGCCAGCATCTAGCAATAGACGAGTACTAGGTAATGCAAAAGCTGCGTCTAATTACATTAAATATAATATTTTGCATGATGTACGCACAAACATAAAAAACAGACAAAGATAATTTTGGTTTCTATTAGTTACCGCTTTATTATAGATAGGTAGATATAGATAAAGTTGCATAGGTAAGTAAGTTACGCTTATCTTCCCCCGCCAAAACGTACCTAATTTATTTTCTCAAAACCGCCGTAACTAAAAAGAAGGCTGGGTGTGTATTTGGGCGGGTTTTCCCGTGGGTTTTCCATTGTAAGTATACTATATTTATAACGCTACGGATACGTTTGAAATAAAACCGAGCTAGGTGTGTCGTGGGGGAGCCTGCCAATCGCAGTTCCCGCCAACAGGTGGGCGGCGGCCATTTTGATTTTCCACTGGCGGAAATTTTGCTAAATGGCTTCAACGCCACAAATTCAGCGAGCACAGACAAATTATGTAAATGTGCTTCGGCTAAACCACGTTTTATCTATTTCGGTGGAATTTTGGAATCAGTTTTACATTGCCTTATGAATTATCCACCAATAAACAGCTGTACCTATGAGCTGAAAAGTGTAAACGCTATGGATGATTCTAGAAAATTCATTGTTTATGGGAAGTGAATAAATAGGCCATGATACAGATTGAAAAAACTAGAATGAAAAAAATTAAAAAATATTTTACTAACAATAAATTTTTAATAACAAAAAAAAACATTTACAAAGTGAACAAACATGTTTCCCCCCTTTCGATTTACAGATTTAAAAAAAAACTAGACAATAAATACTTGTATGCCTGAAATATAGTCGAAAAATCAATTTACGAAAATAAAAAACTCGTTGCGACCACATTACATAAAGTAGAAATCAATCAATTATTACATTTTGATACTTAGGTACACTTGAAAATACTTACGAGTAGGAATTTAGCCCATATTTAATAACCAGGACATCACAATCAGTCTTCTATTGATCTGCAGGCTACCATTAGGATAAATCGCTTCATTGAGATCGAATTTATATTTTAAAACTTTGCCACTTACTAATCGCGGATTACAAGACAATTTAGCTCTTAGGCCTTCTAGAACTGTCCTATCCCAACCTTCCCAAACCCAAAACCACACAAGCTCCAAGCCGCAAGGAAGGCCACAACTCCATACCAAGGTATCCGGGTATCAGCAGTATTACACCAGCTCCCGGTGCAGACGCAGGCGTGGAACCTGGCGTAGAGGGAGATGCCTCTGGAGAGTGGAACCAGGGTTGCCATCGGGCTCGTGATGCAGCCGTTGTCTGTGTGCTGGGAGGAAATAGAAACTTTTCTGTTGAAAGGTATTTATTTGTTAGGGATATTCGAAAAAAGTTTCACCTAAGAGCTCTAGCCTCTACATTGCCTTACTAATGCGGAAGATTATACAAGATACTAGTTTTATAACATTTACAAAAAATATCGATAAGTAGAGATAATTCAAAAACTTTCCGTCAGATGTACTTATCTCATATTTACATGGGATTAGATTAGACATTCGATTAAAAACAGAATTGTACAAATCGGAACTCCCGGTCAAAAGTAATGAGGTAAAGACCACAAATAAAATACGCATTATTAAGAATACCCAAAAATTATCCTTCAGACATCGCTCTTTGTAGACCAGACGTGACGCACTAAGTTTCGAATACGAAAAGAATTAGCAAAGTCTGTTCACCCAGTGCAAAGTAGAGACATATGAAGATCATTACCGACTGCTCTTGTTTAACTTGATCCATTGTCGTCGTCTTAACGCGGAGACCTAAAGCCGTCCCGAGCAAAAATGGTGAAAAATGCTACCAGTAGTCTAAGTTCACAAGACCAACCTTCAGCGCCATCTCAAGTTTGACCATCCGCTTGCTAGCAAAGTTCTTGCCATCCTGAACAAAAATGGCCTACCAGTTCACAAGACCAACCTTCAACGCCATCTCAAGCTTCGCCTTCCGCTTGCTGGCAAAGTTCTTGCCATCCCGAACAAAAATGGCCTACGAATCTAATGTTCAAAGACCAACCTTCAACGCCATCTCAAGTTTCGCCATCCGCTTGCTAGCGATGTTCTTGCCATCCCGAACAAAAATGGCTTACCAGTCATTCACAAGACCAACCTTCAGCGCCATCTCAAGTTTCGCCATCCCCTTGCTAGCGAAGTTCTTCCCATCCCGAACAAAAATGGCCTACCAGTTCTGTTCACAAGACCAACCTTCAGCGCCATCTCAAGTTTCGCCATCCGCTTGCTAGCGAAATTCTTCCCATCCCGAACAAAAATGGCCTACCAGTTCTGTTCACAAGACCAACCTTCAGCGCCATCTCAAGTTTCGCCTTCCGCTTGCTAGCGATGTTCTTGCCATCCCGAACAAAAATGGCCTACCAGTCTAACGTTCACAAGACCAACCTTAAGCGCCATCTCAAGCTTCGCCATCCGCTTACTGGCGAAGTTCCTGCCCATGATGGCGCGCTCGCGGCTGCGGCAGGTGCGCTGGGTGTACACGTTGCTCAGGTCGATCCAGCGCACCGAGCAGCCGCCCGACCACCGCCCGAACACTGAGCGGGGCTGGGACGTGTTCTTTAGTAGGCCTGGACTGGGGGACGAAGGTGATGAGTTTGTCTTGCATGGATGAAAGGAAGTTGATTAGAAGTTAGTTTATTATTTAATTTTTCTTAGGCGGTTCAAGAGCCTTAATTGACTAGGTTTAAGTGGGCTAGAACGTGGTGGTCTATTACTCTAAGCGGTCTTGGGAAAAGTGGCCAAGAAACTTCTAAAGTTGTAACCTTTAGGCATTTAACTCCCAAACTCACATGACTCACTACATCGGATTAACCATTAGGTAAGTTCCAATTTGCCTGATTCTGTGTCGGTCACAGTTGCCATGGGCGGCAGCGGAAGGTGCATGCTCGTTTGCTAACATTAAACAAACTGTGTGTTCTAATCTTTCAAACAATTTTAAAGCGTTTTGGTCATAACTTTTCCATCACAAAACCGACCTACGTATATGGTTGAACCGCATCTAAGTATTAGAAAGGTTTTGTAAGGGTAATGAAAAAGTTTGTGCAAAGAAACTATAGAAATTATTTGAAATTACTGCCAGAAAAATTGTAAAAGCGCAAATTTGTCACAGCACTGTTCTATGACTACGACGAGTATATCTAGAAGCCACTCACACGTCAGCGTAGCGGCAGTACTTGCGGAACTTGGAGATGCGGCCGCGCGAGGTCATGTCGACCGGCATCAGCGGCAGGAAGTCCCTCAAGTGTTCTCCAGGCCGCAGACGAAGCACTGGGTTGAGGTAGCGGGGAGTACCAATTGCGTACTCTCAACGACATAAGTACAGAAGCCACTCACACGTCAGCATATCGGCAGTACTTGCGGAACTTGGAGATACCCGTGTTCTCCGGGCCGCACACGAAGCATTGGGTTGAGATTGAGATAGCGGGGAGGACCAATTGCGTAGCCTCAGCGACATAAGTACAGAAGCCACTCACACGTCAGCGTAGCGGCAGTACTTGCGGAACTTGGAGATACCCGTGTTCTCCAGGCCGCACATGAAGCACTGGGTTGAGGTAGCGGGGAGTACCAATTGCGTACCCTCAGCGACATAAGTACAGAAGCCACTCACACGTCAGCGTAGCGGCAGTACTTGCGGAACTTGGAGATGCGGCCGCGCGCGGTCATGTCCATCGGCATCAGCGGCAGGAAGTCCCCCGCGAACGCGTCGCCGCAGTGCGCGTCCCGCGGGATGCCCGTGTTCTCCAGGCCGCACACGAAACACTGGATTGGGGTATATTAGAAATGAATGAACAAATGAAAGAAAAATGAATGAAAGAATGAATGAATGAATGAAAGAATTGACGAATGAAGTAATGAATGAATGAACCAAAGAATCGATGAATTATTGAACGAAAGAAATGAACGAATGTAAGAATGAATGAATGAAATGTATTTTTGAAGTAGGTTGTACAGATAAACGGACAGACAGAATACTGGAGGCATATAAACAGCGTTCCGTTTTTTATCTTTTAGGTACGGAACCCTAGGGCCCTTCTCACACAACGTTATTTATTAGCTACGCGACTCTGACGCAATCCCCAGTTCGCCGACACTGCAGTGACAGTGCACTGACAGGACTCATGTGCGGAACTTGGTCAATATAGTTGACTTACAAGCGACACAATGAACCTGGACAAGGTCCTAGGCGCTTGTGTGTGAGAACGGCCTCAAAATTACAATAGAAAATTTCCGCATCGATTTGGCCTTCAGTCACTTATGATTGCAAAAGTCACTTGCCTTAGCCACAATCGTCCCAGTAGCATTCGCGTCGTAGTCTATAAAGATTCCTCTCTTCACCGTCGTAGTCGGTGTCTCGCACGTCGGTACCGAGTACTTCATCAATGTCTGATTGAGTTTCGCCGTCAAATTCACTTCGTAGTCATATGTCAGGTTTGCTATTATCGCCAACAAAGCTGGTACGTCCAGTTTGAACTTGGTTGTTGTCGTCGGTGTAGTTATTTTAGTTCTTCTTCTTTTAGTTCCCCTTGGTTTAGGTTTAGTTTTCGTAGTTGTCTCCTCCTCTTCATCTTCTTCTTTTGTAGTTTTTTTCCGTTTTTTACTTTTAGTTGTTGGTGTCTCTTCATCATCAGAATCGGAATCTTCTTGTTTAGTTGTTTTTTTACGTTTTTTGCTTTTCGTTGTTGGTTTTTCTTCTTCGTCACCATCAGATCCTTCTTCCTCTTTTGTTGCAATTATGCTTTCTTTTGTTGCTAAATCTGGATTTTCAACGACGTCTTCAGGTTGCCTCTCCTCATGAGTTGTGTCCACATTATCAACAGCCGGTGTGATTTCAGGCATTGTATTCAAAGTCACGCCAGACGATCGTGTAGGTGTTGAAGGATGGATTAACTCATTTTCCTCCTGATTTTCTGCAGCATTTGTATTTGACGTAATTTCTTCTTCGTTTTGTCTGCCAAGTATATTAATAATTTCAGATTTGATATCGCTATTATCCGTACGTCCTATATGCGGTAAAGTTGTTGACGGCAATACATTTATAGTAGCTCCAGTAAGACCAGTATTCGTTTCGGTTTCATAGATAATCATTTCAGTGTTTTTTGTGATATCGTTGGCAGTGCTGATGTCATCCGTTGCAGCACTCATATCCAGTTTAATTTCATCTGTGCCTGGAATTACAGGTAGAGACGACAATGAGTTCGTTGTACCTAGGATAAAGTCATTACTTGGTGCAGTATTATAATCTTCATCTATGGTAAACGTTGAGGTTTTTAATGTACTATCTGTGCTTAAAGGTTCATCTGTAATCCCTTTCAATTTTGTAGTTTCTATCACATCAGTATAATCAATAAATTTTGCTGAGGTTTTTATTGTGTTATCTGTGCTCAACGCATCATCCATAATCCTTTTCGTTTTTGTTGCATCTGTTACTTCAGTGTCTTCAGTAAATTTTGTGATGGCATCGAAACGGTAATTTTCTTGGGATGGTGCGCTTCGTGGTCTATGGATAGCGCGTGTTTCTGGTCTTCGCTCCTCATTTAATGCTGGTATAGGTGGTAGGGGTGTAAATGGGTTGTCTTGATTGTGTCCTGATAGAATTTTCTGAATGGCTCCTAGAAGTAAAAGAACAAATAAGTAATTATTTTCAATTATTATTATTGTATTGTGGAAGTGAAAGTCACTCTACGTTGGTCTCTCCCATAGGGCACTCGGTTCAATACTTAGGTTCAAAATAACCATAACTGGAACCGGCGGGTTATAACATGCAAGAACTTTGGTCAATGTCCATCCTATCGAACACTCGGTGTGCTCAACTCAGATGATCACTTAGGGTCGACGTAACCCGTCATTTGGTGGCTTAACTATGACTTCAACCCATTAATGGCCCATTCGAGCATACTCCACGACCCTGACGCTGAACACAGGACCCTCCGATGAGCAGCAGATATTAATAAATACCTTTAACTTGTTGAATTTCCAATGGACTCAGAGTCTTGATCTTCGATTTGGCTTCGAATCGCTTGACTCTACCGGAATCAATATCTTCATAGTGATCTAGAAATAAAAATGAAAAAGGGAAGAATTTTGGAAATTCATATTTTTCTAATAACAACAATTGCTACTTAATGTGCCTCCGAAGCCGAGTTCGTGGGCTTTACGTGCTCTAAAACACGTAAAGTATTCAGCATCACCCTTCAGCTGCCGCCCATGATAGCCGTGACCTATGTGACATAGTACAAGACACAGATAGATCAATAGTCCCTGTCCAAGTCCCCCACACTTATTAACAAACTAACCAACTAATATTCTAGCACCATATGTGAACTGGACTAACCATCCTAGTCCCTAAATTCAGTCTTGTTCTGTGTCGGTCACAGTTGTCATAAGCGGCAGTGTAAGGTACTGCATTCTCGTTTGCTACCTTAAATCCATAAAAAACCCTTGATGCTGCACGTATATGGTTGGTAGTTATTTGCTCACCTTGGTGATAGCTCCCAAAGCCATAATCGCGACCTTCACCGCGGTACTCTGGCGAAGACTCATCGTCACCAAGCTCGTATCCTAACACTGGCCCGCACGACACCAGAACAGCTATACAGATAATTTTTGGGAGCATTTGCTCGTTTTATTCGAAAGGGGGAATATCACGAATAATCTGGTCACATAACGCGAGTCAACATTGCAAATGATAGAAGTCGATGAAATGTCTTTTTTGTTACATTTTTTAACGTCATCAGGTTACTTGTAAAGTAACCTTCTTTTTTATGTTTTATTGACCGACTTTAAAAAAGGTGGTTCTCAGTTAGATATATATGTTTTTATGCCTTGTCGTAACTTTACTCAGTTTTGCAATTTCGACGTCACCTCCACACTCCACTTAGCTTTCATTTCAAGAAGACTGTAAAATGTTGCAATTTGCAATTTTATTTACCACCCATAATACATTTCTTGCGAGTACCTACGCGGCTACGCCGATAAAGAAGTTCCATCAAACATTAAATAATAATTAGTGAGTTATTATTCCAATGATAAGTAAAGTAAAGTAGGTAATACAAGTAACTTGCTGTAAGTTACTACACTAAGTTTACAATTTGGTCCTATTTCAAGTAGATACACGGTTCTGCGCAAACCAACATTTATGTAAAGGGCTCCTTCGCATCTCGAAAGTACATACAATAAAGTAAATAACATCTTATCTCGATGCTACTTTTCAGAAGCTTTCCCCTTTTTCACTCGTTCAATTGAAAATCAACCTACAACAGTTGTAGTAAGGTTTAAAATTGAATCATAGTCTGGGGCCCTGCCAACTGGCGCCACCCAGACATTGCTACGCCAACGAAAAATATCGTTCAGGAATTATTTAAGTTTTATGCAAACCAATATACACTCTAATTCCAACGCTACATTGCCGAAATTCGTTTATTTGTAACAGAGGCGAGCTTATAGCGGGTAACAACGAGTCAATACTGAAAATCTTTATTACTTTCATGCGAAACCAAATCTTACTGCGTCACGTTAAGACTGTAAATTGCGTAATACGTGTCCATGAAATATTACAGTTGGCAGTCGTGTTAAAAGTTTTGGCGCCAGAAAGACTGACGCCATTTTGTCGCAGAGTTTTCGGCGGGCACAGGCAACTTCCGCATTCAGCCTATTATCCGGGCTAATTTACGGTTATGGCTACACCAAACTGCCTCTGTATTTTCGCTTGGCGCACATCCGCAAATGTGTTTATTGTGGAAGAAAGGAAAGAGACGTAATTTTGTAAAAGCGTTCTCGCCGAATTAAGTTTTTATTGCCTTACAAAACAATGCAATTGTAGTTGACAAAGTGGGAAAATTTTACAAATTGGTAAATTGGGTTTTGGCCGTCATCTTATTGTAAAGTTATAACTAGCTAGGGAGGTATTCTACGGCCGTAAAATGAAAAATAAAAAGTAAAGTAAGGGAGTAAAGTCGTCAACAGAGAATTCTCATATTTCAATTAATCTCTGTTTGAGCCCGGCTCGAAGGACCAATTTAGCTATGTACGGGTTATTGCTATAACGATAGTTAAATGAAAAATTGACGTTGTAGATTGAAAAAAGTTATAAAGACCGATTAAAGATGTTGTTGAATAGTAGTGAGCACGCGCGGCTAAGTAAAAGGTGTACCTACGGTTACACTGTAACCGTACGAATTTTTTTTCCTTAAAGTTACTTTAAAGATAGTTTCTTTAGATTACTTTTCCGATTTAATAATTTATTATTCCATCGCCATTAAAATTAACGTTTATTTCCTTGTTCGAAAACGATGCGTGGAAACCACGAAAGCTATGGCGGTACCTATACGAGTATTAAACTCTCATGATGTGTCCGTAACATAAGTAGGCTCTTATGGCGTCCTAAATAAAGCCTCTTTCGAAGATATTCGAGTTATAATTTTATATTATAAGCAGTGCGTTACAGTCAGCTAGAAGTCTTAACGTATGTATGTATGTAACGTATGTATGTATGTATGTAAGTCGTAATGTATGTACCTACAGTACCTAAGTTCATTTATACTCGGCTGATATGAACTTCGTTTTCCGAGATGTTTGCGCAGGTACAGTAACTGACCAATCAATACACGGAGGCCATGACAGTGTTTTGTGATGCGCTACTTCGTATTGGCCATGGACGTATTTACATACGTCCATGGCAAAATCGATATCTGCGCAGCCACTCGTAACTATGTTCACATCAGCCGAGTTATTAATGACCTTACTCTACATGGTGCTGTATGCTAGTTTGTCATCTTAATCCATAAAAAGAAATAGTTTTGGAAACTGATAACACGCTTTTAAGTATACTGCCAACTTGTAACACTTGTTTTTCTGGTAGCTGAAATGGTTAACTTACGAGAACAACATCCGAGTTTCATCATCTGAAATTCACTAAGTTTAACGTACAGAGGCACTGTATACACGTTTGGAGATTCCCTGTTATTGACTTCACTTGAATTTAATAACAAAATCACATGATTTGGATTATAACGCCAATAATATAACTAAATTCAGAAGTTAACTTATTTGTATCACTGCAGAAATGTAAACAAGGTCAGGCTGTGACATTGACAGGTCGGCTGATTCTGACATCTATGGTATCGATAGATTATCGACCAGAGAGAACCAGAGAGTATTCACGGCCGGTCACCATAGATTTTGGTTCGTGGCTTTGTGGTTGATGGGCTGCCTTAATTCCAAATTGGCCTTTTGTCTGTCTAATTTTGAATTAGGAAACATTATCGTTGGTCCCAGGGCCCGATAATAAAATAAATAGTTTTAATCAAATAATAAAATATTTAAGTGTATCTCGAATTAGGCAATCTGTGGTAGGAAACTGCGACGCGTTCGGAAATCAGAGGTCTTGTAGTTATCTGTGCTGTCATTATTTACATTAAGTAAAAAATAAATAAGGTTAGGTAAAATTAGTTATAATATAGTATTTTGTCAGCGACGCGAGTCTAGATTATTTAGCTTATTTAGGGAATTTGTCGAGTTACTAATTTCGGTAGTGGAAATTGGTGAAGAAGTGATCGTGTCATAGTGGGGTTTTTGAACTTCTCCGCGAGCCCAGCAGAGTTTGTGATTGGTGGAAAAGGCGGAAGTCGTGATCTCGTCGTGGGAGGTCTTCGTCCGAAGTCGGGGTGCCCTTGGTGCGACATTGCTCTTCTGGTCGTGCTGGCTACTGGTCGCTGCGCGTGCGCCTCCAAGCTGTCTGTGCTGTCTGAATGCTGTTGAAGTGCTGTCTGACTGCTGTCTGATTTCTGTTGGGTGAGTATAGCCGTCTCCTTTCGGTTTTCCCACGGGATTCGCGTTATTTTCTTGATGTCATGGGCTAATTAGGTGAATCTTTTCAGTGTTCCCTACCGGTGGCGTGCACGCGAGGTTGGCGTGCCACGTGATAGCATACCGCGCGGTAACCTCCCACGTATCTGGTGAGTGTCTATTGCATTTCGAGGTTAGGGTTAGTGAATCAATTTAAATTCGAGTGAATAATACGAACGTTTTACGCAGGGTTTTGAAAGTGACGCTTGCTGACGACTAGATCTGTCTTGCTGTGCTGTGGGCGCCTCCTTCATAAGGTATGCGTTCTAACCTCTTCCTTCTCCGCGTGTAATGTTAATTAATGTGTGACCGCGTGTTCTGTCTGTATGGGTCTCCTTTTTCCTTCAATTAGATTCATTCCTCAGTCAGGTTGAATGATATAATTGAATTTAATAAATTAATGAATGATATATATAGTGGTCCGGCCTCCCCGGTTGCCACATGTACCCCTTGTCTGAGCTTTGACCTTTCACGCCGATGCTTATCAATATTTTATTTATTCTGTTAAGACGGGCACGCTTGCCATGAGGGGTGGCCTAGGCGTCCCCGTGGGGACATTCTATGCCCTCATAGGCCTCGCTTCCGGACGATGGATTCCGATGGCCATGTATGTGAGCTTCACTTACATATTATTATTATTACACTTTGCCTAACTAACTAATTTGATTACCGAGGATTCTGTCTGCAACTTTAATTCTATTCTCTGATGTAATTCCATAATGTGACCATTAGGTATAGATGTCTGCTCTTACCTCATGTTGTTATCTTAAATGAATAGCTTTTGTAAACATTTTAATACCTACTAGAAATATATAAAAACTTATAAAAGATATTAAAACTTTTGTAACTTTATCTTGCAATTAAATAAATTTGAATTTTGAATTTTAGAACATAATATTAATTAATAAGAAGATTATAAATTCTATAAATTTGTACCTTTTAATATAAACTTAGTCTGAATGTAAACGTTGTCTGGCAGATTAAATTGGGGTTGTATTAGGTAGTGACATATTACTTTATATACGCTTCAGGAGGTGTTTCTGCGGGGACTGGATACCCCGGAGGCTACTCCCGAGGGCGGTGGGCCTTTTAGCTGGCACTGCTGTCCCAGCTCAGCGCTGCAGGCTGCGCTGAGGGTGCTGACCGGCTGCGCTTAAGTTTTTTTTCTTTTCTTTTCCTTTTATTTTAATATTCCATTCTGACCGGGGTCGCAGGGCAGTGGAAGCGCAGCAAAGCACATAGTTATTAAGCAAATAGTTATTAGCTCTAGCTTTCTGTATCCGATACTTTCCTCTCATATATATATTACTGAGTTAATATATATCTACCTACTGAATATATATATATATTGTCTCTCAATATATATGTATATATATACCTAACCTAAACTACCTAATAGTATCATAGAATTTTAACACAACTCTGTACTTTATTTAAGCGAACCTTTAGTTAAGACTCTAGAGTTTAAGTCGTAAATCGGTATTAATATACTGTTCAAAGGCCAGACAAACGACCAGCAACCCCAACTGTTCAATTACCCAGGTGTACTGTTGTCCCTAACTACTTATACCATCCTTGGATTGGTAAACTAAAATTGGAATTAAGAAATAAATTTAATGTTAACTTGACTTAAATTTTATTTTATACCTCTACCCCCCCCTACCCCATTACAAGCGGCGCCCAACGCGGGGCCATTGTTGGCTCGTGGATTCTCATCCCTGTCAGTGGTCTCTCGCTCATTGACGGATTGTCTGGCTTTTGTATTTTTTGTGTGTGCTTTGCGCTTTTTGTGTTAGAAATTTACGTTTAAGTTGTGCATTGCGGCCCCGTGTCTTACTGTTTTTTTTTCTTCTTTCTTGTCATCGTTGGACACCTAGGTAATTGGATTTTCGGATAATAGATATAATAGTATAATAGATACAATAGTATAATAAGTTTTGTAAACCAAGCACTATTGTGTGACATATTTAACTTAGCTTTTCTTACCTTAACTTTCTTAATAATTTACTTAATGCCTTACCCTAATTAATTAATTAATTAATTAATTACTTAATAACTTACCTAATTAATACTCAATAGTGCTGGGGTAACTTACCTAAATTTACCTTCTCTACTTTTTACCTTACCTACTTTTTTACCTTGTAAACATTATGGAAGAACGTCCGATACGTTTTCATCTCCTAAACAAGGATGAACTTCAATATGAGGTAGCAATACGCGATGGGGTACCAGAAAGCACAGTGGATCGGTTAAGAGTTCAAATTAAATCTCTTGCAAAAGACATACCGACTGACGAGGTGAGCCTTTTTGAGGGTGAGGTGCGGCCGGAATTAAAGACAATTGCGTCAAAGTTAACGGAATTGGAAGAGATTTGTAACTCAAAAAATTTTCTTTTAAAAAAGCTGTACCGGATTGAGGCATTAGGGAACCATTTATTTCATAGATTGAGTAGGGTGGAGCCTGAGGAAGAGGAGGACAAGGCCTGGAAGGAGGAGCTGGACAATCGCCTTCTATCCATCCTACAGCACTTGGATAGGATTATTCATAATTTTACGAGTAGTGTAGACTTTAAACCTAAGGTCGCTGAGGTTGCAGAGGAGGCAGTCAACCCCGGAGGACAGGTGGCTATGTTGCAGTCTGTTGTTACGTGTGATCGCTCCTCGTCGGTTCAGTCGATCAATATAAAATTTAATGGTAAGGGCTGTGTCCAATCGTTCTTGGAACGGGTAGAGGAAATCTGTGCGTCTCGGAATATATCCCTGGAAAGATTATTTAAGTCGGCAGTAGAACTTTTCGTTGATGAGGCTCTATACTGGTTTCGTAGCGTTAAATCGGAGGTGTCAAATTGGGGCCAGTTAAAGACGTTATTGTTAGAGGAGTACCTACCTTATGATTATGAATATAGATTATTAAACGAGATTCGTTCTAGGACGCAGGGTCCAGACGAAACCATTACCATATATCTTAGTATCATGCAAAATTATTTCGCTAGGCTTAAAAAACCTCTAGATGACAGAGAGAAATTGGATATTGTGTTATATAATATTAGGCCGTTTTATTCGACCCAGCTGGCGCTCTGCGAGGTGAAGACGTGGTCGGAGTTAAAACGCCGTTGCAGGTTGTTGGAAGCTGCGAAGCAGAGGGCCGAGAATTTTACCGAGCCTCCAAAAATTAACTCTAATGCTGTGGTTCCTGAGCTCGCTTATAAGGGAAAGGCAACTCGTTCTCGATGCGATGTTGTTTGTAAAGTAGAGAAGGTCGATAAATTTTGTGTGCGTTGCAGGGTCAAGGACCATACACTCATAGAGTGCAAGGCCCCTAGAGTTAAAGTGTGCTTCCGTTGTGGGGAGAAAGGTGTGACGGCGGCCGACTGTAAGAAATGTGTTGGGTCTAAACCTGCACCTGTGTCTTCTGTCCGAGTACAACAGGGTCACCCTACTACTCGTACTTCTTCTACAGAGTGGCGTGACTGGTGTGACTACGTCCGCTCTGTTTTTAATTGTAACACTGTGGCTTCTAAGTGTGAAGTGTCTGTCCCGGCGGAGGAGTGTCTGGATGCTCGTCCTTATATGGAGGTAGATATTTGTGGTGTGCCTAGCCGTGGTCTCTTAGATTCCGGTTCGGAGATTTCTGTAATAGGAGGGGCTGATATAAATAAGTTTATAGAATTTTGTGAGGTGCAGAATTCGGATCAGGTGTGTTCTGTGGTTACGGCCAACGGTTCTACTTCGACCGTTACCGGTTATATTTTCTTACCTGTCGTTGTGGAGTCTGTATTGCGGGTAATAAAATTTCATCTTGTTCCAGAGATGGAATCAGGATTAATTCTAGGTATTAATTTCTGGAAAACTTTTCAAATCGCGCCAGACGTATTGCGTCTGACCGCGCAGTCTGTAGCTGGGGTTGATAGGAAACCACAAGGAGCTATTGCTCCACTTAAAGTTAGCACTGGCCGTTCTGTCGCTCTCGATACAGAGCGCCAGAGCACAAAGCGTAAGGTGCGTAGTAAACGTTGCTCGACGTCAAGTGACGTTGTTCGTCTTGAACGAAAGACACGAGTTCCTACTGAGAGGAAGTCGTGTAGAGTTCCTGAAGTAGTCGATACTCCTCCAGATAGTTCTATAGGTAATAGGTATGTTTGTCGCAGGCCCGCTCAGTGTTCTAGCGTCGGGGTAGCTGGTCCACTGCTGACGCCTCGGCCAACAACAATTAGTTTTAATAAAAACAATTTTTCAGATATGCTTCTACCGCTGTCTGGAAGTTTTGGTAGGAATAGTGTTTCAGGCAAGCTGTTACCGCTGTCTGGAAAATGTGGTGTTGTAGAAATGTCTTTTTCTAGTCTAGGTACAGGCTGGAGGAAGAAAAGTTGTTTAGGGAGTTCTGATTTTCTTTAATTTTGTTACTGTGTTTTAGTGCTGGGGGGCCAGCATGAATTTTTCTCCCTTCTGTCGCAAAATTCTGGTGGGTGACGGGGTACTGTAACACTTGTTTTTCTGGTAGCTGAAATGGTTAACTTACGAGAACAACATCCGAGTTTCATCATCTGAAATTCACTAAGTTTAACGTACAGAGGCACTGTATACACGTTTGGAGATTCCCTGTTATTGACTTCACTTGAATTTAATAACAAAATCACATGATTTGGATTATAACGCCAATAATATAACTAAATTCAGAAGTTAACTTATTTGTATCACTGCAGAAATGTAAACAAGGTCAGGCTGTGACATTGACAGGTCGGCTGATTCTGACATCTATGGTATCGATAGATTATCGACCAGAGAGAACCAGAGAGTATTCACGGCCGGTCACCATAGATTTTGGTTCGTGGCTTTGTGGTTGATGGGCTGCCTTAATTCCAAATTGGCCTTTTGTCTGTCTAATTTTGAATTAGGAAACATTATCGTTGGTCCCAGGGCCCGATAATAAAATAAATAGTTTTAATCAAATAATAAAATATTTAAGTGTATCTCGAATTAGGCAATCTGTGGTAGGAAACTGCGACGCGTTCGGAAATCAGAGGTCTTGTAGTTATCTGTGCTGTCATTATTTACATTAAGTAAAAAATAAATAAGGTTAGGTAAAATTAGTTATAATATAGTATTTTGTCAGCGACGCGAGTCTAGATTATTTAGCTTATTTAGGGAATTTGTCGAGTTACTAATTTCGGTAGTGGAAATTGGTGAAGAAGTGATCGTGTCATAGTGGGGTTTTTGAACTTCTCCGCGAGCCCAGCAGAGTTTGTGATTGGTGGAAAAGGCGGAAGTCGTGATCTCGTCGTGGGAGGTCTTCGTCCGAAGTCGGGGTGCCCTTGGTGCGACATTGCTCTTCTGGTCGTGCTGGCTACTGGTCGCTGCGCGTGCGCCTCCAAGCTGTCTGTGCTGTCTGAATGCTGTTGAAGTGCTGTCTGACTGCTGTCTGATTTCTGTTGGGTGAGTATAGCCGTCTCCTTTCGGTTTTCCCACGGGATTCGCGTTATTTTCTTGATGTCATGGGCTAATTAGGTGAATCTTTTCAGTGTTCCCTACCGGTGGCGTGCACGCGAGGTTGGCGTGCCACGTGATAGCATACCGCGCGGTAACCTCCCACGTATCTGGTGAGTGTCTATTGCATTTCGAGGTTAGGGTTAGTGAATCAATTTAAATTCGAGTGAATAATACGAACGTTTTACGCAGGGTTTTGAAAGTGACGCTTGCTGACGACTAGATCTGTCTTGCTGTGCTGTGGGCGCCTCCTTCATAAGGTATGCGTTCTAACCTCTTCCTTCTCCGCGTGTAATGTTAATTAATGTGTGACCGCGTGTTCTGTCTGTATGGGTCTCCTTTTTCCTTCAATTAGATTCATTCCTCAGTCAGGTTGAATGATATAATTGAATTTAATAAATTAATGAATGATATATATAGTGGTCCGGCCTCCCCGGTTGCCACATGTACCCCTTGTCTGAGCTTTGACCTTTCACGCCGATGCTTATCAATATTTTATTTATTCTGTTAAGACGGGCACGCTTGCCATGAGGGGTGGCCTAGGCGTCCCCGTGGGGACATTCTATGCCCTCATAGGCCTCGCTTCCGGACGATGGATTCCGATGGCCATGTATGTGAGCTTCACTTACATATTATTATTATTACACTTTGCCTAACTAACTAATTTGATTACCGAGGATTCTGTCTGCAACTTTAATTCTATTCTCTGATGTAATTCCATAATGTGACCATTAGGTATAGATGTCTGCTCTTACCTCATGTTGTTATCTTAAATGAATAGCTTTTGTAAACATTTTAATACCTACTAGAAATATATAAAAACTTATAAAAGATATTAAAACTTTTGTAACTTTATCTTGCAATTAAATAAATTTGAATTTTGAATTTTAGAACATAATATTAATTAATAAGAAGATTATAAATTCTATAAATTTGTACCTTTTAATATAAACTTAGTCTGAATGTAAACGTTGTCTGGCAGATTAAATTGGGGTTGTATTAGGTAGTGACATATTACTTTATATACGCTTCAGGAGGTGTTTCTGCGGGGACTGGATACCCCGGAGGCTACTCCCGAGGGCGGTGGGCCTTTTAGCTGGCACTGCTGTCCCAGCTCAGCGCTGCAGGCTGCGCTGAGGGTGCTGACCGGCTGCGCTTAAGTTTTTTTTCTTTTCTTTTCCTTTTATTTTAATATTCCATTCTGACCGGGGTCGCAGGGCAGTGGAAGCGCAGCAAAGCACATAGTTATTAAGCAAATAGTTATTAGCTCTAGCTTTCTGTATCCGATACTTTCCTCTCATATATATATTACTGAGTTAATATATATCTACCTACTGAATATATATATATATTGTCTCTCAATATATATGTATATATATACCTAACCTAAACTACCTAATAGTATCATAGAATTTTAACACAACTCTGTACTTTATTTAAGCGAACCTTTAGTTAAGACTCTAGAGTTTAAGTCGTAAATCGGTATTAATATACTGTTCAAAGGCCAGACAAACGACCAGCAACCCCAACTGTTCAATTACCCAGGTGTACTGTTGTCCCTAACTACTTATACCATCCTTGGATTGGTAAACTAAAATTGGAATTAAGAAATAAATTTAATGTTAACTTGACTTAAATTTTATTTTATACCTCTACCCCCCCCTACCCCATTACAAACTGAATTATCAATGCAAAGTAATTTTGGTCACTGACGTCACTGTGCCGTTAACTGTTGAAGAGTTTCCTTGTCTGAATGAGTTTCCTTGTATTTGGTCATGTTGTCATGGGTTTATGACGTCAGTGCAAATTGTTAATCAGACTCTTCAATATGTCAAACTAGTAAGCCAGTCCTCGCTTCGCTTCGGCAAACCAGCCCCTTAGTAGAAAATTGCTCTCAGAAGTTATCGTTGTATTATGACCAGATTATAAAAATATCTTTATAATTTTTAACTTACTATGTTATTTGGATATGTAAACTACATTACTTCAAAGTTTCATGAAAATCCGTTCAGTAGTTTTTGCGTGAAAAAGTATTAAACACACACACGCATCCTTACAAACTTTTACATTTATAACATTAGTAAGAAGTAAGATTAGTAACAGTGTTTTATATTAACTATCTTTTATTTAACATACATTTTTCTAATACATGTAAATTATAGTAATTGACAATTTGACAAGCGTAATTCCTCCTTAATTCACTACATCAGCGCGTTAATTAGTGCGTTAAGACGCAGGTGTAGCCGTAGCATAACGTACATTAATACAACTCATGAAAGACGTATTTTAAAGAAGGAAAATAAAACAAATTATTCGTAAGGAATAAACTATTTATCTTCTTAATATATAAAATTCATAGGTGACTGACTGATTGCCTGATTGATCTATCAACGCACAGCCCAAACTACTGGACCGATCCGGCTGAAATTAGGCATGCAGACAGCGACAGCCACTATGACGTAGACATCCGCTAAGAAAGGATTTTTCAAAATTCATCCCCTAAAAGGGTGAAAAGGGGGGTGAAGTTTAAACTAAATCCACGCGAAGCCGCGGACGGAAGCTGGTTCATTCATATGTCTACAATCAGTGGCTCGTAGTAGTAGAGTTCTTCTCGAAGGGGTAGTAAGGTGAGTCCCTCCAGAACGGGATGTCAATGACTCGGTACCCGTTGTCGAAGGCTTTCAGCGTCGCCTGTTCATCATCAGTGAGCTGGAAGTCGAAGATGCGGAAGTTCTCCACCACTCGCGACTTGTTCACCGTTTTGGGTATCGGGACCACTCCTAGGTGTACCTGAGGATTATAGGAAAAGGATGTTTATTTATTTATTTACAAAGGCGGTACTATCCTTGTGGTTGAGAATTCGGCCGCCTACTGTTGAAGTTCCTGGTTCAAATCCCAGCGTTCGCACTTCTGACTTTTTGGAGTTATGTGCGTTTTAAGTATTTAAATGTCACTCGCTATTACGGTGAAAAAAATTATCTCGAGAAAATCTGCATGCCGGAGAGTTCGCAAAACTCAAAGGTGTGTGAAGTCCGCCAATCCGCCAGCGTTGTGGACCTATGGCCTTAACCTTCTCATTCTAAGAAGAGACCCGTGCCCAGCATGAAAAATAAATGAAAATAAATGAATAACGCTACACACTCATAGCCCCACACTGGGATTCCCTGTGTCGTGGGTACCAAGGACAACACACTAGACAAGCACACACATCCAGACCGAGACCGGTAAAACAAATCATTCAAATTTTTGCCTCGTTGGGACTCGAACCCAGACCCCTCGTAACAGCGATCGGTGTGTTAACCACTGCGCCATTGTTGATTGATGATGTTTATTTGCTGCTTTGTTTATAGGCGTAAGATGGAAGGGGGAGGGGGAGAAGTCAGCTGCTTCTCCCTGCACCTAAGATCAAGAATCTACGATTTTTGTACCCTCTTAGATTCTGCTTAAAAAGTGCTATTTGAACCCTCGCCATCCAAAATTTGGAACTGAGTAGTGTAAGTATACTAGTAGTTCGGTGACGTCACCGTGTGACGTTGTGCGATGTCGCCACACAGGTTATACTCACCAAATACCGCAGCACAATTTGCGCAACACTCTTGCCATACTTCTGTCCGAGCGCCAGCAACACCGGGTCATCAGCCCGCGGGGGCGGCGCGCCCGCCACCGAGCGGGAGCCGAACAGCGAGCCGAACGGCGTGTAGCCGATCACCGCTATGCCGTGCTGCCGGCAGAACTCGCGGAGGGATGGTTGCTGGAGGTTTAGGTTTACCTGGAAATAGAATATAATTATAGAATATAATATTTAATATTATATGCGAATGTAACTCTGTTATTTGTTATCTGTGAGGCTTAAAAGTGAAGCAAAGGGAGTTTTCCCCGCATGAATCCCGATCCCATTCTGGGATAAAAATAGCCTATACTATATAATTACGTATTATGAAGAAGCGCTCATAGCCTGGCGGCTTGTGCTGATCCTAAGTGATCGAAAAAGTTAAGCAACAGCGGGCGCGGTCGATAGTTGGGTGGGTGACCGCTAGTGGCAAAATATCTTGAGTGCTTCCGTGCTTCGGAGGGCACGTAAAGCCGTCGGTCCCGGTTGCTATCGAAAGATAGCAGTCGTTAAGCTGTGTCGGAGGCCTTCGGGTGGCTTGAAAACTTTCGACACTGGGTTGGCCACTAACCTCTCCACCAATCCGCACTGGAGCAGCGTGGTGGAGTATGCTCTAGGCCTCCTCAATAATGAGGAGAGACCCGTGCTCAGTAGTGGGCCATTAATGGGTTGTATGATAAGTATGTTATGTTGCTCCACAGCCTCCTCTATCTCCCAGTGAAAGTCCCGTAAAAATCAATTCAGCCGTTTTTGAGATTAGCGTGCACAAGCAGCTACAGCTACAAACAGTTACAGTTATAATAAACATGTAGGTATAGAATAGATAGATAGATAGACGCGGCTGTGATCCCACCGTTAATGCTCCAAAATTAAGAAGGTCTTAAGTGGTAAGATAATTGCAACTACTAAAACGCTCTGTAACCTCAATCTGCAAAACCGCCGGCTTGACACCTGTTTCCTTGATAAGCCGCTCCAACATTTCCTGGTTGAAATTGCACACGCCGATGGACTTGGTGAGGCCCTGGTCGCGGGCGTCGATCATCCCTTGCCAGGTCTCCAGGTAGTCTATGTCTTGGTCTGTTCCGTTTAGCTAGAAAACCAACATAATTAACTTTAAAAAGTGATATGAAACTTTGAACTACCAACGCCATCTAATGACACATTTTTCCTATGTTGTAAGTGATGCCATCTATTGGCAAATAGCGTTATTACTATAACAATTTCTCTGCAACATTGGTTTGTTTCTATGCCTTTAACTAGCTTTGAAATTCAAAACCATGATACTGCGACCTATTCCGAAAAGAGTAATAATTCCTTCGCCTTGATTGGGGCTTCTCACAAATGTATAAGCAGGTACTTATTATAAAAAGAACACAAAGTGTTATAAAAATATGAAAAGATAGAATAAAGACTAAATCAGAATTGTTTCCCCATACTTACATATTGCGCCATTGGCCAATGGATGAGGAACAGATCTAAATACTCCAGCTTTAGGTGTGAGAGCGACTCGCGCAGAGCTGGAACTACCGCCGAGCGCGCGTGGCGGTCGTTCCATAACTGGAACAATTACTTAACTTAATTATCCGAATTCAAAATCGATTATTAGAAAAAAAGAAGCAGACGTGAACCAATAGCTTCGACTAAAAAATAATTCTCCAAATCGGTCTACCCAGTACACATTAAAAATACAGTCGAATTGAGAACTGAGGAGGTTCCGGAGATTAGCTCGGACAAACACAAAGACAGCCAGACAGACAAAAAAATCTAAAATTGTTTGTTTGTTTGTATGTACTTACCTCAGACCAATAAACTATGTATAGACGGCGTGGCGTGAACAAAAGCGTGAAGCCGGCAAAAGTGTGCACCTAAAACACACATCGAAACCAATAGAATGCCCTATGTTGACAGTTTGAACTAGAACAAATTTAAACTTTATTTTTTGGAACACAAAACTTCATATATTTTTTATTATTTAGAACAAAAAAGTCGTTTTGGTGTGAGTGCCGCCGTTTACAAGGCGAGGCGTACTTTTTGCCGGCTTCACGCTTTTGTTCACGGCACGCCGTCTATAGTTTATTGGTCTGAGGTACTTACAATAAAAATCCGCGCGTTTCAGATTGCATGATCAACAAAACAAACCTTTGTTATGACGAACAGGTCTTCGCGTTTCACTACTCCTTCAGATATTTTGTTGTTAATAGCTTGTCCCACCTGGAACAGACAGTATAATGTTTTTAATTTTCTACAGAATAGGTACATTTAAAGTAGGTTATCTTCAAACAAAGATGCCAACAAAGCTTATATATGTATGCACGGTGCTGTTACATGAAGTACCTATGAAGCTTAGAAAGTATACAGAGATTATATAGGTAGTTTTTAGGGAAATGTTTTACATGGTGCGCATAATATTATGTTATGCCTCAGCACGGCACCAATATGAGGACAACCTTTCGGTTTCATATATATTTTATACGCCATCTATTGTTCAGTAGCACAACTATGCACTGGCGTCAAAAAAACAAAAATATTTTCCTTATTTTTAATAAGGCAAGTGTCCGACCGCCAGCGAACAACGATTAGCTATGGTCTATTTACTCGCCCAAGAAATATGATATTCCGTATAATGAAAAAGATGCATATGCGAGCGTGTACTCGCTGGTGGTGGGACACCTGCCTTAAAGCGATAAAGGCCGCATATTGTTTCATATTATTTCTTTGTGCTTTCATGTGTATTTTATTTTGTGCCGTGTAAAAGTAATTTCGAAATGACTCCATGACTCTACAACTACACCTGCATCTTAACCCGTTAATTAGCGCGCTAATGTGGTGTATTAAGAAGAATTTTTGAAAAGGCTGGCCAAAATTATCAGTTACTCTTACTTTTATATTTCTTTACTTAGCTTAGGTGTCTACCTGATCTTCGGTCCTGTAGATGGCAGCAGTGTCTATGAGACGGTACCCGGTGTCGATGGCGGTTTCCACGGCTTTCTGGACTGAGTCGTCCTCTGGCTCCAACAGTTGACCCTGCGAGAGTAGGTACACAGCGTTTTTCTTAATTTTAACCGAATATTATTATTTATGTACATTTTGTTTCTGGTACCTATATGTAGATAGCTAGGTACGAGTAGATATAAGTAGATAAGTATTATTGAAACCTGCCGATTTCAAACCACCAGAAATTCGAAAACAAATGTCGGCTAACTTTAGTCTTTTAACGAGTTTTGACCAAAATGTACAGTGTTGGAAGAATTATAAAGGCAAGATTACGTATTCTTCATTGCTATCGACATTACCGACCATATGCCGCAGGAGAAAAGAGGCGAGCGAGCTATCCTGCTGAAAGATAAATATGCTTGCCGAAGGAACTTCAAAATATGCCATACCAGGATATTTTATCACGGCTGGACGTGCTTTTTACATCAATCCAATGCGTAACGTAGAAGAAGCACGGAATCGGTACATCATGGGCGTGGTCCCCGTCCCGGAGTATGAAGGAAGCTAAATTAAATTTATTAAATAATAGAAATACCATTCATTCGTTTATCGATTCGATTCGATCATCGTCATCGCTTGCTTTAACTAATGTTGTAAAATGTTAATTAATACCTACTACTTACAGAATAAACAGCTGAAAGGAAGAATAAGGTAATGTTTTAAAATAAAAGACATTGTTTTATATATAAAAAGTTTAATCAGAATAACAAGTTTGTGTGGTACAACAAAGGAACGATACACAAAAAATAGGAAAAGTATTATACATAATTACATAACAAAACATTTCAATAGTTCGCCACTCATAAAAACATGTAAACCTCATAATAAGGCGTAACGATAGTGAATTAAAAATTAACAACAGGGACTGTAACAAAATAATATGTAATGAGTCATTAGTAATGACCTACCCAACGCGGCGGCGCATACCGATCTGCATCCGCCGCCGTCGCCGGCGTTGCTGGCGTTGCCGCCGTAGCCGCCGTCGCGGCCGTAGCCGCCGTAGCTGCCGTTGCCGCCGTCGCCGCAGTCGCGGCCGTCGCGGCCGTAGCCGCCGTTGCCGCCGTAGCCGCCGTCGCTGCCGTAGCTGCAGTCGCGGCCGTCGCCGCCCTCGCCGCTCTCGCCGCTGTCGCGGCTGTCGCCGCTGTAGCCGCGGTAGCTGCCGTCGCGGCAGTCGCCGCCGTAGCCGGCGTCGCCACCGTCACCGCCCACGCCGCCCTCGCCGCCCTTGCCGCCGTCGCGGCTGTAGCCGCTGTAGCTGCCGTAGCCGCCGTCGCCGCCGTCGCCGGCCACGCCGCCCTCGCGGCCCTTGCCGCCGTCGCGGCTGTAGCCGCTGTAGCCGCTGTAGCTGCCGTAGCTGCCGTCGCCGGCCACGCCGCCCTCGCGGCCCTTGCCGCCGTCGCGGCTGTAGCCGCTGTAGCCGCTGTAGCTGCCGTAGCCGCCGTCGCCGCCGTCGCTGGCGTCGCCACCGTCACGGCCCACGCCGCCCTCGCCGCTCTTGCCGCCGTCGCGGCTGTAGCCGCTGTAGCTGCCGTAGCCGCCGTCGCCGCCGTTGCCGCCCGCGCCTCTCGCACCGCCGGCGCGGCTGTCGTCGCACCATAGGCTGTCTTCGTCGGTTCATCCGCCGATGAAGTCGCGGGCTACAGAGGTTTAACGCCGTCAGGGTCATCAATGCCGCCGTCGCCCTTCGTGTCCCCACCTTTGATATCTCAGCTGAGTCAATCAACCCCGGTGAGAGATGAAAGAGAGTTTACTGAATCGACAAGTGACTCATCGACTCCACATACATACAGAAGAGATGTCGTATGCGTACCCAGGGCTAGTGAAGTCGCGGCATTATCCGATTCTGACGACGAATTCTATGTGGATGCAGATGAAACACAAGAGGGCAATGTTTCTGCTCCACCGGGTTCTAATACGTTGGATAGGACTTTACGAACTCTGAGAAAAGTCCACTAATTTTGGTAATAATTTTGGTAATTGCTTTGATGGATGTGGTGGATGATATCCTTACAGCCCAGAATGTATCGGAAAGTACTATTCTGGTACTTCTTGATTACACCCGGGCATTTGATTCTATTAATATATCCCTACTCCTATCGAAGCTTTCCTATTACGGTCTCAGTATAGAAGCAGTTAAATGGTTTGAAAGCTATTTTCAGTACCGTTCACAATGCGTAGTCCTAGAGCAAAACGATCGCGGATTAAGTCAAAGTTCAGCGAGGATGTCAATAAAAAGGGGGGTGGCACAGGGTTCTATTCTTGGTCCACTACTTTTTATTCTATATACTGCAGATATCATTCAAAATATAAAACACTGTAAATATCATCTTTACGCTGATGATCTGCAAGTGTATATATCTTTCAAGGCGTCAGAAGCTAATACAGCTGTCGAACGGCTTAATGCAGATCTGCAGCGTCTTTACAACTGGTCAGAGAGTAACGCACTTGTCCCTAACCCTAGCAAAACGAAATATATTATATTTGGGAGCAAGAATCAAATTAACAATATTTGTGCAAATTTGCCACGCATACATATTAATGGTGAGCAGATAGAACGGGTATCTCAAGCACGTAATCTAGGCATACTGATGGATGAGTCATTACGTTTCGAATCTCATGTTGCTAATATAGTCCGAAATTGTTTTTATAGATTAAAAGTTCTGTATAGGATCAGAAACTATATCGATACCACCCTGCGGATAAGGCTCTGTGACACGTTGGTGCTTTCTAAGCTCAATTATGCTGACTGTGTGATAGGCCCTAGGCTCTTAAAGCGTACGCAAAACCTAATCCAGCGAGTGCAGAATGCGTGTGCAAGGTTCTGCTATAACATTCCACCTAGAACTCACGTTACGTCATACATCAATAAAGCAAATTCACTTAAAATGAAATATCGCAGACAACTCCACTTTGCTTCGCTGCTCTTTGGAATTATTAAAAATAAGTCTCCACCTTATCTATACGATAAATTGCAATGGTCCAGAAATCCATACGTTAACCGTCTTACGTTCCCATCTTGCTGCTCTGTAGCTTTTCGCGGTAGTTACAAATTTAGTGCCACTAAGTGCTGGAATGTCCTACCTCCACCCATCCGCGACCTAAAATCAATAAGCAGTTTTAAAGTTGCGTATAAAATACATCTACTTAATTGTCAGAAAAAGGAAGTATGAAGAACGCAACGTTATATACGCACCCAAGCGCAGGCGCACATACACACACAGACACACAGACGCATACACACATACACACAGCCACACTCACACTCACACGCGCACGCTCACACACCAACACACACACACACACACACACACACACACACACACACACACGCACAATTGTACACACTACAAATTATGTTTGTTACTGTTTACAGTGGTACTTAAATTTACTATACTTAATTAGAAACTTACCCGGCTATTTCACCTTTCTGTGCACATAGAGGCCTCTTTTATCTCGCAATGCAGCAATTACTTGTAAATTTTATTATTACAATATAAATATTTTTCACTCTGTTTGTAATATTGTTTCTCCTCCTGTTTATCATGTTTTAGTTTACTGTATGTATTTTGTATTATTATCGGCATCCCGCTTTATTAACTCATATCCCATCTACATATATATATTTTTTTAACACATAAAATTGATAATTTTTACGTTGTAAATTAACTTCAACGGTGGATTGTTTTGCTTTTAAAATAATTATAACAATGTTTATGCTAGGATTAAGTATATAGGTAATATTAATAAGATAGACACCACATGTGTGACTACTCGAAAAAAAACGGGACTGCACTGTAAACCAGCAGCCGTGGCTCCTAGCCGTTCCATGGCACAGGCTGAGGGTAGTCCTTTTTCGTCGGGTAACATGGTACCCACATATATATGAATGTTATTTTTTCTTTTGTTTGTTTTGTCGTGTAATAATACATTGATAATGCATATTGTTGATACTTTTACTTTTACAATCTTGTACCATGCTTATCTAAGACGAAATAAATGTTTCTTTCTTTCTTTCTTTCTTTCTAATAATTTAATATTCAAAATTATAAACAATACACTCTCAAAAAATTGTTTAGCGTCTCAAGCAGCCGTTTGTTTTAGGCACTTCTCACACAACGCTATTTTCAAACGACTTGGATCTTGTCAATGTATGAAAGCGACGCGTAGTCTACGATGCGTCTCCTGTCAGTGAAAAGTGTCACAGATACAGCGAATTTTGGATTGCATTGCAGTCGCGTATCTCATAAATAAGTAGCGTAATGTGAGAAGTGCCTTACTCGACAAAATGACACGTACAAAAGATATAAGTACATTCCGTGTAAAGAAAATAGGATGCATGCGTCAGCGAGTATTCGCCGACTGTACACACCGCTGCGCCGGCGAGTACTCGCTCGCATATAAATGCGTCAGACAGCAGTTGTCCCACCGCGGGCGAGTCGGCGAGTGCATCCCAGCTATTTACTCGCTCGAAACACGTACAAAAGATATGAAATTCCGTGTGAACAAAAGAGAAGCATAATATGTCAGCGAGTACTCGCTGACTGTTCACACCGCCCGCGAGTACTCGCTGACGTATCATCTCTTTTGTTCACACGAAATGTCATATCTTCCGTCGATGTCTTGGGCGAGTAATGCAGCCGAGCTTTACTCGCTGCTCGTTGCCGGTGGGACACATGCAAGTCCCTTTCTTGGGCGAGAAAATAGCCCATAGCTATTCGCCGACTCACCGGCGGTGGGACACCTGCCTTAGGGCGCATTCAAGTAGAACGGGTTGTACGACTTTGGTCAAATCTGATATTCGTCAAATCGGCAATTCGTCAAATCTGAAATTGGTCAAATCGGCTGGTTACCGGCGCCGATCTGCCAGCGCTTATCGGTACTGCTCCGTTGGCATAGCCTCGGTCGTGTGACTGGTAGGAACTTGTCGGCGCTTATCGGCGCTGGTTCGGCACAAAGTATAGAGACTACCTGCGCCGACTACCTGCGCGGATAAGCGCCGATAAGCGCTGGCAGATCGGCGCCGGTAACCAGCGGTCTACTTGAATGCGCCCTTACGAAGAAGATATACAGGCTACTGTAAATTGAGGTGGATAAAATGTTGTCACGATTACACGATTACAATTACGTCTGAAGGCAAGGAAATGCCCCTGCCTTGTAAAAAAGGTGATTATAATGCTTGGCGGAGGCATCTCGCCTCGGAGCAATCTGTAACCGTGATTACATTTGGCCCATCTTTGAGTAAAAGATTAAGGTGGTGTTCTACATCTTTCTGGAAGCCCAGCCAGGTCCCGAAGCCGACGCCAGGCATCTTGTTGCCGTCGTTCAGCTCCACCGACGGCACTTCTGCTGACGTGCATGCCTGTGGGACAAATACTTTATATTAATAATTGCTTTTTACAAAAAAAATAACCGACTTCAATCTTGATAAGTAGAGATAACTCAAAAACTACTCGCCAGATGGCGCTCAATTCAACATATAAGTGTAAAGTTCTCGTCACTACAAATTAATCAAGCCCAAACACTAGATAACTGCAGTAAATCGTTGAGGAGTTCCCTCGACTGTCTTTCGGCTTCATCAGATCGACTCCAGATTTTCATGAGATGGTAGCGCTTTAATGTACTTATGATAACATGAACAAACACACTAGTTGTCCATACAATTTTCGAAAGTTCCCCTCGATTTCTCTGAGATGCCATCATCAGATCCTGGTTTCCTTATCAGGGGACCCCACTGCGCATATCTAATTTACAAGAAAAAAAGAATTATCAAAATCGGCCTATAAACGACGAAATAATCGCTGAACGTACATAAAAAAAAGCATATATACGGTCGAATTGAGAACCTCCTTCTTTTTTGAAGTCGGTTAAAAAAATATTAAATAACGCTACACACTGTTAGCAGCGCGATACTTATAGTACACCGCGCGCCACACATGAGGTGCTGACTTTACGCGTCATACTGAGACTGGTCAATCTAAAATTCCTTGTGTCGTCGGTGCCATGGACAACGCACAAGACAAGGACATACCTACATCCAGACCGAGAAAGGAAATTTAAGCTCATCATTCAAGCCGCCTCGCTGGGATCGAACCCAGGGCCCAAGGAAGAGCGGACCAGTATGTAAACCATTGCGCCATTCGGTCGTTAAATTTTTTTTTATGGAATTAAGATAGCAAACGAGCATGCAGCACCACCTTCCGCTGCCGCCCATAAAAACTGTGACCGACCCTGAACTAGACTCAATGAGTCTCGTTCTAATTCGGTCACAGATGCGTTGCTACCCCTGAGGATTGAGATGGTCGCCTCTAAAAAAGTGTAACCGGCTCCACACCTTCCTATCCGGAACACAATTGTTCTTAAAACAATTATTACACGGTAGGAATGGTATCTACTAAGTACCGTGGCGGGCGGTGGTACTTCCCCGGGTGAGCTCTAGGCCCTACGACCTAGGAAGATTATATTTGAACTGACTTTGCCACGGCTTCTCACACGTAGAATGTTAGTTTTTTATAGCCTACAGGCAAACGACCTCACCTGATGATAAGTAATCCATCGCCCATGGACATTAAAAACATTTTGACGACCCTGTAGCCTAGTTGGTAGCGACCCTGCCTGCGACGCGAGGGGTCCCGGGTTCGATTCCCGGCCGGGGCAGATATTTATGTGGCAGATAAATATTTGTACTCGGGTCATGGGTGTAATTGTAATGTGTTATATGTGTAGTCCATGCCACCCGCGACACAGGTACCTCGTAACCTACTGCGGGGGTATGAGTGTGTTAGCGTTTATTTATTTATTGTTAGCGTTTATTAACAAAACTAGGGTTTATGGAGGGAACATCGATGGATGTTCGCTCCTCACTTTACAAGTGCGTGGCATAAAATGACTTGAAAACTGAACTGTGGACAAATGCCGTATTCAGGTGATGTTGGTGGATCCTGGCGCTGATGCAGACTGAAATTAGGGGGGGGGGGGGGGGGGTCGCAAACCGATTTTGCTAGGTAAGTATAATCAAAGCTAAGTCAGTCTTTGTGGAATATCTAGATGTCGCATGTAGGTAAAACCTACATGGATATCGTAGTTCATAAGAGCACCGTTAGTTGCCAGCAGGCCATAGGTATAATGATTCGTAGCTAGAGGCAGATATAAATTGCTTCTTTTGATGTTTTCAAATTTTTTTAACCGGTTCGATTTGGGTGGGAGGGTCATATCCCCCGTGACACCACCCACCTTGAACTGCGCCTGTTTGGAATCTGGCTTGTGATATGCCGTGGCAAAAGGTAACAGTTTGGTCCAATTTATCACCATTTTTATCCTAGGGATTCCCTTCAAAAAATCCTTTTTAGTGCTCCCTTAAAAGTGGCACTGAAAAGTCGCAAACGTTGTCTGAAAACGCGTTTCTAGGAAAACACTCACGCAGCGTAATTCATTTCACGTCCCAGCCAACGTGATTATGATAAATCGGTTCCGCGATGCGTAAAAAATCCGTCGCTAGGAATACAGGCCTTAAGATGTTAACATGCCATGTACCTATCTAATTACTTCATGAATCACCTACATTGTGGTGAACAAATAACAATGGAGAATTAAAAGTAATGATTGCAATTAAAACAGTCATTTCATTCCCATTGTACCTAAATACACTATTATATTATGTAAATAGTCGACGAATAAATAGACGAACCACCTGATAAGTTGTTATCGTCCATGACATCAACAACAGGAAGGATATCATGATTTTTAAGTCCATAAACAGATAGCGTAAGTGGCGGAATTTTTTTAAATAAGTCACCGACATCGTTTGTTATGATGCGACGACAGAGAGGCACACACACACACATACGTACACTTACACGCACACACACACACATACACACGCACGCACGCACAGAAGAATGCATCGAAAGTTGTTATTAACGTCAACGGATCGCCAAAAGCGCAAATGATCTAAGGTTTTTATAAACCCGTTGGCCCTGAACTGTAGCTACTCCTAGATAATAATAGAGGATTCTTAGCTAGGTCTTCAGGCAGGTGTCCGACCGCCGGCGAGCAGCGCGCGAATCCCGGCTATTTACTCGCCTATGACACGTACAGTAAGGTCATCATAACTCGGCTAATGTAAACATAGCTACGAGTGGCTGCGCGAGTGCGGGCGGTAAATTACGTCCATGGCCAATACAAAATAGCGCATCACGAAACACTGTCATGGCCGCCGTGTTTTGATTGGTCAGTTACTGTAACTGCGCAAACATCTCGGAAAACGAAGTTCACATCAGGCGAGTAAAAATGAACTTACTGTACTAAGAATTAAAGATATGACATTCGGCATACACGAGGGAGTACTCGCCGGCGCGGCGGTGTGAACAGTCATATTTAAGTCACATCTTAGTCAAGAAAATAGCCGAGCTTTAGGCACTTCTCACATTACGCTATTTATAAGCTACGCGACTGCGACGCAATCCCAAAATTCTATATAATATTGTGTGAGAAGTGCTTTACTCGCCGCACGCTGGCGGTCGGAAACCTGCTTAGGTATATGTTTTAATTGCCTTCCGTCCGGCTTTTAATTTGTGTGTAAATTAAAAACAAAACTGAATAAAAACGTTCAAAGTAGTCATTCTAAGTTATCATCTTTTGTTCTATACAAATTTAAACAAAATAATTTACTTTTGCCAAAAAAAAAATATAAGTAGAGTTAACAAAAAATTAACCCGTCAGATGTCGCTCAAATTCAACTCAAAATATGACCAATTTTCGAATCAAAATGACCAATTTTCGAATAAAAAAGGAATAATGAAAATTTGAACACCCAATCAAATGCTATGAGGTACAGAAAACTACCCATCAGATGTCACTGTTTATGGGACTAGACAAGAATACAAAATTAACTATCAAAATCGCTCTCTAAAAAGTAATGAAGCGAAAAACTTAATTGTGCACACACAAATGTAATTGAGAAACTAGTGTCATGATTTTCTAATTTAATTTATTATAGTCGGCACAATCATAAGATTCCGATATGACGTCTGTCATGTATGAACACAAACTAACCTTGTATGGACGTCTTCAATTTACTTATTACGGAAATATATTTTTTTAATTTGAACCGCTGGTAATGATACTATGAAGTGAAGATATTTCGTAGTGAATGATAGGTCACTTTGGTTAAATTATGCAATGCACTATTTACTGTGCATATACAGTACACAGTTTATATTTATTATCAATGCAGCTTTATAAGTAGGTACATAATGTACTTGTGAATCCATCTCCTCTTCGCTTTGGAAAATTGTTTTTATGTTTACAGATAATAAACACTTCTTCCCATTTTTGCAACATATTTTATTGGTACATCGCTTCTATTGCTCGTAGCATGATGTTATAAAATTGCCCACAGTTTGTTAAATATTTTAATTAGGCATTAGTCCGTAATATTAAACGCAAGTTACTAGCGGGTTAAACGAATTGGAGTAATATTGTTTACTTACTACGAGTATTTAGATAGGTACTTACTTACTTATACGTACTTACATAGGTAAATACTAGAAATTCTGGCGAAATATGTAAACCATCCCTGCTTGTTTTTTATTTGTGTTATTTATAAACCGTTAAAATAATTTTATTTTATTTTAATCAGTTTACATCATAAATTGTGTAAAATTGAACAAATATTTAAGACGTCACTACAATGTTTTATAAGGAGGCTGGATTTATAGTTATGTGACCTCTTGAAAGAATTTATGAATCGACCATAATCGATACATTACTATAATCGAAAGTATGTGCTACCATGTCACACCCAAAATACAAATAGTTATAGATTCCTTAATATGTCTAATCTAAAGCATTGCGATTTTTCGTAGCTATTATAAATTCCCGATACATACGTTTTTAAGCCTTTTCCACTCAAATCGGATAATTATTAACCGTTTAATAGTTTCTTCGTTTTCACTAGAGTTAATGAAATTTCCATTTTAATAAGTAATACAATTTCCTCACCTTAACTTACTAGTCAAATTGTCTTATTATCCCTTTCGGTGTTAATCTCAACGCTACATCTGTTTTTACCTGATTTTAAGAAAACAATCAGAGGTCGGTTTAAAAATTATCGTTCCGAACTTAATTAACAAAACGATTAGAAAGTCTTATTACTTATAATCGGTTAAATTTATAAATCGGTTTATTTAATGCATCGATTTTTGTTGTACTTCACTATTGTCACTGTGATGACAGCCTTCATATCAGAATCTTATGATTGTGCCGACTATAATTATTGATAAAAATTTGTTAATTAAGTTTACAAGAAGGTGTGGTGTATATGAATATTGAGTTTAATTATTTTAGTTTGCTTTGTTTTAAAATGTAAGTAGGTACAGGTATTACCTTGAGGGGGGGTGTTGAAACAAGGTAATATGTTTATAGGTTTATAGGTTGGCAACATTATATTTAAATATTATATTGTTTTGTGTTCGATCAGATGACATGCTTTTCTAGAACAATATGGTGGTAACATACATTGTGGAAAGTATAATAAAACTGCGTTACTAAAATATCAGCCTGTTTATTTAAAATTCCAACAGGTTATGGGCCCAGGCACATAATTCTGCAAGGTAATTATAAATAAAGAAGAAAAAAATACGTAAAATAAATTACGATCGGTAAAATCGGACGGGACGGAAAAAATACAAAATACTTGATATTTCAAGGAAAGGACGAGCAGGAAGAAAATAAACACAATGGAAGATAGCAAAACATCTGTTTCTCATGTAAGACTGGAGGGAGCATCAAATTGGAATGTGTGGAAGTTCCAATCCGTTATTCTGTTGCGAAGTCAAGACCTCCTGGATGTGGTTCAAGGGACGAGAGTAAAACCTGAAGACGGGACAGAAAAGGCAAAGTGGGAGAAACTAGACGCGAAGGCTCAAACATGGCTTGTAACAAGAATGTCAGAAAATGTGATGACGCATATCTTAACATGTACTACCTCGGCTGATATGTGGAACAAGCTAGCTAGTGTTTACGAACAAAAATCTGAAACTAGCATACATATTCTTCAACAACGCTTCTTCCAATTCAAGTTTGAGGAGGGGACAGATATGTCTACATTCTTGTCCAAGATAGAAGAATTAAACAACCAGTTGAAGCAAATGGGAGAAAAATTGTCGGAGAAACTCATTATAACAAAAGTACTGATGTCGCTTCCAGAGATATATAAACATTTTGTGAGTGCTTGGGAGTCAGCACCGGAAGACAAGCAAACGTACAATAATCTGGTAGCTAGATTGCTAATTGAAGAAGAGCGACTGAAAAGTAAAGAGGATGTGTCTCCGCAAACATCGGCCTTCGTTGCAAAGAAAGGAGTAGAGAAAAACGGAAGGTGTTATAAGTGTGGTAAACTGGGACATTTCCAAAGTGACTGTGGAAGCAATCGTAACCAAAATAACAGTTCAAGCAACGGCGATGGATCTATAAAGAAGTGTTATTACTGCAAGAAAACAGGACATTTGAAAAACGAGTGTTGGTTCAGGAAAAATAAAGAGAAGAATAATAAAGTCAGTAACGCATTCGTGAGTGGAACCCACTTTCAAAAATCGCAATGGTTGGTGGATTCGGGTGCAAGTCAGCATATGTGCCGCGAACGCCATCTCTTTACGAACTATCGAACTCTTTCAGACAAATTTGTGATTATTGGAAATGGAAATAAAATTAGAGCGCATGGTTCTGGACAGGTGGCGCTGCAAGTCTATGATGGGCTAGAGTGGCTAGATACTACCATAGATAATGTTTTATATGTGCCAGAACTAAAGACAAACTTACTGTCAGTAAAATGCGTGACTGACAGAGGGTATATTATGATAACAAAAAACAACACGTGCAAGTTTTATAAACAAGAAAAATTGTGTGCAGTAGCTAATCGTAATGGTGATATGTATTACATGGATGTACGCTACAAGTGGGAAAATGAAAATATACTGGAGAATAATACCAATCGTGAAAATGAAAATAAACGGTATGTTAATGTTCAACAGACAGATTCTAGTGAAGAAGAACAGCATTCCGGTGATGAACAAATTGATGAACAAAACGATGAACAAAATGATGAACTTGATGATAATAGTTTAGATCAATCTACAGAAAATGACACAAGCGTGTACTTACCGTGCTCCAGTGACGAACAAAGTGGTTTCAGCAATGAAAAAAATGAAGGTGTGTTACCACGTCGTAGTACTCGGGTAAGGAAACAGACATCTTTTTACAGGTGCCATCAAGCTTCTACAGAGGAGGATGAGCCAAAAACCTATCAAGAAGCGATGCAAAGGCCAGATGCTGCAAAGTGGAAAGACGCCATAGAAAGAGAACTGGAAACGTTGAAAGAAAATAACACCTGGGAATTCTGCGAGAAACCGGCGGATGTAAAAACTGTGAGTAGCAAATGGGTATTTAAAATTAAAAATGGTATGCAATACAAAGCTAGGTTAGTGGCCAGGGACTTTGAGCAAAGTGACATATTGGACTCTTATGAAATTTATGCTCCAGTAGCAAATTTGTCTACTTTTAGGTTGTTTGTGTCAGTTGCCACAAAGTTGAACCTACCCATATATCAAATGGACGTCACAGGTGCCTTTCTGTATGGAAATATAGATGAAGTTGTGTACTTAAAATTACCAGAAGGTGCTTATGACGGCAATAGAAATGTAGTAAAGTTAAAAAAGTCATTGTATGGCTTGAAGAAGTCACCAAAATACTGGAACGATAAATTTAACTCGGTGATATTGTCACAAGGTTTTACACGATCTCAAAGCGATAATTGTTTGTATGTGAAAGGGGCCGTCCATTAATCACGTGAGGCTAGAAAGGGGGGGGAGGGGCTCCATAAAAAGTCACGAAATATCACAAGGGGGGAGGGGGGGTAAAGTAACATATCACGTGTATTTATTTTTTCGGCAAGCGCGAGATACTCAACCGAAAAGCGGCGTTACATATATTTATTTCTTCGTCAAACGCGTACAAAATCGAAAACTGCTTGTAGTGTGGTGTGACCTTTGATTTGCCGTTGCCAGGCAACCGTCCGCCGGCGCCGGACTCAGCTTGCCAGTGCTAGTTATTCTGTTGTTTTAACACTTGCCGGTGTCCTACGTGAGCGACGAATACGACGCGACGCGACGTTGCGATTGTGACGTAAGCGATCATAACAACGGTATCCCTACCTTGTGTCCTATGTGAACAGTCTGCGACAACACGCGACGTTTATCATTGTCGCGTGTTGCATCGCGTCGTGTTGCGTAGTTTCGTGTCGTATTCGTCGCTCACGTAGGACACCCCGTTAGCGCGAGGCCGCACCACGGTTTTTTCCCGCGGCAGTTACCGCGTAGGTAACCGCGCAATTCACATACATTATCAGAAACCGCAGATGCGGCCGCTTGTATTGCTTTCCTTGAGTTACAAAATTTACGCGGTAAGAAACCTCGGCGGTTAAGCCGTAGTGCTGTCTCGGCCTTATTATAGAAAACTAGCTGTTGCCCGCGGCTCCGCCCGCGTGGAACTCAGTGTGTAACAAAGTTATTCCTGCGTTAATCCCGACCCCACACATATTAAGACACACTCCACACATCTTAAGAACAGTTGATTTTTTACTACGTTTTAGTCATACCGTACCTACAAAAATCCGTTATGTAGATCTTGAGAAAATCGATAAAAAGACTTTAAGATATAAACGTCGGGGTTTTTTCATTCCAAACTATTATATTTTTAAACTACATTGGTAGTTTTTCATTCGGGTGCCAAAACATAAAGACCAGCTAAAGCGATGCTGACCCTCGAAAAAGCAACATAAAGTTGATCATGAGAAAAAAAGCCGGTTCGATTCCCGATATAGGTATAGATATCCCGATGGAAGCTTTTCCCGCGTAAATCTCGATCCCGCGGGAAGTCCGGAACAAAAAGTAGCTTATATAATGCTCCATAACCTCCTCTACCTCGCACTGAAAGTCCCATAAACATCTGAACCCACGACCTCATTCCCGGGTATGAGTTTTTACCGCGTGAATCCTAATCCCGCGGGAATTCAGGGATAAACAGTACCCTATATGTTGCTTTCTCCTATATGTTACTTCCTCAATCTCCTAGTAAAGGTCGCATAAAAATTTAAGCCCGCAACTACGCGCAGGAGTTTATTCCGCGTAACTCCAGATCCCGCGGGATTTCCGGGAAGACAGACTTGTTAGTTTTATATTAATGTTTGTTTAGAAGCTATTTATACCCCATACGCGAAGAAGGTTTTCCCGCGTAAATTCCGATCCCGCGGGATTTCTGGGATAAAAAATATCCTATATGTTAATCTAAGTTGCCCTCTATGTGTGTGCCAAATTTCATGAAAATCTGTTCAGTAGTTTTTGCGTGAAGGAGTAACAAACAAACAAATACACAAACTTTCACATTTATAATATTAGTAGGATTCATATACCTACTGGAATATTAATTTTCTATAATAAAATTTGATGATACTTAATACTTATACCAGTATCGATACCAATATTATAAATGCGAAAGTCTGTCTGTCTGTGACGTTTTCACGGCTAAACCACTGGTCCGATTTGGATAAAATTCGGAATGAAAGTGTCACACAGAGTCACAAATAGGCTACATTTTTTTTCAAAAATCAACCCCTAAAGGGTTGAAATAGGGGATGAAAGTTTGTATGAAAAATCTACACCGCATGAATGATTTCGATGAATTTTCCCAGGAAGATAGTTGATGACGTACCCCCTTCCCTATTTCCCCGGTTCGCGATATAAACGAATTCCACGCGGGCGAAGCTGCGGGCAAAATCTAGTTTTATTATAATTATATTTAAAAAAATGATTCTTTAGAGGGACGAAAAAATACACGTGATAAGGGCGGGGGGAGGGGGGGTAGCCTTAAATCTCACCATGTATCACCAAGGGGGAGGGGGGGTTAAAAAATGCCAAAAAAAACATCACGTGATTAATGGACGGCCCCAAAGTAAATGGTGAGGCCAGAACATATGTGTTACTGTATGTTGATGATTTATTAATCTTTAGTAATAATAATAGTGAAATATGTGACCTTAAGTCATTATTAAATAGTGAATTTAAAATGAAAGATTTAGGTTTAGTGTCAAACTTCCTGGGCATACGGGTAAGGCAGGATTTAGAAAATAGAGTTACTACTTTATGTCAAAAAGAATATCTGAATAATATTTTACAAAAATTTAATATGCAGGATTGTAAAGAAATGTCAACTCCAATGGATCTTAACTTCAATGTAAAAATTTTAGAAGAAAATATAGATAATAATGTGGTTGATAAGAACATTGAAAACCAATGCAGAAAGATTATAGGATGCTTGTCTTATGCAGCACAAGGCACAAGGCCTGATATATGTATAGCTGTGTCTATTTTAAGCAGATATCAAAATAAAGCTAACGCTTTGTTGTTATCAGCCCTTAAAAGAGTTTTGAGATATATTAAATGTACCATTAATTATAGTCTGATATATAAGTGCAATAGTGATAAGTTAGTTGGATATTGTGATGCTAACTGGGGAGGAGATTTGAATGATAGGAAGTCTACATCGGGCTATTGTTTCATGTTTGCAAATTGTCTCATTTTATGGTCCTCCAAGAAACAAGCCAGTGTTAGTCTCTCTTCGACAGAGTCTGAGTATGTGGCAGTAAGCACAGCAGCGACTGATGCTTGTTGGCTTATAAACTTATTATGTGACTTTAACATTAAACAAGTTTGTCCGGTAGTGATGTGGTGTGATAGTCAAAGTGCTATAATGGCTGCCAATACTGAGAGTCTTAAGAGGCTAAAACACATAGATATAAGATTTCATTATATTAAGGAGTTAATTAAAAGGGGTAAAATAATTTTGAATTATATAAAAACTGAAGACCAGATAGCGGATATGTTTACTAAGGCATTATGTAGGAATTTGTTAATTAAGTTTACAAGAAGGTGTGGTGTATATGAATATTGAGTTTAATTATTTTAGTTTGCTTTGTTTTAAAATGTAAGTAGGTACAGGTATTACCTTGAGGGGGGGTGTTGAAACAAGGTAATATGTTTATAGGTTTATAGGTTGGCAACATTATATTTAAATATTATATTGTTTTGTGTTCGATCAGATGACATGCTTTTCTAGAACAATATGGTGGTAACATACATTGTGGAAAGTATAATAAAACTGCGTTACTAAAATATCAGCCTGTTTATTTAAAATTCCAACAATGGCAATAAATGTAAGCAGCGACAGATAATTAGAACATTTTTTATCGACAAATCACTATCCAAATTTTCTCTTGCCCTCCATGATAAAATTTTTTTTTCAACCTCAAAGCTCGGGCGCTTGTACTGTTTTAATTAGAGGCCGAAAGATGTCTCATTTCAAAACTAACAATGTAGGTAATCAAGCGATGATACATTTTATTTAATATCTTTTTCATAGAAGAACACAAAAGGATTAAAAGAACAAAATTCAAAATTATTTGAGGTGACTTTTGTTTAGAAGTAAATACGAGACGGGACTTCCCCGTTTTTATCGCCGCTCTATGGCTATTAAGGTACGATTCAGCCCAACCGGCTCGCATCAGGCGACACTACCACAACTGGACCACTTATTCAATAAACTTTACAAATTCGTATAATGCTGCCTCTACACATAGGCCAACACGTTGGCAAGTGCGTTGGCTCCCAATGTGTAGAACGGGCGTTGGAACGTTGGCAGTAGGCATTTGAACGTTGGCCGGCGCGCTTGCGAGCTTGCCGCGCGGTGTCGGTATCATCAAAGAACACTTGTCGCAAGCTTGGCGCACCATCCACACATTGGCCGCGCGATCAGTTTGCCCGGAGCAGCGATCAAGAGTGCATATTTTCTTCTTGCGGCGTATTAACACCTAACGTAACAAAATGGCGTATAATATGAGTAATGATGAAACTTTTAAATTTATTGAGCTCTATCAGAGTGAAAATTGCCTATGGAATCCAAAAAATAAGTACCATAAAAATAAAAATGTTGTAAGTATTAAAAATGCTAAATAAATAAGGTTCTTGGGCATTCCGTTTTCCTTACGATATTTTACTTCAAAGTAAGAGCATCGTACTTTATTATTATTTTAATATTATAAATATGAAAGTATCACCCTTTTCTTGTACACTTTTACGTAGTAATTATAAGCTGTGAATAAATATACAGCTGCAGCTGTTACCAACTCAACATCCATTTTTTGATCCGTGCGCACATTGGCCCAAACCAAAGCATACTGAACGACCTTCCAATGTGTGGATTAACTCACAAGCACGTTGGCAAGCGCACCGCCAGCGCGTTGGCGAATGCGCTGGCCTATGTGTAGAGGCAGCATAACAGTTTACACTACACAATATACAATACGGAGTACGAGACAGCTAATGCGCAGAAAGAGACAAAGAGATCTCCCTGGACCGACCATGCTATTTCACTCGCACCAACGTACACATGTATATTCATCGCGCGCACGCCTGGAGTAGACTTCAATGTGTCTGGGAAGATAGGGGAACCATCGAAAGTGACTGCGGACTGTGGAAACATTATTCGTATAATTTTCTGAATAACATATATAAAAGTCAGATTTTATACAATGACGAAAGTAGATTTATAAATAATTAGACTGTGAGGGTGTCTGGGAAGGGGTTGTTACCGTCCTAAGTGTCCGCCAATAGACGAGGCGGTTTCTAATATGATTGTAAGTTAAAATATATGAAAACTAAGTTTTATGCTATCACAAATTTGAAACACAATTTTACTCACCTTTAACTACCTGTTACCTGCCAAAGCCACCGCGACCCAGGTTGTATAGACTGGGTTTGCTTATACCTTTATAGGGGACATATATAGAAGAATATTCAGCTTTTATAATATAACGAAGGCTTGGGCGTCGCGGGCTCTTAGACCATTAGAAGAATCCTGAACATAGCGAAAATGAGAAAATAAAAGGCACCTTAAATTCAGGAATTATACTTTCACTGTCACATAAAGAACTCATTAAAAAAAATATCAATCCGAACACAAGGATGTTAAATTCAAAAAGTGCGCGGAAAAGATAAGAGGCCGAAAAATTCATTCCCGCCCGTTATAAGTTTCTTATAGAAAACACCAAATTTGGGCGCACTTAAAGGCGAACCAAGTCGTCTTTTTCGAATAGGTGGGATGAAAAATCAAATAAATACCATTGAGGTACTATTAGTACATGGTATCTCAATGATAAATAAGTACCTACATCATAAACTTGTCTAATTCAATTAAATACGCATTTTTTGAGATAACTCAAAAACTACTCTTGCAATCTGGTTGTTGGTTGGTTGTCTACAAGACAAGCTTCCGATTCCCGATATAAAAAAAACTTTACAAAAAAAACAACCGACGTCAAAATCGATAAGTAGAGATACCTCAAAAACCACCCGTCAGATGTCGCTCAAATTTATATGGAAGCAGACGGGAAGACTCAAATACAAAAAAAATCAAATTCTTTTCACAACATAGATTTTGCATAATCTGGTCACAATAGGTCAGTTTTGGTCGCAGTGGCCTCACAGTAATACTTGTTTCCCATGCCCAGTTATGACAAATTGACGCCCTCACTTACTTCAGGAAACTTGTTGCTACGCTCCTTTTGGTCGTAGCGTGACGCAGCCTATAGCCTTTCTCGATAAAACGACTATCTAAATCAAAAAGAATTGTTCAAATCGAACAAATACTTCCTGAAATAAACCCGAACAAATAAACAAACTCTTCACCTATAATAATACTAGCTGACCCGGCAAACGTTGTTTTTCCAAAAATGTTAAGGGTGAACAACCCTTATTACTAAGGGGTATGAAAAATAGATAGTAGCCGATTCTCAGTCTACTGAATATGCATATAAAATTTGGTAAAAATCGGTCAAGCCGTTTCGGAGGAGTAAGGTAAATTGTGACACGAGAATTTCAGTACATACCTATATCTATTTTTCATACCCATATGTGTTAAAGGTTGTTCACCCTTAACATTTTATTGGAAAAACAACGTTTGCCGGGTCAGCTAGTATAATAATATATTTAATAATATTAAAACAATAATAAATAAATAGCTAATGCTTCATTACACTCACCCTACATAAAAAGGCGACGCAAAATATCAACCACATGTTATTATAATTACGTTCCATGATGTAAATCATATAATTTCCTTGTCAGACACACTTAGGTCATAACTGCTCGAATCACAGCATACAACTAGACATATTGTTCCGAACGACATTATATAAATAACTTCGATAGTTTATACTTAAGGTGACCAAACGTCTCGTGTTTAACGGGACAGTCCCGGTTGTTTGTCTGTCACAGTGTCCATAAGATAAATAAATAACGCTACACATAGCCCCACACTAGGATTCCCTGTGTCGTGGGTGCCATGGACAACACACAAGACAAGGACACACACAGACCAAGAACGGAAATTTAAACTCATCACTTAAATTGCCGCCTCGCTGGGAATTGAACCCAGGACCCTCAGAACAGCGATCCAGCGTGTTAACCATTGCGCCATTCATCCATCCATCATCAAATGGATGCAAAAATGTTCCATATTTTCGAAAAAGAGTGAAAAATTTGGTTGGTCGGACCACGTTTCGTAGTGATCTGCATTAACTTCGCAGTTTTCGCTAAAAATTATTGGAAACAAGCGTTCGTAACTGTTAGACTTAAAAATGTGAAAGCTAATTTAATTTTAAATTTTTTATATTAGGTAATTCCTGTAACCTTGAACTTGTTTCGCGTACATAACCTTGAAGTTGACGAAAACAGACGATGTCCCGTTTTGAGACGAAAATAAAATGGTCACATTGTCTCTTCACTTCACGATATATAAAAAGGAAGGCTCATATCAACTCATGTCCATCAGACAATAATATTGATCTATGTTTATTCATACGAGTAAAAACCACATTAAAATTGACAAGTAATTAGGCGAAGTAGATTAAATACGCAATATTAGATAGTTATAAGGTTATAACTCAAAAAGTATTTCTTAGATGTTTTTAAATTGGAACACATGACAAGCCCTAGATTTTGATTTTGGGATTGTTGGAAAAGAGAGAGATGAGAGTGATGGATTTTGAAGAATATATCATCATAATGGGTACAATTCTAATAAAAAGTTACGTAAAAATAGAAAATTATTCAAGAAGAACCTCCCCTTTTTAATCCGACTTCAAAAAGGAGGAGGTTCTCAATTCGACTGTATTTTTCTTTTTTATCAATATCATATTTTTTTACTGATACTACCGATTTTTATAATTCTTTTTTATTCGATATCGTGTAGTGCGAGCGATATCAGACTAGTCATTTTTGGTTTATTAAAAAAGAACTATCACTAAATGTTCCTGTTCTCGTACTTGGCAGAGATGTGCAGAAATTTGACACATAAGCAAATCAAAATAAAGATGTTAAAGATAACAACCCATGTATATATGCCAGACGTCCGGATAAAGATGGACAATGTTAAGCTTTTTGACTGCGTGTCCGGCCAAAATAAACGGTGTCCGGCCTGTCCGGCTTTTGTTAAGCTTTTTACATTTGAATCATAATCACTACGCAAGTCGCAAGATACCAGAATTTTACTAAATTAATCTACATCTGATGACTAAGTGCCCGGCTACACGTTACGTCTTACCTGAGAGCATGCCTGCGCAAACCAGTTTGCGCAGGTAAGACGGAGCGTGTGGACGGTAAGACGGTAGCACGTGCAGTCCTACTACAGTACTATTTGTTCCGTCTTTTCGTACCGTCATGACTGCACTTACAAGCAAGACTGCGCAAGTAAGAAGGAGCGTGTGGCCGGAAGATAATGCATAGAGTGTCCGGCTTTTACACCCAAATGTCCGGCGAAACTGTTGACCGGTCCGGCTTTTAGATTGGCGACCTGGCAACCCTACATATGTAGGTAATCTTGGTTACTGAATCTATCTAGAGTCCAAGATTTAGAAGAAAACCTCGGGACTTATACTTTTTAGGAGGAATATAACTTTTTACAAAAAAATAAACGACTTCAAAGTCGAGATAACTCAAAAACCACTCGCCGGATGTTTCATAAATTAATAAGGAACTACACAACGAGCACTACGTTTCAACCAAAAAAAGAATCATCAAAATCTAAATAGTGAGACAAAAGTTATGAGGTAATGAACATAAATTAAATTCACATTATTGAGTATAACTCAAAAACTGACCGTCAGATATATGTCGCTCATTGACGAATTGAGAATCTCCTCCTTTTTTAGGGTTCCGTACCCAAAGGGTAAAGCGGGACCCTATTGCTGAGACTTCGCTGTCCGTCCGTCCGTCCGTCCGTCTGTCACCAGGCTGTATCTCATGAACCGTAATAGTTACACAGTTGAAATTTTTACAGATGATGTATTTCTGTTGCCGCTACAACAACAATTTATTAACAGCTATTTACGTCAGCCCTTCAGGCTATAAAAAAAAAAAACAAATACTAAAAAACAGAATCAAATAAATATTTAAGTCGAAATATGGTTTCGATGTATTAGCGACAAGCAACGCCATCTCCTGGCTACGACGCCTCCGACGCTTTTAGTTACCTGTTGTAGTTTTAGTTTAGTTACTTTAGAAGAGATGGCGTTGCTTGTCGCCAACATGTATTAGCGACAAGCAACGCCAGGCTATTTCATCTTGCTTGTCGCCAACATGTATTAGCGACAAGCAACGCCATCTCCTGGCTACGACGCCTCCGACGCTTTTAGTTACCTGTCGGTCCAAGAGATGGCGCCGCTTGTGGCCAATATGTGGCTACAAAACTAAAGTAAATATTTAAGTGAGGTTTTCATACAAAAGGCCAGATTTTTTTGGCGTTTTATACATAATGGTACGGAACCCTTCGTGCGCGAGTCCAACTCGCACTTGGCCGGTTTTTGAAGTCGTTTACACTATAGCTAATGGCAAAACATCATCAATATCAACCTAATCGGCCTCGGAACCAGATTCCATTGTGAATGACCGGCTATTGTTCTTTTGTTTAATTCAACGTGTTTTTTGATCTTGGCCAGTTTTTTGTTTTTGTTGTTTGTAGAGGTCCCAACAATAATTAAAATGTTAATAAGAAATTTGCATAGATAGATAACATGTTATTCAATTACTCTTTGATGTTATTTTAGTTTCTGCCCTCGCTTCGCGGAATTCGTACCGAATGTATCAACGCTTGAAACGTTTAATCGCTACTAGTAGCTTCCGCCCGCAGGCTTCGCCCGCGTGGAATTCGTTTAAACTTCACCCCCCTATTTCACCCGCTTCGGGGTAGAATTTCCAAAAATCCTCTCTTAGTGCTCCCCTACACTCCCCAAGGAACATACATGCCAAATTTCAGCTTCTTCCGTTCAGTAGTTTCGGCTGTTCGTTCTGTCAGTCATCAGTAACGCAAGAGTTTTATATGACAACTGTGACCGACCCAGAACTAGACTCAATGAGTCTCGTTCTAATTCGGTCACAGATGCGTTGCTACCCCTGAGGACTGAGATGGTCGCCTCTAAAAAAGTGTAACCGGCTCCACACCTTCCTATCCGAAACACAATAATAATTGTTCTTAAAACAATGATTACACGGTAGGAATGGTACTAAGTACCGTGGCGGGCGGTGGTACTTCCCCGGGTGAGCTCTAGGCCCTACCACCTATAAATGTGTGAAAGTTATTGGTACTGGACCACTGGTTCCTAGTCCTCATTTCTTCCGTTACTGAATGACTGAGTGACAGACAACGCACAGTCGAAACTACTGAACGAAATAAGCTGTTTGGCATGTATGTTCCTTAGGGAGTAACGGAGCACTAAGAAATGATTTTTGGAGACTTTCGAGGCGAGCAAGGGTGACATACATACATCTGTGACCGAGCTAGAGCGAGACAAAGGCACTTCTCACATTACGCTATTTATGAGCTACGCAACTGCGACGCAATCCCAAAATTCTATGTATCCTGACGCTTTTGACTGACAGGAGTCGCATCGTAGACGCGTCTGCTGTCAGTTAAAATTGTCAGATACATACAAATTTTGGATTGCGTTGCAGTCGCGTAGCTCATAAATAGCGTTGTGTGAGAAGTGCCTTACAGTTACTAACAATTACTGCCTCTACTCTAAATCAAATCAAATCAAATAATTTTATTCGAACATGGTTTTCACAAAGACTTTTCGAGCGTCACTACACTACGCCATCGCTTCCACAAATCCCTACGATGAGTGACCTTGGTAGAAGAAGCGGCAAGAAACTCCCAAGGAGTTTCTTTTTTTACCACTCACAGTTACAGATAACATATATAACTACTTAATTAATGGCTATATTTCAAACTCATGTCCAGGCTATTTCATCTTGAAAAAATTCATCCAGTTTATAATAACCTTTCGTCATAAGAATGTCCTTGACATGAGTTTTTAACTTTTAGTATGGTATTTCCGTCAATTCTAACGGAATTTTATTATAAATTTTTACACATCTACCCATGAACGAGCCATCAGTTTTACTAAAACTACCTCTTAATGTGTCCTATGGATCCTACTTTTATACATTCTTTATACGCTTAAAAACAACACCTTAACAGTGGGGAAACTCCATTGTTTACGAATTTCTGCATCGTTAGTCACTTAAAAATATTATTCACCTATGTCATACTTAAAGATTACAACAAAAAACCCAAGCACTACAAGATAAAAGTAATACCAAGATTAATACAAGTCATTGTTACAGTCTAAAAAACTATAATTCTACATATTAGAATGCACAGACAAAAAAATTAATTATGTAAACAAAACTAAAACAATAATATCAAGACGATCCAGACATATTTATTCCGCTGCATCCTTCGCTACAACTACATTAGGGGAGTCTGGGCATGGTTGACTATAGAGGCAAGTAGATTTTAGGGTCCCCGCAGACTGACTGCAGCCACCGGCGGCTGTGGCGCTGTGGCGCTTCTTTTTAGAAGCGCGGTCCGGCCGTCAGCCGCTTCGGGTGAATTCTGCTCACTGTTATTGGAGCTGTTGGCTGCTGGCCGGATCGCGCCTCTGAAAAGAAGCGCCACAGCCGCCGGTGGCTGCAGTCAGTTTGCGGAGACCCTAACTGTCAAAAACCCGAGCTATGCAAAGTTTTTGTGAGAGCCAATAGATGAGAATATTCGTTTTCCTATCCCACTTTGCCATCAGGGAAACCGAGTCGCAAACGGAAGTCGTTTATCAGAGATTGTGTATTTTTGAAAAACGAGGTACCAAAGTATTTTTGGCCCTATATTTATTTGTGATTATGTCTATTATTTCTTTGTCCTTGCTTGGCAATTATAATAATTGATAGCGAGGTAGTTGGCATTTTATTTCAAAGCTTAATAGTGTCACTGTCTATGGAAGTACTTCTTAGAGTAATAAACAAAGAAATAAAAATACCTACAAATGTTTAAACTGGAAAGTAGTCAACCATGCCCGATCTCCCCTAATACTTGCTATGCTACATTAATGTAGTTCCAGCCATATACCTAATATATTATCATCATATTCTTAAATATAAAAACGTGGTTGCCCTTCACTTATGTCACAGATTCTCAAAGTTACTTTAAGTTATTAAAACCACAGACTTATAAAATAACCAGACCAAACATAATTTTCACCACTACAAACTATAATAACAACTTCATACCTCATGTAAGCAATAGTTTCATCCCTTTCTCTCCCATATCACGTATTGTTGGTAAGTATATAACAAAAATCCAAGCCTCTAATGACGTAACTAGTGTATGACAGAACTGTCAAACGTCAACTCATTCATTCACCGATCGTTTCCTCAATCGTTATTTCGAATTGTTAACTGACACATTAAATCGGACTTTCAAGCAGTGAACACGTCTTTTCTTTTCTCCAGTGGCCATATCCCTTCAGGTTATGGGCCCAGGTTACGTAATCGTAAAATACTAATAATATTCATCCGTAACAAAGTGCTAAAAGTTTAATATTTCTTATTTTAAAAATGGAGTTGCGGAACAAAAGAAACATCCAACAATTTAATGGCGAACGTTATAGCACGTGGAAATTTCGCGTGCGATCACTTCTGGAAGAATTACAAGTGTTGAGTGTTATAGACGATACGACGCCGTTGGACCCGGACCAAGAGTGGTTGAAGAAAAATTTACTGGCTAAAAGCACGATAGTAGAATACTTAAGTGACGGATTTTTAAATTTTGCGAAAGGTTCTTCTACGGCGAAAACTATAATGGATGATCTCGATAAAATTTACGAAAGGAGAAGTTTGGCTACACAATTGTCCCTGCGTAAAAAACTACTCAATTTGAAGCTGCAACCGGACATGACGCTGTTTCAGCATTTTATGGACTTCGATAATATAATCACAGAGTTAATTTCTGCCGGTGCAAAACTTGAGGAAATGGATAAAGTTTCACATTTATTGTTAACACTACCTACATCATATGACGGTGTTATAACTGCTTTAGAAACGCTTGGAGAAGAACACCTAAATTTAGCATTTGTGAAGACTCGTCTTTTAGATTACGAAGTTAAATTGAGATCTGAAGTAACAACCGAGTTAAAAATTTTACATGCATCTACAAATAAATATTCATCACAAAAGAAAAATGGATATAATAATAAAAAGAGGGTACCACATTTTACAAACGCACGAATAAAGAACAAATTTAATAGTACCGGAAACTCCGTACACAAAATATCGAAATTGTTTTGCGATCATTGTGGGAGACGAAATCATGTTATTAAGGACTGCCGTTTTTACAAGAAACTACAACAAAATGGAAACAGTAGTAGTTATACTACCGTAAATACAATGGCCAGCGAAAATACTGAGGAGAGTTTCGCTTTCATGTTTTCCAAATGTAAGTCATTTGATTCTCATTCCAATCATACTAATGAAATTTGTTTTCTTTTAGATTCCGGCGCGACCGATCATATTGTAAATACAAAGGAATTTTTCTCTTCATATGTTGAACTACCCTCTCCGATAAATATTGGCGTAGCTAAAAATAGCACAAATGTTCCCGCATTTGGTAAAGGACAAATACATATCACCACGAACTTAGGCTTTCAGGGATCGATTGACAACATTTTATATTCACCAGAGGTTCCGTATAATTTATTATCTGTAAATCGGATTCAAAAGGCAGGTATGTCGATAATTTTTAAAAATAATGAAGTGCATATTTACAAAAACGATAAATGTATACTATCTGGTATAAATAGTAATAACCTATTCAAATTATCTTTTCACGTAAATAGATCTCAGTGCAATTTGAATGTAGTTCAAAATTCTAAATCGTATGAGTTATGGCATAAACGACTTGGTCATTTAAATAGACAGAAATTTAATACTCTTAAAGATTTAGTTGTTGATAATCATGCCATTAAAGATGTTGTTCCTACTGACGAACTTTGTGAATCTTGTATTTTTGGTAAACAATCACGACTACCCTTTGCAAAGTCGAAAGATAAGTCGAATAAAAATAGGCCACTTTTCATTATTCACTCTGATGTTTGTGGTCCAATAACACCATCTACCTTCGATAATCATAATTATTTTGTTACCTTTATTGACGATTTTACCCATTATACCGTTACATATTTAATGCATTCTAAGTCGGAAGTATTTAAATGTTTTAAGGATTTTGTAGCTAAGAGTGAAAATTTATTTAATAGTAAGATTGTGAATTTATATTGTGATAATGGTCGGGAATATCTTTCCAATGAATTTAAGGAATTTTGTGTTGGCAAGGGAATTATGTATCATTTAACGGTACCATACACACCACAACAAAATGGTGTATCAGAGCGAATGAATCGTACAATAACCGAAATGGCCCGAACTTTGGTTGCAAGTGCGAAATTAGATAAAACCTTTTGGGGTGAAGCTGTTTTAACAGCCACATATTTAATAAATATACTCCCCACTAAAGCTCTGAATGTAAATAAAACACCATACGAATTGTGGAATGGTAAAAAGCCGAAAATCAGTCATTTAAAAATGTTCGGCGCTACTGCTTATGTTCATAACAAAATTAGAAAAAGTAAATTTGACGAAAAATCTCTTAAATCTATTCTAGTCGGTTATGATTCTAATGGATATAAATTATTAAATGTTGAAAATAATGAAATGTTCATAGCTCGTGATGTAGTGTTTGATGAATTAAATTTTGAACAATCGCGACCAACGTTAAGCAGTAGTGACGAAAACATTACAATTCCCGCTAAAATTAGTAAGCCTGACTCTGATTCGGCAAAGCTAATAGAAAGCCAACAACAACATTCTTTGAATAATAATACGTCTGCAACAAGTGAACCTTGCACAACGAGGCGTAGTGAAAGAATTCGCAATCTACCCCCGAAAGACTATAAACAGATGAACGATCCTGATATGTATTTATCCTTATTATTTACAACACAATCGTTGCCAAAATCTTTTAAAGATATTTTTAATATGCCCGATTGTGATAAATGGTTAAAAGCTGTACAAAGTGAAATTGAGTCACTTCGGAGCAATCAAACTTGGAATCTTGTTGAGAGACCTAAAGATACTAATATTGTTAGTTGCAAGTGGGTTTTGACAATAAAAAATAATGAATTAGGTGAACCCGTACGATATAAAGCTCGTTTGGTTGCTCGAGGTTTTACTCAAGAATATTTACAAGATTATGACGAAACGTTCGCACCAGTGGCTAGATTAACTACGTTCAGATTTATTTTAGCTTTCGCAAATCAATTTGATTTATATGTACACCACATGGATGTAAAAACTGCTTTTTTAAACGGTATTCTAAAAGAGAATATTTATATGGAAGTACCAGAAGGTATTTTGGCTCAAGATAATCAAGTGTGTAAATTGAATAAAACTTTGTATGGTTTAAAACAATCTTCTAGATGTTGGTTCGAACGTTTTGACCTTGCTCTTAAGGATTTGGGATTTAAAAATTCTAAAGTTGATCCATGCTTATACATATTAGATAAAAATTGCATCGATAAAAATATATATATAGTCTTGTATGTAGACGATTTAATCATTTCCACAAAAAATAAGGAAATATTACAAGTTTACAAAAATAATTTAATGCAAAAGTTTCAAATGACAGATTTAAATGAGATAAAAGTATTTCTTGGTATAACAGTTGAAAGAACCGAAAATACCATATCATTAAATCAGTCTAGTTACCTACAGAATGTTTTAAATAATTTTTCTATGAGTGATTGTAATCCATCAAAATCACCGTTACCTTGTAAATTAGATTATTTAGCATTAAATTCTGACGAATATTATAATGCACCTTGTAGAAATGTCATAGGTTGTCTGATGTACGCAATGATTTGTACGCGACCAGACATTTGTGCTTCTGTTAATATATTAAGTAGATTTCAAAGTAAAAATAATGAGGAACTGTGGAAATGTTTAAAGCATCTCTTACGATACATAAAAGGTACGAGAAACTTAAAATTAACTTATCGAAAATGTGATTATAAGCAGTTGATTATTGGATATGCAGACTCTGATTGGGGAAGCGACGAAGTAGACAGGAAAAGTACAACTGGCTATTTATTCAAAGTATTTGATAATTGTACAATTTCATGGAATACACGAAAACAAAATACTGTCGCTGTCTCCTCAACTGAAGCGGAGTATATGGCCTTATTTGAGGCTGTAAGAGAAGCAGTCTGGTTGAGGTCACTGCTCAATAGTATATCAATCCGCATAAGTTTTCCTGTTGTTATTTATGAGGATAACAATAGTTGTATATGCATCGCTAATAATCCTGCAAATCATAAAAAATCCAAACACATCGATATTAAGTACCATTTCATAAGGGAACAAATCGCTAATAAGATTATAAAGCTAGAATTTATTTCCACAGGAAACCAACTAGCTGACTTATTCACCAGAGCGATATCCACAAAGAAGTTCCTAGACTTAAGACAAAAATTGAATTTGTTGTAATACATTAAATAATTAAGTATAATTTTCGTTATATAATCAAATAAATATGAGTAGATTCTTATTTCATTTTGATTCTAGATTAATACATATACTGTGTAATTTTTAAGATGATTGTGTACTTGAATTTTTGAGGGGGGCTGTTGGTATATAACAAAAATCCAAGCCTCTAATGACGTAACTAGTGTATGACAGAACTGTCAAACGTCAACTCATTCATTCACCGATCGTTTCCTCAATCGTTATTTCGAATTGTTAACTGACACATTAAATCGGACTTTCAAGCAGTGAACACGTCTTTTCTTTTCTCCAGTGGCCATATCCCTTCACGTATAAAGTCTATCTCGTTTTATTTTTGTTGTAGCAACACTCACGCACACATAAGCAAAATGGGGTTAAAGTACTCCCGCCACTTTCATAAGCTACAAGAAGCTCACTTTTAGTATGAGGACCACAGACAACATTTGTAGATGTTTTGTATGGGGATTGTCAATGTGTGCAGTATGTCTATGTAGTTGTAAGTGGCACGCATTTTTCTCCCATAATACAATGTTAAGTCTGCTATTTTTTTATAATCTGTTATTAAAACAATGTTATATCCTCTTTTTTATTTTTTTATTAACATTTGCTCACAGTTCAATAGGGTACTTTCCGTAATGAAAAATAAACTATAAAATTTGATAAAAATTAAAATTTATGTCGAAATTTACTTTATTATTCTTATTTTTAGTCATAAAAGCATATAATTATTTTAATATATATTAGGTATCTACGCTAATGCATTAGTCAAGTGATAAACAAATAAATAAATTCGTGTGGGTATCATTATTTAACATAATATGCAGGTAATTTTGTTATTCTGGCCCCATCTCGCAGTTTTTTTCGCCAACAGTCAACAATAATATTATTGTAGATGAAATAATATTATTAGCCTGTCATTGATGTATAAGTGTCTAGATGGATAATCGAATCCGCGAAGACGTGTCAAAAAAGCGGCGCCAACTATTGGCGCCCAAGTACTTTCCCGCCAATTAGTGCCGATCGCGCCGCTTTCGTGTCACTACGTATTACGCGCGCAATTTAAATAAACAAATAAGAGGGATAACATGACGAAATGTGCTATTAAACTGTGCCGGAATTATAGAGGAAGGGTAAAAAACTCAAAAAACATCACATATCATAAGCGAGTAACCAATAAACATATTTTTAATTAAATTTCAATTTAGATTTTTATTGTAACCAAATTACGTCATTTTTTTGTCAGTGTTGCCAGTTTCTATTTTTATGCTCCCGACTTAATATCATTTTTGTGGGTATATAAATTGGTTTATGGTTACGTGTATATTATTTAGTTCATGTACTTTTGTAAATCGATTAGAAAAAGGTGGAGTTTACCAATATACGTTTGTGTTTATTTACAATAATATAAAATTAATATTCGTTTGTTTATAAGCCCATTTTAATGATTATTTTTGCATTGGGTCGAATAAACCACTTTTAAAGGTGCCAAGAGTAATGTGAAAAATTTATTTATTAAGGTTTTTTTATTGATATGCATGTAATTAACTTTCCAAGTAATTTTTTTTATTGAATTTGCTAGGTAACGTAAATAATTGGCTCTACTTTACTTTAGTTACCACCTGAAATTAAGCTAAAAATTTTTTGGAGGAGAGGTTGGTGACTCCCCCAACTTTCGCCCCAAATATGGCTGTAAGGAAGTGCATACTTTTTTTTAAATTATTCTTTTAAGTTTCAAAATTTTTAAGGTTATGACGGAACTAAAATGAGGGTAACCGCGTGTGGATTCGCCGCTAGAGGCCGCTAGTGTAGAGGGTGGTCTGCCTGTCACTTCTCTCTTGTCTATTCACTGAATAGTATTCAGACAAGTGTCACTTGTCAATGTTTATATATGGGCGGGCTATTTAATTTAATTAAAAATGGCAAATTCGAGTTACGAGTCAATGAATGTAAGTAATTTAAACGAAGTGTCTAGTCGTCCGCTAAACGGACGAATAAATTAAACTTATTCGTCCGATAGTCGGACGACTAATCCGCTTAGCGGACGACTAGCCACCGCCTAATTTAAAAGAAGAGCTAAGAAAAAGAGGTGCAAAGTTAAGCGGCCTGAAAGAACAACTAATTCAGAGGTTAGTTTATTTACTATTTACAAGAACATTTTTTGTCAACATAAAGCTTTTTTATCGAGTTTGGCTACAACCCATTAATGACCCACTACTGAATACGGTTCTCTCCTCATTATTGAGGAGGCCTAGAGCATTCTCCACCACGTTGTTCCACTGTGGTGAAGGGGTTAGTGGCCAACCCAGTGTCAGATGTTTTCAGGTCGCCCGAAGACCTTTGACATGGCTTAACGACTGTTATCTGTCGATAGTAACCGGTACCGACGGCTTTACGTGCCCTCCAAAGCACGGAAGTGCTCAAGAAATTTTGCCCCTAGCGGTCACCCACCCAACTACCGACCGCGCCTGCTGTTAACTTTGTCGATCACTTAGAATTGACTGGTAGAGAATGCCACTTGGCATTAAGTCCGCCCTTTGTATACCTTTAAGCTAAGGTTGCAATAAAGAATAAAAATAAATAAATAAATAAATAATGTTATCTAGAGATAAGAAAGATTATTTCTTACGATTTTCTGTATTTGGGTCTCTAGGTAAAACAAAATCGTCAGGATCGAAATGTATTTTACAAACACGCGAATGTTTTGATGGGGTATAGTTGTCCCTGCGAATCGCTTCTAACCACTGCTTTAAGACAGTTTTATCTTTAGGAAACCTGTATCCTCCTTTTCTTTTCGAACAAAACAGAACTGCGCAACACTGCGGCATTCTCGATATATTATCGTAAACTTTGTTTTGGCGCCAGACAATAAACAAACTTTGACAGCTATATTTTTGACAAAAACTTTGACAGCATGACCGCCGTCTGCAGTGGCGCCAACTGGTGAGCACAAAAACGGTTACCCTCATTGCTACCTTTCAAGGTGTTGTGTTGTAAATAAATGTCAAAGGGACCCCCTTCGGGCGTCCCTTTTTCCGCTTGGTTATTATACAATCCAACCTAACCTATACCTACTAATCCATAGTGCGTTGACTTGTTTTATTCTTTAAGGTGTTTTTAAACACGCGATTTGCGGATGGATTATTGACTCTTGGCTTAATTTGACAGTGCTACCAATATAATAAGGTTAGTTCGAATCTACTTTTTCGCTATTATTAGTCCTGTTTGCCTGTTTGGCTGCATCTTCCGCAAAATTATGCCCAAAATTCAAATTAGATCTACTTAAGTTATTTATTTTTTATAATGTAGTTTAAAACACACACACACACACACACGCATCACGGCCACACACAAACATATACATACACTTAAGACTTCGAGCGCTTACACATTAACCAATGAGACCACATAACCTTAAAATTTTTAGAGATTTAGAAAAATAATTTAAAAAAGTAAGTACTTTATGAGAGCAATATTTAATTTGGGGGGGGACGAATGAGAGTGTAGAACCCGTCCTCCCCTCAAATTTTCACCTTAATCTGAGTCGGTAACTTTACAATTTTAGAAAATTTCATTGTTTTTTCTAAAAAAGGTATGCATTTCCTCCGCCCAAAAATGGTGGGGGGAGGGTTGGAGAGTCACCCCCCTCCTCTTCTAAAATTTTCAACTCAATCTGAGGTGGTCAGTAATAGAAAGTAGAACCAAAATAAAAGTAGTTAGATCTCATTCCTAATATCTGTGATCTTTCATTTCAAATTTTCAACTACAAACTGCGTAAAAAAATATTAATTTAATTAACTTAGCTGGTTTATTACAACATTAACATAAACAACTGTAATTAAATTTAGTAGGGTTTTTATTTTTACATGAAAATAACCACTCAATAAATTAAGTTTAATGTGTGATTTATGGGAGAATTTTAGTAACTGGTATCATTGATCACGCAATATAGACAATAGACGAACGTGTAAAACATCGCCTGCACGCACACATGCTTGATATTGTTGCCTTGTTTTTTTTGTCTTCATTGTAGGGCGACGCTCAATCTAGGTATTTATACATCAATGTAGCCTGTATCCTTCGCTGCGAATACAACACAACTGGTTCTAGTCGTCATAACATGATGCAAATATAAAAACACGTTTTCCATTCACCTACGCCGTAGGTTCTCAAACTATCTTCATGAACAACTTGTTCATTTATTACATGTGTTTGTATATCTCCAGGAATTGCTTCTAAAACTGATTTTCTGAACAGATTCCCGTATATCAATTATTGTAGTCCTTAAATTAGCAGTTACAAAGTAAAAAAAGTGGATGTACCTCATACATGGTGTAGTGTATGCGCAACCCGACCGCTGTCAGCTGTCACATCGCTTACCGACCGTGACCGCGTGCAGATGTGTTTGGTGTTCCGTCTACATTACAATCACGGAACAATAACGATAAACAGTGTTTTATTGATACACTAGCGGCCCGCCCGCGGTTTCACCCGCGTGGATCCCGTTCTCGTGGGAATATAATATATATGCATGTATTATACATAAAAACCTTCCTCTTGAATCACTCTACCTATTACAAAAAACCGCATCAAAATCCGTTGCGTAATTTTAAAGATTTAAGCATACAGACAAACAGACAGACAAAAATAGCGACTTTGTTTTATACTATGTAGTGATGATGCCAAAGAAGTATAACTTCTTACGCGCGTACATGTACACGCAATTTATTTTTTCCGTGGCATTTGACTGAAAATAATAAATTAATCGTTTAAATATGAGAAAAAAAATTGAAAATCATTCTAATTAACTTTTATAATTATGTGATAATACTGACATGTACATATTTAAATTATTATAGAGTTTAAATAATAATTTCAATAAGAATTGAAATACTAATTTAAACGTTTAAATATAAGAAAAAAAATCTGAAAACCTTGTTATCATAGCACATTGAAATAATAAGTGTTAAATATTTTTTAATAGAGGTTAAATAAAAACAATAAAAAAAATATTTGTACAACTATTGAAAAAGTGTAGGAAATTGTGTTGTAGCTTATATGACACGTTCGTAGATTTACCATAGCAGCGCCATCTATTGATTACTTACTCAACCCAGTCGAAAGGTATCGACATCTGTTACATATAATTGTGACTGTCATATAATAACACTCTTAATTTAGTTCTCTTGTGTGGCGCTAGTTGTCTGTTCGCCAATGCCATATCAAATTGTCATGTCAAACAATAAGAGACAATTAATTATCAATAAATTAAAATTGCGACTATAATTTGAGATTTAAAGTATCCTATCTTTCTTGTATTAAAGATATTGTGTAAAAAAAATAAAAAAGTAGTGGTGTGTGGAGATTTTAATGTTGATATTTTAGTTACGAGCTCTTGCTCGATACGGTTCATTAATTTATTCAAATCTTTTAACTTAGACTATGTTTTTTTAGAACCTACAAGAGTGACTCCTACATCAGCTACTTGCTTAGATAACTTGTTTTGTGATTGCACTGTAATAAATAAAAAAATAATAAATTGTATTAGTTCAGACCATAGCGGACAACTTGCCACTGTTGAGTACCACCATGATGTTACTAAACAGAGTATAACTAGTAGGCCAATTACACAAAGAAGGATTAATATTTTCAAAAATAATGTTGAAAGAAAAGTATCATCATTAGAATTGTGCTACAATGATACATCTGACAAAGCATATTCCAATATGTTTGGTTTAATAAAGGATGAATTTAATTTTAATTTTAAAAAGATACATTCAAAGTGTGATAACTTTAAAACTAAATTCAGCGATTGGGCAACTACTGGAATATATAAAAGTAGAATTAAACTTTTCGAATTGTACGAACAAAAATCTACTTCTACAGACCCAGAATTTATAAATCATGTTAGATTGTATTCCAAAACTTTTAAATTAGTTTGCGCTAAAGCTAAGTCAATTTACATCTCTAACAAAATAAAGAATTCTGCAAACAAAATCAAAACTACTTGGAACGTCATTAATAAAGAAACGGGTAAAATAAGATCTAATGACCACAATTTTATTCTGAAGGTCAATAACGAGAATATTACTTCCGATAGCAGAGTTGCCGACGTTTTTGAAGATTTCTTCTCGAAAGTACCGCATATGATAACAAAAAACTTAAATACCTGTCCTCTGCTTGCTATGTCTATCTTAGAGACTTGTGTTGATAAATGCACCAAATCGTTTAGTTTTCAACACGTCACTTGCGACACTATTATTAAAAGCTTTCAGTCGTTAAATATTAAGAAGTCAAGTGATCTGTGGGGCCTTTCTACCGTAGTAATTAAATCCATTATCCATGTTATTGCGCCCCATTTAAGTTTTATTTTTAATAAATGCGTTGATGATGGTAGCTTTCCAAATCTTATGAAACATGGGAAAATAATACCTTTATTCAAGGCTGGCGATAAAAACGATCCTACGAATTTTAGGCCCATATCTATCTTACCAGCCCTTAGTAAAATTTTTGAAAAGATTATATATAATCAGCTACTATCTTATTTTTCCATAAATAAATTGTTTCATTGTAATCAGTTCGGTTTTTCGAGAGGGAAAAGTACTACTGATGCAGGCATCGCTCTTCTTAAACACATCTTTGATGCTTGGGAGCATAAGCAGGATGCTATTGGTATATTCTGCGACCTTTCAAAGGCGTTTGATTGCGTCGATCATAATATATTATTAAATAAACTTAGTCATTATGGTGTCTCAACACAATCAGTTGGCCTTATAAAATCATACTTATCGGAACGCATACAAAAAGTAGTTATTAATGGAGTAGAGTCCCCCGGAACACACATGACTATGGGTGTGCCCCAAGGATCGATATTAGGACCTCTACTTTTTCTAATCTATATCAATGATCTTCCCTACTTCACTAGGAACCTGTGTGAAACTGTGTTATTTGCTGACGACACCTCTTTACTTTTTAAAGTAGATAGGAGAAAACAATGCTTTGACGATGTAAATAATGCTGTTTCACAAGTACTAAACTAGTTCACACACAATAATTTATTGTTAAACGCGAAGAAAACCAAATGTCTTAAATTTACGTTACCAAACGTTAAACAGGTTCCTACACACATTGTGCTGAATAAGGAGGTATTAGAAACAGTAGATTCAACAACATTTTTAGGCCTTACTATTGATACTCATTTGCAATGGAGTCCTCATATCAAAGCCTTGTCGGGGAGACTTAGTTCTGCTGCCTACGCTGTCAAAAAAGTAAGGCTTTTGACTGACGTGGAAACAGCAAGATTAGTCTACTTTAGCTACTTCCATAGTATAATGTCCTATGGTCTGCTGTTGTGGGGCTCAGCTGCAGATATAGAATCAATATTTATATTACAGAAAAGAGCAGTACGTGCCATCTACAGCCTCAGGCCAAGGGATTCGCTTAGGCATTTGTTTAAAGAAATAAATATATTAACTGTGATATCACAATATATTTTGGATAATATTATGTATGTAAAAAAATATCATGACTGTTTTCTTAAAAAAAGTGATGTTCATAATATAAATACTAGAAATAAGGCTAAACTGATTGTACCAAAATTCAGACTTAGCAAAACTGGTGGCTCTTTCATGGGTAACTGCATTAAAATTTATAATAAAGTTCCGATACAACTAACAGAAATGCCGTACTGTAAACTTAAAACTCATGTCAAAAGCATTCTTATGACGAAAGGTTATTACAAACTTGATGAATATTTTAATGATAAATCAGCTTGGACATGAGTTTCGTATTTTAGCCGTAATTAGAAGTAAGTGCAACTGTACTGTGAGTGGAGAAAGAGAAAAAAAAGACTCCTTGGGAGTTTCTTGCCGCTTCTTCTTCCAAGTCCACTCGCCGTAGGGATTTGTTGAAGCGATGGCGTAACTTGACGTTCGATAAGTGTTTGTAAAAACCTACTTCGAAGAAATAAATATTTGAATTTGAATTTTGAATTTGAATTTGAATTTCAAGTTGGATCGAACTGCACATGGTGTGCGAATTTTATTATAATCGGTTAAGTGGTTTAGGAGTCCATTGCGAACCAACATTGTGACACGAGATTTATATATATTAAGATTACACATGGCATCACGTGATTCAAAAACGGCGCGATACCCTATCTGTGACGAGTCCGCTCAGCGGACTTTTTACAGATGTTTGCTTTCGGGCACAGATAACGAAATTACGTTGCTTGTCACGGACGAGGGGCTCAACCGTTTTGGGTGCGCTTTTTACTAATATTGCAGTATGTTCCACTCAAATTTTGGCGTTTATTCAGTTTAAAGAGTCATGCCACGTCTATCCAATATAAATTTCCGTGTGTGTGCACTTAGGGACAAGTGATCTGAAGCGAAACAAAAACGGAATTACAGTACCTGGCAAGAAATAATGCACATCGGTATTCAGAAAGGGATAATCGGTTAGTTCCGGCTTTGTAGAGCGTTGTCTCTCTCGCACATTGCACTAGTAGTGCATTATCTATTAGGAGCTCATAAAGCACTCTATCAATTACTTATTATGATAATAATATTGATGTTCCGTTGGAGGTTTTAACAACTCTTTTTATATTTATATTTATGAGTGAACACGACCGTCTTCTACCGACCTCGAAAGAAAAGTGACAATTCAGCGGTAAGGACTGTAAAAGGACAACGCTCTACCGATGTGTATTATTTCTTGCCGGGTACTGTACTTGTTTACTATTTATAAATATAGCAAGAACACCATTTATTGCGTTTTTTGCTCGTCTTCGGTTCTCACGGGCTCGCGACCGACACTTTGAGTACCCCTGACCTTGTTCAAATTATCATTTGTTCTCGATAGTAATATTTTGAGAAAAGTCCTCTTTATCAAATGATCGATGTTAGGGTAGGTAATTAATTGATACTATAATTAACAGTTAAGTCACTAGGGCGCCAAAGGTGCGGCAGTAAAATTCGGGTTTTTCGTGATGTTTGTTTTACTATAAGTAGTTATCTATACTTATGTCTCAACGTTCTCTAAATAATTGACTTTCGCATAGATACAAACTTATATTGTCATTAAATTACATTGTCATCGGAACGCATTAAAAATTGCAACTCGCATTGTATGATGGGCTTAGAATAATTATAGTATAGAATGACTGTAGTCATACAAGCGCTCGGTCTAAAATGAAGCACTAACTGAGTTGGCGCCAACGTGTGGAGTCGGCCATACTATGAAATACTTATTGAAAGCTAACCTGTGAAAAGTGATGTTATTACATTTCTTTTGCTTTTTGGAAATTTTGTGACAAAATTTAACAGCAGAAATCGTCATAATTATTTTTTTACGCGAGACTATAATACGCGAATACTACGGAGCGGAACGGTATTTGGAGCCTGGCTCCAATGAAGGTGCTACAAAATGGCCGCGCTGACTTGGTTTCTAACTATAATTATTTCTAAGATGATAGGATAAACTTTTGATACCAGTAAGTATACATAGACCAGCGTCAAAACTTCAAAGAAGATTTATTTATTTATTTAAACTTCTTTGCACCATACAACGTATACGAGCAAAAGGCGGACTTAATGCTAAAAGCATTCTCTGCCAGTCAACCTTTGGGCAGTGGAAAAACAACGAAGGCGGCAAAAGAATAATATAATATAATATAATAATATACACACGTACATAAACATACATAGATAAACAACCCTCAACCCTTTGACTTCAACCCTTTGACTTCAGAGCGCGCGGAAATCACATTTGTCGCCTAACATGAATTCATGTCGTCTGAAGCTGAGTGGTCACAGGGTTTTTTTACGCCGTGGTGACCGTGCTCGTTCATCTTGTAAAAGCATAAAAAAACGGGGTAGCGGTGCACATAACCAAGCCTCGTCAGTAACCTTATTTGAGGAGAATCTACTTATCTTTGTGTGCGTTGGTTTTTAAATAGGTAACGTCTGTATTTACGTATAGTGCCACAAAGCCCACAAACTTATCTGACCCAGTGGCCAAAATTGGAATTAATGCAAATGTTATACTGTTGTCAGACAAAGACCAAGACAGTAGCGCCGCTCATACCAGATCAGATAAGTTTGTGGCACTGTACATCTCGAACTCACTCCCTTATCGATCGAGTCACGTGGTACGGGACAGAGGTCAATGCTATACTAGGGTGACCATGGCATACGACAGGTAAAGATTATTGTATAAATATACGAATAATTATGCATAATGATCACATTATATAATTATGAAATATTATACTAGGTTGAATACCTAGAATAGTACAAATTAATTTTATCCTGACATGTGCAATTAGTTAATTACATAGTGCATTACAGATAGTTACTATTCATTAACGGATGCCCGCTATTTGCCAAGGCAGATATACTTTCGATTAATTTTCAAACAAACTGTCATCTCCAATTTAGGCACCTCATATCAAATTTTCGTTATGTAAAAATCTATGAAATTTAAAACATACTATTTTACCCCTTAGGGGTAGAAGAGAATACGAATAACTTTTAACAAAATAGAACCGACTTTAACGCCAAAAACTATGCATAAAACCTTCTCCTAAGTCTGTCAAATACTATGCTGAAAACCGCATCAAAATCGATTCAACCAAACGCGAGATAATTGCGCACAAATATACATACATACATACATACAGATCAAACTGAGAACCTCCTTTTTTGAATTCGGTTAAAAAATCCGTTTTAGCAGACGTCTGTTAACAGCTATCACTACATAGTATAAAACAAAGTCGCTTTCTCTGTCCCTTTGTGTCCTTAAATCTTTAAATCTACGCAACGGATTTTGATGCAGGTTTTTAATAGATAGAGTGATTCAAGAAGAAGGTTTATATGTATAATAACATCCATTAAATAGTTATTGCACCCGTGCGACGCCGGGGCGGGTCGCTAGTAAAGTATAAACTACGTCGGTAAGTCTTTGCCAAACATGTTTATGCCTGTGTCAATTGTCAAGTCGCGAGTGAAGATAAGTGAATGAACTTTTGCTTTTTTTATATGTGATGATAAGAGGTAGATAAGATCATGCAAAAGATTGCAGTCAGCTTTTTTGAAGTTATACTTCTTTAGGCGCGTTATGGAAAAATCATGAGAGTGAAATTTTACGATGCGCGCGCATCTGTGACACAAAAATTAACAGTATGAAGTTAGGCGCGTTATGGAAAAATCATGAGAGTGAAATTTTACGATGCGCGCGCATCTGTGACACAAAAATTAACAGTATGAAGTTGCCGGCTAAACCACTCATCAATCGGCCTTTGTTAATGTAACTCTGACGTCTCTTTAGTTTTGCTTTTGCTTTTTATCGAAATTATTTATAACCAGCCAGGTTTGTTTTGACTTGTTTGTGGCACATTGACATGACATAATATGCACAGACTAGCTAAAGATTAATGTTTCGTTATACGGTATGCAACGACTAGTCTTTTTGGTAAAATATTTAATAAAGGTTTTTAACTGCAATATAACAGTAAATAAATTATAACTAAGTATTCAAAGATAGTTTAGGATGACTATTAGTGATTATGCTACCATTCCATCTGTATTTTCTTAAGACGTTGTCACGTTCAACTATCGTCAGTAAACCGACTTTACAGACAACCAATTTTTTTTAGTATAATTAATACTAAATATTATGAAATTATTAACGTTGAATATTTCTTATTTAATGATGCCAAAGAAGTATAACTTCTTACGCGCGTACATAAGTACACGCACCTTCTCTTTTTAATTATGGTAGCAAACGAGCATGCAGCCAATGACAACTGTGACCGACACAGAACAAGACTCATGGACTGGACTGGACCTGGACTAGGATCATCTCATCTCATTCATTGCTTATCAACCCTCGTCTTTTCAATCCTTTCAAAAATAATCAATAGTCCACCGATCTCAAAAAACCTGGTCACAGTCAAATCGATTGTGACATTGTGAGCAGTCCTAGAATGGCCAATCATGTATAGAACAAGTATATTGTGTAATGCTAACGATGTTGTGAGTTGTCCTTAGTTGTCGCTAGTCGCCGCTGGACGTCGCTAGTCGCCATGGCTCGGTTCGCGCTTGTGTTGTGTATAATCTGTATTGCTTGTGGAGTAAGTTTTTTTTACTTTTTAAACTAAAAAATCATGTACATAAATTAACCCATTCCTCCCCACTGTCCTAATTTTAGGACACCATATTCAACATTTTTTTTTTTACATTTTAGGTCATTTATTTTTATTGTTTCTGTCATTTATAGTATTTTTGCACTGTTTTTCTGATACAATATATTTTTTCTGCTGCAGAAAGTGTATCCGTAATTTTATTGTAAATTTATCAAATTGATAAGTTTAAGTCCCTAAAAAGAAGCATCACATTTTGATTTTATATACATTAATATGAAATACTTGCCCCCTTTAATTTTACATAAAACTAATTCTTAGACCTCTACCACTCATATAAAAATAAAAACATAAACAAAACATATTATATAAATATGTGGTTATCTTCCAAAATAAGCCGTACTATAAATATGACACTGGGAACATGCCTTTACAATTTGTCGCGAAAGCATGTCCGGGCCTGCAGTGCTAAGCACTAGTTCAAACGTGTCAATTGTTTGTTTCTTGTTGGTTTTGTGTTAACATTAGTCAAAAGGTCTCTGCCGAACACCATACGCATCGTGACACGATTGTGATTAATTCATAGGATTTGAGTAAAACAAAAGTGATTACTTATAAAAAAGTGGAAAGGTTAGTAATAATATTTTGATTTTATTTTTTATCAAATGATGTATTATACTCGTATATGTATTAGGGGTTATATAAACGTGTAGTATAAGCTCTATTTTTTATTATTTACAGATCATGGATCCAGTTAGAAAAAAGTATAAGAAAGCTTTGAAGGTGTCCGAAATCGTGGACTACCTTCAAGAAATAGAAGATTGCAGTGATGAGGAGTTGGAGGACATCGAAGTTACCATAATTATTACCTCCGGACGAAGTGGACGAAATGACTGACATAGAAGAAGGTCCTGACGACGATATGGGAGTTCTACCAGTGTCAGATGCTCAAATGTCCGATAGTACTGGTGATGGTTTGGGTTCCAGGGTGGTCAAAAAGTTGCTTGCAGTGTGTACAGATCTGAGCGCACATGTAGTCTACTTCGATAACTTTTTCAGTAGCATGCAATTGTTAACCGATTTGAAATCTCAAGGCTTCAGAGCTACAGGGACAGTAAGAGATAATAGGACTAAAAAATGTCCTGTCATGAGTAAACAAGAAATGAAAAAGAAAGACCGAGGATATTCTGATCACCGTTTCGATAAAAGTAACGAAATATTATGCGTGAAATGGCATAACAACAATTTAGTATGTCTTTTGACCAATTTTGATACTGTAGAAATTTTTGTAAAAACTAATAGGTACTAGAAGACAGAAAAAGCAAAAATAGCCGTGAATCAGCCAAAACTCATACAAAATTATAACAAAAACATGGGAGGAGTGGATAATTATGATTAGTTGATTTCTAAATATTCGATCCGCTTCAGAGGCAAAAAGTGGTATTGGCCTCTAGTCATTCGTATTTTAGACATGTCCCTAGTGAATGCATGGATTATTTACACCGAGGTAAATAAAAATGAGACCATCTCTCTGCTAGATTTCAGGTGGAGGGTTTGCTTTTCTTGGATGAAGAAATCGGAAGGCAAGGCAAGCAAACCTACACAAGGTACATCAGAACGGCTTTTACAACCTGTTCGGTTTGACAATATTGGTCACAATATGACAAAAAGGGACAAAGAGAGGCTTTGCCAGGAACAAGGTTGTAAAAAAAACTCTTACTTTTTGCGCTAAATGCGAAAAAACACTCTGCAGTGATTGTTTTGTACCTTACCAAACCAAATAAGTTCATTAAAGTTAATGTTTAAAACTGTATAAGTTCAGGTTTTCAAATAAAGCAAATTTTCTTATAATTATTACCTTGTGTTATTTTTAATCACATGTTCCCACTGTCATATTTATAGGACACGCTGACTCAGCATTAAAGATATATTTTTTTTTATTTTTTTGTTCATATTATTTTTTCTTAGCCTATTAAGAACTTAGTTTCAAAATATCATATCAAAAATCCAATGATTTCGATGCTTGGGAAGTAATGGGTTAAAGTCTCTCAAATTCTATCTCTATTTTTCTTCGGGAGATAGAAGATTGTGACAAACAGAGAGTTATATAGAGATATACAGCGGAGGCACAGTAATTATAGTTAATGTTTATTTATTTTTCCATGACACATACTAGATATGTTTTACAATGAAAACGGGCTTGCAGCCAGTTTCATGTCATTGTATAGAATAGGTACCTACCTAACAAGTTTGCTAACAGGAATGAACACTTGCAGCAAGTTTTGAATCAAACTAACAAGTACTTTTAGTATAAGTAATATTGCTTTGCGATTAAAATGCACTTTGCATTAAGCTAAAGGCGTGTACATTTAGGTTTTCAAACGATTAATAATTTATAGGTACATAATTATAATGTATGCGGTGATAGCCTGGTGGTTAAGAATTCCTTCCGTCTTCTATTCGGCGGTCCGGGTTCGAATCCCAGAGCATGCACCTCTGATTTTTCGGAGTTATATACGTGTTAGTTTTAAATGTCATGTTAGTTTTAAATTTTAAATGTCATTTACTACAAACGGTGAAGGAAAACATCGTGAGAAAACCTTCATCCCGGGGAGTTTGCAAGACTCAAAAATGCGTGAGGTCCGCACTTATTGGACAGCGTAGACCAGCGTAGTGGATTATGGCCTTAACCTTCTCATTCTGAAAAGGACCCGTGCTTAATATTGGGCCATGATGGGTTGAGATGATGATGAATTTACACATAGGTATAATTCCAGGTAGGCGCAGTGGTGCCTCCCAAGTTGAAGCTGAGCGATGGTCGTGACATCCCGGCGATCGCCCTCGGGACCTGGCTGGGGAATACGACTGCGGTATGTATGTCTTCTCCACCAATCCACACTGGAGCAGCGTGGTGGAGTATGCTCTAGACCTCCTCAACAAGGAGAGACCCGTGTTTAGTAGTGGGCATGGGCCATTAATGGGTTATGTAGCCATGTACGTCTACAATTCGACTGTTTTTTTGTATGTATGTTACTTCATAACTTGTTAATGAGTAAACCGATTTTCAAGATAATTTCTCAATGCTATGGTTATTATGTTGGACTGACGTTCAACTAACTGTTTATATCTTTTAATGGGTAACTTGTATATGGGTAACTAACTTTTTAATGGATAAACCGATTTTCAAAATGATTTCTCAATGCTATGGTTGTAATGTTTTACTGACGTTCGAGGGGTCCCGGGTTCGATTCCCAGCAAGGCCGAAATTTTTATGATGAATTTACTGTTCTTTGTCTTGTATGTCCTTGTGTTAGTGTGGTGTCTATCTGTCTATGACATTCACGATACAGAGAATCCTAAAGTTGTGCTACGAATGTGTAGCTATGGCATATGTACTCTCAGCAAAATTGATTCGTACCCCACTTCGTCGACAGTTCGTTTGAACTTTTGAGAATGTCAAATTCGTTTTCTTTTCAAGCGTGTCTGTTGCACATATGACTTTCTTATTATTATGCTTATTCCGTCAAATCGTCAAACGTCGCTTAAAATTTTTGTCAAGTGTCAAAGTGCAATGAATTAGGTACTTCTGCAAAATATATTTGACAGAGTTCCTTATGTCTTTTGTATTAACTATATACAAGTTTTTCCCGCGGCTTACCAGCTAAGCAAAAAAAATACCGTTAAAATTATTCCATGAGAATTTATTTACAGGAGTAAAATATCCTGATAAGTTTATTTCTGATCGCATCCTATCCCCACCTACATATCCGTCCTAATATTCCCATACCTGGGTGTAGACGAGAAAAATCAAGTTGCGACAACCGCGAGCGACAAGTCAGGTCGAGCTACATAGTGTTCCCTTCGATTTCGTTGCAAATTCGTGTTAACTACGCTTAAACCTAGCAAAACACCAAGTTCACGTGCCGTGCTAGTGAATTTCGGTATAAACAAGAAGAAAATCATCATATGCTGGATACTGAAGGAGTGGAGAGCGTGCGCGGGAATATAATCGAACGAGGTATTCCTACCACCCTTTCTTTCTTTATCCAACATATCCTTTGTTTTCTCCAGAATCTCAAACCTTCTTCATATAATTTCCAATAAATTCAGCATTCAGTCGTTTCAGCAGATTCAGCAGTTTAAGCGTGAAAAGCCAATAGACGAACAGAGTTACTTTCACTTTTTAATAATTTTATTTATCAGAAATCGTTTTTGCAGATTATATAGAATATCTTTACTTCATGATGGACAGACAATCGGTTTAATATGTATGTTGAAGTATTCCATATGTCAAAGTATTCAGGCACACAAATCTCGAAATATTATAAGATATGTATTGTCAATGTCATGTAGAGTATTAACAGGTTTGTTTCCAAGTCAACGAATGTTTAGACGAATTTCGACTTAATTGCACATGATGTGTTATAAGAAAATGAGCTGAAGGTGGGGTACGAATCAATTTGGCCGATAGTACATTGTACATACCTATGTATAGCTAATGGCAACTTACCGCCACTATGATTAAGGTTCATTATAGATTGACGGTGGGAATTAAAAGTTACTTATGTAAATTTTGATTACAAACTTAATTGAACATTGAGCACTCGTAACAATTAGTTACTTGTTTTTAGCGTGGAGAAGCAGTGAGGTTCGCCATTTTTGTGCTCACCAGTTGGCGCCACTGGCGAGTGAGGTCCTGCTATCAAAGCCCGCTCATACATAAACAGCTAAGCCCAGTGACAAATGCAGACAAGTGAGCAGTGACAGACAGACCTCACGTGGACCTCAGTTTCCACTAGCGCCTCCAGCGGCGAATTCACACGCTTTTACCCTCATTCCATATCCTCGGCAACTCAAGTATAGGTCAAGTAAAGAGTCCTTAGTGGGGTCCTTGGCCCGAAAAGTTGATATTGACTTCCTCAGGGTCGCGTGAAGCCCAAATCGGACGAGGTGGAGAAAGCCGTGATCTGGGCGGTGGAGGCCGGCTACCGGCACATCGACACCGCCTACATATACCAGGTCGAAGACCAGGTGGGGCGCGGCCTGGCCAGGAAGATCGCTGATGGTGTGCCGCGGGAGGAACTGTTCGTCACCACCAAGGTATTGATAAATAAATAATAATAAAATAAACGCTAACACACTCATACCCCCGCAGTAGGTTACTAGGTACCTGTGTCGCGGGTGGCATGGACTACACATATAACACATCACAATTACACCCATGACCCGAGTACAAATATTTATCTGCCACATAAATATCTGCCCCGGCCGGGAATCGAACCCGGAACCCCTCGCGTCGCAGGCAGGGTCGCTACCAACTAGGCTGCAGAGTCATCCAAATTGATACACAAAGTGTAATGAAACATTATCATACACATGCGTTTTCCTCTTGTGTCCCCAACTGTATTCCTAGATTTCCTAGGTATTAGTGAAAATCCGCATCCAAATTGGGGGGGAGGGGTTGTTACCCACATACTTCTTACATAGATATTTTACGAATTATTAGCTGTGTCCGCGATTTCGCTTGGCAGTTTTTGCTGCATAAAACCTAATCTCCTGGGAAATCCGGGATAGAAATTAGCCTTTAAATTGCCCTGTAACATTTTCTATTCCGTGAAAATCTCATTACAATCGATCCAGCTATTCCAGATATTAGCCCGAGTAACAGAAAAGGATGCAAAAAGCCAGTTTCATTTTAATATCGGTGAAAATTATATCCAAGTTTAACAACCACTGGCTTAAAGCCTTCCTCGATAAATGGACTATTCAGCACAAAAAGATTTTTTCAATTCGCACCAGTAGTCCCTGAGATAAGCCCATACATTCAAACAAATTCTTTAGCTTATAATATTAGGTTTAGCCATATCGCGCCGTAGCGATTAACTATTTTAGCACTGAATGATTCGTGAGTGTTTGAATACATTTTACGTATATCACACGGCTTACCTCACGTTACTATTTTGTCGGATTCGCCCGACTAGTTTCGAACCAATTCCGAGGTTCGTCATCAGGAGCCACCGGCGACGAGAGCTCGCTTGTGGCAAGCTTTAGTACATAATAACTCAATGGTGACAAGCGAGCTCAAAGCGTAAAATGTATTCAAACACTCACGAATCATTCAGTGCAAAAATATTAGGTTTGTATATTATACCTACATAACATAGAAGTGTTTATCATTGTATTGACCAAGTTCACCCATTTACCAAACTGCATCTGTTCCAGCTATGGAACGACCGTCACGCGCGGTCGGAAGTAGAACCAGCACTTCGGGAGTCGCTCGCCAAGCTGCAGCTGGACTACGTGGACCTGTACCTCATCCACTGGCCTGTCGGACAGTTCGTGAGTAGGCTTGCTTGCTCGTTTGGGGGGAGAAGGAAAGGGAAAGGGTATGAGAGTACTAAGTTAGTCGCTCGCTAGTAGTAAGTAACTTTGCTAAAGCAATGCCCGCTGACCGTTGATGTATTCTTGTGTCACATACAATCGTATTATCTCATGTAGTCCACACGCTCACTAAGTACTCTTCTGCAGGATGAGATTTGGTGGCACTTCTTCCAAACATCAGTCAAAAAGGAAGTGTTTGTCAATCAATACTGGATGGTTTTGAGAAATAAGGTTATAATGGCTGTTATAACTTTGTTTTGTTATTAGGAACGTATTTTCATTCTAAAAACTTGACTTTTACAGGCCAATCAGACCTACGACTACACGGACTACTTGGAAACGTGGCGTGGTATGATCGACGTGAAGAACAAGGGGCTGGCCAAGTCCATTGGACTGTCCAACTTTAACCAGGAGATGATGGACCGGATCGTCGAGAATGGGCTGGAGAAACCAGCTGTCTTGCAAGTTGAGGTTTGTATAGTTCCGAAGGCCAGTCATCCAACAGTCCAAAAAAACGCGTCGAAGTTTGGATTCAACTAATATGTTTTTTTAGTTAATATATCGCTGAAACCCAATAATGACCCATGACAGGGCTTCTCCTCAATGAGGAGAGGCTCAATTAGGAGTCCTCATATCTGAGGAGAACTATGGCATACTGCACCACCAATGCCCTCCAACCGCACCAATGCGTTTGTGGATGGGTTGTCAATCGTTGATGAAAGTTTTTACCTGCATTTCGAAAAAAGGTAGTCAGTGTTCTTATGGGGGGCATCTCCATGCCTCCAGAAATAATCGTACTCGGTAATAATGATTATATTTTGGGCAAACTGCACCACATGAAACTATAATCTATTAACATGATTGCCTTTTGCCCTTGTCTACCAATGTAGACTTAATTTACGACTCAATACCTAACTGATTGTAATCTTTTTCTTGCCCAGCTGAACCTAAACCTGCAACAACCCGAGCTCCTAGCATACTGCAAGAAGCACGACATAGCCGTCATGGGCTACACGCCCTTCGGCTCCCTGTTCCCGAGCAAGGCCAGGGACGACGCGCCGCCCCCCAGGGTCGACGACCCCGCGCTGGTGGCCATCGCTAATGCCCATGGGAAGACTGTGCCGCAGATAACTTTGAGATACTTGGTGAGTATTTTCTGATGGTGACTGAAGGTTTATAAGGATGATGCAGTAGAAGCAGATTACGCTGCGGTATTTAGTGAGTATGTGCTTATGGTGGGGTTTGTAAGGATCATCTATAAAAGGGGGGAGACGTTGTAAAATGTGGGGTTTGATTACCAGCTGTGAATTTGAATCGTGGGGATAATCGTTCTCTGTTCAGTGCGCTGTCCTAGTGCTTGAATGGCCAACCGACCAATCCTATCCAAGTCGTTTTTCTTATTTCAAACTATTGCAATTTTGATTACACGCCCCACAACACATATTTTTTATTATTATTATTGACTTTCAGACTTTAGGTCAATAATAATAACAAAAAATACATATTGCAAGGCGCGTAATCAAAACTGTTATAGTTTGAAATAAAAAAAACGACTCAGACAAAATTGGTCGGTTGGCCATTCAAGCACTAGGACAGCGAGTGACTGACCGACTGACTGACAAGACTCACATCGTGACTAAGATGGATGTCAGTTAGCAAACGGTGGTAGAACATTACGACGATGTGTTGTCCATGGCACCCACGACATAGGGAATTCTACTATGAATATGAATATTGATGAGGTTTTACTCACAAAAGATACCCTGATGTGACGTTGAAATCAGTAATATAAGCCAAAAGTATACATAAATAAATATTATTACAGGTGGAGTTAGGAGTAATTCCCATCCCGAAGTCTATAACCAAGTCCCGCATAGAGCAGAACATCGATATCTTCGACTTCCAACTGACAGAAGAAGAGAAGAAAGTGCTCAAAAGCTTCGACAAGCACTACAGAACCATCCCGCAGTACAAATGGCTGGACAACCCTTACTATCCCTTTGAGAAGAAGAAGGAATGAGAGAGATAAGATGAGAGATTTAAAAAGAAAATGATATTATACAATTAAATATATACTCTATAAGCTATTGATATACTATATTTTTGTTCTATTATTAAAACCCTTCCTTGATTTCGACATTGCACATACGTCGCATGGTGACGTCACCGAATCCTGGATCACGCTATCGAAGATTTCTACATTGCCCGCTTAAATATAGTGCCCCGAAAGCATTCGCTCGGGGCCTCGGCCATTCCCCAGTAGTGCCCAGACATGTCGTTTCACCGAAAGGGAGATTTGTGTTTCCCTTTAACACAATTTCTTTCGGAAAATGCCTTGGTACCTGCCTATGCTACCAAAAACGTTTTAGACGGGATTCCTTAAATTTAACAGTCTATTCTATTATTTTGAATCTTAAGCTTTAATAAGCTCCTCAGCCTCAGCTCCTCTTTACTTAAATTAGCGCATAAAATTTTTGTGCAGGGGTCTTGGGGTGACTTCCCACCAGAGCTAAGCTACAACAACAAACTATCGATAAAATAATAATACATAGTTCTATACCGGAAAGGTAAATCATGTTATACTTAATAGTTATTATGTTTTATAGCCCCAGCATGGCGAAAATCCTCATTGGAGAAGATGCCTTGTTGTGGCAATTTTTAGTAGTATGTCTATTTCATAAGAGATGGCGTTGTTATGCAATACGTGTGGTGGTAATTTATTTTTAATTTTTAATTTTGTTTCATGCATTAACTTAAATACTTAATTATGGATATTATTCCACTTGTCAGTCCATATTATTTAAATATTACTTTCACTTGTTGAAACTTGTTGATCAATAAACTGATAGGTACATCATTGCAATGCGTCATTGCCTATAACGGAACGTTAATTAAATGTCTTTTTAAATAATGTGCCATCCTGACATTTGACATTTGTAAGAATCTGTGAACGTGGTATAGTTGGATGGTGGATAGCTAACATGTCGTCAATTAGTTTTAAATTATTATTGTGCACGGTGTTTTGTGTTTTAGTGAGTACGAACACCCAGACGATACATAAACGTTTCGAGTACAAATATTCCTTCAAACCTCCTTATTTAGCACAAAAAGATGGCTCAGTTCCTTTCTGGGAGTACGGAGGCAGTAAGTATTCGTTGTTTTTTCGATTTTTTTCTATTAAACATAACATTTTAAGATGACAGGTACGTGAAATAGATGTCCTTCTGTTCTTGCTATAAGTTTTTACGTATATTTAAGTTAGAAACGTTGTTTAAAATATATAAAAATAACTTGTTGTTACGGTACAACACATTAGGCTGAGACACGTCAGTGAAATCTGTCAAGTGTGACACGGACGGCGCTATACGGAAGTTGCTGAGTGCGAAAGGGAAAGCAAATTTTGACAGCACAGATCTTGTTTTTTACTTCCACGCCAGCATCAACATAATTTCGGTATAATTATTTTAAACGTTTTCAGATTTATGTCTATTAGCACCTGATAATTACTTCATTTTTTTATAAATCGTAATTGCTAATAATTTTCATGTCTGCCAATGAACATGTTCACAACTAATTAGTAATTAATTTCTTCCCTAGTTAATAAGATATTTAAAACAATGGCCATGACCTTACATATTTAAATACAGAGAAAAGTAACCTTTAATATAATAATTAGAATATAGATAAAATATAATGACAGGTTAGGGTAGAATATGAATTTAAATATGAGTGCAATTAATCACTACATAGTATAAAACAAAGTCGCTATTTTTGTCCGTCTGTTTGTTTGTCTGTTTGTCTGTATGCTTAAATCTTTAAAATTACGCAACGGATTTTGATGCGGTTTTTTGTAATAGGTAGAGTGATTCAAGAGGAAGGTTTTTATGTATAATACATGCATATATTCCCACGAGAACGGGATCCACGCGGGTGAAACCGCGGGCGGGCCGCTAGTTTCATATATTATGTTATACCTATTACGTTTGAGGGCTCGGCAATACCGTACTCCCCAAGTGTAAAAGATCTTGGGCTCTATATCGATAGCGACCTTGGTTGGAGCACCCACGTCACTGAAATCTGTCGAAGTGTCAATGCTAAGCTGACTTTACTAAATCGCCTGAAAAACTTTCTCCCCGTCGCAACTAAGGTTCATTTGGTGCAAGCGTTAATATTCCCAATCATCGATTACGGTGACGTGTGCTGTTTGGATCTCACTGAAGCCCAACTTAACAAGCTGGACCGACTAATAAACAGTGCCGTTCGTTTTGTTTTCTGCATACGTAAGTATGATCACATCTCCAGCTACCGTTCTAAGCTTAAATGGCTTTCGATCCGGGAACGACGGCAACTGAGAGCCCTCTGCTCACTCTCCTCCATCCTCTTCGACCCCCTTGTGCCAGACTATTTAAAGTCAAAATTCCAGTTCCTTTGTTCCTCCCACGACCGTCAACTCCGCTCCTCTGAATCCCATCTCTTATCCTTTCCTCTACATCGATCTGGTTTTGTTTCCAATTCCTTTGCAGTGCAGGCAATTCGCTTCTGGAATGCTCTTCCTAGGGATATTAGAGGGCCCGCTAGTAAACTCACGTTTAAAAAAAGACTACAGGCTCTCCTTCTAGAACGTCGCTCGTAACACAGTCATCATTTCTCTTGTACATATATTTATCTTAAGTAAGATACTTATTTATATATATTATATGGTATATATTTATTATATTATATCTAATATCTTTAAACGAGCAATTCTTGTATATTTATTTATTTATTTTCACGATCTCGGAAACGGCTGCAAAGATTTTCATGAAAGTTACAGATTAGGGGGTTTTCGGCTCAAGGAATCGATTTATCAAGGTCCCAGGTTCGAGAAAAGCTCGGTTCCCGAGATAAAGAGATTTTAAAAACATCATACTGACGCCATCTATGAAACATTAGGATAACTTCTTTGAGGTACTGTTCCCGGCAACGGCTGCTCCTGGAGCACTGGTGTCTTTGGGAAAGTTGTAGGTCTCGTCAAGATCTACATTTCCAATGACAGCTGTCAAACTTCGAACCGAGATATCCCGGCAACGGCTGCTCCTGGAGCACTGGTGTCTTTGGGAAAGTTGTAGGTCTCGTCAAGACCTACATTTCCAATGACAGCTGTCAAACTTCGAACCGAGATATCCCGGCAACGGCTGCTCCTGGAGCACTGGTGTCTTTGGGAAAGTTGTAGGTCTGGTTGAGACCTACATTTCCAATGACAGCTGTCAAACTTCGAACCGAGATATCCCGGCAACGGCTGCTTCTGGAGCACTGGTGTCTTTGGGAAAGTTGTAGGTCTGGTTGAGATCTACATTTCGGATGACAGCTGTCAAACTTCGAACCGAGATATCCCGGCAACGGCTGCTCCTGGAGCACTGGTGTCTTTGGGAAAGTTGTAGGTCTCGTCAAGACCTACATTTCCAATGACAGCTGTCAAACTTCGAACCGAGATATCCCGGCAACGGCTGCTCCTGGAGCACTGGTGTCTTTGGGAAAGTTGTAGGTCTGGTTGAGACCTACATTTCCAATGACAGCTGTCAAACTTCGAACCGAGATATCCCGGCAACGGCTGCTTCTGGAGCACTGGTGTCTTTGGGAAAGTTGTAGGTCTGGTTGAGATCTACATTTCGGATGACAGCTGTCAAACTTCGAACCGAGATATCCCGGCAACGGCTGCTCCTGGAGCACTGGTGTCTTTGGGAAAGTTGTAGGTCTCGTCAAGACCTACATTTCCAATGACAGCTGTCAAACTTCGAACCGAGATATCCCGGCAACGGCTGCTCCTGGAGCACTGGTGTCTTTGGGAAAGTTGTAGGTCTGGTTGAGACCTACATTTCCAATGACAGCTGTCAAACTTCGAACCGAGATATCCCGGCAACGGCTGCTCCTGGAGCACTGGTGTCTTTGGGAAAGTTGTAGGTCTCGTCAAGATCTACATTTCCAATGACAGCTGTCAAACTTCGAACCGAGATATCCCGGCAACGGCTGCTCCTGGAGCACTGGTGTCTTTGGGAAAGTTGTAGGTCTGGTTGAGACCTACATTTCCAATGACAGCTGTCAAACTTCGAACCGAGATATCCCGGCAACGGCTGCTCCTGGAGCACTGGTGTCTTTGGGAAGTTGTAGGTCTCGTCAAGACCTACATTTCCAATGACAGCTGTCAAACTTCGAACCGAGATATCCCGGCAACGGCTGCTCCTGGAGCACTGGTGTCTTTGGGAAAGTTGTAGGTCTCGTCAAGACCTACATTTCCAATGACAGCTGTCAAACTTCGAACGGAGATATCCCGGCAACGGCTGCTCCTGGAGCACTGGTGTCTTTGGGAAAGTTGTAGGTCTGGTTGAGACCTACATTTCGGATGACAGCTGTCAAAATTATTAACGTTGAATATTTATTATTAATGATGCCAAAGAAGTATAACTTCTTACTTGCGTACATAAGTACACGCAATTCTTTTTAAACTCATATTATGTCGGAAAGATCGAAGAACATTATTCATATTTTATCAGTATGCGATTCATACTAAATATAATTTTCAACCGAGCAAAGCTCGGTCAACCAGGTACTTCTATATATTATAATATGTAGTTTGTATATGTCAATTATATATAATACTTATTTTATGCATTTATTATTTGGTTATTTATATAGGTACATATATTTATTTTATACCGCTCATCGTGTTTTCTCTGTTTGGTCTAATGGTTAGCTGGTAGAGAATGCATTAGCATTAAGCTCGCCATTTGTACTTCAATATTTTATATTGTGGTCAATAAAGTGTACATAAATAAATAAATAAATTATGATGATAAACTCAACTCCACAATCCTGTTATTGTAAAATCAGTTCATACTAATAATCAAATCAAAAATCATTTATAAATCAATTAATTAGAAGTTTTGATAACTTAACAAGAAATATTAAATGTATACTATCTTTATCTTAAACACGTAACATTTTAAACTGAATGCCACTTGTATGCTAATCACAAGATGATACAAATGTTTTTTATTTGTACAATAATTATGTACAGCTATTTAAAAAGCATTGCATCAAGGTCTTTTTGCAAAATAAGCGATCAGTTTTAATTTTTAAACTATACTTTACATGTAGACATACTCAATTATTTTATAAAAGGTTGAAGAGAAAACAACATTAATTCAATAAATGTAATGAAACTAACTAATCTTCCCTTTCTATCGTCATTCCATTTCCAAATAGGTACTGGCGAAGTTGATTGCCAGTAACATTTTAATAGAAAACCTGAAAATAAAACCTTCCTCCTTATCATCTCTCCTCTCCAGTAAAGCACTGCCCCTCACTATAGCACCCCTGCACTCCACATCTCACGTCACCAGTATGCCAAAACTACCTTCGCCTTACACTCACAACATCTCATATCACCACCTCCTGCGTCGCACCTCACTTATAGCACATTCATAAAACTCCTCCATTACAATGTTTTTCTGAGGTCTATAATAATAAATAATAATAATAAATAACGCTTCACACTCAAAGCCCCACACTAGGATTCCCTGTGTCGTGGGTACCTTGGACAACACACAAGACAAGGACACACACCCAGACCGAGAACGGAAATTTAAATTCATCATTCAAATTTCCGCCTCGCTGGGAATCGAACCCAGGACCCTCGGAATAGCGATCGGCGTGTTAACCATTGCGCCATTCGGGTCGTCTATCTATCTATCCAAGCATGGTGACTATGGATAACAGGCTAACACCCCCTATGGCAGACACTTTGCATGGTTAACGGTGACCTACCATCAGAATTGTCTGCTATTTATATTTATTTAAGGCAATATCAAGGGGAAGAAACATAAATGGGAACTTAACACTATTTATTAAAAGAATTATATGAGATGCTTGCAACTAAGCCCTGTGATAAATCTATTCTTCTTCGAATTTTTAAAATGAACTCATTGATGTATGAGAAAATTGTAGTTATTACAAACCCAGCATATAGGCTATATTATATTATAATATGACATAGAAAGCGAAAGTTGAGAAGATGGTCAGATGATATTAAGCCCTAAGCGGGCACCATGTGGATGAGATTAGCTATTGATGGGGAGGAATAGAAGTTTGAGTTTTAAGTAAACCTGTCTGTAAAGAGAGGTTTAGTTGTCTCATGGCCAACATACACCAGGATACCATGGCAGAAAATATACATATTTAGCACATGTTGAGTATTACAAATTTTGCTTAATAAAGCTTTAAATTATAAATTGTATAAGCCAGTTAAAGTATTATAATTGTAAGCTATAAATAGTAAAAGTAAATAGCGTTCAAAATTAAATAAGGTAAAAGAGTTTTATGTAAAATGTTTAACAGTCCACTTTCAATACTTTATCATCATGTTTAGGTTTTAGATTTCTGTTTTGCTGGCATTTCAAAATGCAATTTTGAACTCTAAATACTGTGCATTTAAATCTAGATTCCCTTAAAAGAGTTTCTCATTAAAAGCTGACTACATATTCTCATTTAGTTACAGTGAATGCCGATACAAGCAAATTTAAGCCTTATTCATTTGACTTTGAGACTGAAAACCTCTTGTCCCATTTAAAATTATTCAGAGATGTTTGCGAATATTGTTTCAATTAGAAACTGCAAAGGCGAATTGCATTGTGTGACCGAGTTTGAATTTGCTTACTTTGCAAATTGAATCCTATGACTAACACATTAGGTGATGTTTTGATTGGCATGTAGATTAAGATTGGTTAAATACTGATTATATTAGCTGATAGTTCATTTAAACTTTATTAACTTATGATTTTTATATGTGATGACTAACCAATGACTTAACGCCATAATATCACTTACAACTTTCGTAATATGGTTTAAAGAGATATTATAACTTATATTTATTGCATGTGCTCACAGTTTAATTTGGATTTTAGATTTTAGCAAAATTTATTTAGGCATTTTAGATCCTCGCCATCAATTTGTCAATGTACCTTCATCACAGAGAGGGCATTGGTGTGGGTTGCCATTAAAACTAAATAAATTCAAATAGGAATTGACTTTAAGTAGGTACTCCAAATATGCAACATTTAATGAGAATATTATGATGACGGCCTGGATGGCGCAATGGTTAACACGCCTGATCGCTGTTTCGAGGGTCCTGGGTTCGATTCCCAGCGAGGCGGAAATTTGAATGATGAGTTTAAATTTCCGTTCTCGGTCTGGATGTATGTCCTTGTCTTGTGTGTTGTCCAAGGCACCCACGACACAGGGAATCCTAGTGTGGGGCTTTGAGTGTGTAGCGTTATTTATTATTTATTTATTATTAAATAATGCTTCACACTCATCTCACACTAGGATTCCAAGGGTTATGAGGGCTAGGGGCCATAGAGAACAGAAATTAATAGACAACATTCGCGTTTTTTAGGGTTCCGTACCCAAAGGGCAAAACGGGACCCTATTACGGAGACTTCGTTGTCCATCCGTCCGTCCGTCCGTCCGTCCGTCCGTCCGTCCGTCTGTCACCAGGCTGTATCTCATGAACCGTAATAGTTACACAGTTGAAATTTTCATAGATGATGTATTTCTGTTGTTCACAACAAATACTAAAAAATAGAATAAAATAAATATTTAAGTGGGCGCCCATACAACAGACCAGATTTTTTTGGCGTTTTTATACTTAATGGTACGGAACCCTTCGTGCGCGAGTCCAACTCGCACTTGGCTGGTTTTTATACAAGACTCCTGCAATTTACATTTTTTTTTCATTTGTGCACAAAATAAAACAGCAAACACACATTACTCAAAACTTGTGAAAACTGCATCCGTTTATGAAATAAATGAGAAGAAAAATAACGAACTGGAACACCAACACAAAGACAAATATTCCAAAAATTATTACGGGATCAATTATGTTAGTAAATATCCATTATAAAATTAATTTACTGAAATATCTTGCATGTACAGATATGAATCAGTTATAGTTTTATACGTAAAGATAACATAGTATCAATTATAGGTTGTAATTTGGATATTATTGTATGTTAAGATCTAATCAAAACTTATCTGTCGGACAATAAAACACAAGGTGTTACACGTTTCAGTAGCTTATTAGAATTATTTACTGTTGATTGATTATTTAGAAACTGTCATTATAAGCATATAATTATGTAGTTTTTTTTAATGGAAATAAAGTAGCAAACCGACATTCAGCACCGCTGTTTCGCTGTCGCCCATAACAACTATGACCGACATAGAACAAGAAAATTTTTATAGGTGGTAGGACCTAGAGCTCACCCGGGGAAGTACCAACGCCCGCCACAGTACTTAGTACCATTCCTACCATGTAATAATTGTTTTAAGAACAATTGTGTTCCGGATAGGAAGGTGTGGAGCCGGTTACACTTTTTTAGAGGCGACCATCTCAGTCCTCAGGGGTAGCAACGCATCTGTGACCGAATTAGAACGAGACTCATTGAGTCTAGTTCTGGGTCGGTCACAGTTGTCATGGGCGTGTATGTGTGGAAGGTGGTGCTGCATGCTCGTTTGCTATCTTAATTTAATTTAAAAAAAAACAAGACTCACATCAGGACTAGGATAGTTAGTCCAAGAAGATGGTTCAAGAATATTAGTTGGTTAGTTTGCTGTTTGTTGTTTGTTAGTTTGTTGGTTAGTTAGGCAGGGACTGTTAGTGTTAGTTAGTCCTGTTAGTATTTGTTAGTAAAAATCTTGTTTTGATTCTGTCACCAATTCGTTGCTACCCTGGCCTGAGATGGGCGCCTCTAAAAAAGTTACGTCACGAAGCCTGAAAAACGCTTTTAAAGATTTCATTTGTCGAAAATTTAATTATAAAAAGATTCAATCATCGTATTATGTTATCAAGCAAAATACCATCCTGTATCCTTTCAGAGTCTTAACTCTTACTAATCTTCATACAAAACATCAATCAGTTCAACAAGTTAAGCACGAAAAGTCTGATAGTCAGACAGAGTTATTTTCGCATTCACTTTTTCAAGTTTTCAGTAACTTCAGCATCTTGTTTGACAAAATTTGTTCATTCTGTAGGTAGTCTGTACCTACCTACCTTGTATAAAAGTATTGTTATTATTATTAAACCTCATTACGTGTATGTTAATACCACACAAGAGACTTGTTGCAACCGGTGCTCACAATGGGGCCGATAAACAGTTGACATGGCAGAATTGAGGTCAGCGCCGAAACCGCTGCAGTTATGACTGTCGATTATATATTTGTGTAATATTTTATGTGTTCGGTAATTAATTTCGTTAAAGATTACAACAATGTAAACTCATTGATCTACATATTCATAGACTATAAAATCAATAATGAACCTTATATTAATCACAGGAGCGAAAAGTTGGCATTGCTATGGATTGATATTGTGGAGGAAAAGGGGAGATCTCCCGCCAGGCGATGTCACTGCCTGGGGACCGCGGTCCGATGTTAACTTCGGACCATTTGTATATATAGTTTGTATATCTTGAAATCTTGATAGCGCGGTTGAGGATGCGTCTTCTGATTGGCCAGTTCAGAGTAAGAAGATAGTAAAACGAACTCCATATCGAATGCGGCCGGAGTATGGTAATTTACATTATGTGCTAATAGCCCTGCAGCTTGCGTCGTTCCTAAGCAATCGACAAAATTAGGCAAAAATTAGTTGTCTTGGAAGAAGCACCAAGAAACAGCCAAAGAGCTTCTTTCCTACAGTTATAGACTGCATTTACTACAAAAATAATTATCAAGTAATAAAAATTCTCTATAGTCGATAATTATGTATGATACTAATTCAACGTGCGTGTCCACAGACGCAATAGCATCAGGCGAAAGCGTCCGTCTCGCGCCATCCCTACGCAGCCAGAAGGGCGCGATATGGACCAAGACGCCCATCAACTTCGACTGGTGGGAGGTGGACATCATGTTCAAGGTCACCGGCAGAGGGCGCATCGGAGCTGATGGGCTGGTGAGTTATCGTGTATATGATGGTACAGAGCTATGGAGGAATCGTTGGGTTCGTGACTGCTGATACGAACAGTAAGGGTCTCTATGGATTGCCTTAGGTATCTGTAGAAACAATTTTGATATCCGGAATCTATCCACCAGGTTCTATGTATCGGATTCTATCCATTTGCTTATAATCTTATATGCATCGGAAACTGTTCAGTAGACGCTGTCCATTGGACTCTAACCGCCGGACTGTATCCATAGGACTCTAGTATTCAGACTATGTTCATGGGATTCTATCCATCAGACTCTGTCCCTTAAACTATCTATCGGACTCTATCCATCGAACTCTAACAAATGGGCTCAATCCACCTAATTCCAACCAACAGACTCTAACCATCAGATTCTAACCATTTTCCTTTAACCATCAGATCAGACTATCCATTTTCCTTTAACCATCAGACTCTATCCATCGAATTCTAACCGACAGACCCAATCCATCGGATTCCGTTCATCGAACTCTAACCATCGGCCACTAACCATCAAACTCTAACCGACAGACTCAGTCCATCGGATTCCGTCCATCGAACTCTAACCAACAAACACAATCCATCGGATTCCGTCCATCGTCTCATCATCGTCTAACCATCGGCCACTATCCATCAGACTCTAACCACCGTCCATTCCCCAGGCGTTCTGGTACACGAGCCAGCGCGGCGACTACAACGGCGAGGTGTTCGGCTCCTCCGACCGCTGGAACGGGCTCGCGGTCATCTTCGACTCGTTCGACAACGACAACAAGCACAACAACCCGTACATCATGGCCGTGCTCAACGACGGGACTAAGAACTTTGATCACAAGAGGTAGGTGTGCTGTGTGTTGGTGGGGGTGAGAGTGAGTGAGTGAAGGAGTGAGGAGTGCATCAGTGAGTGAAACAGAGAAGTTAGTGTGGGTGATTGAGAAAAGACTGATTGACGAATCATAGACTAAGTGACGAAAGAATGAATGGATGAGTGACTGAGTGATAAGGGATGGTTAAAGTACACGAGCCAGCGCGGCGACGACAACGGCGACGACAATCCCGCGGTGTGAGAGCTCGCTGAATGACATACTTTTTACTCAAAAGGCTGTCAGGCGAGCTCTACTGTCCCTCGACACCAAGAAGTCGAGTGGGCCGGATGGTATTCCCGCAGTGGTGCTAAAGACGTGTGCTCCCGAGTTGACTCCCGTCTTAACGCGCTTATTCTCGCTATCCTACACCACTGGTATAGTACCGTCTTCGTGGAAAGTAGCCCTAGTTCATCCTATCCCCAAAAAGGGCGATCTCAGTGACCCGGCCAACTACAGGCCTATAGCGATAACTTCCCTGCTTGCGAAGGTCATGGAGCGTGTAATAAACACACAGTTCCTAGGATATCTTGAAGATCACCAGCTGATTAATGACCGACAGTACGGTTTCCGTCACGGTCGTTCAGCTGGTGATCTTTTAGTTTATCTCACGCACCGGTGGGCTCAGGCCCTAGACAGCAACGGGGAAGCACTGGCAGTTAGCCTAGATATCGCTAAGGCCTTCGACCGGGTCTGGCACAGGGCTCTTCTCGCGAAGTTACCATCATACGGTCTCCCCGAGAGGTTGTGCAGCTGGGTAGCCAGCTTTCTATCTGAGCGACATATTAAGGTCGTCGTCGACGGTTGTTGCTCAGATATGAAACCCATAAACGCTGGTGTTCCCCAAGGGTCTGTGCTGTCTCCTACCCTGTTCATTCTGCATATCAATGACATGCTGGAGCGTGCTAACGGCATTCATTGCTATGCAGATGACAGCACGGGTGATGCCTATTATACAGGCCCTGCAAATGCCTCTCGGTCACAAGTGGAGGATAGCAGAATCAAACTTGTGTCTGAAGTCGAGAACTCTCTGGAGCAAGTCTCGGAATGGGGCCGACTCAATTTAGTTGAGTTCAACCCCACGAAGACACAAGTTTGCGCGTTTTCCGCTAAGAAAACCCCATTTGTCATGGCGCCTCAATTCCAGGGTACCGCACTCACCGTTGATAAAAGTGTTGGGATTCTGGGTGTCGACATTTCGAGCGACGTGCAGTATCGGTGTCATCTGGAAGCTAAGGCCAAATTGGCCTCCAAAAAGCTTGGCATCCTGAACCGGGCGAAGCAGTACTTCACTGTGAGGGACTTGCTGATGCTTTATAAAGCTCAGGTCAGGCCTCACATGGAGTACTGTTCTCACCTCTGGGCAGGGGCGCCACAATACCAGCTTAACCCATTTGACGCCGTACAAAAGCGCGCTGTTCGAATTGTCAACGACCTACGAGTCACTAACAGGTTAGAACACCTAAGTCTTAGGAGAGATATAGGATGTCTCTGTGTGTTCTACCGACTTTACAACGGTGAGTGCTCCGAGGAATTGTTCGATTTGGTGCCAACATCACCCTTCCATCATTACACCACTCGCCGAAGATTGAAGTTCCATCCACATCGCTTGGATCTGTGGCGAACGACTACAGTTCGATTTTCACGATCATTTTTGCCGCGAACTTGCAAGCTGTGGAATGAGCTTCCTTCTGAGGTATTCCCGGAGCGCTATGACATGGGGTTCTTCAAGAATGGTGTAAAAAGAGCTCTCCTTCAGGGCCGGCGTTGCACTGGTGACTCCCCTGGTGTTGCTTGTGTCCATAGGCGACGATGACCACTTACCATCAGGTGGCTCGTCCGCTTTTTCGTCAGCCCTTCAGGCTATAAAAAAAAAAAAAAAAAAAAAAAAACGGCGAGGTGTTTTTTAATGAATCAATGAACGACTGACGAATCATAGACTAAGTGACAGAAGAATGAATGGAAGTGACATGGGTAAATGACTGAGTAATAAGGGCATGTGAAGTACACGACTACCATATCATAAGAGCGAGTGACAGAAGAATGAATGGATGAGTGACATGGGTGAATGACTGAGTAATAAGGGAAGTAATAAGGGAATGTGAAGTACACGACTATAACGGCGAGGTGTTCGGCTCCTCCGACCGCTGGAACGGGCTCGCCGTCATCTTCGACTCGTTCGACAACGACAACAAGCACAACAACCCGTACATCATGGCCGTGCTCAACGACGGGACCAAGAACTTTGATCACAAGAGGTAGGTGTGGTGAGTTGGTGGAAAGTGAAGAATGAATGGGTGTGGGAGGAAGTGAATGAGGAGTGAAAACAGTAGGTAAAGGAGTGAAGTCTAAATTAGTAGATAAGACTGAATGAATGAATGACGAATCATAGAGTGAGTGACAGAAGAATGAATGAGGAAGTGACGAAGGAATCTTTGAGTGTATGACTGAGAAATTATTAAACGAGTGACAGGAGAATGAATGAGAAATTACCGAAAGAATGAATGAGTGATGAGTGACAGAATGAGGAATTAACGAGTTAGTTCCAGGAGAATGAATGGATGAGTGACCTGGATGTGATTGACTGAATGACTCAGTCATAGAGGAACCGTTCTGAAGTGCGAGTGATAGCAGTGTATAACTAAATGAGCGAGAAGCAAGCGAGTGTCACCGAGAATTATATAGTTGAGTGACTGAGATATTGATCTACAACCAAAGTTCTGGAACCTTCCATAACCCAACCATCTCTTTCCAGCGACGGCTCGACGCAGCTGCTGTCAGGGTGTCTCCGCGACTTCAGAAACAAGCCGTTCCCGACGCGCGCGCGCATCGAGTACTACCTCAACACTCTCACCGTGTACTTCCATAATGGTGAGACTGATGTAGTTGTAAATAATACTAAGCTCTGTAATTTTGTTATTCATTTTTATTTAAAATTGCATTTCAACTTGTTTAAAATTACTTTTCAATTGTACCTCAATCTAATTTCAATTGTATATCAATCTACTTTTAATTGTATTTCAATTTACTTTCAATTGCATTTCACCCTACTTGCAATTGCACTTCACCATTGCAATTGCATTTTACCTTCTTTGCATTATTGCATTTCACCTTCATTCATTTCATTGCAGTTCAACTTTATTCCAATTGTATTTCAACTTTCAACTTCACATCAATTTTACCACAATCCAATTTCAAACCCACACCACTCACCAGGCCTTACCAACAACAAGCTGAACTAGGAGTTGCGTTTCCGCACTCATCCCAACTTCACATCAATGTCATCTCATTCCAATTTCAAACTCCCTTAAATTAACTCGTACCCTATTTCACGACATTCCAATTTCAAACTCCACCAGGCCTAACCAACAACGAGCTGGACTACGAGCTGTGTTTCCGCGCGGAGAACGTCGCTTTGCCCCGCGGCGGGTACTTCGGGCTGTCGGCGGCCACGGGCGGGCTGGCCGACGACCACGACGTCATACACCTGCTGACCACGTCGCTGCACGCCACGCAGCAGGCGCAGCGTGAGTACAGGGTTGATAGAGAGTAGGGTTGAATAGTTACGTTGGGTAATATAGGTGGGTAACTTTGCCTATGGAGATGTTGAGTAACTTTGTCTATGAAGAGGTTGGGTAACTTTGTCTATGAAGAGGTTAGGTAACTTTGTCTATGAAGATTGTAGTGTTAGGTTGAAATAGTTGGGTAAGTTTAGGTAACTTTGCCTATTTTAAAGGTTGCAGATTGAGTAAAAAGGATTGGTAACGCTCCCTATGAAGAAGGTTATAGTTTGAATAATAAAGGACTGGTAACTTTGGCTATGAAGAAGTTTATAGTTTAAGTTAAAAGGATTGGTAACTTTGCCAATGAAGAAGGTTATAGTTTGAGTAAAAAGCAATGGTAGCTTTGCCCATAAAGAAGGTTATAGTTTGAGTAAAAAAGGACTGGTACTTTGCCTATTACTATTACAGTGTTTGATGTAAAATGATTGGGTAACTGTGCCTGTTTGAAAATACCGTGCTTGATTGAAAAATGTTGGGTAACTTTGCCTGTTTGAAAATACCGTGCTTGATTGAAAAATGTTGGGTAACTTTGCCTGTTTGAAAATACCGTGCTTGATTGAAAAATGTTGGGTAACTTTGCCTGTTTGAAAATACCGTGCTTGATTGAAAAATGTTGGGTAACTTTGCCTGTTTGAAAATACCGTGCTTGATTGAAAAATGTTGGGTAACTTTGCCTGTTTGAAAATACCGTGCTTGATTTAAAATAGTTGGGTAACTTTGCCTGTTTGAAAATACCGTGCTTGATTGAAAAATGTTGGGTAACTTTGCCTGTTTGAAAATACCGTGCTTGATTTAAAATAGTTGGGTAGGTTTTAAAAACTTCGCCTATGATGATGATAAAATTTTATGGTACCGAGTGGTAAGGTAAAGTGATGATAAAGTGGTGGTATACTTGCAGCGGGGCAGCAGATGAGCAGCGACGAGCAGCAGAAGCTGTCGGCGGAGTACGCGGAGTACCAGCGCAAGCTCGACCAGCAGATCAAGGACTACCGGAAAGAGCATCCCGATGAGGTAACGACGTCATCATCATCACCAAATATCATCAGATATACTAATATAGATCGTCCTCGTATAATTTTGAACTGATGTTGACGCGAAAACTTGATATTTTAAATACAAATGGGTTCTCACGATTTTGTATTGTTTTACTAATATTTTGAATGTTTTGCTGGTGTTATGAATTTATGAAACAGTTCCATCGATCGCGTTTACGGCTATGCTGTGTTCTCTTTAATTAACTAAAAAGAGAAAGTGAGGAAAGTATTCTTCCTCCTGTTTCATGTTTAAAATCTGTTTTGTTTTAAATTCAACATTGCGCTATGTGTTCGTTCTGTATTGGCATTTCTACATGAATATAATAAATTATTGTGGCCATTGTTCTAGCAAAACCTCCTTAGGAGTTTCTTTCCACTACTTTCAACACTCAACACAACGACCTATCTTAACGATGGCATATTTGACTATCAAACACTTATTTAACTTGAAATAACAATTTCATATCGCCTCTTTTGGAATAATGAAGTGAATTTAATTCCGTCTCGTTCTCCCAACAGGCGCGCGACAAGGAGGCCGACATGGACGACTGGTTCGAGTCGGACGGGCAGCGCGAGCTGCGCCAGATCTTCCAGGGGCTCGGCGTCATCCAGGATGTCATGCGGGACCTGCACAAGAAGGTGGATGAGGTGAGTGCATGTGGCATCTGGTATTCACAAGAGATCTAGGATACACCGCTGCAAAGCGCTGAAAAATAGATATTTATCAAATAAATTATGTCCGGATATCCGGCTATGTGGCAGTTACGATGGCCGGATATCCGGACAACTGCTATTCGTTCCATCTCTAATTTAGCCAATGATAGCATTCGGTTTTGAAGTAGAACAAGAACTGTTTATCCTCAGGTGATCGGCTACACTGCTGCAAAGCGCTGAAAGATAGATATGTAGCATAGAGATTAAGTCCGGATTACCGGATGACTGGTAGTATCAATGGCCGGATATCCGGCAATCTGGCAGTTACGATGGCTGGATATCCGGCCAAAGTGCTATCCGTTCAAAGTTAAGCCAATGATCTCGTTCGATTTTGGAGTAAAACTTTGCCAGTCCTCGGGTGCTCAGCTACATTGCTGAAAGATAGATAGATATATAGCATAGATATATTGAAGCCGGATATCCGGATACTCAGCTGTCCGAATATCCGGCTAAACGGCTATCCGATTGGAGTAAAACGTTGTCTGTTTACAGGTGATCGGCAAGCAGTCTACGTCGATGTCGATGCTCACAGCGGTGTACAGCTCCAGTCAGGGCCAGGCGGTGCAGCCTGGACAGCCCCCTGCTCAGGTGATATGAACTATATTGCCTCTGCTTACGGTTCAAATTAGCCTGTGAACGTAACTGTAAATTTAAAATTTTAAAACTACTGACTGAGATCAATTTTAAGCCAAAAATGCCTTACATCATTTTGGAAAAAAGATGGACTACACAGATTTCTATTTAACGTAGCTAAGAACCACTGTGATGATCAAGGCTTTTAATTAAAGGAAATCGCACTCAAATTGGTTCATTCATTGATTGAATGAATTGAATTCATTCATAGAATTAATTAATAAAAATAGATTGTGCTCGTCAATTTATTCCAATAACTATTTTTTTTTACAATAATATAAACGTTTCCAAGATCTATAAGTGGATATATTTAAAACTGTTCTGATAACTGCATCAAAATCGGTTCAGCCAAACGCGAAATCTAATCGCTCATAAATATACATACATACAAACAGGTCAAATTGAGAACCTCCTTTTTTGAAGTTGGTTAAAAACAAACTGTACAATTATCTGGGAAATAAAATGTCGATGTCATATTTATTTTACAGATCCCATCGCTCCCCATCGGTCGCCACGACTGGGACGCGCTGGTGAACAACAACCAGCTCATTATCAACACCATCGCTGAACTTAAGTGAGTGTTACTATGTATAGACTCATTTATAAACATTCAAATAAGAGCTTTATGTCTTGGCACTTATGGTTTAATTTTGAGTGTATCGAGTTGGGTTGGTGTAATGAGCGTATGAATTTATACGCGTGACTATGGTCATGACGTTTATGGTCTACATAAAAGCAACATAAAAATTTATTAAGCGATCGCGTGCAGTACCATTTGATGCACCATGAAAATCTTAGGAGTCTATCTCTGTCCGTTCAAGAGATTGAGTCTTGTGACAAACAGACAGAATGCGGACATGTGCTACTAGGATTAGAATTAAGAATTGAATTATTCCAGTTATAGCTTCCTTAACTTGTCGTAAGACCTAAATTAATAAATTTGTAATTTGTCTAAATCTCTTTTTTTATTCTAAACCGTATCCCTTCCACAGAGGGTTCATAATCGACGTGTCCCGCAAGACGGACTCTATGCTGGCGAGCGGCGCGGGCGCAGGTACCGGTGCAGCTAGTACGCAACAGCTCACCGAGATGCGGGAGAACTTCAACCAGCTCAAACAGAGCCTCGCTGGCGTCGCTCAGAGGTAATGTAGACCTTGTTACTATGGAGATAGGGTTGGTTTTTGTATGATAGGTCTGAGATAGTACGCAACAGCTCACCGAGATGCGGGAGAACTTCAACCAGCTCAAACAGAGCCTTGCTGGCGTCGCTCAGAGGTAATGTAGACCTTGTTACTATGGAGATAGGGTTGGTTTTTGTATGATAGGTCTGAGATAGTACGCAACAGCTCACCGAGATGCGGGAGAACTTCAACCAGCTCAAACAGAGCCTCGCTGGCGTCGCTCAGAGGTAATGTAGACCTTGTTGCTATGGAGATAGGGTTGGTTTTTGTATGATAGGTCTGAGATAGTACGCAACAGCTCACCGAGATGCGGGAGAACTTCAACCAGCTCAAACAGAGCCTCGCTGGCGTCGCTCAGAGGTAATGTAGACCTTGTTGCTATGGAGATAGGGTTGGTTTTTGTATGATAGGTCTGAGATAGTACGCAACAGCTCACCGAGATGCGGGAGAACTTCAACCAGCTCAAACAGAGCCTCGCTGGCGTCGCTCAGAGGTAATGTAGAGGTAATGTAGTAATGTAGATAGGGTTGGTTATAATCGAACGGAAACACCGACGCACACAATTCATTCCAGTCCTTCGCGGTACACATGACGAAAGACGAAGCGAAGCGTGTCGTTCGTAACGAGATGATTATGACGTCACCGATGTGACGAGTGTAATGTCACCACAAAACAACCTCTATTTAACAAATACTGTGTTATTTTGTATTACAGGTTATCGAACCCGCAAGTAGCAGCACAGCCAGTGTGTCCCACGGTGTCTTGTGCTTCCACTACCATGCTATTGATTGCCGTGGCCTCGCAACTGCTCATCATGTACCTCTATACCTTGTACAAGTGAGTAGCATCTTAAATGGTCCAGTATTGAGTACAGAGTGGTGATAGTCTAGTAGTTAAGGATTTCTGGGGGTTAGGTTCGAATCACAAAATACGCAGTTCTGCTGTGCGTTTTAACCACTAATGAGCACAGAATGGTGATAGCCTAGTGGGTAAGAATTCGGTCCCCTACTGAAGGAGTCCGGATTCGAATCCCAGGATACTCAGTTTTGACTTGTTTTAAACATTTAAATGTCACTCGCTATAACGGTGAAGACAAACATCGTGAGGAAACCTGTTTGCCGGAGAGTTCACGGAACTCGAAGGTGTGCGAAGTCAATCCGGATTTGGTCAACATGGTGGCCTATGGGGTAAACCTTCCCATTAAGAGAAGAGGCCCGTGCCAATTAGAGGCCAACACAATGACCAGATTTTAAGGCCTCCGACATGGCTTAACGACTGCTATCTGTCGATAACAACCGGGATCGAGGGCTTTACTCAAGAAACTGCCACTAGAGGTCACCCATCCAAAGAACTACCAACCTCCAGCAGTTGCTTCTTTGTCGATCACTGATCAATGAAATGATGATTGAAATGCTTTTATTTCTCTTTCAGGGAGAGAAAGGAAGCACAAGCCAAGAAATTCTTCTAGAGAGTGAGATGACGTCACAATTTCACACTACTTACAAGATACTTACAAATGAATTTGTGTTTTATAATATTCTGCGTAAAGACGAAAATTGCACGCCAACACAGTACAACCAATTATATAATTTTGTCACAAATCTAATAACTGTTGTTAATGTTGTTATACAATTTTCGATCTTAACGCGGAATTGGTAAGAGTGAGAATTGCCTGTTGTTTTTTTGATTATTTTGATTGCCCGATATTTTTGGAATTTATAATTTAGGTATACTCGTAATAACGAATTCTTTATTGCTGATAAAATTGTCAAGATTTTTAATGTAGGAGCAGGGTCTACTTATAATTGGCAGAAGTATGAGATGCGCCATCTATTATTAACTTCCAACATCTTTTGTGTTAAATGGATAATTAAGATTCGAGACTTACAACGTCGCTGAAACTAAACAAACATAAAATCGAGTACTCACGATCTCGATTTTCCAATCTAAACGGGTGATCGTGGGTTTCAATTCAAAATCGTGAGTACCCGTTTGCATGTATAAAGTTGAAGAAAGTTTTATACTCTACAATTAGATGGCGTTATAGTAGGTTTTTGAGTCACAAAGATATACGCGCGTGAGAATGTTCGAATAATGGCTAACTTCAAGTAGTTTAATTGATCATGTTTATAATTAAAGCGGGGCAGTCAAACTTGGTCAATTGTTGTACTTTTCATACAGCTGTCTCATTAAGTAAATATCCTTACTTTCAATATGTTTGTTTGTAACGTAATACATGCCGTTTATTGAATCATTGAATAAGTTAGTGTAGACTTATTGTGTAGAATATTTTCGGAAGACGATAATAGATGGCGCTGTTCGATACTTTTGAGCGGTAAAATAAGCTTGATTACTCTGTACAGCATTTAATATAGTACTGCGCTATTATTGTACATTAAAAAATGTGTACATAATTAAAATTTACATGTTGTAGTTTGGGAGATTATAATTATTTGATTATGATTGATAAATACTTAATTGTTGACGTGTGTTAACAAACTGTGTAATAAAAATATTTGTTGTTTTTTATGCTACAGATAATTTAAGTTACAGTATACAGCTGCTAAAATTCTCAGTCTTGTTTCGACTTTGTAGTTTTATATTTTTGAACAGAGTATAAAAGTCAATATAATTAAGTATTGTTTTTAACAAAATGATTGTGAATATATTATCAGATAATTTTAAATCCATAGCGAAATATTCAGAAGTCAGGTGCTTGGATAATCGTTTTTCTTTCATTTTTGTGATTGTAGTAACGCGTCACAAATTGACATCTATACAGTGGTATTTTTTTATTGTTGTCAAAACAAGTTTAATGACTTGGGTAATAATAATATATTCTTGTCTATTAAATATAATAAAGTGAAATATTATAATATTCACTAAACTGTAGACTACTTTGTCTTGTATATTGTGTGAAAATGAATGAGATTTTATTATTTATTTATTATTTATTGGGTAACCAACATAAGTAACAGCTGCACATCCATAGCACAATTCTAAACTTAATATTATTTTATCTTACTGTTCTTATAATTATAAGGTAACCACAGCATGCTTGGTACTACATTGTTAGAAATACAAATAATTAAAATCATGTTTAAAGTATATAAAAAAATTGAGTTAAATTAAATTAAATTAATGAGATCGTCAATTAAAAGAAAATTAGGTCAGTCTCAAAAAATTGAATCAAATCAAATTAATAAAAATACAATAAGTTACAAAAAAATGAGATAATATAGAAGTAATAATAATCAACATTCATTAAAATAAAATAAAATTAATTTACAATTATAAATTACAAAAATACATTCATTTACTTTTTATAATAAATTAACATAAAACAATAAAATTCAAAAACAAGGTAAATGTCGTACGGAAATACAATATTACTCATTCAATATTATTAAACATTCCTTAGCATATAAAAACTACAATTAAATTAAAATCCATGACTTATTAAATTAAAAAAAAAAATCCATTCAAGTCAGTCTAAATTAAAAACCAATAAACTGTAAAACAATGTCAGTATTAAAATTAAAATTGTCAATAAAAACGAGATGGGAATTAAGTCAGTCTAAATTAAAAACAAATAAACTGTAAAACAATGTCAATATTAAAATTAAAATTGTCATCAAAAACGAGATGGGAATTACGTTAGCTATAACAAAGTAGGGTACTTATGACAACTTCTTGAGTTTCCTCTTAAACTCATAAATGCGATCGGTATGGATATCGAGATCTGGATTTTCTTTTACACTTTCGTTGTATAGATGAGAAATACGAACCACTGGTGATGAGCGCCCAAGATTTGTTCTACACACCCTAGTATGAAAAACTTTGCATGGGTATCGTGGTATTCTCCTCGGAACATTATATTGGAACATACTCAGCAGGGATGTACAATCTATAGCATTATTTATTAATTTGTGAACAAACAATAAGTCTAGATGGGCTCGTCGAGTATATAGTGGTTTAAGATTATAATACCGTAGTCTATCTATGTATGTCTTTACATCTCCAGGTGGTCTGAAACGGTAAGCGAGGCTGCGGATTAATTTTTTCTGAACCCGTTCAATTCTGTCTATGTGAACTTTATAAGTAGGACACCAAACAGTGCTGCAGTATTCCAGCCTGCTCCTCACATAGCTGTTATACAATTGTATAATAGTGGCTGGTCTTTTAAAACCTTTTGTAGACCTTAGTATAAAACCTAGCGCTTTGTTTGCTTCTTTTATTGTTTTGTCAATATGATCGGAGAAACTGAGCCTATTATCCATCATCACCCCAAGATCGCGTACAGAAGAAACTTCCTGAATTTTACTGCCCGCTATCCGATATTCTGAGGGTAAGTGGCGATGTTTTCTGGTAAATTTTATGTGATGACATTTCGAGATGTTTAGATACATTTTGTTTTCAATACACCATTCATGAATGTTATTAATGTCATCTTGAAGGCATTTTATGTCCACGGTGTTTGTGACTGGCCTCATAATTTTTAAGTCATCGGCAAAAAGGTAAATTCTACATTTTACTTTATCCTTTATGTCATTTATAAAAACATTGAAAAATAAAGGTCCCAGTGTCGATCCCTGGGGAATACCCGACGAGGCGCAAAATGGAAGTGATTGTTTGCTCTCCACTACAACTTTAGATTTAGATTTTAGATTTTCAATAATACTCTGGAAAAAAGACCTAAAGAATTTAACAGATTGTTTAAACTCTTTGCTATTCACTGGATACTCAGAAGCACCATTTTAAGTTTTTATTGTAGTTGATGCAATGTTGGGCTCGAAACTATTTTAAAGTGTATAAAATTCTCCCATTTAAACCCATTTTTATAAACAGATTTAGATAGAAATTAAATGACATTTTTTACACCACTGTGCCACGATGTCTTGGAAAAAAATCTGGTTTATGTTTTTTTACATTGCCTGTGGGATAAACTTTATATTATAATGTAGAATTTTGTTGTGAATGTAGCATTTAATAGTTAAAAATAATTTTATTGTTGTTTAATAAAAAATTGCATTGTCAAATTATTTTATTATTTTTTGGTCATACATATATAGTATTTTATGTGTTAAAATTGTTGTAAGTGGTGTGAAGTTATGAATTAGAAGATATTTTTTTTACTAGGTGGAGTGTATGTATGTGAGTAAGTGAAGGAATTTCTGTACATAATATATTTATATTTCTCTCTAGTAAAATTTTATTATATGTCCAAAGCATGTGTTTTATTTAATTTTATTCTATTTCTTGGAAATGCTTATGTTATGCATATAAGCATTATCATTTAGAAATATTTTGCTCAAAAATACATCGGTAAGCATAGACGTCCGTTCAGTAGAGTTCAGTGGGTTTTCCTAGTATACTCTGTGCAGTGCAAAATATTGACACTGACGAAATGCAAATGTCACATCAAAAAAACTGTCACAACAAATTAAAAATTAAAATGTCAACTTTTGTGCCGGTAATACGAAAACATCTGAGCATGTGAATTAAAATTTATTGTTATTTAGTGATTAATTCGTTATTTTAACGTGAATTTAAAAGTATATTTTACTTGAAAATGGCCGCGCGAAAACAGCAAAAGACCGAACTTATAGCTATTTACCGTCTCGAGTTTTATAAGAAACAAAAAAATTGGAAACTTTCCACCGACACTAAAAAAGAGAAAGAGTCCCAAAACACTTGTCCTACCCCTCCTGTAAAAAACAAGTATGTATATTTATTACAATGCCAATATAATGATCAGTTAAACCAGAGCTATTCTATCCAAATACCAAATCTGAAGTCACGTTTTTCACATAAAAGTGTACTACCTACATTAGTTAGAATTATTAATAATGTCCGTACTGGCCCCCAGCCGGAACACGAGTCTTGCTGACTCGCGCAAGGTGCTGGCTAGCTTCAAAACCCTTTCACCAGGATTATACCATACCGAGTCCAGCATCTGTTTATAGACAGCTCGTTGTTTTTGTATGTCTCGTATGTTGTATGTGTCTGGTTGTCTTTTGGTCAGTAGCTCCACGAGCTGAGGAGGGCGCCAGGGCTTTCGCAAGCGGGGCACTGCGCTTGGTGACACTTCCAGGGGCAGCAAATAAACGGCTGAGGGGTAACACAAGCTGTAATTTCAATAAAACTAAACCAATATCAGCTTGGTAGTAAAGCTGCGACAGGGGGATGTGCAAAACAGTATTGTATGTGGGCTCTCATACATCTAGCAGTGTCTTGGACTATAGCTAGACGACCCACACTACTGAGCACGGGTCTCTCCTCATTACTGAGGAGGCCTAGAACATACTCCACCATGCTGCTCCAATGCGAGTTGGTGGAGGGGTTAGTGGCCAACCCAGTGTTGAAAGCTTTCAAGCCGCCCGAAGGCCTCCGACATGGCTTAACGACTTGGACTATAACTTATTCCTTAACAATAGTAATTTGTTTGCAGTAACATACTGAATGAAACATACAACATAGAGACCAATGTAGACGACAACGTAGACAACAATTGCAGCTTGTTGAATGATGCGTTCCTCAGAGACGAGTCAGGTATTAAATATTAAATGTTGTCCCACCGCTGGCGAGAAGAGACTAACTATCAACTACTTTCATGCTCAAGAAACTTACAGCAGATATACATTGTGTATTTTTTTAATACATTTACATTTGTACATAATATGAGTATATAGTGATGTACTGACTGCTTGCTATAAAAACACACATTTTTTTGTTCACATGAAATGTATACTTATAATTACTTATGGTTTGTCTCTTCAGCAAAAAAAATATAATCTAAATAGTAATTTTTAATTACCCATGTATCAGTTAAGAGGAGAGATAGGTGCCCTGTAAAGTTTTACCTATAAAGCATAACCCACCTGTGTATTATGTGATGTTTCCTCTTACATTAAAATTTAAAACATATTCCCTACCTTTTTTCAGATAAAGACACACAAGTGACTCCTACAACTCAGCCCAATTTAAGCACTCAATGGTTGGCACCAATAAACGCTTGCCAGGAATGCCAACACGTTACCAAACCAGAAAACCCCTGGGCTGATTATGTGAGCGATGGGTTGCTGGATCATGATGATCGGTGCAGTGGAGACGGGAACGAGGTTGAAGGCTTTGAGGGCTGGGCCGAAGGGATGGTTTGGACTAACTCTGTTTTTCCCCAGCCTGGGTGGCCGGGAGGTAAAACTATTCATAAATTTTATTATCATCATCTCAATTTCATTGCTTTTTAATATCCTATCAGGGTATCGCTTCAACAAATCTTCCTTCTAATTTCAACAAAATCTTCATTTTATTATGTGCAAACAGTTTGATCATTCATCACTGTTTTACATAATGCCTTCTTCATAATTACCTTCTGCATAATGCCTTTGATGTGAGGTTTATACTAAATGATGTTTTTTATGTATCATGATTTTTGGTGGCAACAGTAAACTTGAGCTATACAAAGTTCCTTATTTGCTGATCAAACTTTTGGCAAAGGAAGACCTCCTGCCACGCGAGACAACATGCCTAAGTAGCGACCGAGCTCCAACCCTTAACTAGTTAGAACTACTTTACATGCATGCGATGTAGAAATTTTGGATAGTGTAATTCAGGCTTCGTAACATCAGGCTACTAAATAATCCTACTGTGTACTGTGATATTACAGATGTGCCAGCACTGATGAACGTGCAGGGTGTGCAATGTCCGGAGCAGGTGTGGGCAGGAGACACCGTCCTGTACCAGCAGTTGGACCAGCTCGGTCACATGACACCCTGGCCGGACGACCAGGGGTGGGTGCCAGATGACCAGGGGCTGGTGCCACATGTGAGTAACTTTTGAGGTGTTTGACGTTATTAAAATCAATATAATAATAATTATGTTAAACACTTAGTTATTACTAAGTGACTGACTGACAGACTACACTTAGCTGAATTAATTGAATGCAAAAAGCTGAAATTTGGCATGCATGTTCCTTGGGGAGTGTAGGGGAGCACTAAGAGAGGATTTCCGGAAATTTCGTCCCTAAAAGGATAAAAAGGGGGAAAACCTGAAAAAGTCAACTCAACTTTAGGCAAATAAATAATTTGATTTGATTTGAATAAAGATTCCAATTGAACAAAGCCATGGTGGGAAACCTAGTGTTACCAATTTTATAAAACTGAAGATTTTTTTATTTGATCAAGTTAATCTCAGAACTGCTAATCTTTTTGTGTTAGATTGTCAATTTATCGAGAAATATAACATAACATTACGCTACGAACAATAGGTGTAGAAATATGATGAAACATGTAAAAGTGGTGAAATATTGAAGTTTTTGTACTTTTACTATGAGCGTACGATTTAAGCAATCGATAAAATAAGAAATCGTTAAATCTGACTACAAAGATTTATAGAAAAAAATTCAATCAACAGATCTAACTACATTTTATAGTCACGGCTTCAAGCGATAGATTGACTAACCTATCCTACTTCCTACTAATATCATAAATGCGAAAGTTTGTAAGGATGTATGTGAGTGAGTGAGTGTGTGTGTGGGTTTGTTACTCTTTCACGCAAAAACTACTGAACGGATTTTCATGAAATTTTGCAATAATATAGCTTAGACATCGGAATAACATAATTTGTTAAAATTTATAGAGATTTTTGAAGGGACTGGTTTCCCGAAGCGAAGCGAGGGCGGATTTACTAGTTGACTATAATTTATAGACATGATTATATGTATGATTAATACCATTATTAGATCTGATAGTACATTGTAAATTCTACAGCTTAACATTACTATTACATGTTTTCAGTGGGGCGAGGATGAGTTTTTGGTGGCGTCGTTGGAAAGCGTGGACGAGTTCATGATCGGGGCCCACAGCGCGCCGCATAGCTCCGAGGTGGACCTATGCTTGCCCACAGGTGGGTGCCCACGCCTAGTCAGGTGTCTCATAGCATTGTTATTAACTCCCGTAGCAAAAAGAGGGGTGTTATTTTATTCAAAAAGTTTGTATTTTTAATGGGAATAACTAACATACCAAGTAGGCGAGCTATTTGTTGTGAGTGTAAGTGCTGTGAGTGGATATCGTCGTCCATACCTCGTCCAGTGTGGCGACATCGCACAAACGTCAGACGGTGACGTCACTGAAGCCTGAATCGCGCTATCAAAGACTTGTACACCACTTGCATGTGCACGCCTCGAGAGCATTCATTTGGTGCCTCGGCCGGCCTTCGGGCATGTCGTTTTGTTAACTTACAAGGCGATCTCCCTTTGCTAAATCAGTAATACTAAACCAGGCCCGCCCCAAACAAAAAAAGGATCTGAGAATGTTCTCCTAATATTCTTTAAGAATAATGTGTATGAAGTACTCACTTTGTTAGACACCCGAGCTATGTTGTGGGACGGTTATAGATTTCAATGACGATGATATAAGATAAGTATTTTCGGTTTACTTTTATTCAAATAATATATACGCTGTGGAGGAAAAGGGGAGATCTCCCAGGCGATGTCACTGCCTGGGGACCGCGGTCCGAATGTTAACTCCGGACCATTTGTATATATAGTTTGTATTATAAGTACTCAGAATGGGTCTTTAAAATAATAATGAGACTGCTTACTGCTTAACAAAATAATATATTTCGCCACACAATCACAATATTCACAATCCGTCCGTTCGTTGCGGCCGCCATTCCAAGTGTGTCGCTCCGCTAGCGCCACTTACAACTGTCACTCTCGAATCGATTCAATTACAATAATATACAATACATTTATCGAATTAAATTAATATTATATTAATTATATTAAATTATATTTAAGAGTTATACATTTGAATCAATACAATTAATTAAATGTCAATAAAGCAAAACTCATGTTCAAATAATATGTACTAGACCTAATCACGATTATCACAGTCTTCTCTCCGATTTATATTCCTGTAGTACGTATTTGCTAACAGTCGGCCGTCCTGTTAACGGAATGTCCCTATTCCGATTCCGGCCATTTGACTATATTAGTGTGTCCCCATACGTTTACGTTTATATAATCATGTTATTTGACTATAGATAACTACGTGTATATTAGATAAAAATAAAATGAAAGGTATAGGCAACATTTTACAAATAAATTACTTAACTCAATAATAATTATGTAAGTACTTCACCAAACAAATTAATTTCATGATTATTTAAATACGAGTATAACTTAACCATTTTTCAAACTACTTCTCAATATTTTTATGAACGTATAAACTGTTCCTATATCGTTACATGTACAATTAATCAATTCACTGTTCAAATCCTTTTTTTTTCATAAAAGGCATATATTATATATTACAGCAGACCTTTTACAAATCCATTTAAGTCGAATGAGTTATTTATTTTACTGTTTAATTAATTTAACTACCGATGTACATCTACCGTTGTACATCTACTTGCAATGATGCTTGATAACTACATATGGCATAGGAAATCATAATGGTAATTAGATATTAAAGTTTGTTCACAATTCACACTAAATAAAAGGTTTAAACATTTCCTTTCTATTGGAATAATCAAGTACTTAAGCAACAAAGAACTGCTGCTTGAATAATCTCTTCATGTATCCAAGTTCCTCTGTCAATCATCAGGAGAATTAATATAAGATGATTATTAGTCTGCCTTTGTTCCAGCCGGAATATCCAATTCTTTACGGCTAACCTGAAATTTAATTCCAATATGAGTATTCATCTGAACATTGAAGTTATATGAGTGCTTATTTACCTTTCATTTAGTAATCATTCCTAAGCAGATAGGAATGTGTAAACTATATAATTACTATTGTAATGAGGGAAAGACTAATATATCAAGTGTAACTTCTCATATAATAGTGATTTTATAAATTTTAAAATTCTGATAAGTTGCGAGTATAATATAATATATAGGTAAATACATCATTTTATACAGTGTGCTCCATATAGCTTGATATTTATTTAACTATAATCGAATTACATACAAAACCAGGTTAATTCCGGCATCCTTTGCAACAGCAGCAAGTACCGCTTTTACCTTGGTATTACGTATTTACATAGTGAGTGCCGCTTGTACTTCGGCATCCTACACCGGCATCAGTCAGTGAGTACCGCTTAAACATCGGCATCCTTCACTGTCCTGAGACCACTAGTGGTGCGTACCGCTTGTACTTCGGTATCCTTCACTTTCATATTGGTTCAAAGTTCTAAGACATAATTACCACGTGTCTTTAATTCACTGGCTTATTGGTTTCAGGTTGTCTCTGTAATATCAGAAGGAGATGGAAGAGGAGGGAGTGGAAAGGAAGTTTAAATTGCCTATATGCAACCGACCTACACTACCTACTTCCCTAAAATGAAATGTGTGTGTAATAAAATATTGTGATTATTGTAATAAATGAATATAACTAACCCTACTCAGTTTATTTTATTTATGTGATACAAGAACTATCATACCATATTATACTATCAATTGACAGACTAATAACCGCACCTGACATAATCATAACAAAACGGTTTAACTAGCTTTAACGTTATTAATTTTCGTTTTGGCTATCTTCACTAAGCGTCTCGTCATTTTTATCCGAGCTATTTTGGGAGCTAAACGTTATCCACCTTTTTAGTTGGTCAGATGGGTATATACTTTTATACTTTCTTTTAGAATGTCCGTCTATGCTACAAATCTCGTATCTGTCTCTGTCCAGAACAGCAGTTACTTTAAAAGGGCCACGGAATTTAGGACGCAATTTTTTGCTTTTGCCATCAGCGGGATTATGATGGTTTGGGATCATGACTAAGTCACCAACTTCAAAGAATTTAGTCGGGGCTCTAGTATTATCGAAATATTTTTTCATATAGTCCTGAGTTATTTTAGTGCTGTTCTGTACCTCGTCTCTAACTTGTTGTCTAGGGGACTCGCTACCCTGGTTACATTCCGGGCGACTTTCGTTTAATGCGTTTAGAATAGGCCCTTCACTACTGTTGACAGTTCGGAAACCAAAAACTACTTCAGCTGGGGTTTTACCCGTGGTTTTATTTTTCGTATTGTTTAGGCTCCATTGGACCCGTCCTACATTATCATCCCACACGCGCTCGTCCATCCCGTGGTTAGTTGCAGCCAGTGATTCTAATATAGTGCGGTTGTACCTCTCAATTTGCCCATTGGCCCGAGGTGTAGCAACCGCATTGAGGACATGTTTTATGCCTATACTCGCAATAAACTTTTTGAAGCTAGCCGAAGTGAAGCTTGTTCCACGGTCCGAGATTATTACTTTTGGTATACCTATTGTATTAAAAATATCTTGCAATACGTTAATCGTAGTCTTGGACTTAAGATTCCGAACAGGTTTTACAAAAATAAATTTGCTGAACCCATCTATTACTCCCAGGATGTATGAATTTCCTTTTCTACTCCTAACGAAAGGGCCCAAATGGTCCATATGCAAAGTATGAAATGGAGTATCTCCTTTGGGAATTGGGTGCAAATAACCGGTCGCTTTAGTTGTAGACCCCTTATTATATGCACAGTTCAAACACGACGAAACGTACTTCCGGATGAATTTGTTCATTTTCGGGAACCAATAGTTTTCTTTGATTTTGTCCAAAGTCTTGTCGTAAGCAAAGTGACCGTTTTCGTCATGATTCAACTGGCATATACGCCAACGAGCTCCTTTTGGAACAACCCATTTTAGCTGATCTCCCACTCGCCTGTAAATTTTGTCACCCTCAATCGCATAGTTTGTCACAATATCCTTAACGCTATTCTCATCGCATTCTAAAATTAGTTTAATTCGTTTTAACTCAGGGTCCGTCATTTGTACTGTATGTAGCCAGTCATTCGTTTCTATATTCATAATTTCAAACTCCCGACATTCTAATAAATCATTTGCTTCGTCTTCATTTACGGCATTCCTACTGAGTGCATCAGCGTGCTTCATTTGATCTCCAGGGCGATATTCTATACTAAAATCGTACTCTTGAAGGAGCAACCACCACCTAGCAATTCTTGGCACTAAGTCTCTTTTAGTTAGTGTGGTCTTTAGTGCATTGCAGTCAGTATATACTTTAAAGTGGATACCTATTAGGTATGCACGGAACCGTTTTAACGAGCATACGACAGCAAGAGTTTCCAGCTCGTAAGAGTGGAGAAACTCTTCGTCCTTTGTCGTTTGCTTACTGAAATACGCGACTGGTCTCGGCGGTAGATTATCATCGGCACGTTGCAACAATATCCCTCCGAGGCCCAATTTACTTGCATCACAGTGGACCTCTGTTAAATATTTTGGATCATATAATGCCAGTAATGGTCTCTGTGTTAATTTAGTTTTAATTTGTTGGAAAGCTTCCTTCTGATCTTGACCCCATATCCATGGTGAACTGGATTTAGTCAAAATAGTTAGTGGCTTAGCAATGCTAGCAAAATTTGGGATGAATCTCCGAAAGAAGCTTGCCAAACCTACAAACTGTCTGACCTGATGAACGGTAGTTGGAATGGGAAATGAGGCCACTGCTTCTGTCTTTCTCTGACCTGGCCGCAAGCCCTCTCGGGAAACCTCAAATCCCAAATATTCTAAAGTACTTTCAAAGAAGTAACACTTCTGTAGATTTAAAGTCAAACCAGCTTGTCGTAAGGCTTCAAGGATTTTTGTCAACTTATAGAGACCGTCTTCAATTGTTGTAGCAGGTGATAAAATATCATCCATATATGGCATTGCAAGTTCATATCTATCCTTTCCCAACGCTTTATTGATCATGTGTTGGAAGACGGCCGGGGCATTCACAAGACCAAACGGCATCCGCGTATACTCATAATGCCCATCAGGCGTTATAAATGCCGTAAGGTGTCTAGAGTCCTCAGCCATCGGAATCTGGTAATATCCAGATTTTAGATCTAAGCTCGTAAAATACCATTTGTTGCTTAATCGGTCAAGTTGATCGTCAATAACTGGCATTGGATAAGAGTCCTTTACAGTTTTCTTATTCAATGAACGGTAGTCTATGCATAGACGGTATTCATTATTTTTCTTTTTTACTAAAACTACCGGACTCGCATATGATGAATTTGATTCTTGAACAATTTTGTTTTCAAGTAATTCATTGACTAGTTCCCTAACTATCTCACGTTCTTTGTACGACAAGCGATACGGCTTATAGGAAACTGGACTCTCATCATTCAGCTTAATATGCATTTCTGATATATTAGTTATGCCTAACTCACTAGTATCTAATGCGAAACAGTCCCTGTATGTATTCAAAAGAGCTAGTAAGTTCTGTATCTGTTCCTTACTAACGTCTGGCCCTACATTAATCATATCAGATGTGATAATGGTCCTACTCGAAGCTTCTTCAGAATTTTTAAGCTGTATACGGTTTATCTCAAATTTATCAGGTTCATACGGATTTAAGCCTCCAGATACCGGCAAAAAATGAGCTCGGGCTAAGAGTTTATTATTTTCTATAACAATTTTGTTGCCGGATATATTAATTGCTATTATTGTCCCTGACCCCTGATTGAGTTGATATATCCCTTGTAGGATTATATGCTCATCATTTGCTTTAAAGGATGTACTGCCTGGTATATAAATATAACCAGTTCCCGCCGTTTCCGAGTATACAGGTAAAGATTGAATCCCCGACAATTCAGTAGAAGTGCTCGCGTATATTTTAACCTTGCCTATCTCTGATTTCTCGGAGTACAAGACCAAATTTTTGTTAGTTTTATGTACAATCACGTCAGGAAGTTCCGTCAAATTTTGCCCAATTAAAACGTCGGTTCCTAAATATTCATTGGGTACTACAAAAGCTTGAATTTCTGTTTGTACGAAATCAACATTCACATCTATCATCACATAGCCTATTGGGCGAGTGATACCAAAAGCGAATCCTTTCATAACTGGTAGGTTATCGTCGTGTATTTCAATATTTAATTTGTCTACGGTACTCTTAGTGATTATCGTGCACTGACTTCCGAAATCTATAAATGCAGTACAGCTAAGTCCATTTATCTTTATAGTTTTATTATATATATTTAATATCTTACCATCAGCGGTAATTTGCTGAACCTCTTTATAACTGTTATTGGAATCTGATGGGTTTTTATGTGGCATCGAATCGCGCTTACAATGTTCGGCTAAATGTCCCATACGTTGGCATTTCAAGCATTTTTGTAAAGGCTTAGGGCACTTCGGAACAGTATGTCCTACTTCCGAGCAATTAAAACACTTGACTACTCGACTTGCGTTCTGATTTGACAATTTATCGGCAATTTTACTAGAACTCGTTTTATTAAAAGGGATCGGTTTTTTATTTTCCCCTGTAGACCTAATGTTTTTGACAGTAATACTTCTTAAATAACGTAGCAGTTGGCTCGGACGTTTAAAGTTTGATCCTTGGGCATTTAGTCGTACGTTGTGATCGTAGATGCCATGGATAATGCAATCCACCGCATCTTTGCCTTTTATGTGGCAACGGTTTACTAATTTAGCCTTTTCGTAAAAGTATTCCTCTAATGTTTCTTCTCTCCTGCTTCGCCTATTTAACATTTCAGTTAATTTATCTGCGTAATTCCTGTCGTCAGGGAAACACTTCAGAAGTTTCCTTTGCCAATCTTTCCAACTTAAATCAATTGAAGTAAGGCCCTCATACCACCTTCGCGCTAACCCTGACAATTTAGGTAAAGCGTGATAGATGGTCTGTTTATTTGTCCACCCATAAATGCTGGCTACCTCGTTAACCTTTCTAAGCCAAGCCCGTGTACTTTGCGATTTCTGGCTAGGATCAAACTGAGGTATGACTTCTTGAGCACCGTGTGAATCAGAGCTCCTGTAATTTATTGCGTTTATAAGGTCCTGCATAAGATCTCTTTTATTGCTACGGCTCCTGACCCGATGTCGCTTCTTAGAGGTGTGTCTCTTTCTAGAACGAGACCTACGATCACCAGAAGATGAAGAAGTTTCGCTCGTAGAGGAGTCGCTGCTAGACAACGAACCGTTTGTACTTGAAAGGTCTGGGTGAGACCTTTTATCGGTATTTCTCCTATTCTTGCTACGTCGTGATTTACGTTTGGAGCGATACCGGTGACGATCATTCTTATGTGATTTCTTTCTTATTGGAGAAACACTTGTGTTACTAGAATGGCGACTTGTTGAGCTTGTAACCCTTCTACGCTTACGATAGTTTCTGTCGTCATGTGAAGCCACAGATAAATGACTAGACCGTGATCGACGGCGTTTGTTTTTATGTGCGTAAGTTACGTGGTCACTTTTACGTTTCCTGTTATTATCAGCCCCTTTTGGGTCAAGAGTAGGAGTGTGTCTACTTTGGTCAGTATCTGACATTGTAAATTCGCTACACACAGGCAATAATAGGATATGAAGGTAAAAAGTGGGTATAAATAATAGCATTAGTTAATATAGGTAATGATGTACCAATAAAACCACTAGAGATATAGTATTACTATAGTAAAACACCTTCAAACATTGTTCATTCAATACGTTGTCAAATTTTGAAATGCATTTAGAATAGCTATTATAAAAGATAAGAAAAATCAATAAAAATTCATTATATTAAATCATAACAGTGTCCTGTTCACGAAGTGCTAAGTACTCATTGCAAAACAGCGGTGAGTCAACACAAATTTATTGCAGGTATTTTTCGAGTAAAACAAAACTTAGATAACTAACATTAATAACTAAGATCAGGTTAGGTAGGTAACTGTAATTATATCTGTGTAAAACATGGAGGTAACGTAACGTCTATTGTGCTATGAAAAGCTGCTTTAAATATTAAATAGATCTGATTTTGATTACATTAATAAAGCATATGTACATCGTGCAATGTAAAAGCAATAAAGGAATATCTGCAGCTTAACCTTAAAGTGACGAACAAAATGCTGATTACCTTTGTACCTACATAGTGAAATTAGATTTCTATTTGTACCAATTTAAATACAAAATGGATAAATCAGCGTTTTTTCGTTGTCATTTTAAATAAACTCATTGCGGTGTATTATAAGAGCTTAATGACGATATTCACTTATACCAATAATAAAAAAAACAACTTACCCACTTGCAGGCGTGGAAGAGTATTAAAAAAAACACTCAAGTCCCACTTCGGACTATTATAAGTACTCAGAATGGGTCTTTAAAATAATAATGAGACTGCTTACTGCTTAACAAAATAATATATTTCGCCACACAATCACAATATTCACAATCCGTCCGTTCGTTGCGGCCGCCATTCCAAGTGTGTCGCTCCGCTAGCGCCACTTACAACTGTCACTCTCGAATCGATTCAATTACAATAATATACAATACATTTATCGAATTAAATTAATATTATATTAATTATATTAAATTATATTTAAGAGTTATACATTTGAATCAATACAATTAATTAAATGTCAATAAAGCAAAACTCATGTTCAAATAATATGTACTAGACCTAATCACGATTATCACAGTCTTCTCTCCGATTTATATTCCTGTAGTACGTATTTGCTAACATTTGTATATCTCGAAATCTTGATAGCGCGGTTGAGGATGCGTCTTCTGATTGGCCAATTCAGTATGACGCGTATGACGTAGTCTATTGTTTACTGCACTCGTTGCTTGAGGTTGCGTGGTCAGCATTATGTGCGGCGCGCGCTCATGTTACTGTAGGTATGCGCCGCTACATACGCTATCAGGCCACTTGCCACCGCCTCCCGCGCGTGCCGCCCGCGTACACTGCACGCATGCACGTCCGCTTGCGGTCCTAATCAGAACTTGTATAGCGGACGGTATATATGTATTGTATACTTGGACAGTAGTATTCAGGCTGGTGACGTTACACCGTATTCGCGTATATCTGTGCAGAGGCGGAGGCGATGAACACGAACGAGGGCGCCCTGTCGCGGCTGTCGGGCGCGCAGCTGTCGGCGGCGGTCTGCAGACACACGGGCTCGCTACGCCGGCTGCTGCGAGAGGCTGGCACTCGCCGGGTGAGGACTTTGATCGGATATGTCATGTAGAAATTCTATCCGAAGTCGCTGTAATGATCAAGCGAGGTATTTTTTAACTGACCACGCGACGTAAAATGTAAATGTAGTGACCGCAACTTTTTTTACCGGCCTCAAAAAAAGGAGGAGATTGTCAATTCGATTGTTTTTAAGTTTGTATATCTTTGTATTTGGTGAACTGGTTTTGATAATTCTTTTTTTATTGGAAAACTAGTGCATCATGTCTAGATTCTTATAAATTTAAGCGACATCTAACGGTGGTTTTTGAGTTGGCTTTTAAATTTTTTTGTGACAAAAGTTATGCTACAAATTCAAAACTATGTGGTCATAAGAGAGCGGAATGGGGGATGGAAATACAGTTTGCATGAAATTTTGTATTATGTGTAAATATTTACATATGCTATTATTTAATTGTTGTAACTTCCAGAAACACCGAAGCACCCTGTCTCTGGACCTGTGCGCGCCGGACCACTTCGGGCTGGCCCCGCGGGACTTCTTCACCACCGAATACAGCTTCGAGGCCGTCCCAACTAGAGACATCCCTACCGCCCCGCACTCCCCTATTTTACTGGGCAAGGATACATTTACCCCAATCTCCCCTCAGTGTAAAGAAGCATTTTACCCGATACCGAATACAAATCAGAACAATGTTGTATTTACCCCAATGTCCCCAATAAATCAGTGCAAGGATACATACACCCCGGTCTCACCAGCAAATTATACCAAAGACACATTTGCCCCGTTATCCTCGGCAAGTAAATGTAAAGCATTTACCCCAATGTCCCAAGTTCAAAGTAAGGATAATTTCATACATAATCCTGTGGATCAATGTAGGAACGCATGTAACCCGCCTTCCCCAGCTAATTTGTATAGGGATGGGTTCTTGGCTGGTTCGTATAGGAATAGAGTGGGTTTGGGGATCGTTGGCAGGGGTAGGGGGCGGCTACCGGGGGACGGGGGGTCGCAGGCCTGACGAGGGAGTTTCTAGGTAACCTACTGTGGATCATGGATAGATGGGATATATTGGGAACACAATATTTTAATAGAATAGGGTTACTACGGGTACTAAATTACTTGTAGATTTTTATATATAGCGCTACGCCCATATAGTAGCGACTGTTGAAATTTAAAAGTTTATAAGTATAAAGAACTTTAGTTATTTAGTAACTATAGTTTTAATTTTAATAACTATATGTAAAGTTGATCTCTATTGAATGGTGCTGATTATTGATTATGCATGCTGCATGTTGTATGCTACGTCTGTTTAAGGCCAGTACTCACATTCGCAATACGCGAACCACAAGTGTAGGACTACATTGTATACCTACGGCCAACTCTAATTCACCGGAACATTAGACCATAAATGGTACAAAATAAAGTTCATATTTCAATGCATTGGAGTTGAGTTGGTTCAGTCGGAATTTGAGGGAAATTTTAAATATGTACTTAATTTCCTACCTCAAACATTTTCTTTAAATTTATACGATTATTTCTTAGCAAGTTTATTATTGTACTTTCAATTTTATACATATAGTCTAATATATGTTAAATAATTTATAGTTAAGAACTAAATTGTTGCGTCCTAAAGAAATTACTGCCAAATTAAAACAGTATTATTAGTATTATTACTTTAGTAAGTGAGGAAGTATTCTCTTTTTTTTATATGTTTTTCATAATAAAAGCATGAAAACTTCGTTTGGTTTTTTTATCCTGTTTTATGTAACCCTGAAATATATATTCGCATAATATATTATATTGATGTAACTTTGTTATTATGTCCATAATTCTTTGGTGTTTTATTATTGAAAAAATAACAAAATAAACTTCTTAGCATGCCACAGTTAGTTAGAATTTATGTCGAAAATCAAAGAAAATCGTGGGGGGCTACGTATATTCGTATAGAATTTACTGTTACCACCTTATAATCAACAACAATTACTCATAACACGCAATCTATCCTAATAGCATTCTTTGGGATGTGGATAAATAAAACAATATTCAGTCTTCACATTGTATTGCCCCTCAATATATACAATTACCACGTAAGTACAATAATTTTAGCACCGAGACCATAAAGTTAATGTATGGAGTAGTGATGTAACGAATGTCATTTTTTGAACATTCGCGAATGCGAATATCTGCTTTCGACATTCGCGAATGCGAATGCGAATATTCAATTTTTTTTAATTCAAACTCAATTTTCCATGCGTGATCCATTTACATCTTTCTCCGCCACTACCGAGTTGATTCGAACTCACCTGACTAAAGTGGTCATCTCGCTAGAGGACCGTACAAGTATAAGGTACATACTACGCAAGCATTTTTTTTTCAATTTTTACCTTCATAAAAAATTACACAAGAAACGAAACAGTATATTGGCGGTAAAAATTTCAAAATCGGTTTTAAGTGGTTACTCGCTTAGAATTCATTATTTTTGATGCCCGATTCTTGTTTAGGTACATCTATTTGCAATTTGGTAAACGCCGGAATCGTGTTTGATTCGAGCATAGACAAACGGGTTTGCCCTATGCATTTAATTAAAAGTAGGTAGACAAAATTATGTAGAAAATTCGGAAAAGTAGGTATTACAAAATATTGGCTTACTAACGTAATCACCAACCAGACTTACCCAGCCCTCATTTAATCAAAAAGAAGCAAAGCAAAGATTCCTTCTCCCCCCCCCCCTTCCCCTCGTTGTGCTTATGTAATACACTTATAAACCAGTGCCGAAGCCTTCGAAATTGGTCAGAAGTAGAAAAAAATGTGATTATGAAACCCATTGGAAAACCCAATGGGTTACATCCTGTTACAATTTTTTTTCGTTTCAAAAGCTATCGGCACTGGTCTACTAATCCGATCTGCATGTAAAAATCAACGAGTGAATTTCTAAATACAGTTGACAGTTTTCCTACTAATATTATAAATGCGAAAGTTTGTAAGGATGTATGTGAGTGAGTGAGTGAGTGTGTGTGTGGGTTTGTTACTTTTTCACGCAAAAACTACTGAACGGATTTTCATGAAACTTTGCAGTAATATAGCTTAGACATCGGAATAACATAATTTGTTAAAATTAATAGAGATTTTTGAAGGGACTGGTTCCCCGAAGCGAAGCGAGGGCGGATTTACTAGTTTTTTTTATAAAAAATAAGTGAATAGCTTTTAAGGGTTCCGTAGGCAAATGGCAAAAAACGGAACCCTTATAGATTCGTCATGTCTGTCTGTCTGTCTGTCCGTTCGTATGTCACAGCTACTTTTTTCCGAAACTATAAGAACTATATTGTTGAACTATATTGTTGTAAGTAGAAAATGTAAAAATGTGTCCTCCCCATGTAACTTCTAAAATAAGAGAATGATAAAACTAAAAAAATATATGATGTACATAAGTACATTACAAGTTATTTTCAATTTTAATTTTTTATTTCTTGTGGTGTAAATATTCGCAAAATATTCGCATTAATTTTGCGAATGCGAATGCGAATGCGAATATGGAAAAAACATGCGAATATTCGCGAATGCGAATGCGAATGCGAATATTCGTTACATCACTAGTATGGAGCACCATCTAATATGAAGTTAGACGGAGTGAAGTATGCTTTAAGTTAAAAATTTAATAATATTTATGGGAAAGTAACAAAACTATGCTAAAGTTTGAATATTATCGTAAGTAGTTTTTATTCACTAAAAATTACCTCAAAAAACCTCATTCAATTTACATTTTTGCTACTTTAGCACTTCCCTTATTAAAAACACTTCAACGGACACTTATTGCAGACAGATGGTGCCCTTACATCTATACTTCATGATCGAGACATCATATAACTAACATGTCTAGATTTACACACAAAAATAGTACTATTATTAGGAAAAAAAACAAAGGGTTGGAATTATAAGCTATTGCATAAGCTATTAAACATTTTGTGACATGGGTATCAAAAAGATAATTTATTACGAAATTTCATTTTAAATCAGGGCTGTCAAAGCCAAACCTTACTATTCAATTCAAACTAATCAATACAAAAATATTCAGAAAATCCCTAATAATAGTTAGAGATAGTTTAATTTATAAGTTTTGTCATGGGAATATAATATTTGTGATGAAACAACAAGCGTAAATTAATTTTATTTTCATAATTAAACAAAATATTATTATTGTGGATTTTAAACATTTGTCGCGGGCCGCACAAAAAATCCACGTCCGAGATACCTAATAAAAAAATTCAAACACTCAAAATACTTAATGTGTTTTAGGCCTAGAACATATTTTTGATACTTCACACTACTCCAATGTATTGATTAAAGGTAAATGGGCATTTTGTTCGGACCGGTGACCCACCAGCGTTCAGTAATGAAACTAGCTAGTTTGTAAACGACCATGAATACTACCCAATGAAATGAGTCTTTGGCAAAGGGAGATCTCCCTGTAGGCGAGACGACATGCCTGGGGGGCGGCCGAGGCCCCGAGTGAATGTACTCGAGGTATGGTATATAAATGCTGGCGATGTAGATATCTTCGATAGCGCGTTTCAGGCTTCGGTGACGTCACGGTGTGACGTGTGTGCGGTGTCGCCACAAGTCGCATTGCTCAAAAGCATGGGAGAGCTGTATTATTAGCAAAGGAAGATTTACTTATAAGTGTATGAAATGTTAAAAAATTGAATTAAAAATTAATAATTATGAAAAATATACATTTGCGTAGAAACGCATAACTTTTTTCTTCCATGCATTTGGATCAAAATTAAAACATTGCCTGAAATGTTAATCCTAAACTTTTAAAAATTTATTCTATTCATTACTGAATGCGACTGGGTCAAAAACGCCCAATGACCTTTATCAACTAAACTACCTCTGCAATGACAAAACTGTAACTAAACTAATACTAATAATTTACATTTATATCATCATGAAAACTATAGAACTACAATAAAATTGAGCAAATACGTAACCAAATAGTGTGATATTATGCCTCCGTTTTTACCTTATTTTATTTTTATAGCCGGCAGGTTATTTAAGAAGACGAATTTAAGTTTAAGTAGAGTTCAAATAATTCATAAAATCTTATAAATAGTAATTACATGTAAAACATTATAAAACAAATATATCATAAACACAAAACAATACTTGTAAAACAAAATCAAACACTAAAAATACAATAGTATTTTAACAATAATAAACATAGCCATTTTACAATATTCGCGGAATGTGATATTCATTACAATATTGAATATCCCAAATGAATAATATTCATGAAGTCGAATATTCGTCACAATGGTATATTAACAACGTCCTTATTTCTCTAATGTAGTCTGCTATTTTAAGATTGTCATATTAAAATATACATAGCCATTTTATAATACTCGCGATGTCTGATACTGAATATCCCCAATAACTACCCTAAAATTTTAAGTATCTAAATAATTACAGACTACAGTTTAGTTATATTTGTATAGAATTTAAGTATCATAACTATTTATCAATTTAGTACCTACCAATATTCGCTTTAAATAATAGCAGCTTTAATAACAAATTTTGATATGGTTTTTAGGCTAATGAAAATAGCCTACAAATGAACAGACATACCCCCCTACGGTATATTGCGTATAGACATCAGTATTAAAAGTCACTAACGCGTTGTTGGCTGAAGTAAGCACACTACCTTATTTTTGTAATCGATGAAGTACGTATTACTGTAAGGACGGAATGGAATGATGGACGGGTCTGGAATATTTTTTAATGTATAACATCTTTTAGGCTATATCTTCGATTTTTTAGGTCTTTCTTTCTTTCAATCTAATATTTTACGTAATATGTGAAAACGAACCGATGGTAAATGACCACTGTCCATGGACAACAAGAATAAAGTCATCACTGCTTAGTCAATCAAGAAGAGTCGAAAGAAAGTCCCAAGCCTCCAGTAGGAACATTTCTACAAGCAAGACGGATGAATTAACTCTATCCGTAATTGCTCCTTGTGTCTAGTGTCCAGTAATATCCATTTGTGTCCAGTGTCGTGTGTCTATCTCTCTCCGCTAACACTGTCCGACTTGTCCGATGATCCCGACGAATCGGTGTCTTTAGTTGTATCTTTTCTGTAAATGGAATCATAGATTAGACAGTAATTTTATCATGATCGCCACTCAAAACTGTTCCAATACTGGATACAGGTCTCTTCTCACAATGTTATAGACCTTAACCTACCACGCTGGCCAAGTGTGGGTTACTAGACTTCACACGCCTCTGATAACAACATTGAAAACTCTCAGATATCAGGATTCCTCGTCATGTTTTCATTTACGAAAACAAGTGACAATTAATTTCAAACACGCATATATATTTTTTTAAATACGTACAGGATTTGAAACCAGTCAACTTTATTTAGTAGTTACATAGTCAAATCACTTGTCTACAGCAGGAACTTTATGCCTCTGCTTAAATAACAACTAGTTGTGATTGTTAGTGACGTGTTTTTGTTCCGAGTTGTGGGTGGTGTTAGGAACGTATTTTTGTCTTGTGTCCCTGCACAGAGTGTGTGTAATTCATGTTTATATTTGTTAACCCTCACCTAGGCAACACCCCCCGGCCAGTCAGCACGTCATCATCAGCCTCCCGGGAGTCCCCGTTCCTGGCCTCCGCTCCGCCGCCCTCGCTCTCAGACTCCTCACGCAAGGGTCGCGGCGAACTCGCCGGGATCGATAACTCGCCTAGTAAATTGCTGTGGATGTATCATAAACATGAATAGGTAGAACTAAATAGTTTAGTACAATATACTCTCCCAGTTGTTCTACTTTTTAAAGGGTTGTTTGTTGGACTATTGACGTAAAATAAAACTAAACAACGAACAAACCCAGGAACTTAGAAGTTACCAATATTTTTATTTTCTTCACATACTTTTTTTTATTATTAACTCTTCAAAACGCAAATGAATAAAGTTAATATTCGTACTTTTATCCTTACAAGTTGACATGTGCGAATATTATTTTTATTCACAAATAACCAATATTACTATTCGCAAATAATCAATATTACTTTTCACAAATAACCGATATCGCTATTCGCAAATAAGCAATATTACTATTCGCAAATAACCAATATTATTATATTACTATTCGCAAATAATCAATATTACTTTTCACAAATAACCGATATCACTATTCGCAAATAAGCAATATAACTATTCGCAAATAACCAATATTATTATATTACTATTCGCAAATAATCAATATTACTTTTCACAAATAACCAATATCACTATTTGCAAATAAGCAATATTACTTTACGCAAATAACCAATATTACTATTCGCAAATAATCAATATTACTATTCGCAAATAACCAGTAAATATTACTATTGTCAAATAAATATATTGGAATTAATTTTGACATGAACTCACGCGACATCATTGGCAGCCTTCTTCCAGTTGAAGAACTCGTCACCCAAGTTGAAGGTGAGGTTGCTCCTCATCACCAGCTTCACCGGTGGTGATACTCCGCGAGGCCTCGGGACCGCCTGCGGGACCAGATTTATTTATTTATTCACTTTATTGCTTGTATATCAAAACATTAAACAATACTACATAGTATACACAATACAAAAGGCAATTATACCGGTTGAAGGTACAACAAATTACTTCATCACAATTTATTGCTATCTCACTGCTGGACTGTTCTAACTCTCTTTTCAAAGTGTGAGGAGTACAGGGCATTGTACTACGCTGGCTAAATCCGGATTGGTGGAATTTACGTACCTTTGAGAAAATTGCGAAGAACTACATGATGCGCCGGCGTCGATGTTAGTAGAGTCTGTGGCATCGTTTGACAATCGAAAAGTGTTTATAAAAATCAACTTTGAATAAAGTTAATTTCACTATTATGTATTACATAAAAGATAAAAGATTTCCATTTCCATGCCTGCACAGCGGCCGCGCTCCGACTGTTCACGGTCGGAACAAACGGCGGAAAAATCTTCAACAGGGTGATTCAGACCTGAGACTTCGCTATACGACTTGTGTTGGATGCAATGTCGCCACTAATGTTAATGATACTTACATCACCATAATTCTCTCCGGCCAGGCCGTTATTCTCTACGTACGCGGGCGTGTCCGCCCGCGCGTCTGCGTGCGTTACGTGCGCGGCCGCCGGTTTAGGCACCTCCGTACGCTCCGTGTATACATTGTTTGATTCTGTTCACAAACGATCACAGTGATATAACTATTTAAAAGGAATAAATAAACAAAAATATTTATTTGTATATAAGAGCACCTTCTGCAACAGTTGTTATAAAATAAATAAAGAAACTAGGAAACTCATCATCGTAATCAAAGTCAATTAAATATGCATTATTAGTGATAACTCAAAAACTCAGATGTAGATTTAAATAGGACCGTACAACAAGCACCAGCTTTGAATGTTAAAAAGATTATCCAAATCAGTTCAACCAGTAAAAAGTTGTGACGTGTCACACTTATTAAACATTGAGTTGAATTGAGAACTTCCTCCATTTTTTAAGTCAGTTAAAAATGAAAATGTATTCCTCACCACGCCACTCCTCATTGGAGTCGTGTCCTCGCTTCCTCAGCTCGCCGCTGCCCACCATGGAGGCATCTTCCATAATATAGTCTCGTGTGTCTGTCTGTTTCGGTTCTGCCCACGACCCCCTGAAACAGACGTCGTTTTTGTAACGAATATGACGTAATTATATTGCTAAGGATTCGACATCAGCTCGTTTCTTCGAAGTTAGCCAAATTTAATTGGCAAAGGCAAGCCCGAATGGTCTTATGCATTGTTGGCCTTGGTATAAACCTTGGTCCACTACGCTGCCCAAGTGCGGTTTATCTTTAAGTTGGAATGGTTGGAGTTTAAGTGGAAATCTCAGGTATTCAGGTTTTCTGACACACATCAAAACAATACGCCCGGAAGCAACGTGATGAAGTATACTCTCGTGTTTAAAAACTGGGAGGGCGCCCTTGAAATCTTTAACCATTCCTAGGTTAGAGCTAATGTGGTGCATGTTTACTTACCCCCTGTCAACAGTTTGTTGTGTAACGCGCACAACGTTCCGCCCGCGTGGGCGTTTGCGTTTGCGTTTTTTCTGCCGCTGAAACAATTATCACAGAATTATTACCTTAATCACAGGGGCGTAAAGTAGCATTTGTGTGTTGCCATTTACACGAATTTAATATCGAACGTGAACGAAGTTTGGCAAAGGTAGACCTCCCTGTTGGCGAGACTACATGCTTGGGGGACAGCCGATGCCCAAGTGAAGGTTCTCAGGGCGTTGAATATATGCGGGCGATGTACAAATCTACGATAGCGTGATTTAGGCTTCGGTGACGTCACCGTGTGACATGTGCGTGATGAAATTAAATGAAATGACAAACACTTCTTCATAGTTGCGCCATAGCTAGCGGCGAGTGGTCTAAGAAGAAGCGGCAACAAGTCCTTACCTTAGGAGCGACAGTAGTCTCAGGTTTGATCTCGACGAAGTCTTCGACGATGATCTTCTTCTCGGTCGGTGGTGGGGGGCGCGCGTCCAGCGAGCCAGGCTGGGCTACGCTGGCCAAATATGGTTGGACCAGGTCCGTGGGAATCGGCTTGTTTTGATGTTGGTGGGATTGCTGTAACATATTGGTTGGTTTATTATACGCCATGTTTTTTTATAGATATAATGTAGTGTATGAGCATGCAGCTACAGCTGCCGCTATGACAACTGTGACCGACACAGAACAAGACTCACATCGAGACTGGGATGGTTAGTCAGTTAGCAGATGGTGGTAGAATATTAGTTGGTTAGTTTGTTAATTAATGTGGGGACAAGGATTTTAAGTGATGATAGTCCTATTACTTGATGTCAGTAATAGTCCAGTTAGTGATTGTTAGAATGAGTCTCATTCTAATTCGGTCACAGATGCATTGCTACCCCTAAGGATTGAAATGGTCGCCTCTAAAAAAGCCTGCCTGTTTAAGCACAGTTAAATACATATACTTCCCCACCACCCTATCACCCCATACCCTACTGTTTACCAACTGACCTGATCAGTCCTTGGCGGCGCAGGGTCGGGCAGGTCCATCTTCTCCAGCACCTTGGCTGGCTTCACCACGTCGTGCTTCTTCACCAGGTCCGTCACGCGGTTCCGCTCGAACACTCGCCCGTTGTTTATCACCTGCAACGTTTCATCATCATCATCAGAAGGGCATTATATGTATGGGCACGCGGCATCGATCATTTAATAAAGAAAAATAACTAGTACACAGTGTCTAAAGGAAGTCGTTTAAGAAGTGTCGCCGACTGTGGTTATTTATATTTAGTTTGAAATAAAAATACATTCATTGTTTCAATTTAAACCTTAAATTCATACTTTAAGTTATATTTTAAAAATATCCACAAAAAGCATTAATATGTTTAGACCGAAATTGCTGCAATAGTAAATTCAACCTTACTCCTAAGACGTAACGTAGAAGTTATAAACCATTAGAAATCAACAAAAAACTTTTCGACGAGTGAGAAAGACGGATGGCCATTTCCATAATAATATGGTGAACACAAGTGGATATAATTATAATTTATTTTAGCAGTAGATTTCACTACTATCTATACTAATATTATAAAGCTGAAGAGTTTGTTTGTTTGTTTGTTTGTTTGGTTGAACGCGCTAATCTCAGGAACTACTGGTTCGAATTGAATTTTTTTTTTGTGTTGAATAGACCTTTTATCGAGGAAGGCTATAGGCTATATAACATCACGCTGCAACAATTAGGAGCGAAGAAATAATGGAAAATGTGGAAAAAACGGGGAAAATTATTCATTCTCGAGGGCTTTCGTTGCATGCGTTGCGAAAACGATTCAAGATACCAAAAATATATGTATGAAAGAATTATTCCTCTTGAAATGATCTAAAAAAATGTCCACGACAGTATATGTCTATCTTTTAAGATTAACACACTAGAACCGTTTTTATGGTAATCAAATTTGCCGCGTTTCCAAGTTTAATCTGAATTAATCTTGCTGTGATCCTTTGCTACTTTGCTATTATTTTGTCGTAAGCTTTATTTCTAAATTTAATTTAACCTCAATTAATTTTGGTGATAGTTTATTATCTTCCCGAAATTCCTACGGGAGCGGGACCTACGCGGTTGATACTTACGGGTCCCGAAGCGAAGCGAGGGCGGTTCGCTAGTCAAGTTATATAACGTGACGTCACCTGTTCCCATACATACCTTAATATCCCGATCATTGAGCACAGTGACAATATCCCGGACGAAACTATCGTTGGGGTAGAGCCGTCGGTGCGAACAGTATATATCCGCCTCAAGGTGCTCCTCTGACCGGTTGGGGAGCGCCCGCACCAGCTTCAATATGAACTTGTTTTTCCTGCGCGCCCGCTTGTGTTTGTGGTGCGAGCGACGACCCTCGTGGGAGAGCAGCGAGCGGGAGATACGGCTGCTGAGGTGAAATTTTTTTGTGAAGCTCGAAGGACCATTTTTAGGCTCGAAGGACCAAGTTTTTTTTTTGTTCTGGCTTTTTGAGTGTTGTGAAGGTTTAGGTTGGTAGTCATGCGTTAAAAACGAGAGGTGGGTGCGGTTTGTTGTAATGGGAAAAGACTTGAAGAATCAAGTTTTAGGAGCAGCTGGAAAGATCCACTTTTGAGAAGCCTTTTGAAGGACTAGGTTTTGGTTTGGTTATTTTGGGAATATTGTTATTTTGTTTGGATATTTGTTAAGAATCTTACCGGCCTTTTCGCAAACGTTGCAGCTTCTGCTCTTGCTCACTTAACTCTACATTATCTGTGGAATAACATTTATAATTAAAGTTACGAATAAAGCGCATACGATTTTATACGAACAGGCGAAGGTAAACTCAAACTCAGTTTGTCAAAGATATTATTTTGATTAGCGCAAGTTACTTTACCACTGCATCTGCTCTTTTTAAGTAAATTCTTAATTCACCATTCACCATCAAGATATTATTATATCACTTATAAATCGCAACAACAATTTACTTAATCGGTATCCCACCGCTGCCACTAAACCTAAATACCGACCATGCTTATTTCACTACAGATTTCAAATCATTGCTGTTAGAATAATAGTTCTTTCTTTCTTTACTTTTCATTGTAATGTACTTACTATCAGTCCCACTCCCAAACCCTCACTATAATCCTCACTATAATCGATATCCCACCGCTGCTCCCCATTTCTCTCACACCGTCTCGCCAACACATCAGCGCCAGACTCCCGCCCGGCCGCCATACACAGACCGGAGGCTACGTATGTATGTCTTTAATAATACCTTTATTTTAATAAACGTCTGAACACCACTACTTACTATCAGTCCCAAACCCGTTATCCACGCTATAATCGGTATCCCACCGCTGCCACTAAAACTTCACCAACCATGGTTTTTTTACTATAGTATCAAAGCATTGCTGTGAACAACAATAGTCTTTGGTTATCACTGTAATGTACTTACTATCAGTCCCAAACCCGTTATCCTCGCTATAGTCGATATCCCACCGCTGCTCCCCGTTTCTTTCGCACCGTCTCGCCAGTACATCAGCCCCGGACTCGCGGCCCGCCGCCAGACACAGGCCGGTAGCCACGTGCTGCAGCTGTTTGGTGGGGAGGTAGCGCCATTTCTGGAGGTGTAGGTGAGAGAGTGTGAGGTTTGTGTGTCGGTTATTACTTATTTCAAGAACAGGATTAGTGAAAAACTAACTTTTTACAAAAAAATAAACGACTTCAAAGTCAAGATAACTCAAAAACCAATCAAAACCAATCAAAACCAAAAAAAAAATCGCCAGGTGGCACTCAAATTTAAACAGGACCAGACAGTAGTCATTAGCTTTCGAATGAAAGAATTTCGAAATCGATTCACCCAGTAAGAAGTTCTGAGGTGAAACAAAACATATAGACAAATTGAGAACCTCATCCTTTTTTTTCAAGTCGATTAAAAAGTGCGTTAAGATGGTTTCAATTATATAAGCAATATGTGTACTACCTGCCCTCTCTGCTTTCCGTGACAGGTAATCATCAACACGCGACGACCTTCGTCTCGCTGTGGCTTTTGTCTATAAAAAAAAACAATAAATAATACAATTATTTCATTTTCATAATGGCTCACCTACAAAATCAAAGCTAAAAACCTCTTTAAAACTAGCACTGAGCAAACATCTACAGGGCATCAATCGAAGCCGTCAAAATCTCCCTTCACCAAACCCCTCACCTATTAAACTGCAGCTCAGCACACTTCTCCTCATCCCTCAGCTCCACAGCTGTGAGCCATCCCTCGGGAGCAGACATCTACTTGGTACGTCAATCAAAGCTCTCAATTCCCCAGCTGTGGATAGTGGCTGCCAGAACATCTCCCTATCCCAAAGACCAGATCTCCTCACCTATTAAACTGCAGCTCAGCACACTTCTCCTCATCCCTCAACTCCCCAGCCGTGGATAATGCCAGGTACTGTGTAGCCTGTAGCTGCTCGTGGCAAGGATACACGCCGAGGGGGGACGCCTCTGCGTCCCGCTGCAGCGTATCCAGACAGAGGCCTGATGAGGGGTTCTTGAATCTAAGGGAAAGAAGGGTTTTATCTTATTGTATTAGCGACCGTGACATCAGTTTGTAATGTACCTTAAAGATAGATAGTGACATGCCAATGATAATGTTTGCTCGCGGTAAGATGCAAAGTAACTCTACTACTCCAGGTGTTAACATTTAAATTGAGAAATTTTCTACAATAGCTTGGTTCATTCAAGATAATTTATAATTAGGCCTAAGACATGTTCGGTGAAATTTTCGCAAGTTACCAGTTATCCTATGAAACACCCATCATCATAATCAAGTCAGCGTCTCTTCCTTCCTTTTGTATAAAAGTTCATACCACCCTAACATTCGCAATGGATTCCGTCGCACCCACCAAAAAATTACAACGAATCCCACCGCACCCCCCAATATCACAACGTATCCCACCGCTGCCCCCAAATTCCCCAAAAACCCACCCCACCCACCTGCCATATCCGTACACGTCGCGCACGGGTACGAACTTTTCCCGGTACACGGTGTCCAGGTACCACTGGAAGCTCTTGCACTGTAGCTTCTCGCGTAACACTTTGCGGTGGGTGACGTCACCGATTTTGGGGTTTTAGCATATTTTTCGCTTGCATACCAGATCATACCACCCTTACATTTACAGTGGATCCCACCACTACCCCCAAAATTCAACAGATCCCACCGCTGCCCCCAAAACCCCACCCCACCCACCTGCCGTATCCGTACACGTCGCGCACGGGCACAAACTTCTCCCGGTACACGGTGTCCAGGTACCACTGGAAACTCTTGCACTGCAGCTTCTCGCGTAATATTTTTCGGTGTGTCACGTCACCTATTTTGGGGTTTTTCTGAAAAAAAAAAGAAATCAAATTAATGTTATTAAGCAAACTTATATAAGTTTGTATTTATTTGGTGCTATGTGTAATGTGCTATGTTTTCCACGCCCTAGGACACAGGTTATCCTTATGTGTGGTTGTACTTGAGTGCTAACACACTCGAATCCTACCCCTTGGTAGGGGTGTGTTAGCATTATACATAATAATTTAAGTCTTATTGTAATTATGAGTTATATCTGTAAATTATTAAAAAAATGCATAAAGATTTTTAACGCACTGCTTACATATTTAATTTATGATTTACGTTTTTTATGCTTTATTCATTTATGAAAATAAAGTGTATATGGAAGTGAACGAGAGCGAGAGTAAAACAGAGACAAAAAGAGAGAGTAAAACAAGAGATAGACTGCACTCACCCTGAGGTCTGGTCGGTGCAGATAGAACAGCTCAGCGAAGTCATCCATCCAAACCTCAGCCATGCGTGCCGTGTTTATTCCTTGAATAGAATATATTTTGTACAAAATAGAAAGAATGTTTAAAAACAAAAACACCGACTAATAATAAAATGATAATATAATTACCGTAATCAATTTCAAATGCGCATTATTATGGATAACTCAAAACCTACTCGTCAGATGTCACACATTTTTTTTCTAAACTTATTTTTCTAAACTCTAGCTTTAATGGGGTCTCAGGGTTAAGTAAGAGTGTTACCAGACCAATCGATCGATCGTCGATCGGCCGCATCGATCGAAGGTGGAATCGATTATTAGACGTCGATCGATAGTTTTTATTACCTATATTATAGTTTTTACATAATATAACATTCAATTACTCGCTATTTAAATCTAAAAATAATATTTAAATGAGCCACACGAAAAGCACAAGATTTTCAATAAACAATTATCAAAAACGGCTCATCCAGAAAAAATATAAGGTTATAAACATAGAACTCACCGTGTGTGTCCGTATGTGCAGGAAGCCCGTACGGGTGGAAGCTGCGGAACACGTGGCCCACGCGCGAGCACGGGATGGTTTCCAACGTACCACCACCTAGTATATACGAGAGGCCTTATGACACACTTTTACATTTAAGTACAGAAAACCACATCCATTTTTGTCAGCAGTTTTTGCGTGATACGTGGACAAACATACAGCCAGATAGACATAAATAAAAAAATAATAATTTTGTCTTCTAAGGCCCACGTCCTTCTTATTGTTTTATTAAATGCCTCATATGTGTCAAATTTTTACTACACAGTGTTCTAAAAACTAGTGCCAAGGTGAAATCTAGAGTTAAAGTACCATGGGATACCCGAATCCCGCAATGTATGTTCCGCGATTATGATTACATGGGGGAGTTTCGGGTACCCCATAAGATGCTCTATCTCTGCACTTCCACTTAACACCACTTCTTGGAACACCCTGTATATAAACAAAGAGTACAACCAAACCAACACCATGCTCCAACTCACACTGCCAGATCCGGAAGGACATCTCGAGGTTCTCGCCTCCCCAGCCGGCCATCTGCTCATCATAGGCCCCCAGCTCCCAGAAGTACGCGCGGTTCATCGCGAACAACCCACCGGCCATGGTTGGAGACCTGGATTCAGAACATTAGTCGGTGACGTCACATCTGAATCACGCTATCAAAGATTTGTACATCGCCCGCATATATACGACACATAGAGTGTTGGTGATAATAGTTTTTATTAGTAATAATTGTTCGTTGCTACCATTTAAGACCCTTTAGGTCTGAAAGAATTTTTTTATTTATGTATACAAATATCAAAAAATTTCCCATTTTTGCAATATATTTTAATTAATGATAAATTCCTATTGATCGTAGTGTGACGTTATACAGACTGTAGTCTATAGCCGTCCTTGAGAAGTGGAATACTTATCCAACACAAAAATATTTTTTCAAGTCAATTTAGTTCCTGAGATTAGTCCGTTCAAACAAATGTTCAGCTTTATAATTGTTAGCGACGCGCGAGTGAAATAAAAGAATCTTCAATGGATTTTCAAGGCGAGATGGTTGTAGAAGGATTAAAAAATATATCGGCAAAATATAGTCGTAATTTTCTCTATGTATTTTCAAGAATGACAGTTCTGTCTTAACAATTTTAGTTTTAAATGTCGCGTTTCCTTGAACAGCCAGTCTCTCCCGCTTTATTAGAACATAAGTAGAAACTATTTTAACATAAAATTAATAGAATTAATAAGACCACTTTACGCGTCGTTTACGTCGCCAACATTCTCCGCCCTAGTGCCGTCTGAAGGTTTAAGGCACTCATCATCCATCGGAAGTAGTGCGACGCGTGTTACCGGTCTTGTTTTTATTTCCACTACACGTATATGACTGTCTTTCCCTGGATGAATTTGAGTTATTAGCCCTCGAGGCCAAGTATTTCTCGGTGAGTTAGGGTAACAAATAACCACCAGTCCATCCGATTCGATCCATGTGATCCGATTCCGACCGTCTAGGGACTCTAGGGTGACAGGTTGCTTCGTGTGCCGCGGAAAGTACAGTGCTGCGTCGATTCGACCGCTGAGCCGGAGTAAGCCATCTTCGTCTAAAAAAGGCGTAAGTGACCGAAGACGACTGGTAATAGGTAGGGGTACGTTAATTTCGTTTTTACGAAATAGATGCGATAAAAGCGAAATCTGCATTTTATTTGCGATAAAAGCGAAATTTGAAAAATAAACACTTTCGCACCTTTTTACGTTACGTGCTTTCAAATGTTGATCAGACGCGCTAACAATTATTACAACTCTGATCAAAACAGACAAAGACAAGTGACAATGCAAGTTTTAGTTGCATCAAAATCTTGCTACCCTGGATTTACAAAAGCAGCTATTCAATGTCTCAATTGCCCTGTCAATAATGTTGATGCCTAGAGGTACTTTAGTATCTACAACATTGTCGTAACTGATCGCAGGCAAACAATGAAAGATGAAAATGTAGGAATTACAACAATTCTAGCCTTTAATTGAGTTTTTAACACTGCATTTTCTTTTTTGCGAAATAAATGCGAAATTTTCTATTTTGAGTTTTTTTTAATGCGAAATCATGATTTTTTATTTGCGAAATTTACGTACCCCTAGTAATAGGTAAATTTTTGTTCATCGCAAGTGCCTGTATTACATTTGAGAAGGCAACGGCTTGTGAGTACCGCAGCAGCAACGTTTCAGCCTTCTGAAGTAATTCGCATTTGATCTGCTTCACTCCAGTTTTCTTGCATCTTTCGGCGAATGATAACATAGCGGCGGTGCTACGGCGCAAGCGGTTCCACGACGAGAATCGGACCGCACCGGGCACCACAGGTACTACAGGTAAGTTGTTAACTTCTACGGTATTAATATTTTCATTGCTGTTTAGGTTTTGTATTTCTGTTTCAGGTGATTGCGGCCAAGCATCGGGCGACATGTACAGGAACGAAGGACCTTTAAACCATTCGCTGTCCGTGTTCAATTTATATTTGTTTACTTTTGTTGCAGCGTCGGCTATGTCCATGCACGTTGGAATATAATGGCATTGACCCTTATGTAATTTAGCGGTTTCATCGAGGATTGCTACAGCACGTTCTTCGTCCTTGTTCGGTTGAGGGTGATTCCTTATACCAATTGTATCGAGGGCGAATGAGTTAGTACTAATAGGATGGCCACTGTAACTCGGAAAGTTTCTAATTTGTTGCATTTGTGTAATCATCTGAGACTGTTCGCGATTCACGCTGGCGGTGGACGTCACAATCACTTGGTGCAACGCGGCTGCTAGCTTGTCGATGTCGGTAGGCGCACCGGCGGCGGCCGCCGTAGCGGGCATTATATTGTCATGCGATGCGCCGTGCGTAGGGCCGACCATGTTTACAATAATAGAGTTGTCGATCCAATTTTCAACTTTATTTCGCGATCTCCCAGAGCACACACTATTCTCTTCCTCTAGTGCGGCTAAGTCTGCAGCCAATTTCTTCTCTAGTAGGTCCTTCTCAATAGCAGCCTTAGCGACGGTGGCTTCCAGTATTAGTTGCTGTTTACGCGCCTCTACGGATGCACGAGAGCCACTACACCTGGAGCGTGCGCTGCCCTCCGACTTCACTACACTGCGGGCAGGCATATTGTCCACCTTCACTTGCGTATCAACAGAACTAAATCCTGTTTGTGAAGATCCCTGATCCATCGCTGAAGATAGTTCTGACTGCTCCTTTCGGATGGCTCCACGGGTTTTCATTTTGTGCGGAGTATGGAACATCTTCTGCTGTCACTCGGGTCGCTGGTTCGGATATGATCCGGCTCGAAGGACCAATTTGTTAGCGACGCGCGAGTGAAATAAAAGAATCTTCAATGGATTTTCAAGGCGAGATGGTTGTAGAAGGATTAAAAAATATATCGGCAAAATATAGTCGTAATTTTCTCTATGTATTTTCAAGAATGACAGTTCTGTCTTAACAATTTTAGTTTTAAATGTCGCGTTTCCTTGAACAGCCAGTCTCTCCCGCTTTATTAGAACATAAGTAGAAACTATTTTAACATAAAATTAATAGAATTAATAAGACCACTTTACGCGTCGTTTACGTCGCCAACAATAATATTAGTAAGGAAGTAAGGATGTACCAAGTAGACTTACCAAGTAGGAGCGATATCAGATCCTCGTCTCTTCTTCTCTCGTTCCGGTACATCCACCCAGGTGAAGTGGCCCATGAATGTGAACCCTCCCACCTGGAATACCGTTATTACATTATTTAGAAGACATCCAGCTGGTTTGCCAAGCAAACCAAATCGTAATTGTATGTCGTGATTGCCTATAAGTAGACGGGCACACATGTAACAGTTATTATTAAGACATAATTGTAGTACTTATGTTGTGTACTTTCTGTTGGTAGTCCGAAAATAAATAAATCATGGACTGGAACAAATTGCCTGCGTCGGTGTACCCGTCCAATTATATGTGTCTTCAAGAAAAGAGTGAATAGGCTACTAATTTAGTACTTTACCACCCATGATTACACAACTGTTTACCATCAGGAAGGACTGTAGTCAAGCACACATTTATACAAAGTAAAAAATCATACCTGGTCTATGCCAGAAATATTTTGTTAAACATGATTCATCTTTATGGTTCATTTTAAAGAACTTGACGACCTTCGGAATATCCGTTATTTGCAGTAAAAGACAGTGAGGTTATAGAAAAGATCTATTGTTAACCCTTCAATCATCTACTAAAGTATAAAATGCTGTCTTAAATATCACCATAAGAAGGAGGCAGAAAGTGAGTACTAAAGCAAAAATAACCATATCATAGAGATATAAAGAACTCCTCTCAACTTCTACAAGGTTAAGGAAATACTTTGTTATTAGACATCATGCATTCCCGTTATCGAATCCCGTTATGAAATCGTGCATGAGCGAATATTACGAGTTTAGTAGAACCATCATTCATCAAATAGTCCAAAATTTAAGACCATTTAATAAAATGTCACCTATGAATAAATCATCCAATCATACTTCATTAAAAATTGTGTGTTATGAGTACATTAAGGAATATTTTGCGGATAATTCTTAGAATTACCCAAAATTGAATTTAAGATCTCTTTATTTCAGCCATCAAAAAAGAACACTTGCTTCAGAGTCTCATTAAAAATCTTGTATTGTTTGTTATGAGAGAAAATCAATTATGAACATTTATTTGAGACCTTTTTCAGACGAATTACGCCAATGAATAATAACTCCTATTGTGATTTAAGAACCAATTATGAACATAGTATTCAAATTAATGCATCCAAAATTTATCAAGAGCATTCAGAAACTTCACTGTTAATTTATCTATTAACCAATCTATTAACATCATTGAATTTAACCATAAAATCTGCTTCCACCAGTCATCACTAATCATTACAAATCTACCGTTACCATTACATCATTTCCATCTACCCAGGCAGTTAAAACCTAAACCGCGTGCAAAATGCGAAAAATTCATGCGTGCACCTGAAAATATTCAGCGGTGTCGAGTATGCACTGAAGCAGCGGCCGTAACCAATCAATTATTACAAATCTACCGTTATCGTTCCAAATTTCTCTCTAAAACCCAGGCAGTTAAATGTAATAGTTTCCAAAACGCGTGCAAAATATCCATGCGTGCAACACCTGAAAATTTTCAGCGGCGTCGAGTTGAAACGTAGTTTGATCTACGACGTCAATTAACGGTGTTAACACGGCGTCACGTTTATGCCGTATGCGCTGAAGCAGCGGCCGTAACCAGTCGGCGCCGGCCTCGCAGTGAGCGTCGAGGAATATCAGCACGTCCCCGCGGGCCATTCGCGCGCCTCGGATGCGCGCTCTCATTAGACCTTGCCTATGAACAGGTGGCTTCAAGTCCAGGGTAGATAGTAGGCTTTTAGGGGTGTGCAAAGGTGAATCTTTGTCGATACTTAGCATCAGATGGGATCATACAAATAAACAATAAATCCGTTAAAATGGATTTGAATTTTGTACCACAGAGTAAACTCGCAACTATTTAGCTTGTGTAATGTGGAACCCCATTTTTTAGGTTACTTTTACGGCGCACGGATTCTTATAGCATCAACTTAAAGATAGATATTTATCCGATTTCAGATTTCGAAAACGATGTCAAAACTCGATTTTAAACATCTGCTTTCAATAGTGCCTATCCTCACCAAATCGTTTGAGTTGTTAGATTGCGTTTTATGTGCAATGTGTTGTGGTTTCTTTTTGAAATCAGATTTTGGATTATGATATCGCTATGAAGCGTTTGTCGTTATGGACGTGTTTGAAGTCGGATTTAAGATTCGTTTTGATATATCGCACGCGCTTAACTTACAATAATAAAATAAAAAAGCATTATTTTCTATAAATATAATTTCCCGATTCATCAACAAGAACCCGAATATTAATGTTTTCCAAAATACTGATAAGCCACCAAAAGTTAAACGAAAATAAAACAAACAACAAAAAAGTATCCCATAAACAAACAGAAAGAACAACATAGATAAATTTATAAAACTTTATCTCATAGATAAATATCAAAACAGAGAAACCAGTGATACCTACTTATTATGTGATGTAAAAAAAGATAAAAAGAAGCGAAATCAAATTCGACGAAATAAAAACAGCGCCAACAAATAAAACGAAGAAAAATAAGATGACCTAAAATAACAAATACATAATATCGTGAAAACTCATAAAGATTCTAAAAGAGAATCTAATTTGGATACTACTTATATACCTATCTCGTTCACTCATAAGCAACGTGAGTAAGACGATAATACAAACAAAGCCCATAAATCGTGTGCAAGCGAACACGTGAAGAAACGCGATAGCGGTGAAGTTTGTGTATAAACAAAGTGCAAAGGAAACAATAACAAAACAGCGATTAATCGGTTCTAACGTTCACTACTTTCAACTTGTAAACAGTAAAACTTTTATCCTTTGTAATTTTTATTTCATTCGTTTTAATGCTATAAATGTCTTTTCTAGTCATTTAAACCCAATACTAACCCACGAATGGGCTAATGGTTATGTTTAAATGTATATTTAGTGTAGGTATGTACTTGTTTTTTATAATTATTTTTTTCGGAATCCGATAAAGCATTCGACAAAAAATAATGGAAATTTTTAGAACAAAATACATGCATATAACATAGTATATAACATGCTTCTCTAAAACCTACATATTTTTATAATACGAAAAAAGATCATCTGATTCTATGGTACTAAAAATTCTAATTCATACTTCTAAATCAGGGCTACCACAGGGGCCTTATTATGAACTCTTAATTCCAGACAGTTCACGTTTACAACGTGTGAGTGACAGAGATAGCGCCTTATTACCTGTAAGGCGTTGTCTCTGTCACCCACTGAACTGAACGTAAACTGTCTGGAATTAAGAGTTCATAATAAGGGGGCTGGGAAGTAAATTAGGCCCACTATACTACAGACTGCATTAACAGTTCCACTTTTATAAACACCTGAAAGGTAGCTGGGTCCTGGACACTGTAGTAGAAATTAGAGGCTTCGATGACATCAATGATGGGCACGACGACCGTGTGAGGGGACTCCTTGATCCTCTGCAGCAGAGGTCGGAGCCAATCATCTTGCCCCTCGCAGTGGGAGTCCAGAAACACCAACACGTCTCCAACCGCGAACCGAGCACCGGCGAGACGCGCTTGCGTCAAACCGACACTGTTAGATAGATGGCGTCCAATTCAAATTCACTATTGAAAATTACACAAACATTATGTGCGAAGAAGAAGAGTTTTGGAGACCTGCTGAACGTCTTAAAGAAAAGATGTAGAAAGAGAATTTCTAGATAAGAAATTTAATGGACATAAATAAAAAGGAAAATATGTGAGAAAAAAAGCTCAGAAAAACTTAGAAAAAAAAACAAGAATAGGAAGCTTGAAGTTCAATAAAGAAGACAAGATATGTAAACAATTAAAACTTAGAACACCATAATACACACACTTCCCACAAATTTTAATAGTCTTCACAATAATCATTAAGTAGCCACTTTGGAATGTCTACATCAATTACCTTTTATAAACGAAAAAAGTATACATAACCCATGTGTTTTAATTATGTAATGTTAAATATTTAACTATTTAGTTATAACTTTTAACTAAGTAACCCCGTTTACTCCTAAAAAACTATGCCTTCATAGCCACAGTTGAAATAATATTTAAATATAATTATTCGAAAACATCCCTTATTGTTTTTGAATCATTACTAAACAATAAATTTACTTCCCATAAGATAAGACAAATTATACCAAAAATACTCTAAAATCGTCTACGTACTACAAAATCTACCCTTTGAAAAATCTTCACCTCAAAATCCTCACTCCCAGATTCGTACATCAAAGTATCCTGTTCCAACATATCTATTATGGGCGTGAGGACGGCATTCCTTTTCTGCTTAATCCTCTGAAGGAGCGGTCTGAGCCAATCGACGACAACTTCACAGTGAGAGTCCAGAAAGATGACGACGTCAGAAGTGGCATGGCGACAGCCCGCTAATCTCGCTTGGGTTAACCCAATCCTGAGACCAGTTGTGAAGTTAAAGAAGAAGAAGTAAGTGGAAATGATTGTACTGGTTCTGATGATGATAGATTTGAAGACAAAACAAAAGATGTAGAAAGAATGTGCAACGTTGCTACAATGGATTTTGATGTAGCACATGAGAATACCCCCTTATTTGGTCCATTGGAGCCTTTTAAGCTGAAACTTTTTCTAAGCTTCGAACGGAGTTATTCTAGAAGCTGTTCACTTAAAAAAATACAATTTTTTCTTGAATTTGAGCGTCTTCAGGGTAAGAGTAAAAGGGTTGGTAAAAAGTTGTTTCATTTACCCTCTTGAATTGTGTCACTTACCATCAAGTAAAGTGTCTTATGCTGCTAAATGATAGAAGTGTAAAATACAAAACAACACTAATCAGATTAAACTACAATCTCTAATAAGTTTTGCTAGACGTTGGGCAGCCGCGTACAAAAACTTTTCCACTCCCTCTTTGTTAAAATACCAACCTCACATAGATTTACTTTTATGACGCCCCGTGCGTGCCACCTACGTATGGTGTACGCCTTACACACGCACTTACGGCGGCAATAGCTTTTAGATCAAATCCTACTCTCTAAAATCATGAAGAAACCAGAATAAAGTCTCCAAACTGATGCTGAATACTCACCGGTCCGGTAACCGAACAATGCGTACGAGATCAGGGGGTAGACGCGTCCGGATGTAGTGGCTGAGTTTGCCTTTCAGCTCTGGCAGAGTGGAGTTGTCATCCACCAGAATAATCTCTTTCAGGTATACGAATGTCGATGACGGATCCTGGCCGGGATATCCTGGAAAATACTGATATTTTAAAAGGATTCGCGAAGACAATCTTGTCACAGACATCAAAAAATCTTTGGAAGGTAGAAAATTAAGATTTTTGCGTGACGGAAACGGTGACGCGTACCAAGTTATCACCTGTCAGGTTAGGTAAGTTATGTCGGATGTCCATGCCTCAGAATTAAAGTTCAAAAATTTTACTTCGATCCAACTGGGTATTTTATGACACATCTTTCTTTATGTGTGTTTTTAATGAGCAAGCAGACCTTGTGTGTTTCTAGTTACTCACTAGATATAAAAGTACCATCCACTTAAGACTCAGGTAATCTCACAACTGGAATATGAATTTTTGAGGCATTATGCTTGAGTAGCGTTGCAGGCGGCTGGATAAAGCTGGACATAGTAAAGCTTTTGTATTGTATGCTCGGGTAAAATTTACGGTGTCCAGCTTCTGTTAGGATTTTTACATCTAATTCATAGTCAATTCGCAAGTCGATCGGACAGCAATCGCAAAAGAGCGTCCAGCCTTTATACACAAATATCTGACTAGCTGGTCTGTCGGTCTGTTAAAAGTCTTACCCAAATTCATAGTTCTGCCAGTCTCCCTATCAACATAATTGGCCCGCTGGTACCAGGGCTGGTCTCGCCGAGCACTGTTCACCACGCTCCAGATGGTCCGCACCACCACCGAGTACGGCTCGTTGTGGAATATCAAGATGACTGATGCTGATGGCAGCTCTGCATCGTATAGCACCCTTTTGCATGCTGGGTTGCGGTAATCTGTTATAGAATAATAAAAGTGGTTACAGTGAATGTAGATATCATAGATTTATTACATGTAAGTGTGTGCGAGATTTATGGTAGATATAGTGATAGCACTCGTAGATAAACAATAGGAAATATGCAAGATTTTTTTCTAGTGTTTATTTATATTTTAAATACTACTCAGTGCTCAAGACATTTTTTTTTTATTTTTTTTTTTTATTTTTTTTTTAATAAACGCTAACACACTCATACCCCCGCAGTAGGTTACTAGGTACCTGTGTCGCGGGTGGCATGGACTACACATATAACACATCACAATTACACCCATGACCCGAGTACAAATATTTATCTGCCACATAAATATCTGCCCCGGCCGGGAATCGAACCGGGACCCCTCGCGTCGCAGGCAGGGTCGCTACCAACTAGGCTACAGGGTCGTTTGGGAAACAAACAGCAATTTCCATACATAGAAGTAATACATTTTAAATATACTTAGGGCAATACAGTTTTCAGGAAATACATTGTTCTTATGGAGTATCAATCAAATTAGATGATGTTCTGTAAACTTCATAATTTAATCTCAAAGCAGAAAATGCTCAATAGACTGAACAACTTCTGGTAATCGTCTTTCCTAATATTTTAATAGTACTTCCTTGATAAACGGATGCGACTCATAAGAATTTTTCAATTCGAGTCATAAATTTCTTGGATTATCCATTCAAATAAATGAACTAACAATCTCTTTAGATATATAATATTTATTTAGTGTACATAGGATGTTTAAGTATAGTACAAAGTATAGTAAATAGAATACAACCACATAACTCAATACTTCACAGTAATTTCACACTTATTACTGAAACATACTATTTGTAGTGCCATAACCACATCGCTAATGAGATTACAAATACTTAATTAAAAAGAAAATTAAAAACTTGGTTTGCCTAAACATGATAAAAAAATTGTTTGCAAATTGATTAATAATCCTATTTTCTGTTTCTTTTTACAGGCTAAAGGTTAATATAATTTGCAACAATCCATAAGTACTTATATGATAGTATATACAGCCACGGACGCAGATTGAAATTTTGGAGGGGGGGGGGGGGGGGGGGGGTAACAAACCAATTTTGCTAGGATTTTATTATAACTACCTATGTCAGTCTTTGTTGAGTATGTACATGTCGCATTTAGGTTTTTATGGACACTGTAGTTCATAAAAGCACCATTAAATGTCAGCAGTCCATAAAAAGCTTTACAACTAGAGGCAGATAAATTGCTTTTTTTATGTTTGAGATTCATTTTTATTTCAAATATTCAATTTTGGGGGCGGTTGTTACAACTGGGGGTTAAAGTTTAGTATGTGGACCGTCGAATTTAGGGGTGTGGGGGTGGGGATGGGGTAGGGGGGGATGAGGGGAAGTTCCACCGCGAAGCCTGAGACGCGGAGCCTTATAGTTTTTTTTTTATCGAATTTTGAAATCTTTACCTAAACAGTACTAAAACGACTAAAACACGAAAACTAGGTCCTCGAAATACAAGAAAAGGGTAAGAGGATGTAGGAGGTTGATTCCCAGTTACATCGATGCCACCCACAAAGCTCTGCGACGCACAGTTTATGAGAAAAAAAAAAAACGATTCTAACCTCAAAGTGCTAACATTAACACTGTACACTACAGCTACATACATGGGGTCAGTTTTCTAATACGGTCTAAGTTTAAACTAGCTAATCCCCACCTATTAGGGCAGAGAGTGTTGTAAAAATATGTCGACGGGACCCCCTTTCGGGGGTCCCTTTTTTCTGCGTGGTTCTATTACAGTCGAACCTAACCTATACCTAACTAGAGTGTGGTTGGCTTTTTGTTATATTTTTATGGCGGGGGGCTTCGCCCCCCGACCCCCCCTATACGGGGGGCCTGCGGCCCCCCCGTCCCCCCGCTACCCCCATTACCGCTATTTTTTCGTCATCCTACTCTATTGACCTAGTAGGTAATTGCAAGTATGTGTGAGTAAAATTGTGCCGCACACACACACACCCGCACGCACACTCACACACAGTCGCGCGCACAATCACACACATCCTACGAGCGGGGTTCTGTCGACATATGTGACAGTCATTTAATTGTGACATACCTACTTGCTCTTGGATCGTCGTAACTGACCCTATGTACTTAGCTGTAGTGTTAGGTTAGAATGTTTTTTTTTTATTTTTCTCAAAAACTGTGCGTCGCAGATTGTTGTGGGTGGCATTTTTATAACCAGAATTCAACCCCCTACATCCCCACACCCTTTTCTTGTGTTTTGAGGGGGGTAGTTTTCGTGTTTTAGGTGTTTTAGTACTGTTTAGGTGAAGACTTTAAAATTCGATAAAAAAAAACTACTGATTTCCGCAGTCTGAAATTTTGCGTAAATATTCCTTATACTAAACTCTTTTAGATATAAAAATATGGTTACCCAATTCAACGGTCCACATACTAAACTTTATCCCAACTGGGTAACACACTTATATTTTATATGTATAGCAAAGATTTTTTAAAACTCTACTTTTTAAACTTCATTTAGTATTGACGTGTGCATCTTCAGTTTTTCTGATTCAAAAACCTCCATGATAAATAAATTATAATTATTAATTTAAAACTTTTTTGAAGAGAAACTTCTTAGCGGACTGGAGAAACAGTATTGTTGAACATTTAACCTCTAGTTTGGTTGCATTGAATGCATAAAAAGATTGAATAAAAATGGATAAACATAAAAATTAATAGGTTTGAACTTTAGTTTTTAATAGTGTGAAGTTTTACTTCATATGGTGAAAGGAAGTCACATACCAGATTTTTTATTTCGTTAAAACATTAAATAGTTTTATTTTCTGACAAAAATATGGCATTTATAAATATATTTTGTGTTTAGTACACATAGTACTTCATGTATTTGTCTACATATATGTATGAACATTTACAAAGGGCGAATAAACATTTTAATTCACTAAGTACCTATCATCTTAACTATCAGTCTGTGAACTGTTCGTTTAGATGAAAATATTCGAATTAAGAACACTATAGGCCTCATTAAGATATTCTAGACATTCTAACCGGCTTAAACACGCAACTGCAAATGCACTTGCATTCTACAATCACTTCTTATTCATTATAACAGTACTCACAACAAATAGACCGTATTACCTTTCAACGTCCTGTTATAAGCGATCCTGTCGCTTAAATACACATTTATCGCTAATTTCTTCTCCGATTCTTCACCAAGCCTCTTCGCTTCTCCTATGAGATGTGCTGCTACTCCCCCTTCGCCTAAACCAGGGATTATACGAGCCTCGTCTTCCAAAATCTCCCTTTCGTATTCCTCTTCTTCCGGATTCAAGTAGTGAGCGCGCGCCGAACGTTTTCCGCCTCGCCATCGCTCGAAACAACTTAATAATGTCACTATTATAACAACTAATATTCCTACTTTAATTGCATGGTAGCATTTACGAACGGGTAATATCATTTTTTGTTATTATTTTTAACGGAACCGCTTCCCGTGCGGCCGCTTGCCGACTGACTTTGACATTGATTGATTGATAAAAAAGAAAAACGAAATAGATTTGACTTTTGATGACGTCTGACGTTTCGATGAATGTTTACATTGAAAATTTTAAACAGGAAGCAAAGTATAAACAAACATTCAGCCTAATCTTCTGATTATTGTTATTATTTTTTTGTAATTTGGCAATTTGGGGCTTGGTCCACGTGATGGCCATAGCCCATCTATCGATTGGCGATCACGAAGGCACAAAATAAGGATAGCATTACAGAAGTTAAGCTCATGTATACATATAGCTCGATTTTGGTTATGTATGTTTGGGTTAGCCTTATGGGGGCTTTACATTAGGTATACAATTTGCAGGGCGCTAACTGAACTAGCGTGCTAAATTTGCATTGTGTACAGGAGAAAAAAGTTAGCCAGTTAGTGATCCAATCTAGTGTGATCGAACGGGCTCTGCACGCTAGCTCGTCTTGTGCGCTAGCTAGCGTCCTAGATTGCATGGTGTAAAGGGATCTAGCGCGCTTAACGCTCGCTGTGCGCGGATCAGTGTTGCCAGATTAGGCGAATTATCGCCATTTAGGCTACCTTAGTGGGTCCGACCAAAAAATCCAATCGGCTACCGGTAGACATTTAGGCTACCTACAAAAAAGAAAGGGGCGATATAGGCTACTTCACGATTACCCCAAATTTATGAAATCATTACATAATAATATTGTATGCAGTTCTTTTTCCAAGTCAGGTTCTTTCAACAAGGAAAAAACTATCTTCTTCTTCTACCCGGACCGCCTATTATTAATCCCAAAGTGAGCAATATCATCTATTTCCAGCCATAGTACAAGTGAGGAGTTCCTTAATTTCCTGGAAGTTTATAAGTATAAGCTGATGACGAATTTAAAAAAAATCATGTCCTAGGCACGTCGCGTTGTAATTATAAAAATATGTAAAATATGGTTTAGGTGACGTGATTTTTTTTAGAAATTATTACGATTTTATTTGTACGATGTAAATAGTAAAAAATAGAAAAAAACCTCCAACTATTTATTTCACAATCACTACCGACAATGACCGAAATGAAGAAATGACAGTAATTAGCTTCGCTAGCTAGTGCAATGTAAGTGATCTTTTAAAAGATGCCGAGGAGTTTTTTTTTCGCCATTTTTTTTCTCCTCCATTACAAAAGAATATAAGGCACCTTTGCAAAAATGGCGGTAGAATCAAATAATGACATTCACAAGCGTATTTGTAAATACCTACGTGAAATAAACGAGTTTGAGTTTGAGTTTGAGTTTGAGCTAATGAGTAATGACACTAGTTAGTGCATTGAGTTAGCGCTCTGCAAATTGTAAAATGTAAAGCCCCCATTATAGTTGGACCATTTTAATAGGTCACATTTGACAATTTGTCATTGCTTCATAGTCAGGGTAATGAGGGCTTTACATAATACAATTTGCAGAGTGCTAACTGAGCTAGCGTGCTAAAATCGCATAGTGTAAAGGCTGTTAGACAGTAACTAATGCAGCGTAATCATGAAGCAAATATAGAGAGGAGACGTTGTATGTAGATTTCCCTAAGAAAGAACGAGTGACACTTTGTGGGGCGAGGGGTGTTAGATCCCGCCCACCATCCGCCCACTTGTTTATTTTCCATCTAACGGTCAATAGCAAAACTACTCGCTTCGTTCTATATCGATTTTACTACGTAGTTTAACTATCTCACACTAGATGTCATTAAAAGTAGGATATAACAGGGACGTACTCAAAATATAAGAAAAGTGTCGCCATCTAATTCGACATTAGATGGCGTAGTCAGCACTTCATCCTTTTCTTTGAAAATGTGAACGCCTATAACGCTGTGTACAGGATAGTGTATTTTCTATGTACAGGACGGGCGCCGACGGTAGACTGACTTTAGGCCACGCCTACTGTGATGATGACAGGAACTATTTGAGTCACAGTGCAAAGTTGCTTAGGCCGTCTTCTCTCTATATATGAGCGTAATGTATGAATGAGAACACTAGTTAGTGTACTGAGTTAGCGCTCTGCAAATTGTATAATGTTCAAAGTAATACAGTTCCAGAACCCGTCCGGGGGAGGGCGCTGGCGACCTGTAACTCAGGTTCTTTTGACACCTACCACAGGCACCAGGCTCTCGCCAGGTACACTTGGATATAACTGTCTGAATCGCTTCGTTTACAACTATTGTACCTAAGGCCTTGTAAAATTTGTAGTTATAAGTTACTATGAGAGCAAATAAATGATTATTTTATTATTATTATTATTATGTAAAGCCCCCATAACTGGGTTCGAGAAAATGCCAGAATGTACCACAAAAACGTTATTGCAATCGTCAATCCACAATTCCACTCTACGTACAAACCAAAACACTATGCAGATGCCAGATGTGATGTTCGCGTTAAACTGAACGCATATCTTCTTCCACGCCTCCATTGTACCTGCATTATTCGTCGCATTGATTGCTCTGCTTATCAGCTCTGAATGCCTTTCCACCAGGGTGATGAGTTTGAGTAGGGAGACTTCGTCCCTTGTGAGAGGCAATATTTTTACCAAGGTTAAAAGGAAATAGGTTTCAAATGCGGGTACATATATATTTTTATGGAATTAGGTAGTAAATGAGCATGAAGCTACCGCGGCTACCGCTACATAGGGACTAGGATGGTTAGTCATTTAGTAGACAATGGTAGACTTAGCAGGTGGTAGGGCCTAGGAGCAGGTGGTAGGGCCTAAAGTTCACCCGGGGAAGTACCACCGCCCGCCACGGTACTTAGTACCATTCCTACCGTGTAATAATTGTTTTAAGAACAATTGTGTTCCGGATAGGAAGGTGTGGAGCCGGTTATACTTTTTAGAGGCAACCATCTCAGTCCTCAGGGGTAGCAACGCATCTGTGACCGAATTAGAACGAGACTCATTGAGTCTAGTTCTGGGTCGGTCATAGTTATCATGGGCGGCAGCGGAAGGTGGTGCTGCATGCTCGTTTGCAATCTTGATTCCATAAAAAAAAGACAGTGGTAAAACGGTAGTTAGTTCGTTAGTATGAGGACTGGGACGAACTGTTATCGATACTATCACTGTATCGACGTTATCACAGTTGTTGTAGTAAGAGTCTTAATCTAATCCGATCACAGACGTGTTGCTACCGTTGAAGACTAAGACAATATACTTACCTATATTCTTCTATAAAGAGTAACGATAAATACATGGAATACTCAAAACATGTTACGTGCTATGTATTGTTTAGATCGGCCATTAATATATATTTTACGTAGGTAATTGTAAGTAGGTATCACCTACCTAGCAGTCTACACACAAATGCTAAGGCCTCATTCAAATTAATTGCACTGTTTTGTGGTGAATTGACAAAAAACTGGCCAAGTGCGAGTCGCATTCTCCCGTGTCTGGTTGCGTACCAAAGCGTTATATTTACGCCGAAAAAACATGTTTCTTGTGTGAAACGGATGGTCGAACGAATTGACAGACAATGGAGTGTACAGTGGTTGTTTCCTTTATTTTTGGTACCTAGCTTTAAGAATTTGTGGCGACACCGCACACAAGTCACACGATGACGTCACCGAAGCCTGAATCACGCTATCGAAGAATTGTTGATCGCCGGCATATATACAACGCTCCGAGTACATTCACTCGGGGCCCGGCCGCCCCCCCAGGCATGTCGTCTGGCCTGGCGGGATATCTCCCTATTGCCAAAAATTTAAGGCAAAATTTAAACAGTATTAATTGCTTAAAATTATTGGTTTAAATTTAAACAAACGGATTTAATTACGTCTTTATTTGATTAAACACACACGGCATATAGTATATTACAAGCCATAGCGAATCGAAACGACTATAGGGATATCTATTGAGGATTACATTGTAAAAGCTTATAAACGTTTCCACGAGTAGAAAAGCTTCCTTCTGAGATATACCCACACCACAGTGCTATGATATGGGCTTCTTCAAGATGTAAGAGTTCTCCTTCAGGGCTGTTGCACTGGTGACTCCCCTGGTGTTGCTAGTGTACATACGATGACCACTTACCATCAGGTGGCTCGTCTTCTTTTACGTCAGCCTTTCAGAAAAAAAATATCTTAAATATAATTGGGTATGATTCTTTTCATTTGTGAGGTTTTCCCCTGTATTTAGGGGATTTAGGCATAAAGGATTTACAGTTATTCCGATTTGTCATTACAATGTTTTTTACAATGTTTGGTGAGAGAAACTTTGTATTTAAATGATTTTTTACAAATATTACATGAATATTGTTTTTCTTCGGAATGTTTCGACAAATGTACTGTAAGATTGGATTTTTGTGCAAAAGACTTTTTGCAGATTTTACAATCGTATGACTTTTCACCAGAATGCGTCTTCATATGGCCGTTAAGATTAGATCTTTGGATAAACGCTTTGCTACAGATATTACATGAAAATGGTTTTTCACCAGTATGTATCCTCATATGGTTTGTAAGAGTGACTCTGTGAGTGAATGCTGTATTACAAACGTTACATTTAAATGGTCTTTCACCAGTATGTATTCTCAAATGTTTCGTAAGGTTAGTTTTATCATTAAATAATCTTTTACAGAAATAACACGAATATTGTTTGTCACCTGAATGTTTCTGCGCATGATTTTCCAGAGTATATTTATCATAGAATATTTCATGACAGAAATCGCACGAGTATTGTGTATGCCCTTGATGTGTCATCATGTGTTGTGTAAAACTTGTCTTTTCAACAAAAGTTTCCTTACAAAAATGGCAAACATATTCGGTTTTATATGAATGTGTCTTTAAATGATATAAAAGTATATTTTTTCGAGTAAACGCCCTATTACAAATATTACATGAATAGGGTTTTTCACCCGAATGTAATCTCGAATGCACTACGAGATTGTATTTTTGGGCAAATACTTTGTTACAAACGCCACACGAAAAAGGATAAACAGGAAAATGCTTCCTCATATGCCTATATATACCCTCTTTTGAAGTAAAATTCTTCTTACAGATGTCACAAGAATACGGCCTTTCATTTGAATGTACTCTCAAATGTGCTGTATATTTAGGTTTCTGATTGTACACTTTGTTACAGACGCTGCATGAGTATGATTTTTCTACGAAATGTACTTTTCTATGACTGAATAATTTGTTTTTATCAATAGTTATAAAACTACACTTTTTACAACTATATAACTTAGACGCAGCATGATTTTTTAGATGCTCCACTAATTGAAAATCAATGTTAGTTTGATAGGGACATAAGTCGCAAGAATAAGTATCGATTTCTGGTTTCCGTTCCGTGTCACTGGTTGCTTCAGTGGAATATTTTGGTACCTTCATCACTTCCTGTACTGTGGTATTCCGCTTGGCTCTCTGACTCCTGTCCGCTTGAGGGAGACTGTCATCTACAGAGCAATCTTCACCTGTGTTAAAAGAGTAATATCAGTACTCAGTAACCCGGTGCCCCATATAAAGGTTTCTACCTAACGTCGTATATATTTATGAAGGATTTGTGTGTTTGTATTTCTGAAGTGTTGTCTTTGGTGTAAAAGATCCTGAAGGCAAAGATAACTACGGTGACATTATTATATCAGTACCCAATAGCACAACACCCTCATGTAAGGGGTCTCTAGCAACGCCTTTCATTGTCATAGTGTCTTTAATATTCCTGAAATGATAGGACGACTTTTGACATTGTGATAACGAACTTTACAGAGATTTTGAAATATCGCAGGTAAATTTTGCTCACTTGAACTTGCTTACTCAATCAAATTGAGAGCACAGGTAATTTTTTTTGTGTGGGAAGTGACAATTCCATATTCTTTAAACTCAGGTGTGGCGACATCACACACACGTCACACGGATACGTCACCGAAGCCTGAATCGTGCTATCGAAGATTTGTACATCGCCGGCATATATATAACGCCCCGAGAACATTCACTTGGGGCCCCGGCCGCCGCCCAGGCATGTCATCTCGCCTGGCGGGAGATCTCCCTATTGCCAAACAGGTATAAATAATAATTACCTTTGATATCTTTAACATCCAGGTCATTCTCGTAGCTCTCAAGCTTTATGCCATTAATGGTAACAGCCACATCAGTAGGTTCAGCAGTCCGGTACACCATGTTTTCGGTCACTTGGTTTTCCCGGCCCGTGCTACGAATCTCCTGAGTGAAATCATTTTCAACTTTTATGCCATTGTTATTCGAGCTTTGCAAATGAAAAATATCTGGTTTTTCATCTTTGATCTCATCATTCTCATCTTTGATGACGATTTTGTGATGTAAATTTGCAGTTGGTAAATCATGTCTTATATCCATGTCCATTTTAACTGATGATGTTCAACAAACAGAAGTACAGACAGGCAGTTTTTAGTAGTATTAGTTTCAGTGTTATTTGAAATGGCTGTGAGTCATTAGTGGCCCCACTACTGAGCGCTGGTGTCTTCTCATTATTGATGAGGCCTAGAGCATACGCCACCACGCTGCGCCAGTGCAGGTTTGTTGAGACTGGAATTTTATCTGAAATATTTAAAACGTTTTGATTTCATCAATTTTGTGCAATTTAAACATTGATAGCGATCACGGACCTCTTATCTACACACTTACCTTGGAATGAATTTTACACTATCGTTAGAGTTGGAAATAATATTCTTAAAAAATAAAATAATAATGAATGGTGTTGTATCACTATTATTTGATTAGGTTTTGTTATATTACTCTTTGAGGTTTTGTATCAGAGTTGAACTCTTTGTATGCAAATGTCAATGTCAATATTGTCAATTTTCGAAATAATGATACCAGCTTTTTAATATTAGTGTTGTACTACCATAGTAAAATCACAAATTAGATAATATAGATGTTAAGCTTCATACAAAGTGCCCAAAAACAACTCACACATAGACACCGTTCACATACACCAAAAATCGGAACAATCGGACCACTTGGATCGCGGTTGTTATTTCCAGCAATATGACATTTATAATACACAAATAAGATAATTTTCCTTAAAAAATGGATAAGAAATGGAATTATTATAACTATTATCGAAGTGATTTTTGACGTGACAACGTTACGTTTTATAAATCGATATACCCGGCTGCACGCACGAAAAACATGACGTCTATGCGTCGTTATCTGACGTCATGAGGCGTGATGAGGCGTCCCATTTAAAGCTTGAAGTGCAAGCGAGAACGCGGAACGAGCGACAAAGAAGCACAATCGGCCTTTGTCAATGTAACTCTGACGTCTATTTGGTTTTTATCGAAATTATTTATAACCAGCCAGGTTTGTTTTGACTTGTTTGTGGCACATTGACATGACATAATATGCACAGACTAGCTAAAGATTAATGTTTCGTTATACGGTATGCAACGACTAGTCTTTTTGGTAAAATATTTAATAAAGGTTTTTAACTGCAATATAACAGTAAATAAATTATAACTAAGTATTCAAAGATAGTTTAGGATGACTATTAGTGATTATGCTACCATTCCATCAGTATTTTCTTAAGACGTTGTCACGTTCAACTATCGTCAGTAAACCGACTTTACAGACAACCAATTTTTTTTATTCGACTAAACACAAGTCAATGTAGGACGTAGGAAGTTCTTTGTACGTTAGAGTGTATATACGTTCGATTTTTAATAAATACATTAAATGAAGGATTATATTATTCTACATATTCTACATGGATTTTTATTTGGTTTCCAGTACCTAATATAGATACAAAAATATTATATAATACAAATAATATGAAATAAACGGATCATATGAAATCCCATAAATAAATATCATTATGATATTATTACATAAGTATTACCGGAACTGACGCAGAACGCAGAACGCTGGGTTTAGTTGCAAATATTGAGTTTACATTCACTATACTTAAGCAAAACCAAACAATTTTATTTCTATTATGAGTACCTATGTCTCCAAGTACCTCCTCTCCACAAGTAGGTACGTGCAATCACACTATTGCACGTACTTGTGATTATCATTTCATATAAAAAACATATTATTACAGATAACCTGAATTACCTGCTTTATTGAATTTTTCATCTAAGGACTCCCGTAATCTTAATTTACAATGATAGCATTATTATTGTAAATTAATTGTATAATTAGGTAATATGACTAACGCTTACTAAATTACATTTTAATGATTCTAAATGTATACCTTTATTTTAATTTTCCCGTTTAATCCATACCAATAACTTAAATAACAAATCCAATCCACGACCTTTGCGGAGTCGTTAACCCTTAGGCTAACGCACACATGCATAACCAAAATCGAGGTACATACATGAGCTTAACTTCTGTACTAGTAAAATCTAATTTGTGGTAAAATAAAATCACAAAATTAAAATCACGTTACGGTAGAGGTACATCACTATTAATGATTTGCAAAAAACTGGCAACACAGCTTATGTCAATCAAGTCCGCGAAAAACGAAACAAAAAACAGACAACGTCAAATCTCTACTATGCGACCTATGCGTCAAATCCAAATCAAAGAGTACTTTTATACATACGATCCAAATCTCAGCGACTCAGACTCGGCGTGCGTGGGTTTGTTTTTGTAATTTGTGTTGTGTTTGTCCACTCCACATTTTTTAATATGTGCATAGAATTTATAAACAGATAGTCACTAATCAGATAATTAAGCAAGAGATGTGAAAATTACAGTAAGTAATCCATTGACTTCCAGCGAAGTGAACTGTGAACGTACTATGAAATCATGACAGCTTCGACTGCCGTTGGAAGCCAATACAACACAATTCATTATTATTTTTTATGAATTTTATCTCCAACGATAGTATTAAATTCATAAGGGATAGTTTAGTATTTATGTGGACCGTTGAATTCTGTAACCATCAGAGATGTAAATCTATGGTAACCATATTTTTTATATAAAAGATTTTAGTTTAATAAGGAATATTTACGCAAAATTTGAGACCGCAGAGATCAGTAGCTTTTTTTTTTCTAATTTTAAAACCTTCACCTAAACAGTACTAAAACGGCTTAAACACGAAATCAAAGCCCTCAAAACACAAGAAAAGGGTATGAGGATGTAGGGGGTTGAATTCCAGTTATAAAAATGCCACCCACAACGATCTGCGACGCACAGTTTTTGAGAACAATAATAAAATCATTCTTACCTACAGTAATGTCATTTCAACTCGGCTGATGTGAACTTCGTTTTCCGAGATGTTAAAAATTATGTATCCATCTATTATCTCCAGATATCATACTGTATCTTCAGTTGCTAGGCAACAAATTCAGGCTATTATGGACAGATTTTTGTTGAACAAATTAATTGTTAATATCCTACTTCCTACTATCCTACTAATCCTATCCTATCCTACTATCCTATCCTACTAATATTATAAATGCGAAATTTGTAAGGATGTGAGTGTGTGAGTGTGTGTGTGTGTGGGTTTGTTACTCTTTCACACAAAAACTACTGAACGGATTTTCATGAAACTTTGCAGTAATATAGCTTAGACATCGGAATAACATAATTTGTTAAAATTTATAGAGTTTTGAAGGGACTCGTTGCCCGAAGCGAACCGAGGGCGGGTTTACTAGTTATTAATATATTGTAAAACTATAATTGTGTAAGGTAGAACCAGAGTGGTCCAAGTGACATTTTTGAAAAAAACCCGATTTTGGCAAAAACATCTCCAAAATTCAATATTCTTTTATCCTACTTTGATTCAATTGTCATTCAGAAACATTGTCTAGGAAAAAACGCAACCTCTCACTTTGGACTTAATGGAATTTGGAAAATCTTAGTGTGCCAGACTGGTCCAAGTGACAAATCTGTACTTGGATGATTATGGTTCTAATTTTGTGAAAAGACTATTTGATCAAAGTGCAATGTAAGGGCGCATTCAAGTAGAAAGCTGGTTACCGGCGCTGATCTGCCAGCGCTGGTCCGTCGAGATAACCTCTACATAAAGTTTTTGAGTTACTCTTAATAATGTGTATTTAATTTATGATCGTTACCTCATAACTTGTCACTAGATGCTTCGATTTTGATATTTCCTTTTTTTATTCGAAAGCTAGTACCTACTTGACGTGTGGTCATATATAATTTTCAGCGACATCTGACGAGTAGTTTTTGAGGGGTGACTATCAGAATGCCCACGTAGCATAATGACGAAATAACCAAAACGTATTGAAATTAAAATGCCATAGTTACTAAATAGTCATGAACACTAAATGCCCTTGTAGCATAACGTCTGGACCTTAATATGTCATAGTAATAGTTATTAAATTGACATGTTGCGTTTAATGACTTTGTAGCAAATGGTCTTGATAATTTAAATGCCATAGTTACTAATAGACGTGAATGCTAGACGCCAAACTATTGGTAGGTATATTATAGTCCAGTCCAATTTTTAAGGATCCAACGTAAGAGCGGCTTGCCCCAAGTTGTTTAAGCTTAAGAATTAAAAATATTATTTTGTCAATGGTGTCAGAATAAGTTTTTATTTTATTCCAATATAACGAGTTGTTTTTTATTAGTAGGTATATAGTTTAAAAAAATAAAACGTTTTACGGAAAAATAAATATTACACTTTCATTTAACTCTGATAATTATGGTATAGGAGTCCAAGAGGCTAAATGGGGATTTACTAAAGCGTCACGTCGCCGTGAGTGTCAGGACTGCGGGTGTACCTATTACACACAGGGAGGTACACAGACGTTTGTAATCAAAAGAGATATTTAAATCCGTGAGGTATACACCCGCCATTGTGACACTCACACGTCGTCGGGACCATTGGTCAGGACCTGTTGTTGGATTGTGAAGTTTAGATGCTAAAAATAAAAAAAGTTTATATTAAGATGTGTGCCCCTTCACTGGTGAGGAGAGCGTACAGTGCGCCCAACTTATCTCTGAAATGGCAAAAATTGGAACTAATGCCGCCATGGTAAAAAGTCATTCATAAGTACGTTGTGGTCATTCATATGTCAGTTACTACCTGTCGAATTGCGGGCAATGATTGGTCCAATGCGTTCGATAGCGCCTCTCTGCGTTGGGTTTACTATATATAGGTTTTTAAAAATAAAGAAAAAAAGATATACCTACTCGAGCGTGTCAGATATTAATAGTGAATACGTCACACTTATTTCTGATAACGGAGGAATATTAATTTGCCAGTTTGCATTGTAGGGGTGGCCGTACGAACGCACGTTTCCTTTGAGATGAAAAATCAGCAAACGCGCGAATTGCGTCTTTTTTTATTTTTTTTTTTAAATATATTTTTGGGAGAGTGGACAAACGATTTAGACTATTCTTTTCCAGACGTTTCCTCTACTAGCTCCTTCTGAGTTTTTGTCATCCAACTATCTTGACTTCTGGCTAATAAGGCATTCTAATCATACCGACTATTCACAATTTCAGACATTTTGCTACAAGTTCATTCGGCTTTTATGTCGTCCAGCTGAGTTGACTCTCTGCTAACGGGGTAATCTGCTTTTATGTCATACAGCAGAATTGTCTATCAGCGAAAAGGTCTTTCAGATAGTGACCCTTTTTGAGTTATCTATACTTCTCGATTTTGAAGTCGGTTATTTTTTGTAAAAAGTTATTGTATTATTTGAAAGCTGGTACTTGTCGGTGGTCCCGTATAAATTTGAATAACAACTGACGAGTAGTTTTTGATTTATCCTTAATGTGTATTTATGTTTGTTATCTCATAGCTTTGTACTGGGTATTCCAATTTTGACGATTCTTATTTTAATTGAAAGCCTGGGCTTGTCGTGTGGTTCCGTTAAATTAAATTTGATTTACATCAAACCAGTAGTTTTTGAGTTACTCTTAATAATGTGTAATTAATTTATGGTCGTTACCTCATATCTTAACACTGGGTGCTTCGACTTTTTAAATTATTTTTTTATTCAAAAGCAAGTAGGTCCTTGACGTGGGGTCTCATATAAATTTCAGTGACGTCTTACAAGTTGTTTTTGAGTTACATACACTTAGCTTTCAAGTAAAAAAAGAATCGTCAAAATCGGAATACCCAGTAGAAAGTTATGAGATAACAAACATAAATACACATTAAGGATAATTCAAAAACCAATCGTCAGTTGTTGTTCAAATTTACACGGGACCACCGACAAGTACCAGCTTTCAAATAATACAATAACTTTTTACAAAAAAATAACCGACTTCAAAATCGAGAAGTATAGATAACTCAAAAACTACTCGTCAGATGTCGCTGAAAATTATATATGACCACACGTCAAGTAGGTACTAGCTTTCGAATAAAAAATGGAATTATCAAAATCGAAGCATCTAGTGACAAATTTTGAGGTAACGATCATAAATTAAATACACATTATTAAGAGTAACTCAAAAACTACTGGTCCGATGCCGCTCAAATTCATATGAGACTACAATGATACTTGCATTGAACCACTTGCACTGTACCAGCTTTCAAATAAAAAGAGAATCATAAAAATCTAAACACTCAGTAAAAAGTTATCAGGAAAAAAACATAAGTACACAGTACAAAACCTTTCAACAACAACAACAACAAAGATAAAAAAAAAAAAGGATCGGTGAATAAGTTTTTTTTTAACTTTTCTATTTGTTTGTAGTATGTTTGTGCTTGCTGATCTCAGAAACTGCTGAACGGTTCGTTATGGAATTTTCACTAGATTCTTTTTTGTTCGAAGGTAAAGTAAAAGTAGTGCTTGTCATAATTATGGTACCTTGTACATTGGAGCGACGTCTGGCCGGTGGTTTTTGAGTTATCTTGACTTTGAAGTCGGTTATTTTTTTTGTAAAAAGTTAGTTCTGAATCATATTAATATACTAGCTGTGCCGCTGTGCCCGAGGTTTCGCCCGCGTGAAACTCAGTATGTCACAAAATTCCGGGATAAAGAGTAGCCTCCATGTTGCTCCACAACCTCCTCCATCTCCCAGTGAAAGTCCGCAACTTCATTCGATAACAGTATTTTTTTCCCGCATGAATCCCGATGTGGCGGGTATTCCGAATAAAGAGTAGCCTACTTATGTGTTGCTCCACAACCTTCTCTATTCTCCAACGAAAGTCCCATAAAAATCTGAAACCGCGACTTCGTTTGAGAATAATAGTTTTTCCTGCGGGAATCCCGAATTCCGGGATAAAGAGTAGCTAATATGATTCTCCACAACCTCATCTATCTCCAAGTGAAAGTTCCATAAAAATCTGTTCAGCCGTTTCTGAGATTAGCGTGCACAAACATAAGTAGATTACGGACATATAGATAAATTTGTTAGAGTTTTTAATTTTTGTTTGTGCCAGAGTGGTCCATGTGCAAGAATTTTTAAATTTTTGTTTGTGCCAGAGTGGTCTGTGTGCATTTTTTTGTGAAAAACCATCAATTTGTTATACTAAATACAAATGATTGTGATTATACATATCTTATTACTTTAATCTAACTTGTTAGCTGTAATTTCAATAAAGAATTACAAGTTAAAAGTTATTAGTTTCGCTACAATAAGTACAAACGCGTTTCCCTCGTTTTCTCGAAAAGTTAAAATTGTCACTTGGACCACTCTGGTTCTACCTTACCTAATTATGACAAAATAAAAACTTTCTTTTCATATTTCTGTATTTCAGATAAAATTTCAGCTTTCATCAATTCCTATCGGAGCAGTGTGGTGGAGTATGCCTAGGCCTCCTCAATAAGGAGAGACCTTCAAGAAAGCTCAGCAGTGGGCTCCTAATAGGTTGCAGCCATTTCAGATAAGACTGAAACTAATACTACTTAAAACTGCCTGCCTGTATGTTTGTAACAAACAAAGTTCAACAAGAACATGATCAGTTAAAATGGACATGGATATTAGATATGATTTACCTACTATAAATTTACATCACGAAATCATCATCAAAGATGTGAATGATGAGATCAAAGATGAAGAACCAGATATTTTTAATTTACATAGCCCAAATAACAATGACATAAAAGTTGAAAATGATATCACTCAGGAGATTCTTAGCATGGACCGCGAAAACCAAGCGACCGAAAGCATGGTGTATAGGACTGCTGAATCTACAAATGTGGCTGTTACTGACAATGACCAGGTTGTTAAAGATATCAAAGGTAATTATTATTTATACCTGAGTTTAGAGAATATGGAATTGTCACTACCCGCCAAAACAAAATGCTGTGCTCTCAGTAGGAGATATAACTGCGAAATCTTGGCGACAGAGTGCAGCACTAGCATAAACAGTAAACAAAATTTTTGACCAATAGGAGACCTTACGGCCAAATTATGGCGCCAGAGTGCAGCACTAGCACATACATCGCCGCATTCCGTAACTGGACGATGACACTTTTTCATAGAAATTTGAACTTTTTGGTCAAGTTACGGAACGCGGCTTATGATTTGTTTACTGTATATGCTGATGGAAAAAAAACTGTCTGAATAGAAGGCTATATCTATCTATCTATGTGCTGATGGCGCCATCTACGCCGAGCTTTGCGTTATATTCCCTATTCAATTAACTAAGCAAGTTCAAGTAAGCAAAATAAATTTATTTGCGACATTTTAAAATTTTGGCCCTCAATCAACAATTCTGCAATGTACATGATCACAATGTCACATATTGTCCTATCATATCAGGAATACTATAGACATTGAGTAAGGTGTTAGTAGGAACCCCTCACATGGGGGTGCCTTACTGCTGGTTACTGATGTTGTAATGTTGTCACGTTAGTTATCTTCACCGTCAGATATCAGTAACACCAGACATTATGTTACATACATGCGACATTAAGTAGGAAACCTTTACATGGGGGCACTGTGTTACTGAGTACTGATATTTCTCTTTTAACACAGGTGAAGATTGCTCTGCAGACGACAGTCTCCCTGCGGACACGAGACAGAGAGCCAAGCGGAACACCACTGTACAGGAAGTGACGAAGGTACCGAAATATTCCACTGAAGCAACCAGTGACACGGAACGGAAACCAGAAATCAATACTTATTCTTGCGACTTATGTCCCTATCAAACTAACATTGATTTTCTATTGGTGGAGCATCTAAAAAATCATGCTGCATCTTCTAAGTTATTTAGTTGTAAAAAGTGTAGTTTTATAACTATTTATAAAAGCAAATTATTCAGTCATAGAAAAGTACATTTTGTAGAAAAATCATATTCATGCAGCGTGTGTAACAAAGTTTATATTCAGAAAACTAAGTATACAGCACATTTGAAGGTACATTCTAAAGAAAGGTCATATTCTTGTGACATCAGTAAGAAGAATTTTACTTCAAAAGAGGGTATACGTAAGCATATGAAGAAACATTTTCCTGTTAATTCTTTTTCGTGTAGTGTTTGTGACAAAGTATTTGCCCAAAAAAACAATCTCGTAGTACATTGGAGTTCACACTCTGGTGAAAGACCCTATTCATGTCATATTTGTAATAGGGCGTTTACTCGAAAACATACTCTTTTAAAACATGTAAAGACTCATTCATATAAAATCGAATATGTTTGCCATTTTTGTAAGGAATCTTTTGTTGAAAAATCACGTTTTACGATACATTTGAAGACACATCAAGGGCATACGCAATACTCTTGCGATTTCTGTCATGAAATATTCTATGATAAATATACACTAAAAAATCATGCGCGGAAACATTCAGATGACAATCCATATTCGTGTTATTTCTGTAAAAGAGTATTTAATGATGAGCTTAACCTTACGAAACATTTGAGAATACATACTGGTGAAAAACCATTTACATGTAACGTTTGTAATACAGCATTCACTCACAGTCTCTCTTACAAACCATATGAGGATACATACTGGTGAAAAACCATTTTCATGTAATATCTGTAGTAAAGCGTTTATCCAAAAATCTCATCTTAACGACCATATGAAGACGCATTCTTGTGAAAAATCATACGATTGTAAAATCTGCAAAAAGTCGTTTACACTAAAATCTAATCTTACAGTACATCTATCGAAACATTCCGAAGAAAAACAATATTCATGTAATCTTTGTAAAAAATCATTTAAATACAAAGTTTCTCTCACCAAACATCGTAAAAAACATTGTAATGACAAATCGGAATAACTGGAAATCCTTTATACCTAAAACCCCTATAATACAGGGGAAAACCTCACAAATGAAAAGAATCATACCCAAAGAGCTTATTTCTAAGATAATAGTATAGTAAACCCAACTTAAGACTGAAACGAAAGAGGCGCTGTCGGACGCATTTGACATTCATTTGACCAATCATTGCACACTAGTAACTGACAGATGAATGAACACAACGTACTTATGAATGACTTTTCGTTAGTTCCAATTTTTGCCATTTCAGAGATAAGTTGGGCGCACTGTAGGTAGTTTTTTTTTCTCAAGAGCTGACGTAAAAGTAGATAAGCCACCTGATGGTATGTGGTCATCGTGTGTACACTAGCAACACCAGGGGAGTCACCGGTGCGACAGCCCTGAAGGAGAACTCTTACACCTTTCTTGAAGAAGCCCATGTGATAGCACTCCGGGAATACCTCAGAAGGAAGCTTCTTTAATCGTGGATATTTTAAAAGCTATTAGACTGCAATCCATAATAAATATCCCTATACTCGTTTCGAATCGATACTGCTTGTAATATACTATTTGCTGTGACTGTCTTTTAATATCAAATAAAAATGTCTTAAAATCCGTTTGTTTAAATTCAAGCCAATAATTTTAAGCAATGAATACTGTTTTAATTTTGCCTTAAATTCTTAAGATACCAAAAAAAGCTTTAATGACTATAACACCTTACTGTCTGTCAATCCGTCCGTCCATTCGTCTATAAAAAACAATATAATAAAGAATGTGGGTAAACTTAAATTGAAACGGAGTCTCCATAATATAAGAAACATGTTTTTCCGTCTAAATATTTCACTCTGGTTCGAAACCCAACATGTGGGAATGCGACTCACATTTGTCCGGTTTTTTGACAATTTACCCCAAAACAGTGCTCTTCATTTGAATCTGAGGCCTGAGCATTTGTGTGTAGTGTAGATTGTAAGGTAGGTTATACCTACTCACAATTACTTACGTTGAATATAATATAATAAGAAAGTTACTATATAAATAGTAATATGTTTTGAGTACGTTATATGTTTCTCGTTACTCTTTATAGGAGAATATAGGTATATTATCTTAGTCCTCAGCGGTAGCAACACAACTGTGATAACTTTGATACAGTAATAATGTCAATAACAGTCCCTGTCCCACTACCGTTTTACCACCGTCTGCTGATTAACAATCTTAGACCTAGCTAAGCTAGGCTAGACTAGACCTTATAGTGCGCCCAACTTATCTCTGAAATGGCAAAAATTGGAACTAATGCCGCCATGTTAAAAAGTCATTCATAAGTATGTTGTGGTCATTCATATGTCAGTTACTACCTGTCGAATTGCGGGCAATAATTGGTCCAATGCGTCCGACAGCGCCTCTCTTCGTTTCAGAGATAAGTTGGGTTTACTATATATATGAGTCTTGTTCTAACCGTCACGGTTGTCATGGGCGGCAGTGGTAGCTGCATGCTCATTTACTACCTTAATTCCATAAAAATATATCTGCCCGCGTTTGAAACCTATATATTTCCTTTTAACCTTTAAGGTAAAAATGTTGCCTCTCACAAGGGGCGAAGTCTCCCTACTCATCACCCTGGTGGAAAGGCATTCAGAGCTGATGAGCAGAGTCACGAATGCGACGAATAATGCAGATAAACAGGAGGCGTGGAAGAAGATATGCGTTCAGTTTAACGCGAACATCACATCTGGGCCGCGGAAGCCGGAGCAATTGAGACTGAAATGGGAAAACTTGAAAAAGGCGGCGAGAAAAAGAATGGCTTCTAGAATGAATTCCCTCAAGGTAATTATGTAAGTGAATGATAAAGTTAGTGGCAAACTTATTTTAGAGGTATGTAATAATAATAAACGCTAACACACTCATACCCCCGCAGTAGGTTACTAGGTACCTGTATCGCGGGTGGCATGGACTACACATATTATAACACATTACAATTACACCCATGACCCGAGTACAAATATTTATCTGTCACATAAATATCTGCCCCGGCCGGGAATCGAACCCGGGACCCCTCGCGTCGCAGGCAGGGTCGCTACCAACTAGGCTACAGGGTCGTCAAAATGTGAAATAACTAATTTGCGCTGGGCCAGTGTGGTAAGCGAAGGCCCGTATTCACATTGTGAGAGCAGTGGCTGGTGTGATTCCAGGCAGTGGAATCCCATTTATACTTGTAATTTAGAACCCTTAGTCCACCACACTGGCCAAGTGAGGATTGGCAGACTTCACACACCTTTGAGTTTTGCGATCTCCTGCATAATTACAAGTTTCTTATGAGTAATTGACAATTTTGACAACTGTAATTTCTTAATAATTCGCCTCCTTAGCGCGTTAATTAGCGCCTTAACTTCAGATATATTCATACCGTAAGTAACCCTTAATACCAACATTCCAGACAGGCGGACCACTAGACTACTTCCCCCCAAAGGACGCATTAGACCGAGTAGCGACGATACTGGGAGCAGCTGACGGGTTCACTCCATACCCAAATGATATGGATGAAGACCCCATGGAGTTCCCACCTGTGGTCGAAGTGGTGGAGGTCTCCTCTAACCAGAATAAGGGTTTTAGTATGCCTGGTGTGAAGACTGGTATGTTTTGGTTTTTTCTTGGAAATAGACTTGAAATGTTTGGTGTTGTAGTTGCTGTCAAAACAAATAATAAAAAAGGAAAACTATTTAATCCTTAATGGACATTACAAATTTTATGTTATAATAGGATTTTTCTTCATCTTCTTTTAATAAGTTAAATAAATTAAACCAATATAAATAAGCGTATGAGTCAGACTCTCATTGAAGCGGTATTTTTTAATTTGATGAAACTGTAGGTTCTGTAGTGTCACATCTACCATGTTTAAATTAGACACTTATTTTTTTAATAATTATTATTTGAACATCCCCTATTTATTTTTCCAGCAAAACTGAAACGAAGTCTACACATAGAGTACGTCAAGTCCCGAACGGCGCGGAACTTGGCGATCGCTGGCTATTTTAATACGAAAAGACAAAAAGTGGAGCTAGAGATAGAGAAAATGAAATATGAACTAGAAAAGTTAAAGAGGAATAAATGATTAAAAAATAGAAAAAATGTATAAATAATTGTTTACTTTATTAACCTATTTTTTATCGGCTCGGCAACGCATTTGGGTTGCTTCTCATACTCCTGATGAACTTGGCCAGCGACTACCAGTTGCCATCATTTGATGCTGTCAACAATGCGTTGCTTGCTTCAAAAAAAGGGCCCTGTCTTGCTCTCGGCAAGGTAGCCTTCCTTGGAACCAAGGCGTCATGCTTGAACAACGGCTGCGCTCCGACTTTTCACGGTCGGAACTTGTATGTGCGAGAGGTGGATAAAACTTCAAGTCTGCTGACGTCACTGTGACGTATCCCGCACGTCGCCACAATATAAAACGCTGGGCGATACCGGCTTCGCTATATTTCAGTTAAGGATGAATTTAACAATTAGGAATATTAGGATCCCGGTCTATCTTCAGTTCTGAAATAAAATTATTTATTTATTACAATCACAAAATCGACAGCTCTTGTAGTGAAGAATAACAGAGGAATCTTATGTTATAGATCTACCAACTTATCTCTGGAATGGCAAAAATTGGAACTAATGCCGCCATGTTAAAAAGTCATTTACTAGTTAGTCAGTTACTAGTGTGCCATGATTGGTCCAATGCGTCCGACAGCGCCTCTCTTCATTTCAAGGTCAATTTGGTTTTACTATATATCTTATTCAATTTCGTATTAAAATACCTTTAGACCATGATAAAATTGACGTGGCAATCTCACTTCAACGAAAAACAAATCCTTAACAACATAAAATTTACCTGCCGAAATAATCATTGATCTAGTTACGCCTTTTTTTATGGAATTAAGATAGCAAACGAGCATGCAGCACCACCTTCCGCTGCCGCCCATGACAACTGTGACCGACCCAGAACTAGACTCAATGAGTCTCGTTCTAATTCGGTCACAGATGCGTTGCTACCCCTGAGGACTGAGATGGTCGCCTCTAAAAAAGTGTAACCGGCTCCACACCTTCCTATCCGGAACACAATAATTGTTCTTAAAACAATTATTACACGGTAGGAATAGTACTAAGTACCGTGGCGGGCGGTGGTACTTCTCCGGGTGAGCTCTAGCCCCTACCACCTAAACAAACAACCTTTCCTGACAATAACTCAACGGCTGACTGCTAACCAAGTCCAAGTCTGATATGTCCACCTCCGGCTCCACATCCGGTATACTGGTCTGTTCTTCCGGCAAATGTTATGTAATATTGCTGTTAATGATAATGATAATGATATTTTTGCTAAAATGTGGTTACATTATAAGGTCTTACATAGTTCTCTTGTGCTCACATTTGCCAAATTAAAGGCATGCAAATATTACAATTGAACAGAACAATAAGTACAATATCTATTAACACATTAACATAAAATTATTTTACATTATATATGCTTAAATTATTTTAATTACCTATATTATTCTATCAATTATGTCTTATTATTAATATATATTTTATGTCAGATATTTAATATTTTCATGTATTTTTATATTATTAATTATTCAATTAAATTATTATTACTATGTCAATGTTTGTTATGTTCGTTAATTATGCATTTAAAAAAATCTTTAACAGTGTAGAAATTCTGTGCTAACAACCATTTCTTTAATTGTACCTTAAGTTGTTGATGTTACTAATGCCTGTATTTTGGTAAGAGATAGTCTGAATTTGTTTGAGAGCACTGGAAACCTTCTCTTCCATAACCTAAAACATCTGGAAAATTTAATGTTTATGATTATATGAATATATGAATTATAATAAACATGTATGGCTGTCTGTCCACCAGAGCGAGCGAGGCAGCGGAGAAACGGAGAAATATTAATAGCTTGCACGCAAACCCTGTCCACTGGCGCTGAGCGGAGAGATTTTATGCAATCTTATTGGTTCATTTTCTCCTTTTTCTATGCTCCGCTGCCTCGCTTCGTGCCGGTGGACAGGCAGCCTAACTGGTTAATGTATGTACCTATGAGATATTTTGGGAAAAAATGGGCATTCGTAAAGCCAATAGAAGCGAGAAATATTTTAGAATTTTCTCTGTATATTTGTCTGCTTATCACACACAAACTACTGAATGATATTTAATACGGTTATCAGTTACATTGCAGGCCTACTTTAAAAACTGTGTTTATGGACATAAGCCAGGTCAGCTATTAATATAATTGTGTAATTAATAAATTAAATGTCTACAAAACCTTTCTATAGTGCCATGTGTCTTGAGCAGAGCTGCATTATATTGTTCCTCCTTCGTTGTCAAGGGATCCACAACTGGGGTCTTCAGATAGGACCTACAAGGGTAGGCGATGTCTCCTAGTCCTAGTAGCCATCTGTTGCCTAGGAGACCACTCTCACAGTGAGCTGAAATATAAATTTATCATGTTACTATAATGTTATGCTTCATTCACATATACAGACATCGTGCGTGGCAGACACGTGTCGTGGCAAAATAATGTTCTTTCATACACTTTACATAGTTGTATTCACATTTAGAACGCAGCGCAGCGCAGTCACGCCAGCATTTTCAACGAGAATGTATTCAAATTCAAATATTTATTTCTTCGAAGTAGGTTTTTACAAACACGTTTCGAATGTCAATTTACGCCATCGCTTCAAAAAATCCTTACGGTGAGTGGTCTTGGAAGAAGAAGCGGCAAGAAACTCCCAAGGAGTCTTTTTTTTCTCTTTTTTTATTGTCTGTGCCGGCGCGTGTCTCCGTGTGTCCGTAGATATGAATGAAGCATTAACATAGGCATAAATTATATGGTCACATAGGATTTTTTTACCTCTATTAAAACAACTGTGAGGAGCAGGATCGGCAAGAGGTGGTGATATGAGATGTGGTGAGGCGAGGTGAAATTATGCATGCTGGTGACGCGAGATGTGGAGTAGAATGGTGCTTCAAAGGAGAGGAAAGTTGTGACGAGGTGGAGTGTTTCAGGTTGTGTACCAAAATGTTACAGGCCAGCTAATAGCAGAGTATATTATAAGATTATCTAATTTTTTAAAATCACCTTCGGCACAGAATCCAATAAGTAGTAGGTATATTTTAAAGTTAATTATAAAGAAATGCTTACCACATAGATTAGAATTATCAAAAATACGAACATCATGCATAGATCCTAGTGACTGAGGGACTATGTTTAAAAACAATAGCTTAGCGTTACACACGGCTTGCACGTTTAACGAATAACTACCCTTGCTGTTTTTGAATTCCTCTCCTGCTTCTGAATCTGAAACAAAGACCTAATAAGTAATGGATCTTATTTGTACACAGATATAATCACAAGAAATAAATATTTATATAACAATATGTACAAACATACAACTTTACCCTAATAGGTATTAATTAAACAATGATTATCATTACTAAATTAGTATCATTTAATCTGGTAAATAATGATGTGTTAAGTTACAAGTACTTGTTGTTGTTGTCAGCTGTTTCTTTAAAAATATATCCAACAAAATTATATTAATGTGTAAGGATGTAGGTAGTTTTGTCTGCTACATATTCACATATAATTCACTGAATCAATTGTGATAGAACTTGGTATAATATTTTGAAACCAAGAAAATGAAAATGACCTTAAAATAATAAAACCTGTGCGTAACCACAAGAAATAACTAACTTTTCACAAAAAATAACAGACTTCAAAGTTGAGATATCGCAAAAACCACTCGCCAGATGTCGCCCTGCTCTACCTTTCGAACAAAAACAGGGTTCAGAACTCCTTTTTTTGAAGTTTGTTAAAAATATTGTGACAGCCCTGGCGTATCACCTCGCAAAACAATAAACAATAGGGGCCATAAACATGTCGAGTCAACAATAGAACAATAGCGCGCTTGCCCGTACGCACGACGCTTCGACCATTACGGCAATAGTCATACGGGCGAAACTCGGTTGCAAGGAACGTTCTCGAATTTTATACGAATCGGGTCCGTCCGGAATTAGCGAGAAAGTTCTGGATTGGCGTGAATGGTGCGTGAGTGGTATAAAAAGGGGCGATCGATCAAGTGCGGACATTCTAGTTTCGGAAGCGAAACCAGGAAGATACCAGCGATACCTACGAGCGATACCAGTGAGAAGTGAAGTGATTTCTACGTGCGATACAGTGTTCGACGAGTGTGTTTACGAGTACCTACGTGCATAGTGTTGTGGTGTGTACTGTGTACAGTGTGTGATTGTGTAACTACGAGTACAATAAAGTCTTTGTGGTACATTTTGGCATTTTCTCGAACCCCATACTCCTGACACGTAACAATTGGTGACAGAAGCGGAATGCCTGTAGTACCGCAAAGTGAAGAAGGGATTCGTACGCGACGGCAGACGGCATTGGATGCCGCGCGGATGGAGTCGCCGGGTCGTGACCGCATGGACACGGAGACCACCGCTGGACCACCGACTACATCAGCTGCATCAGTACCGACACCGAGTGCATTCGATATGGCCTCGTTATTAGAAGCCATACAGCGGAGCCAGCGCGAGGCGATGGAAGCCATGCAGCGGAGCCTGGAAAGTAAATTGGAGGGCCAGCGCAAAACCATGGAGACAATCGATGCAAAGCTGGATGGTTTTCATGGAGATTTGAACGTCGTGAAGGAGGACCTAGAATTGGTCAAGGTGCGAACATCCGAGCACGACCAAGCCCTCAAGACCCATGACGCGTTACTCAACTCCCACGAAACTAGGCTCGTGGATTTGGACAAGAAGCTGCAAAAAATGAAGGTTTTGGGCACGGCAGCAACCAGCCCATGTCCTGGGGCCCCGAAATTTAAGGTCCCAAGTTTCGACGGCACGACCTCGTGGACAGCGTTCAGGCACCAGTTCGAGGTAGTTGCAAATGGGAATGGCTGGGAAGACGAGCACTCGTTGGCGGCACTTACCTTAGCTCTTCGAGGGGAGGCACTCCTGGTCCTTGAGAACCTGCCCGCCGAGCGACGCACCTTGGAGTCGCTATTTAAGGCATTGGAAGCTCGATACGGGGAGAAGCACCTTGAGCATGTATATCGTGCGCAGCTCAAAGACCGGTCACAGAGGTCGAGCGAAAGACTGCAACAATGGGCTACGGAGATCGAGCGCCTCGTACGCCGAGCCTATGCGTCGAGTTCCACACCCGTCGAAGACAAAGTATTAGAGGCCTTCGTCAGCGGCATACGGGATCCCGAAGTGAGAGCAACGGTGCGCTTGGGTCATCACGCAACCTTGGAAGCAGCTTTAGCGCACGCCCTTGAAGTAGAAGCGGTACGAAGTGACTATAAAGGTTATAAGGTGCGCGAAGTGGTGGCAGCGATTCAACCTCGTACTGGGCCTATCTGCTACGGATGCGGTGAACGAGGTCATATAAGGATTAACTGCCGGACTCGGAAGCAACCGAAATCGGTGTCGACCGCTACCCAAGTCGACACCCAGGAGCCGTTAAACTAAGAGGCGCCAGCGCCGCGGGGCGGGCACTGGCTGGACTTCGTCGAGCCCCTACTGTTTTGGTATCACAAGCTTGTGACGGGAACAGCCTCGTAACTACTGGTGAGATAAATGGCGTACCTTGTCGATTTACGATTGACACAGGAGCATCGAAGTCCATCGTTCGACCGGAACTACTCAAGAGGACTATCATGTGGGAAAATGGACGACCATCATGCAATCTGCAGACAGCGACAGGCCAACCAGTGACCGTCCTAGGAGTTACGGAAGCAAGACTGAAACTCGGAAGTGACATTTACACGCAGTCTGTTTTAGTAGCGAATATAACTGACGACTGCATTATCGGACTGGACTTTCTACGGACACATCACTGTATAGTTGATATAGCCAGAGGAGTGTTAAGCTTCAAGGATCAAGAAGTCTTCTTGGACGGTTCATGTTCAGGAGCAGTGTACTGTTTGAAGACCAGCGAAAAGATGAAAACCCGGTACGATCGCGATGCTCGGAAACATGGTTTTAAGGAGGGAGATTCTGTATGGTTGCACAATCCACTGCGGAAGAAAGGGAAGTCTCCGAAGCTACAAGCACGATGGGAAGGCCCCTACACAGTTGTCACGAGGATTAATGACGTGACCTACCGGATCAGACAGGGGGACAGAAGAAAGCCGAAGATCGTGCACGTGGACAGATTGGCACCATTTCATGGATCGAATAATGCTCGGGACGAGCATGACTAAGAGGGGGGCAATGTGACAGCCCTGGCGTATCACCTCGCAAAACAATAAACAATAGGGGCCATAAACATGTCGAGTCAACAATAGAACAATAGCGCGCTTGCCCGTACGCACGACGCTTCGACCATTACGGCAATAGTCATACGGGCGAAACTCGGTTGCAAGGAACGTTCTCGAATTTTATACGAATCGGGTCCGTCCGGAATTAGCGAGAAAGTTCTGGATTGGCGTGAATGGTGCGTGAGTGGTATAAAAAGGGGCGATCGATCAAGTGCGGACATTCTAGTTTCGGAAGCGAAACCAGGAAGATACCAGCGATACCTACGAGCGATACCAGTGAGAAGTGAAGTGATTTCTACGTGCGATACAGTGTTCGACGAGTGTGTTTACGAGTACCTACGTGCATAGTGTTGTGGTGTGTACTGTGTACAGTGTGTGATTGTGTAACTACGAGTACAATAAAGTCTTTGTGGTACATTTTGGCATTTTCTCGAACCCCATACTCCTGACACGTAACAATATCTTCTCTCTAGCCTGTATAAGTATATGAGTAGAATCTATAATCCCATGCAAGCGTGGAAAGCCAGCAATCTTTTTAAACTCCTCCGGAGTCGGGTCATCTATTCGTATATGCGGTGACAGACATACGAACTTAAAGTACGCGGTTTTTAAGATCGCGTCATTACTCGGCTCGCCGTCGGCGACACACGAGGAGTTGGCTCATAATGTATTGCGACGTCGTCGAGGAAAGATGTTCTGTTTCTTAGCACTTATATAAACCTAAAGGACCTAAACTAATAAAATAGTCGAAATCGAAGATTGTGGTCAAGCACTGACATAATGAATGATTTTTTTGATGTTTACTAATAGGAGCACCTCATTTCACCTGACGAATTTTTAATAACTTCATATTTTGGTATTTTTAATTATTGCCTCTAATTTTCCAGAGGATTCTGTCGAAAATCTATAAATTTTGTTAGCAGGTCATGCGAAAAAGTCCAAAATCACTAATTTTGATCTGGCTCGCGGCTCGAAGTGCTGACACACGTACGAGCCGCGACGATCTACGAGTAAATTATCAAACATGTTTGATCGCCGGCGATTTGGCGCGATGAGTTTAAAGTAAGTACGCGTACTTGAGGTGACACACGGGCGAGTAAGGTTGTCGAGCCACAAGTAGGTACGTGACTACGCGTAGGTACTTACTCGCACGTCTGTCACCTACTTTACGATTGTGTTTCAACTTTGATTATTTGTGCAGATTTGAAGCGACAGCGTTTGAGAATAATAATATTAACGCATACGCAGATGTAGTAGTAGCATTAATGAATAACTATTTTTTTATACGCATAGCTTAAAGTGCTAAGAATACGCTTTGAATTAATTAATGCTTTCGATCACTGTCGTAATTCACATTGTCCCGTTCCCACCTAAAAATAAAGTAGAGTAGGGATACTTCATTGTCCTGCTTTGTCGTGTAGTTTCACTCTATCGTTTAGTCATTTAGTGCACTAAACTAGGCACTAAAACTCTTTCATATGTCTCAAAAATCAACACCCGAATAATCGCTTAGTATTTATTACCACTAGTATTGCCGCATAAAATAAACGTAACGTAATGTCTAAATTAGTGCGTTAATTAACGCGTTAAGACGCACTTGTAGTTGTAGAGTTAGGCAAAGCAATGCCTTGATTTGCTTGTTTTTGGAAATGACGAATTGTACTCCAGGGTCTTATTAATTTTTATTTTTGATGAATATCGCTTTGTAAAATCTATATTTATCCACTACTACCTTTGCTCGATTAAACTTATAAAATAAAACACATATTATGTGACAAAATGCTACATGTATTGTTTGGGTTGTTCAAGCTGAAATACTCATTTATGTAAGCGTTATATTACTTATGGAACTCAGTGTTATCCTGAATCTTAGCCCAACTTTACATATGCAATATTAAATTAGTGCAAACTGCATTTAAATCGGTATAGCCGTTTTTGAGATTAGCAGTATTAGCTACTAAGAAATGTAAAAAGAAACATACAAAATTGATCAATGCTTTTAAAATTCATAAAATGATTATAAATAATTAATATTCCCAAAATAATAAAAAAAATTCACAATAACTAAGAAAAATTAATATTTTTCTGTATCATTTCAACTTCTTTTTGTTTTTCATTAACGAGTATCGACCTTCTCAGCAATTACTAAACGCATGCGCTGTGGACAGCGACTAGTAGCGCCATCTGCAGTGGGTACGGTCAGATAGGAAGAAACGCCGCCATTTTGACATGACATTTGTTTGGCTTTGTGTTCTGAAAAAATATCATGTAATGAAGCGATTAATACAAGTTTACTTAGTATTTCCGTATTAATTAGCATGCCGTTAATTCATCAGTGGTTCACATGAGTAAATTCACACGCATCATTGAGAATCGCTTTCGATTAACATCGCATAAATCAATAAAGTGACCGTGCCGCTATTTTATTTTCATGACAGTAAAATTTTAGTTAATTTTGTGATTTTAAGTTGAAAACTTTAGTGATTAGTAAAACAGTGTTTTGAGGTATTTTTTGACCATACATTTGTCGTTGGAAAGTTTCCAAATGTAGCGAAAAGCTTGTTGGAAAAAAGGCGCGAAGTGATCGCCGCGGCGGTGAATGCATTTCTTAAAAAATATATCGCGTTGTAACTTTATCGGGAATCAACAACACATTAGAGTTTGAGTTACAAATTCTGTGATGTCTGCGTTTATGTTAAAACAGTTTGTTTACACCTGGGAGTGCACATAGTTATTTGCAACCGGAATTTCATGTAAGTGAATTTATTCCATCCTTTATGTAGTTTACATAACATACTTTATCCATATATACAGTATCCATCGTAGGTAAATTTGCCGCCCAATTGTTAGTATTTTCACTTTAAAAGGACAAAGCGACTTTCAGTAACTTAAAATTCTATAATTATTTCACCCTACTTTGTTTACAAGTTTACATTCAAATTAGAAAGTTGATAATTTTTGTTTATGTAAGGAGTAATTATTTTTCGGTTCAATCACTTCAATTATTTATAATTACTGTGCTAAAAAACCATTATATATTTTCATTGAAATTATTGATGAAAAGAGATATATTTATTGCATGTTAAATGCACATTTTGTTAAACGCTTTGATTTAACTTTGTTCTTGATATTCACTCAGTCAAATTTTTTTTAGATTAGTTTAAATTACATACTAAACTCAAACGTTACTTTTATTTTTAATATTTAACTAGCTTCGGTCCGCAGGCTTTGCCCACATGAAATTTGTTTAAACTTTCCCCCCCCCCCCCCCCCCTATTTCACCCCCTTCGGGGTGGCATTTCCAAAAAGCTTCTGTTAGTGCTCTCCTACACTCCCCAAGGAACATACATGGCAAATTTCAGCTTTTTCCTTTCAGTAGTTTAGACTGTGCGTTGTCTGTCAGTTACTTAGAAACGCAAGAGTTTTATTATAATATATAGATTTGTATGAATTTTTATCCAAGGAAAGATTATTAAATTTTTGATCATTTGAATTCATTACTGATATAAAAAAATTATCATGTATCTAAATATTTATATACTAGCGACCCACCCTTGCTATGTTGTGCGTTAAATGGGGAATCTACATATCAGATTACATAAGAAAGTACATAAACGATATAAATTATATAAATCTTCCCTGAGAAATACTCTACCTAATGGTGAAAACTTCATCAAAATACATTGCACGGTTTAGAAGAAGACTGAGAAAGGCATAGACAGAAAGATGGACAAACAATGGTGGAGGATGACTTTATTTTATATTATGTAGTGATGAAACATTATATGATTGAATGTATGAACAAAATGTTTATATATTTATTATTATACCTCTATTCATTACACTCATTTTTATATTGAATCAATTCGTTGTCATGGTGAAGAAGTGGCGAAAGAAACATCTCAGTGATTTCTCTATTGTTTTATATTGCAGGTTAAGTTTCACTCGAAACTTGCAATGCGTTTAAGAAGTAGAAAGAGGGAGCGACCGCTCTCAGCGAAGAAAAGTACACCAAGGGTAACTAATCTGAAGGCAAAATTAATCGCTAAGCCTCTCGTAAAGCCAAAACCCGCTTGGGAGAAGATCCTGAGACAGGACGGTGCCAAAAATGCCTTATCGTCAGATTCAAAACTGCTTTGTATCACTAGATCCCAGAGGAATTTGAAAACGAGACCAGTTAGAACTAAATTGATCAAGAGCATGGAGAAGCCAGTGGAATTTAATAAGAAAAAGCTCAAAGACGAAGGTGCTAAGAAACCAATCTTTCAAACTGTTGTACGGAGCTCCAACAAGGATCCTGTGTCTTCTTCCACAGCCGTGAAAACCCCAAAAACGCCTCAAAACGATAAAGTCTCTACCACATCTAAGACTAAACTTAAGGATGTTCGTACAACGAAGAGCGTTCAGCTACGTCATAGCTCATTGAACCGTGAGCTGAAGAAAACAGAGTCAATGCCGGTTGCAATGGGTTCGCCTCGTAAAACACGGAGACTGGACAAAACTGACAAGGCAGCGTCACTAAATAGTTCTCCAATCCGTAAAGTTAGACAACTGGGTGTCCCATCTCCGAAGATGAGCAAGATTGCTGTAAGCTCAACAAATGAAAGCCCCAAGAAGAAAGTGAAGCCTAAAGCTCCAATAGTTCCCGAACAATCTAATTGGAATTCTGATGACAATGATGTAACGATGTACGAGCCACATACAACGACATTTGTTGATTTTCCAACACCCAAAAGTGAGGAGTCTGATTCAGAGGCCCAAGTAGAGTCTTCGGAGCTGTGCCTTCCCAATGATTGCCTTAACGACTTCATGGCAATAGCTGAATGTGCTAGATTGATTAATGAAGACCTAACTACAGAAGAAGATATTAACTTCTTGGCCGATAAAGCAGCAAGAGTGATGACAACAGAGAGGGAAGATGAGAGAAGTTCTCGAAAGAACTCAGTGGAGAAGAGAGTGATGAAACGCAGAAAGTCTAGCAATGATTTGGAGATGTATCAGCCAACTTCAACGACAGATGATTTGGATACCTGCACAGACTTTTTGAACACTGGAGAGAAATATGTGCAGGTTAGTTTTATTCAGTAAAATTTCTGAACCAAAATATAACTGCCCGTTACCAAGAACTTCATTAGGGGGCATTTATTAACTATTAACTATATACAATAATTTTGGTTTAGTACTTACATTACCTTAACTTACTATGTTAACAACGATTTTAGATAACTTACATATAATAATTTAGCCTTAGAACCATTTTTCGATGCACAACTTTAAATTGGTCATGAAACACCCGAATGGCGCAATGGTTAACATGCCGATCGCTGTTCTGAGGGTCCTGGGTTCGATTCTCAGCGAGGCGGCAATTTGAATGATGAGTTTAAATTTCCGTCTCGGTCTGGGTGTGTGTCCTTGTCTTGTGTGTTGTCCAAGGCACCCACGACACATGGAATCCTAGTGTGGGGCTTTGAGTGTGAAGCGTTATTATTATTATATCTGTCTCGTTTCCACAGCCGGATTTCGTGAGCATGCTAGAGCAAGACGGCTACGTGAGAGACTCGGAGTGCGAGATCTCGTCTACCTGTGGGGACCGCGGGACCGCTATAGAGAGTCTGGAGGCGCTGTCCGCACGCAGTCCCAGCTCTGGATTCCTCGCTGAGATCAGCCAGAGCTTGGTCGCTGAGGCAGCTGGATGGGTGAGTAGACTAAATTTATTTATTTTGTAACCTCTATTATACCAAGAGCATTATGGTGTAAAGGTGGACTTATTAAGAAAGTGATTGTTTGGTTGATACTTATGAAGATCAGTATATTAGGTTTGGCAATTTTGCCTTATTTGACTGTATGTCTGACCGCAACTACGCTAAAACTAACTGAATTTGTATGTAGTGTTTGCAGAGTTGTTAAGCTCCTAAGTAAATAACATATTATGTTGCAAGCTAACTTCTGCCAGGTCAGCTAGTTTTTAATAAGAGTTCTAGTTCTCATATACCAATTGATAGATTACAGTCATGATTGAAGAATAATTCTGATTGTGCTATAACTATAATATCTCTTAAACAGAGTGCATCAGACATAGTCCCGGACGACAGCTCCCTGGTGTGCCATGACGAGCCGCCGCCTGATATTGAGGTGAGTATCTACAAAACCAGAAATTATACACTTGTACAGATTTAAAGGTTCGAGTAACATAGACACTGTTCACAGACACTAAAAATTGTTAAAAAGTTAAGCGCAACCCATAGTGTACATTCCCATTTGCGTCAATCCATCCATCAAATCAATCCATCGGTACCGTGCGTTATAGAAGTTGGTTCCAAAAATACAGTGATGACGTATTATAACAGTTAAAATAATTTGTCAATAGATTAAATAAAATTAATGATAATAGATTAAAGTAAATAGTGTCCCACCGAAACAGTTCGTAATGTAATGTGTCTTATTCTCATTTATTATTTCCCTGTCAGGAGGAAGGTGCGGACGTGATATCGTCGTGCGGCAATAGAGTGGACTGCGAGCAGATCTCCTCCTGGGTAGACGCCTTCGACCCCTACTTGTTCATCAAACAGGTGAGGGTTACTGGATGTTATGGTGGCGGGACCAACGTAGTTTCTTGGGTATAACCAAGTAGTATGTAGTGGCAATGTAGTTTCTTCTGGTCGTAACAACAGGTAATTAGGAAGATGGTTAGAAAATAAGGGACTGGTGGTGATATCGCATTATATGTCATATGAAGTCACGTGAAATCTGCATCATGCTACCGAAGTTTTGTACATCCGCAAAATATATTATACAAGTTCCGACCGTGCACAATCGGAGCGCGGCCGTTCTCTAGGCTCTATAAAATGCTAACGGCTCAAGCCTGGGGATTCTTAGTTCTACCGCCAGATTTAATGTATGTCTGAATTGTCTGCACTTAGTGCACTAAATGAATTTGTAGTCATAATGTATGTTTGTTACAGCTGCCGCCGCTAGAGACAGTCGCGACAGGGGCGTTGCGCGCGCGATACCCCGCGCTGCCGCTCAAGACCCGGACCAGCCCGGATTTCAGTCTCGTAAGTTTATTTACATACAGTCTGTGATAATGTTTCATACCTTGAGCGACATCTTATGAGTAGTGTAGTTTGAGTTATCTCTAAGTATTGATTTTGAAGATGGTAACTATTTTGTAAATGGTTAGTTCTGAATACCCATGTGTTATGATTGGTCAATGAAGATCAGTTCAGGGTCACGTCTGATCCGGTTAAGCGACGGCCTATGAGTAGTTTTGAGTTGACTCCACTTATCGATTTTGAAGTCGGTTATTGTGTTATAAAAAGTTAGTTATACATTATAATTATGCCCATGTCTGATGTTTGGTGAATGGAGCCAGCCCTAATTATGTGTCGTGTAACAATGGTCAATGTAACCAGTCCAATGTACATCCCTGTGTCCATAGGTGCTGGACCTGGACGAGACGCTGGTGCACTGCTCGCTGCAGGAGCTGCCCGACGCCAGCTTCCACTTCCCCGTGCTCTTCCAGGACTGCCGCTACACCGTGAGTACCCGCCACCCGCCGGCTGCTGGTGGTCAAATGTTGTGATGGTGGCGGTCTCTGGAACAACTATTAGAATTAGAACTATTACAGACTAGCTGTTGCCCAATGATAAGCGCGCGCGGTGGAATTTAGACTGATTTTGATGGTAACATGACATGGTTGTGACGTCACTGAAGCTCGAATCACGCTATAGATGTTTTTTTTTCTACTACGCTTACATATAGACAACGCCCCGAGAGCATTCATATGGGCTTCGGCCGCTTCCAGGTCATCTCGCCTACAGTGAGATCTCCCTTTGCCAAAGTATAACTTGATATTATCTACTCACACTTGATTTAGTTCACGTGATACTTATAGTAATCGGTGCGTTATGAAAAAGTTAAGGAACCATGTCAAAGTGAAAATGACAGTTCTCAAGTAGCGTTAAGAAAAAAGTGCTGAACAAATGAAATAATTATTTTTAGTATAACGCGAGCTTCGACGCGAGTTTGCCAACGCTATGGCTATTCGACGAGACCATTTTGATTTAACTAGCTTACCTACGCTATAATCACAATTTCTTCCTGTCCAGGTGTTCGTCCGCACGCGGCCGCATTTCGCAGAGTTCCTCTCGCGCGTCTCCCGGCTATACGAGGTGATCCTGTTCACGGCCAGCAAGAGAGTCTACGCTGACCGCCTGCTCAATCTATTGGACCCGGCGCGCCGGTGGATCAAGTATCGGTGAGATATATATTGGATATGATAGCTTGATGCGAGTTTAGAGGTGATTACAACAGTCCTCAGGGGCAGTAACGTATCTGTGATCGAATAGAACGCGACTCATACTAATAATTGTTGACTGGGTTACACGCTAGATCAAGTATCGGTGAGTTGGGTATCAGGGGTCTACTGCTCCGGGTCAGTAAAGATACTAAGGGTGGTTGCATAGTCAAGCTTAGCCAGCGCGGTTCACCAGCCGAGACACGAGCTTACAAGTCTCTTGAACCTTTTTATGGTGAAAAAGACCCGCGCCGATACGTACATGTATACGAGTTCAAACGTTCATACGAGTTCGCGCGTTCATACGAATACACGTAAAAAATTTGGTTTTAGCCAGCAAAAGCAATTGCATATTCTCATATTCTTAGCGACTCCAACCTAAATTGAACCATGAACACACATAATAAAGTCGATTTTACCAAAACCGGCAATTCCATCTTCAAGTATAATTTCATTATATAATTGTTTGTCTGTCTGCAGGCTGTTCCGCGAGCACTGCCTGCTGGTGAACGGCAACTACGTGAAGGACCTGTCCATCCTCGGCCGCGACCTGCGCAAGACCGTCATCGTCGATAACAGCCCGCAGGTATGTTGGTTTTGGGTGATTCTGTGGAGGAAAAGGGGAGATCTCCCGCCAGGCGGTAGATCTCCCTTTTCCTTCCTTTTAGTTAGATACTGTAGAATCTTCGTTAGCGCGATTGAGGATGCGTCTTCTGATTGGCCAGTTCAGAGTGACGCGTATGACGTAGTCTATTGTTTACTTTGCTCGGTGCATGTGGTGTAATGCTATGGTCAGCATATCATGTGAGGCGCGCGCTCATGTTACTGCAGGAATGCGCGCCGCTACAATTTTAAACAGGAAGAATTTTAAACAGGTCAATGTACGAAATTCTTTCTGCTCGGCGACCGGGCTTAAGTCTGGGTCACAATAGATCAAAGATGGTCGCAGTGGCCGCATGGGGATACTTGTTTCCTATGCCCGGGCACCTAAATAATAATATAACATAAGTCTGAAGAAGATATTACATTATTAATTGTATCATAATTATTATAAATGCGAAGGTAACTCATGTCTGTCTGTTTGTCTGTGAGACTTTCACACCTAAACCACTGAACCGATTTTATTGAATTTGGTACAGATATAATAGCGTTGGACTTGTTAAAGAGCATGAGTATTTTTATCATTAAATAATAATAATAAACGCTAACACACTCATACCCCCCCAGTAGGTTACTAGTTACCTGTGTCGCGGGTGGCATGGACTACACATATAACACATTACAATTACACCCATGACCAGAGTACAAATATTTATCTGCCACATAAATATCTGCCCCGACCGGGAATCGAACCCGGGACCCCTCGCGTTGCAGGCAGGGTTGCTACCAACTAAGCTACAGGGTCGTCGAAATCATTGAAATTATTGCTTACGGGGTGAAAAGGAATATAAACATCTTCTTAAAATGTTAGTACTCCCTTTTTTAATTGTATATTTCGAATGTTAACTTTGGATTATTTGTATATAAATAGTTTGATTGTTGTCTCTGTATGTGTGTAGTAGTGTACTTGGAGTTTGTGGTGTTATGCGTATTAAGCATTTCATGTGATTCGCGAGCTCATATTTAACTGTGGGTATCGCACAGCTACAAGAGCAATAAGTTTTCTAAATTGAAGCGAACCTGTACTCGATACTTGTGGTGTTATTTTATGTACAGCATTTCACGTTAATCGCGCGCTCATACTACCGTTGATATCACACCGCTACACCCCAATACAGTGGCAGTATTAACCAATTTATGAAGCGCTCATAGCCCGGCGGCTTGCGTCGATCCTAAGCAATCGACAAAGTTAAGCAACAGCGGGCACGGTCGGTACTCGGATGGATGACCGCTAGTGGCTAAATATCTTGAGCGCTTCCGTGCTTCGGAGGGCACGTAAAGCCGTCGGTCCCGGTTGTTATCGATTGATAGCAGTCGTTAAGCCATGTCGGAGGCCTTCGGGCGGCTTGAAAACTTTCGACACTGGGTTGGCCACTAACCCCTCCACCAACCCGCATTGGAGCAGCGTGGTGGAGTATGCTCTAGGCCTCCTCAGTAATGAGGAGAGACTCGTGCTCAATAGTGGGCCATTAGTGGGTAGTAGCTTAGCTTAGCTTATATCACACCGCTATACCCCAATACAGTAGTGGTATTAACCCTCAGACCAATAAACTATAGACGACGCGACGTGCCGTGAACAAAAGCGTGAAGCCGGCAAAAGTGTGCCTAAAACACACATCGGAACCAATAGAATGCCCTATGTTGACAATTTGAACTAGAACAAATTTGAACTTTATTTTTTGGAACACAAAGCTTCATTTATTTTTTATTATTTAGAACACAAAAGTCGTTTTGGTGTGAGTGCCGCCGTGTGTATTACACGGCGAGGCGTACTTTTTGCCGGCCTCACGCTTTTGTTCACGCCACGCCGTCTATAGTTTATTGGTCTGAGTATTAACCAATGTGGTGTCTGATGGCGCAGGCGTTCGGCTACCAGCTGGAGAACGGCATCCCGATCGACAGCTGGTTCGTGGACCGCAGCGACAACGAGCTGCTCAAGCTGCTGCCCTTCCTCGAACACCTCGCCACCGTGAGTACCCTCCCATATATGTATAACATTTTTTTTATAGCCTAAGCAGACAAACGAGCAGACGGGTCACCTGATGGTAAGTGATCACCGTCGCCCATGGACATTGGCAACACCAGGGGCGCCACCAACGCGTTGCCGGCCTCGAAGGAAGCGATAGACCCGCTTCTTGAAGGACCCCATGTCATATAACATGATGTTTGTCTGTCACGTTTATTTATATCTGGACCCTAGGCTACTCATGAAGGGCTATTTATTACTAGCTAGTTTTAGAAGAGGCATTTCAGGGCCTACATGTATAATTGTTAACTGTTATTACAATTACATTATGTCCATCTCTGGGTCATTAGAGAATATAACCTCAAAAAGTGCTTTTTATCTTTTAAAAAGTGCTATTTATCTGTTGTTACAATAGCGCCCTAATCAAATTTAACGATCACTTAATAAAAGACTGCGCGCATTCTAACGACGTGGCAGGAAAACGTCTAAAATGAAAGTGTTCAATTATGATCTTTATGCCTTGGTAGTTACGGTTGAATTTCGATTCTATACTTGGTGTCGTTTTAGAGTTGGTAAGGAGTGGGTGGCGAGTACCTAGTACGTCTTTTCAAGTAAGCAACCGTAATAACCGTCTCATGAAGATCACCTTCGTTTTAGTTGGTCCGTTGCCGCGTCGTTGTAATGTGCGCAATGCTTAATACACACAGATGGCCCTTATCTCTGTACTCCTTGAACTTTTCCTTTGTATATTTTATCTGTTAATATTTTTTATCTGTGGTTTTACAGAAGGATGACGTCAGACCGTACATCCGAGACAAGTACAGATTATTCAGCTACCTGCCGCCTGACTAAGGTTTACCTAGAGTTACGTATTATTACGTAGAGTTACGTATTTTTACGTAAAGTTACGTATTATTGTGTTGGTCGGTCGAATTTTGTTATGTTAGTTCGTCGGATACAATCTCGAATCAAAAATTGTGAATATAATTATATTTGTTGTTGATCCGGTTCATATTTTAAATTAAATCCATGACGGACGGGGAATGGTGTTGGATTTTGACGCTAGATGGCGTTACTTTTGTTTGTGATTTGACAGTTGTAGTTTTTTTTTTATTCAGATAAAATTATTATAAAAGTTAAAATTACAGTTTAATTTCATGTTATAAAAACTATGTGAACGATAAAATATCAATAGATAAAATTTTATTCAGATGTAGTCTAAAATTAAAACAAACTTCAAATAAAAAAATGAAAATTAAAATTGACTAGGACATTATTATTTTTTAATTTAATGTCGGCTTGAAGTGCGGTCAAGACAAACTTAAATTAAAGATTTGTACATCGCTGGCATGTATTCAAGTTCGACCTTATGACTCATGCTGTAAGGTCGAAACTTCGTGTCAAGGCCACACCTTATGTTGGCAGGAGATAATTAAAAAAAATTATAGGCTGAACTTTTGAATAGTTTGGTGAACTGAAAAAGACGATTCCCTTTTTGGTCGATGTTTAATAATAATAATAACAGTTGTCACAAACGCCAGTAGCGACATCTAGTCAAAGTTTTTTAACACCTTTCCCATTTAATTCGGTTTTGCGTTGAAATAATAATATAATTTATATTTTTTTGTCGTCTATTGTTTTAATGGCAGCAACTATACTATATTATTTAAAGTTAACTTGTGAATTAGTTTTAATTTGCGGGTACTCACGATAGGTGTGTTTAAATGAGTGAACTGATGTTGGGATAGGATCTAAGGACAGGGTGACGTGTAAGGGTATTTAGATTGTTGTATTATCGACCTTAATCGTGAGTACCCGCAGAAAAAGTAGTGGTTTAAGCGAAAGTGTTCTAAATTATATATACATAAATATATAGTTATACATTAATTTGAAATCGAAAGAATTAAGTTTATTCATAATTATATTGTCAGAGTTGCTATAGACATTGAAATTTTAATTTACTAGGATTAAATAAAATAAAATAAATAGATTATTATGAAGACCCGATTTTATTCTGGATTCTGGTCTAAGCCTATCCTAAATTTGCCCGCGAGAATAATTAAAAATAAAATTTCAACAAGATTCGACGAATTTTGAATTTGGAAGACCACAGCTAAAAAAAATATTTAATTAATTCGACAATAAATGTCACAATTGAATTGGTTATTGTCGAGGGCAATAATAATATTAATAGAATTAACTTAAAGTACGGCTATTATAAAATAAATCTGTCGGAGCCTAACATTTAAATTAAGGTGAAAAATCATTTTTGCTTTAATATAATATTGTATCTTTTAGTTAGATCTGTGATTTACGTGTCGCTTCCTGTTTGTCGTTTTTTTAGTTATCGCTGACAAAATGTTTGTGTAATAATTCAATTTTATTTTTTAAATGGTAAACCCCTCGCTTCGCTTCAGGAAACCAGCCAGTACCTTAATAGCTACATTCGAAAATTGTTAGACGGGATTCTTTAAACTTAAACTGACATGACTTTTTTATTAATTAACATAACTTTCAGCGATCAGGTACATTTTTATGATTACATGTATAGATAGATATTTTTATTTATTGCAAGCGTTTTATTGATTGTAACTAAATGAATAAATAAGGACCAAAAATCACTTGATTTTCATTATGATTATTGTATAAATTCATTTGACAAAATGAAAAATAAAATTGATAAAATTTGTTCAATAAATAGAAGGTCGAATTCCTATTATGCATAGGCAGGTATGACAAAGTTATAATAATATAAATTAAGTACCATAACTTTCATAGGTATGCTCAAAAGCATTTAGTAATCTGGTTTTATAACCTAACTTACCTATTGAATGATCACTGAATAAGTTTTGGAGGCGTCCATGAATATTTACATAATAAATGCATTTAAAGGCTGCTCTGGTCCAAAATCATTCTAAATATAGTACGGTCAGTCTAATTCCCGAGGTCTTAATTATAATGCAAACTATTTTGTCAGCGATAATATTATTACTCTATTATGAAATTATCAATAATGTCGTTTTGTCCGTTGTCATAAATCGTGTATGATTTTGTCGTCAAAGGTATTAATAGCAATAGGATATAAGAAATGTTATGGGATTCAAGAGCAGTATACAGTAAGTACATTTTAACTCGGCTGATGTGAACATAGCTACGAGTGACTGCGTAGATGTCGATTTTGAGGCCAAAACGGTGGTAGGAGGCGGGAGTGCGGGCGGTAGGATAGTTAGCCAATACTATGGACGTAAATACGTCCATGGCCAATACAAAGTGGCGCATCACAAAACACTGTCATGGCCGCCGTGTTTTGATTGGTCAGTTGCTGTACCTGCGCAAACATCTCGGAAAACGAAATTCACATCAGCCGAGTCAAAATGACCTTACTGTACTTTGATATACTCAGGTTGATTATCAAAAAGAAATCTTACGGTGTATGCAGCAAGGTTCAATTTGCAATTTCTAGAGATATCCCATTGCATTTTCTTATATCCCTGTATTCTAAATGTCATGGTTGTATGTCGTATCTATAGGTTTCTCTTAGTTGTCTTCATTCTAAGTGGTTAATATTGAATTAAGTGGTCGCTTTATATTATATTACAGTCGTACAGATATATGGACGAACTAGCTTCCGCCCGCAGGCTACGCCCGCGTGGAATTCGTTTAAACTTCACCCCCCTATTTCACCCCCTTTAGGGTGGAATTTCCAAAAATCCTCCCTTAGTGCTCCCCTACACTCCCCTAGGAACACACATGCCAAATTGCAGCTTCTTCCGTTCAGTAGTTTCGGCTGTGCGTTGTCTGTCAGTCAGTAACGTAAGAGTTTTATATATAGTTATATGTACAGATTTCAATCATGTTTCAGAAAGTTTGATTTGAAATTGAAATTAAATTTTTATATTTTTGCGAGTCCTACATTTATAGTTGAGTCGTCGACTATAAATTAATTATGGAATTGTCACTCTCCGCCAAAACCAAACTTATTACCGGCGCCCACAGTTCAATTTAGCTTGTCAGAAAAATTTACTAAAGATATTTTTAGACAACGCCGTCAATCTTAAATGTACCTTAATCGCATTGGCGGAACGCTGGCATTTGTGTGCCATGCAATTATAACGAATACCGGATCGAATTCAAACGGAGAATAGAGTCTTATACACATGAATTAGAAAGAGAGAAAAGTTTCCAGTGCCCTCTGTTGTAATTCAATCACAACAACAAATAGGGAAAGTGCTGCAATCTTCTCTCTCTTTCTAACCGAGGGATAGTTGAAAGCTTGTCTTACTGTACTATTTTTAGTTCTTATACACCCATATCGTCTATAATTTTATTTACTCTAATTGGGGGGTTAAAATATTCTTCAAAATTATTCCAGACTATGAGTATACATAATTATAAATACATAATAGTTTCTATGTATATCTGTACGGCTGTGCTAACATTTTTATCTGTAAAAAATATTTTTATAATTTTAACGTAATATATTATGAAGTACTCGATATTTGGCAGGTGCTATTTTTTTTAATAGAATAAGTATATTTTTTGTTATTTTTTTTTCGATCATAGTATATTTGGTTTCGGATATGAGTTTTAGCGGTTTTCACTTAATGTAATGTTTCCGATGCAGTTATAATTTTTTGTACTTAATCCAAATAAAAAAATCTGTCATATCTGTCTTGCCTGTGTGAACTCTTAGCTATGTTAAAGTCACTTCTATGTGCTTGCGTTGTTTTTAAATCGGTACAATAATTTTGGGTACTCACGATTTTAGATTACTGTCCCAATATTTCTATGTTTCATGGTCATTGTGTCGAAATATCGTTACAAAAAATCATAATCGTGAGTACCCGTTTGCATTTAAAATGTTCAGTGTAAGTTCATACAACTATGTTATCATAATGTTGACATATAGATTTATATCTGAGACCAAATATACATATATAAATATATTATAACGTATATTTTTTGTTTATGTGTCGTATTCTGTGTTGTTTTACGTCCAAATGCATATTCTAGTTTTAATTTAGATTTTATTCTCTGTAATATTGTTTTTACAACAAAACGATTATCCTTTTTAGGTTAGTTTTGTGACGTAACGAATGAGCAATGTTTACTTACTTAATAAATACGGTTTTTTAGTCTGTGCTGGCATAGACAATTTTTTTTTATATAATTTTTGGTATTTTTTTTTCGTTCTGTTGTAAAGTTGTGATGTCATCTACGTTGTCTATGTTCATTTGAAATTGATCTCTTTCATAAAATCATTGTTTCACACATTTAACGGATAAACATCTAGTGATTTAAATTTAAATATGAACGCGCCTGAAATTATTTTGAACGTGACATTATGTTATCAAAAGATACATAAATGTATGTATTTTGTGTTTTATTTTAATGAAACATTACAATTTCAACGTCATTTTGAAACACTTGTTTGAATAATTTGTAATGAGAAATTATTAATACCTAGATGTTGCCGCAGTCACTCACATGCGGGAACGTACCTTGTACGAATGTTCGCAAGAATCTGTGGGTTCTACACGAACGTTCGAGGTTCGCACTTTGATGTACGACCGAAAACTGTCACAGCTTTGACCGGGAATAAAGGCCGAGGCCGCACTATAGTGCAGTGCCGTAAGACATAAAAATGGCAAAACCTCGGAATCCAGGGACTATGAATGAATCTTCATAAAAACTGTTGGACTGTATTTCAAAATGCACAAATAGAATAGTTAAAAAAACTAATTCACCGATCTTTTTTTTATTTTTTTTTATCTTTGTTGGTAAGTTTGTGACCCCATGATTTCGTGTTGGGTAAACCGATTTTGATGATTCTTTATTTCCTTGAAAGATGGTGCTTTTGGTGTGGTCCCATATAAATTTGAGCGACATCTGCCGAGTCGAAATATAGTCCAACAGTTTTTATGAAGATTCATTCATAGTCCCTGGATTCCGAGGTTTAAAGCTTACGGCACTCCACTACTACGGCTAAAGCGATTTCTAACCGCGTACAAAAGTTCGCGCGCGTGTGAGTGAGCGCCAAAATACTTACTAAGCCCAATGATGTTTTAAATATCTAGATTGAGCGTCGCCCTACAATGAAAACAAAAAAAACAAGGCAACATTATCAAGCATGTGTGCGTGCAGGCGATGTTTTTCGCGTTAATTTATTGTCTATGTGTGCGTAATCTGTGCGTAATTATATAAAAGTTATGGCCAACAGTTGGCCACAACTTTTTGACACGTTTTCGCAGATTCGATGTTCCATCTAGATATTTAATACATCTTGGACTAAGCCTTATTTTATTAATTAATCATTAATTATCGGTTATATGTGATAGATAAATTGAACTACACCAACAAACTTTATCCGCAATTTTTTTTTATTTGTATTTTTTTTTTGCAAATAGACAGGTTAATAATGTTTATCGCGAAAAAATTTAATTCTGAAATGGATATTTATTCTTAGCTATTATTATTTCGTCGACGGTTCACAAGGTTAGAAAAATCCGGTCTAATTTTAAAGCTCATCTAAATCTAACTAATTAATTCCTAACTTTGACATTAGTACCACGAATTTGTAAATGTCTGGATCTGGATGTGTGTAAAAGAACTATTTCGATTTAGATTCAAATCTCATTGTACTGTTGATCTTTATAATATAAATACAAAGATCTGGATAGCCTGCCCTATAGACAATTTTGTCAAAAATCGAACACAACGCCATTTTGTGATTCTAAAAAAAATTGATATCTGTAAAGTTGGTTTACGGACGATAGTTTAACGTTATAATGTCATAAGAAAAATTGCATACGTATATGAAATTAATTACATTATTACTATCCCATCGGTCCATGGAGTGGAAGAGGGACAATGCGTCTCAAGCTGCTTGTTTCGCGCTCTCGCTTACGCGCTCGGCTCAGGCAGAACGTGACACTTTTTCGTGCATGCATTTGATGTTCATAGATTTAAATTATCATGCGTCTTTATCATGCCAACAAACTCTATTTATGGCACGAATTTAAAACGTTCTGCTTAAGTTACAAATTTTATTTGTTTTTCGATTTTTACATCCTACTTCACAGTCTTTTGTACTCTACTACAGTGCGCCCAACTTATCTCTGAAATCGCAAAAATTGGAACTAACACCGCCATGTTAAAAAGTCGTTCATAAGTACGTTGTGGTCATTCATCTGTCAGTTACTAGTGTGCAATGATTGGTCAAATGCGTCCGACAGCGCCTCTCTTCATTTCAATATTAAGTTGGGTTTACTATGGATGGTAAACTATGGATTTTACTGTCACTAAATTGTTAAGTTTCCGCGCTGTCAGAAGTATCCCAGATTAAAAATGGCGCGATAAATGTTATTGTTTTTATATTATAAAGGTCAATGTGTTCATCATATAAGTACTAGATAAGCGAATTGAAGTTAGCTATTAACATTTCAGTGATAGTTTAAGCATCTGTAGCGAACAAATCGTTTTAAAATTAATGTAAGCTCGTCATAATCAAATGTTTAACCTATTAAAGTATCTAATGAATTTTGTGTTTCATTTCCTATTGACAATTCTGATTGATTCTTTGTAGAGTTTCGTTAGAATTTTCACCGCTCTCCTCACATCATATACTATGATCCGTCATCATGGTCCTATTGCAAAAATGGATTTGTCCTAATAATCAATACATATACATAGTAATTACTGCAGAAGTAGGACCACGACCACGAAGATGACAGAATTAAAGGACACAGCGGTTTCATACTTAACCTTTTTACAAAAAAATAACAGAGATGAAAGTCGAGATAACTCAAAAACTACTCGCCAGAAGTCGCTCAAATTTATTAGGGACCACACAAGTATCACCTTTTGAACAAAAAAAGGGATCAAAATCGGAACACCCAGTCAAAAATTATGAGGTAGCGAGCATAAATTAAATTCACATAGAGGCATTAGCTTTCGAATGTTGAAAGAATTACCGAAATCGATTCCCCCAGTACGAAGTTCAGAGGTAACCCACAAGTAACCTTACAGACGAATTGTGAACCTCCTCTTTTTGAAGTCTGTTAAAAATTGAAGAGTTTTTCAATGACTAAACACCCCTATGGAAGGTCTGTGGATGTACCCAATTGCTCAACGTCAAAAGCATCCATAACAATCAATGTAGTTAGCTCTATACTATAAGTATATTATTATGTGCTATGGAGTCCATAGCACATATTATCGTTTAAACAGTCCTAAAAGTCCTTTACAGGTAAGGCAAACTGTAAGGCGCTGTCTCTGTCACCCACGCGCCAAAAGATGCTTGTAGGAATAAACAAGGTTAACTTTGGGCACAGTAAAATTTGAATTATTCCCAGTAGTCCCCTCTAACCCTGTCTCCCGGGGTGCTTGATTCACTGAGCTTAAGAAATTGCCACTCTCCGCCAAAATCAAAGCTCTCAGACCAATAAACTATAGACTGCGCGCCGTGAACAAAAGCGTGAAGCCGGCAAAAAGTCAGCTTAAGCACACATCGAAACCAATAGAATGCCATTTATGTTGACAGTTTGAACAAGAACAATAAACTTTATTTTTTGGAACAAAACTTCATTTATTTTTTATTATACAAACACATACAAATTATTAATACAACAGACATACAAATTATATTTATGGCATTTTATTTGACATTTTTGGTAAATTTAATGACAAATTGGGTATAAATTATATTATTTAATTTTACTTCAAATTTTAAATTTTAATTTAATTTTAATTTTATTGTAATGTATGTATTTTGCCCTATGACCCAAGAGGTTGCAATAAAAATGAATTATTATTATTATTATTATTATTAAGAACACAAAAGTCGTTTTGGTGTGAGTGCCGCCGTGTGTATTACAAGTCTAAGTGACTTTTTGCCGGCTTCACGCTTTTGTTCACGACGCGCAGTCTATAGTTTATTGGTCTGAGCCTGCGCTCATAGTTCAGTTTAGCTGGTAAGCAAAATTTGCTAAGGGCATTTTCAGATTCCGCCGTCAATCTGAAATCTACTTTAATTGCATTGGCGGAAAGCTGACATTTGTCTGCCATGCAATTATAACAAATTCCAGATCAAACGCAGTAAGTATAGTAAATGAATAATAATAATTTATCTGTTTCTAACGTAAGTACCTACTACATATTCAACAATCTATTTTTTATTAAAGTACAGTTTCTGCCATGAATTTGCTTCATGGTTTCTGCTTATCTCCATAGTTTTGCTAAGTCTAGGACGATAAGGGACTGCTAAATCTTTACGTTGGTAATTGATTTATAGACTCATATAAACCTTCCATAGAAATAAAATTTTAATCTATTCATATTTCAAATGTTTATCTAAGCCTACTGTAGCTTACTACTGATATGTAGGACGTAATCATATAAACAATTAACCACTTGGAGTTAGCAACAAAATTAAGTTTTAAAACTTATTCCTAAACGAAGTAAGACATACTTATATGTAGAATTGAATTTTTAGCTACTAGTAAATCCGCCCTAGCTTCGCTTCGGGAAACTACTTAGTCCCTTCAAAAATCTATAAATTTTAACAAATTATGTTATTCCCGTTATTCCGATGTCTAAGCTATATTACTGCAAAGTTTCATGAAAATCCGTTCAGTAGTTTTTGCGTGAAAGAGTAACAAACCCACACACACACTCACTCACTCACTCACATACATCCCTAAACAAACTTTAGCATTTATAATACTGTTCGGGCGTTTGATGAGCATCTTATCATGAAAATATTTTCTTAATTTGTATTCGTATTTGTAGTTTTAAATTACGGATATCCATGGGTTATCAATACCATGGACCATTGAGAATCTGATCTGATCGTCAGAAGTCGCGGATATAGTGTTTACGTTTGTCGTACCTACCTTCTACCTATCGTATAATTATGATTCTCCTTTATCCGCTATTGACGTAATTAGGCTTAGAGAATTTGGTGATTATTTCAAGTCGTAGTACCTACCTACCAATGATGCAATAAATAGGTAGATTGAGCGTCGCCCTACAATGAAGACAAAAAAAACACGGCAACAATATCAAGCATGTGTGCGTGCAGGCGATGTTTTTCACGTTCGTCTAGTGTCTATGTTGCGTGATCAATGATACCAGTTACTAAAATTTTCCCATAAATCACACATTAAACTTAATTTATGGAGTGGTTATTTTCATGAATAAATAAAAAACCCTACTTAATTTAATTACAGTTGTTTATGTTAATGTTGTAATAAACCAGCTAAGTTAATTAAATTAATATTTTTTACGCAGTTTGTAGTTGGAAAGGAGACGGTCCAAAATTGTATGGAGTCTGGGCCTGGTTTTGTACCAGTGATAAAATAAAATAAAAAAGAAAAATAAACCATTTTTGACTAATCAAATCCACGAACTCATCTATATTTCAGTGCAAAAATTATTTATTAACTCCACGTGACGCAATTATTCTACATAATGGCGGGCAGCAGACCAGAGGATTCATAATTTTTGACGTATGACGTTAGCTGTCAATATGCCTTCTCTATGCTTGAACAATGGCTCGAACTCAGAGTGAAGGACGCCATCTTGCAAGTGTTGCAAGTAGTACCTACCGAATAACTCGAAATTAATTTTATTTTAGCAAGTCATTTATTGCGATTTGTGAATTTATTATATTTTTAATGAACTTTCTGTATTTTTTGGTTTTTCATGGTTTAGTGTACAAGATCAGGCCCAAAATGGACCATCTCCTTTTCTAAAATTGTAAAGTTACCGTCTCAGATTAAGGTGAAAATTTGAAGGGAGGACGGGTTCTACACTCTCATTCGTCCCCCCAAACTAAATATTGCTCTCATATAGTACTTACTTTTTTAAAATTATTTTTCTAAATCTCTAAAAATTTTAAGGTTATGTGGTCTCATTGGTTAATGTGTAAGCGCTCGAAGTCTTAAGTGTATGTATATGTGTGTGTGGACGTGTGTGTGTGTGTGTGTGTGTGTGTGTGTGTGTGTGTGTGTGTTTTAAACTACATTATAAAAAATAAATAACTTAAGTAGATCTAATTTGATTTTTGGGCCTAATTTTGAATCGTGACATCTCCGGCGCTGCGGAAGATGCAGCCAAACAGGCAAACAGGACTAACAATAGCGAAAAAGTAATTTGGGGGGAAAGTTGGGGGAGTCACCAACCTCTCCTCCAAAAAATTACAGCTTAATTTGAGGTAGTCACTTTATAATTTTTGGAAACTTGATTTTTTTATAATAAAAAAAGTATGCATTTCCTAGATTCAAAAATGGTGGGGGGAAGATGTGAGCGTCAGCCCCCTCCCCCCTCAAATTTTTAGCTTAATTTGAGGTGGTAACTTAATTAAAGAAGAGCCAATTATTTACGTTACCTATCTAATTTAATAAAAAAATTACTTGGAAAGTTAATTACATGCATATCATTAAAAAAAACTTCAATAAATAAAGGAGATGGTCCATTTTGGGCCTGATCTTGTACACTAAACCATGAAAAACCAAAAAATACAGAAAGTTCATTAAAAATATAATAAATTCACAAATCGCAATAAATGACTTGCTAAAATAAAATTAATTTCGAGTTATTCGGTAGGTACTACTTGCAACACTTGCAAGATGGCGTCCTTCACTCTGAGTTCGAGCCATTGTTCAAGCATAGAGAAGGCATATTGACAGCTAACGTCATACGTCAAAAATTATGAATCCTCTGGTCTGCTGCCCGCCATTATGTAGAATAATTTCGTCACGTGGAGTTAATAAATATTTTTTGCAATGAAATAAAGATGAGTTCGTGGATTTGATTAGTCAAAAATGGTTTATTTTTCTTTTTTATTTTATTTTATCACTGGTACAAAACCAGGCCCAGACTACATACAATTTTGGATCGTCTCCTTTTCACATTACTCTTGTACCTTTAAAAGTGGTTTATTCGACCCAATGCAAAAATAATCATTAAAATGGGCTCATAAACATACGAATATTAATGTTATATTATTATAAATAAACACAAACGTATTGGTAAACACCACCTTTCTTTAATCGATTTATAAAAGTACATGAACTAAATAATATACACGTAACCATAAACCAATTTATATACCCACAAAAATGATGTTAAGTCGGGAGCATAAAAATAGAAACTAGCAACACTGACAAAAAAATGACGTAATTTGGTTACAATAAAAATCAAAATTGAAATTTAATTAAAAATATGTTTATTGGTTACTTGCCTATGATATGTGATGTTTTTTGAGCTTTTTACCCTTCCTTTATAATTCCGGCACAGTTTAATAGCACATTTCGTCATGTTATCCCTCTTATTTGTTTATTTAAATTGCGCGCGTAATACGTAGTGACACGAAAGCGGCGCGATCGGCACTAATTGGCGGGAAAGTACTTCTGCGCCAATAGTTGGCGCAGCTTTTTTGACAGGTCTTCGCGGATTCGATTATCCATCTAGATACTTATACATCAATGCTACCTACTTATCTCTTTCAAACGTCACTATCTTTAAAGCGCATCACACACGGTGAAGATAATGTAAAATATATATTATCTTAGAACATATTTCCGATTATCGCTCGCCATACAAATCCTATGAGCCATCACACACAACGAAGATAATATATATTTTACCTTCAATATCTTAAGATACCGAGCGATACGCCAAATATGTAAATATATATTTCATATCTTAAGATGTTATATTATTATACCAAATATACACATCTTAAAATAAATACATGGTGTTTTTGTGTGTTCGTATTTTGCTTTTTTATATCTTCCCTAATTAAATCATGAATCGAAATGAATGTTTCTCTTGACAGTCAAAATATACTTGACTGTAAATTATACGCATGAAATTTCTTCGTTGACAGATGTTCATAAAGGTTAAATTCGCCGCAGGTTTTTCTCTTTTTTATGTGAGGCTCTATCCAAATGTTTCTCCTTTTGGAATGTGCTACTGCAATCTGCATGTCACATTCTATATTATCATCATCGTCTGAGGAGTTGTCTAACAAATCAAGAAGTAAAGCAGTATCATTCATAGTCAATCACCCTGTACATAGAACTCTAACAAGGAATATGTGTGGCACCAACGCAAACTCGTAAGGAAATGAACAGATTTTTTATGTTATCGTATATTAATCGTGTGTGATACCTTAAGATACTGTAATATTTTATATTAGAGCATCTTAACTTAAAATATTATAGTATCTTCACCGTGTGTGATGCGCTTAAGTAAATACAACGAGCATGTTTTTGAGTGGATAGGTAAGTTACATGCTAAATACATTATTTGGTTTTCCATTCAAGAAAATCTAATTTCTTATCTAATCTACTAATGTCGATGCTTACTATTTGTTTACAACACCTATCAAACGAATTAGACCTTGTATGTAGGTATTAATTTAGTGACTAAGCATGATACTAGTAAGTCGCCCTAGCTCCGTTTTCGAACGGGATTTCAGTTCTTTTTACCGTGAATATAAAGTGGAGTTTGTTTGAATGCGCTTATCTCAGGAACTAACTGGTTCAAATAGATAAAATATTTTTTGAATTTAAGATGTTGAATAGTCTATTTCAGGAAGGCTATAGGCTATATAATATAACATAACGCCACGACCAATAGAAGCGAAGCAACAAGTTTCCCCAAGCGAAGCGAGAGTTAACATCCTACCTACCTGCGAGACGACGTCTGCCGCATCAGCTAAATTTAGGTATAAAAGCCCCAATACCAACTAAAATAAGTAGGTACCTAAACAAAAATTTCAAAATGCGGCCTTCCGGCATACAAAAGATAAGTATTTATAAGTAAATCGGTCAAACAGATTAGGAGGTCAAACGGTAGTAAGTACAAATACAAACGGACAGAAAAATTATATATAGGAACAGTAAGGTCATTTTAACTCGGCTGATATGAAGATGGCTACAAGTGGCTGCGCAGATGTCGATTTTAAGGCCAAAATGGTGGTAGGGGGCGGGGAGTGCGGGCGGTAGGATAGTTACGAAGTAGCGCATCACAAAACACTGTCATGGCCGCCGTGTTTTGATTGGTCAGTTACTGTACCTGCGCAAACATCTCGGAAAACGAAGTTCACATCAGCCGAGTATAAATGACCTTACCTACTGTAAATAAGCTACACTTCATTTAGTATACATACACATAAACATACTAGATCATGTTAAGTTCGCTATCGTTCAATCAATATATTACATAGTGCTTAATGGCTATAGATAGTGTTAATAGATAAACTCCGAAGGGAAAATGAATACCTATAACATGAAAATGATAATGACATTGAGGATTAATGCATCATCACTACATAGTATAAAACAAAGTCGCTATTTTTGTCCGTCTGTTTGTTTGTCTGTTTGTCTGTATGCTTAAATCTTTAAAATTACGCAACGGATTTTGATGCGGTTTTTTGTAATAGGTAGAGTGATTCAAGAGGAAGGTTTTTATGTATAATACATGCATATATTCCCACGAGAACGGGATCCACGCGGGTGAAACCGCGGGCGGGCCGCTAGTTAGAAATATACGAGTAGATGTTTATAATATCCGACTTTCGGTGAGCCGGTGAGCGTGCTCAAAATGACGTCACGAGAAGGCACAATTGTAGGTAAAGTGCCACAAATTTATCTGACCCTGACTGATCAGACTATCAGAACCGACTATCGGAGAGAAAAATCGGACGTCTTTTGCAGCCCTAAAGCTCGACAGTTTTTGACTACGTGTTCGGCCAACATAAACGGTGTCCGGCCTGTCCGGCTTTTTACATTTGAATCATAGTCACTACGCAAAACATTCGGAAACCAATATTGTACTATAGTAATGGCTAATTTTGCCTGTAATAATTAATTTTGCATTCATGATTTTGTATAGGGTGTCCGGCTTTTTCACCAAAATGTTCGGCCAAACTGGCTGGCCACATGGCAATTATTGTAGGTACCTATGAGGGAGGCACAAGAACTAAGTATTTGTCCGGTAAAGTTCTTTGCTGTCATAGAAAAGCCGACACGCACTGCGAGATAGAAGATAGTATCATTCTGTCTCTATTTTCATGTAATTGGCGTAATGGTTGCTCATTTTATTGTGAATGCGTAGACTGATGGCATCTATATGTCTTGTATTCTTCTATTTTGATTGGAAAGCATTAAATAAATGAAAAGGGGAAACTGAGGTATAATTGGCCACCGTTCAGTAATTGGCTACTTGGAATTTCAATGCTTCATAGGTAGGTACCTACTAATACCTAATTTTAAAAACGTTATCATGACTAGATACATAATTATTAAGTACCTACATCTTGAAGACCGGAAATACCTTGCACTGGCTGAAACAATAACCTTTTCTCTAGAGTTTCGGGGACTCCATTATGTACTTGTAATCCGTACCTAATCATGGTTACTTTTTAACAATCTCTGATTCCCCCGTATTATCTATTTTAGCTTTTATAGCTGTACAATAACAATAATATTATGTTTGAAGACAATAAAACTACAAAACAAAAGTGATTATCATAAACACATGTAAAGATTAAATTAATTGCATTTTTCGATTTATTTTTATTGTTTTATTAAATACTTGTATGTCATAAAAGCGTATAATGTACTTTGAAATCTGTAAAGTGAAACATGAGCCAATTAGTCGCGCATGTGTTGCATTTCAAGCTAAAAGCGAGTAACTATAACATGCCGGAGACACACGAGGCTAATTTTTCAGCAAGACAAGTTAGTGTTCATGAGCTAGTAACTTAGGCTTCGTGTAGGTATACAGAACTAAGGTAAGTGTCCCATATTTCGGTATGTTAAGCCTCCGCCGACTTTAAGATTTTTTTAAAATTTTACTACATAAGGTATCAGTCTGAAACTTTTTGTGTAATGAATATGGTCTTTTGTTAGTAATTTAAGGTATGAATTATGCAGTTTTAGTTAGAATTAAATTTTTTATTAATTTATTTGTGGACCCCTTGTTTGAACCCTATTTCGTGACAAAATTTGGCTCTGTTCCTAAGTTCGTGAATTCGTGTCCCCTATTTCGTGACAACGTTTGTTAAAGTTTTTTTGGTAATTTCTAAAAATATATATATTTAAATACTATATTTTGATAATTAATGTCTATACTATATCTATACTAATAATATAAAGCGTAAGAGTTTGTTTGTTCGTTCGTTTGAACACGCTAATCTCAGGAACTACTGGTCCGATGTGAAATATTCTTTTTGTTTTGAGGAAGGTTATTACTTACATAACATTACGCTAAGACCAAAAGGAGCGGAGAAACAAGTCTCCGAAAGTGAAACGAGGGCGTCTACTTAATAATATAATATATTATGTATGTTGCAGGACGACATCCGCTTGTAATAATATAAAGGGGAAGGGTTGTTTTAATGCGCTAGGTAATGTCAAGAAGTACTTGGTTCGAATTCAAAAAATATTTTTGTGTTGAATAGTGTATTGATTGAGGAAGGCTATAATACCATCACTCTTAGAAAATATTATTAAGTAGACTCCCTCGCTTCGGGAAACTTGTTGCTCCGCTCCTTTCGGTAGTGGCGTGATGTTATTATATATCCTATAGCCTTCCTCAATAATTGGACTATTCAAAACAAAAAGAATTTTTTAAATTGGACCAGTTGTTCCTGAGATTAGCGCGTTCAAACAAACAAACTCTTCCGCTTTATATTATTAGTATAGATAGTATAGAAGTATAGGTAGGTGGTGCTGCCTGCTCGATTGCTACCTTATTTCTACAAAAAAGAAACCAATATAATCGCAAAAGCAGACTTTTTCACATTTGATGTTGAGTTACTATTAGGTCCTGTGCGTCTTTTATAAGACTTCCGAGATCTAACATGACTGCCAAAATTTATACCTATACAAAAACACTTATACGAAAAATCAGCTTTTTAGGTATTTTTCATCCGAGGTTGTTTAATGATAGCATCTCATATAAATTAATGATATGAGATCATAATATAAACCTCTGTGGTTTCCTATTGCTAATCAATACCAAATTGTTTATAAATTGTTAGTGATGATTAAATAAAAAAAAATTACTATGCTAAAGTGACTGGAACTACTTTAAAATTATTTCTAACGAACTAACGGACAAGGAACAAAAGATAAGTCCTTTGTTTCGTGTTATTGATTTTTCGAAATTACCACACTCAAGTAATGAGATTCTTTCTAGATTATATAAATTGACTATTCAGTACACTATTTATATAATAAAATATACGAATATTGGCAAAACAAATAGAATAACAAATGAAATTATGCTGCTAGTACCTATGCGAATTTAGTTCAAAATTGTAGAATTGGGTCATCTTTAAGCTCGTATTATGGATTTCCTAGTAAACAAAACATATACCGAATTTAGCTCACAAGTACTGAAATTAAATACCTTATTCGTTTCTTTCATTTATATTTCAATTTTTTCAATTATAACATATGAACACGAACAACGAAAATGTATCTATAAAACCCCTAATTCGTGAATGTCACGAAATAGGAGACACCCGAAATATAAAATGACCGCTATTTCGTCAGTCGGTTTATTGCTATTTTAAAAGCATTTCAAGCTGCATGGAACTTTTTCATTAGTCAAATCAATTGTTAAGGGACATATAAAAGCACTGTTTAAGTTTTTATTTGAATGGACTTACCGTTTCTTCTCTATGAGCTTAAGAACTTTGAGCGCCTGCCTTACGGTATAGGGAAGCATATTCACCTCTCACCGACGTTTGCGGCCGATGGGACTTCCAAGCGTTTTATTTCATTGAGTTTAGTAGGTAGAATGTTGGAACTTGGTTTTTTAGGCAGGTTAGGAGATAGATATTTTATTCTGATGTATAATTTTAATGTATATTATGTACGTAGCTTATTTTTTGCGCCTGAAGCAAAACTAACGAAGTAATGTACTAGCACGAAGTTGTGGCCCTTTACCTTAGCTTCTTATCTATTTTTTATGGAATTAGGGTAGCAAACGAGCAGGCAGCACCGCTCTTCTAGTTCTTCTACTGCATGGCAAACTACCTCTTGTTTTCGAAAACTAGTTGAACCATCAACCTTAGTCCCTTTGCGTGGCGTCGACTGCAATGGCGCCCAGATGGTCCGCTTCGGGTTTCTGCGCACACCAGTTAGTTGCTCCCACCTACACCGTCTCGTAAATCATATACAAATGCGACGAAATAAGGTCTTAGTGGCTGGGTGGCCGAATTGCTCGAAATCAATACAAGCAAGGAAATGCAGCCACGTCGAAGGCCTCGCACCGACCGGGACGACTCGTGAAACAGCACTCACTACAAATAAGCGCGCGCCATCGGCGTTGCTCGCGGACGAATTACGAGAAAAAGGGGGGTAGAATCCATATTAATGCGAAACATTTTATTTATTGTAAATGTATTGCCAGAATCAAAACAGTGTAACTAAATAATCCCGAACAAGGTAATTAATTGCTTAACAATGATCGCTTATCGCTTATCTTCATTGGTGAACGAACGTGCGAATATTTCTGTTTGCGGAAACTTACTTTTGAAATTGTTTTCTATTTAAAGTTTTTAACTGATAACAATGCGATGTTAACATTGAACTTGTAAGATAACTGATGTTAGCGTTACCAAGGTAATCGGTAGATAGTATGGTTTGGACGTTACCTATACCATAGAAAAATAACTAATACCTTTGATGATATAATGTCTAGATGGAACATCGAATCCACGCAAACGTGTCAAAAAATTGTGGCAAACTATTGGCCACAATTTTTGACTTTTTGTATCATTATAAATCATTGATCACGCACACATAGACAATAGATGAACGTGTAAAACATCGCCTGCACGCACACATGCTTGATAATATTGCCTTGTTTTTTTTGGTTTCATTGTAGGTCGACGCTCAATCTAGACATTATATCATCAAAGAACTAATACCATAATAGATCCATCTTGTCGGTGGTAAGAGCCTAGAGCTCACCCGGGGAAGTACCACCGCCCGCCACGGTACTTAGTACCATTTCTACCGCCATTATAATTGCGTCACAGCCATTGTGTTCCGGATAGGAAGGTGTGGAGCCGGTTACACTTTTTAAAGGCGATCATCTCAGTCCTCAGGGGTTCGGGTTCCAACGCATGTGAGACAGAACTAGAACGAGACTCTTACTAAAATGAATAACTGCACTATTCCTAAAGACAACTAACAGGAACTTAACTTACCAACTAAGTACTTACTTAATATTCTAAGACCTTCCGTACTATTTCTAAAGACATTAATTATTACTTAACTAACCAACTAGGTACCTACTTTTAATCTTCTAAGACCCTCTACTAACCGTCCTACAGTGCGCCCAACTTATCTCTGAAATGGCAAAAATTGGAACTAATGAAAAGTCATTCATAAGTACGTTGTGGTCATTCATCTGTCAGTTGCAAGTGTGCAATGATTGGTCAAATGAATGTCAAATGCGTCCGACAGCGCCTCTTTCGTTTCAGTCTTAAGTTGGGTTTACAGTCCTGATGTGAGTGTTATATTCTGTGACAGTCACCGTTATCATGGGGGCAGCGGAAGGTTCTGCATGCTCGTTTGCTGCCTTACTTCTACAAAACAGGCAAATCTTCCAATACCGATATCCTATGCGTGTGGGTAATCTATCCTATAGGTACTAATAATATAAAGCGGAAGAATTTGTTTGTTTGTTTGAACTTAATCTTAGAACTTCAGGAACTGTTTGAACTATTCTCTTTTTTTGTTGGATAATCAATTTACAAAGAAGGCGGTAGGCTATATTACATCACGCTACGACCAAAAGGAGCGGAGCAACAAGTCTCCTGAAGCAAAGCGAGGGCGTCTACGATTTTTAAATACTTAATTGTAACGGGTGAAACCTCTATTATAACAATTGTGAGGAGCAAGGTCAGCAGATGTTGATATGAGATAGGTATGGTGAGGAGAGCCGTAGAGTGGAGAGGTGCTGTAGAGAGGAGCAGTGCTTTAGAGAGGAATTGTTTAAAATTCCCCCATCCCCGTTCTTCCATCGCACGACACGACGCACGGCCGGTATCCATCCATACGTTGTTACCATCCCGCCGCGCCGCCGCCGGTCCGAACGTCGAGGTTCGCCTCGTCTTTCGTTACGTACCGCGAAGGATTGGAACAACTTGCCGGCGTCAGTGTTTCCGCATACATATGACGTGGGAGTCTTCAAGAGGAGAGTGAATAGGCTCTATCTAAGTTAGTGCGCTCATCACTATGGCTTCATCTCCACTTACCATCAGGTGGGATCGTTGTCGAGCACTATCTTATAAGAAAAAAAAGATGTAATGAGGAGGAAGGTTTCAGGTTGCAGGTGTGCTATCTGGCCAGAGCCGGCAATAAGGCTGTCTGAGAATAGACAGATGAGTAGGTGCCTAAGAAAAGAGTGACAATAAAAGGTGGTGAGTTCATGTTAAGTTGGTCATTGAATAAAATGGATCGAAAAATGTGTAGTCAGAAATAAACTTTTGACTTACTTAATGATAAGTGAAGTAAGAAGTATTTGTTCACAATTATTATTAAGGCAAAGCATAACAAAGTGAGCTATGACACCCCTGTTTAAGGGTGCGGTTCCACTGAGGCGGAGCGGAGCGGAGCAGTGCGCGATTCACCAATCACATGGCTTGAAATTCACACGAGGCGCAATGAGCTGGGATTTCAAGCCATGTGATTGGTGAATCGCGCACTGCTCCGCTCCGCTCCGCCTCAGTGGAACCGCACCCTTAGGCTTTTAGGTAATCCCCCTGGACCTGGACATAACATAAGTAAATTAGGACAACAAGGGACCGATTTATTGCGGACGAAGTGTAAAATTTAGTCTGCCATAAAACAATAGCGGAAATTGTAGAGGCGATGTCACATTAAAATCAATTAGTTATCTAACGCGGTGTTTTTGTTTGTGAGAACATGCAATATAGGTAATGCATTTAGTTAGAATTGATGTACTGCTCTTTCATATTATACCGACTTTGTCTTTAGAGTACCTAAAGGATGAGTGGGTAAAGGAGACAGCACATCGAATGAATTTTATAAGGGTGGCAAAGAATCGGACAATAATCCACACAGTAAAACAGGATGTATAAGGCAACCCATACGGTAGACCAGGATGTATTAGGATACTAGTAAACCCGCCCTCGCTTCGCTTCGGGTAACCAGTCCCTTCAAAAATGTCTATAAATTTTAACAAATTATGTTATTCCGATGTCTTAGGTATATTACTGCAAAGTTTCATGAAAATCCATTCAGTAGTTTTTGCGTGAAAGAGCAACAAACACACACTCACTCACATACATCCTTACAAACTTTCGCATTTATAATATTAGTAGGATAGTAGGAAGGATTAGAGCCGGTGACTGCTTGATTTTTTTTATGGAATGAAGGTTGGGCCGCTGCTTGCTGTATCAGAGCCTGCGTGCGGTGCAAGCCTTTCACGCAAGCTTGCGACAGTCCTGACCGAACGTAGAAAATGAGGACTTTTTATGGAACTAAGGTAGCAAACGAGTATGCAGCACCACTCTCACAGCACATTCACGCGAGGGGTCCCGGGTTCGATTCCCGGCCGGGGCAGATATTTATGTGGCAGATAAATATTTGTACTCGGGTCATGGGTGTAATTGTGATGTGTTATATGTGTAGTCCATGCCACCCGCGACACAGGTACCTAGTAACCTACTGCGGGGGTATGAGTGTGTTAGCGTTTATTATTATTATTTACTCTTCTGCTGCCGCCAATAACAAATGTGACTGACCTAAAACTACACTCAAAGGGACTAGGATGGTTAGTCCAGTTAGCAGATGGTGTTAGAATATTTGTGGGTTAGTCTGATAGTAAGTGTGAAGTTTGTGTACCTAAGTGTGAGTATAATCAATGAGTCCAATTAGATCTCAGATGCGTTGCCACCCTTGAAGACTGAGATGGTCGCCTCTAAAAAAGTGTAACCGGCTCCACACCTTTCTATCCGAAACACAATTGCTGTTAAAGACGTGTAGTAGTTAAAAACTCTAGGTTCTTACCCGTTCTTTGCCCGGTTCACATTTATTCCAGTCCAGTAATCCAGCGGGTAATCCAGTCCAGTGCTGGACTGGATCATATCGTTCACATTTATTCCAGTCGTACAAAAGCTGTAGATCGGTAACACTACAGTGACAATGCTTTCAAGAAAGGAGTTTGAAAATTGTTTTAAAACTGTTCAATTATTACTGTTAGAAGTAGCTGATTTGTGATATTTGAGAAGAACCTTCTATTTGCATACCCTCACAAATATTTTGCAGGGCGGATTGGCGCATGTCTTTGTGTCTATAAAATTCCGAAGTGATGTCCCACAAACATACATGTTCTCTGTACAAAGAAACAAACTGAAGAGAACCTAGAGTTCGCCCGGGGTAGTACCACCGCCCGCCAAGGTACTCAGTACCATTCCTACCGTCATAATAATTGTTTTTAAGAGCAATTGCGTTCCGGATAGGAAGGTTTGTGGAGCCGGTTTCACTTTTTTAGAGGCGACCATCTCAGACCTCAGGGGTAGCAACGCATCTGTGACCGAATTGGAACAAGACTCATACTAACAATAACTAACTGGACTATTACTAACATTAACTAACAGGACTAATTATCACTAACATACCCTGTCCTCGCACTTATTAACAAACTAACCAACTAATATTCTAACACCATCTACTAACTGGACTAACCATCCTAGTCCCTTTGAGTCTAGTTCTAGGTCGGTCACAGTTGTTATGGGCGGCAGGGGAAGGGTGGTACTGCATGCTCGTTTGCTATCTTAATTCCATAAAAAAAAAAAAAACTTCATTATTAGGAATTAGTCACCACTCACCACCTATTACCTATCCCAAAAAAACAACAATTCGTATTCACTGTTTAACGTGTAATCCAGCACTGGATTGGCCGTTCACACTATTCCAGTGGCGCTGGAATGGGCGAGCTGGAATGAAAAATAGACCGTCATTCCAATCGACTGGACTGGATTGATCACTGGAATAGTACATTCCAGTGCAGGTTCAGCCCGATTCACATTATTCCAGTAGCATTCCAGCGCTGGACTGGAGTGCTACTGGAATAATGTGAACCGGGCATTACCATATCAATTCAACGAATGGGTAACTTACGAAATCTGCATTCAAACAGTGTGCAATGCCCTTTTAACACAGAGAAACGAACTCAAAGAAGCCGTCCTTATCATTAAACTGTTATATTTTTATCAAAAGATAAAACAATTAATCGCTATGAATAACAATATTTCCCTAAACAATATCTTTTAATCATTGCGAATATTACAGATAGTCTTAATGCGTTGCATTAAAAATTATTTTTGATTGTTTACAGTGAATTTTATCGTAATTTATCCATGTTTTTGAGATCCTGGTATCTATATATATTGTAATTCGATCAAAATCGCATAGTTTCAGGCGGTACACCATCTGTAAAACATCTGTGCAATAGTTCTGTGTAGTGCAAAGTTTAATTATGATCGGTATGTTAAATTCAATTATTTTAAATACCGGTATATTTTTATCGTTATTTTCATCGGTCGTTTTTGTTTAGAATCGTGATATACAAATTAAAAATTGCAAAAATAAAGTGATAGCATATAATTTTATAATTCGTACTTTAAACCCTTTGGATATATGGAATATAAATATCCGATCAGGATGAAGCAATCTTAGGAAATCGTGACGTCATTCCTCGCCATAATAACTTTAGTCGTTACGGCGGTAAAATTTTAAACTTTATGTAAAAAAATCTAAATATCATAAGTCTAAAGACCTCTTGAATTTTAATTTTATAATTTATAATAAGCCCTCATTCCCGTCATTCCTCATTATAATTTTACAACAAAACAAAACATTATTTCTTTCATATTCAGCAGCATAAGCTACCATTATTTTGACCTTTATACATTAACGTTCACTAGATATTAAAATTATTTTTTCTCAATGCTATGAACAAAAAGAAATTGTTAAAAGTGTGTTGTACAATAAAATACTTATAAAATATTCAATTACAATAAATAACTACATAAAATTAATCAAAAGTAGCCGAATAAAACAAAATTTATAAAATCAAATTAAATTATATTTTAAATATTATATAATAAAAAAAATTAAACTATTTATTTACATTTTTTATTTTTACATCAATACAATCGCCACTTTCCATATCCAAAGCGCTGGGACTTGTGGTGCCTGAAATTAAAAAAAAATTCAACATTAATATTCATACTAATGTAGATTATTGTTTTACAATTTTAATTTTCCACAAGATAGTGATAGCCTCATCGTTCAGAATTTGGCTTCCTACTCTGGAGGTACCCGGGTTCGAATCCCAGGGCTCGCCCTTCTGACTTTTCGGCATGATGTGGGACTTAAGCATTTTAATGTCCCTCGCTATAATGCTGAAGGAAAATATTGAGGAAACCTGCATAACGGAGAGGTAGGGGCCAGTGTATTAGACTATGGCCTTACCTTCTCATTCTTAGGAGAGACCAGTTCCCAGCTGTGGTTACTACACAGGAGTTACTACACAAGTGGTAACATACCTCCTATATGGTAAGGTACCATAACTTAGAAAAAAATATTTCTTAACCTTATAAATGAGAAACCAATATAGTAAATCAATAATTTAATATTACTTTACAAAGGTGTTTATGAGTGTTAAATAATAATTATGTTATATTTTTTTTTTTTAGTTGTGCCCGTGACTGTTCGTACATAGATTTTCCCGCGAGATCGGGATTCACACGATTTCACTTTTCCGGGATAAAAGTAGCCTATACGTTGCTCCACAGTCTCCTCTGTCTCCCAGTGAAAGTCCCATAAAATCGGTTCAGCCGTTTCTGAGATTAGGGCTCACACATAGCGATCAGTTTCAGTGTTATTATATGTATAGATATAGATTTCCTTATCTCAATAAGCCCACAGTAACCACTCACTTCATTTACTATTTACATTTAAAAAATTATGCAAAACCACATTCATTATACTCGTAATATTGTGAAGACTACCACATCCTCTCAGTAACACTTAAGGGTTGACTGGTAGAGAATGCCACTAGGCATTAAGTCCGCCCATTGTACATCCTTATTTTTAAGGTTTTACAATAAAGATTAAATAAATAAATAAGACTATAATTATGATATGAACAATGGACAGTCTGAAAAAAAAAGTTTTTATTATTTTACCAACAACATACGCACCAGGTATCATTTCCCCATCAAATTCAAACACCAGGTTGGAAATAGGGACTTCGAAGTGCTCAGCACATTTCACCATGGCTATCTGCAGCTTGGCATCCTTACCAACCGATAACTCCAATGGCTTTTTCTTATTTTGAATTTGAAACTTGATAATAAAGCCTTTCTTTTTCGGACTATCATTTTTGACTAGCGATATTTGTCTATTAACTACACCGCCTTCAATAAACTTAGCAATGTTATATTCAATTGAATCCGGAGTGTCATCAGGTTTCAAGACACGATCACGAGTCCCATAATTATATGTAAATAGTAACCTATCTTTACTGACACCTTTTTCTTTTACGAAGAAATCAAATATCTGTGTCAGCTTTTGATGTCTCCGAATATTGAACTTGACCACATCTGAATGCTGCCAGAGCACTTTGACGGATAATTCTTCGTTTTCTAAGCTTTCATCTAAATCAATAACTGGGACTGGTTCAGGTATAACTTGTTTTTGACTGAACAAAACCTGCTCATCTGATGCATCAGGATATTCATAAGTATTCCCCACGCTGTATGTGGGTATGATGGGTGGTAAGTTGCTTCTGGTTTGTCGACCACCCCGCTTACGCCCTCTGCCAGGCCTTCTTGGAGATGGAAGAAAGATATTTACAGGGCTGTCATAGTCAGGGTCTTCGAGACTGCTTGTGCTGTTTTTTCTTCTGCCTCTTGATTTCGATTGACTACCTCGGCCTCTGCCTCTTTGTTTTGGGGTTGCAGGTGATTTATTTCCTCTGCCTCTTCCTCTTCCCTTAGCTCGGCCTCTTTTGGCGCCTATTTCCGGTAACGATTCAAGGAATGATTGTATATCGCCATTCTTTCTTTTGCTTCTCCGAGGTTGAGAGACTTCTTTCGTTGGGCTATCGAAATCATTAGGAATAATTTTCGTTGAGCCGTCATCAAACACCTCAATTACATCAGAATTTAGGCAATTTAGTAAACTATCATCGTTTACTTTGATTTGCTCTTCAGAGTCGATTTTTATAACATTTTGAATTCCGTGTTTATTTCTCAATTTCTCCAACTTCTTAGGACATTTGTCGTACCACTCTTCGTCTGAATCAGATGATATTTCATACATTTTACCTTTAAAACATTAATTATCACAATAAACGTCTTATGATGAACGAGAATTAAAAGAGGTACGCTTCTTAATCTTTAACGCTTTTAAAATACGAATACTAAATACAGCACAGATATAAACTTTTCATTTCTTAAACTCAAAATTATTTTAAATAATAACTTCACATAATAGAACGAAATAAAACTTGTTTTTCGATTGAATCAATTGAATGCGAACAAAATATGAAATGACACTAATGACAACACGTAATTCCAGTTTCCAGTGCAAATAAAAATAGGACTGTCAGACTGTCATAATTATCATGACGTTATTAACTGACCAATGGCGCCTTAATTATTTAGTTGTTGACATGAAAATAACCAATCGTTATTCCGCTGAATCAGTGCTGATAGCAATGTCCGCGAATGAGGCGAATGACATAATTTTATAGTTGGCGCGTCAGATTTATTACATTTGACAGAGCGAAGTGACTTTGACAATCGTTACATTAGGGATGGGAATAGGGAATATTTGAGGACTAGATATTTAGAATATTATTATTATTGTGTTAACTTCCATTATTTAATTTAAGTTCATATATTACCTATTAATATAGGTAAATATTGTTTGCCTTCAAAAAGTTAGTAGTTTATAATCAGCATTATAAATCTAACATTAATTATCCAAAAATATCTAAGATTTAAGTAGGTACTACTTATTAGGTACCTACTTACTGTTCAGAATAATTTACCTACTACATGCATTTTTTTAAATTAAGTTCCTAATTTATAAAGGTATTTTGATTATAAGACGCGATCACTAACTTTTGATGAAATTCATCAGAATAACATACATATAGAGATAATGATATGAGGATAGATAAACTGATAAAATCACACAAGATCTAGATAAAACAACGCAATAAAAATTATCATGGTATTTAGTATTAAGGTAGGTTCATAATTGTACGTAAAAAGGATTGAGTAAAGAGTTATTGTTGATGAATTTTACTGTGATTAAAGTAATAGCTATTTCAAAAGAAGGTCCTTAATTTGATCATCAATTAAATTATCAATAATATTTTTTATGTATTCGTTGGTCTCTTATTATATTAGACTCTTGTACCATTGTTACATGGAATGTGAATCATTGATCGATAAGATTGATAGTATCTCGTTATATTAATGCAGCGATAGGATAATGACCGGCTTCTTTATCAAACACCGACAAAAACTTTGAACCGTTGCGTTGATGTAGTAAATGACGCAAATAAATGTAGGTATTGACTATTGAGGGAAAAAACTTGCCAAGGGCATATTTTTAAATTTAATGCTCCAGTGATGTCCAGATCTAGTTATTTCCATAAACATACTAGCTAGTTTAAGATATGTAAATACACATTTAATGTTAGTAGCAGTATGTGTAAGTATAGTATAAATACCTACTTAGTTATAATGTCCTTTATCCGCAGCCAAAATTCTCCCAATCTTTGTGCTGCTGGTGGCCACACACCAAGCAACAGTAGAAGAAAAGTCCGTGGAAGTGCAGAAGCCCCAGAATCCTACGGCTCCCGAAACTCCTAAATCAGCTGAAAAGGACCTGCCTCTTAGCGGAGTAGATCCCAATGAGGTTGGCTGCGATCCGCACGGAAAGGTAATTGTTATTGTAAAGTTTATAGAAAAGAAAGTGGATTGTACGTCGAGACGTTCCGCTTAGAATTAGAATCCTGCACGGGCCACTTTACTTTGGAATGACGATAAATTATCAAAGGAAACTTGCCTTTTACAATAAATTTTGCCCCCTTTTTGTAATATGTTTCTTCATACAATCGCTATACAGAATCCTAGTGCAGGTTTCCTAATTTACGATATAATTTGCTTTTGTCAGATCTTCCTACTTCTTCCCCACTTCACCGACTGCTCCAAGTTCTTCATGTGCGTCCATGGTCAAGAAGTGGAATTCAGTTGCGCGCCCGGTGGCTTAGTCTTTGACTTTACGCTTCAGGTAATAGCAAACAACACAAAATGTCAAACATATACCTACACATTTTTTATATAACTACTAACCCGAGGTGGGTTAGTTTTAAACCGAAGCACAAAGTTTGCATAAAAGCCAAATTAAATATATCTGATAAGACGGGATCTTAAATGTATAGATGGGTGAACATTGACAGAGAGGTGACATTTAAGACAGAGATGGAAAACTGATGGATTATTTAATAAAACATGATTTTTTATTTCAGACATGCAACTGGCCTTGGGCTGCTGAGTGCATTCTTCGTAACCCCCCTCCCGGTAATGAAATCGATGGCTCCGGCGAGGGTGAACTTAGCTGGCTCAGCGACCGTGCTGACAGCCAATCTGGTTAGACTGATAAAAGATTTTTCATTACCTGGCGACCTATTATTGTTAGATGAACGCATGTACCTATCAGATATTCTAAGCTAAGTTAGTTTAAGTTAAATATGTACTTAATTGGCACTCAAGATGTGACAAAATTAGATTAAGATTCCTTCACTTATTCAGCAAAGTTATAGCATGAAGGTATTTATATTTATATTGTGTTTAAATTGGCATGACTATTAAATAACTTTTATCTCGCAATTAAACAGTTATTATTAATAACAATAATCGAAATATATTCATTTATGTTAAAACCATTATAATAGTTGTTTCCTCTATATATCATAACATAATTACAGCATCAACTAAAATCTTGGAACTGATAACCTAATGGCTTGGCTCAACAACCTTCTCTATCTCCCAGTAAAAGTCCCATAAAAATCCGTTCAGCCATTTCTGAGATTAGCGTGCACAAACATACAGACATACAGACAAAGAGACAAAATTAAAGAAAACATTGTTTTGGGTTCCCTTGTGTATATAAAGGCTGTAGGTACATTATATTTTTTTTGCAAATATTGGCCCTGTACAGCCAGTGATCACTTACGATTCTATTATTATATATGTATAGATTTAAATATTAGACACAGATAAATGTAATAATTAAGTCATTACCTAACTGAATAAATTACCTATTTCTTTTTGACACATTCCCATACCTGTTCCTATACTCTATCCCTAAATCTTATTAGTACTAACGAACTGACCAACTAATATTCTTATCACTTATCACCTGAGCTTATCACCCTCTGCTAACGAAGTCTAACGCAAATTATGAATATCTTTTGTTCTCAAGTACATACCTACGTTCCTAATTCATAATTTCCCGAGCACTGTTTAAATAATAGCTACACAATAGACATACAGACAATACACAAAGTAGGTACCTAAATAGGTACCTAAAGACCTTCCCACGGACATATCTTTGACAGAGCCTGAGAGTCCGCTAACATTATAATATATGACAGACAATAATAACGGAGTCCTCTAAGACAGACAAGACATTAACATCGAGACTAATCAAGACACCCATTTGCTAAAATCTTAACTTTGCTAAGGACCTATAGACGAGAAAATAATTAATAATTTCCAAATAATCATATCGAAATTAGCTAAGAGCGGATGACAGACAAGACATTGATATCCAGACAGACCTGACATGATATGGACAGGCCTTGCGCTCCCGAAAAATGTTCGCGGCTTATCCATATTTTATATTTTTGCGAACGTAGGTATTAAAATCAAGTAATAAGTAACGTGCACTATTTGCTGGTGCCTACAAAAGACTACGACTTGATGACTTAAACCCTCTTGCAGTAAATAACATAAAATCCACTAAATACCCTATTAACGACTGGTACTTTAGTACATAGTATCTCACAGGACTGCCCTAGTAAATTCAGCTTTACTCTATCGAATTCTATCCTTATTCTATCAAGGACCTCTTACAGACATAATAAAATAAAAGACCATAACCACAGACCTAATTATGACGGACTTTAATCTATACAAAAATATCCAATGCCATTTGTTAGGGACCCGATTTTTGATACATTTCCTTGCTAAGCTAAGTACCTACAATTAAAACAAGCATTTCGATCACTTTCCACACTGACCATAAAATTTATGACATCATAAAACTCGCCTAACCATTTATCTGATGGTAGAAGATCAGCGAATCTTTAGTCTTTTGGGAGCCTTACATTTATAAGGAGTACCTAGGTATATAGGGATGCACAAACGAATTATTGCCGTGTAAGAAGAGAAGAAACTCTTATCTCTCTATAACTGTATATCAAATACTTCCTCTTGCAGGTGCCGTGGGCGTCCTGACCGGGGATGCTGTAGCCAACAGCATCAGGCCCACGTCTCTGGAGTACTCCGGGCCAGTGTACAACGGCGCGCTCAACTGCATGAGGGCTGACTCTGCTGCCCGAATGATGCCTTACAAGTGAGTGTGGATATCTTTAAAAGACTATTTGATAGGTGGTAAGATACTAAAGTTCACCCGGGAAAGTACTATCGCCCGCCACGGTACTTCGTATCATTTATTCGCCATAATAATTGTTATAACAGCAATTGTGTTCAGTGGGTGGAGTCGGTGACACTTATATAGAGGCGATTATCTCAGTCCTCAAGGGTAGCGAGGTATCTGTGACCGAATTAGGAGACTCTGGATTCTTATTCTGCGTCGGTCACAATTGTTATGGGTGGCAGGGGTAGGTTGGTGCTGCCTATGTATAAAAGTGCACCTAAACTGCTCCACACTTTCCTACCCAGAGCACAATTGCTGTTAAAGCAATTATTACGAGAATAACTTTCTGATAGTCCCGTCAACAGACCAGTCACTTAATCATAACGGTATTTCCAGGAACGACTGCCAGCGCTACTGGCACTGCGTGAACGGCGTAGCCAAGACTGCGTACTGCTCCGACGGCCTGTACTTTAACGACCTAACCCAGCAATGCGACTTCGAGGCCAACGTGAAGTGCCACGTCGAACAGGAAGACGAACTCAAGAGCGAGTTCATGCTCTCCAAGTAGACTTGCATCTTACAGCTGGGATTGTAAATAATTTGATTTGATAACGCTAATTTGCAATAGTTTTGTTTGTTCAAACGTGCGACAATGACAATGGCGCGACAATGATAGAAAAAAACAAGTGACAAAAACGCGACAGTAAAGCTCTTCTCTACACTACGCTATTTATAAGCTACGCGACTCCGATGCAATCCACATTTCGCTGTCACTGACAAAATACGCGTCGTAGACGCGTCGCCTGCATACTTGGACAAGAACCTAGCCGCTTGCAAATAGCGTTGTGTGAGAAAGGCCTAAGGCCCTTGTGACACTACGCTATTTATAAGCTACGCGACTCTGACGCAATCCGCAGTTCGCTGACACTGCAGTGTTCACTGACAAGACACGCGTCGTAGACGCGTCGCTTGCATACTTGTACAAGATCCTAGTCGCTTGCAAATAGCGTTGTGTGAGAAAATCCTAAGGCCCTTGTAACACTACGCTATTTTTTATTAGCTACGCGACTCTGACGCAATCCACAGTTCGCCGACACTGCAGTGGTCACTGACAGGCACGCATCGTAGACGCATCGTCTCGTGTGCGGATCTTGGTAAATATATAGGGCGTCGACTCATGAGCGACGCATGGAAACGATCCTAGGCGCTTGCAAATAGCGTTGTGTGAGAACGGCCTAAAACGACTAAGACATTACAAATAAGCGACTAAGACGCGACTATGACATGACAGCGACTCGACAAACACGCGACAGTGACTCGACAATGACTTAACAATACAGCGACAGTGACACGACAAAGACTGGACAATTAAACAACAAATACGCGACGGAGACACGAAAACGACTCGACAAACACGCGACAGTGATATGACGACTTGACAAACTAGCGACAAATACTTGTCAGTCACGCAACAAATGACATACTGTATTGTCGCAACTATAATTTGTCAGCCACAATTTTGGCAAACAAACCGACAGTAAAATCACATTTGCCTTCTTAATGAGTATCGATACCTATCGGAATTAAAATATTAAACAATATTTAATTTACAGGTTCGGTATCGTTATCACTAAATTATACATATATTATAAAAGTTACAGACGGACAAACAAACCAAGAAATAGAAGATATGTTTAACTTTTTGCCTAAATAGCTAACAGAATTGACCCTGACACACTCAAGAGATAGGTTGTAAAATTTATTCGCTAATATATTTCACCATTTGCGTCAAATGTTAATTTATTTATAATCCCAGAAAACGACCCATTTACGCCTTGATAAACTTAGGAGCAATCTCTACTTTAAACTCGACTATAGCACGTCTTCCCCTCTCAGTGGTTGCGAATGAAGTGACATAAATTAACATAATTTATTCCCTACCCTACAGGAAGTGACGTCACCTTGAAACTTTATAAATTTCACTTTTTATTGTATAAAATATATCATACAGGGAAATCACATAGAGAATTATCTACAGATAATGTATTTTTATATTCAATTTTTATTGATGAAATTTATATGTCTGTTAGATATTAAAATTGTAGATTTCGAATATTTTGCTATTGTATTTAAATATATAACTTAATAATTTATATAATAAATGTAGTGAGAATTAATCTGTTTGTTACTGATTGCCCCTAATTTTTTAATTCTAAGTTAATTTTTACAAAAAAAAATTCAAAAACACTGTGTGGATTTATAAGAAGCGACAAGACATATAGACAAAGTATATTGATCACACGAAAAGCATTAGTAGGTAAACTCTATTTATCTATCTATACATACTATACATATAATCAAACTGTAACTGACTGACTAACAGTTTGTGCATGCAAATCTTAATAAGTGGGTGACAGACGTACGAACTTCAGGTACGCGGTTTTTATGATTCCGAACTTAGTCGGCTTGCCGTCGGTGACACACGAGGAGATAATAATGGTAAATCATTTATATATACATATACTAAGAAAAAAAACAGGAGCTATGATTGAGCCCTGTGGAACACCCATCACAGCCTTTGACTGATGATTTAATATCGTTTATACTAACTTTTTGGACTCTATCACTTAAGTAAGACCTAATCAGGCTAAGCGACTTGTTTTTTACCGCATAATAATTAATTTTTAATAGTAATATTTCATGTTGAAATACAAAACATCACAAATAAAAATAAATTTAATATTTAAATTGGAAATTGCCGGGACTTATGTAGCGACGATCTCGTCTAGCAGGTAGGTAGCGTGCGACTGGCACGCGCACGATGCGAGTCGCGGGACGAACGTCGGCGATGTGACGTGTGTACGAACCTCAATGGATTTGTATGGCGGTAGTTGCTTGAAGACTAAAATCGTAGAGTATCGAAGATTTGCGTAGCCTTGTGTACGAATGGCCTTTAAACAGGACTGAGTACTGGCAGCGGAAAAATCTTTCGCTAAATATGGACAGCTACGTGTCAACAATCAAGCCGAAAGCTGCCATCTTTCGGCGATTTAATGAAATGTTTTGTTTGTTGATTTGATTTGTTTATTTGATTGTTTTCAAATAATCTTTGTTTCAGGAAAAGCTTGAGTCCAAATCATTTCATTACTAAGTTGCAATGGGGACTTAAAACCAGTACCAATAGGTGATTTTGCGTTCAGTAAATCAAAAATTCTATCAATCATTCTGATAAATTCAGTACTTCCTTCAGTGCCCTGAAAAAGTTCATTGCCACTGGCTCTTAAAAGGTCAAATCGCTTCAGCAACCGAAAAACTTAATGTCTGCGCTGCACTTTTTATATTCATCCTACTTCCTACTTAATATTATAAATGCGAAAGTTTGTAAGGATGTATGTGAGTGAGTGAGTGTGTGTGTGTGTTTGTTGCTCTTTCACGCAAAAACTACTGAACGGATTTTCATGAAACTTTGCAGTAATATAGCTAAGACATTGGAATAACATAATTTGTTAAAATTTATAGAGATTTTTGAAGGAACTGGTTCCCCGAAGCGAAGCGAGGGCGGATTTACTAGTTTTTTTATATATCAAACACCTTTTTTGGTTTTATCTGTGTTCAATAGAGTATGGATTAAAATTATTTATTATATTTTGTTACACCTCCAACATCCATCATTTTACACTTTTTCTTATGTAACAATAAAAGCGATTGTAAGTTTTTTATTCTTTCATCACGCCTCTTTATCCTTTGTGATAATACTTTTATCTTTCTCTTTAAGTCATCTTCTACGGGGCTCAAATATTTGATAGCTACTGTTTGAACACCAACTTCCTTCACGTTTGGACAGAGCTTTTTTCTTGGAGGTTCTTCTATATAGCTTGAACATGTTTCCGCGATGTCAGGTGTTTCTAAAGAGGAGTCAAAAGAGGTGTCAGACTCGAGGTATTCTTCGAGGTACTCTTCGAGGTACTCTTCAGAGTGAGAGGGAGAGATTCTTTCATTTTTGACCTGTAAACATGAAACTACGTGTTAAGCACTCTCCATCTAAACAAATAATAATATTACCTAAACAATTATGATCATAGTACCTAAAAGATTAACCTAGCGTAACATATCGCTTACAACAGCATTCAAGTTATTTTGACTAATTTTATAGGAGAGTGAAATCCTGCTCAAATTATTGATTTCAAGAACTTACAAGTTAATTTCAGCATTTAAATGTCGCTTGCTACAAATGGTGAAGGAAAACATCGTGAGGAAACCTGCATGCTGGAGAGTTCGCAAAACTCAAAGGTGTGTGAAGTCCACCAATCCGCACTTGGCCAGCGTGGTGGACTATGGCCTTAACCTTCTCATTCTGAGAAGAGACCCGTGCTCAATAGTTGGCCATGATGGGTTGATGATGATGATGATGATGACAAGTTAATTTTAGTTTCATATTATGTTCTTTTTATGGGTGTTTGGCTTAAATGTCTGGCTATATATGATTATAACAATAAAATATTCTTACTATGGGAGAAATCGTCGGTACTGCGTTGGCTTTTAATAATTGACGGGAATTACCAGTATAAAAGCAGGAAGGTTCGAAATGACGACTGCATACGACAGAATGTTTTGTAACTTTTTGCCTCACGTATACACTGCTGAGCCATTTTTGTCGTATTTCTTCATTTTTTGGGAAACTGGAATAATAGTACAATAGTAAGAACGTTACTTGAACATACAAGAATTTATAATTCATGGTCACCATAGTTGTTAGATTCGGAGCGCTCATAGCCCGGCGGCTTGCGTCGATCCTAAGGGTGCGGTTCCACTGAGGCGGAGCGGAGCGGAGCAGTGCGCGATTCACCAATCACATGGCTTGAAATTCACGCGAGGCACAATGAGACGTGATTTTCAAGCCATGCGATTGGTGAATCGCGCACTGCTCCGCTCCGCTCCGCCTCAGTGGAACCGCACCCTAAGCGATCGACAAAGTTAAGCAACAGCGGGCGCGGTCGGTAGTCGGATGGGTGACCGCTAGTGGCAAATATTTCTTGAGCGCTTCCGTGCTTCGGAGGGCACGTAAAGCCGTCGGTCCCCGTTGTTATCGATTGATATCAGTCGTTAAGCCATGTCGGAGGCCTTCGGGCGGCTTGAAAACTTTCGACACTGGGTTGGCCACTAACCCCTCCACCAACCCGCATTGGAGCAGCGTGGTGGAGTATGCTCTAGGCCTCCTCAGTAATGAGGAGAGACCCGTGCTCAGTAGTGGGTTGTAGCTTAGCTTTTTTATAGTTGTTACATTTATGTAAATGTTATTTGTAGCGTACCTGTGGAACGATATATTGCAACCACCGTAACTTTCACTTGGACACTTAAAAACGCAACACTTTTTCACCATTTTAACAGATTTTATTCAAAGAAGAAAGAATTGTGTATTGTTTTGATTTGATTTGAATATTTGTTTTTGTTGATGTTGATAGTATAAATGTCATCGAGTCATCGTCATCGACGTCATGAATGTCACGATGACATTCATATCATATGCTCTTTAACGGGCTGCCATAAAAAAAATAGGATAGATATTATCAACTTATATTTTCTTTTTGGAATTTATATACAGCGAATTTAAAGGCATGGCAATTTTAATACGGTGACTTAAGCTTGTTAAAATAACAATAAAACACAAGTGTTCCAACTAAGTTTTGAGAATCAAAATTATTGTTCAAAAATATTGTTTAACCTGGCAATATGAAAGAACGAGACACACCGCTCACCGAATGCAAAAGGGCCACAAATGAAAATTTTCTCAAAATCATTTTATTGCAAAAATGATGTCTAAATCGACTAAATTATCTTAGTAAAAAAAGACACCCGTCATTTTCGCATCACTATTCCCAAACCGACTGACTGCCATTTTTAACCGACTTCAAAAAAGAAGGAGGTTCTCAATTCGACCGTATATATGCTTTTTTTTATGTTTGTTCAGCGATTTTTTCGTCGTTTGTGGGCCGATTTTAATAATTATTTTTTTGTTGTAAAGTAGATATGCGCAGTGGGGTCCTTTTAAAAGGATCACCAGGATCTGATGATAGCATCTTGGAGAAATCGAGGGCAACTTTCGAAAATTGTAGGGACGACTAGTGTGTTTGTTAATGTTTTCATAAGTACATGAACGCGCTACAATTTCATGAAGGTCTGGAGTCGATCTGATGAAGCCGAAAGACAGTCGAGGGAACTCCTCAACGGTTTTATTTATTTATTTATTTATTTATTTTTATTGTAACAAAATCCACAGCTTAATTTATAACAACTTTAGGTAACACTTATCATCTAGTCATAAAGCCAATAATGGATTTACATTCTTTAAATAGAACATTTAAGGACAGTCGCTAAATATATTTGTGTGTGTGTGTGTGGAGTGTGTGTGTATGTGCGTGTGTGTGTGTGTGCGTGCGTGTCTGTGTGTGTGTTATATATGTATACTATGTGTGTAATACTTATCGATATGAATGACGATACTACTATACTATATATATATTATATATATACATACTATATATACCATACTATATACTATACTATATATATATTATATATACATATTATTTTTAGCTTATATTTTCACTAAGTACTTCTATTACCTTGCTTTTAAAGTTATTTCTACTATTATTAAAAATATCAATTTCACCAAATGTATTGTTGTACTTCCTGTGTAGCCTGTTAACTAGCGAATTTTGTGCATAGTTTGTTACTTTCTGCTGCGGGGCAAACAGGTTAGTTCGTGCATGTCGCGTTCGGGTGCTTGGTACATAAAAGTTTAATATTTTTGATGAGAGTTCCATACAATCTATGAGGCCATTACAAATGCTATACAAAAAGGTCATGTCTATTGAAACACGTCTGTCTTCCAAGGTCATAAGATGATGATGAAAGCATGACTCATTATAATCCTGAAAATGAAGATTACACCGAAAGTTTAAATGGTTTAGGAATTTCAACTGTATCCGCTCTAACTTTTGAATTTGGGTTAAATACTGGGGGTTCCAGACGATACTGCAATATTCAAGTATGCTTCGAACAAACGAGTAATATAGAATCTTGAGGCAACTAATATCAGAGAAGGGGCGACAAACTCTTAACACAAACCCTAGATTTTTGTAAGCTTTGTTAACAATTGAGTCTACATGATCACTAAAGGTTAATTTAGAATCCATGAATACACCAAGATCTCGCACACTAGTTATTTTATTTATACTGACATTATTAAGTGAGTAATCATGGTTTACTGGACATTTTTTCCTAGTAAAAGTTATTAAAGAACACTTACTTATGTTGACGGTTATGCGGTTATCTGTATAGTAACATAGTAATCTGTCGAGGTCAGTCTGGAGTTTCTTACAGTCCGCGTCATTAGAAATTCGCATGTATATTTTCATGTCATCCGCATACATGAGGAACTGTGCATAATGAAAACAGTTACCTATATCGTAAAGATAAGCGGCGTAGAGAAGAGGCCCAAGAATGGATCCTTGGGGCACACCAGAACGGACATCAATAAAATCGGATCGATATCCTCCTACAACCACAGCCTGTGTACGGTTCCGTAAGTAAGATTCCATCCATCTTAAAAGATTACCCCGGATTCCTAATGTATACAATTTACGCAGTAGTATAATGTGATCTACGCGGTCGAATGCTTTTTCGAAATCCGTATAGATCACATCAATTTGAGCACCGCCCTGCATACCATTAGTCACATGCTCTATAAAAACACCAAGGTTTGTAGCTGTTGATCGACCTTTTATGAATCCGTGCTGCTCTGTGGGGATTGCTTTGGCTAATACAGGATATATCCGTGCATGAACGACCCTCTCACATAATTTACTTAACACATTCAGTATAGAAATAGGACGATAATTTTCTATTTCAGTTTTGTGACCTTTTTTGTGTATAGGTACGATATGTGCAGTTTTCCAGATACTTGGAAAATATCCCTCCTTAAAACACCTGTTAAAAATTAAGCAAATGGGTACTGATAATGTCTGAGCACATTCAACAAAAAACATAGGAGGAATAGAGTCACTACCGGCTCCTTTTGTTACATCAAGACATTTAATAAGTTTATAGATATCATGCGTAGTAACCTTAATGTCATGTATAACATTGTCCTGAGAGCTCTCATAATCTAAATAAAGTGAGTAATCATTGGCTGGTTTATCAAAGTTTCTCTCAAAAAATTTATTAAAAGCGGTACAGATTTCGATTTGCGTACTAAGGACGTTATGAGCATATGTCATTTGTTGTGGATAGCCAGAGAAATTTTGTCTTTTCGATTTAACGTAAGACCACAAAAATTTTGGGTCAGTCTTAATTCTTTGCTGAGAGAAAATGATGTACGAGTGATAGCACTGATCTTGAAGTTTCTTTTGCTTAGTCCTAAGGTCAGCAAAGTGTGCATAATCATTTGGGTTACCCATTGATGTATAAGTATCTAGATGGATAATCGAATCCGCGAAGACCTGTCAAAAAAGCTGCGCCAACTATTGGCGCAGAAGTACTTTCCCGCCAATTAGTGCCGATCGCGCCGCTTTCGTGTCACTACGTATTACGCGCGCAATTTAAATAAACAAATAAGAGGGATAACATGACGAAATGTGCTATTAAACTGTGCCGGAATTATAAAGGAAGGGTAAAAAGCTCAAAAAACATCACATATCATAGGCAAGTAACCAATAAACATATTTTTAATTAAATTTCAATTTTGATTTTTATTGTAACCAAATTACGTCATTTTTTTGTCAGTGTTGCTAGTTTCTATTTTTATGCTCCCGACTTAACATCATTTTTGTGGGTATATAAATTGGTTTATGGTTACGTGTATATTATTTAGTTCATGTACTTTTATAAATCGATTAAAGAAAGGTGGTGTTTACCAATACGTTTGTGTTTATTTATAATAATATAACATTAATATTCGTATGTTTATGAGCCCATTTTAATGATTATTTTTGCATTGGGTCGAATAAACCACTTTTAAAGGTACAAGAGTAATGTGAAAAGGAGACGATCCAAAATTGTATGTAGTCTGGGCCTGGTTTTGTACCAGTGATAAAATAAGATAAAAAAGAAAAATAAACCATTTTTGACTAATCAAATCCACGAACTCATCTTTATTTCATTGCAAAAAATATTTATTAACTCCACGTGACGAAATTATTCTACATAATGGCGGGCAGCAGACCAGAGGATTCATAATTTTTGACGTATGACGTTAGCTGTCAATATGCCTTCTCTATGCTTGAACAATGGCTCGAACTCAGAGTGAAGGACGCCATCTTGCAAGTGTTGCAAGTAGTACCTACCGAATAACTCGAAATTAATTTTATTTTAGCAAGTCATTTATTGCGATTTGTGAATTTATTATATTTTTAATGAACTTTCTGTATTTTTTGGTTTTTCATGGTTTAGTGTACAAGATCAGGCCCAAAATGGACCATCTCCTTTTCTAAAATTGTAAAGTTACCGTCTCAGATTAAGGTGAAAATTTGAAGGGAGGACGGGTTCTACACTCTCATTCGTCCCCCCAAACTAAATATTGCTCTCATAAAGTACTTACTTTTTTAAAATTATTTTTCTAAATCTCTAAAAATTTTAAGGTTATGTGGTCTCATTGGTTAATGTGTAAGTGCTCGAAGTCTTAAGTGTATGTATATGTGTGTGTGGACGTGTGTGTGTGTGTGTGTGTGTGTGTGTGTGTGTGTGTGTGTGTGTTTTAAACTACATTATAAAAAATAAATAACTTAAGTAGATCTAATTTGATTTTTGGGCCTAATTTTGAATCGTGACATCTCCGGCGCTGCGGAAGATGCAGCCAAACAGGCAAACAGGACTAACAATAGCGAAAAAGTAATTTGGGGGGAAAGTTGGGGGAGTCATCAACCTCTCCTCCAAAAAATTTCAGCTTAATTTGAGGTAGTCACTTTATAATTTTTGGAAACTTGATTTTTTTATAATAAAAAAGTATGCATTTCCTAGATTTAAAAATGGTGGGGGGAAGATGTGAGCGTCAGCCCCCTCCCCCCCTCAAATTTTTAGCTTAATTTGAGGTGGTAACTTAATTAAAGAAGAGCCAATTATTTACGTTACCTATCTAATTTAATAAAAAAAATACTTGGAAAGTTAATTACATGCATATCATTAAAAAAAAACTTCAATAAATAAAGGAGATGGTCCATTTTGGGCCTGATCTTGTACACTAAACCATGAAAAACCAAAAAATACAGAAAGTTCATTAAAAATATAATAAATTCACAAATCGCAATAAATGACTTGCTAAAATAAAATTAATTTCGAGTTATTCGGTAGGTACTACTTGCAACACTTGCAAGATGGCGTCCTTCACTCTGAGTTCGAGCCATTGTTCAAGCATAGAGAAGGCATATTGACAGCTAACGTCATACGTCAAAAATTATGAATCCTCTGGTCTGCTGCCCGCCATTATGTAGAATAATTTCGTCACGTGGAGTTAATAAATATTTTTTGCAATGAAATAAAGATGAGTTCGTGGATTTGATTAGTCAAAAATGGTTTATTTTTCTTTTTTATCTTATTTTATCACTGGTACAAAACCAGGCCCAGACTCCATACAATTTTGGACCGTCTCCTTTCCAACTACAAACTGCGTAAAAAATATTAATTTAATTAACTTAGCTGGTTTATTACAACATTAACATAAACAACTGTAATTAAATTAAGTAGGGTTTTTTATTTATTCATGAAAATAACCACTCCATAAATTAAGTTTAATGTGTGATTTATGGGAAAATTTTAGTAACTGGTATCATTGATCACGCAACATAGACACTAGACGAACGTGAAAAACATCGCCTGCACGCACACATGCTTGATATTGTTGCCGTGTTTTTTTTGTCTTCATTGTAGGGCGACGCTCAATCTACCTATTTATTGCATCATTGGGGTTACCATATAGTTTCCAATTTCTGTGAGCTTTAGATTTTTCCTTTATTAGCCTAATTAAGGACCTAGTATACCAGATAGGATAAACATAAGTTCCTGAGCAATAAACTTGTGGAACATAGGTTTGTATACAGTAATTTATAATGGAATAAAAAAATTTAATTACCTCTTCTATGTTGTAACTACTATCTTTAATGAACGACCAATCCTGCTTCTTAAAAGAATCATTTATGCTGTTATAATCTGCTCGTCTAAAAATATATTTTGTGTAGAATTTATGTTTTAGCTCTGGAACTAATATGTCTTTAACAACAATAGAAAGTGGTGGATGATGTGGGTCCTCCTTTACTAATGACAAGTCCGACTTATTAATCGTTACCGAAGAATCAGAGAATACCAAATCCAATGTATTACTACTTTTATTTAAAATGTTGTTGAATTGAGTGAATCCTAAAAAACAAGTTTGTGTTAAAAGATGTGTTGCTGAATTTTGAACCTCAACTGATCCCTTCCGAATAATAACCGGGTCTATTGATGTCCAATTAATGCAGGGTAAGTTAAAATCCCCAGCTATAATAAAATGATCATTAGGGCAATCTTTCCGTGCTGTGGTTAGTAGGTCAGTAAACAGTTGCAATCGTAATGTGAGTTCAGAATTAGGAGGTATATAGACTACTGCAATGTGAAGATCACTAGAGGATCCTAGCGCTTGAGCAGGGATAGTAATCCAAATGCTCTCAAGATTCACACTGTTCCATTCAGGTCTTAGGCGTGCCTGTAAACGTGAAGCGCTCAGAATCATCACGCCTCCACCCAATGAGCCCCGATCACGTCGAAATATGTGAAATTTATTATCACATAATTCAGCGTCCAGGATTCCTTCACAGAGCCATGTTTCAGTGACCATTATTATATCAAAATCAAGTAGTAATAAATTGTTATAAAATTCATTCGTCTTAGTTCGTAGCCCCCTTGTATTTTGATATAATAGCTTGAGATTTTTGGTTACATCATCCATTGTAAAAAGTTAAAAAATAATAATACTAATAGAACCCATGAAGCAATACATTTAATAAGTAATATAAATGAAACTCCCTCTATCAATCCCCTAAAAATATTTTGTCGTTTGAAATAATAGTGAAATAATATTTTTAAGACAAGTAAGGTATCACTGAATATCTTGGATAAATTTATTGTTAAATTGCATATATAATTTTTATAACTATATGATCTTTTATGTATAGAATAATTGGAATTAAATTCGTACTTACATAGCACTAGATTATAGTGATTTATTTCTGTGTCATACATAGTGTTTAAATGTACTTTATGATTATTGTAAGGTAATACACTTATGAAGTTTAATATTATATATAAAATACAATGCAATTTAATGATATTAATATATTTGATACCAGGTTGTACACAATAATTATTAATGAATATATAAAATAAATATAAATTACAATAAAGTATAATGGATATAATACAACTATGATGTAGTTTTAATATTAATATTTGTGTGAATGGAATGAGTATGTAAAGTGTTTTAAATTGTCCTAAACAATTAGCAAACAGAAAAATACCTGTGCTAGAGACAAAAACACAGCGTAGTGCACAATAATGACATAAACAGCTTAAGTAATCCGTCGCAATGAAGATTAGACCATTTTCATTACATCTGATGCGGAATTTATAGAAATGGGTGGGGAAGTGTCGTTTTTCCGGACGAAAATGCGGCAGTTTTTTGTCCAAATGTATTTAAAATTCATTTCCTTCGCCCTTTTTTTGCACGAATTTAACAGTATTTTATTATCTCTTGTTAAGTGTTCATTAACAAAAATTCTGTTATTTTCACTTCCCATTCCAACATCCTTGGCAGTCATACTCCGGTGTCTACGTGCAGCCGCTATGATCTTATCCTTGACAGCACGGTGCCGTAGACGAGCGACGATGGGGCGTGCGCGTTCCGCACTTGCTGCGCGCCGCGGCTGTACTCGGTGGGCAAAGTCCAAATCCGTTGCTTCAATATTCACGCCGAGATGTTGTGATATTTTTTGTACAATGTCAGAAGTATTTTCTACTTTATCCTCTGGGATGCCAATAATCTCAATATTTTGCAATCTCACCCACTGCTGCTGTTTAACACTCTCCTCTTCGAGTGATTTTACACGGGAAACGGTGGCATCTAATTTTTCTTTGAGAGTTTTATTTTCTTCTTTAAGAGACTTGAGCTCAGCTGAAGCGGTTCCCAGTAGGTTCTTCAAATCTATGTTTTCTTTTTTAAATTCTTCAAACTGAGCACTAATGTAATTAACTGATTCCTGAAAGCCTGAGTATTGGTTATTAATTGACTTCAGCTGGTCAGACACCATCCTGTTAATCGTCGATTCTAGTAATACTTCCATCTCTTTTCTCATAACATTTTTCCAAATGTCCTTTAATTTATCCTCCGTGATAAAATCGTCGGAGCGATGTTTACGTAAAGTAACGTTGCAATCATCTTCAAAATCCCCGATTCCAGGTCCGTCACATGTCTTAGATTGCTGTACTTGTTGAGCTGCACGAACAGGCGTATTAGAGTTGTCCGATTTCGGTCGCCTACTCTTACATTCAAAGCACGTCCACTTGAGTTTTACATCGTTACTCATACGTTTAAAACGTTTAGGCGAAAGATTCGCACACAATAAATCATAATTTTGCTCGCATTCGTGACAGCTCATATATTCCTTGCTTGATATTTCTGACTTACAGCCAACACAGGTACGTTTCCCCATTATTATCACTGAATGCGCTCAGAGGTCGGTAGGTATCAATATCCTAGTGTGAGTGATTCAATCTCTGTCCCGTACGTAGGTAACGATGCAACGATGCAGCGATGCGGCGAGCGATAAGGATTGTTGTCTAGGGTCAGTTACGTCGAAGTGAACACGTTGTTAAAAGAATAAATTAAGTCACAACTCACGAATTCCTGGATGGATTTTTGTGATACAAATACCAAAAGTTAGGGTACACAAACGGCTACACACTGATATATAACACATGTACCAACTGTCATTTTATGCACTCTTTATGAATAATATTTGCGAGAACCGAGAAATTGCGTGTCTGTTTAGCGACTGTCGGCGACTGAACTGTAGTTATCTAGTATTTGGGCTTGATTAATTTGTAGTGACGAGAACTTTACACCTACATGTTGAATTAAGCGCCATCTGACGAGTAGTTTTTGAGTTATCTCTGCTTATCGAGGTTGAAGTCGGTTATTTTTTTTTGTAAAAAGTAATTGCATTGGTGCGTTTTGTTAGCTAATTTCAGAGCAAAACAGTCATTTTGTCAGTTGCAAGTGTTGCAACCCGAAACTCGACGCGAACTTACGTCAGTTGCGTGCAAAAAGGCCACAAAGCGAAATTTAATACTGCAGTTCGTGTTCATAGTCATAGTTTGTCACTACTAAATGACTTTTTAGAATAATTATTATTTCGAAGAAGATAATTATATTAAACTATTTATATTTTACAAATGGGTTTTATTTTTGACATAATTTTTATGACATTTATCGAAATTTTGAATACAAAAGGGACTTTTGTGCGTTTTTAGGTTCATGAGTAGCAGGTATAAGAATGTTTATATTTTTAATCAATAGAGCGCGTTATGTCACGTAAAACTCGTACTAAGCCCCATGTTCTGTTTATTAATACGTCCATGGAAGGGCTTTACTCGTAAGTAGGTATGTCACCCACTTTAGAAACGGCTAAACGGATTTCTATGGGACTTTTTATACCGGAGTTCCCGCGGTAAAATTTCTTAAGTAGGAACGAAGTCGCGGGCTTATCCAGTAGAGTCTATAATAATATGTATCAGTAAAAGTTGACTTTATTAAACACGCATTAAGCACCGTTAAAAAGAAAAAAAAAGACGTGTGGCACTCGGAGACTGCCGCGGTAAAGCTATTGCATAGCATTTTTTATCAACTGCAATTACAATTAGGTATATATTTATTTTATTTATGCAGTGAAATGCACTTTGTTTATTCATATTTAAAACGCTTTGTACACAAATTATACGAGTACAGATATTCACTGTTGTACATAGATGATAAATACCTATACACCTATATACTTTCTCACAAACAGCTGATTACGGTAGTTTTCCAATACAACAATGCCACCTAAAGGCGGGCTGCTGAACTAAAGAGACAAGCGTGATATTTCAAAAAGTCATTAAAAGTTCTGGTATTTATCGATAGATGTCACCGCTGTGCCGGTCGGAGTGGGGGGTGTTAGGTTTTTTTCGTTACGGAATTTCTGGATTCGGTCTCCACGCTCAAGGCCCGCGATAGAAGCTATGCAATAGCTTAAAATTAATAAAATTATTAAGTCTGGTTGTACCTATGTATGTACATCATAGGTAAAGTAGGGCCATTTTAATAGGCCACATTTGACAACTCGTCGCCTCAGTGCTTGTTTGTCCTATCTACCATTGGTTAAATTTTACAGTACACGAATTTTTAGCTGTATTTCTTTTAAAAAGCTGTAGTTTTTTGATTTTTAAGGTTTTTCTTAATACAAGAGTTAACTATGAATTGATAGTGATAAGTTCTTTATATGATCGTAATTAATTTTACCTTATTTTACAGGTTTTATGTGGAGATAGAACAAACATGCACAAATATAATTATGAATGTGGACTTAGAACACGATTCACTGGAGATAGGACAAAGTGACTGATTTATTTATTCGTGCTTGTTTGTTCTATGTTTCAGATATTATATACAGGATGTTTTTATGAACGATTTCTTTCAATTTATGATTTGAGTTTTATAAAGACTATAATTAAAAATTAAATTAAAAATTTAAAAAACCCCCGAGACAAGAAATTTCATTTAAAAAGTAAAAAATAATAAAAGAAACTCAATCTTGACGTACGTAAGTGTGTATTAATTAATTCTAAAAAAAATACATCGCGTTGGGGGAACGCTCCTAACTATTCATTATCTCCGATTTTTTTTCATAAGTGTCACATGCTCACCTATTAAGTATTTTACCGAAGATTTTTTTAATATTTTAATAATAACTATTCACACTCAAAGCCCCACACTAGGATTCCCTAGGTGCCATGGACAACACACAAGACAAGGACACACACCCAGACCGAGAACGGAAATTTAAACTCATCATTCAAATTGCCGCTTCGCTGGGAATCGAACCCAAGACCCTCGGAACAGCGTGCCGGCGTGTTAACCATTGCGCCATCCGGGTTATCAAAACGGCTCAACGGTTTAAACGGCTCAACCAACTCGGTTATGAGGTTACGTTAGTTACTATTCGATATTAAAATTGTTAAGGTTGGAGCGGTCACCCAACGGCCCCAACGCGACATATTTTTTTAGAATTACACTTACGTATTTCAAGATTGAGTTTCTTTTATTATTTTTTACGTTTTAACATAACGCACAATAAAAATATACCCTTACTTAATTAACTCACTTCATTGACACCCAACACGGAATCATTACAAAATATTTATTTTTTAACTCAAAATCTAATTTTACTATCATGCGTAAATTGCGTAACAGTACGTTAATTCGGTCTCAAAATAAGGGAGCGAGAATCTTTGGAGCGTATTAACGCACCCTTGGGATGTTCAAAATCATTAAAAAGCAACACCCTATTGCAAAACTTGAAACTAAAAAGTACTTATTGTTTAATTTGCGGCTGCGTCTGCTCATGTTCACTTTTATTAAATGTTCTAGACATGTTTTATTAATGTCTAGAATTATCTAAACACCAAAAACACTATAATTTATATAGTTTTACGATTATTTTATGGATTCTTCGGTGTCTCCCGCCAAAGTGACAAATCAAACAAAATGGCGGAGAATATTGCGCCGCGGGCTGTGATTGGTCGATTGAGTGGACATAGAACACTCAAGCACTCAAAGTCTCTTACGATGTGGGATTTAAAACAAAATCTGGAGATACTACAAACAAGCACGAAATTTTCATTACGATGTCGTGTCACTAATAAAATTTAAATGACATTTTTTGTTATTTTAAGAGAAAAAGTTAGCAATCTGTCTTAACCAGAAGGATTGAAATTTAAGTCTTAATAAAACTGCATTTAAAGTTAATTTTCGAAAAATTTGGTAGATAGAACAAACAAGCACTGAGGCGACGAACTGTTTGTCTTTGCTTTATAGTGAGGGTAACCTGCTGAAAAACATCGATTAATTTAATTCATCGATAAGGACTTCAAACATCTGTAAATTGAATGTGATTGTTGTAAAAACTATTTTAATGACCGCACAGTTCAAACAATGACTAAAAAAACGACAAAAATAATGCGTCTAACAATGGCGCGAAATGAAATCTTGACTTTTTTGTAACATTTCACGTTTTTGGATACTGGCTTTTGAGCCAGACGTTATATATTTAAAAGAATGATTATATATTTTTTGGCCTAAAATGTAAGAAAATTAATTCTGTTCCCATTAAAATATATTTTATTTTGTAATCGTGAAATACTTTTTGACGATTAGTTCGACTACTCGAATTCAACTTATCTACTGATCTGTTTCTTTTGTACCATCCCTAATGTTTAAAAAGAAAAAGAGTTCACTGACGTAACTTTGTAATGACGTCAGTTCTTTACTTAAAAGTTTAAAAACTTTAACAATATGTAGTAGGGAATATTAAATAATATGGAGTGCCTCCCTTACAAGGTTACTTTGTAAAATTTTGACGAACTGTCAAATGTGGCCTATTAAAATGGCCCTACTATACTTATTAACTCCGGGAGTTCTACTTTTATAATTATAATAGTAAGTGCCCTGAGATTAGAACTCGGACCCCTCGAAGAGAGGGTTATCACTAGCTATCGCTCTACCGTATCGAAAATATTCCATCTACCTATATAGGTACTTATTTAAACTAGCTTCTGTTCTGCCCCCGCCTTTGCCCGCATTGAATTCGTTTATATCGTGAAACGGGTAATGAGGGCGGTGTGCGGTTTAGATTTTTCATTTTCATCCCTTATTTTTTCTCCTAAGGGGTTTATTAAATTTTTGATAAACAATACTTTGTTTACAGCCTTTATGTAATCTTAACTTTTTCTTACTTAACCTTGTGTGTCTTGAACTATTTATTTACATTCCAAATTCCATCCAAATTGGTTCGGTGGTTTAGCCGTGAAAGCGTCACAGACAGATATACAGACAAACAGACTTGAATTTCGCATGTATAATATTGGTATGGATAAATAGATTGGCCAGTGGCCATTCACTCTGACATCATCGATCAAGTCAAGGCAACCGGTTCATTTCAGCATTGGTTGTATCATCAACGAGTAAGCGACTATCGATGAAATACTTCTAGCTTTTAAATTTATCATCGAGGACGACCATACACACGCAGACGGCAAAGGGTTTGCTCCCGTATTATGAGCTCTTAATTCCAGAAAGTTTACGTTCACAACGTGTGGGTGACAGAGACAGCGCCCTATTACATGTAGGTACGGGGGCTGATCACGTAAGACTGAGAACAGAGATTGGAATCCACTTTACAATACTTCCGGCTCGCCGTAAATCGAACCCAGGACTCTTTGAGCAACAGCCCGACATGGTGGGTCGTCATACAAAGGGAACTAACGCTAAACTAACGCCCTATATATTTAGCAAGTTCCGTACATAGGCGACGCGTCTTAAGTGCCACCAACCTTATCTCTGAAATGGCGAAAATCCTTACTATAATATTATAAATGTGAAAGTGTGTTTGTTTGTGACTCTTTCACGTCGCAGCATGGCTATTATATGGTATGATTTATGTGTGTGGGGATAGTTAGGAGGGTGGAGAGTGACGTGGGCTACTTTTTACCGCGGAAAAACATCTCATTCCCATGGGAAGATCGATGTTTTGTTAGTTGCTAGATATTTAGTTCCAGATGCTGTTAATAGATGGCGTTAGTAAAATTCATTTGCAAGTTCCGAATCACGCTATCAAATACTACATGTGATTTACTTAAGTCATAGGCAAATTTTACAGGCTATTTATTTTATTTATTTTATTTATTTATATCTTATTGTAATACCTATTAACCTAGGTTTACAAAGGGCGGACTTAATGCCTATAGGCATTCTCTCCCAGTCAACCCTGGGTGACGGTGAGAAATTGTGGCAGGTGTTAACAATAATAAATAACACATTAAATAAATACAACATTAAAAATATTACCTATTACATACTATAAATATAGAGATTATAAATAAAAACATACATATGAAATACCTAAATATATATATATATATAATATACAAAATTACATACACATACATGTTGTATACAGAAAATTATATAAAATTCTCAAAAGATTGGCGATTTAAGATAATGCTCTCGGACAAGTCTCCTGAAAATACCTTTTGACTGGGCTTTTCTTATTTCCACTGGCAGGGCGTTCCAGAGTAGAATTGCCTGAACGGTAAAGGAATATTGATAGAAACAGCTACTGAATCGAGGAATATCCAATTTGAGATTTTCAGAAGATCGGAGTACTTTATCATGAGTAGCACAGCGATAATGAAAATTTTCCTTGAGATAAGTGGGCGTCGCTGGCTCATATAGGATAGAGTACAGAAGAAGCAGAATTCTAGAACATCGCCTGTGCCGAATAGGAAGCCAATTAAGCTGACGGCGGTACTGAGATATATGGTCAAACTTTCGAAGCCCAAAGATGTAACGTATACAATTATTGAGGAGGCGTTCTAGTTTATTGAGAAGTTCTTCTGAAACGTCTGGATAGCACACATCTCCATAATCAATAATTGGTAGTATTAAAGTTTGGATAAGCAAAAGCTTTGTCTTCATCGGAAGGAAGTGTTTGAGACGACTGAGGGAATGCAAGGAAGCCATGACCCTGCGACTAATTTCGGCAATGTGAGGCCGCCAACTTATAGTATTGTCAATGTAAAGGCCGAGATTTTTGACAGAGTCACTGAGAGGTATCTGAGTGTCACTATAAATTATAGGTGGTAAGTTATCACAACAAACCTCAGCTCGTAATCTCGGACTACCTATCAGTATAGCTTGGCATTTTTGCGGGTTGACGACCACGCCATACTGATCGGACCATGTCTTAAGCGCCTTCAGATTTGCATTCATTTCATAAAAAACACTGTGAAGTTTCTCAACCGTGGTATGGACATACAATTGTAGATCATCCGCATACAGATGATACGAACACGAGAAGACTGAAGATAGTGCATTAATAAACACAGAAAATAAAATAGGGGATAGTATACCGCCTTGCGGCACGCCAGTGTCTAAATCAGCCCAATCCGAGAACTGCTGTCCAAGGCGGACCGACTGTTGACGTCCGCGAAGATAAGATCTAAACCAGTCCTACAGCTACTGTTTAGTTGAGATTCCTACGGGAGCGGGACCTACGAGGCTGTTACCTACGGGTCCCGAAGCGAAGCGCGGGCGATTCTCTAGTTGGAACTAATGCCGCCATGTTAAAAAGTCATTCATAAGTACGTTGTGGTCATTCATCTGTCAGTTGAACCTCTCGAATTACGTGCAATGATAGGTCCAATGGTCTAATGCGTCCGACAGCGCCTCTTTTCATTTCAAGATCAAGTTGTTTTTACTGTATGTTGCGTGCCTGTCAGGGAACAGTGTCAATGTCGGCAAACTGTGGATTGCGTCGGAGTCGCGTAGCTAACAAATAGCGCAGCGTGCGAAGGGCCTTATAGTATATCGCTACTCGCGTCCAGTGCGACACGTGGTACTTGTATTAGTTTTTGTTTACCATTGTCCTGACCGCTCAGTCTAACGACAGCTACCACCATGCTGGTAGTGTGGATCTCGCTGTCGGCTATGCTGGCTAGTGTGGTAAGTTTATTTTTGATATAAGCCTCCTTTTTTTTCAAGTAAACAAAAAAAATGTTGTTAAGTGAGTTAGGTATCGTGCCCCAGCGGAAGGGTTTTTAAAAACAAATAATGCGACTGGCCAAGTCAGAGTCCAAGATACAACTGATTTATTTTTCTTACAACAAGTACAAGCTTATCAACTAATTACAATTAACTTAATGATAATCGTCGTCTTGGGCGACGGTTACGCCAACGTAACTCCTCCCCCCTTAAGACCGAGGCGTGCCGAAGACCGTGGCTGCTGCTGCTGTTGATCTAGTGGCTGCCGCTGCTGTTGATCTAGTTGCTGCTGCTGCATGTCTGTAGGCAACGCTGCGTCCTCCATGGTTCTGTGGCTGCGGTGTTTGCGGTACCATATTTTTATGGTGATGCCAATGCAGATCATACCAAGGATGATGTATAATATAATTGATGACCAGCTTGGTCGTGATGAAACTGCAGGTAAGTAAATAGGTTCTTTAATTTCTCTTGTTTTTTGAAGAATATTTTCCAAGGAGTCGAGCTGGACGTCTTCTAGTTTTATGTTTAACGAAAAGTTGCTTGGAATCTTATATGTTTTTGGTAAAGGGATGCTTTCCTGGATATTGATGAACCTTCGATGGGTTCGTAAGGTTTTTTCTGCAATCTTCACTTTGCATCTATTATCCACGGAGACGAGGGAAACTCCGCTGGTACGGTGGTATTGCACGTCGTTTCCGCATGTCGATTTTATTACTTCTTCTTTCTTAAGTATGACTATCCAACTGTTTTCCTTAATTTGCTGTATAATATTTTCTTCAAAGTTAACTTTCGCATACGAACAGTTATGGGGTTTCTCATGTTGTATTAGCTGAGCGATGCAGTCTTCGGATTGAGCCAGGGGCTGCCATTCCACGTGACGGCATATTGCTTCCGCTTCGGTGACTTGCAGGCATTGCTCGCGAGGATAGGCAAACTCATTACTTCCCAAGATAAGGAGGGGGTTCTTAGGGATGAGAACTGTATTATTTTCATTGGGGATGGAATATAGGTGTAGGAGGTCATAACGTATGTTAGTAACTAATGGGATTTCCAATACAAAATTTAGTGTTTCATTTGTACTATATGCTTTTACTGTAATTGCTTTTGTAATTTTATGTATATGCTGTAGCGACGGAGCGTACGGCATTTGCAAATCTGTCTCCCTTTGCACACTAATCAATTCAGTAACAAGATAATTCGGATCTACAACACTTGGATGTAACTGACCTAGGTTGGAAAACGTAATAGCGTTTTCTAAGGTAAGTAATCTATCATATAGTTGCTGAAGGCATGTCTCAATTTGATTATAAATTGTTATCGCTTGCATGTAGCTTTGCATGTTACTTAATTTGCTTATTGCTTCAAATAACCTTTCCTCATTCTTCTTAATTTTAACTAACTTATCATTATATTGAGTCATAAATTCTTTCATTAAGCTTACTGCTTGCCTATGCTTTTGTTCGCTAGCTACTGTATAACTCCTAATTTCCTGTATTTGGCTTTCAAATCTCCTTGCATCTTCCTGATCCAAATTTCCTGTTATTGCTTTTACTACCGATCCTAATCCATCAATTAATCCTCTCCTTTCCCTTGATCTATGTACTCCTGCTAAACCTAACCATTTACTTCCTAAATAGACTAACTTGCTTTCTATATTTTCTATTAAGTATTCTATTTGTTGCCTATTAACTAAACTATCTCTATCGCTGGATACATTTTGATTCTTAAAATTAAAAGAATAGTAATCCTTACATACTTCTAGGAATATTTCAGCTATCTCTGACACATTATAAACTACTATTAAATGGTACGTATCTACTTGGTTATATACTTTGGCTTCTTTCAGCACTAATACACCATTATGACTGTCAATGGGTTCTATGACGGCGGCGATTCCGGTAAACCAGAGGGCTGCGATGGTGATGGTGATTCCCCTGAAACATTCATAGGACGCCTTAGCATTCTGAAATGCACCCTAATTGTTTTAGCATTAACGTGCTTTCCTACTATTTCTGCAATTTGTTCTGGATGTATACGAACTATCGTGTAGGGACCTATGTATCTGGGTTCTAGTTTATTGCTTCTAGCTGTTTTAGCAACCTGCTTATAAACTTTATCACCTACTTTAAATGGAGCTTCTTCTGTACCTCTGTTATTTCTTTCAATGACAGCTTGCTTATTAGTTTCTAACTTTTCTGCGACTAATTTATGAACATTTTCCATGATTTGTTTGTGTTTATTTACGTATTCCTGGTAGAATTCTTTTGGAAAGTGTAATTCTAAGGGGTTCCTGCTACTCGTGTGTCCGAATAATAATTCAAAAGGTGTGAACCCTGTAGCGGAATGTATAGTATTATTATACGCGATAATTGCATACTTCATGAGATTTGTCGTTTCTTGACAATCCGTTATCCTTTGAATCCTAATCATTTCCGCTAACGTCGAATGTAACCGTTCGATTGGCGAATTTGAATTAGGGTTGTAAGGAGTTGTAAAGTGAATCTTTACGTTGTGTATACCGCATATTTCCGTTATGACGTCATTGTCAAATTTGGGATCTGAGTCCGTTGTAATTTTATTTGGTACGCCAATAATAGAAAAGAGCGTGAGTAATGCCTCTGCAATGTGTACACTTGTCGTTGCTGACAGTGGGATTGCTTGCGCGTATTTAGAAAAATTATCTATGATAGTTAAAAAGGTTACTCCACCACTAGTGTACAGATCCATGAACATGTGTTCCATGGGCTTATGCGGGGTATCGGTAAGAGACATCGGTAATCGTAATGGGTTCCGTTCATATTTAGATTTTAAACATTTGTCGCATTGATTTATAAATTTCTGAACCGAAAGTAACATATTTGGCCAATGATAATTCCTGTGTAAATGTTTATACGTTTCCTGTATACCTCTATGGATTGTTTTTCCTTCGTGGTATTTTTTAATTAATTCGGTTTGTTCGTTCTTATTTTCCACAAATGTTACTCTAGTTTTACAACGAATAAGTTTTGGACCTCTATTATCAAATATGGTTTTGAATACTTTACTAAATATAAGGTATAATTCTTCATCATAAAAATAACAATGAAAGATTCGATCTGCAATAGTGTGTTCTTTAAGGAATTTAATTATCTGTGGTTCCGTTTCGTTAATTGGAATAAATACGTCTTTAATTACCACCTTTCCTTTTGATCTATCCTCTACTCTATATTCGTTTCCAGGTGATTTCCTAATGTGAAACTGTTTTCGCTGCCTATCTATTGCGTCTTCGATTTCAGGAATTTTGTATACAATTTCAGCACTTTCCGGCGTGGCTGAAGTCTCAACTGGGCTAAAAAGGTCCTCGATTGGATCAAATACTCTATCAACAGGAATTACGGATGAATCTAATAGTGTTTCTATATCTATTCCCTCTAAATCGTCGTACAGATTTTGTGATGTACTTGGTTGGGGATTATCAATCGTTTGATTATCTTGTTCTCTATCTAAAACTAAATCTAAAATTTCGCCTGGGGTATCTTCTGTCTCTACTTCGTTGTTATATAGAATTTTAACGCGAGATAATGCATCAGCATTAGTATTAGTTTTGCCTTTCTTGTGTATTATTTTATAATCATATTCGGCTAACTTTAATCGCCATCTTGTTAATTTGGAGTTTGGGTCTTTGAGCGACATTATCCAGGTTAAAGGCCTATGATCTGTATAGATGGTGAACTTTGTGCCATATAAATATGGGCGGAAATATTTAATTGCCCAAACAATACCTAATAATTCTTTTTCTATTGTGGAGTATTTCTCCTCTGTTGCTGATAAGGTTCGTGACGCAAAAGCTACTGGTCTATCTGAGCCTACGGTACCTTGCGATAAAACTGCACCTAGAGCTACATCTGATGCGTCTGTTGTTAATATAAATGGTTGATCAAAGTCTGGGTATTGTAGAACAGGGGCATTCGTTAATACCTCTTTGCATTTTTCAAATGATTCTACGAATTCTTTTGTTATTTCTATTTTCGCGTTCTTTTTTAAACATTTAGTCATTGGTTTGGTTAATTTTGCGAAATCCTGTATGAACTTCCTGTAATATCCGACTAATCCCAAAAACGATTTAATGTCTTTCTGCGTTTTAGGCATCGGGAATTTTTTTATTGCAATAATTTTATCGGCATTAGGTTTAAGACCTTCGCTTGTTAATGTGTGTCCTAAAAATTTAACTTCCTTTTGAAGAAATTCCGATTTGTTTAATTGTATTTTTAAATTATGGCTTCTAAACCGTTCAAAAACCTGTTCACATTTTTCTAGATGTTCTTGTAAGCTGACTGAATATATAATTACATCGTCAAGGTAAGTTAAAACATTATCTATTCCTCTCAATACTACATCCATTAATCGCTGAAAGGTGCTCGGTGCATTTTTCAGACCGAATGGCATTCTCAGGAATTCGTAATGACCCCTATCCGTAGTGAACGCTGTTTTTTCTATGTCCTCCGGACTCATTTCGACTTGATGGTAACCTGAAGCTAAATCGATTGTTGTAAAATATTGCGCTCTTCCTAATCTATCTAAAATATCATTAATATTTGGTAATGGGTATTTGTCTTCTATAGTTTTCTCATTTAACCGTCTGTAATCTATAACTAATCTATATTTTCTTTCACCTGATGCATCCAATTTCTTTTCAACTATGTGCACGGGGCAAGACCATGGTGAAATACTTTCCCTTATTATATTTTGACGTAATAGATTATCGACTTGGTTTTGGATTTCCTGTTTTTGTTTTGGTGCCTGTCTGTAATTACGTACGAATATTGGTGTGTCGTCCGTTAGTCTAAGTTTATGTTTTACTTGATGTGTGAATGTTAAAGGTATCCCCTCACAATAAAATAAATCTCTATAATTAAAGCAAAGTTTTTTAATTTCCCGTTGTTCTTCCGCATTCATGTGGTCTGTACGCAATCTATTTAAGTTTATTTTTAATAATTTATCTAATTTTTTATCACTCAATATGTTATTAACGTACGCGGAGTCTTCATTTTCGTATTCGTTAGCATTAAGGCAATATTCCCAAGGTGTTAACCGTATTGGGTATCCCTTTTTTAATTTAATTTTATTATCTGTATTATTAATCACTGTGGTACTAATAATTCCGTTTCTCACACTGACTAACGCTGTAGGAAATGATAACCCACACTCGGTTTCCTGTGCTAATAATTCATAATCACCTTCTCTATAGTTACAAGCTAACGTGACCTGTTGTTCACAGTTAGGATGAACTGTAATATAAGATTTAATGTCATCCTTTATGGGAATGTTTGTCGACTCTGTTCTCAGCATCATGTTCTTCATATCTATCTGAGAACCTAATGTTCCTAATAAGTCGACGCCTATTAAGCCTATAAAATCCTTATCAAAATTAAACAGAAGGAACTTGTGTGTCATGTTCCGTTTAAACATTCTGGGTAACTTAATATACACAACCTGATTATGTTTAGTTGTACCGTGAGGTGTTTTAATATAATGGGTTTCATTTTTTATCTGAGAGTTTATGTTTAAGTTTCGGACTACGTCCGGGCTGATAAGCGATTGTGACGCTCCGGTATCTAATAAAAATCTACCACCTAGTTCGCTGATGTAAATATAAGGCAACCGATTATTATTATTAATATTAACGAATACTACGTTTCTTCGATTATTTCGTCTGGAATACAAAAATTTTCCTGTTCTGAGGTATACGATTCGTGCTGTTCATAATCGTCCTCGGTTTCGACTTCCTCCTGGAAATTTACTTTACGTACCTGTTGTACCTGTTTATAGGGACCTGGCTGAGCTTGAGTCGGCCTGGGTCGTGATGCGTTTGGCGGCTGTTGTCGGAATACAGGCCTTGGACCTACCTGTCCTGTATTCCTTACCGTCAGATCCTGACGCCTATAATTACCCTGCATTAAATTGGGCCTTGGGGTCGCTACCTGCGGTGTCTTATTCTTTAGTTTTATTTCTTCCTGCCTAGCTGTAGCTATAGCGGCCTCGAGCTCGACCGCACCTTTGAAACGTATGCTCAATGCCGTTACCGGGTCTAGCTGTTCGAGAAAGACGTCCATCGCCATCTTCTCGTATAGATCCCTTTTTTTTTCATCCACACTAATTAGTGCGTAGCACAGTTCTCGCACTTTTTCGCCAAACTGCTCTACACTCAACCTATCTTTCGTGAGGTGCATCAATTCATTAATTAGCTGCACCTCACTTCGGAATTCTCCGAACCTACTTCTAAGAATAACTTTTATGTCTTCCCAAGTTTTAAACTGATTTCTTTGCGAGAGGGCCTCTACGGCCTTTCCCGTAAGTTTATTCTTTATAAGACATGCAACAGGAGGTGCATGCTTGTCTACTAACAATTCTAGCACATTCTCTACACTATTAATATAGAACTCCAGCGTTTTCTTGTTACCATCATATGTGGGCAAAAGGACCGATATCGTTTTGTAATCGATGGTCTCGAATTTTTGTTCCACATTTTCCGACGTCATTTTAAAGTACAAAGTACAAAATCACACAAATATTATATTGAATACAAATGTTAGTTGGAACACTTGGAATCAACAAGGAATCTCGGGAGTGACAGAGTAAAATGCTTACCCCACGAGCATTGCCGATTGAAGGCGGTGAGTTGTCTTGGCTGCTGGGCGGCTGGGCGGCTTGAAGTCTGGGCGGCTTCCAAGCTGGGCTGCTGGACACGATGGTGTTCTTTTTGGATTCGCGTCGCGGTAGTCCCGGATTTTAGTTTAATTGAAACTCCGTTTAATCATACGCGAATCCTACCGACTGCGCCAGTTAGGTATCGTGCCCCAGCGGAAGGGTTTTTAAAAACAAATAATGCGACTGGCCAAGTCAGAGTCCAAGATACAACTGATTTATTTTTCTTACAACAAGTACAAGCTTATCAACTAATTACGATTAACTTAATGATAATCGTCGTCTTGGGCGACGGTTACGCCAACGTAACTAGTGTAATCACTATAATTCTTTATGTTATATCTACGTTTAAAATATCTTCTTGTTATTTTAGAGAAATAAAGTTAAGTTACACTTCGCACTCGGCTATTGTCTTTGTCTTTAAACTATGTTAATGATTTATAAAGGTTTTTTAATAAATGAATGTCGGTTCAAAATCTTTTTGAACGCACTTTTTTAAACCGCGCTTAACAAATAGTGTTTGTTTTAGGTATGTCAATTAGTTCATAAATAAATAAAAAAGTCAGTTTAAAGAAACGCGTTTATTTTCGTTCAATAATCTAAAACAAATAAAGTTCCTACATTATAAAGGTATCAATAATTTTAATGTAGGTACCAAAGGTAGGTACTAAATCAATAGGTAAGTACCTACAGTGCCACAAACTTATCTGACCCGTTAAGAGAGGCGCTACTGACTTTGTCTTTGTCTGACAACAGTATAACATTTGCATTAGTTCCAATTTTGGCCACCGGGTCAAATAAGTTTGTGGCACTGTACCTATGTGTGTATTAAAAAATTAATATGCATGTACTCAAAAAGTTATTCTTAGAATTTCCCGCGATTTTTGGAAACAAATTTTCTTCGTTGTCTATGAAAGTCAAATAAGGAAATGTTGTATAGATAATTAAAACTAACTACTACAGGCTTCCTACTGCACTTAAGAGGTCAAATAGCCTTTGTTGTGTATAGTAATAAAAAATAGACACGCATTCACAGATCTAATCACGATTTACGAATACTGAAGTTAAGGCTTTTTTAGGGTTCTGTACCAAAATATTAAAAAACGAAATCTCATTAATATGCCTCCGATATCTGTCCGTCTGTATGTTGTATGACCGTGTGACTTTTTTTTAAGCCAATTTTTGTTCTAAGTACTAAATTTCTTCGACCAAAATTGGGCATATGTGTATAACCGAACTTTTTGTCGATTACTTATTGCTTGTCTGTCTGTTCTTGTTCTTTTACTCGTTCATCTCCGCTTAAATACGAGAACACCTTACAGTGAAGTCAGTGACGCAGCTAGTTTGGGTGACACCCGAGCGGTCGTGGGTGTCACCCATTCCAAGCTGCACATTCCCTTTTCCCCTAGGTGCATTACCAAGCAAACGTTACTTTTGATAAATAATTATATTAAAATGTAAAGATTATTTTTATTCAATCAATTTATTCGGTGGGGTGTCACGTCAGTACCTATCACAAAGGGACATAATTTATCTTTCTCTATAGGAATTAAGAGGTTTATTTGTGTGTGTTAATAAGCTTTAAACAATTTAACAGTTAAACAATTAAAGGCAGTTAAATATGTTTTCCTTTGTAAAAAGGGGTACAAAAATATTGCTCGTATTTTAATTAATAATAAGTAAATAATTATGTTATTTTTAGACTTTTTCTTTCATCTTTCATTACATTACAATTAATAATAAGTTTCAATTTAATTGAATTGGTTTCAGGAATAAAGGGGACTTACCTTAAAATAATGATGGGGTGTCCATTGAGTCGACGGGAGACTTTTATTATAAATAATAAGGTACCTAAAAATTTACATTAAAAGCGCACGCAAATAGATGAATATAAATACATAATAATTATAACGTTCAACGTAATTAATGTCAATTAAACACGCTTTAGGGGTAACTTAAAAACTACCAGCACCCGCTTGAATACAAACAATTTATCCAAATCGCTTCACCCTGTTAAAAATAGAGGCATTATCGCATGTTTGTTATCATGATTTTTGCAGGTGGTAGGGCCTAGAGCTCACCCGGGGAAGTACCACCGCCCGCCACGGTACTTAGTACCATTCCTACCGTGTAATAATTGTTTTAAGAATTAGAACGAGACTCATTGAGTCTAGTTCTGGGTCGGTCACAGTTGTCATGGGCGGCAGCGGAAGGTGGTGCTGCATGCTCGTTTGCTATCTTAATTCCTAAAAAAATGATAATCAATTTTTTTGCTACACCAGCGAGCAATAAGGTTTACCTACTAAAACCCGGTATTCGAAAATGACTCTGCTAATCTTCTAGAATATTTTGTCCGGGCTTACACCCGCCGTCGTTGGCCTCAGGAAACCAGTGCCATAATAGCCACATACAGAAATTACTAGACAAGATTCTTTAAACTGGCATAACTTTTTATTTACGAATCGATTGACACAAAACAAACACTATAAATGTTAGGTAAAGCTTGCTTAAATGTGTATAAGTAAAAGTCGTCCTCAAAAATTCTAAAAAAATATTGTTTTGGGCTCTATTGCGCTATGCGAGGCCTTCTGGAATCATCTTTTTTTAAAATATACCACAGGTATATTTTTCATTTAAATAAACAGCGATCGGTGACAGATTTATTATTTTATTAGATTTTATAGATTTATTTATGAACTATTATTTGTTCCAGGCGTGTGACCAAACTGACGGAGGTAAAGCTCCGAGGGTAGTCCTCAATGATGGCAATACCATGCCTATTTTAGGGCTAGGAACTTTCCTGGGATTTGATGAGGTAAATAAAATTTATTTAGCAGTGCTCATCAATATCACATACACTCGTCATATACACCCGAGTAGAGAAATCATAAAAAATGCATAGTAATATGTAATTATGAGCCTTATACTGTGTAAATTACGCTTGAATCTTCTTTACTTGAACAGATTGAGGCGATGGAGATAATAGTTTACTTATGTCACAACGCAAAATTAGACGTTACGCAGATGCCTAACATGTTAACGTGTTAATTTGTTGATTTTTTTGACACATCAAAGACTGTTAGCACGCAATTTAATGCACTAAATAATGTTGGCTACATTTACGCCGTCTCAATCCTGGGATTGTAAAACTATTGAAGAGATGCTAAACCAAAGATTAAATATGTTGTTTTTTCAGCATGGTCTGAAGAAAGTCTTGCCGAAAGAAGTGGAGTTGCCAGTCACGTGGGCTTTGGAAGCTGGATACAGGTACCTAATTTTAGTAATTACTTGTAGCCCGAGCTGGAACGCTTTAACGACGATACATACCTAAGTGTATGCTTTTGAAAATATGTCATGGATTTTTTTTATTTTGGACACCGCTTTTTTATTTATGGACAGACTGAAATAAAAATCACAATAATATCGTCTATCTTACTCACAAAAGAAATCAGCAACTTGCGCCAACGACACGAGAAAAAACACTTACCGTCTTCTTTCTGTAATCTGTCTCACTTTGTGAGAAGACTTGTTTCACACACAGACAGACTTTTTTCACAGATTTTATTTCATAATACTTCACAGACTATTGGATACAGCCACATCTTACAACAACGAGGACCAAGTCGGTCTTGGCGTGGTAAATTCAGGCGTACCCAGAGAAAACGTCTTTGTTGTGACAAAGGTATGTATCAAACCGGGGCCTTCACTGGCCTTTGGATACATATTCTATTTAAGGTCCTGTTAGAACCATAGAGATACAGAATAGAGTGGGGAAGCCTGGCTTTAAACTGATATTTGTTTGGCAAAGGGAGATCTCCCTGTAGGCTAAACGATATGCCTGGGGGCATAGGTATATGAGGGCGATGTAGAAATCTTTGATAGCGTGATTCAGGCTTCGGTGACGTCATCGTGTGACGTGTGAGCGGTGTCGCCACACTTAAATAAAAAGAGAGAGGTGATTGTGGTACCAAGACGATACTAAGTCGAATTAATTTGATTGTAGCACTTGACGATCTTTTCCCACTTCCAACCGATAACTGTTTCCGTTTATGGGTAACCATATGGTTTACCTACTTTAGTGTATACCTCTGTGGTTAAAACCAACACGAGAAAACCAAAGAAAAGTTGCCTCATAACTTTTATACATGAATGCTAATATTTTTGATACTTCCAGCTGGACTCCCATGATCATAGACGAGTGATACCAGCTCTGAAGACCTCGCTGTCCAAACTGAACATGTCCTACGTTGATCTATATCTCATTCACTTCCCAGTGTCTTTCAAGGTAAGCAAGAATTTTAGTTTTTTATGGAATTAAGGTGGCTTACTTAAGTAAATAGGTAAGGAAAGAAATACATAAGTTCACTTTTACTAAAATAATATCGCGTACCGACCCTCCGTAATCCGTTTGCTGTCCCACCAGGCGTGCCGCCCGCGTGCTGTTCACGCTTTGCACGTCCGCTTACGGCGGACTATGTCATCATTATTATTTGTAAATTTCAGCTCTCCTCTACTCTCCTATCCTTTATTTTAACCTTTTTACAAACCTTCATTCCAGGCCAACAACGAATACGACAACGTGGACTACTTAGATACATGGAAGAGCATGGAGGAGGCTAAGCGGCTGGGCCTGGCCAAGTCTATAGGGATCTCCAACTTCAATATCACGCAGATGGAGCGGCTGCTCGCTAATTGCGAGATCAAGCCCGCTGTTCTGCAGGTGGAGGTGAGAAGAGGAGAGTTGTTGACATTTCCGTTAATGTTTTACTATGAATTTAAATGAGTTCTTTAAGCAATCGTTTGTATTTGTGTTTGCTTAAGTACCTTTCTACCTCCTCCCTTAGTACCTCATACCTTTTCTCCGGAGGAACCGATTATGATAATTCTTTTGAATTAAATTATGTAAAGGAGTTGTTTCAAAATGTATGGAGCCCCGGCCACCACTTTGTACACCATACTAAAATATGGAGAATCGCAATTCAAACAGTTTTTAACTATCCAATCACTTCAAATTGGTTTAGTTTTTTGGTACAACACAAAAATATACAATTGAAATTGCAATACAAAAACAAAAATCCGTCATGGCGGTAAGCTGTCATCACATGTCACGTTGGTTGATTTGATTGAAGTTTGACATATGTACCTACATTTCTGTCATATTAAAGTGACAGTAGACAGTTCGTGATCTGTGATCAATGACAAATTGGTAAGACGCCATGTTGAAACTTGATAAAATTAAATGATAGATACAATTTTTGTACCAGAAAAGTATGCATTTAGGTAATTTATCTTTATTTTTCCCGAATTCCATGGATTTTTCTCGATTTTTCGAGGTACTGTACATATTGTGGGCCGGATTTGAAACATCTCCTTTGGCCGACATCTGATGGGTAGTTATTGAGTTATATCTAAGTACTTATCCATTTTGAAGTTGGTTTTTTTTTAAATTAAGTAGTTATTTATTATTAACTTACACAACTTTTAGAGAGAATATTTTTTTCTGACTTACCGTATTATTGTCAAACTTCATAAAAACAAACGTCTTCAGTTCTTATAACATTAGTATAGATTTACACATCTAATTCCAGGTGAACCTAAATCTAGCCCAGTACAAGGTCCTGGACTTTACCAATAAAAACAATATAACAGTGATGGCCTACTCTCCGTTCGGCTCCCTCTTCAGCAAGGACGACCAAACACCACCGCCAAAGGCAGACGATCCCATCCTAAACAAATTAGCTGGGAAATACAACAAGACGGTACCACAGATTGTGCTGAAGTATCTGGTAAGTTTTTAAGTTTTGAGAATAAAGACGTAGTAACGGAGTTAGAGTTGTGCCCCGGGTGACACATAATCAGGTGTGACACATGACTGAGAGTTACATAGTTCTGATTTAAATGATGAGTTTTTTCCGTTCCCGGTCTGAGCGTGTGTCTTTGTCTAGTGTGTAGTCCATGGTGCTAACGATACAGGGAATCCTAGTGTGTTGTTGTGTGTGGTAGTAATTTATTTATCTATTTTTATATTGCAGCTCCAGAGAGGCGTTATTCCCATCCCTAAATCTGTAAGAAAGGAGAAGATCATTGAAAACATCAGTGTGTTCGACTTTGAACTCACTTCTGAAGAGATGGAGACCTTGAGTAAGTTTTTTATTGAAGTATTAGTAGCATTTTTGACCAACTTCAAAAAAGGAGGCGAGATCCTTAACGTGTTTCCATTTAAACTTGAGTAAAATCTGACGACTGGTTTTTGAGTTATGACCAGTAAAGCGTATTTAATATTGATGTCGACCACATTGGTCACGTTCTAAGTTACTTGTCGACGTTAAAGCCGATTGGTTAAAGTTATTTTTGTTAAAGTTAAAATATCTTACTCTGTAAAGTTAAGTGTGCGTGAAAGTCATTAAATTACTCTGTTACAGGTAAATTCAACCGAGACTACCGCGTGGTGTGGCCTACCTTCTGGCAGGACCACCCGTACTACCGAAGGATAAACCGGACCCTGATCTCTTCAAGGGGAAGGATGCTTAGGGCTTCTGTGCTATTTTACATATTATCAGTGAATTTTTTTATACTTGTAATGCCGCACTCACACATTCGCGCGAGTATACCTACAATAGAATACATTCCTACCTTTGATGTTTTAAATATCTAGATTGAGCGTCGCCCTACAATGAAAACAAAAAAAAACAAGGCAACAATTTCAAGCATGTGTGCGTGTAGTCGATGTTTTACACGTTCGTCTATTGTCTATGTGTGCGTAATGATATAAAAATTGCAGTTAGCCACAACTTTTTGAGACCTATTCCGATCCAATACCAAAAAACTAATACCATTGGTATTAGTTTATTATCCCAGTGAATTTCTATTCCGAACGAATACCAGTCATAAACGAATCCCAAAATTATTAAAATGGTATGAAGGTACAGTCGATAATAAAAATGCTGTGAAATGTGATATTAAGTAATGTATATTTCAATCAAAATCAGTCTTATTAAACATGTTCAAGTGTAGTAACAAATAATTGCACAAATACCTTAAGAATAAATAAAGTTTTTCCAACAAATCACTAGGCATCGTTTTCAACTTTAAATAAAAACTATCACAAAAAAATTAAAATTACAATTAAATACTAAAATTATAATTATATAGTAAAAGATTCAATCAACAACTATGACAAAAAGAAATTACTTTTATACTTTGTAAACAAATATCAAATATTGGCACGACAGTCATTACAATTTAATGTGTTTTAAAAAAATCAACATTAAATAGATAAATAATAATTATTTGTGCAAGGACAACGATTCGTATAAAAACAGACCTTATCTTATTTGATTGTCTTAACGTTCATTAAGCAAAATATCAAAACGCTTAAGGCGCTTCGTTTGCTCAACCCTTGACTGTGATTAGTTGGTTTGGATTTTTAAACAATAGGAACGAGCTCACCTTTTTTGCTGGTAAAAAAAATTGGCATGTCAATCTACATAAGTAAAAATGTGCTTTTTTGCAGGTAAAAAAATTGGCAATCACTTTCATAAGAAAATGTTTGTATAAAATTTAGGATTGAATTACGATCATTATAATAACTTATGAAATAGCAAAAGAAACGTTTTCTGTGACTGTACTAAAAGTTATGTTTTGGTATTCGTTCGGAATAGATTAGGTACTTCTTTTGAATGGTATTCGTTCGGAATAAAAATTCACTGGGATAATAAACTAATACCAAATGGTATTAGTTTTTTGGTATTAGATCGGAATAGGCCCTTTTTGACACGTTTGCGCGGATTCGATGTTACATTCTAGATATTTAAAACATCTTTGATTCCTATTCCTACATTGTACAAACGTTTGCACGCATGTGAGTCACCGCGGTAATTAAGGTTCTTTAAACGATTAAATAAAAATAATGAAAGGTTTTTTTTTATTAAAATTCAGTTAAACATACTAGTGTTGCTAATGTCCATGGGCGATCATTTACCATCAGGTGACCAGTCTGCTCGTTTGCCTGCTAAGGCCATAATAAAATAAAAAAAAGACTTCGTACAAGTAACGCACTTCCTCATACTTAAAATTGTCACGTACCTACTGACCTAATTAATGAAATAATGCACCTATAATTACTATTTGCAGATCAATCAACAGTCAGGAAAAAACAGAATACAATTTATTTAATTGTAACAAATATTTGTACTTCAATTCAACAATTAATTAACAATAATAAAAATTTTATTCAAGTTCAATCAATGTCTTGATTCGCGCCATTTTTCCATTTGCGCAGACTCAACGGTATTTCCGGGACTTGTTCGGATACTTTCTCCAACGGGTAGTTCTCATAGTGTTGCCAGAACACTGGTCGTACTGTGCGATAACCGATGTCGAACTTCGCTAATGTTGCCATGTCGTCTGCATCAATTTCAAAATCAAATATTGATGCGTTCTCTAGTGCTCTTTCTTTTGACAGAGTTTTGGGGATGCTGGCAATACCGCGTTGATACTGCAATAAAAATGAATTTATGAAGTTCTCTTACATAATGTACCTTCTTCCATTTATTTATAAACAAAACTAAGAGATGTCTGTATTTAATAAAAGAGTTTTGAAATGTAACAATTATTTTTGGTTGCATAAAATGCAAAAACAATAAGTTTTAGTTGTCTGTGCATTTGTTTTGATAATCTCAAAAAAGTCTAAACTGACATAAATAAACGACTTTCACTGTTATTACTGGTGTCAGCCTGAGGTAAAATTAAGGATTTCTTGGATTACCTACCAAGTATCTCAAAGCAATCTGCGTGGCAGTCTTCCCATACTTCTTCCCCATGGCCACCATAGTCGGGTTGTCCAGCTTGGGTTCGGGACTGTCCGGGCCGGCGCGACCGTCCACCATCCGACCGAACGTGGTGAACCCTACCACCAGCACGCCTTTACTCTGGCAATAGGATACTAGCTCGTTCTGGCCTAGGTTTAGATTTACCTGTAAGAGATTTATTGATGTTAACTTACTCGAGGAATACATTTTGAGAAAGAGACAGCGCTCAAAAAGAAAAGGATAGATTATACATATACGATTTTTTTTTTGTATTGGCTCCGCACGCCATCTATGCGTTAGTCTGCGAATTACTAGAAATAAAAGTTACGTCACAAAGAAACTACAAGTGAATGAATAATACTAAACTTAGATAACAGATGGCGTAATAATTATTCTATAAATAGACGAATCATTTCATAGCACACTTACAGCCGTGAACTCGACAAAGCTTCACCAGATTTTTTACTTTACACCTATTGAAATAAAGTGCATTTTACATTGGGATTCTACCTCGATCTGATTGGAAGCCGGCGGCACCTTGCAGTTATCCAGGAGCCTCTTCATCTGGTCGAGGTTGAAGTTGGACACGCCAATGGACTTGGCCAGGCCTTTCTGGAGCACCGCCTCGAAACCTTTCCAGGTCTCCAGGTAGTCTATCTTCTCGTCGACGCCGTCCTCCTGAAGATACATTGGAATGACTAAACTCAAATTCACGTAATTTTTTGGATAAATCTGTACAAGACTGTGACATCTGTGACTGATCGCTGACTGTACATGGCAAATATATTTAAAAATTCATAATGAGCGGCTTTATAAATAAGCAAGAGAACTCAAAACAATGTTTTTTCACTTTGTCTGTAGGTTTGTATGTTTATCCGATTTGAATGCAGTTTTCAGGATGATAGTGTGTGGCAGTCTTCACTTATCATTGAGTTTTTTTTTTCATTTAAATCGGTTAACAAGTATCTAAAAAAAGTGTGTAAGGCTGCCGTAAAAGCTTACGAGCCACCTGATGGTAAGTAGACATATTAAATAAGAGAGATTACCGATGAGTATTTGGTGACAAACTTTAGCATCTGATACTTACAGTGATGGACATGGGCCAATGCATGAGGACTAGGTCAACGTAGTCCAGGCCCATGCGTTGCAGGGAGGCCTTCACGGAGGCCTCCACGTCGGCCGGCCTGTGGTTGTGGTGCCACACCTGTATCAATTAGACACTTAACTAATACAAATTACAAACTAATACAAATAAACTCGACCTATCTTTCTAGTACTTTCTACTTTACTTTTTTGATTATGGTTCATTATAGACTGACGGCGCGGCGAGAATTTAAAACTAAATATGTATTTAATTTAGCTTGTAAGCTAAATTAAAGCGAACACACGTAATAATTTTGTTTTCAGCGTAAAGTGACAATTCGATATTCTCGGAGACTCAACTATTGGTATATTTATCGGACACCCTGTATACGACCTATATACAGAGTGCTCTAAAAGTAAATGGTTTGGAGGTGAAAAAAATAACTTTTATAATAAGCGTCTTCGTTTTCGAGATTTTTTAAATTTTACGTCACATTTGTTTTATGAACAAAAATCGGCCTTCTTTTATTCTTTGTTAGGACCATAAATTATATTATTTTAATTCGTAACTAAAAATTCCCCTTTAGACGTACTCTCAGATCTACAATTCCAGAACAAAATTAAGTACAAAACAATAAAAAATTTGAGCAGTTAAGTTCGATTACATTTAATAAATCTAAAAAATCCAAAGGTTTTACGTCTGACGTCTGGTGACGCAAAGACTAACCTTGGTAGTAATAAAAACATCTTCCCGCTTCACCACGCCCTCATCGATCTTCCTTCTCACCACCTGGCCCACCTCGGGCTCCACGCGGTACAGGTGCGCGGTGTCGATGTGCCGGTACCCCAGGTCTATCGCGTGGGCCATAGTGTTCGCCAGCTTTGGTATGTCTTCTACTTTGAAGCGGCTCTGAAAGAAATGAATGGAAGCGGTTTGGCTAAATGTAAACAGTAATCGGATTATACTTTTCATCTGATACGTTTTGCCCGAACTATAATCATTATTACAGATTACGTTGTCGTCTAGTGCATTTTGACCAATGGTATATAAATATGATTACAGTGGGATGCAATGTTTCATTTGGTGCGTTATGCCTTTTTGTGAATGCGAACATAGTGTGCTGATGTAAGTACGTAGTTAATAATGACACATTAAAATCTATATTTGCTGTAGTCAGAAATGGGCAAAATGTAATCGTGATTACAGATTATGATTACATCCAGAGGCATAGAAATATCTCCACCAAAAACGCTCTAGTTTTTTTCGAAAAGCTCTTGCGGAAGCATTTCCAGATCAGATCTATAGATGCAATTGTAGTATATAGTCATGATTACATTTTGCCCATCAATCATTAACAATCAACAATCAGGTGGTATGGTAGTCAAGAAGTACTTAAAAAGTAATAAAGGAAAGAAAAGAAAGAAGACTTACGTTGTCGTCTAACCCCAGCCACGTCCCGTAGCCCAGCGCTGGGATTTCAAGCCCATTGTTTAGATTGAACGTAGGAATATTCACCTGTAATTGTAGAAATTGTAATTGAATAGATTTGAATCCATATTATTACAAAACCTTTCTATTTATGAATCGATGAAAATAAAATAAGTACCATTTATAAAACCACACACTGTATAGCTTTCCGCCTTTGCGGCGATTAATGTACATTTAAGGGCTCATTCATACGAGGACGATTCGTTTTTTTTCACGAATCGTCTTTTTTTCACGATTCGTTATTTTTTTGACGGCAGCAATGCTTTTTAAATACTCATGTTCACACGCTTGACGAATCGTGAAAATAGACGAATACGGATACGTCTTTTAGAAATCACGAATCGTGAATGTTTTATGATTATGACGGATCCGCGCACAGAAATTTAGTATGCGTTTGTGTGTGAACTTCAATGCGGATATTTTGACGAATCGTGAAAAAACACGATTCCGTATTCAATGTGAACGTCCATCCGTCAAGACGTATCGTGTTTTTTGCCGAATCGTCAAAGACGTATTCCGTGGGAATGCACCCTAACGGCTCATTCACACGAGGACGAATCGTCTTTTTTCACGAATCGTCTTTTTTCACGATTCGTTATTTTTTTTGACGGCGGCAATGCTTTTTAAATACTCATGTTCACACGCTTGACGAATCGTGAAAAAAGACGAATACGGATACGTCTTTTAGAAATCACGAATCGTGAATGTTTTATGATTATGACGGATACGTCTTTTAGAAATCACGAATCGTGAATGTTTCTGAACCAATCTGAACTGAGCTAAATCACGAAATAAATGTGAACTTCAATGCGATATTTTGACGAATCGTGAAAAAACACGATTCCGTATTCAATGTGAACGTCCATCCGTCAAGACGTATCGTGTTTTTTGACGAATCGTCAAAGACGTATGCCGTGGGAATGAGCCCTAAGATTGTCAGCAGGATCAAAAAACTCACAAGCTGAATTGAACTGTCAGCACGGGTAATAAGTTTGGCTTTGGCGGAGATCCCATATATGCTCGGCGATTCAAGTATAATGTTCCCTGTGTCACGTCACGTCACGTCGTACCAATCGCGGAGCACGATCGTTACAACAAACACACTTCCGAACTACTTTTGTTACCATGGTTACATCAACATTTACTAACGTTTATTGCGGTAGTAAAGTTTACAACTACAGCCTACCAATCCAACAAGAATTGCAATAATGTTTAGTAAAAAACAGATTATGCATCTACAAGTAGAAAAAAACTCGTCAATTTAGTCAAACTCAATTAAATAATAGTATCTACTTTCTAATCATTGATAAAAGCCTAGATCTAGAGCTAGAGCATACTCGGCCACACTATTCCAGTGCGGATTGGTGGAGGGTTTAATGGAAAATCGGCAAAGGATTGGCGGCAAAAAACCTCCGCCCAAAGGAGACTGTTATCTATCTAAGCCACACCACACCTAGTGAGTAGTTGTTGAGTTATCTCTACAATTTACTTTTTTTTCTAAAAGCCGTCTGGCCCGAATCAGATATAATATACACACGTCAGACTTATACACCCCTTATTTTCGCTTCAGGGGTTAAAAAAATATTTACAAGTGTAAATGTAAATTAAAAAACTCCGACTAAACATTTCAAGCGTGGGCCGTGAGTCTGTGGGTAGGTATTTAGATACAAGGAATAAGTTTGCCGAAGGGAAATTAATTTTATATTTAATACTTTCTCTTTATTGGTTCATGATACTTACTATTCAATATCGATCAAGTAATCATATTATTTACGGTAATAATTATTAAAGATCGGGGTCAAACGATAGCTGAGATAAACGATAGCGTGCACACAAATAGTTACTGACCTTGGCCATTTCGCGTCCCACACAAAGTTTAAACAGCGAACGATACGAGTGAAGTGAGCGGCAGAACGGACGGATCTACCAATACTGACTTGTACTGACTGGTGGCTCAGTACGAAAACTACGAGAAGCTGGTTTAAACTAGGTTTAGTGACTATCGCCAGGACTTATCCGGGGGCAACGTGCTTTCAATAGTTTCAATTCAATTCACTTCAATTCAGTTCAACAAATTCTGATAAAAGACAACTATATACTTATTAGGTCTCTTATCTGTTTAATATAATATTAAACCAATCACATAACTTTGTTGCTATCTGACAGTGAAAACTTGTTAGTAGCTTTCTTGTAATTACACTTTCGTTTGCACAGATATTAAAATGCAGATTTTGCAATTTTTCTATGATTAATTAATACAAGTATGTACTTACTTATTTAATTACAATATTACATTTGTAATTGTGTTTAAACATACCTACTACAAATAATTTGTGTTTGAATTTATGAGTCTTGTTTGAAAGCGATAACATATTCTATGATGCCAAGGAGATCAAAAGTGATATATTATTGAGTTTATTGATGGTTGGTGGTCACCGTCGTATAAGCAGTAGGTACCTAAACACATAAGGCATAATTGATGCATGGATAATCAAGAAAGAAGATGGAGGAAAGAAAGAAACTGACTCTCAAGCGCCTATCCGTAACCGACGGGTTATTTCAATATCAATAAGTAATTAATCTATAATACTATGTTAGGTAAGTACTTAACATCGTGTCATTCAGGCTTAAAATAATCTATGTAGGTATCTATGGGAATTGGGATCATAGATTAGATATGTTTCTATGTACCTAGAAGGGTTTTTATTAAAAGTAAGCTATTTGTATGTAGGGGAATTAAATTGGCATAAAAACTTCCGACATTTGGATTGACCATTAAAACTTTACCAATCCATACTGGAGCAGTGTGGTGGAGTATGTTTTAGGCCTCCTCAGAACTGTGCCATTATGTGGAGGACACTATATGGTGTAAAATGCATTTTTTTAATTTAAATTTTATTTTTATTTTATTAATTAATCATAATTAACGTCTATAGTCTGTCTTTATCATAAAAGATTTAATAAAAAAGCGTAACACAAATTATATTATTAATTCTATAAAAATGTACTTTGTAGATTGATAGCGACATCTGTATTATATAGCATCAAATGTTTCAATGTTTGAACAGGCTAAAACATTTTAGATTCATTACTAGATGGCACTGATATTACAACTTTGAACTTTACATCAGCGCCATCTATAATTCATATTTTGAAAATATCGTTACAACTATTTGTCCACAGATGGCACTTAATTTTGTCTAAGCTATTGCCCGCTAGATGGCAGGGCAAGTAACAACAAGTATTTAGCACTAAGATTTTATCGCTTAATTACAATAGATTCATCACACTAAAATACAAAATGGTGCCGGCAATAGCCGCCGACGGAGCGTGTGATTAAATCTGATACACTATCTTCATTAGCTATTGTAGCTATGTTTAATAATGCATATTCTGTTTGTTTATGGACACAAAAACTAGGCAATTGTGAATTGTAATGTTGCTGTAATGCCCGCGTAATTTATACCTGTTTTCATCATTAATAGCAGGTATTTAGAAAGAAATTTTGTGTTGAAACCGAGCTTAGTATTTTCATGTCGTTAGTGAGCGACGAGGCGTATCTTAACATAGAGGTATGATGACACTAGAGTCGGTGAGCCAGTCAACGGTTGGAAAGAGAGAAAAGATTGTCAGGTACCGTAAAACGGGGTGAATAGATACAATTTTCAACTTCTACACTGATTTTCTTGTAAATTTTGTATGCAAGGTGTTTATTAAATCTTTGTGAAAATGTGAGTCGCGTTGTAATTAACCGAATATTAATGCCTAAAATATACAAAAACTTTAAACTTTTTTACAAAATAGGAAAAAGTAGGCGTTTTCTATTGATCTGGAAATTGGGGTCAAAAGATACGACAGAGGGGTGAATAGAGAAATGCTAGGGATGTCAAAATTAACTATTATTGTAAGTACGAATGAGTACTATTTTTCTTTGGAATACTTTTTATGCCTTTTCCCACAAGGATCCAGCTTGTAAAAAATCTAAATTTAATTTGAAACAGAATTTAGTTAACATTTTTTAAAAGTAAAGCTAATGAAATAATACTCGATTGACAACCTTGAAAATGATATTTCTATTAACCCCTCTTTCGTGTCTATTAACCCCCCGCTCGTATCTATTCACCCCTTTCTACGTGTCTATTGACCCTAAAGACGTATCTAATCACCCCCCGCTCGTATCTATTCACCTCGAATTGAGGAAAAATTACCAGTGTCTTGTTCTAACTAACAAATAAGAACAAAATGACTGAAATTGATACTTTCCTTTGTGTCAATAAAAGATGAGAAACTTAACTATCCAATTATGCAAATTGACAAGGGGATATCACTGAAGAACTTTAAGTTTTGAAAAAGTTTTTAGACGGTCAAAAATCACGAGTACGCAGACGTCTACTTTTACCGCCTTTTTCGTGATATCCTCCAACTTGACATAAATTTTACGGTTGCCAGATTAAAGTAAAAATGTTGCTGTATAATAAAAACTAGAAATAAACTTACGTAAGCAGACTATAAACCAAATACAGATAACAGAAACAAATGCCCGGATCTGTTTCTATTCACCCCACGATTTCTATTCACCCCGTTTTACGGTACTTACAATAAAATTAATTAAAGCACTGTTCATTATGATGCGGCAACGGCCCGACTAAGAGCTAGAATAGACGTCCGATTTTTCTCTCCGATAGTCGGTTTCGATATTCTGATCAGACAACCGGAAGGCACTCGTGCCATACATTTTGTACATACACAATACACGTCCGATTCTATTTTGTGAATTTGTCTGATCAGACTATCGGAATCGACTATCGAAGAGAAAAATCGGACGTCTATTCTGCCGTGCTTACAGTAAGAGCAGTAAGTCGGAATTTCAGAAACCGAGATCGAAATGAGTTTGTAAAAACCTACTTCGAAGAAATAAAGATTTGAATTTGAATTTGAATTTGAGAAAATCGCGTTTAAAGTTTTCGATTCAATTTTTACTGACTACTCTTTTAGCTTGTAAGTTTTTTTAGGTCCGATTTTCCAAGTTATTCTAAGCGGTTTTTCTAAGCAATAATAACAAAGATTTCGGAGGTACACTAATAATTATCATGAGGTAAGTATATTTCCTGCTTATAAGCTAAGGAAAAAACATCATTTTATAGACTGCTGGTTAGGCTTAATTATATTTTTAGGTTCTAGTGAAGATAGAAAAACGGGAGTAAGACCAGTTAATAGAGCATTACGTGGCGATTCAGGATATGTACTTAACTCAGTTTTGAAAAAAATCGACTTACTGCTCTTATTGTTAGCACGGCAGTATTCTATTGTAGCCCTAAAACGAAAGCATTTTTAATTATGAACTTTATCTATCGGTTGAATTTCGATTGAATACTTGAAAACTCGTCACCTACTGATGAACTCCGCACCGACACCAAGTACCTACCTAATGGAATCAAAATTCAACCGTAGTAATCAAGACATAAAGATAATAATTTAATGCTTTTGTTTTAGTTGGTCCGTAGCTGGGTTGTTATAATATGCGTAGTCTTTATATATAAAAGCGAAAGGTCACTGACTGACTGACTCACTCACTCATCACAAAATCTCAGAAACTACAAGTGCTAGGAGTGTGAAATTTTGCATGCGGGTTCTTTTAAGGATGTAAGTGCTCACTAAGACGGGATTTTATGAAATTCAACCTCTAAAGGGGTGAAATAGGGGTTGAAAGTTTGTATGGAAGACTGTCATTTTTTAAGTTAGAAACATGAAACTTTATTTTTGGGCTACTGATTAAAAATTAATAGATACGTATTTAAGCGTTTCTGGAAATTCTACCCCTAAGGGGGTAAAATAGGGGTTGAAAGTTTGTATGGAAGTCCGTCATTTTCTAAGTTAGAAACATGAAATTTGGCATGTATTGTATGTTCCTTGGGGAGTGTAGGGGACCAAGAGAGGATTTTTGGAAATTCCACTCCGAAGGGGATGAAAGGGGTGAAAACTATTATATGAAAATTCTACAACATTGAAGTTAGTGACTTGGAAATTTGAATTTTGGTTGCTTACTTCAAATTAATGAATACGTGTATCAGATTTTTTTGATAATTAACCCTCAACCCTTAAAAGGGGGGTGAAAGATTGTATGGGACTTAATAAAATTTTCAAGATAGAAAGCTGAAAATAGGTAAATACTCTTTGTTGTAAATAAAAAATCAAGTGTTTTTTCGAATTAACCCTCCAACCCCTAAAAATACGGGGTGAAAATTTGTGTTTTTTTCGTTAGTTTCCAAGTTAGGGACTTGAAAATGAATGTCCAGTCTCTTTGTTAAAATTAAAAAATGTGCTTCAGTATTTTTTCAATATCACCTTAAAAATATATAGGTAGGTGTAAAATTAAATAGAGATTTAGTACTCCAAATATTTATACGAGACGGGAAATTTACTTAGGACATTTCCACGGGATCGTAAAATGCAAATTCCTGAAAAATAACTTCCAAGCCAAGAGCGAGTTGGACTTTCTTATGAAGGGAAAGCAGCAAATATTAAACTACATGGGCGATTTTGTTCGATATTAAATTGAAGTTGTAATAAGATTTCAGCCTGAAAAATCTTTTTTTCTAAAATAAGTCTAAAGAAAAGCACTGTCGAGTTCAGTAAAAATACGCTATATACCTAACAAAATTCCACGCGGGCGGAGCCGCGGGCGGAAAGCTAGTCCTTAATATAATTGAATTTGGTATCCCTTGGTACCGCAATCATCTTTCTCTCTCTCTCACTCTCTTTTCAATTATCAGTTTAAATCAGATGTCCAACCGCCGGCGAGCAGCGAGTAGCTATGGGCAATTGTTTCGCCGAAGAGAGGGCATTAAATATGACATTCCGTGTAAACAAATAAAATGCATAGGTATGCCAACGAGTAGGTACTCGCTGACGGTGTGAATAGTTAGCGAGTACGCGAATAGGTATTCGCTGACCTATGCGTCTCTTTTCTTTACACGGAATGTCATATCTTTTGTAGGTTTTGTAGATGTCTTGGTCGGCTTATTCCACAAATCCCTTTCGATGGTTCCCTGCGCAGGGGATTTGTGGAAATTATGTCCACAAATCCCCTTTACCTACATAGCCGTAAGCGGTAAGGGGATTTCTGGACTAGAAGTCTACAAATCCCCTTAACCAATATTAAATCATTAACTTCAATACAAAATAACTTTCTTTCACTCCGTAAGGGTCTTGAGCGAGTAAATAGCCGGAATTCACTTGCTGACTCGATACGGTGGAACACCTGGCTAAAGTCTAGCTTCCCCACTCTATTCTAGACCTATCTCTACGATCTTGAAAGGCTAATTAGGAAGGTAATGTATTGTTATTTAATTTCCTATTCCTGAGATGTTCTGATTTGTGGGTATGAGCTTATATAGAACATTGATTCCTTTCCCATTCTTAGTCCAGGGTGTTTTAGACGCGCAGAAGCCTCTTTCTTGGTCAATTCATACTAACAGTTACTAATAATTAGATATAAATAATGTAATTCATAATTATATAATTATTATTTTTGAATATCAAAAAAATTAAATTTAATTGTAATTAATTAAATACCTATTTTGACCTGTCAAAAGTGTCATCTTGTGGCCTATTTGAAATAAATCATTTTTTTTAACTAGACTGTTAATAATATCAACTAACAGGACTAATTATCACTAACAGTCCCTGTCCTCACATATTTACAAACTAACCAACTAATATTCTAACACCATATCGGACTAAACATAGGGTGGTTCCTAAACAGTGTCTTGTTCTAGGTCTGTCAAAAATCCATAAAAAAATTACTCACTCAGTAAAAGATTACAGGTAACAAACCTACATAGAAAAATATAGGTAGTCGAACTATCTGACCCGGCAAACGTTGTTTTGCCAAAAAAAATGTTAAGGGTGAACAACCCTTATCACTTAGGGATATGAAAAATAGCCAGTAGCCGATTCTCAGAACTACTGAATATGCATATAAAATTTGGTAAAAATCGGTAAAGCCGTTTCGGAGGAGTAAGGTAACTAACATTGTTACACGAGAATTTTATATATAACAAGATATAATCGAATTAAGAACCTCCTCTTTTAAAATCAGTTAAAAAGCGTAAAATACCATACCATCCGCGTTAAGGTTCAGACATCAATTACGAGAGCACTCTCCAATAAGACAATTAATTCGAGAAAACAATTAAATTCGTCATTATTCGCTTCAATTTGGCCGAGGGGGAAAAATTGAGCGCAAAGGAGGGACTTTTTTAATTATTCACCTTCTAAGTATTTCGGCACTTTGTCAGATGGCCCGTTTGTAGTGGAGAGTGACTTGCTTGGCAACTTGCTCGAGTCACTCGCCCGAGATACTTACAGTGCCACAAACTTATCTGACCCGGTAAGAGGGGCGCTACTGTCTTTGTCTGACAACAGTATAACATTTGCATTAGTTCCAATTTTGGCCACCGGGCCAGATAAGTTTGTGGCACTGTACCCGAGTTCTTGCATCAAAGAAACTTGTCAAAATTCATGCGATTAATTAATTAGGTAACTAATCCAATTAATTAATAAGTTAACTTAACCAATTAATTTATTAGGTAACTAATCCAATTAATTAATTAGGTGATTAATCCAATTAATTAATTAATTAATTCCAGAAATCATAAATCTAATATTTATCTTTTTAATAATTTTTTCCATCAAAATTCCTACAGGCACAACGCTATCATATGGGTTGTTTCAAAAAGTGTGTACGTCGCTTCCTTTCAGGCCGACAATGCGTTGGTGACGCCTTGGTGTTGCCAATGTCATACGATCACTTTTCATTTTTCATTTTCATCACTTACCGTCAGGTGACATGTCTAATCGTTTGTCTTCTTAGACATAAAAGTAAAATGTTACTACATAATCCAAATAACAAAAAATAAGCGCTAACACACTATAAAGAGATAACTTAACTAACAAGAAAACAACTGACTTCAAAGTCGAAATAACTCAAAAAATTCAAAAATCACTCGTCAGTTGTCACTGAAATGTATGAGGGGCCACACGCTCCTCCTTGTTTTTGAAGTCAGTTAAAAATAAGAAGAAACTTTAGTGATAATTATGAATTTGAAATAAGTTTAGTTACAAACATTTTTTTAATCCTTTTTATAAAACTTACCTACCCTTAGCAAAAAGGCGGAAAGATCTTGTAGGTACCATCCATCTCCTAGGAGATTTTGGATTGCAAGACAGAAAGAAACATTTATTCACGGTATAATTTTGTTTGCAGTACAAAGAGGGAACAAAGAATTTAAATAATAATTTTGTTCAAAGATATAAAATGAAAATCAGTCCTAAATTAAACCATAGATTAAACCGACGTGTATTTACAAAATTGTCAACAGATGCCGCTAGTAGTATCGACGGACACGTCACACAACAAATAATCATGATGGATATATTTTAAATTCAGAATTCACACCGCATCAGGTTACTATAGCAACGAAGCTGAAATAGCCAAGTAGGTTAAACTGAGGAATAATTGGCCACCGTTCAGTAATTGGCCACTTTAAATTTCAATGCTTTGAGTATAATTAATAATTATAAATGTATTTATTATAATTTAGGTACGCTTCCTCTGAGAAGTGTAGGATCACGTTATATCTAGCTGACTTAATAATAAATTACTTTAATTATGCCCGTCATATAAATACGCAAATACAATTGAGTCGACGTCTAAATGTAAGACTACTAGAATTCTGATTTTTCCATTTTCTGGCCTAACTACGCAGTTATCAGTAAATAGATTTTTCACCAGTAAAAATACTTCGGAATGATGAATTTTTAAGCCATACAAAAAAATACTATACCATAAAATACCATACCATTATACCATAAAAATATGTGAAGTAGATACTAAATAAATAAATAAATTAAATTAAATTAAACTTAAGAAGTGCCGTTCCACCCATTAACTCGCCGTTATACCATGATGCTGGTACAATATAGATACAATAGATAGTTATACCATTAAAAAAAACTATATAACTACTATCTAGTATTAAAATAAAAGTAGCTGCTGATTTCAGTTTTAGAGTTTCAATGAGTAGGTAATTCGTGATAGCGTTTCTATCTACTTACAGTTACTAGTAAACCAACCAGTTAGGTAGTAGAAAATAGCTCTCAGAAGGCTGATTTTTTCCGACTCACTTGACAGTTATGCTTATATTATAAGAAGTTATAAAATATCTCTATAAATTTTAACTTATTATGTTATTCCGATATCTAAGCTACTTATATTACTGTAGTTTCATGAAAATGTTCAGTAGTTTTTGCGTGAAAGAGTAACAAACACACACACATCCATACAAACTTTCGCATTTACAATTTTAGTAGGATTATAAAAAATATTTTTACAAGTCTGTGAGTAAGGTCTACTACTACTTAAGTTAATAATAATAATAATACGCTTTATTGTACACCATAGCAAAGTGACATTAGGTACAGAATAAGATATTTATACAAAAAGTGACACAACAGGCGGTCTTATCGCTAAATAGCAATTTCTTCCAGACAACCTTAGGGTAGGTAAGTAGTAAAAGACAGTAAAAACAGTTATCATTTTAAAAAAAGGATCCGAGCTTAAACGAGGCATAAGACCTTAACGAATCGTTTTAAAAATAAGACTTTTCTAGTCGTAAAGCAAAAGAACTGAGAAGATCGCACCATCACCTCGTCACGTAGGGGCTAGGGGCGGCCACCCCCGGACGGGGGAGAGGGGAGGTTTTAATTAAACATTTTTACAAGTCACTCCGAGAGCATTTGCAGACATATCTAGAATCGAGAGTAGTTTTAGATTTAATATGATTATTTGTTTATTTTAGATTAGTTTTATCTTATGGCTGTTGGGTTCTTCTTATGGCTGAGGAGGCCTAGAAATGGTCACCAGCTTGCTTTATTCCAGATCGATGGTAAAGTAATTTTGTGTCGGAAGTTTTATGCCATCGAATGAACAGATATTATTAGTATCTACTCTACCTAATAGTTTAGTTAGTTACAGGGCCGTCTGCCTACTTTGCAAAAATCCCTGAGCAAACTTGTATCATGGTGAAAATTTTCATGCAAATAGCATCTCTATCCCTTCCTTATAGGAATCCCACATTGCAATGAAACCAAGAATGCATACACTTATATACATACCACCACAAATACCTACATGTTTCGTCACAACAAGGCATCATAGGGGTAATTAGACTCTACAGTAGTAAGCGCAAATTCCGCTGGTATGGCTTAGCGGCTGCTATACCTACTTAATAAACACAGAATTGACTGCTTTACATGCCCTCGAAAGCACGGAAGTGCTGAAGAATTTAGCCAATAGCGGTCAATAGGTATCCTACCATCTCTTAATAACAATTACTAATTGGCCTATCACTAATAACAACTATTAGGAGTTACTACCACTAATAATCCCTGCCCTACTCCATAAATTCCTGACTAATCAACCCAGACCCGATGTGAGTGTTGTTCTGTGTCGGTCACAGTTGTCATGGCGGCAGCGGAAGGTGCTGCATGCTCGTTTGATATAAATGCCTACATAAAAAAAGTAGGAATTCGAATATTAACCGTTTGTAATTTACCCAGAAATAGCTTCTATCTAAATAATTATTGGTTCAGTAACTACCTAATAGGAGATCGGACAGTCATCACAAAAAATCAAATCATAACGAGAAATACTTGTAAAATAAAATATCTAATTATTGGGAGCTAATTTTTGTTTATTTAACAAAGATTAGAAATTTTAAATCATGGCATAAAATTTTAAAATTGCAATATAGGGTTAATTATTCTAATAATTGGCCACTTGAAATTTCAACGCTTTATTATTTAAGAATTGTGTGATAGTTACGTTGCCTCTGAGAACTTTATAGAATCGCGTAGTTGTCTATTTGTTTCAATTCATTTTCTTATAAAAAAATTGCAAGTGGCCAATTATACTAAAGGTGGAAAATAATATCAATCACAGCGTGGCATCATTTGAAGATATTGCCAATATTGCCAATATACCTATTGTTTACCCAACAAATGACATTACGAATCATAAAACATCCTAAAATGGTATATTTTTATCTAAGTACGTATCGTTTATAATTAAAAATATTTTTTGGTGAATAAAAAACTGTTTGTGTAATTAAATTATTATTTACCTACACATCTTAGTAAAAGAAATTTATCAAATAATAATAACTTATTAATTCCATATTTTCATTTGATTTATTTACGAAAAGCATAAAGGTAATCAATAAGTTAACAAATATATACATTTAACATGGTTAATTATATTTGGAAAATTGTAGGTAAGACCCGGCCCTGCTTTGCTCTACCTAAATAAAAATAAATAAAAATAATTACAATAAACAAATCTTATTTAGGCAGCAACGGACAGACCTATTTAGGTAGGTTCGAGTTTTTATAATTACCAATGATAAGTATTTATAAAATTGGGTTGGTATTGGTAGGTACCTACCCAGTTAGTTATAGGTACAGGTAAGGTTTGACTTAGGTAATTTTATACAAAATGCACTACATTTCACACTCCACCTACTTTCCTTGGTAGAGACTTAGGGTAGGGTAGGTTTTGTTTTTCCTTTACCGTCCCTATCCTAGTTATTTAATCATTAAAAAATGCTATAACTAATTTAATTAATATCTATTACCTTATCATATCATAATTTAGGTTATCTTAAAGATTTTAACTGGTTATCAAATGAACAAAAGTAGGTACCTATTTTTATTTAAATTATTCCACTTAAACAATTTACAACCCTGTATTCCGATATAAGGCTGTCGTAAAAAATCCTTTGCCGTCTGAAAAAAGAAAAAAAAAATAACGTCACTCAATTAAGACGCGGGAAAATCATACATACACCCGTCAATCGCGGTAACTGACGACTTCACTTTTATTTAAATCAAGTAACAAACAAACACACATTACAATATAATAAACGAAAGAATAAAACCATGCCGGCGAAGAATTTTTGTAATATAAATAGGCGAAGGAAAAAAAGGCATTATGCCTTGCCCCGCCCAGCTTGGGTGCTCGTAGCCCCGCCTTTTGGAAGTGGGGGCAGCTGTCTTATTCGCCAGTCGGACGAGGCATTCGCGACCCGCGTACGACATTCTAGTTATTATAACAAAGTTTTTTGTCAATTCATTATCTGTTATTTGTCAAAATACAGTGTACTAAATTTTAAATCTGTCTACGCTATCTGTGCGGTTCCCGCGCGCACAATTTTGACAGGTTCGATTTTTTAAAATGGGTTCGGCCGTGTGAGTGTGTGAGTGCAATGTAAGACGGTCGTTTTATGCCGGCTGTAGGTGTGTGTAGCGTCAGTGTGTGAATATTCGTCTGGAAATTGAAAAAAGGTATGGTGAAGTTTTAATTAACAAAAAATATTATAATATTCCCAACATTATGGTGGTTTTACCACTAAATATATTGTAACTAACAAAACTAATACACTAATTGGTTTTTTAAATTAAAGAGGAGACGATTAAGAGGAAAAATAAGAAATCTAGCAACTGTTTCTTTTTTTGTTCCTATTGTATTCTTATACAATCAGTGCTAATTGGCGATCTTTTAACACGTCGTATATTCACACTACAAGTAATTATCTGTTAATTAGAGGTAGCTGGGTGCTAATATATATGTAGGAAGTTGTAATTACTGCTTATATATGTACAGAGTTGTAATTATGTTATTATATAAATATTTTTTAATTATTTACGTAAAAGAAACAACTTTAATAGTTGTATATTAAACTTGTTAAGGCAATTGTTTCGAATCCAAGGAATAATTAGAAATGTTCATAAAAATAATAATTATTAATTGCTTAGGTAGAGATAATTATTGTAATGAAGAAACTATATATGTACGTAACAGTTTTCTAATATTCTCCAGAATAACAAGACAGTTTTCGAATTTTCTCCAAAATAGGTTCACAGTTTCCAAGTATTCCCCAAAATAGTAGGTATGATAGTTTTCTAATATTCTCCAAATCTGCCTTCATGAGCTCAATTTAAATTTATGCAATATATTAAAAAAATTGGCAATATTTTAAGTCACTACCTTTTTGAGTTCGCACCGCCCACCCCTAGTTCCTGTTCCCTAGTTCCTAGTTCCGCATCCTGATAATGGACGAGGGTTGTTAACTGCTGAATTTACTTATTTCTGGTTAGTCTACCTAGGGACTTTCTGGTCTCTTCTTCTTCCAAGACCACTCACCATAAGGGTTTAACTCTCAAGAAGTGGTTGTAAAAACCTTCTTCGGATAAGCATTTCATTCATTCATTCATTCACCACTTCGTGGTTACATAGCCACATTTCATGCGGTTATGGACTACTTGCAATACAACCCATTAGTGGTCTACTATTGGGCACGAGACTTACAACTGAGGCTTAGGGTATTTGTATTTTGTATAATGTTTTGTAACCCCCCTCCCCCGGCGCTAGAACTAGAAAAAAAATCCGTTTTAAGGGTTCAGTTATAATTGCGTGAATCTATAGGTAATGCGAATCACGACAAAACGTGATTCGAAAAACCAAATTTCCACTCTATTTTGAAAATACGGACTTTATTGTGTCCAGGAGGTTTCTTTGGGGATGCTGAGACAAGCAACCGGAGAGCAGGACTGTCCCGTTATACGGGACGTCTGGGGACGTTAAAAATGACTACCGTATCTAACCACGGTCAGACATATGCGTGCAAAAGTTTGCAATGCTTGCACGAATGTGTGGCACTACGGGAAGATTCGAGGTGCGCGCTTTGATGTGGGACTACACCGTCACAGCTTGGAATACCACAAATGTGTAACAAACTCCGCATAATCATTTACGAAGGTCGTCCTTAACTTGCAGGTTCTAATAAGAATCTCAGTCGACAACTTAGAATTGACACAGGCCGTCAGGCTCTGAATGCTTCTGAGATGAGTGTAGTATAATAATAATATAATAATAATATAATGTAGTATATATATATAATAATAATATAATAATATAATGTAGTATAAGAATAAGTAGGTACATAGACGAGTGTTATATCTCAGTTTTTATGGAATAAAAAATATTTGTTTGTCAGTTATTTAGCACGGGAGAATGTGCAGAGTTGATATGGATTTTAATTTTTTTATGGAATTAAGGTAGCAATCGAACATGCAGCACCTTCCGCTGCGCACATGAGAACTGAGATGATCGCTTCTTAAAAAAGTAACCGGCTGTTCGTACTCTCGTGTAACCAGATAAATGTGGAAGGAAACCCTTGCCTAGCTTTGGGAGAGTTACCTCAGTGGCGAATTTATAGGTGGTAGGGCCTAGAGCTCACCCGGGGAAGTACCACCGCCCGCCACGGAACTTAGTACCATTCCTACCGGGTAATAATTGTTTTAAGAACAATTGTGTTCCGGATAGGAAGGTGTGGAGCCGGTTACACTTTTTTAGAGGCGACCATCTCAGCCCTCAGGGGTAGCAACGCACCTGTGACCGAATTAGAACGAGACTCATTGAGTCTAGTTCTGGGTCGGTCACAGTTGTTATGGGCGGCAGCGGAAGGTGGTGCTGCATGGTCGTTTGCTATCTTAATTTCATAAAAAAAAGAATTATCCCTGTGTAAAGTTTTAAGGTTATAAGGGCGTGTGCAGAAATAATTTGCCACTGACCAAAAAAAATGGTCACCAATTATCTCATAGGTCCACACTATGATTTTAATCACAGTAGGCTACTGTTCAAATTAGAAGTTAAACTTTAATTTGGGTTTTAGTGTTATTGCTTAGATATAAGTGTATTTGCAGTTTAGTAGGTAGATAATCATATGAAAACATCTGTAAGTAGTTAAAACAAACGTTTAACATTATGTTTGAACTACAGAAGCGCTTTCCTACTTATTTTAATTTTCTTTGAGTACATTTTTCTTACATGCAGGCGGATATATTATGTCAAAATATATAGGTATAGCTTTCTATTTATTTAAATATAATATAGTTATTTCTAGACAAACCGCACAACTATAACTGAATCGCCGAGAATATGGAATTGCAACTCAGCAAAAAAAAAAATGATTACCTATATTCCATAGCGAACACGAACGGACTATAAGCCCTCTATGGGTAACAAACAGACCGACAAGATTAAGAGCTGTATATAAACAAGAGAATTTTAATGTTTAATTTATGCAAATGTAAGCTTTGAGAACATCCAGTATTTCAACATAATTGACTGGAACCAATTATCATACAAATATCTTATTTTACTATGCTTCGATGTCATAAATATAAGAATATAATCACTTAATACATAATAATCTTTATATAATGTGTTTATATATATTGTAATAATAAGTAGGTAGGGGAAACTGAGGTTTATTTGGCCACCGTTAAGTAATTGGCCACCTAAAATTTCAATGCTATATAATAATAAAAAAGGCTTAATATGGTAGTTAGATAATTACGCGATACTGTATACTTCTCAGCGTAACTAGCAAACAGTTCTTAAAGAAATTATACTATAAAGCAGTGAAATTTCAAGTGGCCAATTATTTAACGGTGGCCAATTACACCTCAGTTAACCCTATATGATTATGATTGTGTGAGTTCTAAGATCTATAAGATTGTGGTTTCGCATTCGTAAACCCGCACTCGCTTCGGAAAATTAGTCCCACATTGGGGAATTATTAGGCATGATTCTTTAAATTAAAATATTTTTTACATTTATAGATATCAACTCACATAAAATAGATATAAATAAATGAGCCTAACTACAATTTGTATATTAGTGAAAACCACACCCTAATCGGTCTAGTTGTTTTGAGATTAGCGCTTACAATCACAGTTAAACATAAAAGTTCTAAAAATAATTGTTTTGGTTTCTTTCGCGTAAAAAAAGACTTTGTCTAATAGGTTGAATGTATTCTTCACGTACATACAGAAAATATCAGTTATAAAATATATGTATGTATGATTAGGTAGATGGTAACCGCGGCTTGGCCCACGTGTAAGTTTTACTAACTTGCAAGTAAATTTTCAACCTTAAGTCGACCCCTAAAGGGGTAAAATAAATAAAATGTTGAAATGGATATTTCATTACTTCAACCATATTTCTAAAGACCAATTTTTATAGTTATTGCTTTAAAATTGACGAGATTTAAAATTGACAAACAAATGTTCATTCAACCCCTATAGGGGCAGTAGGTAAATTCGTCTCACACACACTACCCATATCGGTAGGAATATTCTTCTAAGCATATGAAATATGAAATACTGATTCCCTTCATCAGATTTCGGTGGCAGCAGTAGCACCCAAATTATAGTTCCGCATGTCGATAATAGATGTCATTAGTAGTATCTTGAATGCGTTCAAATATCGAACGGTATTTTTTAATTGATTTTCATTAAATTCGTTTTCAATTTGACGATTTTGCATTTGATTTGAACACGTATAAATGGCGGGTTGTTTTGTTTTGTAATTATATTTATTTAACATGATGATCTACCTTATTGGTTGTGACTTGTGACTCATTTTAGGTCCATTAACTATCAATAATTTTAATTAAGTATTAGTAAGTTTTAGTAAGCATTTTAATTAAGTAGGTACTATAATAAAATGTTTATTAAGAAATATAAGGTCACAAAAACCGTCAATTTTGAAATAAAGTGACTATGCCATTTTGTCCATATTTGCCATTTTGTACATATTTCCCTAACTTGAGAAAACTGGGCACAAAATGGCCCTTTGGGGATTGAAATAAGAGTAAGTTTTTTTCCACTAACCACCGTAGAGTCTACTTACCCTGACGATGCTCAACATTGGGGACAAAACACGTGTTATGTTATGTAGGTATGTTGATGTATAATTTTCAACACACTTGCTCGTAAAGTTGCTATTTTTTCTTTAGTCTTACGCCCGGAATGCGGTTTATTACACACTAGTGCGTTTTACTTTTCATTGCCGCACTAGTGTTTTTCTTATTCCACTTTTTTTTTAATATCCGTAAAGAGGTTGTTACCAAAAGATTTGTTATTTTGTAAATAAATAAACTTGTTGTACTTAGTCAAAATCTGATAAGATAAGATTATACTTCATCTAATTATCTATTAAAGCATTTAAAAAATACAATATTTTAAATCATTAATTACCGTAAATTCCTATTAGAAATACATAATTATTTAGTTTAATATATTGTGGCTGAATGTTCGGTGCCTCTGGACTTAACCTGCGCGCGCATAGTTATTCAACCAAAGATACGGCGCGCGAAAAAATAAACCGCGCCATTTTGTGCAAACATTTGTTCGTTTATAATTTGCTGATTTGTGTCTGAAAAATGTCGATACCTAATTGTTTTTTTCCTCGCAAGTGTGTTGAAAAACGTCGTATGATACGCGTGTGCTTTGTTCATTACAGTCTTGGCTCTATTACAGCCCTCGCCTTGCGGCTCGGGCTCAATACCGCCTCGACTGTAATGACCAACTTCGCGCACTTGTATCATAATGTACTATTCTTTGTTCATTGCATGTTCCTATGTAGAAGGGAGAAAGGTGCTACTTCCATGACACTCGAGTAAAATTATTATGTCTGTAGACTGGAATCATTGAGATACTATGTACTAAAGACTGGAATAGACAATAGACAACACTGTACCTAATCTATATAAGTACGTGTACACAAATGCGATCTTCCGCTCCTGTAATTAAGGCTCATTATAAATTGACGGATAAAATTTAGAATGCCTTAAGCAAATTTTGATCACAAGCTACATTTGACGGTGAGTAAACGTAATAAATATAAATAATAAATACTTAAATAAATAAAACGCTAACACACTCATACCCCCGCAGTAGGTTACTAGGTACCTGTGTCGCGGGTGGCATGGACTACACATTAACACATGTAATGTGTTATATTACACCCATGACCCGAGTACAAATATTTATCTGCCACATAAATATCTGCCCCGGCCGGGAATCGAACCCGGGACCCCTCGCGTCGTAGGCAGGGTCGCTACCCACTAGGCTACAGGGTCGTCATATCTATACTAATATTATAAAGCTGAAGAGTTTGTTTGTTTGTTTGTTTGTTTGTTTGTTTGGTTGAACGCGCTAATCTCAGGAACTACTGGTTCGAATTGAAAATTTTTTTTTGTGTTGAATAGACCTTTTATCGAGGAAGGCTATAGGCTATATAACATCTCGCTGCAACAATTAGGAGCGAAGAAATAATGGAAAATGTGGAACAAACGGGGAAAATTATTCATTCTCGAGGGCTTTCGTTGCATGCGTTGCGAAAACGATTCAAGATACCAAAAATATATGTATGAAAGAATTATTCCTCTTGAAATGATCTAAAAAAATGTCCACGACAGTATATGTCTATCTTTTAAGATTAACACACTAGAACCGTTTTTATGGTAATCAAATTTGGTCGAACCCACTGCCATACCAAACTTGCCGCGTTTCCAAGTTTAATCTGAAAATCTTGCTGTGATCCTTTGCTACTTTGCTATTATTTTGTCGTAAGCTTTATTTGTAAGTTTAATTTAATTTAACCTCAATTAATTTTGGTGATAGTTTATTATCTTCCCGAAATTCCTACGGGAGTGGGACCTACGCGGTTGATACTTACGGGTCCCGAAGCGAAGCGAGGGCGGTTCGCTAGTCATCAATAAATATGTTTTTAGCAAGTGCCAATTCCATATGCTTTTCACTCAGGTAGTCTTAAAATTAATATGTTCGTAATACAAAAGCGAATTAAATGAACATTAATTATTTATTTCAGTACAATAGTAATTTATCTCGCAAGCAATTAATTACGACTAAAATTATATAGCACCAGGTGTTAATTACATTGTTTAAGTCCAAAACGAAAGGAACAATAAATTATGAAATGCGTAAAACTAAAGTAAACTCGCTACTTAAAGTTTTAATTTATTTCATTTTTATTTTTATCTGGGTTCTGTATTCACTGATCAATAGGTATTTTAAAAAAACTTTTCCTTTCATGTATGACTGACTGACAAAGTACGGCCGAAACTACTGAACGCAAGAAGTTGAGGCATGTACAGTAACCCGGCAAGAAATAATGCACATCGGTATTCAGAAACAGATAATCGGTTAGTTTCGGCTTTGTAGAATTTCTGAATATCGATGTGCATTATTTCTTGCCGGGTACCTACTGTATATTCCTTGGGGAGTGTACGGGAGCACTAAGAGAAGATTTTTGGATATTCCCTCCATAAAAGGCCCCTGTAAATGGTTATATTTATACATAAAAAATCATCATCATCAATTGAGAAGCTCCTCCATTAATAAACAAATATTTAAAAAATAATTTCTTACAAAAATATAACTGACTTCAAAGTTGAAATAACTCAAATAATAGGTACTCGCCAGATGTTGCTCAAATTATTAAGGGATCACACGACAAACCTTTCGAAGAAAATAAATAATCAAAATCGGAACACTCACTCAAAAGTTATGAGCTAACGAGCATAAATTAAATTCACATTAGAGAATAGTTCAAAACTGGCTGACAGATGTCGCTCAAATTTTTCGACGACAATGTTTAGCTTTCGAATGTCGAAAGAATTATCGAAATCGGTTCACCCACTACGAAGATACTACGAGGTAAGACTGAGGTAAGAAAAAAAATCGGCCAAGTGCGAGTTGGACTCGCGCATGAAGGGTTCCGTACCATTATGTATAAAAACGCCAAAAAAAAAACTGGTCTGTTGTATGAATTTATTTCGACTTAAATATTTGTTTTATTCAGTGTTTTAGTATTTGTTGTTGTAGCGGCAACAGAAATACATCATCTGTGAAAATTTCAACTGTGTAACTATTACGGTTCATGAGATACAGCCTGGTGACAGACGGACGGACGGACGGACGGACGGACAGCGAAGTCTCAGTAATAGGGTCCCGTTTTACCCTTTGGGTACGGAACCCTAAAAACATACAGACGAATTGAGAACCTCCTTTTTTTGAAGTCTTTTAAAAATGCATAAGGGTGCGTACAGATTTTGTAACATGTTATATAACTTCTGTTTTATAACACGTCCACACTATCTAACATTGTTGTCTAACAATGAAACATAACAAGATACAATGGGTTTTTGTAAGACATATCGTCCACAATTATAAAACATGTTATATAACTGTGTTTTAAAACATGTTTTGTTATATAGTCTGTACGCACCATTATACAGAACCCTAATATTTCGTTATATAAGACAGACACAAATTAACATTTCTTAACATTTACAACAAAAGCGTATAAATTCGCGTTAAGTTTCAATAATGGTACGACCAACTGTTCAAACTCAATATTTGCACAAATGGCGGCCATGACACTCGATTATTTAAGTGATTAATAGCAATATTAACAATAAATCTATATCTATATCTATCTATAGGTGCATATAATAAAACTGTGTTGGCTGTCTGTGCATGGCGAATATATTCAATTGTTATAATTTTGGCCTTTGTATAATAAAATTATGCAAGAGAACCCAAAACAATGATTTTTAATTTTGGCTTCGCCCGCGTGAAATTCGTTAACTTCACCCCTATTTCACCCCCTTCGGGGTGGAATTTCCAAAAATCCTCTCTCAGTGCTCCCCTACACTCCTCAAGGAACATATATGCCAAATTTCAGCTTCTCCCGTTCAGAAGTTTCGGCTGTGCGTTGTCTGTCAGTCAATCACTCAGTAACGCAAGAGTTTTATATATTATAATACTAGTAAATCCGCCCTCGCTCCGCTTCGGGGAACCAGTCTAACCAGTCTCTTCAAAAATCTCTATAAATTTTAACAAATTATGTTATTCCGATGTCTAAGCTATATTACCGCAAAGTTTCACGAAAATCCGTTCAGTAGTTTTCGCGTGAAAGAGTAACAAACCCACACACACACTCACTCACTCACATCCTTACAAACTTTCGCATTTATAATATTAGTTTAGTAGGAAGTAGGAAGTAGGATATAGAGGATTATCCGTGTTTGACCTCTGTGCAAATCAAGTTAATCAGAGTCTTTTAAGTTAGTGAAAATTAGGTAAAAAGTGTCCATTACATACACACAGATAAACAGGTGTAACTAATACAACAGTGTTAGTATGTAATTAAAAATGCCGTTGAATGCCAAAGTTCCTCAAAACTGTTGTGATCCATTCGAGAGATACCTATCGTCAAAGAATTTTTTTTGCGAAAACTGTTTTTAATTAACTTCAAGATTTCGTGGCTAGGATAGGGTAAACGGGGGGTAATTGGCCACCGTTGAGTAATTGGCCACTTGAAATTTCAATGCTTTATAATAAGAATTGTATGTTAGTTATGCTACCTCTGAGAAGTTTACAGGATTACATAATTATTATCTAACTGTCATATTAATTTATTTTTCTCATAAAAAAGCATTGAAGTTTGAAGTGGCCAATTACACCTCAGTTTCCACAAAAAGTTTCAAGGACGGTTGAGAGGGTTTACCGATTTTTAATTCTCCATTCTAAACCCATAAATCTATCCGCTATCTATGGGAAGTCTATGGGAAACTGTCACCGGACGAGGTTTTAGGGCAGTGTTAAACTTTATGGTGTGTCTCGTCACGAATGAACTCCATGGTATTTTCCAAAGGTGAGTTGTAAAACGTATTTTCCCATTCGGTTTTATTATGTGTATTATCTATACTAATAAATCGGAAGAGTTTGTTTGTTTGAACGCGCTAATCTCAGGAAGTATTGATTCGAATTGAAAAAATCTAGTTGTGTTGAATAGTCCAATTATTGAGGAAGGCTATATAACATCACGCTACGACCAAAGGGAGCGGAGCAACAAGTTTCCTGAACGGAAGCGAGGGCGTTTACTTAATACTATGATATGTTGAAGGAAGACGTCTGCCGGGTCTGTTAGTCTATTATATATTCTTTATAATGTATGGATGATCATACTATCGCTACACCTGCGTCTTAACGCGATAATTAATGCACTAATTTGACGAATTAGGAAGAAATAAAAGAAATTACACATGAAAATGGACAAAATTCTTATTTTTATGTACATATTAATATCACAAACACCTTCATCATCATCATCTCAACCCATCGCGGCTCACTATTGAGCATGGGTCTCTTCTCAGAATGAGAAAAGACCAAGTGGGAATATGCAGACTTCACACATTCTTCGAACTTATGCCTGCAGGTTTATAGCAGGTAAGGCTTAAACTCACACAGCTCGTTAAGTCAAAAGTGTCAGGGATTAAAACTTGGACCCCTGAGTAGAAGGTCCAATCTTTAACCAGGCTATCACCGCTTCATGTCAGCATATTTATTATCTCATAGTAAATCCGCCCTCGCTTCGCTTCGGGGAACCAGTCCCTTCAAAAATCTCTATAAATTTTAACAAATTATGTTATTCCGATGTCTAAGCTATATTACTGCAAAGATTCATGAAAATCCGTTCAGTAGTTTTTGCGTGAACAACAAACACACACACACACACACACTCACTCACTCACTCACATACATCCTTACAAACTTTCCCATTTATAATATTAGTAGGATAATATAAAATTCTCGTGTCATAATGTTAGTTACCTTACTCCTCCGAAACGGCTTTACCGATTTTTACCAAATTTTATATGTATACTAGAGATAGAGAACCGCCCGCGCTTCGCTTCGGGACCCGTAGATTATAGCCGCGTAGGTCCTGCTCCCGTAGGAATCTCGGCTAAAGCCATAATATGATATACGGAAACATCAGATATAAAATTTACCTATGACTTAAGTAAATTACATGTAGGTAGTATTTGATAGCGTGATCAGAACTTGCAATTGACTTTTACTAACGCCATCTATTAACAACATCCGGAACTAAATATCTAGCAAGTAACAAAACATCGATCTTCCCATGGGAATGAGATGTTTTTCCACGGTAAAAAGTAGCCTACGTCACTCTCCACCCTCCTAACTATCCCCACACACATAAACCATACCATATAATAGCCATGTTGCGACGTGAAAGAGTCACAAACAAACAAACACACTTTCACATTTATAATATTAGTAAGGATTATATTATATTTTTTTAATTTGATCGCAGCGCTAACTGTCGGGACAGACTAAAAATATTTGACACTGCGATGGTAGCGCCGTCTGTCGGATCCTAATCTAAACCATCCTCAAAGCCACTGTAACACACACAACAAATTTCATTAAAATCGGTCCAGCCGTTTAGGAGGAGTTCAGTGACATACACACGCACAGAAGAATTATATATATTAAGATTCAGTAGCTCTGAGAATCGGCTACTATCTATTTTTCATACCCCTAAGTGATAAGGGTTGTTCACCCTTAACATTTTTTTGGCAAAACAACGTTTGCCGGGTCAGCTAGTATCCTTATAGTTACTAAAAACTAATGTTTAGTGTCGGCGATGATTTAAATTTAAATCAAAATACAATACTGTTCTATATGTATAGGCGCACTACGCGGCGCGCACACAATCTAGCCACCACCGAATCCCTAGCGATCCCTATTGGCTAGCCTCTAGTTCCCTAATTGCCCGCAGCGGCGCAAGATGGCGTTGCGCGCACGCTCTCAATTTATTACCGCGATCATTACACGATAAAGTGCCTCGTGATTCGTCTGTGTGTGTGTCTCACTGACTGCGATAAGTTGTTAAAAGATGATAGTCCTATCCTACTTCATATCCTACTATTCTACTAATATTATAAATGCGAAAGTTTGTGAGAATGGATGCTTGTCACTCTTTCACGAAAAAACTACTGGACGGATTAGGATGTAACTTGGCAGTGTTATAGCTTATGTTTCAGAATAACACATAGGCTACTTCTTATTCCGAGATTTCTACGGGAGCGGGACCTACGCGGCTGATATCGGGTCCCGAAGCGAAGCGAGGGCGGTTCAGTAGTTCAGAATAATAGTGTTTGCTCAAGTTATAACAAACCTATAGTCATTAATGCGGTACTAAATACTAAATGTCTGGTTGACTGAACTAATTTTCATGGGACTTTTACAAGAAGTTAGAGCAGATTATAAGGTAACATATAGGCTATTTTTATTGTCTGAATTTCCACGGGATCGCAATTTCTGTGACAAAAACTCCCACGCAACTGAATTTGTAGGCCACTACTTTTACGTACATTAAATTCCCTTAAAACCTAAACCGGTTAATCGAAAAAAGAAATGGAAGACACAGAGGAAGAAGCCAGAGAGGGGATCAAGTCATCTCTCTGTTTTATCCACCTACGGTTAAGCCAAAATTAGTTTTATCTTAGCCAGTATGTATTATGTTGAAAAACTCGTAGTCCAAGGTAAAATTGAAGGTTGTGCCTCGTGGCAGAACACCTATGCGCTGGACGGACCAGATCAAAGCGGCTGTGGACGCCGCTCACGAATGAACGCGTAGAGCAGCGATTCGGGAAGAATGGCGGCGAATTGTTAGGCGTGCCTACCGAATAACCACGACCACTCTGCCAAGAGTGCAACGACTTAGAAGAAGAAGAAGAATTATGTTCGTCTGTTATCGCCAAATAGCTTTAAATACCTAGTTATTTAGAAGTTTGGCGATAATGTATGAAAAATGAGGTTACCTTATAATTTTAATAAGTATATATAACCAAAATTTAATTATTACATTTTTTACAAGCCAAAAAATAAAGGAAGCAAAGAGACATCTCAAGCTCATAGTTTATCGTACATCGCTTTCAATCTCCCACAGGTCTAACGACCAATTCTCGGTTAGGTTTTGAAGGAATATTGTAATTGAATAACATTATGGCGTGTTATTTATGGACCCCAATATTGTGGTGTTATGGGTTATTTTATATAATCTATTCGTTTGTATATCCTTAACCCTAAAGGGGATATCCTGACAGACAATATACCTGGATGACCTGGATCTAGAGCAGGGGTTGTTATACTTTTCTGGCCAAGGATTGTAAAAGGGTAGGTACTTTAGGTACCTATACCTATGCTGGAGGAAACTTAAATATTTTCCCTATTTCAGCATCTTAGGCCATTGTGAAGAAATATTGTAGCCGATTTTGACCTTGTGTCATTTATCTTGTGAAAATTCATAGAAATCGGACGTCAAATATTTTCATTCCGAATTTCATCCAAATAGGGCCGGAGGTAAGCCGTGAAAGCGTCGCAGACGGACAGGCGGACTTTCGCGTGTATAATATTAGTATGGATCTGTCACATGAATTTCTGGTACTGGGAATCGAACCTGGGACCCCTAGCATCGTAAGTAGGGTAACCCTGATTGGTAATTACCAGCTGCTAGTAAAATGTATTATTTAATTAAAAACTAACGTTAATTTTCTGTGCGTACTTGTTTACTTTTAGGATTCCATTTTTTATGAGTTACCACACCACGATGCCCTACAGGAATTATTTCAAAAGCTAAGTTTATTTATGTTTCGCGATTCTTATTTAATTTATTACAATGATATAATAACATGAATGCATCATGAATGGTATTTTCATTAAATGACGATGAAACTATAAATGCCCTCCCAAAGAAACTTCCAACTAAATACAAACGTACCTTTTTAAACTTAAAACAAGTTCGACTGTATTTTTTTTGTGTAACTTTTTACAGGGGGAATCGATTTTGATATTTTTCATTCGTAGGTACTAGACTAGACGGCAAACACTGCTTGCCGTCTAGTACCTACGATTGAGCGACATCTGACGAGCAGTTTTTGAGTTATCTTTTAATAAAAAGTGAATTTCATTTTCAAAGCCGCAGGAAGTTAGCAATGCAATAAGTACCGTTTTGATCGTTTTGACATAGGTTTTGATACGGACGTCTGATCACGATAGGTATAACGGTAGGGTACACAAATATGGCGGCCGGCGCGTAAATTATCCCCAACAATAATAAACAGACATTTATAACCTGTAAACTAAACTCAGACGTATTTGTTTTTAAAACTTTATGGCTGTATAGCCGAAGCACTGTTTCGATAAAAAAATGGCGGCGAACTAGCAGGAATATTCCCGCGCTTTATTGCTCGCGTTTCCCGCCAAAATTGTGATTCGAATTTGTTGAAACACGAAATTTGAAATGTTATGAAAGGTTTTTTACCTACATCATTATTTAATATAAACAGGTCATTGAAATGTTACATTCTTGTGAAAGGGGGGTTAAACCCAAAGAATAAAAAACATAGATATGACCCAATGATGTTTTAAATATCTAGAATTCTAGATGGAGCATCGAATCCGCGAAAACGTGTCAAAAAATTGTGGCCAACTGTTGGCCACAATTTTTGTATCATTACGTACAGATTACGCACACATAGACAATAAATTAAATGAACGTGAAAAACATCGCCTGCTCGCACACATGCTAGAGAATGTGGCCTTGTTTTTTTTGTTTTCAGTGTAGGGCGACGCTCAATCTAGATATTTAAAACATCATTGATATGACCTTACCTTACCATAATTCAGTTGAAGGAAAATGAGTCAATGGATGAGCGCGTTGGCTCATTTTATGCTCGTTAAATTTTTTGTAATAATGGCCCCCAAACCATAAAATATGCCTACCTGTGCCCTCAGAAAGTCTTCAAATAGATATGACAATAATTACAAAAACAAAATATGGCTATGTAATTTTTTCGCTGTCAATTAGAATAATGATATATGAGGTATAGTGCAGGCATATCTATATTTTTAAATCTCTGGTTAAATTCAAATTTAGGTTCCCCGCAGACTGCCTGCAGCCATCAGCGGCGGCTGTGGCGCTCTGTGGCGCTTCTTTTCAGAAGCGCGATCCGGCCAACAGCACAGCTCCAATAACAGTGAGCAGGATTCAGCCGAGGCGGCTGTTGGCCGGACCGCGGTTTTAAAAAGAAGCGCCACAGCGACATAGACGCCGGTGGCTGCAGTCAGTCTGCGAGGACCCTTATGGGATCACAACCCTTATCCTGCAGCCGCCGTCATGGAAACAAGGGTGCAGATGGTTAATCAATTATAATTTATTTACATACATATTAGGATACTAATTTATTTCTTTACACACAAGTTAAGGCAACATTAGTGCTGTATTTTTTGTCTATGAGAAATAAAAATCGGCAAAAATAACAATCTTATTAATAAGTAATCGATGGTAACGTCCAATAAAATTTTCATGCGGTTGCTTTTTTTAGTATTTTTCTGGTCATTTATTAAAAAGTGACTTTTGAAACTACATTTTTGATCAAATGCATTTTTATAGAGGGTATTTAAATTTAAATTAATATTTTTCATTAGACTATTATTCAATTAATTTTTATTTTTTTACTAGCTGTTGCCCGCGACTTCCTTCGTGCATAGGAGTTACTCTCACGTGAATCCCGATCCCGCGGGAACTTTGCTTCACAGTCTCCTCTATCTCCCAGTGAAAGTCCCATCAAAATTCGTTCATCCGTTTCTGAGAGTAGCGTGCACAAACATACGATCAGTAACAGTTTTATCAATATGTAAGTATAAGATAGATATAGATTATTAAGGAGTTTACAGCCATTTATTACAGCCTCCAAGTACCAGGTATTCATAAGTGTACAGTAATATCAAAGATGTACCTATTAAATATCTAGATGGAACATCGAATCCGCGAAAACGTGTCAAAAAGTTGTGGCCAACTGTTGGCCACAACTTTTATATCATTACGCACAGATTACGCACACATAGACAATAAATGAACGCGAAAAACATCGCCTGCACGCACACATGCTTGATAATTTTGCCTTGTTTTTTTTGTTTTCATTGTAGGGCGACGCTCAATCTAGATATTTAAAACATCATTGAGTAATATGAAATACATACAGCAGTATACAGTATAGTCCACAGTCGACAGTAACCTGTATCCATTCGTAAGTATTCAGTTAAGCCCTTCCCTATTTGCTATCCGCGATAGCTGTAACTAGCAAATTGATATCGCCCGACAATGTACTGGAGTTTGCTCTACTTCAACACTAGCTTAATACTATAGATAGGCATTATCATTATGATTAAAATTACATTTGGAGACCAGAAAATGCATTGCCTTTAAATACTACAGTCCTACAAGCATCTTTTGGCGCGTGCGTGACAGAGACAGCGCATTACACCCACGCGCCAAAAGATCCTTGTAAGACTATACTTGAGTCTCCGAGCATATGGATTATGGAATTGCCACTCCCCGCCAAAACCAAACTTATTACCTGTGCTCACAGTTTAATTTTGCTTGCAAGCAAAATTTACTAAGGTCGTTTTTAGATGCCGCCGTCAATCTTTAATGTACCTTAATCGCTTAGGTGGAAAGCTGGCATTTGTGTGTCATGCAATTATGACGATTCGAACGGAGTATAGAGCGTTCTTGGTTAGCATTTCCGTGGTTCCAGATGTAATCTTTAGCAGTAATCATGTATCATGATTACATTTTTCGACACACGACGCTAAGACCAGTGGCGTTATCGTAATAACGAGGTTTGGCTGAGTGCATGGCGATGAAATTGAAGATCTCAAATGCCAGCTTTATTATGATACTAGAAACCAGTCCCTTCAAAAATCTCTATAAATTTTAACAAATTATGTTATTCCGATGTCTAAGCTATATTACTGCAAAGTTTCATGAAAATCCGTTCAGTAGTTTTTGCGTGAAAGAGCAACAAACACACACACACACACACACTCACTCACTCACATACATCCTTACAAACTTTCGCATTTATAATATTAGTAGGAAGTAGGACTAGTAGGATAGGATGGTGCTGTATTGTACACAATGCACATAGTGAATATTCGTTAGTCGTTAGAGGCTACGTACGACCCATTAATGGCCCACAAGTGAGCATGGGTCTCACTTCATTATTAAGGGGCTAGATCATATTCCACCACGCTGCTGCACTGCGGATTGGTGGAGGGGTCAGTGGCCAACCCAGTATCGGAAGTTTACACGCCGCACGAAGGCCACGGAGAGGGCATACCGATTGCTATCTAACAACAACAACCGGGACGATGTGTTTGGGTATGTGCCCCCTGAAGCACGGAAGCGCTCAAGAAATTTTCTGCCACTAGCGGTCACCCAGTAGGTACTAGTCGTTGGTAACAATGTCTAAAGATAATATTTCTGCTTTAGACTTATTTGTCTGAATGTATTTTGGTGGTGTTGCCTTGTTTCTCCTCAAAATAAAAGAAATATGTAGCATTATTGGACTGCGGGGGTAGACTTAAATAAAATGGCATGCATATATGTATTGACAATGGACTTAATATTGACAAAATACCTAGATGAATGATTTTGACTTTGAAAAATCTAAGTCAAAATCAGGGTATGGTCGCTCCTTAACCATGTTGTTACAGCTTTCCTTAATAAAGCAGGAAGTATACCAACTTACGAGCATAAAAATGTTAATCCGTAAATTGAACGAAATAAATTGTTGGGTAGTGTGTACCTGTCATTTTATCTGATTATAATTATTGAGAGTCAACAGTCTTGTTCACGTTATTGGATCGAGTTCTTTAAATGAAAGATATTTGAGAAAAAACACTTCTCTTTGTGCCATGAAAACGATTAGAATTCGTAGTTATATCTCAGAAATGGCCCATCGCTTTTGAGGTGGTTTACAGTGATTTGCTGTGGTTCACAATTTATAACAGATACTATCAATAAGTCGTCAAATTATTTCGTTAAATCTTGGTTAACAACTTGGTTGGTCTGATTTCCTGAAGCGAATGCATTTGAATGCACAATAAGCGGCATCTCCTCTAATCTGGTGGTGGAGGGACTAATTTGGCGGATTACGTCCTAGATTTCAAATATGTAGAGAGATCCATTCTCAGTAATGACTCATTAATGGTCTGAACATAAATAACTACATAAAATTATGAAAGTTACAAATCCACTAAGAAAATTAAAAAATAATAAAAACTGACTAAGAAAAAGTTGACAAAAAAATTACTATTTATTGATCATCAACTAGCCTTGCTGATCAGATTTTCATTAAAATATATCGACTATGTCACTTTATTAACAAAAAACCGCAACATAATAAATTGGTTCATCCGTTCAGGAGCTACGATGCTGCAGACACAGACTGCTATACCGACACACTAATACATAGACACAGTACACAGACATACAGACAAGTCAAATTTAACGTCCCTCTATTTGCGTCAAGGAAAAAGGGTAGGTATAACTGTATACAGAAAAAGAGGATCACTGTAGAAATAACTATCTATCCAATTTCCTTCTCTAAGACGTTACTAAAAGCCTCGTCCAACACTCTGTCATCGCATAATATCACAATTCCATAGCGTCACTTCACTTCTATTGCGTCTTTTTAGCTCGTAAAATAAGTAAAATAATTTATAACAAACGAACAGCGACACAACATGAAAGGCTATTTATCCGATGATTGCGAGTCGCTGGCCACTGCCCCACTGGCCGCTGCGTGGACACGTTTGCTCTACTACGGTTTTTAACCGACTTCAAAAAAGGAGGTTCTCAGTTTGACCTTGTATATTTGTGCACGATTATCTAACGTTTGGTTGAAACGATTTTGATGCGGTTTTCAGCATAGTATTTGTCAGAATTAGGAGAAGGTTTTAGGCATATTGTTTGGCTGAACCGATTTTGATGCGGTTTTCAGCATCGTGTTTATTAGATTTAGGAGAAAGATTTATGTATATTAACCGCGTTTAACTGAACCGATTTTTACTTTTCGGTGTTAAATTCGGTTCTATTTTGTTAAAAGTTATTATGTTGATAACTTGATAGTGGGCTAACAGGGTCTGATGGTAAGGGTTTAGACCAAAAGCATCGATGGCGTTACTAGCTAATCCATCTTCTATATGTATTTTATGTATATTCTATATACATTAATGAAACTGTGACTGATTGTATGTTTGTGCACAATTATCTCAGAAACGGTCAAGATTATTTGATCATATCGTAAAGAAGTTACATTAATTGAAATGCGACCATTTTATGAAGTGAGCTAATCTATGATGTGGCCACGACATAAATATAGAAAATGTAGAAGATAGATAGAATAGGTCAGAACATGACAAAAAAATTGTATGTAGGTACTTCAATAGTTATAAACGTAATGTGTTTACTTCATAGTTGTTTAGGCGACAGTATTCAAAGTAATCACGGTGTTTTTGTTATGAATAGATAATAGTCATAGAATACCAACTGACACAACTGTATTTATAATAAAATCAAACAAATCCCAGATATGGCGAAACTAATCGTTTGTAATAAGTAAATACACATTAATTCTACGTCTCTACGTACGCACAACTGTTTAAACGAATGTGATGTACGTCAAAAATACCCTTTTGCTATTTGTAATAGATGCTATATTCGTTTGCAGAGTTTTTGCTAAATAAAATAAGTAATTTGTCTATGACAACATTTAAATTAAATACGACTATTGTTAAAGTTACTACTGTGCCTAAGTTTGAAAATTATTAATATTCATTTGTTAATTAATTAAAAACTTCTTAAATTTTGTCACAAAATTAACATTTTTTAGAACATCATTATTTTAATAAAAGCAAAATAGATTATAGAGAACTCCATATTCATTTGCTTCATATTTCAATATAGCAAGCAACCTCTAGAGAGCAAAAAAAATATAAAAAGTTGCCGTGTTATGATAAAATTCCAAATACGTAATGTCATAAGTTTAAAATTTAATTGTTAAGGCAGATGCAAATTCTCAATTTAAATCATTCACACATTTTTGGCACAAAACCAAACAAGGGCCCTTTGCACTAATAAAGGCACTATTAGGGCCACAGCTAGGGTTGCCAACTATACTGTTAAAACCATGGACCTAGGCCGATGAAAACCCTATAACAACAGATATATTTATTCACAATGATTATAGACAAACATTGATGGAATTGTAATGACAGTACGAATATATATTTACGAACGAATACAGTAATGTAACATATTATTATGTCAGTATCATGTCATTATCCACGCATTTATTTGCTTTATAGATACGTAATGTAATGTCCTTGGCTATAAATGTTTTAAAGTTTGTTTTGTATTACATTGATTTAAAAAGTAAATAGATATTATTGTACTTGTCAGTATGCATAACTAACTATCCCATTAATACTTAACTTTTTAGCTGTATTAAGAGTTTGTCAGCGTTATTTCTTTACGTGTTGATTAAATATGTGATATTTAATAAAAATATAATTATAAAAATAATACCTAATATTTGTTCGTCATAATATTACCTATATTATAACGTACTTAAGTACATTTAATAAACCAATTACGTAAAAACTACTTTTGTTATAAAAATAAAAAAATGTTCACACATAAATCAATAAGAGACTTACTTGAACATAATTTTCAAGAATTTAATGAAGGGTAGTAACTACAAAATAAATACAGAAACATATAAACAAAGATTTTTATTACTCCGTATCATATAAACGTCCTCAATCAATCGTACACAAAATTTATAGTAATTTTACTTTTCCTTAAATAAATTAAAAATAATTGAAGTAGAGCAAACTTCCATCGTACCAGGACCACACACATCGCGACTGAACACGCGGTCTCAGCCAGACATTGCGTTTAAAACGACAACTTTACACTTACATCTATCATACAAAACTCAACCTTATTTCCTAAGACATACGGTTCTGTACAAATGCACTCTTAAGTTTGTATTTCGAACGGACTCGCCCATGCTTGTTCTTGAAATAAGTAAATTGAATCTGAACTTTAATGCTTAGGTAATAAGACGTCTTTTAAGATGTTAGGGATCGGTAAAAAGATAAGTATAATGTAACTAAGTGTAAAGTGTAACGAAATTGATTTGTTTTATTCCGGTGTCACGACTCCGCAATTTGAAGGTGTGTGTTAATATTCATAATATTAATATTGTGGGATAAATCGCTTGTTATGGGTTGACAATTAATTTGTCGATAAGGAAGTGGAATTAATATTTTGAATTTGTAAATGACAAGCGTGTAACCTAGTTAGTAGGTGTTATTGTAGTTGAAAGTCCTGGGTTCGATTCTAAAGACAGATATTTATGTGACAGATAAATTCAGCATAATGTTACATAATAATGATTTATTAATGTTAATCGGTATGTAAAATATCCGTATGATGTGGTCTCAGATTTTGATAATCCTTTCGACATTCGAAAGCTAATGCCTGCCTGTCCCATAAAAAATTGAGCGACATCTGGCGAGAGGTTTTTGAGTTATCTCGACATTGTAGTCGTTTTTTTTTTGGAGAAAGCTAGTTATCAGATATTACTTTTAGCTGCTGGTCACTGACAGCGCAAATAAAAACACCAAGAAAGACTAAAATGAAAGTGCGGAATATCGTTTATGACATCCTGGTCTACCATCTGGATTTGAAGTACTCCTGGCCATACTAATACGGCCTAACTCATTGCTCAATTTATCAAATCCTAATTCATCTTTTTTTCACCAGATGGCGTAACAGAGCAACCATGGCAGCGGTGTCAACAACCGTCCACCTCCAGGACCAAATCAAGATCCAGGAGCAAAGTGATGAGGAGCAGGAGCCATACTCTCCCAACACGAGAGACACCACCAGCCCTGACTACCACGACGACGAGAAACACGACGAACGCCCTCTACCTCTCTCCCACTCATTCTCCATCCACAACGTGCTGAAGAAAGAGCGGGACAGCAATAGTCCTGACAATGTCTTCTCGACTGACAAGCTTCTCCAAAATACGCCGAATTTCGATGATAGCCAAACGAGGAACTCTGAAAGCGTCAGTCCAAGACTCGATGACGAGGAGCAGAATGACAGAGCAGAAATCAGTGTTGATGATGACAATTCCTGCTGTAGTGATGACACTGTGCTGTCAGTTGGGAACGAAGCTCCTATCTCCAGCTTTAGTGCCGATAAATCAGCAGATGCCCAAGGATTGACATCCTTTAAGCACATACAAACGCATCTAAACGCAATATCCCAGTTAAGCCAAAACCTAAACATGAACCAGCCGTTGCTTCTGCGGCCGAATCCAATCACCCCCAACCCCCTGATGTTCTTGAACCAACCCCTGCTGTTCCAGAACCCATTAATGAATCAGGTGGACCTAAAGATGAACGTCCCCCGGGTGATGTCGCAAAACTTCAATCCACAGCATTTTGGGGTGAACTTTGGATTGAGGATGAAGAATCAGGATTTAACGAGGACAGATGAGAATAGGAGACATTATCCAAAGTCTCCAGAGAATGAGTCTGAAAGAGACTTTATGAACCAAAGTCTGAAGTTCAGCATTGACAATATTTTGAAGGCTGATTTCGGGAGAAGGATTACGGATCCGTTGACCAAGCGAAGGTCTTTAAAAGCGAGGCAATTGGAGACCAAGGTCTTGCCAGTTAAAGAACCTGTTCCTATACCACCCAAGTCTGAGGAGGCGAGGGTGCCGGAGTTAAAACCAGGGGATAAGGGAGCGATTGACCTATCTAAAGCCGAGGATAGCAATAGTAGTCAGGGCACTGCACAAGGTAATTTATCGTCTTTTTTATGGATTAAATTTATTTTATTGACAACCCGTAGCTTATTTGGTGGTAACACTGTGTGTGAAGCGAAAAGTTCCAGGTTCAATTCCCGGTACATATACGAGTATCTACGTGACAGATAATATGTTCTCGGATTGTGGGTGCTTTTGATAATGTTATTTTATAGTAGTTAGTTATTCTCCATGACATGCGACATTAAAAAACATAAAAAGCCATCTTATGACAAAAAGTTATTACAAATTTGATGATTATTTTAAAGTTAAACTCCTTGGATTTAACCTATTTAAATCAAGTAGTAGTAAATTCAATGTAACAGTGAGTAGGAAAAGAAGCTCCTTGGGAGTTTCTTGCCGCTATTAGACCACTCAAGGCAATATTTTTTTGAAGTGATGGGGTAGTTTGACTTTCAAAAAGTGTTTTGAAAGCTTGTAAAAAACCAACTTCAAATAAACATTTCATTCATTCATTAATGACACTTGCGAGCAGGGTCACCAACTAGGCAACAGGGTTGTCAATACCAGTAACACTAAGTAACTGTTAAACTATTTTAGTAGTGAATGATTCGTGAGTGAGTGTTTGAATTCATTTTATATATATAACGCGGCTTACCTCACGTACTGTTTTGTCGGATTCGCCCGACTAGTTTCGAACCGATTCCGAGGTTCGTCATCAGGAGACACCGGCGACGAGAGCTCGCTTGTGACTGTAGTACGTGAGGTAAGCCGCGTTATATACATAAAATGAACTGTTAAACTCGTCTCCTATGTGCCTCACAGTACCGTGCCTTACAGTCCCGTGCCCCGCAGGGTCGACGAGCGGCGACGGCCCCATGGTGTGGCCGGCCTGGGTCTACTGCACCAGATACAGCGACCGACCCAGTTCCGGTGAGTTACATTTTATTTATTTTATTAAAAAAATAATTTATTTATGAGGGTATTTGTTTGAAAATAATATTAGATTTAAGCCACCCAGTTCCGGTGAGTTTGACTATATTTAACTTATTGATAAGTTTATTTATTTATTTAAAAAAAAAAAGATTTAAAGAAATAAAATTAAACAAGATAGAAAACTGGTGCGTGGCGACCCTACGCGTTGATATGAAACTTCACCAAATAAAATTATAGGCAATAAAGGGTGTTTAAAATGTTAAAATCTGTCTTTTTTCGCTTCTTTATCAAAGTAATGAAAATGAAGGGTTATTAAAATTGGAAATAAAAAAAACATGGTTACTATAATAATAAGTATTAAGCTAAATTAGGATAGCAAACAAGCATTCAGCTTCTTCCGCCGTCGTCCATGACAACTGTGACCGATAGAACAAGACTCACATCACATGGTTAGCTATTTGTATGCTTTGTTTTGAGGTATCATGGACCTCAATCTCAAAGAGTGCACACCCCAATCCTCCCTTAATCTTAATAATATCAAAACCGTATCCCTTGTGTAGTGTTAATACCACACAAATTATATTTACAAACAAACAAACAATCGCTATTATTAAATTAAAAGTGGTGAGATAGCCATAATCCCATGAGATTACTAGTGAGGGGAAAATGTGAGGGTGTACTCTTTTAATTTACTGAATTATTAAGTTTCGAACTACCCTCACTTGGGGAGATCTCTATGTTAACCACATTCAGAAATGGTGATGCGGGAATTTTTAATTTTTTTATTAATATTAAAACCGCACCCGAATCAATTTAGCCATTTCTGGGATTAGCGCGAACGAAACCACAAAGTAAAGAAAAAAGGCCTATTCCGATCTAATACCAAAAAACTAATACCATTTGGTATTAGTTTATTATCCCAGTGAATTTTTATTCCGAACGAATACCATTCAAAAGAAGTACCTAATCTATTCCGAACGAATACCAAAACATAACTTTTAGTACAGTCACAGAAAACGTTTCTTTTGCTATTTCATAAGTTATTATAATGATCGTAATTCAATCCTAAATTTTATACAAACATTTTCTTATGAAAGTGATTGCCAATTTTTTTACCTGCAAAAAAGCACATTTTTACTTATGGAGATTGACATGCCAATTTTTTTTACCAGCAAAAAAGGTGAGCTCGTTCCTATTGTTTAAAAATCCAAACCAACTAATCACAGTCAAGGGTTGAGCCTTAAGCGTTTTGATATTTTGCTTACTGAACGTTAAGACAATCAAATAAGGTCTGTTTTTATACGAATCGTTGTCCTTGCACAAATAATTATTATTTATCTATTTAATGTTGATTTTTTTAAAACACATTAAATTGTAATGACTGTCGTGCCAATATTTGATATTTGTTTACAAAGAATAAAAGTAATTTCTTTTTGTCATAGTTGTTGATTGAATCTTTTACTATATAATTATAATTTTAGTATTTAATTGTAATTTTAATTTTTTTGTGATAGTTTTTATTTCCTATTTTAAAGTTGAAAACGATGCCTAGTGATTTGTTGGAAAAACTTTATTTATTCTTAAGGTATTTGTGCAATTATTTGTTACTACACTTGAACATGTTTAATAAGACTGATTTTGATTGAAATATACATTATATACATTACTTAATATCACATTTCACAGCATTTTTATTACTGACTGTACCTTCATACCATTTTAATAATTTTGGGATTCGTTTATGACTGGTATTCGTTCGGAATAAAAATTCACTGGGATAATAAACTAATACCAATGGTATTAGTTTTTTGGTATTGGATCGGAATAGGCCAGAAAAAAAAATTCTAAAAATCATTTAAATAACACCCTGTATTAGTGAAATATTCTAAAAAATATTGTTCTGTTTTCTATTGTTAATATAGGCCTTGTAATAGATAATCATAATATTAACTTCCATATACAGTCAGCGTTCAGTTATCAACTTACATTATATGTATGTAGGTAGGTACTTATAGATTATTTCGTTACATAATTATTAATGCAGGGATTCTACTTCATTTTTGGTCAGCAATGCGTTACGAATAACTATTATTATCTAATATCTATAGTGTAGCGGTGAGTCCGGGTTCGAATCCCAGGGCACGCACCTCTGACTTTTCGAAGGTATGTGCGTTTTAAGCATTTAAATATCACTTGCTACAACCGGTGAAGGAAAACATCGTGAGGAAACCTGCATACCGGAGAGTTCGCAAAACTCAAAGGTGTGTGAAGTCCGCCAATCCGCACTTGGCCAGCGTGGTGGACTATGGCCTTAACCTTCTCACTTTGAGAAGAGACCCGTGTTCAATAGTGGGTCATGATTGGTTGAGATGATGATGATGATGAATATCTATAGTTCTAATAATAAGGTTGACCACTTACTATCAACTCATCAGCTAGTTAGTCTCTATAACCATAAAAAAACCAAGATGGCGCCCACAAAATTTTCCATAAAAATAAACAAGCCGTTTATTAACAAATGAAAATTCACTCAAGCGAGTTATCCCCGCAAATTATCCCTCCATAATATAAAATCATCCCTCAGTTCACGCCCCCGTTATCTGTGCCGCACACCCCGGAGGGTTGTTATCAAATTTGCTCGTGTCCCACTGAATATATAGGGTGATTTGTTGTGGGCGGAGGGTAGTTTTGTTTTGATACACTGTGATGGACTTTAGGAAGATTATTTGGACAATATTTAACCACTTCACTTCACCCTGACATCATCACACCACTCGCCGAAGATTGAAGTTTCATCCGCATCGCTTGGACTCGTAGCGAACGACTACGGTCCGTTTTTTACCATCGTTTTTACCATGAACGTGCAAGATGTGGAATGAGCTTCCTTCTGAGGTATTCCCGGAGCGCTATGACATGGGGTTCTTCAAGAAAGGTGTAAAATAGCTCTCCTTCAGGGCCGGCGTTGCACTGGTGACTCCCCTGGTGTTGCAGGTGTCCATAGGCGACGATGACGACTTACCATCAGGTGGCTCGTCTACTTTTACGTCAGCCCTTCAGGCTATAAAAAAACCATTATATCGTATAAATAAATACACTAATTGACTCTAATACTTTCTCTATTCCAGTGTCTACTAACGCACTTACCAACTATTATACCCACCGTCTGCTAACTGAATGAGGGTAAAGGCGTGTGAATTCGCCGCTAGAGGCGCTAGCGTAGAGTGAGGTCTGGCTGTCAGTGCCACAAACTTATCTGACCCGGTAAGAAGGGCGCTAGTCTTTGTCTTTGTCTGACAACAGTTTAACATTTGCATTAGTTCCAATGTTGGCCACCGGGTCAGATAAGTTTGTGGCACTGTCGCTTCTCACTTGTCTGAATATCACTTGTCACTGTTTATGTATGGGCGGGCTTTGACAGCAGTGTGCTTAGTACGAGTTTTATTTGACATAACGTGCTCACTACGTAAACTAAAATTTGTATGGTATCGAAGCAGAGACATCTAGCGGAAACGTGAAGGAATCAAAATAGCGAGTACGAGTTTACGCGATCACGTTTACGAAAGTAAAGTCAACTGTCAGTGGTAAACGTCACGTTTACGTATGGTTTCTCGAACATTGCGCGAGTACAAGTGGCATATTTGACAGTTCGTATACTTAACTTACGAAAACTCAGGGAACGTGTTATCGAAAAGTTTTCACGTGTAATTTACTAGTGAAATCATAAAAAAGATGGTCTATTATTTTAATTACACTTTCGTTTTGTTTGTTGAAAATTCTGTCTGGATATTTGTATTTGCTGGGAGCATAATTACGGCCACAAATCTCAAAGTGAATGAAATTATAGAAAAGTGGTATTTGTGTTGTTCGCGTTCCGGTGAATACTTTTTATGATAGACAATATATTTTTTTTTTGGATATGGCGTTGGTGTATTTACACTCAGCCAAAAACAAGTGAAATGTGGGATAAAATGAATATTTACATTTACTAACCTACAAAAACATCTAATCAAGAAATACTTAAAACAAAGACAATAATGTACATATTACAATATTTATAAATTATTTTTTCTATATCATCATAGATATAGGTACATTATTGACTTAAAATAGTTAAAATTATTGTGCTTTAATGGCTGAAATTGTTGGAATGTTGTATTAAAAGTCTAGTTTATAGCTATAACGTGGTTTTATTATTCCGTTTTACACAATGTAATATAAACGACATAGAACAAAATCACCATTTTTTCAGACAGTTTAATACAAAAACTTATTCTTCTTTTATCCTACCAGTTGCCAGCCTCACTATTTAAAACTGTACATACATAAGATGTATTTATTATTATTAATAAAGTAAGTATTGCATTGTATTTGGACAGAAATGTTTCAATCTTTTTCCTTAGAAATTGTTTATGGCTGCTGCTCAAGATGAGCGGGATTATAATCTAGCGCTATCGCCATAATTAAAGAAATAAATAGTCATCTTAAGAGTTTTTTAATTTTTGTGCAAAGAATTGCACCGGCGCGGCAAACAAATGAAGCCGGGCTCCTTATTTTATTTAATGAAATTTTTTTTCACTAATCACATTTATCTATGTTCCTATTAAAATTAAAACATTAGCTTTTCTCTATGGCATTATTATAACAAACGTTTATCTATTAAAAATGGCGATATAAGCATTACAGTTTGAATAGTAACTTTTCATTAATACTTTAGTAAGAAAGGAATAACCTTCTTTATTTGGTAGGATTCTGTCACGACGTTTTGTTGCCAACATAACAATAAAATAATGGTTTCTGCGAATGAACGTGTGAATAAACGTGCTGATACGCGATCGAATTGGTTACGACGTTTGACACTCGTACTCGCAACTTTTCGATAGTCACCGTCACTCACGTTTTGACGGATGACGTGTAGGTGAACTTTTCGATGCAACTCGTACTAAGCACACAGGACCTCACTCGCCGGTGACGCCAACTGGTGAGTACAAAAACGGCGACCCTCATTAGCGGAAGGTGCAAGCACGTGTGATAACTTAAATCCATAAAAGAAGACGGACATCGAACCCCTATAACTGGGTTCCTTTTGTCACCCACAGGGCACAGAAAAGTCCAAAGCCACTTAAACCAGTCTCACGTTAGTTGTATACAGGGTGAACGTTAAACGATAGTCTCACCCAAACACCCAAAAACTAATCAAATCAAATATCATTAAGTGTGAGGTGGCCGATAAATATTTATAGGGTGCTGTTGCGTACGAGGGCCGATTTTAAAAATAGTGTTCTAGGGATGTGCTCAAAGGTAGTCGATGATTTATTTTAGGGTGGTTCTTTTACATTTATTTTCATTCATTAAGACAACGGTTACCATGCCGAGTCATCGTTCGATTCCAGTGTCCAACTCAAGTATCAGAAGTTTTCTTGCCGCCCGAAGACCTCCGACGGGGCTTAACGACTGCTATATTTCGATTTCAACAGGGGCTTTGATGCCCTGCATATGGTGCTTTTGGTTGCTTATGGTAATAATTGCAACCACAATAAGATCATTTGTCTCTGTTTATCGTATATTAACATAAAAAGTATAACTAAACAAAATTAGATATTGTTTATTGAAACATCACTTTTTGTATTCGACCACAGAACAATAAGTTAGTGGGAACGATAGTTTAACGAGAAGTTAGCGCATTAACTGATGATTAATTGTCGTTAGCTGACAGTGCGGTATACAGTGAATAGAACAGTTAGTTTGGTTACTCTAGGGTACATTTAAATTAACTTTTTCCGTGGGCTTGAGATCAAGTTAGCGCATTTTTAGTCCATACTGATAGGTATTTAAATCTTTTGAAACTCTCCGGGCCTAAGTTAGGGAGGTGTGAAAACACGACGAAATGTATTTAAAAAAATCGTTTTTGCTGACATTTGTATACCTAGATATAGATACATATACATATAATCGTAATTTGCAATCATGATAACTCATTTTCCATTTCTCTATACCCTGTAGGTACACTGTCCAACCGCAAACACCCTGTACCTATACTGTGATATATTAGAACTTATCATCATAGAGTAAAGTCTATTGAAAGCGTTTTTTTTATTGAATTAAGGTAGCAAACGAGCATGCAGCACCACCCTTCCGCTGCCGCCCATGGCAATTGTGACCGACTTAGAACAAGACCCAATTTAGGGGCTAGGGTGGTTAGTCCAATTAGTAGATGGTGTTAGAATGTTAGTTGGTTAGTTTGTTAATAAGTGTGAGGACAGGGACTGTTAGTGATAGTTAGTCCTGTTAGTTAATATTAGTATTGTCCAGTTAGTAATGATTAGTGTGGGTCTTGTTCGAATTTGGTCACAGATGCGTTGCTACCCCTGAGGACTGAGATGGTCGCCTCTAAAAAAACCTTTGTTATAAAGTTTTAATTAAAATAAAATAATTTTAAAAGTAATTACAAACTTCTTTTTGTATCTAAAGGGATTAGGTTTACAACATAATATACTATCCAGTGGTAACACACTCACACATCCACACAGGTTGGTGAAAGATCCTGTATAATACCTAAACCTAAACATCCTGTATACCGTCAAGTACAAGTTTATAAACACCCTGTATAACTAAACCCAAACACCCTGTACACCATCCTACACGTTAATAAACACCCTGTATAACTAAAACCAAAACACCCTGTACACCGTCCTAAATGGTCTAAGAGCCCGCGACGCGCAGACCTTCGTTATATTATAAAAGCTGAAAATTCTTCTATATACGTCCCATATACAGGTATAAGCAAACCCAGCCTATGCAACCTGGGTCGCGGTGGCTTTGGCAGGTAACAGGTAGTAAAGGTGGGTAAAATTGTGTTTCAAATTTGTGATAGCATAAAACTTAGTTTTCATATATTTTAACTTACAATCATATTAGAAACCGCCTCGTCTATTGGCGGACACTTAGGACGGTGGCAACCCCTTGCCAGACACCCTCACAGTCTAATTATTTATAAATCTACTTTCGTCATAGTATAAAATCTGACTTTTATATATGTTATTCAGAAAATTATACGAATAATGTTTCCACAGTCCGCAGTCACTTTCGATGGTTCCCCTATCTTCCCAGACACATTGAAGTCTACTCCAGGCGTGCGCGCGATGAATATACATGTAGGTTGGTGCGAGTGAAATAGCACGATCTATACTCTAAACTTATCAAGAAAATTAATTATGTAGATTTATAACGGATTAAAAAAGTAAATTAAAAAAAATGATGTAAAAAAAATTTCTTAAAACAAATGTAAATCATCATCAAGAATGAATTCAAGTGAATTTTATGGAATCAAGTTATGATTTAAGAAAGTTGTAAAAAATATCTATCGATATTTTTTTTTAAGTATTGTGCAGAAAATAATAAGAAAAATCGGCAGTTGATGATAAAATTCTAGAAGTTTAAAGTTAAGGAGATAAATTTGTATGTACATATGTTGGTTTTACTATAAGGAGAGAAAATAATTTAGATCGTAATGAAATCAGTGGAAAAAGAATTAAATTATACATTTAATTATAGCCATTACAAAACAAAGCAAAAAATAAAGTTTCAAACATTGTTATTGTTAAATTAAAAAAAAATCAATTATTTCCATCGTCATCGTCGGTATTTCCATTATCTTCATCACTGCTACTCCATTCTGTGGATTTGTCCTCATCAATGACACTATCTTCAACAGCTTCTGTAATAATTAAAGCAAGTTAGAACAATTATGAATAGCCGATGATTTGTTTATGAACATTGAACATTATAACATACCTGACAAAGTTTGTAGACAGTCACTGACATAATAATAATAATAATAATAATCTTTATTTCAAGCAACAGGGCTCATTTTACAATAACATACAATCAAAAAATTCATTCAAAATAATAATAATAATAATAATACTAATTCAATTAATTAAAAATCTTACTACTTAAAATTAAAATGAAATTAAATATAAAATAATAATAAAACATTAAACAATCATTCCTAATTTAAAACAAAATTAAAAAATTGCATAATATTAAAATTTTAAACTTACAAATTAAAAATTACATTAAATTAGACTAAAAATAATTCAAAAGTAAAATCTTCTTATCAATAAATAAAATTACAAATGTCATAAAATTATTGCATAAAATATATTTAAAATGTCATAAAATTATTAAATACCTACATTAAATTAAAATTTTAAAATAATAACATTTATTTATTTATATTTATTTGGCCTATTGTGTATCCTAACACAGTGGTTTAAATACACCGAGTCGTACCTCTCATAAAATACCCTCAAGATCCTGTTAGGGCTGACCCGAACCCTGGACAACAAAGACGTGCACCTTTTTCGCATGAGCGTGAAAAAACAGTCTATTCGTGATTCGGCGAACATCCCTGATGCACTGCAGAAACGAGGCAGCCCCAACAAGATCCTGAAAGCATTATTGTATTGGATGCGTAGGGCGCTGTACTGTTTATGCGTATAATCCACCCACAGGCTACACGTGTAGAACGATGTACAAAAGGCCCTGAAAAGAGTGATCTTAACTTCTCTTGAACAACGCGCGAACCTGCGGGCGATCATATTGGCCCTTACAGACAGCGCCCTACGCTCCCGTTCCATGTCCACATCGTCCTTCAGGTCCGCGGTTACCCAATGTCCAAGGTATTTAAATTTATCAACCTGTCTTAGCGATACGCCATTCAACTTGATGGGTGGTGTGTTACCTGGACATTTTCCTCGGACCCGAAACACCATGCACTCACTCTTCTTGGTGTTATAGAGGAGACCATGACTGAGAGCATACTTCTCGCAGATGCCTATAAGTCTGGACAAACCGCAGACCGAGGCGCTGAGGAGGACCATGTCGTCAGCATAGCTAATATTGTTGACACAGGTTCCGTCAATATGGCAGCCGACATGCGTCCTACTCAACTCCTGGATCAAGTCGTTAATGTACAGGTTGAAAAGCTTGGGCGAGGTCAACCCTCCTTGTCTCACCCCACATTCCAACCTATACGGGGCCGAGTAGGCACCCGACCATCGCACAACATTCACTTGGTTTTGATACCAAAACTGAAAAATATTTATTAATTCGATTGGCATCGAGGTGGCCAGCAGCTTTTGCCATAAAGTGTCATAGCAAACCAGATCGAAAGCTTTTGAGAGGTCCAGGAAACAAGCAAAGACTGGTGTTTTCCTATCCGTATAGTACTTAACCGTCTGCTTTAAACACAAGACAGCTGTTTCAGTGGATAAACCAGTTTTGAAACCAAACTGGTTATCATGTATCTCGAGGTGTTTGTCAAGATATGTCATAATGAGGTAGCTGATCTCCTTCAAACCATTTAAAATGGTATTGACCACTTTCCAGTACCCAGCCATTATTTTCAGGTTTACGTGAAGTAGGTTTACTTAAGTGAGCATTGTTCCAAATCGCACAAATATAATTAGCTCGTAAAAAATGCTGCAGTAGCTCATTTTTACAAGGTGGTAAACTGCTAGCATCAAAATTTCTCAATTTTTTTCGATTGAAAGCCTCATTAATATCAGATACTTTATACGAGTCTATAAACATCACTCTAGCAGCGCCTCTTTCATTTCAATCTTAAGATTGGTTTACTATACGGAGTACGAGACAGTTGATGCGCAGAAAGAGATCACCGTGGACCGACCATGCTATTTCACTCGCACCAACCTACATCACCTACATGTATATTCATCGCGCGCACGCCTGGAGTAGACTTCAATGTGTCTGGGAAGATAGGGGAACCATCGAAAGTGACTGCGGACTGTGGAAACATTATTCGTATAATTTTCTGAATAACATATATAAAAGTCAGATTTTATACTATGACGAAAGTAGATTTATAAATAATTACACTGTGAGGGTGTCTGGCAAGGGGTTGCCACCGTCCTAAGTGTCCGCCAATAGACGAGGCGGTTTCTAATATGATTGTAAGTTAAAATATATGAAAACTAAGTTTTATGCTATCACAAATTTGAAACACAATTTTACCCACCTTTACTACCTGTTACCTGCCAAAGCCACCGCGACCCAGGTTGCATAGGCTGGGTTTGCTTATACCTGTATATGGGACGTATATAGAAGAATTTTCAGCTTTTATAATATAACGAAGGTCTGCGCGTCGCGGGCTCTTACTGTTTATAAACACCCTGTATAATTAAACCCAAACACCCTGTATCCCGTACACGTTTATAAAGGTATAATCGCCAATCGTATCCGTGTCTCCGGCCACTGACTCTGAACGCTTGAAGGATTCTTCGTGGAAGCGCAGCTAGGTGACACTTGCGGTTGGAGCCTGTTTCCACGGCACGGTAGGAGTCGACGGTAACCGACATCAAAAACGGAGGAGGTTTTTAATTCCATAGTGTTCATCAGTTTTACTTTTCACAGGGTAGACCAACTTTGATCATTCTGTTTTAATTGATAAGGATAAATAATTAAAAAATTACCCGTTAGATGTCGCTCAAATTTATATCGGATGAGACGTAAAGCATTACCTTTAGAATAAAAAAAATGCAAAGTAACGAGATACCTCCACAAGAAAAACAGTCGAGTTGAAAACCTTCTCCTTTTTTGTAGTCATTTAAAATTTAAACTTTGAACATACTTTTTCCTTTTATTTTTTCGAAATCGTGTACGTTAAGCGACCAAATAAAAAAACCTTTCCATGCACAGAGTCGTGCAAACAGCAAACAGAACTGACGTCACGACACCGTGTATCAATGGAGCCGCGCCCCCATAATGAATGGGGGCCAGCTAGCCAGCTAACTAGGCAAGACGGGTTGAGACCAATGGCTTTTTGTTCTGGTCAATGGGCCGACACCGCCTGGTCAGTACCTGATAATTACCTATTAATGTGGATGACCTCTTACGTGAAAACGTCTGTATACTTAGTCTCTGATTGAAACAGGTGTTTTAGATAAAAACCTGTACCGAGTTTTCGGTTTTGGAAACTAAAGGCAAAATCACTTTGACGATCTAATGTCTAGATTGAGCGTCGCCCTACAATCAAAACAAAAAAAACAAGGCAACAATATCAAGCATGTGTGCGTGCAGGCGATGTTTTACACGTTCGTCTACTATCTATGTGTGCGTGATCAATGATACAATGGTATAAAAATTGTGGCCGACAGTTGGCCACAATTTTTTGACACGTTTGCGCGGATTTGATGTTCCATCTAGACATTAGATCATCAAAGGCAAAATCCATAATTATTTTTAATTTATCAACTAGACCTCTAACTCCGTCTGCGTAACTGACTTTGATTTTTATTAGGACGAAGACTCACATGCTCACATCGAGATTAGGGTGGTTATAATTAGCAGACGATGGTAGAACGTTAGTTACAGTCGGTCAGTTCAATCCGAATATACTATCCAATGATGTTTTATAAATACTTATGTAGTAAAAATAACGAATAGTGTATGTAATTGATACTACCTTTCGTTAAGGAGTTACCGGACTATTGTTCAGGGATATAATTGTGTGTTTATTTAGGAACTAGAAAACCCGCCCTCGCTTTGCTTCGGGAAACCAGTCTCTTCAAAAATCTCTATAAATTTTACCAAATTATGTTATTCCGATGTCTAAGCTATATTACTGCAAAGTTTCATGAAAATCCGTTCAGTAGTTTTTGCGTGAAAGAGTAACAAACCCACACACACACTCACTCACTCACTCACTCACATCCTTACAAACTTTCGCATTTATAATATTAGTAGGATAGTAGGATTATTTTACTTCGTATTTGAGTAGGTTCTTAAAAGCTGCAAAGCTGGCCGCTTAATAACAGATGGCTTTGTTATTACCCAAAAAAACTCAAGATCTCAAATTTGAATTTAGAACGCTTTAAAATCTCCATCGATTCGCGCTACAGAATCTCAGATAACGAATTCCGAGGCAATTCGCTCGTGTCGGCGCGAAAAATCTTTCCCGCCATTTCGGGTAAATGGTCCGGCTTAATGCTTCCTCGCTAGTGTTGGGATGTGGAGGATGTAAATATCGATATTTTTAATTTTTGTCATAATCTTATCTTAAAGTTAATATATCTGTAATTAAAATGAAACTGGGTTATGTCTTTACGTAGTAGATTTTTGAGAGCGTGAGAAGAGTGAGATTTTTTAGAGCTGCAGCATGCGGTGACAAACGTAGTACTTGTGATAAATCTTTTTTTTCCCGTAGGTAGCAGTATAGTTTGTCCCCGCCTGCAGCACCATGAAGTATTTTATGTTGATATTGTGACACTTGTTTTTTCTTTTGAATTCTTTTGTAAACAGTCGGGTTTTTTGTTTTTATAATAATATTTTTATTTCAGACTTTTTAGTGTTTTCACCGAAAAATTCTACTTTTTGGGATGGTTTTTTACAATTTGTGTTAAAACGACGTTATATGATATATATTTTTGAAAAGGTCTTTTCACGATCTTTCATTTGATACCCATATTGCTAAGATAACAAAAAAAACTCAAGATTATCCCCTCTTTTTCTTCCACTTTCGGGCGCCATTTTGAAAATTCATATAGCCTATGACACTTTCACAGTTCTGACGAATTCAACGATACCTCATATGTCGAAATCCGTTCAACCGTTTGGGCTGTGGGGCGGTCCAAATAAATGGACATACATACAAACATACATACATACATACATACATACATACATACATACATACACTCGAAAAACATAACCCTCCTTCTGACGCAGTCGGGTAAAAACAGTGTTTGTTTCTTCTTGATACGTCTCTTAGAGCCTGAAATATAATGTAGAAAGTCAACGTCTGCGGGTTCAGAGAGTAAAAAAAATATAAACGCTATTGCACTTATAGCCCTACACTAGGATTTCCTGTGTCCGTGTGTCACGGACAACACACAAGAAAACGACGCACCGACACCGAGACAGAAATTTAAATTCATTCAGATTTTTGCTTCGCTGGGAATCGAACTCAGGACCCTTGGAACAGCGATTCGTGTTAACCACTGTGCCATTCGGGTATATTTTGATTGACGATTCTGACATGTATAATCTGTGATCACACATAAATAGGTAAGTGCAAAGTGTCACCGTGCAAGTGCAAAGTTGTCGAACAATGGGGAAACTGCACTTTTTTGTTGTTACCAAACTGCGTTTAGCGAACATTTCTTGATTTCTTGTTGAACCTGCGTGTTCTACTGTAAACGATAGGCGATATGCGATAGCGCTGGTAATGTCTTTATTCTAATCCCTCCATCCATCCAATTTCAGTAATTCTTTTTCACTCGAAAGCTAGTCGACTCACTTGTCGACCTTTTTGTGTAGTCCCATCTAAATTTGATTTTAACTTGCCTGACTAGGTATTTTTGAGTTATCTCTACTTGTCGCTGTTTAAGTTGGTTCTGGTTCTATAAAATATTTCGTCCTGTCTTTCTTGGCCGGTAACGCATCGGTGATGCTTTTGGAATTTTTATTCATTCACTTTTACAATTTGCCATTGTGTGGCTCGTCTGCGAAAAAGAAAACTAACCAACTACCGTTCTACCACTGTCTTCTAACTGACCAACCATCCTAGTACCGATGTGAGCGTTGTTCTGTGTCCGTCACAGTTGTCATGGCGGCAGCGGAAGGTGCTGCATGTTCAATGAGGGTCGCCGTTTTTGTACTCACCAGCTGTTGGCGCCTCTGTAGAGTGAGGTCCTGCTGTCAAAGCCCGCCCATACATAAACAGTGACAAGTGACATTTAGACAAGTGAGAAGTGACAGTGCCACAAACTTATCTGACCCGGTGGCCAAAATTGGAATTAATGCAAATATTATACTGTTGTCAGACATCGACAAAGACAGTAGCGCCCCTCTTACCGGGTCAGATAAGTTTGTGGAGGTTTGGTTGAACCGATTTTGATACGGTTTTCAGCATCGTGTTTATCAGACTTAGGAGAAGGATTTAGGAATACCTACCCACCGCGTTTAACTGAACCGATTTTTACTTTTCGGCGTTAAAGTCGGTTGTATTTTGTTAAAAGTTATTAATCGAAATCCAGTTTACTTGCGGTGGTTCTTAGCTGTGTTTCTTAGAAATCGGTCCAGCAGTTTGAAGAGTAGGTATCAACTTTTTACGATTTTTTTTTACGATTTTTTAATGTCTGTGTCCTCTGCCTTAAGGTTGTCTGGAAGAAATCGCTACTACAGCGATAAGGCCGCCCATTGTGTCATAATAATCTGCACTATATTGTATAAATTTTTATTTTCTGTGTGCACAATAAAGTATATTGTATTGTATTGTATTGTATTGTATCCGCTCTTTTCCAAAATGGTCTAAGGCATTTTTGGCACAAAATTGAATTGACGGGCGTTTGATCATCATCATTATAAACAATATTCTTAGTCGGTTTTTCTTTTAATTTACAGTACCTCCATAATTGCATAAATGATTTTTTTGCAGTAATTTGTACAATATCTCTATTGGCAAAAAACAAACCAACTCAGTTCAAACACGGAATTAATACCTATCAGTGTTAGAAAATTCTCTGACGTCAGCATTGTAAAGCTTAGCATCCACTATACACATGCACACTGTAAGTACAGGTTGGTAGCTATGAAACCCGTAATTTTCCCATACGATCACCGTAAGTCTTCTTGCTACCGTCAGTTACCACCCATTAGATTACAGATTTAATTAGAATTGACTGCTAACACTGTTGGTAACGTAAAAACGTGGCTTGTGGTTTTTACGGAATTGAGGTAGCAAACGAGCATGCTGCACCTTCCACTGCCGTCGGAAGACTAACTGGAGGTTATTTTGAAAGATTTTAACTGACATCAAAAGGAGGAGGAGATTCTTATTTTCTCTGTATTTTTAAACTACTTAAAAAAATGTGGAGGTTACGAATAAATTCGGAATCACACAGAGTCACACAGTGGCTGCTTTTATTCTAAATCAACCCCTAAAAGGTATAAGGCAAGATATAGGATGAAAGTACATATGTACGAAAAATGACGTAAACAGCTTGATCGATTTCAATGAATTTTCCCAGCAAGAGAGTTGGTGACTCAAGGTGAATGCATGGTTACCTATTTTACCTATTTTTTCGAAAACAAACATTTAAGTGGTTGAAATAGGGAAAGAAAATGAAAAAAAAATCCTTAAATGACCGACGCGGGAGAAACCGCGATCGGAAGCTAGTAACTCCATGAAAACATCAGAAAAACACCATAATTCAATGCACACCGAACGCCATCTGTTATCGAATAAAGAAACTGCAAGCATATTGCACCCCGTGACTAATGGCCCATACCCCTTATCTACACCAACACCAGGGAGAAAATTCAATTGAACAAATTGTACTGAATCAATGAATTTAATTATGGGGGAGATGATTTTCATGGTAATCATTGAAGTGGTGTTTTGAGAGATGTTATGCGTATTTTAACTGACTTCAAAAAAGAGGGAGGGGGGAGGTTCTCAATAAATTATTAGATGGTATTTTTTGTGTGTATTACCTAGCTTAGAACTTTGCACTGGATCAACCGGATCAACTGGATTTTGATATTTTTTTCCGAAAGCTAGTTCTTCATGTCTGGTCTCATAAAATTTGAGTGACATCTGACGTGTAATTTTTGAGTTATTCCTACATATCGATTTTAAAATCGGTTATATCTTTGTAAAAAGTAAATTATGAATGCTGTACTTACCTAATATCCTAGTAGCCTAGCCGGAAGGACTGACGGAAAGTCTAGATTCGATCCCTGACGTTTAGGTAATTTTTGAGTCCTCTACTTGGCGATGTTAACGTCGGTTTTTTAATAGTTCTTATCTCAGACCAATAAACTATAGACGGCACGCCGGGAACAAAAGCGTGAAGCCAGCAAAAAGTCAGCCTAGCCTTGTATACACACGGCGCGGCGGCACTCACACCAAAACGACCTTTGTGTTCTAAATAATAAAAAATGAATGAAGCTTTGTGTTCCTAAAAATAAAGTTTTTTGTTCTAGTTCAAACTGTCAACATAGGGCATTCTATTGGTTTCGATGTGTGCTTTCGGCTGACTTTTGCCGGCTCCACTCGTTTGTTCACGGCGCTCCGTCTATAGTTTATTATTATTATTATATTGGTCTGAGGTTCTTATAATAATATCCTGCAAACGCGCTGATTAGCCACCTGATGGTAAGTTTTCATGGCAACGGAAGGGTGGTGCATGCTACTTGCTACCTTCATTAAAAAAATGCACTCAACAGCTAATATATTTCGTTAATAAACTCGAGTTTAATAACGGGCTTTTTTAATTCACAAACGTCTTTAGTTAGTTTTTTACTTTACGCCCTCGGCATGTAACCAGCTGCCTATAAAAATAAATACCGAACGTAAATTATCTTGTCTGTCTGTCCATCTGTTTTATAATAGGTTCGTAAAGTTCTTGCAGTTTTTATTTTTTGAAGTCTACTCGTATTTTTCAATACTGAAAAATGAACTTCTGTCTGGAATAAAAAACAATTTTCAAAATCAATTCACCCAGTACAAGTTTATGCGATTAAAAATAAAACAGAATTGAATTTAGAACCTTCTCCGTTTATGGAAGTATCTTTTTAACCAAAAGGATTCGAATCCAAGTCCGGGGTGTCATCGTTAAAACCACTAGACTGTCACTGTTTATAACAAATGCTATAATGAAAATGCACTCTATAGAAAAGTCTGTCTGTCCATTGGCCAGTGGTGGCAATTCGATATATTGACAGACCCAAACACAATATTACCATATTCAACCCCCTGACAAACTTAGAGTGATCAGATGTCTGAGTTTTTACGGACTTGCCCGTCATTTTTGTGTTATATCAGTTTTTGTCCAGAATTTGAGTTAGTTTGGACATTGAATTAGTCTCATCTCATATCATCTCCTCTCAATAAATAATAAAAACACAAATAGGTTATATCTGTTCACAGGAGGTTTTTAAGAAAAACCTGAATGAAGGGACTTCCTAAGGACAATTTTGGATTTTGGAAAGAGCCACGTGATCATTATCAAATATCTTTTTCCACTGTTAATTAACTAAAAAAATCCAAAAAAGAAAAAAAATGTCCGGTCTTTTCAAATTTGAGATGGTCACCCTAGTCGTGCTGCAGGGTGAATTTTTATTGTCATTATCACAACCAACCATCCCCAGTGACTAATGATCTGGAAATGTTATTCTATCTGTAAGTCACAGGGTTGAGTGGATTAATTCACCCTTGTACGGATCTTGAAGGAGTTTTGCATCGGGGGGTTTTATGGAAATTCGATGACAAACACGTGTTTCGTGTCGATAGCTGACACCGAGCATTGTAAGGGTTATTTTTTATGTTTTAAGGTAATGCTTGACCGCCCGCAGCAATAAAGCAAAATTATGAATCAAAGATTATTTTTTTAAATAGTGGATCAAGTTTGTTTAACCTGAAAATTATAGGGTAATAATAATAAGTAATAAGATAAGTACTCGGTTTATTTTCAATTTGGATTTTAGTGTCAAAATCTTACTAAGCATATAAGATCTTTAAGTTACGAACAATTAAAATAAAATGTATATAAATAAAGTGCATTTTTCTTTAGTCGCATTTCTATTCCGGGCAATAAACTTATCGTCTTTCTTATTTTTGTCCAGGTTTTTGGCATGTTTTGTTTCATCCAGTCAATTTTCCGCTTGGCGCGCGGATGAAAATTGATTTTTTGTAGCTGTATACCCCCTTTTAAATCGGTCGATCGATTTTTCAACTCAAGTCGTACCATAAGCGCTCCATACGAAAATCTTCGTACCTACTAATTTAACACGTAAAACTACGTGACATAAAATTCCGTCGAAACACCGCGAACGTAAAATAACGTTAATTAAAGATAATTAGATACGAGCGTCTCGTTGGAACTGGTCGTTGACAGGCGCGGTGTTAACCGCTTATTATCAAAATAATTAGCGAAACATATGTCATTAGCATCTGGTAATTAGATAAATAATGTTACAGATACCGTTGTTAATTACGTTACTGGTCATGGCTGGTTTACTGCCAGTGTTTTAGTTTTTATCTATTAATAGTTAATAGTATGTTCTTGTATGGTGTGCATGTAAAGAAATCTGTGTTCGCTTCGATTTGGGGACATAAGTATTTGAATGATGTCTGCACATAAAAGATAATATATAAGAAAAACTTTATCTGATATTTTATTTTGACATTGTAGTCGATATTGAAATGTTATAGTTTAAGTTATTGTTACACTACATTATATTTTGCAATATTAATTTAGTTGAATCTGTAGAATCTGTAGTTATTAATTAGGAAAATTGTATGCTCCAGTGGCGAGAATACAGAGATATGTATTTAACATAATATACTTATTATTACACTAGAGAACCGCCCGCGCTTCGCTTCGGGACCCGTAGATAACAGTCGCGTAGGCCCCGCTCCCGTAGGAATCTCAGCTAAAAAGTAGCCTATAACATTTGCCTATGACTTAAGTAAATTACATGTAGTATTTGATAGCGTGATTCAGAACTTACAAATGAATTTTACTAACGCCATCTATTAACAACTCCGGAACTAAATATCTAGCAACTAACAAAACATCGATCTTCCCACGGGAATGAGATGTTTTTCCGCGGTAAAAAGTAGCCTACGTCACTCTCCACCCTCCTAACTATCCCCACACACATAAACCTTACCATATAATAGCCATGTTGCGACGTGAAAGAGTCACAAACAAACAAACAAACAAACAAACACACTTTCACATTTATAATATTAGTAAGGATTACAGGAGGTCTTTGGAATGCAAAATAATCCTAAACAGTGGTTTTAAGATTTTTTGTCTGTTTGTCTTGATTGTTTGCGCTGGTCTGTTAAACGAATCGATTAGTGTTTATTTCAATCAGTCAAAAAAAGTTTTTCATAAATTGAATTGAAATAAATAACTAGCGAATTGCATTCTCAACGCTTCAATATGAAACACGCGTTTCAAATTAAATTTTCGAGGGTTATACATTTTTTCTGAACGCCACTTAAAATATCCAAAGATACAGAACGGGATCAGAATGTCCCTTTGAACTCCTAAGGCTCAAAAATACTTCAATATTGTTTTGTTGAAGACTACCAGCAGTTACAGACAGGTTATTGAAGCCAATATTAGTGGCTAGGAACGTCTAGGAACGTGCTGGTAATTAAAAACCAATAAGCTATAGTTTAGCCGGCGTAAAGACGAAGGAACAAGCTAATGTGTTTTTGAACGCGGTGACGTCACACGCGATCAGTCAGGCCGCTGTTACACCGTAGCGAACGGAACTAATCTCATCTCAATCTCAGTAAATAATTAAAATGTAAGTAGGTTATGTATATTGGGGATATTTAAGGAAAAAATAAATGAAGAGTCTACATAAGGCCAAGTTTTTGACACATTCGTTGTGTTCCAATAAGTAAAAGCTGTAAAAAATTGTGCAATGTACTTGTAATTCGCGCGCAAATGAGTGAGCGCGGTTATTTAGTGTGTATTTTTTACATAAAGTACTACATATAATTAGCATATACTATGTGTATCAGGCGTGTCCAACTAACATAATGAACATCAGTATTTGTAACGCGTTATTTATAATTACTAGTTATTAACATAACATAATATTATGGGTTGCTAATTAATCAAATAATAAGCGGTTCACACTAGGCGATAATGAGTAGTGATAAATTATCTAGTTTTCTTATATTGTACCTATTATGATGAGTAAGTGCTGATAGCCTGGTCGTTAAGAGTTACTCGGAGTTCCGGGTTTGAGTCCCATGGCACGCACTTCTGACTTTACGGAGTTATGTGCGTTTTAGCAATTAAATGTAACTTGCTATAACAGTGAAGTAAATTATCGTGAGGAAACCTGCATGCCGGAGTTCGCAAAACTCAAAAGCGTATGAAGTCCGCCAATCCGCACTTGGTCAGCGTGGTGGATTATAGCCTTAATCTTCTAATTGGACATCTGACGGGTAATTTTTGAGTGATTTATTCCGATGTCGGAGTCAATTATTTTTTTGAAAAAAGTTATGTATTATCATAGACGGTTTTCTAGTATTGCTCCGACGTAGATATTGTTGATCGGTTACAGTCTATAAGCGCGAGGTAGCACCACGGTTTTTTCCCGCGGCGGTAACCGCGTAACCGCGCAATTCGCATACATTATCAGAAACCGCAAGTGCGGCCGCTTGTACTGCTTTCCTTGAGTTACAAAATTTACGCGGTAAGGAACCGCGTCGGTTTAGCCGTAGTGCGGCCTCGGCCTAAAGCTCGTTTCGGTGTGACAGCAGGACGTTCCTAATGAAGCGAAGTTCGTTTTGCTTATTGCGCTGAACAATGCGCAAGTTAGGGGAATCTTGGGCCGCGGGCGGTCATTTATCAACGTGGAATCTTGGAGTTCCGGGTTCGTTCCCGGTGATTTGTTATGGAATATGTAGGTACATGTCATGTGTTTAAGTTGAAATTGATTTTGATTGCAATGCGTCCCACTGTTGGGATCGCGTTGTATCTCGTATCGGTAATCCATTCGTATTGGGCATCCATTGATTAGTACACTTACGTGGTTATTTTGGCGTTTTTGAACCTTGGTGAGATGTCATGAGATAACGTGTTCCCATTCGTCCCCATAATCTCTTGTGATATTTTACTTAGGTAAGCTTATTTTAAACCGATTTAAAAAAGGAGGTTAGAATTCGACTTAATTTTTTACGTTACCTTATAACTGAGTGAACAGATTTTGATAATACTTTTGTCATTTGAATGGTTGTGGTCACCGTCCCATATATAGAGCGACATCTGACGACTAGCTTTTGAGTTATCTCTTCTTTTGGAATTTGAAGTCTGTTAATTTTTGTAAAAAGTTAGTTATAGGCATTAAATTAAAAATTAAACTTAGCCGGGGAGTTAATTAGGTATTTTTTGAATGTACAGTGATTTATCTTATCATCATCTCTTATCTTAAAATTATCTCTCATCGTATAATCATATTATCTCATCTTATCATCACCTCTCGTCAGCTCGTTTACCGCGTATTTACTTATACAACGGGGAATAAAACACTCCTGTACTATCTTTAATCCCATTTTATTCAATGCCAACATTTACGACAGCAGGCCTTATTCCTTTGTTTTTATTTATTGTCTATCTATTATCCAAGATAGGCATTCTCGCTAGCCAGTCACAATGTAAAATTTTATTGGAGCACTGGCTACATTTGAAACACTCCGTAATCATTTCTCATCTCTGAGCAGAGAGGAGAGGAGAGCTCCTATCCTATCCACTCTTTTCAACTCGACTCGCCTCTCCATTCTGAGACAGTTCTCATTTCTCTCCTCTCCTCACCTATCCTATCCTCTCTTATCCCCTCCTACCCTCTCCTCAAAACTCTCAAAACTCGCCTCACCATTCTCAAAATTCTACGCGGACGAAGCCGCAAAGGGAAAGCTAGGTCTCGTTATAAAACCGAATAAAACATTACATAAAACAAGACTGCAATAACCGTTCGCGGCTATAAAACCGTAAAACGCTACAGAGGGCCAATTGGACCAATTAAAACATAAAGCTTACAGCGGTCGTTTGGACCACCCCTGAGATAGTCTGGAGGGTTGGGGGGTGGTCTTTAATACCGATGTCTTTTGGTAACTTGAATGGATTATGAAAGGTATTTTATAATTATAACGCTACACACTGACAGTCCCACACTAGGATTCCCTGTGTCGTGGGTGCCGTTGACATCACACAAGACACTCATTATTCGAATTTCCGCGACTAGAAATCGAACCCAGGACCCTTGGAACATGAAATTAAATCTTACAGGTGGTAGAGCCTAGAGTTCACCTGGGGAAGTACCACCGCCCGCCACGGTACTTAGTACCATTTCTACCGTGTAATAATTGCGTCACAGCCATTGTGTTCTGGATAGAATGGTGTGGAGCCTGTTACACTTTTTAGAGGCGACCATCTCAGTGCTCAAGAGAAGCAACGCTTGACCGAGTTAGTACGAGATTCTTGTGTTCCAGTCTGCGATGAAGGTTAAGCACATAAACGAAACCAGTATTTCTATGGGTTACCATTAAAGCGAATTCATAAACGAATCATCAAAGGGGTCTAGCTAGATTCAGCATTGCCACGCGTGAGCACAGCGCTGGTATTTCAGTGTAGGCCCCGCTTCTACCGCTTACTACCTTTTCTGGAACGCACTGTAATCGTATTTAGAAGTATTACTCCCAAATTTTGGCGCCAGATTTTTTTTTTTTTTTTTTTTTTTTTTTTTCGACCAGACGAAATGGAATTGGTCTACCCTCCGGACTACGGGGGAGGGAGGTGGTGAATGCTCATGCACACCAAAGCAGCCGGCTGCTTTGGCGTGAGGGACTCACGACAAGCATACGCTTGTATAACCTACGTGCCTTACCCCCTAAACACCACCTGAGGTTGGCTTTGGTCGCATGACCTCTAAGCCTTCATCGAAAGCGACCCCGATTGGAGAATGCAGCACTAGCATAAACAGTATACAAAATTTTTGACATTAAACAGTAAACAAAATTTGTGCAGCACTAGCACATACACCGCCGCGTTCCGTGACTGGACGAAAACGCCCAAAATGTCACTTTTACATAGAAACTTGAATTTTTTGGTTATGTTACGGAACGCGACTTATAGTAAACCCAACTTAAGATTGAAACGAAAGAGGCGCTGTCGGACGCATTTGACATTCATTTGACCAATCATTGCACACCAGTAACTGACAGATGAATGACCACAACGTACTTATGAATGACTTTTCGTTAGTTCCAATTTTTGCCATTTCAGATATAAGTTGGGCGCACTGTATGATTTGTTTACTGTATGTGCTGATGGCGCCATCTACGCCGAGCTTTCGTTATATTCCCTATTTGTATTGTAACCATGATGAGTACAATTTTTTCATCTCTGGTTACAAGACCTGGTGTCTCAAACCCTAACAGGTAACTGGAATGTCCAGAGGATGTGCAGTATCAGTCCCGTTAACCTCTGCGACGGGAAATTACCAGCCGACCGGGAATTAGATTAGATGGGGCGTGGTGCGAGTGAGCGCGGAGAGCGAGGGTCGAAGCGGGAGCGTGAGCGGGAGCGGGTATCCTACTTCCTATCCTTCCTACTAATATTATAAATGCGAAAGTTTGTAAGGATGTATGTGTGTGTGTGTGTGTGTGTTTGTTGCTCTTTCACGCAAAAACTACTGAATGGATTTTCATGAAACTGCAGTAATATAGCGTAGACATCGGAATAACATGATTTGTTAAAATTTATAGAGATTTTTGAAGGGACTGGTTCCCCAAAGCGAAGCGAGGGCGGGTTTACTAGTAATACATAATTTCAAAAAATTTTTTCGACGATTTACTAACTGACTTTAACGGAGGTTCTATCAGATTCATCATCATCCTCCTGCCCTTTTCCCAACTCTATTTGTCTATTTGTCTTCTTCTACTTCCCTATTAGCCGTTACTTCCACGCTTACCTACTTCCTTATCTTTCATATCGTCTCTCACACAATTCATCCATCTTTTCTTAGGTCATCCTCGTCCTCTTTTTTCATCTGCACTCGTATCAATCAGTCTTCTCGTCACTATCAGGTTACAAAGATAAAATAGGTAAGCACACAATCAGGTTTAAGTCATATTGCTGAAGTTGTAAATGAAAAATCGGTGTATGTTTAATTTTGATACACCGCCTAGAACCTGACATAGTAAATAATAATAATATGGGTATGTCGCAGGACAAGACAACGTCTGCCGGGTCAGCTAGTTTATTACATGTGAGCAGGGACGTTTTAACCAAAACGTTCTTGTAACTGAGAGATTTTAAGAAAATCTGTTCAGTATTAAAAAATACTACATTCAAAAGTGTTCTTTACACCACACGACAATTGGTCCGATCAACACTGAGGTGCAATTAAAATAGTTTCATTTAGACGCGGCACGATCCGACGACGAGACGACCGTTTTATCGTTTTTATTAAGAGGAAGCCCGAGTCTCGTTCAGCCCATACAAACGTAGTAGTCTGTTTCCTCGCTGGATTTTAACACTAGAGCAAAGATTTTTTGGAAAACAATACATCACTACGAGTACCATGTCGGTATGTTTTGCTTTTTTTGATAAATTAATTAATATAGAAGTTATAAAGCTTCAAAAACGTCGAAATTGACCATTTCTCATTGTTCATTTTCGGACGTCGATCTAACCAAATAAAACGCAAATTCAGAAAAAAATCAAAACATACCGACATGGCCAATATCTTCATCTATAGAACGCTGAAAAAATTTTCAAAATCCGTTCAGTTTTCATGGAGGAAACAGACAAGAGCGTAATGCCGATTTCATCAATTTTCTGTAGGTTTTTTCAGTCCGAGCACTCCGAGCTGCAGTTGTCCCGCTTACGGTTGTGAGGGGTGAGACGGAGGGGTCAATACTAATACGTATACAAATAGTGATTCGTCGTCGTAGTCGATAAATTATATATCGATATAGTGTTGTTCTTCATTATCGATGTGTTTTTTATATCAAATAAGTTAATGTTTGACCAGAATCACACCGGATGGGAAGTGAAGATGTGGTCCAAGATGGTCCACATTAACTTAAGAAAAGCATTTATATTATTCACTCTGATCTTGAACTTCCACGTCATAGTCAGGGAAAGGGGGTCTGTAACCACTTCCACTAATATTCTTCTTGCCTTAGGTACGTTTAACATGCGGCGTTTCTTAGGTATGTTTAACAAGCGGCGTTAACTCTGTAGTAAGAATTCGGCTTCACACTCGAGGGGGTGTGGGCTCAAATCCAACTAGCACGTAAGTAACGATTTTTCAAAAAAATAATAAATATTTCACTTGCTAAGACTCGTTGAATAGGTCTTTTAAAAACATTATGAGGTTGAGAACACCATTTCTCGATTTAGGGATCCGTTTCTGAAATATTTGATTTTAAAGTTAACTTTTTTGTTAGGGGTAAGTGTCCCCCCCTCTATCTGCTCAACGGCTTTATGGAATGCTATGCTATGTGGATTCGTGAAAAAAATTACAGCAATAGTATATATAACGAAGTTTAAAGGAAAACTATCAGAGCTGAGTAGTAAATAAAAACTAATAAGTTATAGGCGACCAACTTAATGTAAATAAATATATATATATTCCTATGCATAATAAATAAATAGCTACATTTACACTAATTATTATAAAGCTGAAGTTTGTTTGTTTGTTTGTTTGAACGCGCTTAACTCAGGAACTACTGGTCCGATATGAAAAATTATTTCAGTATTACATAGCCCATTTATCGAAGAAGGCTATACGCTACTTTTTATCCGAATTATGCGAATTAGTTCCCACGAGACGCGGATGAAACCGCTGGCAGTAGCTAGTATCAAAGAAACAAATATCTATATTATATAAATTACGTGTCACGTTGTTTGTCCGCGATGGACTCCTAAACTACTTAACCAATTTCAATTAAATTTTGCACACTTGCGTAGATTTATCCAGCTTGAAAGATAGGATAGTTTATAAATCTCAACCATCTGACCCAGCGCACTTCGTATCCTAGCAGTCATTGAATGTTATCCTATACATACGAACTTCGCATGGTCATTTAGTAATAATATATAAGTATTAATAAATAAAATAATAATAATAAACGCCACACACTCAACCCCCCAGTAGAATTTAACCTGTGTCGTGGGTGGCATGGACGACACATATAACACACCACAATAAATACATATACATACAATACAATATACTTAATATATGGCACCCGAGAACAAAAAATATTTGTCTTGTCCGTCACACAAATATCTGCTCCCGCCGGGTTTTGAACCCGGGACCCCTTCACTTACTCCCAGGTAGGATCGTTACCCACTTGGCTACGGGGCCATAAGTAAATAAATAATACACATATTTTTGTGCATTATCTTCAAAATATATAGTTAATAATTATTTACTTATATATTTGTTTATTTAATACACAACAATACAAATATTATGAGTGGACGAAAGTTGCTGTTACCAATACGACGCCACGCCGGCCAGCTTAGTTATATTTACGACTTTTAAAGTCTTTATTTATTATTAGATACAAATATAATAAGGTTGGTACTTACAATATTTCTTTTAATGTAGTTGGTACACGAATTCACTATCAAGTTTCCCGAGTCGGGCGGGCGATCTACTGCTACCTGCTACACGCACACACGCGTAGCTCGCTTACCCACACATAGTAGCTCTCTCGCGCGGGGGTACAGCCGATATCGAGACGGCAATAGAATTGGCTGATAATGGATTTCGAAATTTTTCGCCACTGGGGCATCCTCTTAATTGCTTATACCAATTGGCAACGCATTGGGAGCTGTTTTATTGTGTTTGTAACGCCCTTGGATCGGTAAAATCAATATTTTAGACTTAATATTGAAGCGTCATTCTAGATAGCCTATTCTATAGCGTTACACGTTTAACAGGACTAATTATCACTAACATACCCTGTCCTCGCACTTATTAACAAACTAACCAACTAATATTCAAACACCATCTACTAACTGGACTAACCATCCTAGTCCCTTTGAGTCTAGTTCTAGGTCGGTCACAGTTGTTATGGGCGGCAGGGGAAGGGTGGTACTGCATGCTCGTTTGCTATCTTAATTCCATAAAAAAAAAAAAAAAGAGCACGCAGCACCTTCCGCTGCCGCCATGACAACTGTGACGGACACAGAACAACACTCACATCGGGAATAGGATGGTTAGTCAGTTAGCAGACGGCGGTAGTATGAATAAGTATGAGGAATGGGGCAGGGAATGGGCAGGGACTATTCATGATAGTTTAGTCTTCTTAGTTGTGGTTAGAAAGGGTCCAATGTTGTTAGTACCTATCTAATTGTTATAGAGTCTTGTTTTAATTTGGTCACAAATGTGTGGTCACAAAATACTACCCATGCAGACTGAGAAGGTGACCTCAAAAAAGTGCAAACAGATTCACACTTCCACAATTTTACACTTTCGCAATCGGAACACATTTGTGACAATTAGGTATAATGGTACAAAGTACCGTGGCGCGCTGTGGTACTAGTACTTCCTATATGGAACTTTAGGCTCTACCACTATTTCTATTCTTAGTCGGCTTGTCTATTGCGCCCACGACACAGGGAATTATACTGTAGGGCTATAAATGTGTTTATTGTTATTAATAAATTATTTGTGGACGTCCTCGCATCGCTTTGGGAGACTAGTTCTTTACGTTTAGTAATATTAAACATTGACCCATTTTTGCGACATTCTTCATCATTACATTTTGATGTTATATAGCTTAAAGTCATACTCGATAAATAGACTATCCAACACATAAAAAAAATTTCGAATCAATTTTACCTGAGATTAACTCGTTAAGACAAACTTCAGATTTATAATAATAATATTAGCATAGATTTTTTTTAATTTGAAGCTTACGGTATCAGAGACACTTAACACATTGAATATTTGAATCTACCCGCATAGCGCGATAATTCAAAGAATCCGCAAAGATTCCCCTTCCGCCCCTCGCCCCCAACCCCCTAACCTACCCCTGCGAGCCCCCAGGGGCCCAGCCCTCTGAAATTTCAATTGTACCAAGTTTACCAATTAAAAGTCACTCAAATGTCACGGCCGAGTGCTTTATTAGGTACTGATGGCTGTTGGCGCTGCGATCTATACTATCTATACTAATATTATAAAGAGGTAGAGTTTGTAAGTTTGTATGTTTTTATGTTTATATTGTAAGCGATAATCTTCGGAAATACTTAACGGATTTCACAATGTTAGTTACCTTACTCCTCCGAAACGGCTTTACCGATTTTCACCAAATTTTATATGCATATTCAGTAGGTCTGAGAATCGGGTACTATCTATTTTTCATACCCCTAAGTGATAAGGTTGTTCACCCTTAACATTTTTTTGGCAAAACAACGTTTGCCGGGTCAGCTAGTTATCTATAAGTAAACAAAACTGTTTGAGGAAAACAATTGTTTAAAAACTTGCTTTTTATTAATTATAATCTATAGGTATACTTGAAGATATTAAGCTCCCGGCTAGTTGAATATTTTAAAGACTCTTCTCTTCTCTCCTCTACTCTCCTGTTACTTCCGCTTCTCTCCTGTCCACTCTTTTCCTCTCACACCACACTAGGCCACACACACCTAATCGCACCATTTCCTCTTGACTCTATTTTAGTAGAGACTAGCTTCCGCCCGCAGGCTTCGCCCGCGTGGAATTCGTGTAAACTTCAATCCCCTATTCCACCCCCTTCGGGATAGAATTTCTAAAAATCCTCTCTCAGTCCTCCCCTACACTCCCCAAGGAACATACATGCCAAATTTCAGCTTCTTCCGTTCAGTGGTTTCTACTGTGCGTTGTCTGTCAGTTACCAGTAACGCAATAGTTTTATATATTAAGATACTAGTAAATCCGCCCTCGCTTCGCTTCGGGGAACCAGTCCCTTCAAAAATCTCTATTAACAAATTATGTTATTTCGATGTCTAAGCTATATTACTGCAAAGTTTCATGAAAATCCATTCAGTAGTTTTTGCGTGAAAGAGCAACAAACACACACACTCACTCACTCACTCACATACATCCTTACAAACTTTCGCATTTATAATATTAGTAGGATATAATTTCTCCGTTATAAATTATCGTCATAATTTGACCATAAGCAAAAACAAATCGCATCCCATAACTATCCCACTGCTGGGCACGTGGGCACAATGTGGTACTGGCCATACCTAATCCACCACGCTGGCCAAGTGCGGATTGGAGGACTTCACACACCTTTGAATTTTGCGAACTATCCGGCATGCATTCCTCACGATCTTTTCCTTCACCGTTTGTGGCAAGTGACATTTAAATAAACGCACATAACTCAGAAAAACCAGAGCCGAGATTCAAACACGGGACCTCCGATTAGGAGGATCACTGCTATCAAAAGAACAATACTTTTGTCTAAATACTCAAATGACTCAGACATCTCAATACATATTGCAGTACATAACGCAATGCACGGGTGCGAGCGAGAGCCACGTGACGTCACGTCGTGCGTCTCGCTCGCGCTCTTATTGGTTTTGTTGGCGCTATCAGACGCGCGGGCCACCCAGACGGCGCCGTAGGGCTGCCACTGAATTGTTTTATTTAAATTATGATTTATTTATTTTAGATTATTTTATTATTTGTGTATTTATTTATTTGGGTTGTGCGAAAAAAGTTGCCGTAAACGATGGATTAGAGTTTGGTTTTAATTTTTTTTATATTGGGTGGACATACATAGATAAATACAATAAAATTGCAACTAAATCATACATGAAAGATACAATATTTGAGAAAAACGATTACTGGTGCATAATATGTTAACGCGCAGGAACACAAAACAACGATTGCTAGATTTTTTATCTATTTATCTGTGTGTTTGTATCCACCTTCACTATGTCATGAACTTATTAGTATGTGGTTCAAAGATTTATTGTGATAGGTGATAGATACTTGGAGTAACATTAAGTGTTTCATTTCAATAGATTCACAAGTAATAAATAAATTCTCTTAAAGGCTAAATCTGCTTTGTCGTCAAATATCCCATGATCGGAATGTAACAAATATATCTTGAGCTGTTCCTAATAATACGTATTTAATAGACTTAACGAAATAACTGATGTTATTAGTATACTTAACCAAGATAAATTAACAATTTTAATAACGTAATTTAAATAGAAAATTATTAAATATCTGGTAATCGCCAACCCTACGCCAGAATATAATTAACCGCGAGGTTCGAAGCAAAATTAATTTGTCAAAACAAGCCGTATTGTCGTTGTTCTGGCGAGCGCTGGTACGGTCACCACATCTCACCACATCGCACCACATCTTACCATCCTGTTACCATCTACAGTGCCACAAACTTATCTGACCCGGTGGCCAAAATTGGAACTAATGCAAATGTTATACTGTTGTCAGACAAAGACAAAGTCTTCCTTCAAAAACTATGGTTAGCCCAAGCTAATCGAAGTTTAACACGTTCACTGCGTCTGCACAAAAATGAAACTTACTGCCCATGCGTTACGAGTCATAATCTTGCCGTATCAGTATTGCCTGCTGTGCGTTACGGCTTGTATTTTGCTGTACCAGGACCTGACTTTGAAGGCTCTTACAGACATGGAAACCCATGTTTTACTTTAAAAAAATAAACGAATCGATAGATTGTTTATCTATTGACACATGGCTAACGTCGCCAGGGTCTCGACCTGATATTTTAGAAGTTATGCATAATTTTGAAAATCAACGATTTCACGGCAATATACATGCCGTGCCGCATGTAGATCGATAGACCGAATTTAAAACTAGTGTTGGGAAACATTTGTAAGATAGTTGAAGATTGTTATTTTATTTACATTTATTAAAGTCATGCAAAATTAAACAAAAATATAAGTAATTAGGAACATAAGCATTAAAATTATTTGAGAACAAATGTATCGGATCAATTTCTTATCGTATAGTTAAGATTTAATTGTGAAAAAATTGCAAAATAGGTTGAAAACTGCTATTTTATTATCATTGATTTGTCATGCAAAATTATATATATAAAATTATATATATATAATTGATATATATAAAATGATTATATATATAACACACATATATATATATATATATATATATATATATATATATATATATATATATATATATATATAACAAGAAACAATCATTGCAATTTGAGATCAAAGAAATGGGATCAATTCTTAATCGTCTGGTTAAGTTTTGATTGGGAAAAAATGTAAAATAGATAAAGACTATTATTTTAATAACATTTATACCTCACCACCTTCCGTCTTAATTACTTTATTTATATCAAGTTTCTTACGAGAACGCTTCATATTAATTTTCGAGCGCTGATAAAGCGCAATCCAGTGTCGATACGTGCAAACGATGATCCTTGCGCACATCACTACGGCACACTGAAGCTGCGCGCGAGTTCCCTACAGTGCGGTACGGCGTCTAAGTTACGGCAACATACATGCCGCATCGCACCATACATAAATAATTAAGTTCTGGTGCGTTACGGCACCATTATATGCCGTACTTATTTTTTCGAAAAATGGAATACATTTGAAGAAAGAAACTTGGATATATATTTATCTCTTTTCTGCGTGCACGGGAACATATAAAACCCACCCCCGCACCGGGCGTAAGACACAGACAATTGACCGCCGCACAGTTCGGAAGTCAAATACGGCAAAACTCTGCCCGTAACGCAGCGAACGTGTTAATGTAGTTAGTTGACGTACAACTAACTTTTTACAAAAAAATGACAGACTTCAAAATCGATAAGTAGATTTAACTCAAAAACGAATCGTCAGATGTCGTTCAAAATACGTGAACTAGACCTAGACGTGGAGCACTAACTTTCGGATACAAAAAATGATCAAAATGAGTTCACCCAGTGCATAGTTATGAAGAAACACACATTCAAAAAAAAAACGGACGAATGGAGAACTTTCTCCTTATTTGAAGTCTGTTTAGAAACAGATATACCTACTACGAGAGATTAAGGCCTCATTTACGGAGACGCGGCGCGTCGCGCGTTGCGATAGGCTGCGCGGCCCGCACTGAATTTAAACATAATTATGGCGTTGTATGAGTGCGTTTTCGGAGAAGCGATTTTACACGCGTTTGCTTGAAATGGAGCGTTTTTAACGGCCGAGCCCGCGGATGCCATCGACACGTTTCACGCAGCGTTTATCGCGGCGGCGCACGCAGCGGCAATTCTCAATGAAGCGATGCCCGCGGCGGAACCTTTCTGCCAGTCTTATTTGGAAATCGTGCAACACAGACGTAGACACTGTCGCAATGGAATGGAGTATGATATGATCGACTTTTCTTTAGAAGAAAACTCTATGTTAAAAAGTGAATTATTTAATATAATTTAATAATTGATATAAGAAGTGGCCGAGTGCTTTGCTACACGCTTGAGAAATCGTCGCGGGCGCAGCGGCGGGCACCGCCACCCTTCCCGTCCCGCGTCTCTATGAACAATCTCGTAATTAAATACTCCTACAGTTTGTGTTTACGCGTGTGTTGATGCGCGCCGCTTCACTCGTCGCCGCACCGTAAACAGATAAAACGACCGACGCGCCGCGAGACGTCACGCCACACGCGACGCGCGACGCGCCGCGTCTCCGTAAATGAGGCCTAAGATTTTAAAGCAGTTTGTTTGTTCAAAATGTGACATTACTTATCTCGAGATATTGCAACTGTCCTTCAAGAAGCGGGTCTATCGCTTGTTATAAGCCCAACTGTGTGACAGTGGGCAATGACATTGTGAATGAGAAGCCACTTCAGTGCTAAAGATTCAAGGTCATGAACACTCGAATTCCTGTCTAACCGTATGAAGCCTTAGGAGTTTCTTCCACGAATTCCGCTTGTTCCTGTGGTATTTCTGATAAATTATAATGAATCCTGGCTCAAACACCGGTAGAGACGCTATGAGGTACAGGGTTTGATTCCCGGTTCAAACATTTAAAGCGACAAATATTTTTTGATCGTATTAATTGAAATTTTTTACAATACGCCATGGATCCTTCCTACTTCCTACTAATATTATAAATGCGAAGGTTTGTAAGGATGTATGTGAGTGAGTGTGTGTGTGTTTGTTGCTCTTTCACGCAAAAACTACTGAACGGATTTTCATGAAACTTTGCAGTAATATAGCTTAGACATCGGAATAACATAATTTGTTAAAATTTATAAAGATTTTTGAAGGGACTGGTTTCCCGAAGCGAAGCGAGGGCGGATTTACTAGTGTTTATCTAAATGGTAAAAACCATACATAATACACCTCTGCTGTCTGTCATATGTAGAGCTATATCTTTATCTCACTAATCCAAGTGTTGTGGGTGCTATTGACATCATAAGACAAGGACATATCCAGACCGAGAACGGAAATGTAAACACATCATTTAAATTTTCTGCCTCGCTGGGAATCGAACCCAGAACCTCCCGGACGTCGGTACGTGGTAGATAACCATTGCGCCACACGCGTCGTTATAAAAATAAGCTACAATTTATGTTGCGGGTAAAATGAACAGATAAGTGTAATAAAAATTATAACTAATTTTTCACAAACAATAAAAGAATTGAATAAGTAACGACGAATCAGTAACGACGAATAAGTAAGGCCGGCAACGCGTTGGTGGCGCCCCTGGTGTTGCCAATGTCCATGGGCGACGGTGATCACTTACCATCAGGTGACCCGTCTGCTCGTTTGCCTGCTTAGGCTATAAAAAAAAAAAAAAAAAAATCGAAGTAGTCAAAATCGATTCACAAAAAAAAAATACAGTCGAATTGATAACATCTTTTTTGAAGTCGGTAAAAAAAAGCTAAAAGTGACAACAAGCGTCTCTATAAACGCACCCTCCGACAGGCCATAAACGCCCCCGTAACTTGTCACCATAATAACGTCAATGGTACTGGTGGTACACACGTGGGCGCGACATCTCTATAGCCGGTTCGATTCCCGGTTAGTGTTTATTGCTGATTTATTGATTATAGTAAAATTATAAAGCTAGTAATAATGTTAATGCGAAAGTTGTTGTGTTTTTTGGGTTCCGTATTAAAATAGAATAAATAACTTTTACCAAAAAATTAATGATTTGAAAATCGCGAATATCTATTTAATTTAAAACTTAAATGGGATCAGAAGCATGTCATCCAGTAGCTTTTGATTAAAAAAAGAATTATGTAATTCAAAACACCCAGTCAAAAGCTGTGAGGTCCAGACCATAAATAAAAAATGCATTATTAAGAATAACTCAAAAACTTCCCGACAGATGTCGCTCAAATTAAATGGGACCAGATGTGAAGAACCATCTTTCTTATATGAAAAATATTATCAGTAAAGGTAACTAACACATAAAAAAATAACAGACGAATTGAGAACACCTCCTTTTTTTGAAGTTGGTTAAAAAGATATTGTCAAGTAAAAAATGACTTCTAAATATTTTAAGTGTGAACACTAAGGCCTATAGTCTATTATGCTGTTGTCGTCAAGGAGCAAATTAAAAGACGTGCATCTTTAGCAAAACCCCGTTTATTACTCCATTTCCACAATCATATTCAGAACTTATATTCGTAAATGTAACTTACATACAATGCAACTTATAATAGGGCTGCACCATACCATATGCCCTTCGCAAAAGAAAAAAAAAATATCAAAAAAATATATATTTTTTTTACTAACAATTAAATGGCTTTGTACGATTTTTGTGAATAATTTCAGTTTTTCCATTCCGTTCAATCTTTACATTACAATTCAAATCTTCAATAACTTTAAAAGGTCCTAAATACAATGGTTCAAATTTATTATCTCTTTCACTTCTTACTAATAACATATCGCCAATTTTATATCTTACTGGTTTTGTATACACATCATAAACAGACTTCCGTTTCATTTTACTTTCAATTAAATTACATTTTGCATCATTTTGAGAAACCTGTAATCTATATTTTAATTGTTTCACATAATCATCATCAGTATACAAAGGTTCTACTATGCCTGATCTCAAATTACTAGGTATATTACATTTTTTACCAAATACAAGTTCAAATGGTGTGTACTTTGTTTCAGAGTGGACAGTAGTGTTATAGGAAAAGCAAAAATATTGTAACCATGTACTCCAGTATCTAGGATTATTATCAGTTTGGATTCTTAAATATGCATTCAGTGATTTATGCGAATTTTCTAAAGCTCCAATTGATTGATGGTGATATGCTGTGGAAGAAATTTGTGTTATATTTAATAATTTACATACCTCCTTCATAGTTGTTGACATAAACTCGGTCCCGCGATCTGATGCTATTTCTCTAGGAATACCATACCTTAAAATGAAATTATCTACAAAAGCCTTCGCCACACTAACACTATCTTTATTCTCTAACGGATAAGCTTCTATGTACTTACTTAGCTCACATTGAATAGTGAGTATATATGAATAATTATAATAATCCTTACTTAAGGGCCCAACTATATCTAAATATATCTTATCTAAAGCTAACTGCGCAGTGGTTGAAATCTCCATAGGCTGTTTGGTAGGCAAAGAATATTTTTGTGTCTGACATTTAACACATTTCTTTACGAACCTTTTAACATCTTCTTCCATATTTGTCCAGAAATAATATTTTTTAATATTATTTAACATTCGTCTTATGCCGGCATGCCCGCTTGTCGGTAGTAAATGAAAGTCATTGAGAATTACTCGTTTGTCGTCTTCATTATTTATTCTTGTTGCTCCTTTAACAATACAAATTCGTGGACCGGTCCACTTTTTATTATTATTGGTTAACCATTTAATATACTTCATTGTCTCATTATTTTTCAAAACGTAAACTTCTTCAATATTATTTTTATTACAAAATAATCCAAAATCTCTCACAAAAACGTCTCGCGTTTGACATGATCGAGAATTAGGATTTAGGCCTATAATATCTTTATCTTTAAAGTAAACAAAATCTCCTTTCATATTGTCTTTCACTATAAGTTCAATACAATTCTTTGGTTTCTTAAGCATTTCTACAACACCTGGGTGATCAGCCCGTCTGTCAGTGGAAACCTTATCAACCAAGGGATTGTCATTCTTAACTTCATTCAATTTCCTTGTCATATTTCTAGTCATCACATTTACAGATTGCACACCCATATCTTTCAGATCGTCTGATGAAATAATTATACGAGATAATGCATCAGCTGCCACATTACTCGTACCTCTAACATACTCAATTGTATAGTTATACTCCTCTAAAGTCAATCTAAATTTTAAAAGTCTACTGGAGGGATTACTCATAGAAAATAAATAAACAAGTGGTTTATGATCTGTTAATATTTTGAAATGTTTTCCAAATAAATATGGTCGGAAATATCGGACTGACCATACTATAGCCAAGAGCTCTTTTTCTATAGTAGGGTAGTTTACTTCTGCTTTATTTAGAGTACGACTTGCATATGCAATCGGTAAATCATTTTTATTGCATAACACGGCACCAATAGCTTTGTTAGAAGCATCGGTACGCAAAATAAATTCGCTTTCTGTTGAAAAATCAGGATATTGTAGTATAGGGGGGTTACATAGTAATTCTTTAAGATGTTTAAAGGCACTTTCACATTCATTCGTCCATTCAAATTTCACTCCTTTCCGACATAATTTATTGAGTGGTATTGTTATTTCAGCAAAGTGAGGTACAAATTTTCTGTAATAATTGGCAAAAGCGACAAAGCGTTTAACTTCATCACTAGACTGAGGCCTTGGGTAACTTTTTATAACTTTAGTTTTCTCTGGATCTGGTTGAACACCTTTTGATGATACCAAATGTCCTAAATATAGTAATTCCTTTTTTAAAAAACTGCATTTACTAGGGTTAACTTTTAAATTTACTTTTCTTAACCTCTCAAATATATCTATTAAGTTTTTGTTATGAATATCAAGGCTTCTCCCAAAACAAATCAAATCATCTAAATAGATTAAAGCTTTTTCATAATTCAAACCAGCCATAGCAACTGTCATTAGGCGGCTAAAAGCGCTTGGGCTAATTTTTAGACCCATAGGCAATCTTTTAAGTTGATATTGTTTATCAGTTATAAAAGCTGTATATTTTCTGCTTTCAGGCTCTAATAATAACTGATAGTAGGACTGTGATAAATCTAAATGACTAAAGTAAATTGCACCAGAGAGAGAATCTAAAATTTCGGTTATGTTCGGAAGGGGAAATTTATCATCCATAATTCTTTCATTCAATTTTCGATAGTCTATTACTAAACGCCATTTCTTACTAGAATCTTCGCTCTTTTTTGGTACAAGCAAAATAGGACTACACCATTCACTCTGACTTTCTTCTATAATATCATCTGTCAACATTTGCTCTATTTGTCTTTCCATTTCCTGTTTTTGTGATCTAGGTAATCTATACGGTTTAACATACGAGGGAGTTACATTTTCCTTTAAATGAATTTTTTGTTGGTATAAGTTTGTAACACTCAATTTATCGTTAGGCAATAAAAATACGTCTGAATATTTTGCACAAATATTCTCTATAGACATCTGTTCCTCAGAATTTAAATGACTGAAATTTAGCATAGAAAACAGTTTCTTAACCCTATCCGAATTACCTAATCCTTTTTCAAAACTACATATAGAGTAATCATTTAAACTTAATAATTCTGGAATAAAATAACTAAGTCGAACTTCTTCTTCTCTAGTATTTAATATTTTAATGGGTATTTTCCCTTTACGTGGGCTCACTAGCACACTAGCAAGAAATACTCCATCACATAATTCACTGGGCGCTATTATACACTCCTGATTAATATTTAAATCGATAAAATGAATTGATTCACACCTAGGCTGTAAAGTAATATAATTATTATAACCTATTTGTCCCATTTGTAACGGCAAAGAAAATCGTTCATCATGGTTTACTGTTAAAATATTCTTTTCAAAATTTAATATACAATTAAATTTACTAATAAAGTCTTGACCTAAAATTCCATCTGCACGGCACGGTAAATTTTTGAACACATAAAACTTATGTCGCAATATGTTTCTTTTATAACAAAGATCTAAAAATACATATCCTTCTGATACCACATCACCTCCTATGCCTTTGATTTTTATTTTCTCAGTGTGATAAGGAATCTGATCCCTGATCATCGCTTCGTATCTAACAACAGACAACGAGGCGCCTGTATCGAGTAGCCACGAATAACTAACATCATTAATGTTTAATGTAACTGAATTTATATTATTGTAATAACAAATTAAATTATTAGGGTCGAAAAAAATAATTAGGGGTAGCCAAATCCGTTTGATTCGTGTCGCTGTTCGTTTGCGTCATATTAACACGATGACCACTTTGACCACCGGTACCGCGAGTCGTATGATGTCCGTAGGACTGTCGGCCTCTGAACCTAAAATTGTTATTTTGTAGCCTGCTGCTACTAGCTCGATGGTTTTGAGCGTTATAATAATTACGCTGTCCTCTGTTCGAATTAAATCGACCACGAAAATAATTACGAGGGGTGAAATTATTTGACCTACCTCTGTATTGGTAAAAATTCATCACCCGGGCTCCTGACTCCGTTGATGAGGATAATTCTTCATCCAATGCGCCACGAATTGCATCATTTAAAGAACTATAGTTCCTCGCTGCTATAATGGTGCTAATTCGACTATTTCTCAGACCTTCGGCAAAACGTTTAATGGCATTCTTTTCATTCACCGATTTTAAAACTTCATGCTTTTTCGAATCTCCATCCGCCTGAGAAATAGTTAAATCAACAAATAATTGTTCAACTTGCTTACCGAAATCCTCTATACTCTTGTTATTCTGCTTAGCGCATTGCAGCTGCTGTTGCAACGATGTGTCCGACTTCTTACTGAGTAGCCGACTCCTCATGTCTTTCAGCAGATCTGGAATTGTACTATAAGTTTCGTGCAAGCGTAGTTTTGCTCCTTCAGACAACCTTGACCTTAAAACAAAAGTTATTAGTTTTTTATGTTCCTTGCTTTCCAACATATCGGAGTACATTTCTATATTAGAAATTAATTGTTTCGTAACCGATTCGGTTTTACCCATAATAGGCAAAAGACTGATAGCAGTCTTAAGACAAAATTTATCCATTTTTATTAATTTAGATACTGTCCCCTAAGAAACACAATCTGTCTCAGTACACAAATCCCTTATTTTAATATAATATTCACTTATCTTATCACTTAAACGTTCTAATTTTTCTACTTCTAACTTATCTAATTTTCCCGATTCCGACAAAAATGTAACATTATCCCATACAAAATTAAATCGACTTTTCAACTTTTCTAACTCAATAAATTTTTCTTTCTTTACTTTAACCGTTCTTCTACTTGGACCTAATTTAGTTAAATAATCTTTAATATACTTGAATTTTTCAAGTAATGATATGAGCTCATCTTCCATTTAACTAAACTCCATTTACTCAACAAAATACAGAAACACAATTACACACTTATTCTAATAAAAAAATATTATATACATATCTCCCTGAATGATTAATTATTACGCTAAATTAAATGAAAAACGAAACTAGGGGTTATGCCTCAAAAAAAATTAAAATAAAAAACTATTAAAAGAGGGAGACATGTTTTCTTCCTGGTACGCACGCCCGAATTATATGTTAAAATTTAGTTACCTATCTAGCCGGCTAACATCACGTTCACGCACTTTTTTCACATAACACCACACAACACTTTTTAACGAGACGACGGCGACCGACGACGAAGAGGAAGAAAAAAAAAAGAATCTTTTTAAACGGTTTCCTCACTTATTGGTTTGGACTGCAGTTTTCGGAAATAGCTCGCAGACCGCTTCAAGGCGAACTCACGTAGATGTTGGTCCATCCAATCACGATGACATTTGCGGTACAACTTATAATAACTTATAATAGGGCTGCACCATACCATACTATATCTATAGAATATAGGTACTCGTTAAAATTGCATGGCACACTAATGTCAGCTTTCCGCCAATGCGATTATGGTACATTTAAGATTGACGGCGGTATCTAAAAATGCCCTTAGTAAATTTTGCTTACAATCGAAACTGACCTTTGAGCAGTGGTAATAAGTTTGGTTTTGGCGTGGCGTGGCAATTCAATATGCTCGGCGACAAAGAGTTCATGTATCTATTAAAACACTCAGACCAATAAACTATAGACGGCGTGCCGTGAACAAAAGCGTGAAGCCGGCAAAAAGTACGCCTCGCCTTGTAATACACTCGGCGGCACTCACACCAAAACGACTTTTGTGTTCTAAATAATAAAAAATGAATGAAGCTTTGTGTTCCAAAAAATAAAGTTTAAATTTGTTCTAGTTCAAACTGTCAACATAGGGGATTCTATTGGTTCCGATGTGTGTTTTAGGCACACTTTTGCCGGCTTCACGCTTTTGTTCACGGCACGCCGTTTATAGTTTATTGGTCTGAGTTAAAACATATTTTTAAGGTTTCTTGTATTCCTTATTATTGAGTCCTTATTTGGAATCTAAGTTTTTTGGACTACTAAGTACGAGTAAAAAAAATTGTCACATTAAATGTCTGACCCGCGAATCGAACCTAGTGCCTAGTAGCGTCTCTACCGTTGTTTGTGACAGGATTCATTATAATTTATCAAAAATACCACAGGAACAAGGCAGACTCAAGTAATAATGAGAGTGAGGATTGTATTGTATTGTATTGTGGTGGTAGCTATGGTGGGCGATGGTGACCGTTCTCGCGATTTAGTTGTCAATTGATGTTTTGTATACAGGGTGTGCTATTATTGTCAAGCGATGGCTTTGTCCACGCTTAGTGGTTTGAGTTTCAGGTCGGTCACAGTTGTTATGGGCGGCAGCGGAAGGGTGGTGCTGCATGCTCGTTTGCTATCTTAATTCCATAAAAAAAATTACTAATCTGGCTATAGAATCGAACCTTGTACACACCCCTTATATTAAAAAAATAGGTGTGTTTTAAAAGTTTATTATTTTTTTGCTTTGAAGATTAAAAATAGTGAGAATATGTGCACGTCTGAAAGTTTATGTAATTATATTAATTATTAAGATTAAATTTTAAGATAATATTAGATTACAAATTTTTAGGGTTTATGTAAATTTTTAAACAACTTCAAAAAAAGAAGAGGTTCTCTATTCGACTGTATTTTTTGTGTTACCTCAGTTTTTTTAATGCTAAATCTATTTTCGTATAATTTTTTTATTCGATAGCCGTGTCCAGAGATCCATTTAAGTTTGTGCGAGATTTGACGAGCTATTTTTATCTCAAAAAACGTGTATTTAATTCACCTTGACTAAGTAAAGGGTGTTCTCATTTGTTACTTGTCGATTTAGAAGTCGTTTGTTATTACAGTTTAAGAACACCCTGTAGCTGGTTATGAAGTCGCACACCACCCACACCCACACCACGCGACACCACACATTAATCACCACTTTCGCTGTACCACCACACCACACGGTGATCGCTGTCTTTATATTATTTGTCATTCGACAACTATCCATCGTATATATAAAATTCTCGTGTCACAATGTTAGTCACCTTACTCCTCCGAAACGGCTTTACCGATTTTTACCAAATTTTGTATGCATATTCAGTAGGTCTGAGAATCGGCTACTGTCTATTTTTCATACCCCTAAGTGATAAGGGTTGTTCACCCTTAACATTTGTTTGGCAAAACAACGTTTGCCGGGTCAGCTAGTATTATCTATATTTTATATCTATTCTGTTTTTTTTTTCTATTTTCTATATATCGCTGTTTGTGCACGCTAATCTCAGAAACGGCTGAACGGATATTTGTGGGACTTTCACTGGGAGATAGAGGAGGCTGTGCAGCAATATAAAGGCTATTTTATCCCGGAGTTCCCGCAGGATCGGGATTCACGCGGGAAAATTACTATTTACGAAGGAAGTTCCGGGCAACAGCTAGGTTTAAATAACTGTGCTTTGATGTTTTAAATATCTAGATGGAACATCGAATCCGCGGAAACGTGTCAAAAAATTGTGGCTAACTGTTAGCCACAATTTTTATACCATTACGCACACATTACGCATACATAGACAATACATGAAAAACATCGCCTGCACGCACACATGCTTGATTATGTTGCCTTGTTTTTTTGTTTTCATTGTAGGGCGACGCTCAATCTAGACATTTAAAACATCATTGTAACTGTGGTTTCTCAAGTGGTCATAGTTAACACGATACTAAACTACAAACTTTGTTTGTCTGTCTTTCAGCTTGTCAGGGCGTTCCTGAAAAAGCTGAATTGATTTTCATGGGCTTTAACTGAAACGTAAAGGAGGTTGTACCTATAGGGTTAAAGGCTACTTTGAAGCCGTTTTTTTCATTTTCCAGTTAAATTTGAGATTCCTTAGATACTATTATAATTTATTTGTAAACAGTGAATGTTGTACAAAAAACGGTCTAGTAATTTTAACACAATCAAATAAAAAGATAAGCAGGGAATTAATTAAACAATTTAGGAATGTCACAAATATTATGGTGTGACCATCGCATAATTTATTAGGTGTCTTATTGTTTTTTAAATACCTCTAGATATGGAGTCTGAAAAAATAATGTCATAATATTTAAAAAAACTAAGGGTCAATTCACATGTGCAACAGACATCGCAACGACAAAATGTCGCAACTACCAATGATATTATAGATAGATACGATCGGTAGTCATCCTACCCGAGGCGAGTGACTATACATACTATATCGGCTTTTTCCTCGCTTAAGAAACGTACAATAGCTACACATTTCGTTTAAATAAAAGAGATGCATTTTACGGCAGTTACACCACGGTATACCGTCGGAGATTCAAGCGATCAAATATTAAGTCTGTAGTCGAATTTTACCTATACCTACAATTATTCACTAAAATAAAAAAAACTTAGTTTTTATACCATTTACTCAAATAAATAATCAAAAATACCTTATCGTACCGTATCGTATTGTTATCGTATTTATGCGTGTTGTAATTACCTTTAAGTAAAGTTATATGTTATTTAGAAACTAAGATAATATTATAATTATGTAGTAAGTATTAGCATAAAATTTCGATGATAGTTCTTGTAAAATAAAAAATAAATACCTAAATAATTTGGCGCAGTTCATGCGAACAAAGTCAAAGTCGCGGACTAAAGTTAATTTAAACCATAATATATGATGCTTGCGACATTCGCACACATCATGTCGCAAGTGTAAACAGGTCCTAACCGCGACAAACCAACACCCATCAAAATCCATATTTATTTTAAAACCAAAAAAACATGATATACTGGTTCCGCTGTATGAATGATGGAGGTATCACTCTTCAACAGACAGACGTATTATTTGTCAGATAAATTATATATAGTTAAAAAAATGGGTTTCACAGCTACGTGACATTTCGCGGATTATATTAAAACTGGATATTAATTTAACATATCCGCTTTATGATATATTAGTTATGTGGCTTCGCTTCGACAAAATCATCTTTAGGGTTCCGTACCTAAAAATTCAAATTCAAATTATTTATTTCTTCGAAGTAGGTTTTTACAAACACTTTCCAAAAGTCACATTACGCCATCGCTTCAACAAATCCCTACGGTGAGTGGTCTTGGAAGAAGAAGTGGCAAGAAACTCCCAAGGAGTCTTTTTTTCTCTTTCTCCAGTCACAGTTACAGGTTGCACTTAGTACTAATTACGGCTAAAATACGAAACTCATGTCCAAGCTGTTTTATCTTTAAAATAATCATCAAGTTTGTTATAACCTTTCGTCTTATGAATGCTTTTGATATGAGTTTTAAATTTACAGTATGGCATTTCTGTCCATTGTGACAGAATTTTATTATAGATTTTACGATAAAAGATCCTCTTTATCAAGAAAGACGCCATCTCTTAGAGCAGAAAAGAAAAAACTTAAACCCGTTAATGCACCTTAATTTAGCGATCGCAAAGTATTCAAAACCTAGGCACTTCTCATTGCCCTACATTGGAAAGAATTGTGTGTATAAATAAAGAAAAAAACCCGAAAATTGCTAATTTATAGTATAAAAAACAGAAAAAACAGTATAAAGGTACCAATTAATTACTTAGCTAGGTACTAATTTATTTGTACGGAACCCTTGGTGCACAAGTCCGACTCGCACTTGAACGGTTTTTCAACCGAGCTCAAAAAAGGAGGTTCTCAGTTTAACCTGTATGTATGTATATTTGTGCGCGATTATCTCGCGTTTTGTTGAACCGATTTTGATGCGGTTTTCAGCACAGTATTTGTCACACAGTGTAGCCACAGAGTTATAAAACAACCAGACCTAACATTTTCACCACTACAAAGACGTATGTAAGCAATAGTTTCATCTCTTTCTCTCCCATGACACGTAGGTATAAAGTCTATCTCGTTTTATTTTTGTTGTTGCAACACTCACGTAAACATAGACAAAATGGGGTTGAAGCACTTTCGCCATTTTGATAAGCTACAAGAAGCTCACCTTTTGAATGAGAACCATAGACAACATTTTTGTAGACGAATGTGTTGTATGGAGAATGTCAATGTGTGCATCATGTCTATGTAGTTGTAACTGGCACGCTTTTTTCTCCCATAAATATGTTAAGTCTGCTTTTTTTATAAGTCTGTGGTTGTAGCCATAGGTACTCTCTTGTTTATTAATGTTAAACAAATCGATAGACTTTCTATTCTAAAAGATTAATAATTTTTTTTTTAATTTTTTCTAACATGCTTGATATACAATAGAGATAAATAGCGGACACGATTGTTTTCTCACAACACGTGACAACTAAAATAATTCACCAATATTTTTGGTTATAAAAATCTAAACGACTTTCAAACGGCATCTTGCTTGTAAAAACTACGGGTATAAGCGAAATAAACTGTTAGTGGTACACTACACATACATAGCGCTAAATTTAGCGTTGATCTAAACAGTTAGCCTGATGTGAACGCAGCTTTAGTCCCATAATGATCTAATAATAATATATTATGGGATCATATCAAATCAATGAAAATACACAGTAAATTTAGCAACTAATTCTATAGGTATAACTTTTTACAAAAAATATCCGTCTTTAAAATCGACAAGTATCGATAACTCAAAAACTAGACGTCCGATGTCGCACAAATGTAAATCAGATCAGACAAGCACTACCTTTCGAAAAAAAAAACATTATTAAAATCAGTTCTTCCAATAAAAGTTACTAAAAAATACAGTCGAAATGAGAACTTCCCCCTATTTAAGAAGTCGGTTAAAAATGTTATAGAGTTTATACCTATTATTATGAAGCTGTAAGATACCGTAAAAAATCGTCCACTTTCGATTTCATATTGAAGTTACAATATTTATCTACACGTAGGATACCTACTTACACAAGATTATTGAAAATAGGCTATTTGTCTGTCTGTCTGTTGGGTTAGGACACCACTGCATGACTAAGATTAGTCCTTACAAAGCATATTATTTGTATGTGATTGTATTTACTGACCATTGTTTTTCTTTAATAACCAATATTCTAAATTGGTTACCCCACAGATAATTAAAAAACATAATTTCGCGCCAATATCGTTCCTTCCAAAAGGAAATGGAACGAACGAATTATTTAAAAAAATATCAAAAACTCGTGAACGCACAGATACTAAAAAGAGTGATTGATGTAAAAAAATACCCGTCGCTCCGTGATTTATCTAACTCCACGTTTTATTAATAGCACTATTAGGGTCCCTCAATCACGCGTTATCTGTTCAAACCGTGTAGAATCTTTAAAAAGTATCAATTTAACTATTTGTCTATGGCATACTGGCTGATGATGTTGGCAATTAAAAAGTTGGGGCTATGGTGACTGATTTTCTTTTTGTTTTGCATTTTAAAATTAATTAACTATTGAAGCTTTAATCATGTTTGATCACTACCTGTACAGTTACTGTACTTAGTAGCTAAGGTCAAGTGGGGTAAGAGAAACATACTTTACTGGTATTTTCATATTTTGGCCTTCAGCTATCAAAATTATACATTTACTTTGATAATAATAGAAACAAATCTTCTGTTTTGAAATATACTTACATTTTTTTTGACACACAACTAAATTCTTCGTGTAATTACGGCACAATTTAGCAACAAAGCTAGGTCTTATAAATGTTCCTCTTTCCCGAGATTTGGAGTAAGAGGAACACTCGATATTTTTAAGTAATAACTTATGTTTTTAAGTGTATAACATAGCATGTTTTAAACATTTTTTTGAGTAAAAGGAATTAAACCTCGCCTCGTTTTAAATAAGGTCTTCTTTAGGATGACAGCAAACAAAAACGAAATTTGGGGTAAGAGGAACATATAGGTAAGGTCAGAGGTACTAAACTCTTTGTGCTATTAAATGATTGTATTAATAAAAAGAAGAACCGCCATTTTTTTAAGTCGGTAAAGCTACCAAAAACCTTTTCCTAATTCTAAAAATTACTGTACTGAAATCCACTTTAAGATCGGTTCAGCCAAATGCGAACTTATGGCGGACAATACGTAAAACACGTTTTAAAGTGCAAAACTCAATTTTTTAAGTCGTCTAATATACCTAAAACCTTCACCTAAGTCTGAAAAATACTATGCTGAAAACTGCATCAAAATCATACACATATGTACATACATACAGATCAAACTCAGAACCTCCTTTTTTTTGAAGTCGGTTAAAAATAGAAATGAATGGCGCCACTTTGAACGGCCCTAACTGCTTCTAATAGTTTTTCTTTCGGGTAAGAACTTCTATCGGTCTTTCTTACGTAAGCTCGAGGCATTTTGCTTTTTTTCTGTAACAAATAAATAGTAAAGCAAATCATGGCTATTTTCGGAACGTGTTATATTTTAGCGGATTTTAAATATGTTTGTTACCCCTGAAATAGGAAAAGAGGAACATATGTTTCTCTTAACCTGGTATAGCCGTTCCTCTTTCCCAGCTTGCCATTTTGAAGGTTATGTTATTATTGACATCGAAAAAGCACTAAAAACACACGTTACAAACAATGTAATACGTAGAAAATAAAGATTAAACGTAATATATACACTTACCATAGCAATAAACCGCAACACTGATGTTTTTAATACTAAAATTAACTTAAACAAGGAACGCCGCTAGGTCTTGGTTTCTTTAGCTTGACAACTGATATTTTTTTTTCTCTTTTGCTCGCTTAGTTGCTGTGTTCCAGCGCAATCTATCCAAGAATATTTGAACTACGCCTAATATTGTTTTATCGACGTAGTGACCATAGAGCTGGGCATTATAGTTTTCTTTTTACGAGTGACTGTTACTCTTCCCCCAGCGTCCCTCTTACCCCACCTGACCCTATTTTCTAATCTGTGGCTGTACTGTACATACTGTTCACAATTAGCGGGAACTTTTAATGTCATGCACTCTCTTAAAATGGCATAAGAGTTTAAAGAGTAAATACTTTTTATAAATATGTCTAAACTATTATAAATTAAATATGTTCTTTAAAGCACATCGATTGCAAGTAGGTAATAATAGATTTCGAACAATGACCAGATGCCGAGAAGGAAGTCTTCAAATACCTTTCAGTTGATCAAAGGTTCTTATCGTTTATATTTTCACTAGCTTTTGCCCGCGGCTTCGCCCGCGTGGAATTCGTTTATATCGCGAACCGGGGAAGTGGGGAAGGGGGTACGTCATCAACTATCTTCCTGGGAAAATTCATCGAAATCGGTCAGGCGGTTTAGATTTTTTATACAAACTTTCATCCCCTATTTCAAGCCTTTAGGGGTTGATTTTTGAAAAAAAAAGTAGCCTATGTGTGACTCTGGGTCTTCAACTATTTTCATTCCGAATTTCATCCAAATCGGACCGGTGGTTTAGCCGTGAAAACGTCACAGACAGACAGACAGACAGACAGACAGACAGACAGACAGACAGACTTTCGCATTTATAATATTAGTATGGATTGCTTATAAAAGCAACTTATAATTATTTTTCTTTGCCACCTCACTTCCCATATGACACGCGTCTATTAAAACGAAACGTTTAAGAACTATACAGATTAAAAATACAGCTAATAGCTCTGAAAACAATATAACGGAAGTATGCACGTAGCGACGCAATAAAAATAAACACCGTTTTAATCCGTACGCATCGTCGTGTGTGGGCGTCTATATTAAATTTTATTAATTTAGATCATTTTTTATTTCTCCCGTCTCGGTGTAGCCACGTTTTGCCGCGTAAATCATACGCCGATGTCAGAGTGACAGCGAATTTGGCGCCAACTGCACCAACTGTCAATTCACGGAGTCCATTTTAACGCAAACTAATTTCGGATGCATTTTAATACTCGATTAGTAGAACTAATGATGTCGCGAACATATTTATGGGACAGTTATTTCAGTTGCCCGCCGTTTATGAATATTTTTGACGTTGCATCTAAGGAATAAAGGCTATTATTCCGCAGTAATAGACTTCCATTTAACTGGTCACGGACAAATTAGTTCGGAGTTTATGGCTCTGGTCGTGTTTTCCCCCCATTTATTTTCTGTTAATTGATTGGTAGTTGGTTTTGTCAACAAATTAGAGAGACGGCACGAAATAGAATTTTTAATTTGAATCCTTTTGTCTGTGAAATATGAAAATGTTTTTTAAATGTCACATTCGGATACTCGTAAGAATTGAAAGTATAGATTGGATTTTAAATTGAACGCGTTATCAATTTATATACAACTGTACTTAGATATTTTATATTTTTACGATAAAAACCCGTTTACATTACTCATCAATAACAAGAAATCTTTGTTAAAGCATTCTTTATCAATGAATTAACCCAGACATTCAACGTAATCCCTAATAGCTTTGCCGCCATCCATCACTGAGTGAATGCTATTTTGACATCTGTCAAATTAACGTCAAAATGGCGGTGGCTTTGAACGTGAGGGTAAATATTTGTTTACAGGGTTACGTAAGGACGGCGGTTTTGTAATTACTGTTGTGTGTAATTGTTTTGTGAATAACAATTAGTTAATGTAAATAGTTTAATGTATTTCTACTGTTTAATTTATTGCTATTGGTTTATTACTCATTTAAAATATTTAAATAAGCGTTAATTATGACGATATTAAAGAAGCCGTAAGTAGGTCTAAGGTCTAGACTCTAATTTTATTTCAATATATTTATAGGCAAAGGTTAATTGCACACTGGCAAAATTTATCGTTTTGTATTTATAATTCACTTAGTATTTTAAAGTTATTTAAATTTTTATTAATTTTATAGCGAGCCGCCCTCGCTTTTCTGAGCCTTAAAATTAAATGGGGAATCTACATAGCCTAACATAGGAAATTACATGACAACACATCAAAATCCGTTGCGTGGTTTAGAAGAAGACTTAGATTGCCACAGACGGACAGAAGCGGAGGGTAACTTTGTTTTATACTAATGTAGTGATTTCTAAACCAAGCCTCTTTTCGCCGCGGGAAACCAGTCTCTCAGTAGCCAAATTCAGTTAATGTTAGGCGTGATTCATGTCATTATTTGCCATATTTGGGGAAAGCTTACTACAATATAATGTACTAGTAAATCCGCCCTCGCTTCGCTTCGGGAAACCAGTCCCTTCAAAAATGTCTAAAAATTTTAACAAATTATGTTATTCCGATGTCTAAGCTATATTACTGCAAAGTTTCATGAAAATCCGTTCAGTAGTTTTTGCGTGAAAGAGCAACAAACACACACACACACATACATCCTTACAAACTTTCGCATTTATAATATTAGTAGGATTAGTAAAAATTGCATCCCAGGGCACATACCTCTGACTTTACGGAGTTATGTGCGTTTTATGCACTTACCTATCGCTCGCTATACCTAACGGTGAAGGAAAACATCGTGAGGAAACCTGCGTGCCGGAGAGTTCGCAAAACTCAAAGGTGTGTGAAGTCCGCCAATCCGCACTTGGCCAGCGTGGTGGACTATGGTCTTCTTCTCATACTGAGAAGGGACTCGTGCTTAATAGTGGGCCATGATGGGTGGCAAAGATGATGATAGACATAGGTAAGGTAGTAGTGTAAAAGAGTAATAAAAATGGGTGGTGTCTACCACCAAACAGGACGCCAAATGGTAACGGTAGTATAAAATGGTATGATCAAGGAATCGGTATAATGTCAGTGATACTCGGTAAAGTGAATGTGGTATCTTGTGTCACATGACACGAGGTTAGGGTTGTCGACTTGTAAACTTTATTTAAGTACTCCCGTTAATTGTTACCTAATTGGTAACTGTACATTGTTAGCTGAAGCTTACCACAATACAATACGTTAACGAATGCCACATGCAAATTGGTTTAAATTTTCTGGAACAAACGCAAAGATAACCAAAAAAATATTAATAATTATCTCTATATTGGATTTTCGTTTCATATTCAAAGATGATTCCATAGCCTAGTTAGTAGTGGTCAGCTAGTTAGTGGTGGTGGTGGTAAATGTGTTTAAAACTGTGTGGCCGAAGCCTGAATCACGCTATCGAAGGATCGTCGATCGCCGGCATATATACAACGCCCTGAGAGCATTCACTCGGGGCCTCGGCCGCCCCCCAGGCATGTCATCTCGCCTGGCGGGAGATCTCCCTATTGCCAAAACTGTATATGAATAAATACATTAAATAAAATTATGTGATACATAAATGTATGTCCTTGGGTCTTAGGTGATAATGATGTGTTATTAATTGTGTTGTCCAATATTGTTAATTGTAATTTTAAAAAATAAATAGAGTCGTAAGGAATAACAAATTTAAATTGACACAACATTATGATTATTTGTAATTTGAAGCATGTGGCAGCCCTACTGTAGTTGCGCACGCGCATATAAATAGAACGATAAAGCAGACCTACCTACCTGGCTAAATAATTAGATATAATATTATTGTAATTGGTTTTCAATTATTACATCTATGAATTAATGTACCTACTTATATTTACTACTTTTCACACGTTCGTTGTGGTGATAGTTATTAGCTTATTGGTTAAGAATTCGGCCTCCTAATTGGAGGGTCTGGGTTCGAATCCCAGCATTAATTAAGCGTTTAAATGTCACTCGCTACAGCGGGCAAGTAAAACATCGTGAGGAAACCTGCAAGCCGGAGAGTTCGCAAAATTCAAAGGTGTATGAAGTCCGCCAATCCGCACTTGGCCAGCGTGGTGGACTATGGCCTTCACCTTCTCATTGTGAGAAGAGACTCGTGCACAATGATGATGGCCATGATGGGTTGAGGAGATGATGATGACAATACATGTTGGTTTCTGTGTGGCTGATTTTAGATACGGCCATTTGTGGCTACAAGACCCTTCAATAACACTACTGAGCACGCGTCTCTCATTTTCGGTCTAATCCGTCTTTTTTAATTTTTGTGCTGATTTTTTAAAATCTCTTTTTATTTTCTATAATTTTGCTTATTTTTGCGACTCTTTTGTGCTTTTGTTGTGAATAATTTTGTTTTTATTTTCAAACAAAAAAATCAAAGCAGTTCTCCTTTAGGACCGACGTTGCACTGTTGACTCATCTGGTGTTGCTTGTCCATACGACGATGACCACTTACCATGAGGTGACTCGTTCGCTTTTTAAAAAATCTAAAATTTGGCAATATCTAAAAAATAATAAAAAAGTAGTTCAGAATTCAATATCGCTTTATTAGGCCGTTTCTAACTAAAACCAATGACAGCTGTGTTGTGTAGGTGTACCGCGTACCAGTGCGTCGTGCGGCCGTACCGGTCTCGAGTTACTCTGTGGTGGTTCTAAAAATTAAGTCATCACTCACTGTGATCCGACTGCTTCTTTTTTCAAATACCAGCTTGGATCGCGTTATGCAATAGCTAGTAACCTTGTGATCCAAATGGATTTTATTATGGACTAGTCGTTGACCGCTTAGCCGTGGAAGTGCTATTGATTGTTCAAAAAAACACTCAACCCCTGTTTTGCTGCTTTGGATATGGAATTATGTCAAAATTCGGTCTCACCGGACGTCTACTAACTATGAAGTACCTCCCTGCCAAATTTTATGTTTATAAGTCAAGCGGATTTCTATATCACACACGTCACATATGTGTGGTTACTTTTGAAGACTAAAAGATAAACACTTCTAAAAAAAAGTGCAACCGCGTCATGATCCCAGCCAAAACAAACTGCTGTTAAAATATTTATTAGGTACACTTTACAAAATATTCATAGGTATGGTAGCAGACTGTAGTTCATTCAATTATTTATTATTACAATCAATCAATTATTCATGACAAAAGACTAAAATCGTAAATATCACGTTTTAGCCATTGAGGTACTACTTTAGTACATAGTATCTCAATGGTTTTAGCTGAATATTCAATCAAAGACAGATTTTACATGTTTGTCATATAGGTAGCGTGGCCGAGCGGTCTAAGGCGCTGGTTTAAGGCACCAGTCTCTTCGGAGGCGTGGGTTCGAATCCCACCGCTGCCATTCACTTTTTATATTTTTTCACAATATCACATATTTGTCACTGAAGGACATTTCGTAGTTTAAAGTTAGGATTATTTAAGTCTCATAAATTGTTTTTTAGGTATTTATCATGTTCAGATGCGGCATCCAGCTTGCGAAAAAAATCTTTCTTTCTTTCTATCTTTTTAATTTACGTATCAGAGCTATTTATTTATGTTTAAACCCTTCAAATTTAATTACGATTGCTATCCAGTAGGTAGGTAATCAAGTAATAGGTTAACGTGCTCTCCAAAAATTAAAAGCGCTCAAAATATTTTGCCATGCGGTCACCTATCCACCCACCTAACCAATTCGAATTCAAATTCAAATATTTATTTCTTCGAAGTAGGTTTTACAAACACTTTTCGAACGTCAAACTACGCCATCGCTTCAACAAATCCCTACAGCGGGTGGTCTTGGATGAAGAAGCGGCAAGAAACTCCCGAGTAGTTTTTTTAGGGTTCCGTACCCAAAGGCTATAACCGGGCCCTATTACTGAGACTTCGCTGTCCTTCCGTCCGTCCGTCACCAGGCTGTATCTCACGAACCGTAATAGTTACACAGTTGAAATTTTGACAGATGATGTATTTCTGTTGCCGCTACAACAACAAATACTAAAAAACAGAATAAAAGAAATATTTAAGTGGGCGCCCATACTTTCGACGCCTCAGCGATAGTTTAGTTACCTTTCGGTCCAAGAGATGCCGTTGTGCGTAATATGTGGCTACCATAAAACAATTAAATATTTAAGTGAGGCTTTCATACAACAGACCAGATTTTTTTGGCGCTTTTATACATAATGGTACGGAACCCTTCGTGCGCGAGTCCGACTCGCACTTGACCGGTTTTTTTCTCTTCCTTCACTCACAGTAACAGGTAACCACGCAAGGCTTATCGCTTCTGAATATAAAGAACATAATGACCCATTCGTATACAACGACATCAATTTCACGCGAATTTAAAACCCATAAAACTACCGGTAATTACCAGTTACAAAACAATTCAATAATTACTGAACTCCATCGCATAAACCCCTCCAAACACTTTTATAATCCTTATTTTGACAGCAAACTCTTCAATGGAGGTAAAAAAAACGCGCGACCGAGACAGCCCTATACGTGCGACAGAGAGCGCGCATAACCTCTTGTTGGGTGGCCCCTGAGTCATACTTATGAGTTTAAGAGGTTAGATTAAATTTTTTAGGGTTCTCCAAAGTGTTAACTTGTTCAAGTAGGTTTGTATAGAAAAAGGTGACGTCACAAATGTCAAAATAGGTTGTCAATGGTGAAATAGAAATGGTGATAGTGATCATGGACAGATAATAATATAATTGTGATGGTCACAGATAAAATTAGAGATGTGTTAAGTTTTTTTTTTATAATGGAATTAAGGTAGCAAACGAGCATGCAGCACCTTCCGTTGCCGCCCATGACAACTGTGACCGACCTAGAACTAGACTCAAAGGGACTAGGATGGTTAGTCCGATTAGTAGATGGTGTTAGAATGTTAGTTGGTTAGTTTGTTAATAAGTGTGAGGACAGGGACTGTTAGTGATAGTTAGTCATGTTAGTTAATGTTAGTTATAGTCCAGTTAGTAATTAGTACTTAGGTGTAGGAGTCTCTTATTGATTCGGTCACAGATTTGTGGCTACTGGTTAGGGATTAAGTCTCCTCTAAAAAGGAGAAAAAAGTCTAGCTACCTAGGTTTTTTTCCTTTTTAAATTATTTTTAGACATTTGTGTTATTACTTAAGTATATTTAAAAAATTAATCGTTCCTTATTTGTTTCAAAATGTCTTATAAATTACTGACATCAAATATAAAACACTAAGTGCGACGTTGTAACAAATTTTATTGACGTCCAAGTTATGCAATTATTCGCCAAATTTAAAGAAATATCCAAAGTAAGAGAATTAACAAAATGTATTTCATTTTAATATTTAAATTCAATACAATAGGTACGAAATGTAAGTTCTGTTAAAAAATTGCTTTTTTGCAAACTAATCGCGAAAAACGACATTTTGGAAAATGGCTTGAACTAAGTTACACTATCAGAGAACTGGCCATCCCTACTAGCCACTAATAAAAGCAACAAGACCATAAAGCTAAGTCTGGATCTAGACTAGGTCGTAAAATATTACCTATCTAGAACGTAAAAGTCGCGTTACGTATTATTTACGTTGATGGCTATTTGATGGTAGACTTCACCATTATCCTACCATTGCTGTCCCACGATTTTCTGTGCTTTCCAAATGAGGTCATACACGTGACCAAACGTCCTGTATTTAACGGGATAGTCCCGTTTGTTTGTCCCGGTGCCCCTAAAGATAGCTTCGGGACGCAAACATATCCCGTATTCAGACCGATCTTACTGCTGTAAATGTATACAAAGCCGAAACTGACGAACAAATTGACGAAACGACAAATAAATGGTCACGTTAATTAGTTAGTCATAATTATAGATAACGTGACAACACGTTAATTAGTTAGTCATATAGATAACGTGACAATGTTGTTTTTGACTCTAAACAGGACATCGTTTTCATGAATATCCTGCGCTATCATTGGCGGTACCGGGACAGACAACGAGAAAACGGGACTGTCCGATTAAATACGGTAGGTGTGGTCACACTACTCTTGGGTCATATTTGGACTCAGATAATAATAGCCAGATAGTTGCCCCCCTGTGTGAAATAATCTGTTATTAGTTAATATAATTTGGCTTGACACGCTCCCGCGTGTCTAGATACCAGTGATTAGTGCAGTTAATTGATCATTGGACTTCCGAATAGCTTTGAGTTTAACCGTCGTTAAATGTCATTGATGATGTGCAGTGACTTTTGGAATGAGAGCGTTTAGTAACTTATGAAACAGTTATGTTAAGCTAATTATGAACGTCTGTAAGTTAAGCTAAATTTGCGTTCGTGTCACGACACTGACTTATGGTTCGTTGGATGTTCAGGTGTTTTGCACTTTAGATTCTGTTAAGCGACTTTTGCGGCCGACTGTACTTCCCCGGGTGAGCTCTAGGCCCTACCACCTGCATTAGATGCACAGATTAATTAATAATCCTTACTTCCTTACTAATATTATAAATGTGAAAGTGTGTTTGTTTGTTTGTTTGTTTGTTTGTTTGTGACGCTTTCACGTCGCAACAAAGCTATTATATGGTAAGGTTTATGTGTGTGGGGATAGTTAGGAGGGTGGAGAGTGACGTAGGCTACTTTTTACCGCGGAAAAACATCCCATTCCCATGGGAAGATCGATGTTTTGTTAGTTACTAGATATTTATTTTCGGAGTTGCCAATAGATGGCGTTAACAAAATTCATTTGCAAGTTCTGAATTACGCTATCAAATACTACATGTAATTTACTTAAGTCATAGGCAAATGTAATAGGCTACTTTAGCTCTGCCTCGAGAACTCCCCGCTCCGGCTGTGTTCAGTGTACCGCCCGCTCGCTGGCACTATCCTGTTGGCTGATGTCCGCAAGTTGCTGGACTCGCCGACACCGGTGGTGGGCGCGGGCGACTGGAACTGCAAGCATCCGGGGTGGAATAGCCTAGCTGCCAACAGAAGTGGAAGGCTACTTTTTGATGCCGCTGAACAGCACGGCTACACTGTCGAGTGTGTTGCACACCGTTACCGCGGCTCTGAATAAGAGAGAACGCGTGTGTGCAGTATTCCTCGACATGGAAAAGGCGTTCGACCGTGTTTGGCACGACGGCTTTCTCTACAAGATCTCGCAGCCGTCGGCGCCCCGGAGTGCCGTTAAGATGATCTCCAGTTTCCTCGAAAATAGAAGCTTCAGAGTAGTGGTTGAAGACGCCGAATCCACCGAGCGTCCGATCGCAGCCGGCGTCCCGCAAGGGAGTTGCCTGTCCCCGGTCTGCTACGCCTGCTACACCGACGACATCCAGGCGGCAGGGGGGGCGTCGCTTGCCCTGTATGCCGATGACGTGGCGTACATCACCACGTCGCTGAATAGAACCCACGCCATTGTCAAGATGCAGCGTGCGCTTGATGCCCTCCCCGAATGGCTCGCCGCGTGGAGACTGTCGGTGAATGTCGGGAAGACGCCGGCTGTGAACATAGGAGGATATCTCAACAGGCGGGACCCTACTCTGGAGCTTCATGGACAAGATATCCAATGGGCCCCACAGCCCAAATACTTGGGCAAAATCGACGGAAGACTCTCGATGAAGCCACAGGTTACGAAAGCCGTCGCGAATTCCAGAAGTGCGATGGCAGAAACCAGTGCTCTCCTCGAGCCTCCCTCTCGGACTGAAGCTCGGGGTCTACAAGACCTACATCAGACCCCGCCTCACGTACGCGGCAATGGCGTGGTACGCGCTCGCCAGCGAACCGCAGCGCAAGAGGATGTGCGCAGTTCAGGCGATTGCGCTCCGCCGGCTGACTGGTGCGCCGAGGTACGTCAGGAACGCCGTCATCCAGAGGGACCTTCGAGTCGAGAGCCTGGACGACTTCATCGAGCGATTGGCACGCAACAATTTCGGGCGTGTCGACGCGTCGCGGTTCCCGCATCTGCAGGACCTGGCGCCGCTCCACACCCGTCCACCGGACCGCTGGGCCTTCCCGCGCGACTTGCTGGTTGCGCGGGACGGGCCTAGCACTGACTGATACTGGGGCTTCGTAAGTCGTCGCCCGACGCTGATCGGCTCCTGCTGGGCTTCCCACCAACGGGATTCACCCGGTAGGGGCTCGATCGCCTGGGCGGCGCGAAGATGAACCCCATCCCGTTTAAGATTCTGTGGCCTGTAAAAAGGTCACCACTCACCGGACTTGACCTATTGGTTAACCACAGATGGACAACCAAGGGCCTTAGGGCCCAACCCAAGGACTGGCCCGTTTTAACGGGCCGCGAGAGACATCCCCAAAGGGGAACTAACTGTCCCGAGGTCTCCACACACCTCAGACAGGGTGGAGTGAAGAGAGCGAGTAGTAGGCTACTTTTTAGCCTAAATTCCTACGGGAGCGGGACCTACGCGGGTGTTACCTACGGGTCCCGAAGCGAAGCGCGGGCGGTTCTCTAGTTTAAGTTTATAAAACTAAAAAATACGACAATCCGCCATGTTGTGTTAAACGCCGAACCGCTGCGATTGACGTTTATGACGTCACCCTGTAAAAACGTGATCTTAGCATATTATCACAGTAAAATGAGATATTATTTTGTTCTCGTTTGACACTTCATGTAGACGCTAGACGCTAGATGTGACGTCACATTCGACGCCATGACACTTGGAGCGTTTTGGTGGATATTTTAAATTTAATTTTAATTTAAAATGTGTTTTTCCAATAAGAATCTTGATTTTTTTTCCGAAATATTATATTCGTTACAGTTACAATACACTTCCAAATATCATACAGTAGGTTTTAAAAATCTGTCATCATGCCAATTCTAGGTATATGCTCAGCGGCTCAAGTATAGAGAACGTAACATACCGACAGGAAACTTATAGGACGTAATTGGCATAATAGCAATTCTAAGATCTTCAGCTCTTTGATAAGGGTAGCGTTATAATAATTTTATTATTTTGTGGAATTCACTGGACTCTGGTGCTCAAAGTTTTCAAATTGAGATTTTCTAGCGAGGTGTGGCTTGGTGAGTGACCGCTCCGACTGATTAAAGAATTTGCGAGCGATGTAATTATAACGCTATCCTACTAATATTATAAAAATGCGAAAGTTTCTAAGGATGTATGTGAGTGAGTGAGTGAGTGAGTGTGTGTGTGTGTTTGTTGCTCTTTCACGCAAAAACTACTGAATGGATTCTCATGAAACTTTGCAGTAATGTAGCTTAGACATCGGAATAACATAATTTGTTAAAATTTATAGAGATTTTTGAAGGGACTGGTTTCCCGAAGCGAAGCGAGGGCGGATTTACTAGTACAATAATATACCTTCACTAGGACTTGTGTCGGGGGTGCCGTAGACATCACACAAGACAAGTACACACCCAGACCGAGAACGGAAATTTAAACTCATCATTTAAATTTCCGCGACTGGGAATCGAACCCAGGACCCTCGTACAGCGTCCGACATGTTAACCCATTGCGCCATTCGGGTAGTCATAAAACATGTTCTAGAAATGGGAAGTACGTTCAAGCAATGAAGCGGTGAAGAAAATCCACTAGAGGTCACCCATTCAACTACCGACCGGCAGTTGCTTAACTTTGTCGATCACTTAGATCGACGCAAGCCGAGCTATAAAAAAAAAACGCTAACACGTTAACACACTCATACCCCCGCAGTAGGTTACCAGGTACCTGTGTCGCGGGTGGCATGGACACATGTAACACATTACAATTACACCCATGACCCGAGTGCAAATATTTATCTGTCACATAAATATCTGCCCCGGCCGGGAATCGAACCCGGGACCCCTCGCGTCGCAGGCAGGGTCGCTACCAACTAGGTTACAGGGTCGTCGACGCAGGTTATTGTATGCGTATTGCACGCAAGTTTTGTTGTCTCAAGTAGTTTATTGCTTCAATTTTATTATATGCAACAGGCAAGAAACTGGCATCATGTAAATGAAGGGATCAATGAGGGAATACTTAGTAGGGATTGAAAAGATCGGAAGTTTGAGCGGCGCTGGCCGCAGGAATGCAACGTATGAAGCCGTTTGCTTCGCGCCGCCGTCGGTATGCCAATTAAGTTAATTATTTGAATTTCAATTATTGCTATAAACTAATAACGGCGGTAAGTTTCGGTTCAGCGGCGATAATTATCCGTGGGACACGATAGGGCTTCGGGGATATTTTAATCGACATAATTTTTTTAAAGAAGCGCTCATAGCCGGGCGGCTTGCGTCGATCCTAAGCGATCGACAAAGTTAAGCAACAGCGGGCGGTCGGTAGTCGGATGGGTGACCGCTAGTGGCTAAATATCTTGAGCGCTTCCGTGCTTCGGAGGGCACGTAAAGCCGTCGGTCCCGGTTGTTATCGATGGATAGCAGTCTTCGGGCGGCTTGAAAACTTTCGACACTGGGTTGGTCACTAACTAACCCGTCCACCAACCCGCATTGGAGCAGCGTGGTGGAGTATGCTCTAGGCCTCCTCAGTAATGAGGAGAGACCCGTGCTCAGTAGTGGGCCATTAGTGGGTTGTAGCTTAGCTTTTTAGCTTTTTTTTATTTTTTTTAACAAGAAATGAATTTATAAATGTCTAAGATCAACTTTGTGCCAAATATGGCTTCGATCAGTTTGGAAAAGAGCTGATATGTACTCTTCAAAATGCTGGACCGATGTCCATGAAACATAACTTCAAGCGCGGTGACTTACGCGTAAGGCAATTCTCACACAACGCTATTTATGAGCTACGCGACTACAACGCAATCCAAAATTTGTATGTATCTGACACTTTTCACTGACAGGAGACGCGTCTACGATGCGACTCTTGTCAGTCAAAAGTCTCAGATACATAGAATTTTGGGATTGCGTCGCAGTCGCGTAGCTAATAAATAGCGTAATGTGAGAAGTGCCTAAGGCAGTTCTCACACAAATAGCGTTGTAGCAAGCGACTAGGATCTTGTCAATGTATGAAAGCGACGCGTCTATGACGCATTTCCTGTCAGTGAGAAGTGTCAGATACAGCGAATTTTGGATTGCGTTGCAGTCGCGTAACTAATAAATAGCGATAAGTGAGAAGTGCCTTACGCGTAAGGCTTACGTTAAAAGAACCCAACTGTAATCGGTTTCTTCAGGGCATTCAGCTCATTCAGAAGTTACGTTGCCACGGATAGACACACGGATAGACATACAGGACAAACTTATTTTTGCGTTCCGGGGGTTATAAAGCAGACTTCAACATCGACAAGTAGTAATTTAAAAATACTATCAATGTTGTGAAAATCAGTTGAATACGCGTTATTGTAGGAATTACGCAAAAACTGTTCGTCAAATGTCGTGCGACTGTCGGAACTGTGACGTCTTTCATATGTCTGAAGCGACGCGTCTACGATGCGACTCCTGTCAGTCAAAAGTGTCAGATACATACGAATTTTGGATTGCGTTGCTGTCGCGTACCTCATAAATAGCGTTGTGTGAGAAGTGCCTAAGTGTTTTGACGCCAACGAAATTTCAAACAAACAAACTCCAATTTTTACGAGAACGGAAATTCAAACTCACCATTTAAAGGAGACCAGTAACTTTCTTAATTACCTTGGGCCTGGAATAAGAACATGCATGAGACATCGCTTTTTAGATCGAGGATATTGTTACCACATTGTGCATATTCCGCTTTTGCGGAAAATGATGGGAATAATGAAATATAGTCGTCTTACGCACCGCGTACACATAGTAGGTACCTAGATATCTACTTTAGTCGTTTAATATTTCAATGATATGGTGTTAACTAGATTTTTAAATATGAAATAGATGTATTAAAATATGCAAGATTATTTGAGGGTATTGAACAAGCTGTTCGCTCCTAGCCCAAATCTGATGTTCTCCTTTAAGTGTCACTGGGAATCGAACCCAGGAACCTTGGAAGCGATGCATTAACCATTGGACAGCAATGGAAGTAAGTGATATAGATTTCCGTACAAACCCAGGGCGGGCCACTAGTGTTGACACGGTGTATGTGTACCGTAGAGCACGTATCGCCCTGGCGCCTAATTTGGCAATTTAAAACATCGTTTTTTTACACTGTAACTCTGACGGCATAAATATTATGTTTTCTTTCTTTCTATTATAGATTTCACGTCCAAACCAAGGGCGGGCCACTAGTGTTGACACGGTGTATGTGTACCGTAGAGCACGTATCGCGAGTCTCCGGCGCCAAATTTGACAATTTATAACTCTAACGGCATAAATATTATGTTTTTGACGACATAAATATTACGTTTTCTTTCTTTCTTTCTATTATAGATTTCACGTCCAAACCCAGGGCGGGCCGCTAGTGTTGACACGGTGTATGTGTACCGTAGAGCACGTATCGCCTGGCGCCTAATTTGACAAACAGATGTGGCAGCTCCGGTGGTCTGACCACCCAACGCGCGGGCTACGGAGACGGTGTTGCTACTACAACTTTATTATTAAAAATAAATGTTTTTAAATTATTGAATTTTTTTACGGTAGTTGATATTAAAAGCTACGGGTAGGTACTCACGATTTTTTAGTTTAGTTAGTTTTGTATGCAATTTTTCATGTAGGTACACCATAGCCTAAAAAAAGTGTAAAACTAGATCTACCTAATAGATTCTTTGTATGTACCTACTTTTGAATTTTGTTGGTTAAATTGATTGATTGATTTAATTGGTTAAATTTGTTGGAACATCTATCTATCTATTCCAATTCAATTTTTATTTTAAGCTTTTACCACGTTGATTTTTTGACTCCATTGCTGTAACACAAACTTTTAAAAACTTATAGTTTTTTTTACATTTTAGTAGATATATATTTTATATTGGCCAACAAATTAGCAGACACACCTGAGGGTACTTACCACCCATAACCATAGTCACAGTCGCCTATATGGACCTATGGATAACAATGCCAAAGGCAACAGGCACTAGCAAGACTGGCAAGAAATAAAAATAGAAATTCAAATTTAAATTTAGAACACGAACAAAAAAACAAAATTTAGTCTCCATTCAATCTCTGTCCACGCGTCGTACATTCATGTCACCAAAACATTTCAAGCTATACTGACTTGAACGGAGCGTTTGTTTCAATTGAAATCCGACCCTATCTCTCTCATTTTAACGCTTAAATTCCCTCGCAAGTATCTCTCAAGACTTACTGCCAGTTCTGTAATGTACTCACATTCAAATTTATATTTTAATGCAATTCCAATAAAGTTGAATTTCAATTTCGGTGATAACTAAAGGATTAAGTTAGGAATTCGATTGTGGCTCAAACACATGTGATTATAAACTTTATTCAGAAGTTTTAAAGTTGATTTTCGCTTGTGAATCCCCGTTCTATTTAGAGATTCAGTCTGTGTCAAGTAATTGAGCTGTCTCGCGTTGTTGTCTTTTTGTCTTCTTGTTTGCTATTAATGATTATTAGTTCAGTTTGATGGTGGGGTATGGTGGATGATGGTGACCGTTTTAGTGATACAAGGAAATGGACGAGCCTACTGTTTAATGTACTACAGGCGGTTTAATGGTCGAAAGCAGGGTGTAAGTAGACGGGCGTGCAAGGCTTGCTACGCACGCGGGCGGCACTTCCAGGGGGCGGTCAATTGGCCATTGTCTGATCTAATTTGAGCAACATTTTACGCGTAGTTTATGAGTTACATTTTATCGACCCATTGTCTGATCTAATTTGAGCAACATTTTACGGGTAGTTTTAGAGTTATATCGATTTTAAAGTCGTTTACTTTTTTGTTAAAAGTAAAGTTATTTTCCGTTCTGAGTGTAGGTTATTATGATTTTTCTTTTCCATGGCGACTTATATTTTGGTCAGTGGCAAATCAGTGATAAAAAGATAGTTTAGAACTTGCGAGCCTCCAGAATGTAATCGTCCGTAATCACGGTAACATTTCTCCCTCTCTGCAATACAACTCAATTTCGTGGCCATGTAAGAGTCGTACCATACATTTGTTTTCACCGCTCGACGCTACCGCTCACCGCTCCGCTCATAACGGTCGCCGCCTTAATCTAGTTACTAGACCGCGTCATAACCGACAGTTAACATTTAAACTAACAGTTAATTGATCACCACATCAAAGACGCCGTCGGTGGTCGCACCATCTGCTGTCCTAGCTATGACTTATCTATCACTGTTGACAGATACAACTAAAGTAATAAACTGAAATGGTTTAACGGTCTCGGGTTTGACTCCCGGGCAAGGTCTTCGAATCTTAATTTTAAAATCTGTTCAATTATCAATGTGTTGATCAAACATCGTGAGAAAGTTCATCTGAGAGTTCTCCATAATCAAATTCTTCTTCTTCGAATGGATTAATTCTTCTCTGATGATTTCTTTATGTAACTATAGAAAGATTTAATTTAATGATTAAAATGACATGAATATGTAATGGAATTAAACCAAGGAAAAATATTACTGTTCGAAATAATTTCAGATTTCTACAAATTCATATCATTAAAATTGGAACGTGAAAAATTGTATTTCAATAATTCTAACCCGAAACTGACGAGTGAACATTCAAGATTCCAATTTTAAAAATTAAATATTATCGAAATTCAAATTACGAACAGAATTCGAACAAGCTTGAAAAATCATGTTCAGATAAAAAACGACATAGTGTACGTTACAACGACAGATAAAACAAAGGCTAAGCCAGTCTGGGACAGCGGGACCACCCACGACACCACTAATTAAGACGTACCGGCCGACGCGCGCATTTTATGTGTATATCTTATATGTTAGTAGGTATGGCTTTAACCCATTAGCTGCAGGCAATGGGTAATTCAGAAGGTCTAGTGATATCGCTTTACCATGCTTCTCCAGTGTGGATTGGTTGGATTTTTGTTGGTCATATTAAGGGTTATAAGTTACTTTTAAACAATTATTTTTTAACTTTCCATTCACTTTGGATACGAATTTCCTAGGTAAACAAATATTTAATTTTTCGACCAAAGCTTAGTATTTTCATGTAAAAATGGGCTAAATACAGCTAGATCGTAAATCGTAATATTTATAAAGTGTTTTTAGTGCACAAAAAAAATTTAAAAAATGGGAATTTTTCAATCGATATTGTTTTTTATTTTTTGAGAAAATATTTAAAAGCAACAAAAGCTAAGTTCCCGGAGTTCCCGCGGGATCGGGATTCACGCGGGAAAACCTCCTGTGTACGAACAAAGTGCCAGACAACAGCTAGTCTATATAATAAGTTAACTGGGGAACCCTTCTGGGCTGGGACTTAATAGGCCACTTAAAAACGGCTCGTGCCACGAAAATCTATTCATATAAATAATATAGGACTGCAACTGATCGAGACCTACTGCATTAGAAAACCTTTTATTCAAGTATTTTTATTATTGTATTTTCATAACACGGGTATAATAGCGATGACTAAGAATTTTTGAATGTTTGTTTTCGCTCAATTTAAAAATGATTAGAATACTGTCCTAGTATTTTTCTTATAGTTTTCAAGTGATCATTCTGATGTATGATGATATAAGAAATCTCTTCTAGTTTCTTAGTGTCTAGTTAGTTTTCTAGTTTGCTTGTGACTTTGCCCTGGTGAGTGTCGGAAACGATAAAATATAGTTTAAATTATCCAATTAACCTTTTCAGGGTCTCTGACGTTTATCTGAATCGGTCCACTGGTTCAAACGTAACAACGTAATAGACAGATAAACAGTTACTTTCGCATTTAGTATAGGTAGATAACGTTTCTAGAACCGAAGCTAGCGCTACGCTTATGTGTGTAAAAGACAATAAAAAATAAATTAATTGTAGTCGTTATAACAAAGGTTATGTTTGGAATTTGTTTTATTCCTAATTAAAAATTATTTAGAATAAATTCAAAATGCAAATTTTATTGTTCCACCGGAAGTTTTATCAATGGCCATCTTGACTTCCGTAACCGTCTTTGATCCTTTACGGCTCATAAACAAGAGCCCTAAATAGCCATAAATTTTAATTACTACTTGTATTTATTACAGTTAATAATCCTTCGAATACAACCCATAATTAACCTTAAGTAAATAGTCATAAAATTCAAATCGTTCCAACAGATGCGTTCAAGTAATCCATGCATATTTGAAACTGACGAAAGAATTTGCGATCAATCCTATGCAAATTGAACATTATTATCTCTCTATACAGTTCAATTTAACTCGCACAATCAATATCGAATTCATTTTAAATTTCGAAAATTTTCAAATAAGACATTTGAAAATAAATTAATTTGTCCATTGGTTATCGCTTGCAATGTGAAATAGACTGAATGGAATTGTGAATAAAGTCGATTATCTTTTGATGGGGACGAGGTTCTTTATCATTTAAAAAGTTATAATGGGCTGTATGGAGGCAAATGTCTTCATTAAAGGTCTTCGTTGGTGGCATCGGATCACCGATCCGGTTTGGATTCCGTAAGGTTTATATGCAAGGGTTAGTCGCTTTTCTCGTCCAAACACGTTTAATGGCGGAAACTAGTGTGATTGATTGAGATTTTAAATTTAGAACGCGTAATTTTAAAGATGTTGTGGGTGATAAACTAGGAATTTTATGGTTACAATAATTTTAAAATATTGAAATTGGAAAATATTTTCGGTTTGAGTGAAATTTAATGATAATGGAGGTGTAATTTTGTAACCAATAAATTTAATTTTAAAAAGATAAATATCATAATGTATAGCCATTTCAATAAATTTAAGAGACCTATAGCATTTTCTGCCATGTTGCGCCAGGGCAAATTGGTGTAGAGTATTGGCTTTGTACATCTTGTCAAAACGACAAAAACCTTTGTCAAAGCTAACGATTACAACCAGCTTCAGTTCTTAAATCAATGATGGTATACAGGATTGTCTTTCCGCGTTTGGTCGATGCTTTGTCTTCACGTTTTTAAACGACTTCAAAAAACTAGGTTCTCAGTTTGACCTGTATGTATGTATGTATATATATATATATATATATTTGTGCGCGATTATCTCGCGTTTGGTTGAACCGATTTTGATGAGGTTTTCAGCATAGTATTTGTCAGACTTAGGAGAAGGATTCAGGATTATTAACCGCGTTTAACTGAACCGATTTTTATTTTTCGGCGTAAAAGTCGGTTCTATTTTGTTAAATGTTATAGTTATGTCAGTTTTTAGTTCAGGTTCTATTAGTATCGGTTAGGTTTTTTATGGAATTTGGTTATTGACGGTTAGTGAAAGTAGTCCTGATATTTGTAGTTCTTTATGAGATCTGAAGTTTAACTAGTCTAAATAAAAACTCGTCAATGCTGACAATTGCCCTGGGGCCCATTGCCACCTGGCGCCTATAAATAATTAACTAACACTGACACACACATACTGCCGTATCAGGATTCTCCGTATCACTTGTGGCCAGGGACATGGACAACACAAATAACATAATATCATTAACACACATGAATTATTATCTGTTACATATATTATTATGTCTGATTTGGAACTAGTGTGTCAATAACAAAATTTATTGCAATAATATCAAAAATTCTCGCACGGATTTTCATGTCGCAGGTTACAAGAGACATATATAACCTTTTCTCATTTCTTTTTTTTATGGAATTAAGATAGCAAACGAGCATGCAGCACCATCCGCCGCCGCCCATAACAACTGTGACCGACCTAGAACTAGACTCAAAGGGACTAGGATGGTTAGTTCAGTTAGTAGATAGTAGTAGTAGTAGATAGTACAAGTAGTAGTTTAATATGGACCAACTCTCAATACCACTTTAGCCAAACGGACGAGTCCATGACGAACGAAAAATAATGAAATATCTATAATTAATTTTTAATAGTACATGTTGATTTACTCTTCACTTTTTAATTTTTTTAGTATAAAATAAAACACTTAATTTTATAACTATAAAGTCAATTTTCGTGCTAAATTCTTCCGTCCGTGTGTCTCAATAGCAAAATTTAAACTACATAACGGTTATGCAAATATCAACGTATAAATTACTAGAATCGACACTAATCGCTTCATTACCTGTGGCCGCGCCGCCATTTTGGAATATTAAATGATAAGTTATGTAGTTGTTATCGAATTATTGTAAAACTAATAAACCCGCCCTCGCTTCGCTTTGGAACTTGTCTCTTAATATCCACACGCGAAAATTGTTAGGCGTGATAAACTATTTTATTTATGGACTGATTGAATTAAAATATTAATGTAAAATAATAGAATTGATTAAAATAGTCATCATTTTAAATAAGTTAACTATAATAAAACAGAAAAAACCGTAACTAACCGGTTAGGTACATGTCATTCCTGAGATTAGCGCGCACAAATGCACAGACAAACAGACAAAAATTCTAACAATCTTTGTTTCGGATTCTATTGCGTTAACAAAGGTTTCTTCACATACATTCTCAAACATTCTTGTATGGACGTACAGCGATTAGTTACGTTTTTGTTGTAAGAGCAAATTTAGTTTATATTAGTTACTAAACTAACCCTCAATGTGCGCTGCCGATTTTGGCTTTTTGCAATTATAATTTTCAAATGTATTTCAATAATTTTACTTAGCAAAAGTGAATTTTACTAGTAACTATATCTCATAAATTTTTCGAAGATATAACAAATATGTATACATATAGATATATAACTAATATTGCTTTGTGTTTTATCTAATTGGTGTTTTTCTTTTGTTTTAGGAAGAAGTAAGTACGAGAGGGCACACCATTCACGTGAGAAATATAATTTAATTAATTCAATTAAATTGGGTATCACTTTTTCCCAATTAAAGTGGGTACAGAGGCGTATCCAATTTGAGAGTAAAATTGCATTGCATGTTTTTTTTAATTTAGGGGCTTCTGCTGCGCCGCGCGGTTTAATTTGTTTTTTTTTTGTGTGCATTTTTTGTTTTTAGTGTGTGTTGAGTAATGTGTTGCACTATTTTGTATAAATTTTAGTTCAGTTTATAAATATTTGTATGTTGTTAATCTAATACTTATCTACTTACAATATTTTTTATACTATTTTATGCATAAAAAAGTGTCTATGATGAAATTTTAAAAATATTAAATTAATTTTATGCTAATAATTAACCGACTTCAAAAACGGAGGTTCTCAGTTTGACCTTTATGTATGTATGTATTTATAGTTCTGCGCGATTATCTCGCGTATGGCAGAACCTATTTCGATGCGGTTTTCAGCATAGTATTAATTATATCCACTTATCGATCTTCGAGTCGGTTATATTATTTTTGTAAAAGAAATAGTTATTTAAAATAGTTAATTTTTATTGACAATTTAAATAATTAATTTTTAAATGAAATTGGAATACTTATGTCTTATGGTGCGTACAGACTATAACATGTTATAAAACATAGTTTAATAACATGTTTTTTTAATGTGGACAATATGTGTTACAAAAACAAGTTATATAACATGTTATTAGTTTGTGCAACAATGTGCTATATATAATATATGCTATATTTTAAGAAATGACACGCATTGAATTGTTATAAAACACTGTTATAGGTACAACAATGTTATTTTAATGTGTACGGTCTTGTTACATGTTTCATTGTTAGACAACAATGTTAGATAGTATGGACGTGTTATAAAAAAGAAGTTATATAACATGTTACATAATCATAATAAACATTATTGCCGCCCGCATGCGGTGTACGCCTTGCACGCCTTAGGACGGCCCTGATGGCTTGAAAAATGCGAATCACACACAATCCGAGAATATACATTTTTCTATCATGGGTATCTGCACCGGGAATCGAAAATAAATCTCCTACCTTCGCTGTCCACTACCAACCATGCTTTTACCCACGGAGCAACTATTATCGAATTTTTTTTTTAATATTCGAAGTTTTGTAGTCTGAAAAGTTCAGTACAGTAACAAAGTAAAATTTGATAATTTTTAATTTCATACTAATTACATGTAAATTACACGTTACAAATTTATTGAAACACTTGCTTTCAACAGACTTTAAATAACCATGTCAATTCGATTTTTTGATTGGATTCCAGCGAAGTGAACGTACTATGGCATTCGTGACATGCATTCATGTCGTTGGAATTTAATGAATTACCCATTGGCTTCCAACGGCAGTCGATGCTGTCATGATTTCATAGTACGTTCACTTCGCTGGAAGTCAATGGATTAATAAGACTTACCTACTTACGGCAAAATTATTAACATAAGACAATATTTTAAACTTCCAACATTTTATAAATAGTGGATGTACCTACGTATGTTATTGTAATAAGGACCAAAAAGCAATAAAACCTGGGTACGAGCTAATGTGGTCTAAAAAAGAAAATATTTTAAAAACTTTGTCTAATACTAATGCGCATTTTAAAACATAAAAATAATATAATTTTATTATTATACCTCCACAATAAATATCATTCACTCATTCATTCGTAAAAAGTAATAATATCATGAATCAAACGCTTTCAATTTTTATTTTAAGCCAAAGTCGGGGACGCTGTTCAACTAAATCACATTCTCCTATATTATGCAACAACTTCACAAGACGGGACATGTCCTGCGAAATCCAGAAAAATGGTAACCCTAGTCGGGTAACAAAAAATTGTCCCAAACAGTTCAGGACGATGGTTAAATGGCCACGGTCAGTGACCTCACATCTATCATAATATTGTTACACTGTCCGAGTTGCCATTGAATCGTATAATTAACTACGTTTTGAAGGTTTAAAATTAACGTTTTTAGAAGAATAGGAGAATAATAGTTGTGCCCGTGACTTCGTGGATAGGAGATTTTTCTGCGTGAATTCTGATCCCGCGGGAGCTTTGGGATAAAAATCCTACTAGTCCTACTATCCTATTATAAATGCGAAAGTTTGTAAGGATGTATGTGTGTGTGTGTTTGTTGCTCTTTCACGCAAAAACTACTGAACGGATTTTCATGAAACTTTGCAGTAATATAGCTTAGACATCGGAATAACATAATTTGTTAAAATTTATAGAGATTTTTGAAGGGACTGGTTTCCCGAAGCGAAGCGAGGGCGGATTTACTAGTTAGCCTATACACTGTTCCACGCCCTATCTCTATTCTCTACCCTATCTACCGTTTTTCGAGATTAGCGTTTCTGAGATTAGCGTGCACAATCATATAAGTACGATCAGTTAAGTACGGTTTTAATAAATTATGTAAAAATTTACCTACATAGATAGAAGATTTATTTTTTAAAAGGAAATAAGTACGTATTACTGCAAAATAAAAAAGTTTAATTCCAGTGAAGATAGTCTTAAAATAATAAAGGTTTTCTATAGTTACGGTTAATACATAAGTACGTTTGTACGGAACCCTAAATGTGTCAGTCTGACATTTGTATGAGATGCAGTTGATATGAATTCCATAACAAGTATGTAATTCCAAACATGAAGTAGTATGTACCTACTTTTTGTTCTTTCTTGGTCGACAACGCATCGGCAATGCTTTTGATGAATCTGATGTCATGTGATACGCGTATCTCTTTGTCAACTTAAAAAAAATACATCGCTTAATCACATCAAAAGCTGGCGATAAGAAAGACCTAAAATTAAACCTTAAGAAAGCAGTTAAAATACAAGTTAATTAATTAAGTACTCAGATAACGCAACACCGTGAATCAACAAAGCTATAAAGACAATTTATAAACACATAAAAATGTCAAAAATGCAGTTTTTATGTAAATATATTGTTATGCGGTATGCGCAAGTTGTCATATCTTTGATCTGCGCCGCGTTATCCTGTAATTCATGCCTGGTTTCTTTGTTAGTACATACTAGTTGCGGCCCGTGACTTCACACGGATAAGTCGAGAAATTATACACTTCGAAGTATTCCCCGAGAACGTTACCAGAAATAAAGTCTGCCATCTATACGTCTATATCTATTCTTCTATATCTTAATATATATAAATCTCGTGTCACAATGTTGGTCCGCGATGGACTCCTAAACCACTTAACCGATTATAATAAAATTCGCACACCATGTGCAGTTCGATCCAACTTGAGAGATAGGATACTTTAAATCTCAAATTATAGTCGCAATTTTAATTTATTTCTAATTATTTGTCTCTTATTATTTGACAGTAAGTTTTGCAAGTAATGACAATTGACATGGCAGTCTTATTCACAGATGAACAGACACCTAGCGCCACACAAGAGAACTAAATTAAGAGTGTTATTATTTGACAGTCACAATTATATGTAACAGATGTCGATACCTTTCGACTGGGTTGAGTAAGTAATCAATAGATGGCGCTGCTATGGTAAATCTAACTTGCACCCGTGCGAAGCCGGGGCGGGTAGCTAGTCTATCTATAAATGTAATAAAACTGTAACTAATCGCTGTCTGTGCATGGCAAATGTATGCAAAATTTTAATCTTTAATACACACGAGTACCCAAAATATTGTTTTTATAATTTTGTCTGTTGGTCTGTATGTGTCTATGTTTGTGCTTGCTAATCTCAGGGCAAGGAACTATTGACAGTTGACACTTGACAAACACTAATGGCACAATGTCAACTTTACGTCTTATTAACATTTTGACGTTCCTTGTCAGCATATAAATATCGTGAGTTCAAGTTACGGAAAAAATATTTGGTAATAGGATTTTATTCTTATCTATTTATTTATTTTAAATTCGATGGAAACAGTAGTGATAGCCTAGTGGTTAAGAATTCACCTCCTCATTTTAAGCATTTAAATGTCATTCGCTGAAGGAAAACATCGTGAGGAAACCTGCATGCCGGAGAGTTCGCAAAACTCAAAGGTGTGTGAAGTCCGCCAATCCGCACTTGGCCAGCGTGGTGGACTGTGGCCTGTACCACATTGTAGGAGACACGTGCCCAGCAGTGGGATAGTTTTAAGTTGCGATGATCTTAACGAAATTGGATCGAATGGATTTAGTTGTAATGATATTGTAACAACATTTTCCAACAGGTTCACCACTTCAGCGCCCGTCAGGCGGTCGGTGCAATATTTTGATCAATTTTATAAAGTCACATCGGCAAAACTTGAATTGGTTAAGATATTGCATCGTCCGCTTAACGGGGACATCTACACTTCGAGTCGCCTTGTGTCAGCTTCGTTTGTGTCTGCCACGTTTATGTCTGCCACGTTTTGTGTCCGCTATATTTGTGTCTGCTACGTTTGTGTCTACCAAGCTTGTGTCTTACGTGTTTGTGTCTAATGTGTTTCTTGTGTTAATGCTTTGTGTGCTTGCTTTGCCAATTGTCACATGTGTGCATGTTACTTATTTTAAGTGTTTTAGTTGGAAAGCAAATATTTTTTTGGTAATAAACTTGTGTAAATTACATTAGATTAAATCAGCGTTATCTGAAAACAAAGAGAAGTGTAATTAAAAGTATATTATTATAAAGCAGAGGCCTCGTAATAAACAAAAATTATTTTAATTTATTTTCATCCTAATTCCTGTAAGCTTAAATACGTCTATGTCATTTATTTTGTTAAAGCTTGAAAAAGATTTTTAAATTGGTACCTGATATTTGTTTGTAGAACCTAGGTACTTACGTAAATTTACGATTTGTTAACGTTTGTATTTTTAGGTGTGAATTTTTAATACCTAAGTAGTACCTATACTACCTATGTCTTTTGTGTACCTACAATAATTTATCTTTTCAATAATTCAAAATCATTTATTTGTAGGCTTAGTCGCCATCTCGCACGATAAAAACTCGCACGATTGGGTACCTAGGTTATCACTGACAAATTTTAGTATTGACACTCAGTTTTAATTATTATACCGAATGAATTAGTTTATTTATTTGGCCTGGCGTTATGTAAAGATTATAATAATAATTATTTGTATATCATTTGTAACTGCGTACGTGGTATTTTATAAACAGACTCGTATAGTACTTATATTTTTTAGTACCTAACAGTGTGTCTTTGGGTACAGGTCCACGCACCAGGAGACCGAAGAAACCCCCCGGAGAAGGCCCCGGGGACGAAAAGAGGCCCAGAACAGCGTTTTCAGGTCCTCAACTTGCAAGGCTAAAGGTATTTTAATTTTTCAATTATTAAATTGTTTTAGGGCACCTTTCTAATAACATATTACCATATCGTAAACCTTATCACTTGATTTCGTTTTCATTTTTACTTATCCTTGGTCTTTGTCGAACACTAGGGTCTAATCTTTACATCTTTGTCTTGGTTTATTAAAACGCAGTGAAGATTTAGATAATGAGTGATATGAAATGAATAACCGCTTGCATACTCATACATTCTGAGAAGAGATCCGTGCTCAATAGGCCATGATGGGTTGAGATGATGATGATGATACTCATACCCTTCTTCCTTAAGAGGGACAGGAAATGTGCAGTAGATGACATAGACATCACAAATAAGACACCAAAATGCCCACAAACCGAGAACGTGCATCCATCGCAGAAAGTCAATTCCAGCCGGCAATCGAATCAGAGATATTTCACAAGCTAGGTCTCAATAACTCTTGAGTATGAAACTTGTTTCCTGTCAGTCACAGTTATCATAGGTGGCAGCCGAAGAGTGGCGTTGCGTGTCCGTTGTTATCAATATAAAAAGTTAGAAGCTGTGAAGCAAAAGTTTCAAGCAGCTTGGTCACTGCTTGGACATGAGATTTTAGGTTTTATTAAAGGCTTAAGTAACAAATGTCGTCGCTAACTGAGATAAAGAAAGCATCCTATGGAGTTACTTGCACATTCTTTTTGAAAGTTCACTCACGGTAGGGATTCTGAAAGAGTATGTAAAATGAAATTCGATGGAATTCGTTTCATATTCACTTTTGCACTGTCGATAACTGTGCTTGTCACGCCAACTTTTCGATCTCTACCCAGAACATTTATGTGATGGTTGATAGATTGATGTTTGTTCACGAGTCTTGGATGTTCGCTTTGTGAGCTTTGTCTTACCTGACGTAATGACTGTGTGCTTATTTTTTAATAAGTCTGGAGAATCACAAAAAATTATATGGGTACTTAACACGTTCATGCACGCAGCCCTGCTCTAAGAGAGTACATCGTGGAGCGCACAATTTCTCCATACATATTACAATACCGTCCAGCGACGTTGTACTTTACTACTATGTAAGACATTATGCTGTGGAACACTAACGTCATATGACGTCGACGTTCAGCAACACAACACAATATGTTTTATCATGAAGTATTGCTCAACTTCATACCACGTCGACGTTCTATCACGTTGAGCAACACGAAATAATATTTTTTCTCATAATTACAACGAACTTATCAAGTTGACGTCTTATGATGCAGGCAAAAGTTCATGGAAACGAAGTTTTATTTAAAAAAAAAAAAAAAACCTAACCTAACGTAACCTAACCTTTTTTTTTTTTTTTTTTTTACTTCAGGAAATGCTTTATGCATACCATCCATTCCGGGGGGGATGGATGGTTATGTGGGACTAACACCAACTACGGTTAGGTTAGGTTAGGTTAGGGTAGTCCGGGGGAACGTAACCTAACCTAACCTAACCTAACCTAACCTAACCTAACCTAACCTAACGACTAACACCAACTAACTGGACTAACCATCCTAGTCCCCATTTGAGTCTTGTTCTGAGTCGGTCACAGTTATCATGGGCGGCAGCGGTAGGTGGTGCTGTCAGCTCGTTTGCTGCCTTAATTCCATAAAAAACCAATGACAAAGGCAAATGATCGAAACTTCTACAGAACAAATTAGGGTAGGTATTATAATAATGTCACCTGAACCGCATTCTATAAATTGCAGGAGTACAAATATCTTTTTTCCAGGTTTTTATAACATTCATATCGTAAGTACCCGTATTATAGTAAAAATGTATATAATCCGCGATGATATAAGTTTAAAATCTTTACGTAAACCTCCTTCAAAAACATTATAAAAGTCGTAAAAATACTTACAGTTGCACGTGCTCATTGTTGCGTGTGCGCGTGTACTCTCTCCAGCGAAGCACAGCTCGACTTATTGTTCAAGATCACATAGCCCGATCGACGTCTAATAACGTTGTGTGCGTCTAAGCGTACTATGTACTGCTCCGCATAAGAAAGACAGAGCTGCGTATATTTGTGAAAAATTTTGATTCATTGTAGCACTACAAATTCGGTACGATGACACGTTGTAGCCCAGTAACAAAACTGTTTGATGGTTGTATGTCTAAAAACCGTGCAATAACGTTGTGTTCTTAAAACTCTGTCAAAAACAGACGTCATATGATGTTGAGCTGTAAGATAATGTACTTATTTTGACGTCATTTGACGTTGCGTGCATGAACGTGTTAATAAATGAAAAACGGGTTTTTCACTGATCAAAGTGATTGTTGTTATTTCTTGTCCTGTCTTACAAGACTAAATTGAAATAAAAATTCATTTTATTCGTTTCATGACAGTCATTTCAAGAAAGGAACTTTTTGTTTTAATTACAAAATTTATTATGCGGTAGCGAAACGGATTTTTATCTATTTAACAGTTCAAATTAAATATGTTAATAGTTTCGTTCATTTTAATAACCGTAACGATCACAATATGTTGATCATATCACAATACAAAAATCACTCGTATTCGTCATAGTTAAAGGGTTTCATATTTAGTTACAAAAAAATCAAACTCTTTATTAATACGGCCTCCTCAGTAATGAGGAGAGACCCGTGCTCAGTAGTGGGCCATTAGTGGGTTGTAGCTTAGCTTATTAATACATACATAGTTTTATTATTTTTCTCTATAGATGTTACCAGACCAATCGAGCGATCGTCGATCAACGGCATCAATCGATGGTGGAATCGACGTCGATCTATCGATTGATCTTAGTAAAAACTATCGATCGATGCCGTCGACCTACGATCGATCGATTGGTCTGGTAAAATCCTAATAGTTCCATTTTAGTAAATTAAGTACCTACTTTTACTTCAGTATAAAAAAAACCTTTAGTGATCCTAAACACTTGTCCACAGCATGAATTTGCTGAAAACCGCTACCTGACCGAGAGGAGACGTCAAGCCCTAGCTGCGGAGCTGGGCTTAGCAGAGGCTCAGATCAAGATCTGGTTCCAGAACAAACGCGCGAAGATCAAGAAGGCTTCTGGACAGAGGAATCCATTAGCTCTACAGCTCATGGCCCAAGGTCTATACAACCACAGCACCGTGCCACTAACAAGAGAAGAAGAGGAGTTAGAAATGAAGGCTAGAGAAAGGGAGCAGCAGAATCGACATTGAAAAGAGTCTGGGTTTGAATATTTATGACTGTTAGTTAGTATCTTATGAGTCAGGGATGTTATGGAGCGTACCCGTAACCGAAACTGTCGGATGTGAAATGAAAATCTATCCGTAACCGTAACCGAATCAGTTTTAAAGTTACGGTTAATTTCGGATACGCACGGAACCTAATAACTCATTATGGCAGATTTTTGTTTCTGCAAACCAATCCGACACTAGCCGCGCGCGATTCTTGCAGTTTACTATTTCTGTTGCTTAGTCATAATTATATCTAATATCCGTAACCGAAACTATCCGAAACTCGCGGATAATCTGAAATAATTACAAATCCGTAATCGTATTTGAAACCGGTATGATGGTATTCCTTTATCCGTATCCGTATTTACCCATAACATCCCTATTATGAGCCATAATGCTTGGCTGAGCAGATTAGTGACATCATCTTTTAGCTAAGGATAGTTAAAAAGCCATGTCAAGATTTTACCTGTCTCGATAATTCATGTTTCGTCTATAATTTAATTTCATCTGACTTTAATTCTTCTTTCAGCAATATCTCTCTGCCATACACGATGTTTTTAACCCCCGACGCAAAAAGAGGGGTGTTATAAGTTTGACGTGTCTGTGTGTGTGTGTGTCTGTGTGTCTGTCTGTCTGTCTGTGGCATCATAGCTCCCGAACGGATGAAGCGATTTCAATTTAGTTTTCTTTGTATTAAAGGGGACTTACGGGCGCGTATTTTTAGATATGTTTGATGAGAATCGGTTGAGCCGTTTAAAAGTTATTGGGGCTGAAAGGGGGGAAGAATTTTCATTCTGTCTCTTTGTGGCATCATAGCTCCCAAACGGATGAAGCGATTTCAATTTAGTTTTTTTGTATTAAAGGGAACTTACGGGCGCATATTTTAAAATATGTTTTATGAAAATCGGTTGAGCCGTTTAAAAGTTATGGGGGGTAAAAGCGGGGAAGAATAGCCGAATGTATGCAAATATACTCGTGTGGGGTCTCAAATGAAAGGGCACAGTAAGAGAATATTTATGACTTAATCGAGAATATTCTTACCTATAAAAAGTATAAAATAAAAATTAAATTAAAAATTAAAAAAACCCCCGACACAAACATTTAAAAAGTAAAAAATAATATCTCTAAAAATAATACGTCGCGTTGGGGGACCGCTCCATTTACTTCTAACTTTAACACAAAAAAATATTGATAAAATATGATAAGTCTTGGGTAAATAGGCATGTGATACTTATGAAAAAAATCGTAGATAATGAGTAGTTAGGAGCGGTCCCCCAACGCAACGTATTATTTTTAGAGATATTATTTTTTACTTTTTAAATGTTTGTGTCGGGGGTTTTTTTAATTTTTAATTTAATTTTTTATTAATGATCGTAATAGTTCCTGAACAAACGATTCGATTTAAATGTTATTCCAAAAACATTGTCTCACTTAAAGGTTACGTATTTTTTTAATACTGTTACGTGTCAGGAGTAATGGGTTCGAGAAAATGCCAAAATGTACCACAAAGACTTTATTGTACTCGTAGATACACAATTACACACTGTACACAGTACTGTACACTGTACACTGTACACCACACTGTACACTGTACACCACAACACTATGCACGTAGGTACTCGTAAACACACTCGTCGAACACTGTATCGCACGTAGAAATCACTTCACTTCTCACTGGTATCGCTCGTAGGTATCGCTGGTATCTTCCTGGTTCCGCTTCCGAAACTAGAATGTCCTCGGTTGAACGATCGCCCCTTTTTATACCACTCACGCACCATTCACGACAATCGAGAATATTCCCGAGATGTCCGGACCCGCGTCGAAATAAAGTTCGAGAACGTTCCTTGCAACCGACTTTCGCCCGTATGACTATTGCCGTAATGGTCGAAGCGTCGTGCGTCCTTTTGAGAGAGCCGCGCTCCTATTGTTTCTATTGTTGCGCGACATGTTTATGGCCCCTATTGTTTATTGTTTTCGGTGTAGCGAAGTCGATGCGCCAGGGTTGTCACATTGCCCCCCTCTTAGTCATGCTCGTCCCGAGCATTATTCGATAGGTCTTTCATTAATCTTCGTGACAACTGTGCCAACGGGCTTTCCCATCGTGCTTGTGGCTCCGGAGACTTCCCTTTCCTCCACGGTGGATTGCGCAACCATACAGAATCCCCCTCCTTGAAACCATGTTGCCTCGCCTCGCGTTCGTACTGGGTTTTCATCTTATCGCTGTCCTTCAAACATTGTTCTTTTCCCCAAGACTTGTCGAGGTCCTGCATCCTTATCACCCTGACCTCTTCTTTATCCTCATGCTTGAAGCAACGTCGACCTTCTTCAGAGCATGGGCGTTGTAACAGGACGTCGGCATGCTTCGGCTTCGGCGCCTTCGGGGTCTTCATAGGAGGCTTGGCGGTCTTCGTAGCGGCGGGAGCGGCGGCGGCGGTTATTAGCTCCTGGGTGTCGACTTGGGTAGCCGTCGATATCTTCGTAGGAGGCTTCGCGGTCTTCTTAGCGGCGGCGGCTTCTAGCTTCTGGTTGTCAACTTGAGTAGCCCTCGACACCGATTGCGGTTGTTTTCGAGTCCGGCAGCTCAGCCTTATATGACCTCGTTCACCGCATCCGTAGCATATAGGCCCAGTACGAGGTTGAATAGCTGCTACGACTTCGCGCACTTTACAACCTCTATAGTCGCTTCGTACCGCTTCAACTTCAAGGGCATGCGCTAAAGCTGCTTCCAAGGTTGCGTGATGACCCAAGCGCACCGTTGCTCTCACCTCGGGATCCCGTATTCCGCTGACAAACGCCTCTAAAACTGTGTCATCGACGGGTGAGGAACTCGACGCGTAGGCTCGGCGTACGAGGCGCTCGATCTCCGTAGCCCACTGCTGCAATCCTTCACTCGACTTCTGTGACCGGTCTCTAAGCTGCGCGCGATATACGTACTCGAGGTGCTTTTCTCCGTATCGAGTTTCCAACGCCTTAAACAGCGACTTAAAGGTGCGTCGATCGGCGGGCAGGTTCTCAAACACCACCAGTGCCTCTCCTTGAAGAGCTAGGGCGAGTGCTGCCAACGAATGCTCGTCCTCCCAGCCATTAGCACTCGCAACTACTTCAAACTGGTGCCTAAAAGCTGTCCACGAGGTTGTGCCGTCGAAACTTGGAACCTTAAATTTCGGTGCCCTAGGCCATGAACTGGTTGCTGCCGTGCCCAAAACCTTTATTTTTTGCAGCTCATTGTCCAAATCCACGAGCCTAGTTTCAAGGGCGTTTACTGACGCACTGAGACTGTTGATCGACGCGTCATGGCTTTTGACGGCTTGGTCGTGCTCGGATGTAAGCACCTTTACGAATTCCAGGTCCTCCTTCACGATGTTCAAATCTACCCGGAAACCATCTAGCTTTGCGTTGATTCTCCTTAGGCCTGCCTCCATGGTTTTGCACAAGCTCTCCGTGGCTTCGCGCTGGCTCTCCAATAGTTCGCGCTGGCTCCTCTGTATGGCTACGCGCTGGCTCTCCAATAGTTCGCGCTGGCTCCGCTGTATGGCTTCCAATAAAGAGGCCATATCAATTGCACTCGATGCCGGTGCTGATGCAGCTAATGTATTCGAAGGCTCAGCGGTGGCCTCCGTTTCCGTGCGGCCACGCCCGGGCGACTCCACCCACGCGGCATCCAATGTCGTCTGCCGTCGCGTACGAATCCCGTCTTCACTTTGCGGTACTACAGGCATTCCGCTTCTGTCACCAATTGTTACGTGTCAGGAGTAATGGGTTCGAGAAAATGCCAAAATGTACCACAAAGACTTTATTGTACTCGTAGATACACAATTACACACTGTACACAGTACACACCACAACACTATGCACGTAGGTACTCGTAAACACACTCGTCGAACACTGTATCGCACGTAGAAATCACTTCACTTCTCACTGGTATCGCTCGTAGGTATCGCTGGTATCTTCCTGGTTCCGCTTCCGAAACTAGAATGTCCTCGGTTGAACGATCGCCCCTTTTTATACCACTCACGCACCATTCACGACAATCGAGAATATTCCCGAGATGTCCGGACCCGCGTCGAAATAAAGTTCGAGAACGTTCCTTGCAACCGACTTTCGCCCGTATGACTATTGCCGTAATGGTCGAAGCGTCGTGCGTCCTTTTGAGAGAGCCGCGCTCCTATTGTTTCTATTGTTGCGCGACATGTTTATGGCCCCTATTGTTTATTGTTTTCGGTGTAGCGAAGTCGATGCGCCAGGGTTGTCACAATACAGTGTTGGTATTACTAGACTTATATGGCTATTGATACAAATTTGACTGCAGGTTCTTTAGCTATCTTAAATATTTTCTGATTGTACGTAAGTACTTAGTTTAACAAGAATACAATAATAATTGTTATAAACGACCCTCCCCTTTTTAAACAACGAATAATAGCCAGTGTCTAGTTAATTAATAGGTACATATATCTCGGTAATTTTCGTGTTTGGTCATATTTCGTGTTTCAGTCATCATCGTGTGATTGGATACAAAAATATGTATGGGATTTAATCGAATTATATTCATAAAATAGGTTCGATATGCTTGAACAGTTTTCCTATTATAATCATTATTGATCTGAAATGAAAAATATAAAGATAAAACGTAGAATAAAGCAGAAAATTTAAATATAATTTAAATTCATCTTTACTTTTGATTTCATCAAGTTCGTAAGAAGAAAGGAATGTTTTGATAGTGAATTTGACGTAACGTTAGCACTTATAATTGAAAACTGAAAAAAAATACAATGTATAAACATGACAATCAGCGATTTAATATAGATCTATACATTCTGACGTCATTCTCAAGTGGCAAGTATGTATCTAATCTCATCGATTTATTTACGTCAAAATAAATTAAAATGTTTATTGATTTGTCGACAACATCATTATTTTGAACACCGAATTTTGTCGTTGTATTCAGTAGTGAGTTGAGTAGAAATTTTCTCATTAAGTAGATATACACCAAACCGTCAACTACATAAAAAATATATTGGTATATTGTACAAACTAAATCTGATCCAATTAGTTTACTACCTACATAACTTCAGATATCACAATCGTTATGAATCGTTATAGTGAATACATTTGTATTTATGTACATAATTTGTATTTGTAGTCGTGTATTGTTTTCTTTTATTTATTCGATAATTTCATGTTTAAAATAAAACGATTGTACAACATTTTAGGCTTGGCTGATATTATGGATGACAGATAAATTAATTACAATAATAAAGGATTTATATTTCCCAGAATTTCAATATAAAGTTCTTAGACTCAACATTATGAAATTTCTAACAGTGATAGCATGGCGTCCCATGCTTAACCCCATATGGGATAATAATGTACATAGATATTTGCCATCATAATTAATTTAAAATAAAATCGTCACTATTAACTTTAGAAATTGTAATATACAAAATCGTTGCAAATTATTAATTTTAAAATAGTTTTATTACGTCCCACTCGATTTGTATAAAAATTGGTATTTATAAAGGATTGTAAATATTTTTGGTATAGTCTCGAATAACGTTAAGTTAAGTTATTTATTGTGCAATGTAGCAGTATTAGATGAAATTGTGTCCGATGGTATTCTGAAGAAATGTACTCGACACAAAATAGACGAGACACAACGCTTGAGAAATACGCGAGACACAAAGTGTGTAAAGTATATTTTTTCAGAATACTTTCAATTCCTTGAAACGTAATGTAGCGATTTATAGACAGAATCTTATTAAAAGAAGTCGAAAATTCTTTACATTTTTTATTTACTCTACGCTACCTACCTATGACCTAGATTTGAATCCAATGCGAATTGGTGGATAGGTTAGTGGCCAACCCAGTATCGGAAGTTTTTAGGCCGCCCGAAGGCCTTCCGACCTGGCTTAACGACTACTATCTATCAATAACAACCGGGACCGACGGCTTTACGTGCCTTCCGAAGCACGGAAGCGCTCAAGAAATTAAGCCACTAGCGATCACCCATCCAACTATCGACCGCCCGCAGTTGCTTAATTTTGTCGATCACTTGGGATCGACGCAAGCGTAGCTATGAGCGGGGCCATACATAGACTTCTTACTCGTGAAATAAATTTATAGCACACACCCAGAAGTTTCAACATTGGACTCGCAAATCGTGAGCCCGCGTTCAAACCCTGCCTGCACACATCTCTAATTCTCAAGAATTGTGCGTATTCAAATGTAATTAATAATTATCACTTGCTTCGATGATGAAATATTGTGAGGAAGCACATCTGACATTTCTCCATAATGTTCTCAAAGATGTGTGAAGTGCACAGACTTAAAAAAAAATAAGCAGACCTAACATATGGGCAAAAAAAGCGTGCCAGTTACAACTACATAGACATGCTGACAATTTTCCATAAAAAACATTCATGGTCTACTGTTCATGGTCTAATGTTTTCTATGGTTCTCATACAAAAAGTGAGCTTCTTGTAGCTTATCAAAATGGCAAGTGCTTCAACCCCATTTTGTCTATGTGTGCGTGAGTGTTGCAACGACAAAAATAAAACGAGATAGACTGTGTACGTGTTATGGGAGAGAAAGGGATGAAACTATTGCTTACATACTCGTACGTCTTTGTAGTGGTGAAAGTTATGTTAGGTCTGGTTGTTTTTTATTTTTTATAAATCTATGATCTTGGTAGACTATTGCTTGTATCACTCGCACATACATACATACATACTTCCGACTGTAGGTAAGTAATTATTCGAAGCGCGGTCGCTGCTATGTATGCTCTTTGCCTACAAGGAGACCACGAGAAGACGAGCTACTCGAGAATAAGTTACCTATGACCATCCAACCATCTAAGGCACCACTGATGAGTTGGTAACCAAGATTCAATGGATAAGTCCTCTACACCACTGACTTCAATATTGTGATAGAAGTAATCTTAATATATAAAACTCTTGCGTTACTGGTGACTGACAGACAACGCACAGCCGAAACTACTGAACGGAAAAAGCTGAAATTTGGCATGTATGTTCCTTGGGGAGTGTAGGGGAGCACTAAGAGAGGATTTTTGGAAATTTCGAAGGGGGTGAAATACGGGGGTAAAGTTTAAACGAATTCCACGCGGGCGAAGCCTGCGGGCGGACGCTGGTACCTAATTAATAAGCACACTTGTACCCCGCTCAAGGGTTCCTTGAGAACACAATACATAACTAACAATAATAACTAGCGAACAAACAAAATATCTGGACTTACCGGGAATCGAATGTAGGTCCGCTTCGCATTTTGGCTACAAGCAGGATCTCGCTTCTAAAAAGAAGCGCCACAGCGCCACAGCCGCCGGTGGCTGCAGTCAGTCTGCGGGGACCCTTAATTGTTTTAGGTTTTAGAGGATTGATTCTTTTCCTAAGCATGTAAAATAGGTAGGTATTTAGCGTAGCTTTCCATAATGTCGGTCTATTTGGCGAGTAAAAGTTCTCGTACGGATGTCGCCTATTTTTTTTAGAAATAAATCACACGTATACTTGATTCGACGTAACTTCATAATCTTCGAAAAAACATAACATTAAGAAAAAAATAATTTAGGTAGATAATACTAATAATAAATTTAGGTAGATAATAATAATAATAAGATGATAAGACGCTTCGTTCGAGTAGTAACCTCAGAGTCAACATTCCACCGCATAGTAGCGGATTTTTCCATTATTCGTTCTGTGTACAGGCATCATTGCTCTGGAACTCCCTGCCCGTTGAGTTGAGGAAGGCTCCTACCAAGTTTGCCTTTAAGAAACGTCTGCGAGAGCATTATCTAAATTCGACTTTTATTTGATTATATACTTATACCTTCCTAGATATTGTGCACAAATATAAGTAGTATGTATTTATGTATGTATATATAATTATATATATGTATGTATATAATTGTAGTTATATTATAATATTTTTATTTCATATAGGTGTATTATATTTATTTTTGTGTTTGGCTATATATATAAATATATATATCACCTCATATTATTATTTATATATTATGGTTTCATGTGTTTTCCAACTAATTTTAATAACTCAATATTATTTTTAACACCTGCCATCTGCCTTTTCCACATCCACCCAGGGCTGACTGGCAGAGAATGCTTTTAGGCATTAAGTTTTGCCCTTGTATACCTTTTGTAAGGTGTTACAAAATAAATAAATAAATAAATAATAAGTACTTAATATTAAATATAGGTCAGCTTAGCTTTATAAATGCAATAAAAACGATTTCGTATCATTAGGTATCATAATTTAGGTAACTTTGTTCTTCGGATAGGTCGTGTGTTCCTTCTTCCGTAAGGTATCTCGACCCATACAAGGAATCTTTTATTTCGGCAGAGTTGCATTTACACTAGTTCTATCACACATCCGCCAATCTATTCCCTGCTTCAATACATTTCGCACCCCAAACTTCAAGTTAAACTGTAAAAAAAAACAAAATTAAACTTCCGATCTCGCATTCCCGATTCGCGCCGCCGCAGAAATTCCAATAACATCCCTCAGCAAGGGGTGCAGGGGTGACTTGAAGTCACTTCATGTACCCCTGGAATGCTTTCGATGCAGTGAGATTTGGAGTGTATTTTACAAACATGATTTTTTACCAGGTACCTACTCACGATTTTTTTATTTTAACCTCGAGTTACATTTAGATAGTGTATAAGGGTATTCAATAAATGGAAACTTACCTATATTACTTTCGTAAGTGGGTACTTTCGATTATAATAATAATAATAATACTTAATTTATTGCAAGAATGTAGTTTACAATTTGGTGGTATGGTTCTAATTACCTACATAGCTCTTACATTCTACCATTGTTATGGTGTGCAACATTCAAACATTATAATTAATTACATTCCATTTACTTACGTCATAAAAAAATTAAATAAAACAAATGAATTCAATAAAATTATAAAATTAATAAGTTCATGTCAAATAAAGTGTTATAAATTCATACATATATACATAGGTATTTCATACAGTCAGTTTGTATCTTTTCTCCATAAGACAATCAAAGGATGTCCGATGTAGGCAATTGGAGCAAGTGTTTGGCAAAGAATCAAGCCTGGGAATTTTCGCTTAGCAGACAGAGCCAGTAGGTACTAATACTAATGTAAATATTGTAAGCCTTTGATTAACATCGATATAAGAACAACCGGTAGGTAATAATAAATAACGCTACACACTCATAGTCCCACACTAGGATTCCCTGTGTCGTGGATGCCGTGGACAACACACAAGACAGTACACACACCCAGACCGAAATTTAAAGTCATCAGTCAAATTTTCGCCTCGTGGGAATCGAACCCAGGACCCTTCGAACAGAGCAAAGTATCCATTGCGCCATAGAGTTTGAAAATAAATAAATAATTGTCTGTCACATAAAAATAAAGAAGCCCCATAAGAGTTTGTTACCGCTTCTTCTTCCAAGATCACTTACTACCCTTATTTATAAAACGAAGGTGTTATTTGACTTTCAAAACGAACGTAACAGCTTCGAATAAACTTCTTATAGTTACTTAATTTATTTCGGGAATTGAACCTTGGACCACACACTATGACACCAATCGCTAAAGACAGCAGACTTCATCACCCCTTCTTAGTCGAATTTAATTTAAGTAACTCCATTCTCACCCTCAACAACCCCTTAGGAAGTTACAAATGGACTGACAGACAGACAACGAGATTAATAACCGTCTTAGTTAACGCATCTACGAGTTTAACTTAACTACAAAGTTTAAAATGTCCATATACATATATGTATAGCAAAACTGTAACTGAAACACTGTACAAAGAGTAAGTAGCACATGATATTATGGAGATTACATTTTGGGTTAAATGCACCAGATAACATTGTAACATGATTATATTTTGAACAAAATGCACCAGTTGCGATAAGGCACATATAAGCTACTGAACTTCCTAATGATGAATGAATAAGACATAAAAAACCCCCGACTAATATCAATTTCATGGCCACAATAGACCAGAGGTGGTCCCAGTGGCCTCATGGATAGATTACTAGTTCCCCAGCCCAGCCACCACCTAGATAATAATAAGATCACATGCCAAAAATGCCTTACATAATTGATGAGAATTAAACGAATTTATAACAATAAATTAACAGTTTTATTTAGCCTCAAAAGCAACATTTTTACAACGAGCGAACGGGGCAGAGAGAGCGAGTTGCCATTACAAAAACATCACTTCATGAAATTAAGTGTTGCCATCTTGAAACAAAATAAGGCGACAAATTTTTATCTCAACAATAATTTTGGGAACGAGTTGATAATCTTCAAACTACTACGATTTCTACCAATTGTAGCCAAGAGCCACCGCGATGAACATAATACTTACAATTAAAAAACCGCACTGAAATCGCTACATTCATTGAGAAGCTATGGTGCCACAGACACGTACACCGACAGGTCAAACTAACAATCCTTTTGCGTCGAAAAGCATCGAAAAGCGTCAAAAAAGCATCACCGAAAATTCTGGAAGACTGTCAGCGCATTTATCTTACCCAATAACCATTAGGTATGTATATCCAAGGGAGATTTCCCTGCTTGCAAGTCCAAGTTTGACCGCTGATCTTCTGAACGGGCCTGAGTTTGAATCCTGCTTCTCTAAATTAGAGTCAACTGGGATTAATAAGCATTAATCTATGAATAGTATTAAGATGTGAGACGGCTGGCAAGGCGTGCACCGCACACAGGCGGCATTTATCAAAAATACCAAATTTCATCCAAGTCCGTTCAGCGTAAAAACGTAGACAGACAGAGAACGTAACTTTGCAATACTAGTATGAACTCCAGGGTATCCTCATCGGAAGCGATAATCCAAGCGTGGCGAATCGATCGACGTCAATAAAACGGCCAGTGTAAAAAGCAGTTAATTTGGGAAGGGTGTCGTAAGTTCGCATGCCTTCTTACTATGGTCGGTTTACATGCAGCGTTTTGAAGTTTTACACATTATTGTAAAGTGGATTTTTTGGATAACTCTTTCACAGTTGGACGGGTTTTCTCTCAGTATGGTACAGCCTGCGAATTTCCACCTCGCTGGGAATCGAACCCGATACTTTTCGAACAGTAGCAAGGCATGGTGAACATAGTTTCATACACGTCGTCTAGTATAGGCTACTGTATCGTCATCATCATCTCGATCGTTTTTGCATGCTGTGGATCGCTTCTTTCTGAGGTATTCCCGGAGCGCTATGACATGGGGTTCTTCAAGAAAGGTGTAAAAAGAGCTCTCCTTCAGGGCCGGCGTTGCACTGGTGACTCCCCTGGTGTTGCTCCTGTCCTTACAATAAGTAAAATCAGGAAAGCTGCTTTAACGTCACGCTTTCAGACTATACCTAATTCAATTAAATACGCATTATTAGAGATAACTCAGAAAGTCAATCTTCTAAAAGATAAAAGGTTGAGAGTTAATTGAGAACCTGTTCCGTATTTGAAGTTTTTTAAAAAACTATGATAGCGGTGATAGTCTAGTGGTAAATAATTCGGCCTCCTATTCAGAGGGTCCGGGTTCAAATCCCAGGGCACGCACGTCTGATTTTTCGAAGTTATGTCCGTTTTAAGCATTTAAATGTCACTTGCTACAAACGGTGAAGGAAAACATCGTGAGGAAACCTGCATGCCGGAGAGTTCGCAAAACTCAAAGGTGTCTGAAGTCCGCCAATCCGCACTTGGGCACCGTGGTGGACTATGGCCTTAACCTTCTCATGCTGAGAAGAGACCCGTGCTCAATAGTGGGCCATGATGGGTTGAGATGATGATGATGAAAAAACTATTTCCTCTTGTCCTAAACATAATAACATCGTGTCTTATTTCATATTTAACCGACGAGGGCATGTAAGCCACCCCTAAGGGCGCCCGACATTCCGATCCGAGAGTGCTCGCGTTATTTTTACACTCAAGGGATGATTTCACCCTTTATTGGTTCGAACACGTGCGGGTCTACTTGTTACATTCTTACCATGCCGACTTTTTAAGGGATTTTATCGTTTTTATGGGTTTGTTTATTAGTTTGGGAGTTTAACCACACTTGTTGCTAAGACCTATCTATTATTGTCTATGCTGGCTACAACCCATTAATGGCCCACTACTGAGCACGGGTCTTTCCTCATTACTGAGGAGGCCTAGAGTTTACTCCACCACGCTGCTCCAGTGCGGATTGGTGGAGGGGTTAGTGGCCAACCCAGTGTCGAAAGTTTTCAAGCCGCCCGAAGGCCTCCGACATGGCTTAACGACTGCTATCTATCGATAACAACCGGGACCGACGGCTTTACGTGCCCTCCGAAGCACGGAAGCGCTCAAGAAATGTTGTCACTAGCGGTCACCCATCCGACTACCGACCGCCCGCAGTTGCTTAACTTTGTTGATCACTTAGGATCTATCTATATCTTCTATTTTTCTATAGGTACATATTATTTCTAATATAATAAAACTGTACATTGTGCACGCCAATCTCAAAAACGGCTAAACGGATTTGGGTGCGGTTTTGACGATAAATATGATGAACGGATATGGTGGTAAACTTCATACTTAGTTCATTAAACTTGGTGTTTTTTTATTCATTTTGATCAGTTAACAAATAAAAAAGTTATGTGGGTGAAATTTAAATTAAAACCATGCGGGCGAAGCCGTGAGCGGAAGCTAGTTTCAAATAAGAAAATTTTTAATTAATTTATACCTACTTGGTGCTGGTAACTGCTTAAGCATTTTTCTGTCAAAAATATTTTTAAAAATTTATTTTTCTTACATCGGCACGCGCATCCGTCCCACGCAAAATATACGCTGTGGTTGGTTTTCCAAAACGCACATATTATATTAGAATTGTTTTTAAATTTAATTGTTAATAAATAAATAAAGTTGTTTTTTCTATTCACAAAAATCCTACATCGGTAATTGTCGCAAATAAAATATCATCTTAAAAAAACTCTTTTGTCTTTGGCTGAATGTACTTACTCACGCTAAGTCCATGAAGTTCGGAGCAAATCAACTTTACCTACCGTTTATTATAACATCCGTTGTAATTCTATCTTAATCACTCCATATAACGCACAGAAATCTAAATCACACATTACCATTATAATAACAAGATGTAAACCAACTGTAAAAATACTAAAAAAACTAAGGTGTTTTACGCGCCCAATCGGGGTGATTGACCTTTTGACGGTAACATAAAAATGGCCGGCCACCCACGTTGAAACTTACGTATAATAAACCAATTTAAAATGACCTCTCATTCCATACTTTTTGTTCGCGCGCAAAGGCCTATTACAATTGGTTTGTACCAGCCAACTTATATAGACATCCTTTCCCGTACTGTTAATTTGAAGAGAGCGGTCATTCCCGTATGGTTATTTACAAATCCAGTTAAAATAGACCTGTGTTGAAAGGAAATGGCGACATACCATGGACCAAGTTGTTCTGGGCGATTAGTTTAGTATACAAATATAGGATCGCGAGTGCCTAGGCCACACACAGGCAAGTGTAAGTACTAAATAGGTTTTAGACCGCAAATAACGTTTAAGGTTAACCGCGGGACTTACTATCGTTGCTGGGATGTTTTTTGTATTATCTTTAGTGTTTTGCAATTTTTATTGGTTCTAAATCATCCTTTATATGAAATTAAGTGAGCACCTTTAGTGTACAAAGTAGGTATTATGAAAATGGAATGGACAGTAGCCATGTATTATATTATATTTTTATTACTCCGTCCGAGTTCTATATGGAATTCGGAATACAGAATTTAAAATGCCTTAAGTAAATTTTTCTTACAAGCTAAATTGAACTTTAAGCACTTTATCTATAAAGCTATAATTAAATTGACATGTAAGCTTTGGTACCTCTTAATGAAAATCCCATTAAAATCGGTTCAGCCGTTTCAGAGATAATCCCAAGCAATTAGAAAGACAGGAGGAAAGTAAGTCAGGGTTGTAGTAAATAATTGAATGAATTAATTAATACTTATTTTATTTATATTTAATTATTAATTAACCTCAATCTATAATCACGATGATGATCTGATATTAATATCTACCTTTTTTATTTTTTATCAAAATCGATTGTGAAATTCACCAATTAAATCTTAATAATATAAAACTCTTACGTTACTGGTGACTGACTGACAGACAACGCACAGCCGAAACTACTGAACGGAAAAGCTGAAATTTGGCATGTATGTTCCTTGGGGAGTGTAGGGGAGCACTAAGAGAGGATTTTTGGAAATTCCACCCCGAAGGGGTTGAAATAGGGGAGTGAAGTTAAAACGAATTCCACGCGGGCGAAGCCTGCGGGCGGAAGCTAGTACCTAATACGAGTATAAGTAAGAATGCTTTGTTAATTAGGTAATGAATTAATTAAAATTACTTTTTGTGTATAAGATGGCAAAAGAAAACCAAACGAGCATGCAGCACCTTCCGCTGCCGCCATGACAGCTGTGACGGACACAGAACAACACTCACATCGGTACTGGTGGTCAGTCAGTTAGCAGACGGTGGTAGAACGGTAGTTGGTCATATAGTACGCAGTGGAGCAGCGTGGTGGAGTATGCTCTAGGCCTCCTCAATAATGAGGAGAGACCCGTGCTCAGTAGGGGGCCATAGGGCTTTGATGTTTTAAATGTCTAGATTGAGCGTCGCCCTACAACAAAAACAAAAAAAAACAAGACAACATTAAAAAGCATGTGTGTGTGCAGGCGATGTTTTTAACATTCGTCTATTGTCTAATTGTGCGTAATGATATAAAAATTTTGGCCAACAGTTGGCCACAAAATTTTTGATACGTTTGCGCGGATTCGATGTTCCATCTAGACATTTTAAAACATCAAAGAGTTGTAGCTACTGGGGCAGGGATTGTAAGTGAAAGTCATATTATTATAGTAGTTGTTAGTATTATAAGAAAAATACCTGAATCTTGAAAATACAATACCTGATATAAAGAACACAAAAAGTATCTACCAATCTCATGCTGGTAGACCAGGATGTAATAGGCGACAAAAGCGAGCAAATTTTTTTTGGTCGGCAACGCGTCGGAGACATTTTCATGTTGCTTAACCCATTATAGCGATGGTTTGTCTCAACCCATCATGGCCCACTATTGAGCACAGGTCTCTTCTCAAAGTAAGAAGGTTAAGGCCATAGTCCACCACGCTGGCCAAGTGCGGATTGACTTCACACACCTTTGAGTTTCGCGAACTCTCCGGCATGCAGGTTTCCTCACGATGTTTGTAGCAAGTGACATAATTATAAATGCTAAAAAACGCACATAACTCCGAAAAGTCAGAGGTGCGTGCCTGGGAGTCGAACCCGGACCCTCCGGATAGGAGACCGCATTCAATGGTTGAATTTCAACCACTCGGCTATCACCGCTATCAAATCAAATCAACTCAAATTAAATCAAATCTTTATTTCCTCGAAGTAGGTTTTTACAAACTCATTTCGATGTTATAGCGATGGTTCTCACTTTACAATTTACAAACAGGTCGACTGTTCGTTTGTATAATATTTCACATAAAAGTAAATCTAAACGAGAGCTACCAGGACAGCATAAGATTACGTTAGTACAATTAAACTTTGATAAATAAACATTTGGCGCCAAAATTCTTACCAATACCAAACAAAAAAGTGTTTACAACTTACAAACGGCCAACGTTAGTAGACCTGTTTGTAAAAATTAAGGACCGTATTGTGAAAGCAATAAGAATCAAATTCGACTGTTAATTAAGTGTCAGAGGTAATTTAAAATTGGTAGATTGGATCGATCAGAGATCAATACAAGGCGGGAATTTTGAAAATAGAATGTGTGAGGCGCCGGTCACTTTCTAATAGGGCTGTCAGCTATTTCTAATTTTTTTTAATTATTTAAATTGTGTAAATTGGCTTAAATCCAAGAAAAGAATTGGGTGCACATTACCATTTTATGAAGCCATAAAAATAATGTATGTAAAAAATTATATACTGTAGGTAATAAAGCAAAATTTTTTCTTACTAAAAAAAATTAAAAAAAAATATAATAAACAAAACTATTCAATATTTTTATACCGTAATATAAATATTAAAAGTATTGAAAATCAAAATACTTATTAAAATAAAAATATTACAAAACATTCGCTGAGGACAGGATTCGAACCTGCGCGGGCAGAACCCATTGGATTTCAAGTCCAACTCCTTAACCACTCGGACACCTCAGCTGTGATGCAAGCGGCGAAATAACGATATCCACTATGATATTAATATGTGATAACCATTACACTATTTGTTTAGCTTGTACACAAACCGCCTTACTAATAAACGCTGTATAAAGTTATTCCATGTTTAAAATTATTTGTCCCTGTCATATGATTTTCTGAAATCAAAGGTAAGAAAGAGACAAAAAAATTTAAACACTGAATAACTTTATACAGCGTTTATAAGTAAGACAGTAATTTTATTAGATTTTAAAAAGTTATTCTCGCACAAATATATTATTGCAATTGCAAAATATACCTACTATGTATAAATAAAATAATTAAACATTGTTTGTTAATGAGTAATCATAAGATTAAATATAATATTGTATGATAAGACAAGTCATTGTAATAAAAATGACTTTATTATTATTTTAACGATTAACAATATTGAAGCACTTACACTATTTTTTTTACTTAAATAAGTTAATGCTTGACAACGATCCCACCTGATGAAAACTGGCATAGTTACCGACATACATAGTTACTTATCTTTATTGGATGAGATTATTTGAATTTAATGCACTTATGAGTTTTTCATACAGGTTTATTTCTGTACTACATGTAGAGATTCCTGTACATGGAAGATATTTATTTGTTTATTTATGTACATTTTATTGAATAGAAATGCATTGTGGTAAAGTTCACTTAATTTTTAATTATATTATTTTAAATTAGCTCCCCAAATCCTTATGTGGCTGTGGGACTGAAAAATAATAATAATGTTTTTTTTACTTTGAAATAATGCCATAAAGTGTTAAATCGGTAATAGACAGCCCTGATCCCTATCGGCCACGACGACATCTATCGGCGCAAATAAAAATAAACTGCGTTAGCGCGGGTGGCCGGTAATTATGGCGGGTAATTACTGTAATTAGCTTAATTATTATAGTCGATAGATTACCGTTTGCTACTTTAATTCCATTAAAAATGTTATTACATATTATTTATTATTTATTTTGCAATATTTTATTGCAAAAGAACGCAGTCACTTCGCTTTTTTAACTTATTTTTTTCATTTACGAGTTATTATTTTCCCATCTTTGCAACATTTTACTTTGTTGCTCCGCTTCTATTAGTCATAGCGTGTTGTTATATAGCTTAGAACCTTCCTCGATAAATGGACTGTTTAAAACAAAAATAATCTTTCAATTCGCACCAGTAGTTCCTGAGATTAGCGCGTTCAAACAAACTCTTCAGCTTTATAAAATTAGTACGTATTTTGCGTCGACGATATTGTGGAATTTCCACTGCCCTCTAAAAATCAATGTATTACCGGTTCTTACAGTTCAATTAAGCTTGTAAACAAAATTTACTTAAGGCATTTTAAATTCCCGCCGTCAATGTACAATGGACCTTGATCACAGGGGCGGAAGTAGCATTTTGATTGCTATTGAAACGAATTCCGTAAGCGAACAGACTTTGATGATCTAATGTCTAGATTGAGCGTCGCCCTACAATGAAGACAAAAAAAAACAAGGCAACAATATCAAGCATGTGTGCGTGCAGGCGATGTGTTACACGTCCGTCCATTTTCTATGTGTGCGTGATAAAAGATACAATGATATAAAAATTGTGGCTAACAGTTAGCCACAATTTTTTGACACGTTTGCGCGGATTCGATGTTCTATCTAGACATTAGATCATCAAAGGCGAACGGAGTACCTATTATGTACCTATTGTTAATAACTTAATTGCCTTGTATTATCCGAGTCTTCCGTCACGACAGCTGTCAAAGCTGTCACAACTGTCAGAGCTATCAAAATGGCGGCCGTGGCGCGAGCTGTCACAACTGCTGTATCAGTAATTGATCAAAGTACGATCAGAGATCCTTGTATCGACTTAATTTGATACAGGCTGCGCTTGAGCGGTGTAATATAGATAGATATCGATCGATGTTATGATGCGGTGGGTGATGGACAGCTGGTGAGTTCTAGGTTCGATTCCTAGCGACGGTTTTAATTTTGAAGTTTTTCGTACATTATCTGGGTGTTTTTTTATTAGCAGAATTGGGACTCAGGTTTTCAATTCAACTGTAGTTTTTTTGTCACCTCATAAGCTCATAACTTTACTGGATGGACCAATTTTCATGATTAAGTTTTTTTTTATAAAGCGAAATTATTATTTTATAAAGCGACATAACACCTATATTATTTTATTCGAAAGCTAATGCTTGTCACAAGGTCCCATTTATAAAGCGACAGCTGACGATTACTTTTTGAGTTACCTGTAAGTGTCGATGTAGAAGTTTGTTTATTGTAAAAAGTTATTTTGAGTGTTGTCTATGGCACCTATGATTTCCTGGTCTTTTTATCCCAGTTTCGGGATTTACGCGTGAAAAACAATCTGTTAACTGTCTGATATCCTAGTCCCGATGTGAGTCTATTCTGTGGCGATCACAGTTGTCATGGCAACGGAAGGTGCTGCATTTTTTTATAGCCTGAAGGGCTGACGTAAAAGCAGACGAGCCACCTGATGGTAAGTGGCCATCGTCGCCTATGGACACGAGCAACACCAGGGGAGTCACCAGTGCAACGCCGGCCCTGAAGGAGAGCTCTTTTTACACCTTTCTTGAAGAACCCCATGTCATAGCGCTCCGGGAATACCTCAGAAGGAAGCTGCATGCTCGTTTGCTATCTCAATTCCATAAAATACGAACAAATTCACAGACTCAGATATATAAATATCACTAATACGACACACAGACACCCCATTTAATTTTAAACAACATACTTGTATCTTCCCAGGTGTATGGTAAGGTAAGCTCTCGGATTTGCATACTTTATGGCCGAGGTGCGAGCGAGACGGCACGAGATGCCCGTACGTGTGAGCGAGAGCGCGGCGAGTCGGACCACCCAAGTTGCGAGTCCGTACAATTCTTGGTTGATTGCGCGTTATAAGTCTTGATAGTTGAATGTGAGAATTGGGGTTTTAGGGGTCCGCGGGGAAATAAGATTTTTATTTTTTGTTTAATTAATTGGTAGCTAGATTTTATTGGTGTTGATTGGATAACTAACTATCAATGCGTATTGGAGTAGTGTGGTGGTATGGTATATGATGGTGGAATATGTGAGTGGACTCAGTTCTGAAGGAATATCCTTGCTTTGTAGACCATTAAAACATTTTAGTTACAAAAAGACAAGTTGTATGTTAATAGGTAGGTATATTTTTACATCTTTTTTTTACTTTTTTACACAAATATTTTATTTTTGAATGACAAATAAAGTTAGCAAAATTGTCCCTAAAGTTTTCAATAATTATTACGTAGACGGGTTTATACTTTATGACATTTAAGTAAATGACGGACGCCTATCCAAATGCGTTATTTTTTTTCTTTTACAAACACTGTCCATTTCTCAAGCATTTGTCCAAAATGACGTCATTAACAAAATAGGCAGAACTAGTTCAAAACTACTTTTTAACTGCTTATAAATTGTCTGTTAATATTAAAAATTAAATATATTGTTCTAAATAATTAATTAATTGAATTAATTTAATAAAAGAAATTAATAATATAGTTTATGTACGTAATTTTTTTATACGGCTCGTATGTCGTGCGATCGTCTGATTTTTTTGAAGTTTCGATAAAAAAACTCGTACCAATTTAATTACGCGTATCACAATATTTATCACGCTTCGCACTTGACCAATTATTTTCGCGCTCACCGCATTTTTTGCTAGACCTTTTTGCGAGTAACTCATATCTGTCTTAATTAAGATTTCAAGCGGTTTTCAACTTTGGTTTCAACAGCCGTTGACCTGTGCGAATTAATTACACTGATATTATAGATATGTATATAAAAATATCGTGATGTGTTGTTGTACAATGTACCTTTATTTAAGATATCGCTAGTCAAAAAAACTTGTAGTGTTCCTGCTGGGGGCTCTGAAAGACAATTCTTTCATTCTTTCTTTTGCTTCTTTGTTAGTTGGCAACGCATCAGTGATTCTTTTTGCTGGTGGATACTGGCCACTTACCATTCCGTGGCTCGTCTGCGCATTTCTCGGCTATTAAACAAAACACTTGTTTATATTTCTTAAACAATGATTAATTTATTTGCGAGTTTTACCATAAGATTCTAATCCATACTAATATTATAAATACGAAAGTCTGTCTGTCTGTGACGTTTTCACGGCTAAACCACCGGTCCGATTTGGATTAAATTCACATAGTCTACCTTTTTTCAAAAATCAACCCCTAAAGGCTTGAAATAGGGAATGAAAGTTTGTATGAAATGTATGTAAAATCCCGTTTCGCGATATAAATGAATACTACACGGGCGAAGCCGCGGGCAGAAGCTAGTTTTTTATATAAGAAATTGTCCTCCATAAAAATAATCTGTGTACTTTATGTATGAACCCTGGTTTATTTTTAAACAATATTAACGTGAGTAGGTTATTGATTTTATCATAAACGGGATTAGAAAAGTTAGTTCCCATGGTATTTAAGCCCATGATCCCATCACTACATAGTATAAAACAAAGTCGTCCTCCGTCTGTGTCTGTCTGTGCCTTTCTACGTCTTCTTCTTCTAAACCACGTAACGGATTTTGATGCGGTTTTCACCATTAGGTAGAGTATTTCACAAGAAAGGTTTATGTATGTAGTTTATGTACATTCTTATGTAATTTGCTATATTAGGTTATGTAGATTCCCCATTTAACGCTCAGAAAAGCGAGGGCGGATCGCTATGTACTTTAATAAACATCTGCCATTTTGCGTCTGAGACTCGAACCCAAGACTTCTCGCAGTACCGTTCACTTCATTCAATCATTCATTCACTCTCCGTTCATTTACAGCTGTTAATGAGTTTCATTAGTCATTAAACGTTTATTATATCGAATGGTAATGTAAGACATGTGCGCTCGGCCAAGTACAGTGCCACATTATCTGACTCGGTAAGGGGGGCGCTGCTGTCTTTGTCTTTGTCTGACAACAGTATGACATTTGCATTAGTTCCAATTTTGGCCACCGGGTCAGATAAGTTTGTTGTAAAGTTTTATGAGGCGGCCATATTGGTAGCAATACCAGGTTTGATGTCCGAGTCGGATTAGCTTTTAATTTGATGTCGGGTGAAGGTGGTGTTTTATCTTTATAAATTTTATTGTTTGTTTGTTTGTTCAAAATCGCTTTTTGTATATTCTGTTTTGGCGTTGTACCTGGCTCTTACCCAGGAGGCTTGGATTCGATTCCCGGTATCGGAACCACCACTTTGGCAAAGGGAGATCTCTCGCCAGGCGAGACGACATGCCTGGGGGGCGGCCGAGGCCCCGAGTGAATATTCTCGAGGCGTGGTATATATGCCGGCGATGCACAAATCTTCGATAGCGCGATTCAGGCTTCGGTGACGTCACCGTGTGACGTGTGTGCAATGTCGCCACACTGTATTGATTTGAGTTTCCTTCGTGACCGTCCCACTGTTGGGCTTGCCTCTCGTAATGTGGTATAGGATGTTCCAACACGCTGGCCAAGTGCGGATTGGACTTCATATGCCTTTGGAAATAGGTCTGCTGTAAGCGGGCGCGCAATGCGTCCAGTGCACGCGGCCAGCACGTCCGGAGGACGGCAAATGGAGCACGGGATATTATTTCAATAAAAAAAATGGAGATCTCTCAAGAGTGCTTCACCACGATGTTTGATAACAAGTGATAGTTAAATTCTAATAAGCATATAATTTTTGAAAATTAGATACCAATACAGGATAAATGAACCCGAGACCTCGAGTGTGGGATTCACACAAACCTCTCGGCTGCCAACGCTTTTAATTTCCGTTCGTACATAGATTTTAGTAGTTATATCTACTAAGTTAAGGAGTGTTTTGTATATTGCGCTTTTAATTCGGTAATTAAAATAAATTAAAACAAAAAGTAGGTACTTAAATCTGTCTGTCTATCATCTACATTTACACGCTAAATCGACTTTCGATCAGTACTCGAGTCGCCGAGCATAATCATGAATTTGTTAAAAACATGCAAAAGCTGACACTGGCTGATCTGTCAGGCTTTTTGGCGGCCTGGCGACCCTAATTTTGACATTACTTTGTAGTTTTGACAGTAGTTTGTAATTTTGACAGTAGTTTGTAATTTTGACAGTAGTTTGTAATTTTGACAGTAGTTTCTGACTACCACGCGAAGACAGACAAACAGTCCGTCATGCTAAGTATTGCACCATTATTGGTCGCTGATGGTCGACGAACTCTCTATGTACTCTTAATATACAAGCATCAAGATTTAAGCTCAAATATCAAGAAACTCAGTCGCGGTCTATCGCAGTAATAGTGCAGTAATACATTTTTTGATCCGCGGGCGATTGCGGTCAATGGGGACATACGGGAGGACAATGTGTCCAGCAAAGTTAGTTATGAACGAAATGTTTTTTGAAGTAGGTTTTTACAAACACTTTTCTTACAAACTATGCCATCGCTTCAACAAATCTGTAAGGTGAATTTGGAAGAAGCGGTAAGAGACTCACATGAAGCCATGAAGAATGGCATAGTAGATATTTTGTAATGGGCTGCAACAAAAGAGTATTTTAACCGACTTCAAAACAGGAGCAGGTTCTATGTTCGACGGCTTTTTATGTTTCTATCGATTTCTCTGTCATTAGTAAATTTCTGTTTCTATTTCCATTAGTTTGATGGATGCGAAAGGTAAAGACTCGTAAGAAACAGAAAAATATCATACATACATAGCTACCTAACATTATCTACATAATAACAATAGAAATAGGAAATAAAAAATACGCTACGCAACACGACGCGATGCTACACGCGACAATGACAACGTCGCGTGTTGTCGCAGACTGATAGGACATAAGTAGGGATACCGTTGATTTGATCGCGATCGTCGCGTTCGCAACGTCGCGTCGCGTCGTATTCGTCGCTCACGTAGGACACCGCCAAATTAGGGAAATAATGACTCAATTTTAACGCTAGCGATATACCTTTAAAAGTCACTTCAACTCGCAGCGCGTTGCTCGTGCAATCCTCCCCCCGTGTGTCCGTGTTTGTTCAACGCTTAATGTGATTGATTTCAAGTGTTTGTATGTCTGTATGTTTGTATGTTGCATTGTAGCGCGGTACTTACAATGATAATTGTTTGGGCTCGTTTAGAGGTTCCTGATGGTCGCTAATGGTTGTAATTGGTGGTGTTATGGGTTTCCTGTTTCGGTTATGGTGTGGTAAATAGCGGTCTGTGATTGATATTTTATGGGAAAACTAGGTTTTGTTAGTGACTTCACACGCGCGACACACACTTATCTAAAAGTACAAGTCAAAGTCAAAATACTGAAAAATCAGATGGTCGACCTGCCTTCTTTGTTTTATAATAAACTATCTGACCCGGCAAACGTTATTTTCCAAATACATGTTAAGGTTAAACAACCCTTATCACATAGGGGTATGAAAAATAGATAGCAGCCGATTCTCAGACCTACTGAATATACATATAAAATTTGGTAAAAATCGGTAAAGCCGTTTCGGAGGAGTAAGGTGACTAACATTGTGACACGAGAATTTTATATATGTATAAGATTATAGTATATTATTATAAGTATTATATTATTAAGAGGACGCCCTCGTTTCGCTTCGGGAAACTTGTTGCTCCGCTCCTTTTGATCGTAGCGTGATTTTATAATTATAAGCCTCCCTCGATAAATGAACTATTCAAAACAAACTCTTTAGGTTTAAATTATCAGTATAGATATACCTTCTCTATAAAAATCAAAAATATCATCATCATCATCTCAACTTGACCCATCATGACCCACTATGACCCACTATTGAGCACGGGTCTCTTCTCAGTAAGAAAAGGTTAAGGCCTAAGGTATAGTCCACCACGCTGGCCAAGTGCGGCCTGTCGGACTTCACACCTTGATTTTAATGCTAAAACGCACATGTAACTCTGAAAATTCAGAGGTGCGTGCCCTGGGATTCGAACCCGGATATCTCTCTCTTATCACTCCGTTAAAACATAATTTCCGGAATAAAAAATACCCTGTTCTTTTCCAAGATCAATTTTATTCCTACATGCAGCCTACATGCACCAAATTTCTTTGAAATCAGTTCAATGGTTTAAGGGCGATAATATAACTTCGCTCCAAGGTTCCACAATACTCACGCATTTTTTAAAGAGTATCTCCAAAGTGTACCTACCTATCCATACTAATATTATAAATGCGAAAGTCTGTCTGTCTGTGACGTTTTCATGGCTAAACCACCAGTCCGATTTGGATGAAATTCGGAATGAAAATAGTTGAAGGCCCAGAGTCACACATAGGCTACTTTTTTTCAAAAATCAACCCCTAAAGGCTTGAAATAGGGGATGAAAGTTTGTATGAAAAATCCCGTTCGCGTTTCGCGATATAAATGAATTCCACGCGGGCGAAGCCGCGGGCAGAAGCTAGTAGGTATTAAATAAATAATATCGCTACACACTCATAGCCCCACACTAGGATTCCCTGTGTTGTGGGTGCCTTGGATAACATACAAGAAAAGGACACACACCCAGACCGAGAGCGGAAATTTAACCTCATCATGCAAATTGCTGCCTCTCTGGGAATCGAACCCAGGGCCCTCGGAACAGCGATCCGGCGTGTTAACCAGTGTGCCATTCGGGTCGTCGTCGTATTGCTACCAAGTCGATGTGATGACGAAATCCCAGCTAAAGCGAGGGAAGTCCTCATCTTTTATCGGCACTTAGGTGCGTAAGTTTTCATATTTTCTTTTATTACTTCTCGATAGCGATGAAAGAAAACATCGTGAGGAAACCTGCGTGCCGGAGAGTTCGCAAAACTCAAAGGTGTGTGAAGTCCGCCAATCCGCACTTGACCAGAGTGGTGGATCTTGGCTTATCATTCTGAAAATAGACCTGTCCCCAGCAGTAGGACAGTTAACTCTGACACTTTTTTTTTTATGGAATTAAGATAGCAAACGAGCATGCAGTACCACCCTTCCCCTGCCGCCCATAACAACTGTGACCGACCTAGAACTAGACTCAAAGGGACTAGGATGGTTAGTCTAGTTAGTAGATGGTGTTAGAATATAAGTTGGTTAGTTTGTTAATAAGTGCGAGGACAGGGTATGTTAGTGATAATTAGTCCTGTTAGTTAATGTTAGTAATAGTCCAGTTAGTTATTGTTAGTATGAGTCTTGTTCTAATTCGGTCACAGATGCGTTGCTACCCCTGAGGTCTGAGATGGTCGCCTCTAAAAAAGTGAAACCGGCTCCAAAAAACTTGAACATCATGCAACCGACAGCCGACTTACCTAACCTGACAGCTGACACCTTATTAACCAATAAGCGCGTATCTATGACTGGGTTCACAATACAATCCCATTTCCGTCATGAATCTTACACTCTCCATTTTCCAGCATTCGTACAATGCGATACAGAACTTCGTTTAGAAAAACAAAACTGATATAAAAATCACTGGATATAGGTAAATAAAAAAGGCGTAAAACATAGAACGTCGTTTTTTGAAATCGAGTTTTAACTACAGTGGCAGTTTGCCGCCAAATAAATGACATTCTGCATATCGGTATAGATAAAATATAGACACGGCGAACCACAGATTAGTTAGCAGGTTGACTAAATACGCGGTTATTCGCCACCGCCATAGTTTTTGCGAAGCGCCAATCGCTCGGCTCATCCACGTTATTAATTTTAGTCGATTATTGCTCGTGAGACATGTGGACATGCCTTGTTCTGATACTAATAATTAAGGGCTTTATTTTTACACTTATAGGATTAGTTTTAACTTATTAATAATCTACTACTGAGCATTGAGTAGGCCTAGAGCATGTAGTTAGGATAGGTGTCAAATTATTAATGGTTCATTACTAAGGACGCCTAGAGCTTTTTCCACCATACGGCTCCAGTGCGGATTGGTGGCCAACCGTTGCATGCCTGAAGGCCTCTGACATGGCTTAACGACTGTTATCTAATGTTTATGAATGGAATCGTCAGCTTTATGTGCCCTTCGGAACACGGAAGCACTCAAGAAATTTTGCCATTGGCAATCATTGATTCACCTGCCACTTATAATTTAGGATCGCCTAAGTTGCCAAATAGCTTTATAGATTTATCTTATGTAGCTTATGGATTGTATACTAATAGGAATATCAATTTTTTATTTCAGCGCGAATTATTGTCAATCTTGATTAAAATATTCCTGCTCTATTTTGTACATTCTCTATTTTGAAACTTCGTATTTCGAACTGAGATCAATTTTTGAACAAGTTTTCTCTACCCAAAGGAAGCAAAATAATTTCAAAACAATGACAAAAAATATTCAATAGAGCGATAACAAATTAATAATGCTGAAGTCGCCAGTAAAAATTCGATTTTACAGAATTCCATTTTCGAATTCAAATCGATCAATTCGAACGGCGTATCCACATTACACTGTCGGCCCGCGTCGTGTGTGGTCCGTTGTAATGGTGTGCTCCACCGCGGGTAATAATAATTCATTTACATTGCACAGAATGTATGCGTCTTATGAGATTCCAGTTGGAATTTTGGGGGGTTTGTAAGGACGGTAGTGTAGTGGGGCCTCATGTGTATCGATAGAGTTGTCTACTATGTTCTTTTTTTTAAACTTTATAGAGCGAATTAATCGATTGAAAAAAATCGAATGAAAGGTTTTTTAGACTAAAGATATTTTTTGACATCTACAAAGTTTTTGATCAATTGTAGCATTTTTGATGAGAAATAGGTATGTTTTCTATTCAATACGCCACGTTTACGTAAAAGTCTACGTTGACATCATGGTTTTCATTTACATAAATTATAAAGCTTTGGTCTTATGAATGGACTTACTTGAGTACTTGTATACCTGAGAGACTGAGAGTTGTCCATAATAAGTATTCTCAAAAGTGTGTGAAGTCCAATGCGCACTTGACACATTACAATTTACACGTTCTCAGACAAACTCGCGTATTTTAGGTACACGGTGTCACGTACCTTTGATGTTCACTTAGGGTCAGCTCACACCGAGACGCGACGCGACGCAACGATACTGGAAGAGGCCAGTGATTTCGCGCTGCGCCGCGCGTCGCCGCGAGACGCATCTCAACGCCGCCGCGCCGCGAGGTGCATCGTAAAAGTAGGCAATCTTGCACGCCGCGCGTACCGACGATGCACGGCTGTGTAGCGATGCACCGCGCTACGCCGCGAGGCGTCACGAGACGCAGCGCTGCATGAAGCAACGTATTCTGAATTCTCACAATGAAATGTGTATCTTTTCGTGTAGAAAATAAAGTTCTATTTTGAGCCGCTCTTTGAAAGACTGCGCGCAGCGTCGCGTCGCGTCTCGTCTCGGTGTGATTTGACCCTTAGGTGTAAATAGAAACAGTCTACCTACTCGGATATTTAAATATGTCTTTAATTAGATTTCAAAAATATCATTGTCACCATCGCAACCCTTAAATGTCAAGCTACTAAACACAGGCTTCTTCTCAGAACGAAAAGACTAAGTCCACCTCTGCTACGTGGAGCGAACTTTACACCTTTGAGTTTTGCGAACTCTCCGGCTGCATGCCGGTTTTCTCACACTGTTTTTGTTTTCCTTCACCGTTATAGCTAGTGACAAATAAATTACACTAAAATAAAACTCATTTTATATACCACCTATGTAGGTACTTAATATATAAAATAGGTAATTTCATATTCCTATAAATTAGACCGATTTAAAAGTTTTAATATCCAACACTGGCAACCAACATTTCACGGAGTTTACATTCTAACTCCAACAAGTTCTAAAAAAGAATTCAAATTTGAAATTCGAATTATTGACGAGTGCTACAGTTTCCAAATTATCACCAATCAGCGTGTTTGCCGAGGATTGCCGAGCGCGGCCGATGTTTGCCGAGCGCAGCCGATATTTGTCTATTTGTCTGTTTGTCTGTCTATTCATGATGTTTGTTGGTCATGATCTGGTATTCTGTCTGTTTACAGAGTGGTTACTGGTACTTGTGTTTGTATTTGCTTACAAGACCGTCTGATTTTACAAGACTGTGAGACGAAAAGGAAGTATTTTTTTATGAAATTAAGGTAGCAAACGTGCATGCAACTTCCGCTGCCGCCCATGTCAACTGTGACCGATAGAACAAGACTCACATCGGTGGTTAGTTAGTTAGCAGACGGTGGTAGAATGTAAGTTCGTTTGTATGAGGGGTCAGGGACTGTTAGTGGTAGTTAGTCCTGTTAGTTACTAATAATAGTCAACTTAGTAATTGTTAATAGGAGTCTCGATTTTATTCAGTCAAAGACGTGTTGCTGCCATTAAACACTGAGATGGTCGCCTCTAAAAAAGTGTAACCAGCTCTACATAATTATTATCAGAAACACAATGGCTGTGACGCAATTATAATTACGGTAGGAATGGTACTAAGTACCGTGGCGGGCGGTGGTACTTCCCCGGGTGAACTCTAGGCTATAACTTCAAACTTTTATCTGAAAGTGGCCTAACAGTTAGTTAGCTTAACCAATACTACTGTTTACTGGACAAAGCGCTCCACATTGTGTTCGTAGTTAGGGTGGTTAGAGGGTTAAGGGTATAATTACTACGTAGTACACTCGGGCACGACCGGGTTGATTGAAGGAGTATGTAGGTACCTACTGCTCTAGCATATTGTTTTAGAAGATTTAAATTCGTTAAAAAAACTACTTAAAGCTCGCTATATTATTCCTTTATTTCTTATACTTAGTTTATTTTTATTTATTTATTTTTCTCCTCGTCTCTACTCTCTATTGTTCCGTAATATATACGAAATTTATTCATTTTTATTTGCCTTATACATATTTCTCGTCTCGTTATCTTACTTTACCCACTCTTTCTCATTTTTCATACCTAAGGATGTCTTTGAAGAGCTCGCTTTCTGAAGCTTTCTGTATCCAGGAAAACCCTGCAGTTTTCTTCAGATCGTAAGTCCACCTAGCCAGGGGGCGTCTTTTGCTCCTTTCATACTCTTCAATAGTCCCTGCCCCAGTCTTAATACTAACTGACCAACTACCATTCTACCGCCGTCTGCTAACTGACTGACCACCAGTACCGATGTGAGTGTTGTTCTGTGTCCGTCACAGTTGTCATGGCGATAGAAGGTGCTGCATGCTCCTTTGCTATATACATAAAAATGGTTGGTCTACCCGTCCGTTTGTTATAAATATAGATAGGTACATAAAAAGATGGTCTACTCGTTTGTAGGTTCACAAATGCATGGAAAGCAAATAAAAACAAAACAAACCGCTAATTGAAAGTGACGACATAAGTTATTGGGTAAACTTAAATATTATAAAAAATACAGCATTATCGAGTTATCGACAGCATCTGTCCGTCGGTTCAAACATCTTCGGGTAAATAAACTTAGCGCCTCTAATAATAACTTTGACTTTCTTGTCCGTCTGTTGTTTAAACTTCAAAGTCATATTACATGACATAATAATTTAAAAAACCGAGTTCAATGTCGTGATATAATAAAATAAAAACATCATTAACGTAATGGAAACGAATTAAATGCGCATTATTAGGGATAACTCAAAAACTAGGTCGTCAGATTTCACCTAAATTCAAACGGGACCACACGACATGCCATTTCGAATATTAAATTTTTTTTTAAATCGCAGTACTTTACGGGTTAACGAGTAGATAATTTAAAAAGATGGTTGGATTGTTGGTTGGATTATGTTGGATAGTTTGATTGAGAACCTCTTCAATTTTTGATGTCGGTTAAAAAGGAGGAGAAACTTTACTCGTACCTTCTTACCAAAGAGCTTAACTATCAAATGGTAAGCAAATCCAGGGTAAAACCGTAGTGTAACCCCTCGTAAGTCACAGGCACATGTAAATCTGTCAGTAGCGGCCGTACATCACCGACATAATATTTATAGATGAGTTACGGGTTAAGTATACTCTCTGTGGTATACCTACCTGTGGAGATAGATAGATTAAGTAATGTAAATGTGTAACGAGGGTCTATCTGTCCTGTTGAAGTATACAGAAGATTGGGGTACCTATAGGAGTCACAGAATTTGAAGTCTTAGCAATTAGATAGAATTGTATAAAGTGTGAATTGTAGGTATATGGAATTAAGATAGCAAACGAGCATGCAGCACCACCTTCCGCTGCCGCCCATGACAACTGTGACCGACCCAGAACTAGACTCAATGAGTCCCGTTCTAATTCGGTCACATACGCGTTGCTACCCCTGAGGACTGAGATGGTCGCCTCTAAAAAAGTGTAACCGGCTCCACACCTTCCTATCCGGAACACAATTGTTCTTAAAACAATTATTACACGGTAGGAATGGTACTAAGCTAAGTACCGTGGCGGGCGGTGGTACTTCCCCGGGTAAGCTCTAGGCCCTACCACCTATAAAATATAGAGTTTGTTTCGCCTTTCTTCTCCTCTTATAAAGTAAAATAGCATCTTTGGAAACGGCGGTAGACTCAAAAAAATTACATTAATTTATAAGTGTATTGAAAAATACCCACATAAATAAAATTATTTGACTTTTGACTTTTTTGACTTTTGTAAAATTTTTGGACACGGATAATTAGACAATTAAACAATTTTTAAGCACTTAGCACTTAGACAATGATTATACTTACTTATTGTTTAAGAGTGAAACGTTTAGTCAAATGATATTTTTTTTAAATTAAGCAAATACTTAATTTTATGTAAAACTTATCCCTATATTTAGTTAGAACAAGGCAAGCAGACAATTTTCATGAAATCATTGCATTGATTTCTATTGCGATAATCAAGGCCCAATAATAGCTTGTTTCTATACAATCTTCCATGTACAGAATGCCAAGACAGATTTATTAAATTACTAGCTTTTGCTCGCGGCTTCGCCCGCGTGGAATTCGTTTATATCGCGAGCCGGGGAAATGGGAGAAGGGGTACGTCATCAACTATCTTCCTGAGAAAATTCATCCAAATCGTTGTTTTTATACAAACTTTCATCCCCTATTTCAAGCCTTTAGGAGTTTATTTTTGAAAAAAAAGTAGCCTATTTATGACTCTGGGTCTTCAACTATATTCATTCCAAATTTCATCCAAATCGGACCGGTGGTTTAGCCGTGAAAACGTCACAGACAGACAGACAGACTTTCGCATTTATAATATTAGTATGCATGTAGAGACATTGTCAGAGCCAAGCGCAACTTCAGTGGCACATTGGGAAGCGATGTTACAAGTAATTATTAGTGTGAACGATTTTAGTTTTTATTGTATGCCAGTAAATAGCCAATTAGCTAGTACATGTAGGGTCGCTGCCAAGTGACGCCGTCGCTCAGTACATTTCTCTTATGGTGATTTATAGGGTTTGTATACAGGGTGGTGTGAGATGTAGCAGCTTTTGATGATCCTAATGGCGCAATGGTTGGCTGGATAGCTGTTCCGAGGTTCTGGGTTCGGTTCCCAGCGAGGCGGAAATTTCAATAATGAGTAGATATTTTCTGGTCTCGACCTAGGTGTGTGTTTGTGTTGTGTGTTGTCCATGGCACCCACAACACAACGAATCCTGGAAAATCTGTACGAAAATAAAGATGTACGCAAAAATTCGTTTTAAATAATGCGCACTGACTGGCGAATAATAACTAACGCGTGTTGACTCGAGATGTTGGGATTTTCCAAAAATTAAGAGGAATGTTCACTAACTTCCCAATAAAATAATTATAAAAAATAGGTAAGTTATTAGTTCCTTTTCGATTTTCGATAATCGAATTTCACGTGATCTCCTTGTCTTTTTAAATCACTTTCCAATTAGGTAAGTATCTGATCATTTACCATCTATTCAGCTTTTCTGAAAAAAAAAACTAAGAATTTTTCAATATTAATTGTCTAAACAATCCTGCCAAATTGACAATAATAACAAAACAAAACGTACAAATTAAAAATATAATCAGCATCTTCCCACGTTTCATCTCAAACATTCGAGCCGGCTGTGTTTCGCCATAATTCAAAATGGCGACAGGCATAATTGGTCCCTAATTAGTGAGAGGACGATATATCACGGCGTTTAGCTGGAGCCCACAATGCTTCAGATGTGCCGGGACCCAAATAGATGTTTATTTTCGCCAATGATCCTTATAACGTAGCCATTTTGTCAATAATGTCGTTAATTATTGTAGGAAGCGTCTTTAGGGGTTGTCATTTGGTTGGAAAACCCGAAGAACATCTAGAGATAAGAAGTTGTAAGAGGCTAGAGTTCACCCGAGGTAATAAATAGACTGTTTTTAATTCAATCAATAATGTCTTTCTACCCCTGAGGACTGAGATGGTCGCCTCTAAATAAGTGTAACCGGCTCCACACCTTCATATCCGGAACACAATTGTTGTTAAGTATAGCAATTAAGTATTATGGCGGTAGGAATGGTACTAAGTACCGTGGCGGGTGGTGGTACTTCCCCGGGTGAACTTTACCACCTATCATAGTAAAATAGAAATCTATATATTATAGGCATAAAACTCTTGCGTTACTGAGTGATTGACTGACAGACGACGCACAGCCGAAACTACTGAATGGGAGAAGCTGAAATTTGACATGTATGTTCCTTGGGGAGTGTAGGGGAGCACTAAGAGAGGATTTTCGGAAATTCCACCCCGAAGGGGATGAAATAGGGTGGTGAAGTTTAAACGAACTCGGTGGTACTTCCCCGGGTGAACTCTACATAAACTCTATATAAACTTTATATATAATTGTACCTACCCTGGCGAGCGATGGTTCTATCTCGGGCAATTCTACAACCATTCTAATACCACTAGGAGCAATGACCAATAACATCATATTGTCTATCTGATTGTCAGTACGTTACATGAAACTAAGTAGAGGTTGCTAAGGTCGCTCAGTTCATAGAATTAAAATATTCAAATAATTATTATGGTTGGGCCTGGAGCGAACAGCTTGTTCAATACTCTCAAATAATCTTGCAAATTTTAATACATCCATTTCATAATTATGTAAACATCTAGTTACATCATATCATTAAAACATTATAAGTACAAGCCTATACTATGTGTGCGCGGTGCGTAGACCACTCTATATTTCATTATTCCCATCATTTTCCGCAAAAACGGAATATGCACAATGTGGTAACAACATCCTCGATCTAAAAAGCGATGTCTCATGCATGTTCATATTCCAGGCTCAAGGTCCTTAAGAAAGTTGTTGGTTTCCTTTGGTTAATGGAATGTCCAGAAGTATGGTCAGGATAAAGCGCTAAGTACAGATTCTAAGTGATTTACCGAATTAAGTGGGTTATTTTAGTATTTTTTATTTTAGTAGTCTAGTAGAAAACACTAGAACACCCGACCGATCGTTATCACTCACTAACATAATAACTGTGATAATAATGTGTGTCGATACATATCAAACTCGACTAGTCACAAAAAAAGAACTTTTGGAAAATGACGTTTCAACTTGTTTGACAGTTTTATACGTAAATTTACATAGGTTGATTCGATCAAGAAAAAAAATATCCGCAATGAAGCTCATTGAAAAATAAAATAAGACAAGGGTTGCTATTACTGGACTTGGGGTGTTTGATATTTATCGAAACATGTAGAGCTTTCGGCTGGTTTGGTATAGATAAGTACTTACAATACTTATGTTGTCTCGTCTACCAGTCCGTATTGGAGCAGCGTGTTGGAGTATGCCTCCTCAACGATGAGAGATCCGTGCTCAGTAGCATTAATAGCTTAAAATCCAGCATTTGAAATGCAGCACGAAATTGTTTAGTGCAATTCAAAAATGTAAAAAGCATTCAAAAACAAATCCTTAGACACAGATCAAAGGGTTCCAACGAACAATCAAAGGTTCAGTTCCCGGGAGATGTAAATCACACGCATGACTGCTATAAATCACTGATTAATATCCATTTAGAGATGATTTACGGACAGTCTTTTTATTATGTGTAGCGAAATTGTTGCCATTTTGAAACTGGACAGTTGTGTCGTGAAGACGTCGAAAGACTTGTAGAAAAAAGACGTAAGTTAAAAAGATATAAGTGAAAAGAGGTAAGTTAAAAAGGCGTAACGTTTGTGAGCTTGAGAACCAGTGATTTCTTTCTTTAACACTCGTCGCAAAAATAGGCATGTTAAAAGGTTGTTTCTGTGTATTTGTGTGTCTGTGTTTGGCATCGTAGCTCATAAATGAATTAACTGAATTAGATGCATTATTTTTGTTTGGAAGCTGGCGTATCGAGATTGTTCTTAGCTATAGTTTATGAAAATCAGTTCAGACGTTTGATCTCATTAGATTAGATAATATAATCTCATTAGATGATTTTGATTATGAACATTAAACATAGTTTTTACGTTTCTATTCAACACAGGTTGCTGCAAAAACTATGTATAAGAGATTTAGATGTTCTTTTGATAATATCGCATTTAATAGTTCGTTATAAATAAATAAAATTATGTTGTGTCATTTGTGTATAGCTACTCTTGGAATCCAAGTGCAAAGGAAAGTATGGAAGTCGGTTTACCTATGTTTGTTATGTAGTGACCAAAATGTTACTGGAGGTAAGACTTGTAGCAAGTAAATAATTTAGATATTTTTTAAAACTTAGGTGTGAATTGTTATTACCTACAACAACTTTCAAAAAATATTTCTTTCCTACCTACCTCGTTAGAAAGCACCTTAAACCTACTTTTGATTCTACTAAAAATGGACAAAATTTAATGATTAGGTACTTACTACAATTTCCTCTGGTCCATTTTGCCCAATATTAATTATGATTACGGATTAGGTACAACTGCACATATGCCCCGGCTGAAAAAGGTGTAATTTCCTTTTCTTGAAAGGCACTCGCAAGTATTATTTTGAGGCCTCAGATGAAATTGTATTAAATTGTATTCTGCCCATCTCTGATTCTATTTGAAAATACCTACCTTCACTATATCATGCTATCTGTGTACGAAATATTTCAGCGTAAGTGAACACAAAAGTATTTAAAGGTATTAAAATCAAACAACAAAATACATTTTGGAAACCATAGATATAATTTATTTCTTTTTACAAATTATTTCTAGTACAGTCGACAGTAACTTACGAAAACACATTTAAAATTTATATAAATATAATCATTAATAAAACACAATGAATACAATACATTAACTAAAATGGAAGAAATACAGTGACTTGATTTACGAACAATAAAACCATTAAAATTGGAAATAAAATATTTACAACAGAACATAAATATGACCTTTAATACATTTTAATTCTGTACACTATTTACAGATTCAAAAATCGAATGAATAATTATGATGATGATATGGCCAAAAACACAAAGTCTAATCTGCAAAATGGCCGCGTACTACCTACTTTGATTTTTCGTTACATTATTCCTAATATTTTTTAAAAAACAAAACGTAATTTAATGTATTATTTTTGTGGATTTATGACGAAAAGCCTCTATTATTTTCTTACAACAATACTGAATAAATCTATTTATGTAATACTAACAATAATTTATTATTATATTTAACATTAGAATACTTTCGACGACAGGAATATTCGAATGATAAAATAAGCAGCAATTAAATTGGACGTCTTTTTGTCCCAATACGTCTTTATAGCTTATGTCTAATTAGACGTAATTAAAATTATCATTCAATAAAATACACCCATTGTCGTATTAAACTACATAGTTTATTTACAAAACCACAGACTAAAACAAAATAATTATAATCTCATGTGAGAAGAAATAGGTTATAATGTTACGCAGGGTATAGGTAAGCCATGACAACTTAGGGCTACCACAGACGTCCGATTTTTCTCTCCGATAGTCGGTTTCGATAGTCTGATCGGACAATCGGAAGGCACTCGTGCCATACATTTCGTACATACACAATACACGTCCGATTTGATAGTCGTCCGATTCAATTGTCTGAATTTGTCTGCTCAGACTATCGGAGAGAAAAATCGGACGTCTATTGTAGTCTTTATACCTAAGTGACACCAGACACTTGCACAAATGTGTATGTTAAAAGGACCTTTAAGCACTTATAATGTGTGCTACCATTCTGCAGGGCCCAAATTCTGGTAATTTTTAAGGCTTCAATAGCTGCGTCTCGATTGAATAGTTTGGCACATTTTATATATGGAATGTGCCAAAAATGTGTCGAAAACTATTCAATTTTGGAAATGGAACGTGCCAAAATGTGTCAATTGAACTCTGTAAACGAAATGTGTCAAACTATTCACTCGAGACGTCATTGAGTCATTTAAGAGTAAGCAGAATCAGGGAGTACCAATAAACACTTACGGGGTGCCCTACGTGAGCGACGAATACGACGTGACGCTACGCAACACGACGCGATGCTACACGCGACAATGACAACGTCGCGTGTTGTCGCAGACTGGCACATAGGACACAAGTAGGGATACCGTTGATTTGATCGCGATTGTCGCGATCGCAACGTCGCGTCGCATCGTTTTCGTCGCTCACGTAGGACACCGCCTTAGAAGTAAAACTTTCAAGTACCAAACTGTACCATTATCCACTTTTATGTACCAATAAGTGCCAATAAACGCTTAAAACTTATGTGCAATGATTACTCCAACGTTTATTTCCTCTCACACGTCGTAATTAGGTAGTAATATTTATTAGTGGAGCGGCATTCGTTTGTAGATTGCGAAAACTGCCTTGGAAATTTAAATATTTTAACACTTACATCAAATTATCACTCGCAAATCTTAAAAAAACATGATTCGCTAAAATTACTAGAAATATCATTTGCTACTCATTGATTTACTAAATAAAACGACTTAGTTGATATTGGACCTATTTGTGAAATTTTAGTCGTAAATGGACTTACGAGTTAGCAAAAGCCCTTATTCTGAAAACGCCCTACTTCATATATACCGAATAATATTTAGGACCTATTTGCAAATTGGCTAAATTTTAGGACGTTACGTAAGTAAACGTGACAAAAACGTCACAAAAGGTACCTAGATGCTTCAAAAAAAAATTTAGCGCCCCCCTTACCGGGTCAGATAAGTTTGTAGCACAGTAATGAGGTCTTTTTCATGTCTATGGTCCTATGTGAAGTATAAATCGATTATTAAATCCCCCATTTCATTTTTAAGGACAAAATTAACCCTCTTCTATAAAAACTTACCCGAATACTACTACTAAGTGATTTTTAATACGATTTTAATCGCTCACTCGAATCAATATTCTGAATATGTTATTAATGACTTATTAAAATAATAAGATATTGAATTTCTTTCGGTATCGAGCTTTTTGTATTACCTAAAGCCACCTATACTATATATATTACGAATAATAACTCTACCTTGGTGGAAATGCTCATAAAATTCAATAAATTTTTAACATCCTATAAGTAACTTGTATTCGGAAACTTTTCACCGAATTTTAACCAACATGAAGATCTGAATCTCAGACCAATAAACTATAAATGGAGCGCCGTGAACAAAAGAGTGAAGCCGGCAAAAGTAAGCCGAAAGCACACGTCGCAACCAATAGAATGCCCTATGTTGACAGTTTGAACTGTCTTCCGAACGCAACAAATTTAAACTTTATTTTTTGGAACATTCATTCAAAGCTTCATTTATTTTTTATTATCTATTTAGAACACAAAACTTCGTATTGGTGTGAGTGCCGCCGTTTGTTCCTGGCGCTCCGTCTATAGTTTATTAGTCTGAGATCTGAATAAATTGACATATTTTTTAATGATTGAACCGAATAAAATAATAAAAAACTTCACGTTAGCTAAACCGATTTTTATGTGACTCCCACTGAAACATAGAGCAGTTTGTGGAGCAACATTAGACTACTTTCCATCCCGGAATTCCTACAAAATCGGGATTTACTCCCAATCTCCCAATAAATATACTTCGCCTAGTTCTACTTTTATTTCTCCCGCTCCTACTCCAATTTCTCCTACGTAACACTAATTTCCTCTTCCTCATCGCTGTCAGCAGCAGTACTATGGTTGTAGAGACCTTGGGCCATCAGTTGCAGAGCCAGTGGGTTGCGCTGGCCATTGGACTTCTTGATCTTGGCTCGTTTGTTCTGGAACCAGATCTTGATCTGGGCTTCAGCTAGCCCCAGCTCGGAGGCCAGGGCCTGTCGTCTCCGCTCGGTCAGGTAACGGTTTTCTGCGAACTCGTGCTGTGGACAAAAGGTTGCGATGAGTTTCTAAGATCTGGAGCAAGACTAGAGATAAGGGGGGTAGAGCCTAGAGTTCGCCCGGGGTAGTACCACCGCCCGCCAAGGTACTCAGTACCATTCCTACCGTCATAATGATTGCTATATAATATTAACTAACAGGACTAACTATCACTAACAGTCCATGTACTCACACTTATTAACAAACTAACCAACTAACATTCTAACACCATCTACTAATTGGACTAACCACCCTAGTCCCTAAATTGGGTCTTGTTCTAAGTCGGTCACAATTGCCATGGGCGGCAGCGGAAGGGTGGTGCTGCATGCTCGTTTGTTACCTTAATTCAATAAAAAAAAACTTAGAACAAGACTAGATAAAGAGATCTGTATGTTGAAGTATGTTAAAGTGGTCGTCGAAAAGACTGGCGACATCCAACAAACGTCAGATGATGACATCACGAAACCTGAATCACGCTATAAGATTTTTAGTGACATCGACGGGAAGTTTTTGAAGTAGGTATCCTTAATTATGCGTATTTAATTTATGTTCTTTCGATATCTGACGAGTAATTTTTGAGTTGCGGTGATATTATCGATTTTGAGTCACTTATTTTTTGTACTAAGTTAGTTATGTTGTCTATTCCATGAGACACAGAGAATACTAGGATGGCATAAGTGTAAGCATTAATATTTATTGAAGTTACATTTAACAATATTTAAATCAGCAACTGTCTATAGATTACAGTTACCGTGTGGTGGTGTGTGGGTGGTAATACCACCTTTTACTACCGTCATGTTCTGCTGTACCACACTGTCAGGTCAGATATAGGGCAAGTATACTCGTAGAACTGGTAATGCGTATCGAATCAATAATCGATATAAGATATCGTTCGAGTTATCGTAATCGATTAGAATCGTAAAGCTGGTAGGGTGTTTTTTTTGGATGATACAAAGTGCTTTTCGAAAATATATATTTTTAAGAAATAGTGTTCTTGGAAAAATGATGATATTGAAACATATGTGCTCTTAGAAGATGGGGTTTTTGGAACAAAGATTGTGTTTGTAATATGGTGCTTTTGCTTAGTCCTGTTAGTAGTTGGTGTTAAAAGTCCAGTTAGTAATTCTAGGAAAAGTGTCGTTCTAATCACAATAATTGTCTTGCTGTCTTTGAGGACTGAGATAGTCGCCTCTAAAAGAGTAACCGGGTTCACAAAGTATAACACTAATAATACCTAAGTAAGAAGTAATTACTAAGTTAGTTACTTACTTACTAAGTAAGTAGCTAAATAAGCTAATAGCCTACCTTTAGCCTGGCAAGTTGAGCCGCGCTGAAGGCAGTCCGTGGCCTCTTCTCTTCTGAATTCAACTTCTTCTTCATTCTTCTACTTCTGGGACCTGTGGACAATACATAAACTTTATAACTTGATGTTGACACAATGGTTAATACCAGTTCGATGTTCCAAGGGTCCTTCCTTCCTGGGTACGATTCCCAGCGAGGCGGAAATTTGAATGATGAGTTTAAATTTCCGTTCTCGGTCTGGGTGTGTCCTTGTCTTGTGTGATGTTTAGGCACCCAAGACACAGGGAATCCTAGTGTGGGGCTTTGAGTGTGTGGCGTTGTTTATAATTATTGTTTTATCTTAAAATAAAATTCTCGTGTCACAATGTTAGTAACCTTACTCCTCCGAAACGGCTTTACCGATTTTTACCAAATTTTATATATGTACATATTCAGTAGGTCTGAGAATCGGCTACTATCTACTTTTCATACACCTAAGTGATAAGGGTTGTTTACCCTTAACATTTTTTTGGCAAAACAACGTTTGCCGGGTCAGCTAGTAAATAAATAAAAAAATAACGATAAATACGAATGAGAAGTAATAGCTGACTGATTTGAACCTTAGAGGACCTAGGTTCAAATCTTACACACGTCTTATTATAGTAGTGCAACGTAATACCTAAATCTAGTTTAGAATATGATTACTACATAAGCTTGTTACAGAGCGTTAGGGTTGTCACTTCCATATATTTGTATAAAACTTTTTTTAAAATTTTCTTTTTTTTCTATATATTTAAGGGGTAACAATTGCCTGTTATTAGTGATTTTATTTATTTTTGACGATTTAGATGTAATAAACAACTAACGACATAATGAATCAGTCATCGGCATAAACACCAAATTATTCGCAAAAAGTAAAAATAAAGTCATTCAAATTTTCCCCTCAAGAATTGATCTCAGGACCCTTCGAACTATCTGGTATTAGTGACCAACTCATGAATCGGAAGCGGTGATAGCCTAGTGGTTTAGGATTCGGCCTCCTATTCAGAGAGTCCGTGTTCGAATCCCAGGGCACTCTGACTTTTCGGAGTTATGTGCGTTTTAAGCGTTTAAATGTCACTTGCTACAAACGGTGAAGGAAAACTTCGTGAGGAAACCTGCATGCCGGAGAGTTCGTAAAACTCAAAGGTGTGTGAAGTCCGCCAATCTGCACTTGGCCAGCGTGGTGTCTATAGCCTTAACCTTCTGATTCTGAGACGAGACCTGTGCTTAATAGTGGGCCATGAGGGGTTGAGATGATATTGATGTATCGGAAGCTTTTATGCCACCCGAAGATCTCCAACATTGGTTAAACAACTGCTATACCAACAACCGGGAGCGAGCCAGGACCGCACTAGCTGCATGAACGCCCGCGTGAAATAACGATCACCAAGTACTCCCTTCAACTACCAATCTGATATTGGTTTATTTTAACTGAAATAATATTATCTCGTGCCACGCTATCGTGACGCAAACCTTGTGTGCCCGCTTACTGCAGACGTGACGCGACGGTTTACGGGGTGTCATACGTGAGCGACGAATATGACGCGACGCGACGTTGGCAACGCGACGATCGCAATCAAATCAACGGTATCCCTACTTGCGTCCTATGTGACAGTCTGCGACACCACGCGACGTTGTCATTGTCGCGTGTAGCATCGCGTCGTGTTGCGTAGCGTCGCGTCGTATTCGTCGCTCACGTCCACCCCGGTAGGCACTTCTCACACAACGCTATTTGCAAGCGACTCGAATCTTGTCAATGTATGAAAGCGACGCGTCTACGATGCGTCTCCTGTCAGTGAACAGTGTCAATACAGCGAATTTTAGATTGCGTTGCAGTCGCGTAGCTCATAAATAGCGTAATGTGAGAAGTGCCTTAGTGTCCTCCGAAGCACGGAAGCTAAATAACGCTAGAGGCAACCCTATAAGTATGTAGCCAGTAGTTCTCAAGGTATCGTAACGAGATCACAAGATAATCAGTTTATTACGTTTGAACTGCACTTTTAGGTAAACGGTTAGCGTAACTCTGTTTACACATAGTTAAACCAAGGGTAGGTACCTAACTTGTTTGTTTTCTATACATATTTCTACATCTATACAATATAATAAAATTGAAACTGAACGTATGTTTGTGCACGCTAATCTCAGCAACGGCTGAACGGATTGTTATGGGACTTTCACTGGAAGATAGAGGAGGTTGTAGAGCAACATAGAGACCGACATGGAACAAGACCCAATTTAGGGACTAGGGTGGTTAGTCCAGTTAGTAGATGGTGTTAGAATGTTAGTTGGTTAGTTTGTTAATAAGTGTGAGGACAGGGACTGTTAGTGATAGTTAGTCCTGTTAGTTAATATTAGTATTGTCCAGTTAGTAATGATTAGTGTGAGTCTTGTTCCAATTCGGTCACAGATGCGTTGCTACCCCTGAGGACAGATGGTCGCCTCTAAAAAAAGTGAACCGGCTCCACACCTTCCTATCCGGAACACAATTGCTCTTAAAGACAATTATTATGACGGTAGGAATGGTACTGAGTACCTTGGCGGGCGGTGGTACTACCCCGGGCGAACTCTAGGCTCTACCACCTACAAAAACTATCCATCTGATTGACATACTGTAAAAGGCAACTTTGATCTGCATTACCTAAGCTAACTAACGTATTCATTTGGATAAGGATTAATATTGAACTACATAAAATATCTGCTCCAGACAGACAGACAGACAGAAAGACAGAAATCAGGACTTCTTTTTATAATAATGTATAGATACGGAGGCGAGAGCGGGAGCCTAATATATCGAGTGTCCATTGAAGGACGTTCATTTAATAAAACGGGTACAAATTTCACGCCAATGGAATAAGCTCGGGCAGTAATTGAATTAGATGGCCGCCATGATAAAGTAATAATTCTTATTGTGCGGCCGTAGACTGAGACACGCGGAGACATGGCCACAGATTAGAAAATAGTTACTTTGTAACAGACATTGCACTCCGCCCCGTCGCCGCGTCGTCGGGGCGGCCATTAGAGCATCTTTTGGCGCGTGAGTGACAGAGACAGCGCCTTACAGGTAAGGCAAACTGTAACGCGCTGTCTCTGTCACCCACACGCCAAAAGATCCTTGCACGACTTTAGGTAATTATCGCGCGCAAGTACATCGAGTGACAGAGGCCTGACATGGCGTAGTTCAATTGACGACCCGAATGGCGCAGTGGTTCGCCGGATCGCAGTTCCGAGGGTCCTGGGTTCAATTCCCAGGCGCGGTTTGAATGAAGAGTTTGAATTTCCGTTCTCGGTCTGGGTGTATGTCCTTGTCTTGTTATGTCCATGGCACCCACGACACGACACAGATAATCCTAGTGTGGGGCTATGAGTAAGCGTTAAGTATTATTTTTTTTTATTATAGAGTAGAAGAGACATACGGCTGCCTATAAGTGGAAACAATCAACGGTTGAAAAGAGACAAAAAATAGTCAAGTAATACAATCAAATTAATTCCATTTGGTATCAACTTGGTACCATTATCATCTCTCTCTTTTCGAGTACCTACCAGTTTAAATCCAGGCTACTTCGCTCTTTTATGTATGCGTTAGTTCTGTGTAAATCCATCAGATGGCAGCTATGGTCGTTAAAGTAAAAGTTATGAAATAATTGCATTTTCTCGGCCCTATCCTTTGTGTGAGATTTCATTTTAAACAGAATTTATTGAAATTGATGAAAATTATGCTGAAAAATTCCATTTCATGCCTGTGCGTAAAGCTATACCATACCTATCTATGTATGTAATCTCATTAAATAATTTGTGAAGATTTAAAATATTTTGTGTTTGTTTTTTATATCAATCGATTTATAAATCAAAAAGTTTTATTACTTTAATAAATCACGCTCTATAATTTTCGAATTTTATTGCTAACGGACATATTCCTCAAAGCCAAGCGAGGGCAGGTTTACTAGTATAACACATATTGTGAGTACCCGCAATAAGAAAATTAAATAAATAAATTAATTAATTAAAGAGAAAAATAAATAAATAAAATGAAGTAACCGACATCAAATCTATCCCGCCAATATGTATTGTATATTTATCGCGCCATGTCTATTCATTATCAGTTCTATGGCAGCCGACCGCCATGTTGATCTATTTAAAACCGATTATTATATTACAGAGCGGCCAATGAACACGAGGACTGAACCACTATTATTATTGTGTTGATAGCATGTGTCGAAGTGATCCAACTAGTAACTAGTATTTTTATCTATATTTAAATACTAGTACCCCGCCCTCACTTCTTCGGAGAAAAGGAGAATTGTTAGAGTTAAAAAAGTTTTTTTAAGTATTTTAATTTTTTTCAGTTGATTTACGTTTGATGATTCATTTATGAGTTCGGTAAGGTTCGGTAAGGTAGGCTTTGATGAAACAAACACCTACAATGAAAACAAAAAAAACAAGGCAACAATATCAAGCAAATCAAACAATATCAAGCAGGTGATGTTTTACACGTTCGTCCATTGTCTATGTGGGCGTGATCATGATGAAAGATACAAAGATATAAAAATTGTGGCCAACAGTCGGCCACAATTTTTTGACACGTTTGCGCGGATTCGATGTTCCATCTAGATATTAGATCATCAAAGGGTTATAATTATAATATCAAACTAAATTATGAGAGATGACAAAAATCTCGTGTTAAATAAGAACGTTCATTTAATTAAACCGAAGACTAAACCGGTGACCAAATCCGAAGCATTATAAAAAAGTTATGTAGCGCAAATAATAACAAGATTCCAATCAGTCCGATCAACTCACTCATTCACAAACCGTCACAACACTAATAAGACCACAAACGCGCAATTTATTTCAGAATCGTGCTATCCTTATCATCATCAAACAAACAATTGAAACAGCCGACGGAACGAACGACCCAACGTTTAACAATGAATATGCCGTCTAAATAAATCAACGTATAGATTTGAATCTTATTAAACAGCTAGACTAATCCTACATTTAATTCTAGTGTTGTACAGAGCATTTTAAATCACTTACAATCGTCCGAGATCTGGACACATTACGGCAATGCACAGAGTAATAAATTGACTAAGCGAAGCTATCAACGAAGGAAAATACTGGCCATAAACACTTCCCGCTTTCCTGGTAGCAATAAAATTAAGAACGGAAATGGCAACTTTATACTCATCCTTTTCGTTCGCGCGCGAATCCGTTGCCCACATGCAATTTCTTTTGCTGATGCGCACCTTTCTCTTTCTAACATAAACGCTCTTGTTTTTTGCTGTATTGGAAATTAAAGCTTTATTAACTGTTCCAGCTGATGATAAGGCCCTAAGATGTTTTTGTGAATGTTAATAAGAAATGGAATCTAGAGTTGTATCTTTTATTACCTATAGTTAAATTGTCCCTAATAAGTCATTATTTGATTTGGATGTTTAACTAAATCAAAATTATTAAAAAAAATGTGCACGCTATTTTTATACAAGATTACAAAATATCCTGTGTCTAGTTTTCCAAATACATATATGGTAACCCCATTGGGATCTATTACCTGTAGTTACATACACCAATTGATAATCGTGTGAAAAATACCTATTATTTAAAAAGTATTCATATTACCTACAAAATTACTAGTTCAGTATTTTATACGTACTTACCTATGTTTAATGATGCATTTTTTTATTTTTCATCACAACTAAGAAAATATTAATGAATTAATTGATGAAATAACATCTACTGATGTATTATTTATCTCCAGGCAAATAAGTGAACTTCCAAAATCTAAGACGTTCAGTTTAAAAAGTAGAAGAGGTAAAAAATTACTTTCATACTCGAATGAAATCAACTCCATTCATTTCTTTTCAAAATGAAGGAGCCCTAACGATTCCCCGTTAAAAACCCAATCCTTTTAGCTTCAATTTATTAGTAGCTACTCTTCAACTCTGTCAGTGACTGTACTTCGCCAAACAAAATACGCTAAACGAACGTTAGACCAGAATTTTAATTACATTACTCTATATGCTTGCAACACCGCAATCTACACCCATAAACAACCGACAATGGTCCTTAAAGTAACGTCTGAAATCGGTGTTTACTTTGCCGCGAGGGAAATTAAAAAAAAAACTTTTTTAATGTTACACGGAATAAATTCATGGCGCGAAAAAATTTAAAAGAGTTCCACGAGGGACATTGAGTTTTATTGCTTTAAGAATAGAACAGGAAATGGTGTGAGCACAAATCTTTTAGGCGCTAAAAGCGTTGGGTGTTCAGAACAAAAGAGATTGTAGCATCGTATTAATAGAGTTTATTTTCGGATGTGGATCTAAAAGTCGTTTATCACAGATAAAACAGCCGGTAACTTTTTTATTCGTGTTTTAATTAAACAAAGGCTGGAAATGTGCTCAGGATTTTCCGTACTTGGTAAGTTTGGCTTGGCTTTGGCTATGGCTTCTGTTGTTGTACGGTTTCAGAGCATTTGTCACTATTCTAAGAACTTCAAAGACATCCCTGGTAACTGGATGACTCAGATAGTTCATTGGCAAGCTTTTGGAATACGGAGGGTACTGTACCACATTAAATATTTAATAAGTTAGGTAGCAGCTATCCTTACTTCACTCCTTAAATCAACAACTACAGTTGCATTTCTGGATCCCTTCCGATCACATAATTATCTTAAATTTTGCAACTATATGCGAAAGACAATTACTAAATATGTAAGACATAAAAAGATAACTAAATGAAAATCATCTTATTTATTTCCAAGCGCTCTAGCGTCATTGTTGACCATTCTAATATTTACATTGTCAATACTCAAGTTTTTACAGTTAAACTAAAACATACACTGTATCTCTACGTACTGATACTGACAAGGACTGACTGATTTGCGAAATCAGTGAACTGATAACTAAGTAGTTAACTGATTTTACAAATAGAGAAAACAACCGTGCAGAAAAACATGTTGGAATCCATTGTAAATGTCCCAAATATTGTCCATGTTTACGGTGACATAGGCAAAAGCTATTAAGACATTAGTTTTCCGAAGCAAATCGAGGGCAATTACTAGTTAAACATAAGAGAAAAACTGAAAAACCTTGTTATTTTATCACATACGCTATCAATAAAATGATATCAAATTATCGTAATGAAAACCAAACATAGCAAACTAAATAACGTTCATTACTAACAAATGGCTTATAAAAAAAAACAAAATGTATCTAAGCAATTCAGAATATTTTTACACAAACTAGACCGCACCGGCTATCCTTTGCCTAACCGCGCCGTTTTCATGAAAAACCAAATGCAAAATGGCGTCGTCAGCCATTAATGAACCGACAGAACATTAACAAACAACAAAAAGACATAACTAGGGACAAACACCCCGAGTTGCGCCATTAAAATACCAATCCAACCCTAACGGGAGTAATGAGGTCCGTAATTTATTTATACAGTTATACAACGTAACGTAGCGACGTATTCATTACTTGCAATTGGCGCCTTAATTCAAGTCACAGATAAAATATCTACTTTGACACCAATGACATGAGTTATGCCACAGACAATAAAATTAAGACAGTATTTTTAAATATCGAAGACGTGTGTTGCCTTTGTTGAACGAAGCTATACTTAAATAGCGTGGAAGCGTCGATTATGTCTTAGGAAATACATTGTTAATAACAGAATTATCTTATACCGAAACTAATATCGGGTTTCCTGCAACGAAAATGACGACTCAATTATTTGAAATAAAACGAATTAAGTAATCAATAGCTTCGTGAATGAAAAACACCTGGCAACAAACACTTGTGATCTAAAACAGGTTTTAAATCAGGTCTAACAAGAATTTTGTACGTAATAAACGCTGAAACTGGGTGAGCATAGAATTACTAATGCATAGATGTATACTAAAAAGACAGAAATGTTCTTCTTATTTCTTTCATTCTTCGTTCTTCGCCGATAAAATAAACACGTAAGTGATGCTTTTGCTATTAGAAACTTGAATGGAGTTTTGCTATCATGTGGCTCGTCTATTAGATTGTCGGTTATCTACATATACAAAAAATCGCCATATTTTTATGCTTTCTGGTATCAATGCAAAAATATATACCTATATATTTTCATCGATAAGACGGAGGTAGACTCAAAAATCCTATCCTACTAATATTATAAATGCGAAAGTTTGTAAGGATGTATGTGAGTGTGTGTGTGTGTTTGTTGCTCTTTCACGCAAAAGCTACTGAACGGATTTTCATGAAACTTTTCAGTAATATAGCTTAGACATCGGAATAACATAATTTGTTAAAATTTATAGAGACTTTTGAAGGGGCTGGTTTCCCGAAGCGAAGCGAGGGCGGATTTACTAGTACATGCATAATTGTCACACGACAACTAACTGGACGAAAAAATGGATTTTTTGATGAAATTGATTAAATAAACGGATCTAAACAATATCAAGCCATAAACCAATTATAATTAAGAAATAATACGTTGCATCTATCTATAAATGGTGTCTAGTTAACCGTTAGGTACTAAATATCTTTGGGTTTTGCCTACCTACTAGGACAAAAAGGCACATCCAATTGAGGACAGTGCGGCCGCTGTCCTACTACATTGTAGATATAAGTATTTTACATTTTTATTGCTTAATTATTTAAAAGCCTGTCCCCATCCGCTACCTTGACGGTTTAAAAGATATTGAAATGTATGAAGAAATTATATTAAGACTACTAGAAGACCTTTTTGTTTGACATTATCTTTTATCAAAGAATTTCAGAACGCTAAGTAGCTTGACTAACAGGTAATACACTTTTGACAATAATGCTTTAATGTCAAAATGATGCTTAATCAATAAATACTTTTAATAATTATCATACAATAGAATATCCGATGATAAATTACTACAATATTTTTTTATTTTTCTGTTGACAAAATATTTTTTTTTGTAATATTCTTCTGTAAGGTGTTAAGTAACTCAGTTAAAAATAGAGATATTTAAACTTGATTGTTTCCTCTGATTTTAGCTTCGTTCAAAGCTACTCTGTGGCAAATGCTGATGTGTATAGGATATGAGTGTCTTTATGCGGTAGGTACAGTGCCAATTATCTAACCCGGTGGCCAAAATTGGAACTAAAGCAAATGTTATACTGTTGTCAGACAAAGACAGTAGCGCTCCCCTTACCGGGTCAGATAAGTTTGTGGCACTACAGGTATGTTATTTGTTGAATGTGAAATGTGATGAAGCTTTTATAAGTTAGTGCGTTCAACATCTTGAACTTCATCAAGTGGGATTGTTATCAAGCATTAAAAAGTAACGTAAAAATTATTATTTTTAAGGTGATTTAATGTAAAATAATAAATAGCTATTTATGTAACAATTTATGTAAATTATAAGTGTCTAAACTGTCCTTTTCTAGTGTGAACGGTGCAATAGATAGACTCTTTTCTATCCACGAAATGAAGTCACTTCTAGTCTTATAAGGTCTGTGGTACAAGGACATAAATTCAAAATTATTGTACCTCTGACATCATAATCACAGGAGTTTTCCGACTTAATGGGTGTATTGCGTGATTTTTCCGATTGCTTTCCTTTTTATTTCCACGTAAAGTCCTACCTACGTACAATTTAATTATTTTGATAATAACAATTTCATTAATGGTACCGAAACTATTTCAGGTTTGATAATAAAGATTGAGTTTCAAAAATATTTTTTTCTAAGTTGTAACCTTTTGTTGTCACGTCACTGTTTTGTAACGTTCAATAAAACGAATACTTTGAAGTGAAAACTTCTTAAGACGCGTTTAGCACTTTTTCTGTGAACAAAAATAGGTGAAAAAAGTGAAAAAAATGGAAAAATAGGTGAAAAAATGGAACTCGTGTCTTCGTCACCGAAAACTTTCTATGAGCTAAATACTCGTATATTATACTGTGTGTGTATATTATTGTAATGTAGATAAATCTATCTCCGTGCGTTATTAGTACCTATACACTAGCTGCTGTTGCCCGCGATTTCGTTCGTGCCAAAGATGTTTTAAATATCTAGATGGAACATCGAATCCGCGCAAACGTGCCAAAAAATTGTGGCTAACTGTTAGCCACAATTTTTATATCATTGCGCACACATAGACAATAGACGAACGTGTAAAACATCGCCTGCACGCACACATGCTTGATAATGTTGCCTTGTTTTTTTTGCTTTCATTGTAGGGCGACGCTCAATCTAGATATTTAAAACATCAAAGCCTACCTATATGTTGCTCCGCAACCTCCTCTATCTCCCAGTGAAGCCTATAAAAATCCGTTCAGCCGTTTCTGAGATTAGCGTGCACAAAGAGCGATTAGGTACGTATTTAAGAAAAAAATAACGCGTCTTAGATACTTATATCGCGTATAAGCCAAAAATATTATTTTTAGAATTCTTCTCCTTCTATTTATTTGTCCGGGCATCTCGCAAAAACTACTGAATAAAACTTGATGCGGTTATCGCTGTATTTCTGTATGTCAAAAAAACGGTGTATGTTTTACCTCGACACTCCACTTGGAATCGAACATAATAATTTAAACTTATATTCAAAACATCTGCCAGGTCAGTTAATAAATAAATGTGGAGACAGCTAGACATTTTTATTATACGTATGCATATGTCAGAATCAAACCCGAGACTCTACTACGCTACATTGTAAACAACAATGTTGAAATCGATTTGTCTGTCAGTACCATTCTTTAATTAGCCCTTTCGCTTCAAGAATTGCCTTTACAAAGAAAGCCAGGGATGCGACGTGATCGATAAATTGTAAGTATCGATAGTCGTAAAATCTTACGGTATAAGACAAAAGCGAGTAATATTAATAGTATATTGTATTTAGTAGTTTGTGTATAGGAAGCAGGTTTTCCCGCGAGAATCCCGGAGAATCCTACCTACTTTTTATCGGAATTCCGGGATAAAAAGTAGCCTATACATATTATGTTGCTCCAAAGCCTCCTCTATCTCCCAGTGAAAGTCCCATAGAAATCCGTTAAGCTGTTTCTGAGATTAGCGTGCACAAACACACGACCATTTATAGTTTTATTATATGTATAGATACAAAAATAGTTACGACTTTTAGAACCTATTAAAATATGTTTGAACAATAAAATTGCGTTTAGCATTTTAGTTGCCGATAATATTTTAATCGATTTCATTCGTAATGTATCAAGTGATAAGGGAATTTTTATTTAGATCGGATTGGATATCAGCTATATTGTGTCAATAAATAAAATGTTTATATAAGTTTAAATTATTACATTTCTTAATAAGTCGAAAGCTTAATTACATATTTTATATTATAATATTGAACTTTTTGTGTTTGTTGTAATAAATGTTTAAATATTTGTAATATCTATTAAGTTAAATAGATTAAATCGATTACTTAAATTACCTATATTCGACTTCTAAATAGAATATAATAAATATTACATGTTTCTGTCCATAGAAGATGTAGTTAACGAACTACCTATTACTAAAGTTTTTTTTTAAGTTTTCCAGTTTGTTTCAGAAAATTAACCGCTATTTCAGTAACAGGCTTACCGGTTGTGATTAGGTTTTTACAAATTTATTGAAGTGAGCTTGGAAAAACATTGAGTATTCGTTATATTCAATTACTGATCCAGATATTAAAAAGATTAACAATCTACAAAATACTGTTTAAAGATTAATTTTATTAGGTACAAGATAAAATTATATTTCCAATTAAAACAAAGTCTTTATATGCACCTTTATAACTGATGTTTATAAATACACACACACGCACACACACACACGCACACGCGCACAACACACACACACACACGCACGCACACACACACAACATTTACAAACCAACCTACCCCGGGAACAAACCCAAGCCCCCACAATGCTCACACAAAATAAAACAACACAACACGCTTGCGATAATTAAACCAATTACTGTTAAATCAGGGCTTCTCGGTAACAATAATCAAGTAATTTAACCAAGTTTCCCTCATTAACTCAATATGGCCGCTGGATTTGAATAGAACGCAAGAAATGCGCGCGTATTGCGTCTGAGTATTGTGGAACTAGTTTTAACTATTTATTAACATATTTTAACACTTAATTATTGTAACTTCTTTAAAATATTGCCGTTTTAATTGGTTTTGAGTAGTTTAATTTTTAATTAATGGGATCGTCTATAAGTCAGTAATATATTGGGTTTTGATAGCGGATTTCGTTTTGACTTTACCTTAATTGTTTGTTATAGATAATATGCTAAGCAGTTGTCTAATTTTGTATACTGGATTACGTTCTGACCTATTTGTTTATTAATAACTAGTGACCGGCCCGACTTCGCACGAATAGTAGAGCGTTTAATTTTTTTTCGTAATAAATAGCCTCGTTACTCAAAGATGATGAAGCATTTTAATGATGAAAGATTTTTTGAAATGGGTCCATTAATTTTTGAGCTTATTCGTTATAATCATTCAAAAATATAAAATACAAATCTTTCTACTTCATGATATTAGTGCAAATAAATAACAAGACTAATTTGTATTCATTAAAATAAGTAATTCTATGCAGCACTGAAGCAACGTGGTGGAGTATGCTCTAGGCCTCCTGACTTATGAGGAGACCCTTGCTAAGGAGTGGAGCATCAATATAATCTGGCTAGTAAAAGAACAGTAATGAAACAAAATGATACTTTGACAGAATTGGAGTTGTGAGGTCAAAAGAATAGATGGAGATATTTAAGGAGATAGAAGATAGGAAGAGAAAATGTTCCAAATGTTACTGGCCAATGCCAAATATTATTTATCATAGGTATACACATTTTTAATTACTTTGAAGATTTTACTGCTAAGTATTATTCTTTATGTTTAAAAATAAATATGATTTCAAAATCAATGATAACATTAAGTAAAAAAATATTTTTGTATACATATCGATATACCGAACTTCAAGTCATCCCATCCCTACTCTGGCAGTGTTTGAACAAATAATCGATATTGGTCCTAATGAGGTCTAAATTCAACTGGCCGCCAATTATTTAGGAAATATTTTTAGTTGTACCTTTTAATTGCTCAAATTACGACATTTTATTACTAGTAATAGTTGTTTTTTACTTAACTGATATAAGTGTACAGTAGATAATAACCGATATGTGTAGGTTTCTTCAAAAGCGGAACGATTTTCGTGAAATTAATTTACTTGTGAATTTTTTTACATGAAAAGTATAAAAAAATATTTCTTTGGGCACAAAACCTAACTGCCTAAATAAGGTTTTGTGACCCACGATACAGAAAATACTAGTGTGGTGGGGCGATGAGTGTTTAGCATGTAAGTATACAATATTAAGTCAATCTTAATATATAAAACTCTTGATGACTGACAATGCACAGCCAAAACTACTGAACGGAAGAAGCTGAAATTTGGCATGTATGTTCCTTGGGGAGTGTAGGGGAGAGAAGAGAGAATTTTTGGAAATTCCATTCCAAAGGGGGTGAAATAGGGGGGTGAAGTTAAACGAATTCCACGCGGGGGAAGCCGCGGGCGGAAGCTAGTTTTACAATATTAGTCCAATTGTGTTACGGATAGAAGGGTGTGGAGCCGAATCAGTGGCGGATTAACGTATAAGCACTACAAGCACGTGCTTGGGGCCCCTGTTCTCCAGGGGCCTCCATTCTCTGCTGGCGTTTCATTTTATACCTACATTTTATCGAGATTCACCCACAAGTCCGAGATCACAAGGCGCGGGCAGTCCGGGAGTGACCCCTCATACTGTTAGTGAAAATGATAATTACGTTTTGATATTACCTGTTTTCGGTTTGTCTAAGTTGTTTACTTCATTATAAAAATTTCCACGTAAACACCACTTTAGTATTTTTATTTAGCTTCCAATATAGCAAGATCATTCCAGGATCACCGACTTCGCCGGGAGAACTGCTTTCGACTTCTCCCTGGCCTACGGTCTCACTCAGGTAGTTACTGGCTTCACCAGAGACCCTGACGTTGAGACCCATACTGCTTCTTTGCTAGACCTACTGCTGACTTCTCACCCAACGGACTACCGAGTGGTGGTCGGGGCTCCTTTTGGATCTTCTGACCACTGCTTGATAAGGACAACTGTGCCCTTGACGCGGCAAGAGGGCTCTCGGCCCACTGGCACGCGTCAAGTTTGGCACTATAAGTCAGCAGACTGGGACGGACTTAGGCTTCCTGTACATGATGCCGGATACGCACCGGCGTCGCACCGGCGGCGCCGCACCGCAGCCGCACCGGCGCCGCGTAGAAACCGTATTGTCTCCGCGTTAAATAATAAAGCAGCGATCACAATTCAGTATAGCTCTGTCAGTATAACCGTACAGACTTCACTGTCTTGATATTTTGTATCTATTCAAAAGTTAATATTAAGCAAAAAAAGAACGTGTTACTGACTTATCTAATCTACAAACAGTGGCTGGAACAAATTAACAAACGTAGAAGAAGATTTTGGGTACACCCTGTTTTATCCTGTAGGGAAAACAAGGGAGAATTTCATGTTCTTTTTGAAGAATTGAGAAATTATGAAGATAAATTTTTTGAATATCTTAGAATGAGTGTAAGAACTTTTGATGCACTGCTGAACATTTTACGAGCTAAACTTCAACTTCAGAATACCAACATGCGTCTAAATTAATCAATAACTCATAATCGAACTCTTCCAAGTTGAAATATGGTGAAATGACACACGTGTGAACAACGCTGGCGCTGTGGCGGTCCGGCGCCGATGCGGCTCCGGTGCGGCGCCGGTGCGGCTCAGGAACGATTTTCATTCATGTACATAAACTTGCGGTCCGGCACCGGTCCGGTTGCGGCGTCATGTACAGGAAGCCTTAGGGAATTCCTGAGTTCGTACCCTTGGAGCAACTCTGCTTCGCTTCCGGGGACCCGAACGTGTGCGCTGATTCAGTAGCTGTTGTGATACGACAGGGTATGGGATGTTTCATTCCTAATTCTGTCGTATCCATCGGTGGGAAAAAGCAGCCCTGGTACAGTGGTTCATGTGCTGCGGCATCTAACCGCAAGCGGGCCGCATACCAGGCCTGGGCATCAGCGTACACTTCGAAGAACCCATCAGCCCCACCCCCAGAGCTTAAGAAAAAGCTCAACGCTGCCTCCCGGTCGGCTAAGAAGCAAATGTCCAGGGCGAAGGCCCAATTCATCGGCAGAATTGGCGAGCGACTAGTAAATCCGTTGTCCACACGGCAAAGGGGAAAGCCGAACTCCTTGGTACCCTATTTGCCACCAACTCGACTCTTGACGATAGAGGGGCCGTACCGCCTAACATCCCGCGGTATGAGAGCTCGCTGAATGACATACTTTTTACTCAAAAGGCTGTCAGGCGAGCTCTACTGTCTCTCAACACCAAGAAGTCGAGTGGGCCGGATGGTATTCCCGCAATGGTGTTAAAGACGTGTGCTCCCGAGTTGACTCCCGTCTTAACGCGCTTATTCTTACACATATTTTTTTACATAATAACATTTTATTTCTTTGACATTGTAATTAATGGTTTTGGTATTTGTTTTATATTTTCGTAAGCGATCTGTAATGTGTCTATTGTAGTGTTCCGTTTAAGATTTCTATTTATGTATTTTATAAAGTAAGCTATGTAAGTATGACGCTCAATATTCATGTAGATTACACCTATAAAAGAGGTATCACTGAGCACTAAATTGTTTATGTATACTCTTAGAAAGTCGTAGTGTATATCTTGTTGGTGTGACAAATAAAATAAATAAATAAATAAATATTGTCGCTATCCTGGAACCACTGGTATAGTACCGTCTTCGTGGAAAGTAGCCCTAGTTCATCCTATCCCCAAAAAGGGCGATCTCAGTGCTACAGGCTTATAGCGATAACTTCCCTGCTTGCGAAGGTGATGGAGCGTAAAATAAATAGACAGCTCCTAGGATATCTCGAAGATCGCCAGCTGATCAATGATCGGCAATACGGTTTCCGTCGCGGTCGTTCAGCTGGCGATCTTTTAGTTTATCTCACGCACCGGTGGGCTCAAGCCCTAGACAGCAATGGGGAAGCACTGGCAGTCAGCCTAGACATCGCTAAGGCCTTCGACCGGGTCTGTCACAGGGCTCTTCTTGCGAAGTTACCATCTTACGGTCTCCCTGAGAGGTTATGCAGTTGGGTAGCCAGCTTTCTGTCTGAGCGACATATAAAGGTCGTAGTCGACGGTTGTCGCTCAGATACCCATAAACGCTGGTGTTCCCCAAGGGTCTGTGCTGTCTCCTACCCTGTTCATTCTGCATATCAATGACATGCTGGAGCGTGCTAACGGCATTCATTGCTATGCAGATGACAGCACGGGAGATGCCTATTATACAGGCCCTGCAAATGCCTCTCGTTCACAAGTGGAGGATAGCAGAATCAAACTTGTGTCTGAAGTCGAGAACTCTCTGGAGCAAGTTTCGGAATGGGGCCGACTCAATTTATTTATTTAATAATTTTATATGTACTTTCATCCAGCAAAAGAGGGCCTACACAGCCTCTGTGCTTAGGGCCTCGGAAAGTCTTAATCCGCCACTGAGCCGAATACACACTTAACTGGACAATTACTAACATCAACACTAACATTCCTTGTCCTCACATTTATTAACAAACTAACCGACTAATATTCTAACACCATCTACTAACTGGACTAACCGTCCTAGTCCTTAAATTGAGTTTTTTTTTAATGGAATTAAGATAGCAAACGAGCATGCAGCACCACCTTCCGCTGCCGCCCATGACAACTGTGACCGACCCAGAACTAGACTCAATGAATCTCGTTCTAATTTGGTCACAGATGCGTTGCTACCCCTGAGGACTGAGATGGTCGCCTCTAAAAAGTGTAACCGGCTCCACACCTCCCTATCCGGAACACAATTGTTCTCAAAACAATTATTACACGGTAGGAATGGTACTAAGTACCGTGGCGGGCGGTGGTACTTCCCCGGGTGAGCTCTAGGCCCTACCACAGAGTCTTGTTCTAGGTTGGTCACAATAAGTTGTCGTGGGTGACAGCGACGACACTTCTATCTGACATACCTACCGCATCTGACAGCTGATTTACCAGACCTGCCAGTTGGCACTTTACACAAGCGCCCATCTATGACTGGGCTCAGCCAGCGCAAAAACGTCACACAAAATTCTTACACTTTTCACTTCCTAGCATCCATCCGCGCCGGAACTTCAAAAAAGCACCTAACTTTATCGATGAAATCGACACCATCGCCACCACTACGGTACTGAGAAATGACCACCCGACCACCGTTTTTGTGTGAAAGAATCCGATAATAACTTGATTTCAGCTGTTTAGGTGGCCTGCCGTTTTTACCGCCGCCTATATCCGCCGCCTTTATAGGACTGCATTGCTGGACTCGACGCGATGTTGTTTTGAACCTTAAAATCTTCAGTCTTAACCAACCTTAAAATTAAGGTAACCAATTTCAAAATAAAGCGTATTCATTATTGTCTTTGACAAGTAATGTGAGTTGAAATCAATTAAAGTAATTATTATTGGTATAACTCAAAAACGCTTCGTCAGGTGTTGGTAAAATTTATATGGGACTACATGAAATAAATATAGTTTTCGAATATAAGAAGAATTTTCAAAATCGGTTTACCCAGTACAAAGTTATGACGTAACATACATACAAAAAAGTAGAATTGAAAGGAGGTTCACCTTTTGAGTCTGTTTTTTTTTGTTGAAAGTTATTTTAAGCGCTTTTGTATCTTGAGAGATACCTAATATCTTGCACATTTAATACCTATCGTATCCCAACAGATTCAAAAAATTCCTGATTGCTTCCGTGCTTCGGAGAGCATGTAAAGCCGTCGGTCCCGGTTGTTATCGATAGATAGCAGTAGTTAAGCCATGTTGGAGGCCTTCGGGCGGCTTCAAAAATTTCCGATACTGGGTTGGCCACTGACCCGTCCACCAATCCGCACTGGAGCAGCGTGGTGGAGTACCTATCCTCTAGGCTTCAATAATCGGTGCTAGGAACTAGGATGGTCAGCCAGTTAGCAGACGGTGCGGTGGTAGAACGATATTTGGAGATTAGTAAACAACACAGGTATTGAAAGCTTATCTAGATAGGAGTGGGTGGTGAGTAGTACGTCTTTCAAGTGTACAACCGTAAGAACCAAGAGATATATAAAGATCATAATTGATTTATGTAGTTTTAGTTGGTCCGATAACTCGTCGTAAACTTAGGCACTTTCTCACATTACGCTATTTACTGACTGTCAGTGAATATTGTCAGATACAGCGAATTTTGGGTTGCGTTGTAGTCGCGTAGCTCATAAATAGCGTTGTGTGAGAAGTGCCTTAGAATCGAAGCCAGTCGGTAGCATTGTTCAAAATAAGAATTCAATTCGAGTTCCACCCTCGTTCAAGTAAAAATCAATTCCTTTCAATGCTTACGCGATTACCTTAACACCTCTACACAAATACCCTTATTCCCATACACATAAAGCTGAAATCCCCACAACATTTCCGATTTCCATCGCAAAGGAAATTAAACTTTAATGATATACAAATAAGGTGGAATTCCTATTGCTGTTTCCAGGTAAGTTGAGCAAGCGAAATTAGTCCTTGTATGGTAGGTATAAGGTGTGATATTTCGTGTATAACATCTGAATACGTAATTGTTATAGGGGTAATTTTTAAGAATTGCAACATTTTTTTGTGTTAATTTATTTTACCTATTTAATAAGATGTAGGGGTGGTATTTTTATCTTGGGTGGTACCCTCCCAAAAACGAATATGAATATTGTTGATGGTGGGTTTACCACACGTTATAAACGACGTTGCTTACGGTGGTAGAGTGAAACATGATCATCATAAAAAAAAACATAATTTTCCCAATTTTTGCCTCGCTGCGAATCGAACACAGGACCCTTGGAACAGCGATCCGTGCTAACCATTGCATCATGCGGGGTCTACATGCAAATATTAACAATTAGGGTTGTCAGTTATGTTTAATACATATTATTATTTATTTATTACTGTTTTCTTTTATTGAAATAATCATCTAACTAAGCAGGTGTTTTCACAATGAGGTAGTTTCTCTAACAACCCCTCAGCCGTATAGCCACGCCCTATAGACGTAATCATACATAATTGAATTCTAACTATTGTTGTTTCTACGTAAAAGATATTCGAGAAAAAATAATACGGAGGATATTTTTACGGAACAATGATTGTTAGAATTTTTGTGTGCCTTAGTTTCTAGTAAACTCAAACGCGGCTTAACCTTTTGAGTGCGGTTTTCACTGATATCATATTATACTATAAAAAAACTGTAACTGATCGCTATTTGTGCACGCTAATCTCAGAAACGGCTGAACGGATTTTTAAGGGACTTCCACTGGGATATAGAGGAGGCTGTGGAGCAACATAGAGGCTACTTTTTATTCCGGAGTTCCCGCAGGATTGGGATTCACGTAGGAAAAACTCCTATGTACGAACGAAGTCGCGGGCAGCAGCTAGTAAAGGCTAAGTATAATACTATGTCTCCGTTACCTACAACAGTTCACAAAACAAAAAAAACAAACACGCAACAATAGCACTCATCTATGTCAGCAAAAACGCAACGCACATTACTCTGTCCATCAAAATGGCGTCCCGATGACAGCTGTCACGTTGACAAGCCGCGCTGTACAGATAAGAAATTGTTGAAACACAGCGCATTATTGTTGTAATTTAATTAATGCGCGGTGTACGTGGATTCATTTTGTTTTTAGATGACACAGTAAATTATATTTGTGTAAGCTTGAATTGTTTAGTAGTCACTTATAATTATGTATAGCTACGCGGGAATAGGTAGATTTATCGTTTATTTACTTAATGCTTAACAACAATTTACTTTTTTGAGTGGTGATAAAGACCAAAGTAAACGAATTAACTCTGGATGATAGGTAGTCTCTTATCAGAGTCCTATGGTTGAGTGGCCTAGCATATTGAATTGCCACTCCCCGCCAAAACCAAACTTATTACCTGTGCTTACGGTTCAATTCAGCTTGTAAGCAAAAACTAAGGGCATTTCTAGATCTCGCTGGCAATCCTAAACCTATGTGGCGACATCGCACAACGTCACGTCGGGGTCACCAGTTTGGCAATAGGGAGATCTCCCGCCAGGCGAGATGACATACCTGGGGGGCGGCCGAGGCCCCTAGTGAATGTACTCAAGGCGTGGTATATATGCCAGCGATGTAGAAATCTTCGATAGCGGTTTCAGGCTTCGGTGACGTCACCGTGTGACGTTGTGCGATGTCGCCACACCTACCTTAATCGCAAAGGCAAATAGTATGCTATGCAGTTATAACGAATTTCAGATCAAACGCAAACGGAGTATAAGGCCGTTGTCACACAACGAAATTTTCAAGCGCCTAAGATGTTGTCCATGCGTTGCTCGTGAGTAGACGCCCTATATCTTGACCAAGTTCCGCACACGAGGCGACGCGTCTATGCGGGCCTGACATTGAACACTGCAGTGTCAGCGAACTGTGGATTGCGTCGGAGTTGCGTAGCTAATAAATAGCGCAGTATGAGAAGGACCTTAGTGACGGAGTCCGGCTGTCTCGTGCAAAACATCGACATTGACTCAAAGCGTTGACATCACTAAGATGGATGGAGCTTTAACACCTTAACGAAACTAAAAATCACACGAAAGATACCTGTTATTTCAATTTTATTTCCATTGCATTGCAATAAATTCGCCACGCCGTCGTAAACTTTTAATTAAGTTATCAGACACTTAAAATTATCTGGTGGCTTTGGGATATATTTTTTATCTGCAAACAACAACCATAGATTACGTAACAACTGAAGAGGCAAGTAGTTTAATTGTTAAAATGTCCTTTTTTAGATTTTGCTTTTGAATTCGGTGCGAAATAATTTTACCACCAGAAAGTAGCAATATCAAATAGGTCTAAAAATCTTATAATACAGTAAAAAAGGGGAAACTGGGGTGTTATGTCACCGTTTATTAAGTAATTGACCACTTATAATTTCAGATTAAAAATAAATGAATCAATGTGCGAGCTGGATAACTATGTGATTCTGTACACTTTTCAATTACAATCACTGTCATATAATTCTTATTAAAAAAGCACCAAAATATCAAGTGGCCAATTACTAAACGGTGACCAATTACTCATCAGTGTACGTACCCTATCTTGTGGGATTTATGTAAATATAAATACATGTATATAAGATTGCTATATCTACTATAAGATTACAAATAGAATAATATGTACATGTCAATTTTCAAATAAGATGTTTGTTCCAATTAGAGAGTTAAAGACCTCCATTCATCTTGACTCCGTATAACTTAAATAATAGTTTTTCTTCAATATCTTTCATATACAGACACCGATAAGTTACAGTTTTATTTCATGTAGGTACATGGGCATAGATATATGCCCACCAGTGGGTCACGGGTCGTCCACACCCCATAGAAAGTGACAAAACCCATGCTTACAATCCCTATTCATCTCCATACAACGAAATAAGAAAAAAAACGTGTTGATTTTACCAGCCGGCACCATGTTGAAAGGCGATGTATTAACATGAATTTAAGATGACAAACAGACATACATATTTAGTAGTTTTTATGTAAATAATGTCACCTCTGGTCTGCTTTACAATTCTATACTTGAGGCCGAGGATAAAGAATTGCTACTCCGTGCTAAAACCAACCTTATTGTGTGCGCTCACTGTACAGTTTAGCTTGTAAGCAAAATTTACTTAAAGCATTTTAAACTCCCGCTGTCAGTCTACAATGTACCTTAATCACAGGGTCGGAAGTAGCATTTGTGTGGATTGCCATTAAAATTATTATTCCATATCGAAGGCAAACGGAGTAGTTATACATACAAATATAAGTACATATTTGTTTTCGTCATTGTTTTAATATTTAAAGTATTGCGCAGTTGATTATAATTCTTAAACTGACGGGTAACAGGTTCAGTTTTGTGCAGACATTGGATAAGGCCACGATAAAGTAGTGATAATTTACACCGCGGGCGGCTTCTGGATCATCACAGAAATGGATCAGCGCAGGGCGGCATGAAAGTAAATTGAACTTTTAGTAGTAGTCATAAATTTGTATTAAGCGGAGAATGATAATTTCATACTCTTGGTGCAAACTCCGGGAACAGCGTCTGAGGTTCAAATCCTACAGCAGTTAGATACGTAATAACTGTGTACCTATTACAAGTTATGTATCATCTCATGAAACCAACTACAGTGAGAAACCGGTGCACCTAAGAGTTCTTTGTAATAATTTTCAGTTTTTTTATTAAAATTCCGCATTGGGCCAGCGTGGTGATATGGCCCATACCTCTCACATTTTGAAAAGCCGCAAATGTGAGATAAAGAGTTGTGATCATGATGAATCAATAATTTGTCATACAAATAGTAATATATTGAATCTACGCATATGAGCGTAACTTTGCCAGAAGCGCGGTCAGTTTAGCATAGTGGAATACCTTCCAAATTACAATAAGAACCGTGTTCAATAAGTTAATTCCTTATTTATCTAATTGCTAAGTACTCAAAAAACAAAAAAATACGAAATAAGGAGATACATAATGTCTTTAAATAAAGACATTTTAGGGGAAACTGGGGTGCTATTGGCGACCGTTAAATAATTGGCCACTTGAAATTTTAATGCTTTATAGTAAGAATAAGAAATTAATATTACAGTTAATTTATTACGTTATTCTGTACACTTCTCAGAGGTAGCGTAACTATTATATATAATTCTTATTATAATGTATTTAAATTTCAAGTGGCCAAATACTAAACCATGGCTAGTTACCAATTTACCTTACTCATCTCCATAAAGTCTCAAAAAGCATACAGCCAAGTTCAAATAGCCGGCGTCCAAATCGATATCATTCATTAAAAAAAAAGCGCAGCAAAAAGATAACCTTGTGTTGTACTCGGTTGAAAGCCTACGGAGATAAGGCCTATTTAGTTGACAGAACTCATGACATCGACTCTCCATGTTTCTCATTTAGATAAGTTTCATGGTTACTATTTTTGAAACATAGAACGTACTTAAATATGCAAAAAAAATTTCTTCTCACGACTGATTTTATAAACACCGTTTTGTTTTCTAACCATTTCACCTGAAGATTTTTCAACATCGTTAACAATTTTTATCTTTTATTGTTAGTTTTACAGATAAGTATCTTGTCGTCATTAAATTACCTTTCTAAACAATTGCATTTAAAAATTTAATACAGGAAAGACATTTGATAAATAAAAACAAGTCTACCTACAGATGACTTTTACTGTCTCTATTTAGTTAACTCCGCGCAAAAAATGTCAGTAGCGATAATATCCGTGTCTTTAAATAGAAATTTATTTTCAATTGAAAATGAAAATATACTTAAATGAAAATTGAATAATTAACGATTTAAATTTTACGTAATATAAATAAAAACCATACAATTGGTTTTTCACAACATTGTTTTCTCTTTCTCTATATTTTTAGCTAAATGCTTTAGTTACAAGTTACAACACGGACGATTTAAAAATTCGCTTTCAACATTTGGAAGAACAAAGAACAACATTAATCTACTTTTCTACATTAAGAAAAAAAAGTCCAATTGCAACAATAAGCAATACCTAATTGAATTCCTAAAATATTTTTAAATATTAACATTTCACTGCAATGAAGTAGCTAATTTATTAGTTGCATTAGGTTCTTTTTACTTCCAAAAACGTTTTTTCATTACCTACACGCCAAGACAGGTAGCTAACTCAAAATGCTTCATTAACGCAAAACGCAAATCATTATAAAAAGAAAAAATGCCATACTCTTATCTTTGGTTTTTTACGTTAAAGTAGTACCTACCAGCATAAACGTAAAACCCGATTTTTCTAGTGAAAAAGACATTTTTAAAACTTTAATGACCAAAGTATCTTTTACTACTATATTTAATTGCCTTTTAAAATCCCTCAGTAACATCACAAACATCACTTTTAACTTTATTGTTTGAGAATAATACTTGACGGCAAGTGGTCTTGTAAGGTTGTTAAACTACAACAACTTAAGTCTTGCGTGTCAACTTGAAGCAACCCACATAAAAATCGAACAGGACCTATCCGCGGGTGATCCCAAGTCTTCGAGACGTATTTCACCAATTAGAAAGATAATAACTAAACGCGATACTAGGAATCCCTATATGGGTGTAATGAAAATTGACAACACACAAAGACAAGGACACCCAGATCAAGAAAAGAAATTTAAAGATAGTTTAAAATTAACCAATCATTCAAATTTCCGCCTAGGTGGGGATCGCGTAGAACCCTTGCGTCATATTGATTTTTTTATTGGTAGCAAACGAGCATGCAGCACCTTCCGCTGTCGCCCATGACAACTGTGACCGACACAGAACAAGACTAAAACCGGGACTAGGATGGTAAGCAGAAATCGTCAAGATTGTCAAACGTAGAGAAATGGATGTTAGGAATAGCTAGAAATTTTACTCACCAGAGCTAGGTCGATCACTGTATCGCGTGCAGTAGACCCACGCAGGCCAAAGGTTAGAGTTCCCGGTCTGGCTATTCGTATCAGTACTCCCGCAAGTAGAAACAGCTCCACTAGAAGTGGACGACACTATAGAACTAGCAGAATCTGGTCTCTTCTGCACTTCAGTCATCTTCATCACTTCTTTCTCCTTCTGCATCTCGCCAATTTGGGAGACCGTTTGCCGCAGACCTCCCAGCGGCGGTAACGAACTAAAATCATTGTCTTTGGATTTTAGGTACTCGAAACTGTACTTTGATAGATCTTTAGATAGATCATATGGCTTGTACAAAATACTGTGGTTCGGGCCGACGGGTTTCGGTCCCTCGATTTTGTTGGTCTTTCTGATGGCGTTCAACCCGAACTCTGGGTGAAGGATGTTGGTGATCGAAAATGGAACATTTGCGATTGGCTGCTGACGTCGCTTGTCTGGGTCGAATCGATCCTCGTTTATAACCGGTTTCACGTCAGGAGTTTCGGCTCGGTAGTAGTTCTGGTAGTCGTTCTGGACGTCAGGGCTCGGTGGCGGTGAATTCGGCTGTACCTTTATCGTCACCGGTCTCTCGTATCTGTTCTCGATCGTCGTGCAAGTGTACTGCGTCTGCGGGTAAGTCATCGTCGTGGCGTGCGGCGGCGGCACTCTGCCCGACACAGGTCCGGGGCTATTCGCTTGGTTCGGACTGCAACGGTCTTCAAACGCCATTTCGATTCAGTATCACGGTCTTATCATTTAAACATACGGCACGGATTTGAATGTTATGAATATTAATGTACGTTATGATTTCTTAATTCGATTGTCCGTCGCGTGACAGCTTGTCAGTTTGACACGTCAATTGAATGATACGCGATGCGCTCGCGTCGGCGGCGGGCGAGCGACTAAGCCCTACACGGTTTATGGGGGACACGCCCCCGAGTGAACAAGCTTTTTTCCCTTCTCTGTCCGTTGTAGGCGTAAACCGTTTGCGCTTTCATTGCTTCACGAGCCATTCACCATCTCTGTCTCACGTGTGTCGGTTCTGTGTGTTAGAAGGGGAAAGAGGTATGACAATTGATAGCCCGATTGTGTATTTTAGTGGGCATGGTAGAGATTTGTAATTCAGTTGTAAATTGCTGGTATGGCTCTTTTGGCTCATAATGTATCAATAATATTGCGGCCCGCTTTTGAGCGCGCCACAGAATTTCAATTAAACTTTGACAGAATTATTATATTGATAGACAGCCCGCCATTTTGATGAATTATTGAACGAGTTGTTCTTTTTACAAATTGCGCGGTAATGGCGTCAATTAAGTTGTAGATTATGAAGCGCGATTTTTTTAATATAGTCTGTGGCGTGGTCGTCGAGAGCTTTATTAGAAACGTTAATTACAAGATTGTCAGTGTAATATGACGGTCTTGTCTGTCAGTTTGTACGTCTAATTATATTTCTAATTTGCTTCCAAGAGGGTAGATTTAAAATGCCACTAGACTCTCAATAGTTTTCAATTTCAATTAATGTCTTATTAAAATGGCTGCCTACATATTGTAGATAAGTAGATACGATAGATAGGTCAGTTAGGTTGGAAGGTAAGTAGACTTACTAATTAAATTCTCCAGATTAAGGTAGCTATCTATTTGCCTAACTAGGGTATCTTTAGAATGCTTAAATTTTGATAATATTTCACACATTTAAATACTTCTTTGGTATCTACGTAGGTTGTACTGAGTTACCTACTGAGGTATAATAAGGTAGGTAGGCTACTTGATTCAATAATTTTTTTAAAGGAATTTGGAAATTAAAGTGGACAATTTTTATTCGTTTGTGCCATATTTTATTTTTTTCATTCTACCTAGCTTAACTTACATTTTTATTAAGGTTCGTACTTGGTCAAAATTGCCCAATCGTTACGTAGAGTTTCAAAAGTCCTATAAGGTACCTACCTAATGATGTTTTTATAATTCAATGTCGTCAAAATAAAATATTATCTACCAATACATCTACCAATTTTAAACTCCTTACTTACAGGCACCTATTTAACCTTAAATAAGTGTTAATCAGTATCTACTTAATAATTACATATGAAAATTACATATGAAATTAGTGTTGCCCAAATGCAAGAACAAGACGAGACTTAGCCAGTCTTGGTCTTGGTCTTGCGCCAATACACCTGGTCTTGGTCTTGGTCTTGGTCTTGCGCTCCCAGTCTTGGTCTTGGTCTTGGTCTTGCAGCAAGAGTCTTGCAAGTCTTGCAATTACCTATTAGTCTATTACTATTTATTAAAGTTTACTTTAAATCTTAGAAAAACGTATTAGAATTGGAACATTGTGAGCTTGAATTAACATAGCCATAGTAAAGATCAAGCAGATTAATAAATAACTGAAGATTTGATAAGAAATTCGAAAAATCAACTGACCTATATGTCGTTTTCCATGGAAGTAACTGTTTCTTAATAAACATTTATGATTTATAAGCTTACATTTGCTAAAACATGTAAAAAAACAAATTAATTACAATAACTTGACTGTATTTTAATCAAATAGCAATCTGCAATCAAATAGTGTCAAATGTTATGATTTCGGCGTGGCGGCAACGATTGTTTTAGATTTCAAAAGAAGCCGCCGGCGCGTGTATCATAACCATGTACTTCCGAAAAGCGGCAAATTTCTTTGAGAAGTAAGTACAAAACCTTTGATGCCGCATTATCAAAGTGCCGATGGTTAAAACATAACTATGCATGCACTCAGTTTGATTTTAATACATATTTTTTTATTCGCTATGTTTATGGTATTAGTCGTAATGCGCATAGGTCCAGTTTTTCATATTCTTTGATACAGTTTTTTGCGTCTCATAGAATTCCTAAGCGTACCTACCTATACACCGAACTGTTACACCGTTGTTTACTCAGTGAAATAGCGCTAAGTCCTAGCTGCAAGACGCAAGAGTCTTGCAGGCTATGTCTTGTTCTTGCTCAAGTCTTGCACGGTCAGTCTTGGTCTTGGTCTTGCTAAAAATACGCGGTCTTGTTCTTGGTCTTGGTCTTGCAAAAAACGCAAGAACAAGACCAAGACTGCAAGACCAAGACTGAATTTGGGCAACACTATATGAAATATTTTACGTTAAAATGCTCTACCCTCCTCTGTCCTATATTCCCTGATGAGAATTTTGAGGACGTAGCTATATTTAAATTTATTGCTTTTGCAAATTATATACGATAGGGGAACTGAGATATAATTGGCCACCGTTAAGGAATTGGCCACTTGAAATTTCAATGCTCTATTTACCTATGTTAAGAAAAATGAATTAATATAACAGCTTAATACCTAATTAAATACAGCTTTATAATTATTAAGCTAAATAATTATGTGATTCTGTAAACTCCTCAGAAGTAGCGTAACTATTATACATTTCTTATTATAAAGCATTGAAAATTCAAGTGGCCAATTATTTAAAGGTGGCCAATTACACCCCAGTTTCCCCTACATTCTTTTTTCTTTTAAAAATCATCTGCCGTGTCAGCTGGTGAAATAATGAAAATTCAGTTGATTTTGCTCAAGGCAATTCTAAAGTAAAAACTGAAATCTAAATTATAGAGATAATTGTTTTATCTATCATTAGCAGTATTAAAACATAATTTGACCTCAATCGCTAAGATATTTGTTTCAAAATTGATTCGTTATATTGATTCCACTCAACTAAACATAGTTTCATACATTACATACGTACCTATAGGTATTGTGAGTTAAATTTAGGTATTTAAAACTAGCGGACCGCCCGCGGTTTCACCCGCGTGGATCCCGTTCTCGTGGGAATATATGCATGTATTATACATAGGGCATGCAATTATCCGCCCGAATTTACTATCCGGATAATACGGATAGTTCATTTTACTATCCGGATATTATCCGGATAAAACGGATAATACGGATAGTTAATGTTTTTCTAAAAAAATCAACCATAGTTTGTATTAATTTTACTTTTTCTGTTACCTATAGTGGAACGAATCATAAACCTTTGCATATTTTTGACTTCCTCTTAAGAAAATTCAAAATTATCGAAAATTTGAAGTTATTTGTCTCACTTAAACTTCCGAAAATCGAGTTTTCTTCAGATATCCACGTTTTGGGATCATAGGACACTATTCTGACTATCCCCGCGATGGTCTATATATTGTGTGTGTCTATTTATGTGAACCTCTCATAATTATTTTTTGGTGGCTTGACCAATTGAATTGCGGTTGATGCCATTTGAAAGATCTCCACTGATCTTAGATTTTCTGCAAATTGTATTGAATCGAAAATGAATTGTTATAGTGATGTTTATGTCTAATAACTTCCAAAATACTGTAACGTTTTGATCCATAATCTCTCAAATCCGTAAAGTGCTTAAAATTTTTAAAACTGTTTTTAAACATAACTGCGAGACTTCGTGTCATATATTTTTCCGGGTTGATGCATGAGTTTGCAAAGTGTCCGATATAAGTGCGAAGCAGAAAGCCTTTAATTTCCCCGTCACATCCAAAAATCTTGGTTCAAATTCTGTGATCAACCACGTGTCTATTGCCACAGATCCATCTGTGGATGCTAGAAACAACGTATGTACCTCCACTAATACCTCATTAAGGTACCTCTGAGAGATTCGGTTTACTAAGAAAGAGATTTTTAAAGGTATCAAGGTAGCAAATGAGCAAACAGCACCACCCTCACGCTGTCATCCATGATAATTGTGACCGAACAAAGATTAAATTAAGGGACTAGGATGGTAGAAATGATGATAGAATGTTAGTCGGTAAGTGTGAAGACTTGGACAGAGACTGTTAAAGGTTCTCAAATCCTTACAGTGTCTAGACGTGAAAAAAGCCAGTGGTCTTGAGGGTGTTCCAATGAATGTACTAAAAGCCTGTATACTTGATACGTCTATTCCGCCTTACTTCCAAAATTGGATTATTATCAAAATCCTGGAAGCTTGCTAGCGCGCCGCCCGTTTTCAAATAAGGCAGCTGTATCGATCTTGGTCATTATTAGCCAATTTCAATCTGTATCGATCTTGGTCTTATCGATTTCAAAGCTGTATCGATCTTGGTCATTATTAGCCAACTTTGTAAGCTTATGGAGGGTATATTAAACTTGTGTCTTATTAAATGCCAAAACCAAACTACCTTCTTCGGGACTAATAAGCATAGGCTTACTATGCATTTTAAGAAAGCTCCCGCTTTGTTTATTCCCATATCGGAATTCTTGAGCAACCTTTCCTTCAGGTTGTTGTTCCGTGAAGACTCTGTCCGCCACTCTATTTCTACTACAAAAATAATAGTTTAAAAAAACTAAAAAACACGCTTTTTATAGAATACTGAACTAAAAAAATAGAAAATAAGTTTCAATAAATTTAAATTAAGAATAGTGTTAAAAATTTCAACAAACATGAATTAATAATAGTGTAAATAAAGAAAATATTTTATTTAAAAAAAGCGTGGGGTGCTTTTTAAGATATTATCAAAATGACACCATGCACCCCACGCTTTTTTTTAAATAAAATATTTTCTTTATTTACACTATTATTAATTCATGTTTGTTGAAATTTTTAACACTATTCTTAATTTAAATTTATTGAAACTTATTTTCTATTTTTTTAGTTCAGTATTCTATAAAAAGCGTGTTTTTTAGTTTTTTTAAACTATTATTTATTTTCGACTTTTTAGTTTTGTTTATTTATAATAGCTTGTTTTTATAATTTTAAACTATTATTTGGTCTCTATCGATCTATCTACTGTGATAACTTAGAATTCAAATAAACAGAAGAACAACGCCATCTACTAAAACGTAATGTACGCAGTCAAACTGTATACGCAGTTACAGCTAGTGGCCCGTAAATATGGGTAGATGGCAGTAGCAAATGGATAGATGGCAGTAGTGTGAGAGTAAAAAAATTAAAATCTTATTTTGCATATTGAAAATTGGAATAATTTTATCAAAATAGTGTAATGTCATCGGAACTCGATAAATCTACAAAGTTTGAACGAAATCTGGCCATTTAAAGTGGGTCAAAATCGCGTCCAAAGAAGTCGGTTACAAACAAATATACAAACATACAAACATACAAGTGAAGCTAATATAAAGCGTGTAATAATATCATTATGGTAGTCTCTTTATGCGAAGGAGAGTTACATACAAACATACATACAAACATACAAACATACAGGTGAAGTTATAGGCTAGGGAAGGTGGAAATTAAAGAAGTTAGGAAAAACGCCTATTTTTAGGAAAATCCGCGATAGATTTGCGTGGAAAGGGTCTAGAAAATTAGGGATCAACTGTTTATAGGTGCGTTATGAATTTGAAGCAAAACGCCTGAGGGGCACGGAAGATATTAACAGAAATGTAGGTTTAAAATGAACGAATTTAGTATAAATCAAGGAAAAACAGTTGTAACTCGGAAAGTTCGCGATGGATTTTCGTGGAAAAGGTATAGGAAGTTAGGGATCAGTTAGCTTTAAGTTAGTTATGAGTTTGAAGCACAACGGTTGAGGGGCACGGAAGATATTAAAGGAAGTATAGGTATAAAATTAAGAAAAAAATGAGGAAAAACAGCTATTTCTCGGAAAATTGTGGTCGGATTTTCGTGAAAATGGTATAGAAAGTTAGGGAATAATTAGTTGCAGATGCTATATAAGTTTGAAGCAAGAAGACCTTTGGGCACCGGAGATATTAAAGAAAATGGAGTAAAGTTACATACAAACATACATACAGGTGAAGTTAATAAAAGCGTGTTAATATCCGGCCGGTAGGGATGAAAAACCATCTGAACGAGAGCTCCATATTACGGGTAGTGTTTCAATGGGACGACACTGAATCTTCTGAATCGTGTGAGATTTAAAGCCATAAAAACAGACGTATCAGTTTACCACCAGGAAGTGCTCATTCATCATGGCTTTCTGCTTTTAAAATATAACAATTAAATTCTCTGTCCGCCTTTAGTTGTTGGGAATTATAGTTACGTCGCACCTCAACATTGGGCGGTTCTTATGAACTGTCGTTGTTTGTCGAGCACGTAGGCTAAGCAATGCTTTCGAGACGTAGGCTAAGATAAAAAGGTAGTTGAAAAATCAGTCAAACTATTTTTTGGGTCATATACCATAAAAAATGTGGTAGAAGTTGCATAGGCAATCTCCAAATAACCAAATAAAACATAAAATATTATATTGACGTGACAACGTCTTATAAATTGGTTTGCCGGGTGGCACTTCAAGAAACTGCGTTAGTAGCTCCGCTCACGTTACTTATAGTAGCTACGGCGTACACACGTTGGCGTGTTTCAGAAAATGGTACAGCGCCATCTCTGGAGAAGTAGAGTAATCTCGTTTGTTACCTCACTTAGTTGTGACTAATGGTTAATGGTCTAACGGTTAGCAGCGCTAGATGGCGGATGGTGTTACAATGTTTTAAATATAATTCTTTGTATAAATAAATGTTTTAAATTGTTACTATTATTTCATCCTTCTTCCTACTATACGAATGAATATTCACATTAAAATTATTTTACCACTCAAAGTCGTTGTCACGTAAAACTTTCGCCCGTATACCGACTTTACAGGCAACCAATATTTTTTTCGTAATAATTAAGCAAACAAAATGTCTCCAAATGGTCAAAATAGTATAAAATTATTACTATCCGTTTTATCCGGATAACAGGTCTTCCATTATCCGGATAGTATTTTCGGGCGGATATCCGGATAATACGGATATCCGGATATCCGGATATCATGCCCTAATTATACATAAAAACCTTCCTCTTGAATCACTCTACCTATTACAAAAAACCGCATCAAAATCCGTTGCGTAATTTTAAAGATTTAAGCATACAGACAAACAGACAAACAAACAGACGGACAAAAATAGCGACTTTGTTTTATACTATGTAGTGATGAAAACCGATAGAGCTTCACTAGGTATATAGGATAAACCAAAGTCGCCATCCACCTCTGTCTGTCTGCTGTCTGTGCCTGTATAAGTCTTCTTCTAAACCACGTAACGGATCTCTTTATACCTAACGTAGGTAAAGTATTTCTCAAGGAAGGTTTATACTTATATAACTAGTAAATCCGCCCTCGCTTCGCTTCGGGAAACCCGTCCCTTCAAAAATCTCTATAAATTTTAACAAATTATGTTATTCCGATGTCTAAGCTATATTACTGCAAAGTTTCATGAAAATCCGTTCAGTAGTTTTTGCGTGAAAGAGTAACAAACACACACACACTCACATACATCCTTACAAACTTTCGCATTTATAATATTAGTAGGAAGTAGGAAGTAGGATTAGTAGGAGTAGGATTAGTAGGATTATACTGTGTATGTCCAGCTAATATACCTACAGCTGATTATTAGCTGGACTCAGAAGGTCTCTAACGTAAAAGTGTTGGACCGGATTGGTCAGGAACGCACACTCATGCTCACAGTGAAACAACGGAAGATCTCCTACTTGGGCCATGTTCTTCGACATCAACGGTACAATTTACTCCAACTTATCATGATGGGCGCTCATGGCCCGGCGGCTTGCGTCGATTCTAAGCGATCCACAAAGTTAAGCAACAGCGGGCGCGGTCGGTAGTCGGATGGGTGACCGCTAGTGGCAAATTATCTTGAGCGCTTCCGTGCTTCGGAGGGCACGTAAAGCCGTCGGTCCCGGTTGTTATCGATTGATAGCGGTCGTTAAGCCAAGTCGGAGGCCTTCGGGCGGCCTAAAAACTTTCAACACTGGGTTGGCCACTAACCCCTCCACCAGCCCGCATTGGAGCAGCGTGGTGGAGTATGCTCTAGGCCTCCTCAGTGATGAGGAGAGACCCGTGCTCAGTAGTGGGCCATTAGTGGGTTGTAGCTTAGCTTTTATTAAAATTTCCGCAAATCGAATCCAGGACTCATAGAAAAGCAATTTATCATCGCGCTATTCAGGTCTTAAAATATTGACAAAAGGTAATGCGTTCATGACGAGAACACTTCCTTGCTTTCATACTTCTATTTCAGCGTAAATATTAAACAGTACGGAACCCTTCACTACCTACACCAACTCCTCCTTACCCCACCTGACCAAGGAAGGTTCCACCAATAAATAAGCAGGTAACTAGTAGATAACTAACGCCATAATAAAGCCACCGCTTATTTTCGCACCAGCCATCCGTCGCCATAATACTGAATGTCGCCGTTACGTCTGAATGTGTTAAATATGTAATCATAATTAGCTCTAATGACCATAGAGTTGGTTATGGATAGAGTGGACAATAAGGGTCCCCGCAGACTGACTGCAGCCACCGGCGGCTGTGGCGCTGTGGCCGCCCCTTCGGCTGAATCCTGCTCACTGTTATTGGAGCTGTTGGCTGTTGGCCGGATCGTGCTTCTAAAAAGAAGCGCCACAGCCGCCGGTGGCTGCAGTCAGTTTGCGGAGACCGTAATAATAATAACGCTACACACTCATAGCCCCACACTAGGATTCCCTGAGTCGTGGGTGCCATGGACAACACACAAAACAACACACCCAGACCAAGAACGGAAATTTAAACTCATCATTCAAATTTCCGCGTTAGGAATCGAACCTAGGACCTATAGCGCCATCCGAGTCGTTAAAGATTAGCCTTCGCCTTCGCTCGGAAAAAATTAGCCGCGTGTAACTCACTTATGAAAGAGGTTTACACTGAAAATCAGCCCCTTTGCGAGATGCGATGCTGTGGAAAATCGCTAAGTAAACCTGCATTCTCTTGCTCACACATACGAACGTTTTATATTAATTAAATTAAAGTGATATTCTTTAGTACCACCACCAGACATGGTACTTGATAGATGGTAAGAGTTCATCAGGGAAAGCACCAACAATCACACAATCATACGAGTTTGCCTAGGGATTGTTGAAAAAATTAACTTTTAAAAACTTACCTTTCCTTCAAATATTTTATAGACTTCCTTAGGTAATTACTAATAGGTAGAAAAATAAACTTGACGATATATAAATTATAATCTTTACTCACCACGAAATATCTGAAATCGCTTAACGTTTAAACATGAAATATGGCAGGGAGGTGGCAAATAAAATAGTGAGAAGAGTTCGTTAACACGATGAGTGCGAAACGAGGCTTAAAACACCTCGTCCGTGTCTCGACGTTATAGCGGTAAGAAAAAACTTAAACTTCTCGTTCGTGCGGGAGGCATAACTTCCATCTGGTTCAGTGTAGGAAAAAGATAACTATATATCTGAGATGTGCTATTAATTCCTAGTTCTATGGTATATCCACCTTAATACCGGGTTTCTTAGACCTCGTGCCGCACTGAACTAATAAAATTCTAACGCTGTGCGGAACGAGGTTGCAAACGCCTCGTACCTCCGCGCACCTCGTACCGCACCCTACGCTAGCTTCATGCGGTTAGTGTTGTGCAACGCATTCGAAGCTTTTACAGAGAACGACTTGGATGTGGATACAGGTAATCTTCAAACATCCTAACTACTTGTTATATCGTTAATAGAAACGTGAATGTGACTTGTTGAGTAACTTTCTTCAAATAGGTTGTTAATCATGATAAAATATGGTATGTTTGTTTATTGAGTTAACTAGCGGACCCGGCAAACGGTGTTTTGCTCATCAAAATTTAATGCTTTTGCCCAATTGTACTCAACTCTTCAGTACTCTAACCAACTTTACCCAACTCTTCTCTATTCTAATCTAACCAACTTTACTCAAGTCTACCCACCATTTCCTTACTCTTAAATTAATCTACTAAGCTCGACCCTACTTTTCAGAACCCACTGCAAACAAAGTAGGTACATCATCTCGAAAAGGGATCAAAGAAGAGGAGATGTGTAGGATGTTACGAAAAACTCCGCACCTAACAAGTCGTGAGGCAGACAAAAAAGTAAAGAAAATTTTCACAGAATGCACTGGTTGCAAAAAATATTATTGTTTGAACTGTTTCAATGAGAAACACACATAAATTTTAAAAATAAAATACCAATATATAAAATCGATATTTATTTTCCCATCACTAAATAATATGAAAAACTGCCATTTTTCAGTGCGGTACGAGGTACATCAGATCCCACGTTTTATTTTACCTATAGAATCTAAACTAACTTATGTAACCACGGGCGGCGGCAGATTTAGGTTCATCAATTCATTGTTAATAATAATCGCGACAAAAACCGTACAATTTGTTTTATTTGGCGCCAAAAAAAGGATTTTTGTCTCCTACGGGCGGTGGGGTTTAATATGCCTCGTGCCGCCACAATGTCTGGTTTAGGACGAGGTTTAAAACGCCTCGTAACGCAGTAATGGAAAGTACAGAAAAATCTGTGCCGCAGGGAACGTGTTAAGACAGGAATTTGGCATATTCCACCTCTAAGGGGGTAAAGTAAGGGACAAAGGTTTTTTTTTTAATCGGGCAAAAGACCTAATCGTACATCAGGTAGTAAAGAAAAATAAAGTAAAAAACGTGTTCATGTCTATCCGTTATCAGACCTACACATTACGAATGCCAGCGTTAGTACTTCATAAATTGACCACGAAGGACCATTTACACACACCTGCGACCTGCCAGCTCCCACATAAAAATTCTTTATGTAATTCTACTGAACTACAAGGTAGGTACTATAAATTATTCTTTGTAGGTATGCCCCTACTTGTATTTAGAAATTTGTTCTGACAATGCATGAAGACTAGAGTCTTAAGTTTATTGTCTCACATGAGGGAATATTTGAAAATACCCAGCTGTGGTTAAGACTTCGGCCTCTAACTCAGGAGATCCAAGTTCGAATATCAGGGCACACACCTCTGATTGGTAGGTAGTATTTTTGACTTTTCGGAGTTATGTGCGTTTTAAGCATTTAAATGTCACTTGCTACAAACGGTGAAGGAAAACATCGTGAGGAAACCTGCATGCCGGAGAGTTCGCAAAACTCAAAGGTGTATAAAGTCCGCCAATCCGCACTTTGCCAGCTTTGGTGGACTATGGCCTTAATCAATGCCATAGTCCACCACAGGGAACAGGGTATTTTTATTACTAAGAATTACCTATTTAGTAAAAAACTATCCTGTAGCTACAGTTTATGCTAGTCCCCCTTATTTACTTTTATTGTCAGGATTTGATGATGTAATTCTAGAGAAATCGAGAGAAACCTTCAGATATTTTTAACCCACCTAATGTGTTTTATATAATTTCTTATCACTACATAGTATAAAAAGGTCGCCCTCCGCCTTTGTCTGTCTCTTTGTGCCTTTCTAAGTCTTCTTCTTCTAAACCACGCAACGGATTTTGATGCGGTTTTGACCATTAGGTAGAGTAAGTATATCTCAAGGAAGGTTGATATTTATAGTTTATGTAATTTCTTATGTAATTTATTATGCTAGGTAGATTCCCTATTTAACGCTCAGCGAAGCGACTATAGCTAGAATCTCATATTTTGAAGTAAATCTGTATCAATCTGATCAATGGGAATAACCCGCATATTCAGGCAATTTCCCATTGGGCCATTGGCCCTCGGGCATGAAAGTAGATAGTGTAGATACCATCTAACTAAATAATCATTTGAAGCTTCAAGCAGCCCAAAGAAACGCTTCTTAATAGCTGCTGTACAATTTTTTACAATTCTATAAAACTATAAACTTCTATAGTCCCTCCTTTATTGTAGGTATAAAAATAAAAATCAAAACCTTGACCGAACAATAAAAAATCGAATAATAAAAAAAGAAAACCGAAACATGGCGTCGCTAACGAGCCGAGGCCGTCACCCGCTTTCCCGCCTAAATAGCTGTCAACTGTCAATCTTCGCGCCATTGTGCTGACGTAAGCCTTGTTTGATTTCTCATAGTAATTGCTTGTAACTCTCTCTTATGTGTTTAAGCTATAGATAAAATCAATCAAGTTTTTATAATTTTTAACCTACAGTTTGATTTTAGAACGCAGTTAGTTTAACTGTAACTTTTTAAATCTGTTCTGAATTTTATTTTGTAATATTAAGGAAATTGTATTTGCATGTGTGTAATTGTTTAAATTTTGTATTTTTTATTGATTGCTTTAATAGGGGAATCCGGGAGACTTGCCCAGATGGGAGAGTTGAACCACCTTTTAAAACTCGACTTAAATTTTGCGCTAATGAAACGTCAAGACGGTCATTGATAGGGCGCGGGAGGCCAATGACAAGCACGGCGCCATTTTTAGCAATGGCCGGTTTGTTTGGCTGTCAGATTCGAAAAGGTGTTTTTGTTATGGCGGAGTAGATTTTAAATTTTTTTGTAGTTTTGATATTGCGGCCGTGTTTATAGAGGTGAGTATTGAGTGATATTACTATTTTATTGCCTGATTATTATAGTTTGACGTGTGCTAAGTGTTGTTTCGATTACGTTGATTGTTTTTTCTGTGGGTAGAATTTAATGTCAAAGTAGTATATGCGGGAGAGTTGCACCATGACGGGTGCGGGAGATATGCTCAGTGGTTCATGTCTCCCATGTATAGTATTTGTATGAAGATATTTGGAGTTTTACTTTACAGATATATAAATTTTAAACTTTTTGACGAAATTTAAAAACAATTCGGGAACCTTAATACAACAAGTCTTATTTGTATTTTGTTTGTTTTTATGTGTAATTTTATATTTTATTGCAGACTAATTGAATGAAATATATAATTTCAATACAAACCATCCGAAAAAATACCGAAAAGAAAAATATACTTATAACATTACAGAATTAGAAAATGCTATACGTGAGGTAAAGGACGGTGCATCTTAAAGAATAACATTGATCAAATTTTTGGTTACCAGCTGACTGAAAGTAGTCCTAATTAAGGCTAATTAATGATACTAAATGATAAGAATAAGTATATAATCGAAACAAAATGGTAAGAAATATCAAGAAAGAGTAAGAAGTTTTATTAGAGAAACGTTAAATATTTAATTTTATTAATAAAATGTTTAATAATTATGATGCCTATGGAATGCTTAAGAGTATGTCAAAGTATTGTTTATTTATCCTTATGAGAAGAGTGTGTGACTGTGTTTCGTTAGAATTTCATTTCATTTTGTAATCTTTTGGTTAATAAACTTGTGATTTAAGCTGTAAAATGTTTTTATTTTGTATTTTGTACCTTTAAAAAGCAGTGGTCAACTCTCCCCAGACCCCGGTTCAAGTGTCCCATAGGGTGGGGAGAGTTGAATCATATCCCATTTTTTATTAAAATGTGTATAACATATTTCAGTAATATAATATGGAAAATCTAAATACGCATAAGTAAACTTAAATAAATAAGCTATCGTTTATTATTATAATTGAATCACTAAGCCTCCTTATTTAGAAAATATGATACTTTAAAAAAAAGCGGTTCAACTCTCCCGGACTTCCCTATCGCGGTTTGGTAAGATTGTCTATCGCTACTTGTGTGGGATGCAAAAACCAATTCCATATTGAACGCGAACGTAATACCTATACAATGATGTTTTCAATATCTAGATTGAGCGTCGCCCTACAATGAAAACAAAAAAAACAAAGCAACATTATCAAGCATGTGTGCGTGCAGGCGATGTTTTTCACGTTCATTTATCGTCTATGTGTGCGTAATCTGTGCGTAATGATATAAAAGTTGTGGCCAACTGTTGGCCACAACTTTTTGACACGTTTTCGCGGATTCCATGGTCCATCTAGATATTTAATACATCTTTGTACCTATATTATATACCTACGTAGTTAATTCATTATTTTTTACCCAATGACCTAGTAACGTCTAATTAACATTCAATAAGACAATAATCAATACAGCACATGATATAAATGGTTATAATATCTACTTCTTTATAGGGGAACCCGTCCTGTATGTCTGTCATATGTCATAGCTGACACGAAACGAGAATTTATGGAATTGATGTAAGATAATGTTGTAATTGTTGTTTATTGGTTTATTATGCGTAGTTTAAGATGTATATCTCGGTGGAACAGAGTAAAAAATAATAGTGCCCTTGAGTTGGATACCCTTTCATTAATAGTCCTTATCAATGATGTTTTAAATATCTAGATTGAGCGTCGCCCTACAATGAAAACAAAAAAACAAGGCAACATTATCAAGCATGTGTGCGTGCAGGCGATGTTTGTCACGTTCATTTATTGTCTATGTGTGCGTAATCTGTGCGTAATGATATAAAAATTGTGGCTAACAATTAGCCACAATTTTTTGACACGTTTTCGCGGCTTCGATGTTCCATCTAGATATTTAAACATCAAAGGTCCTTATATTATGTCGGAATGGTTAGCATATTCAGACAGTCGTTTATGGATTCTGGGTTCGATCCCCAGCAAGGACATTTGAATGATGAGTAATTAAATGACCGTTCTAGATCTCGCTTGACAGTTATGGTAATATAATGAAAAAGTCTATAAATTTTAGCTTATTATGTGATTCTGATGCTAACTGCAAAGTTTCACGTTTTTTTTTTTGAAAGAGTAACAAACACACAAACCCATCCTTACACACTTTCGCCTTTATAATAGGATAGGATAATTCAAAAAAATATAATGAAAGTAATAAACAAGCTTAACTCTTCATGTGTAGGCTATAAGCGGCTAACATAGGGGACCACTGATACTCCCGCCAACCAACATAGGGAGAAGGGGATGGCTGAAAAACAGCGCTGCATGGGAATACTATCCTTTGTCAGGTCACGCTGAGCCTTCTCCATTTGCCTCTTAATTTTAAGCATAATTTGATGATACTTGATTTGATTTGAATGATACTTGTATTTTTTGAGTGGCAATAAAATACCTTGTTTGTTTGTTTGTTTTAGCTTTTTAATAATGAAAAGCAGGTAGTTACTGAGGTATATTAACAAAATATTATGTAGCTTAATAATTTATAACTTTTTACTATAACTAGTTTTATCCGCCTTTTTATCCCTATAACCTGTGGGGGGATAATATCCAAAAAGGGTTTAGGGCTCCCTTATACTACTCAAGGAATATATACTATAACATACATGTCATATTTTTCAGCTTCTTACGTTCAAAAGTAGGTATCGGCTGTGCGTTGTCTGTCAGTCACTCAATTACTTTGTAACGGAAGAGTTTTTTTATTATATTGATTTATAAAATAGCCAAGGATTATCGAATGAGGTATACTGGCACAAGGTAATAAAAAGTATAAAAAGGATATTAAATCAACAGATTATCTAGGAATAAATTAGCGATAGAGTTACATTTCAACATTGCTACTTTGAAGGCCTCACAGACTTATAAAACAACCAGACCTAACATAATTTTCACCACTACAGAGACGTATGTAAGCAATAGTTTCATCTCTTTCTCTCCGATGACACGTACAAAGTCTATCTCGTTTTATTTTTGTTGTTTCTACACTCACGCACACATAGACAAAATGGCGTTGAAGCACTTTCGCTATTTTCATAAGCTACAAGAAGCTCACTTTTTGTATGAGAACCATAGACAAAATTTGTAGACCACGAATGTTTTGTTTGGGAATTGTCAATGTGTGCAGCATGTCTATGTAATTGTAACTGGCACGCTTTTTCTCCCGTATGTTAGGTCCGCTTATTTTTTATTTTTTATAAGTCTGTGGTAGGCCTAGTCTATGGAGTTGTCTAGTTATCGATGGCTATCAGTTTTGAAGAGATAATAAATTTTTATGATATCCGCAAACCGATTGAGTCATTCTGCCCGCCGTATCTATGTCTATACATTTAATAAATCTGTATCGGTGTGTGTACCTACCTACATGGAAGGCATGTGACAATAGTAGATTGTATGACAAGGGTGCAAAGTAATATTTTTTCGGCGAGGGCGTTTTTTGAATCCAGAGCGAAGTGAGGGATTCTAGAGTAGAATCCCGAGCGTAGCGAGGGATTCTTTAGTAGAATCCCGAACGTAGCGAGGGATTCAAAGTACGTCGCCCGAGCCAAAAATATACTTGCACCCGAGTGATACACTCTACTTTTCATCACCCACTATGAGAAAATAATATATATATGACGGGGGCACTTGTCAGGATGTCAAATAAAACAAGAGTTCAGAGCCACGCAACAACACACAACCAGCTACTTTATTCAATGCTCATGTAGGTATGGCTCATTATGAATATTCGGTTTGGGTTTACTTTGGTATTGATTGGATTTGCTTTGCGATATTACGATATTGATTTATTGACCGAACCACTCGCACTCGCGGATACACTTTATTTATTATTATTAGAGATTCACGGCATTAAAATTAATAAGGACTTTTTACAAGAACAATATTCCGATCGCACGCGACATTAATTTCTTTTCATATTTCTCCATTAATGACAATTCTCCCGCGCGCCACAGAGTATCAATTCACCATCGACCACCTCATCTACCACAGATTAAATAGCATCAAACAAGTATCCTATCTCCGACATATATATAATAGAAAATAATACGTAAAAATGCACGAAAACTTAATTTTAATTTGAAAACGAAATCTTAATTTGATTTCTTTTTTATTATTCAGCTGGCGGGCCCCTCGCGTCGTACCAGACATTCTTTATTCAAACAATATTTGCGTTCGACTTCTTTAGCGCAAAATACTAAAATGTTCTAAATTCAAAATAGGACGGAAAAGATCTAGCCGGACGGAAAAGTTGTATGAAAATTCATTCCCGCCCGCTGAATAGAAAACAGCAACTTTGGAACCCCGTAAGTCCGAACCAAGTCGTCTTTTTCGAATAGGTGTGATGAAAAAACTATTACTTAAAGAGAAGTCTTTATCGCAATAGAACCTAAAACAATGATTTTTATTAGATTTTTTTGTCCACGCACCAAAAACTTCCCAATAAAGTTTGATACGTTTTCCACAATTTTGTTGGAGATCTAAGTATTATTAAAAATTGTGCATGTTTCATAGTAATAATACACTATGAGATATGGATAATTTATTGTTGTTAGACAAAGTTTGCTGTGTCAGCTAGTATAGATATTTATATAAAATTGTGATTTGACTGTCTGTGTTTAACGGTTTTATTTTTAACACTTTGCCAGTGGCTTGGTCCACGTGGAAATACTTTATTGATTTCAAACAAACTATTAATTCCATCACTGTTATTAGTGGAACATGACGAATGTCTTTTTTAGTAGATCTCTACTTACCTACTACTATCCAGAAAAAAATAGTAAGTACTTATACAGTAGGTTGTTTTTATCAAGTGTTTTAAGATCTACTTGACAGATGATATTCCAATTTATGACAATACGCTAAACAAGGAAACTCCTCAACAGTAAACAGCACACTGACTTAATGAGGGTAACCGCGTGTGAATTTTCCGCTAGAGGCGCTAGTGAAAAGTGAGGTCTGTCTGTCACTTTTTGCTTGTCTGAATGTCACTTGTCACTGTTTATGTATGGGCGGGCTTTGACAGCAGGACCTCACCTCGCCGGTGGCGCCAATTGGTGAGCACAAAAACGGCGACCCTCATTGATTGCTTTGCATTCATAATTTATTAAGTAGGTATCAGAAAACTGTGTTTTAAGTTTTTCAAAACTATTAATTTATTACAGCTATTTATTAAAAATATGGCTTAATAATTAGATAGAAATCTGGTGTCCGTTACAGTTATAAAATACCAGTTATAATTTAGTATCTACCTATAGATTTCGACATTGATTTCATTATTTGAGAAATACTCCTCTAAATCCTCGCTAATTATTCTTATTTTCATTTTTATCTATTGGAAATGCAGGTGTACCTACCTACCCGTAGAGAAAAGAAAATTACTTCCTAAATTACCTACGCCTAGCTTTCGGACAGTTAATGATAAATCAACATCTATTTTGTAATTTAATTGCGAACTGTTAACGAAATAGCAAATCAAAACGAGCATGCAGCACCACCTTCCGCTGCCGCCATGACAACTGTGACCGACCCAGAACTAGACTCAATGAGTCTCGTTCTAATTCGGTCACAGATGCGTTGCTACCCCTGAGGATTGAGATGGTCGCCTCTAAAAAAGTGTAACGGGCTCCACACCTTGCTATCCGGAACACAATTGTTCTTAAAACAATTATTACACGGTAGGAACCTAATTCCGCTGGCTCTTTACTCCTCAACCCTCAAACGCTCACAGAGCAAAGGCGTCTCAGTTATCGCTCGGTGCGGTGACCATCGGTGGAAGCTGCTACGTGGGTGGTCCGCGTTGTTTACAAATGCTGGTTAAGGCCAGGCCTCGGGAACGGAGTTGGTTACTGTGCAAGACAAATTTTTTAATGTCTGTTTTTGTTATCTGTTATCTTGTTTTTTAATAAATAAAACTTTTCGCTTTTTATTGAACCTATAGAAATTAGAAGAAAACATATTTATAAAGAATCGTGCTGCTCCCAAATACGAAAAACGTCAGTTCAATACTATTATATTCCTACAAGGATCTTTTGGCACATGACTGATGTGAGGGTGACAGAGACAGCGCCTTATAGGGAAGGTAAACTGTGAGGCGCTGTCTCTGTCACCCTCAAGTCAGTCATGTGCCAAAAGATCGTTGCAGGACTATACTAGCGCTTGCCACAGCTCCATCGCCCTACAGTTTACAAGAGCCTTTTATTTCCATCGGATGGCCACAACCAGCCATCGTTTCGTTACAGTTACTGTAGTCCGTTTGCGATCGAGATGGAGGCGTTTTAACACGTTCCCTGCGGCACAGATTTTTCTGTACTTTCCATTACTGCGTTACGAGGCGTTTTAAACCTCGTCCTAAACCAGACATTGTGGCGGCACGAGGCATATTAAACCCCACCGCCCGTAGGAGACAAAAATCCTTTTTTTGGCGCCAAATAAAACAAATTGTACGGTTTTTGTCGCGATTATTATTAACAATGAATTGATGAACCTAAATCTGCCGCCGCCCGTGGTTACATAAGTTAGTTTAGATTCTATAGGTAAAATAAAACGTGGGATCTGATGTACCTCGTACCGCACTGAAAAATGGCAGTTTTTCATATTATTTAGTGATGGGAAAATAAATATCGATTTTATATATTGGTATTTTATTTTTAAAATTTATGGGTGTTTCTCATTGAAACAGTTCAAACAATAATATTTTTTGCAACCAGTGCATTCTGTGACAATTTTCTTTACTTTTTTGTCTGCCTCATGACTTGTTAGGTGCGGAGTTTTTCGTAACATCCTACACATCTCCTCTTCTTTGATCCCTTTTCGAGATGATGTACCTATTTTGTTTGCAGTGGGTTCTGAAAAGTAGGGTCGAGCTTAGTAGATTAATTTAAGAGTAAGGAAATGGTGGGTAGACTTGAGTAAAGTTGGTTAGATTAGAATAGAGAAGAGTTGGGTAAAGTTGGTTAGAGTACTGAAGAGTCGAGTACAATTGGGCAAAAGCATTAAATTTTGATGAGCAAAACACCGTTTGCCGGGTCCGCTAGTTAACTCAATAAACAAACATACCATAATTTATCATGATTAACAACCTATTTGAAGAAAGTTACTCAACAAGTCACATTCACGTTTCTATTAACGATATAACAAGTAGTTAGGATGTTTGAAGATTACCTGTATCCACATCCAAGTCGTTCTCTGTAAAAGCTTCGAATGCGTTGCACAACACTAACCGCATGAAGCTAGCGTAGGGTGCGGTACGAGGTGCGCGGAGGTACGAGGCGTTTGCAACCTCGTTCCGCACAGCGTTAGAATTTTATTAGTTCAGTGCGGCACGAGGTCTAAGAAACCCGGTATTAAGGTTGATATACCATAGAACTAGGAATTAATAGCACATCTCAGATATATAGTTATCTTTTTCCTACACTGAACCAGATGGAAGTTATGCCTCCCGCACGAACGAGAAGTTTAAGTTTTTTCTTACCGCTATAACGTCGAGACACGGACGAGGTGTTTTAAGCCTCGTTTCGCACTCAACGTGTTAATGGTGACCCACAGAAATGATACTTCCGTCCCTGTGATTTAAGGATGCATTGTAGATTGAAAGTGAGAATTTAAAAGTAAAGGAGTTGTTTCAAAATGTATGGAGCCCCGGCCACCACTTTGTACACCATACTAAAATATGGAGAATCGCAATTCAAACAGTTTTTAACTATCCAATCACTTCAAATTGGTTTAGTTTTTTGGTACAACACAAAAATATACAATTGAAATTGCAACACAAAAACAAAAATCCGTCATGGCGGTAAGCTGTCATCACATGTCACGTTGGTTGATTTGATTGAAGTTTGACATATGTACGTACATTTCTGTCATATTAAAGTGACAGTAGACAGTTCGTGATCTGTGATCAATGACAAATTGGTAAGACGCCATGTTGAAACTTGATAAAATTAAATGATAGATACAATTTTTGTACCAGAAAAGTATGCATTTAGGTAATTTATCTTTATTTTTCCCGAATTCCATGGATTTTTCTCGATTTTTCGAGGTACTGTACATATTGTGGGCCGGATTTGAAACATCTCCTTTGTTTGCAAGCTAAATGTAACTATGAGCACTGGTGATAAATTTGTTTTTAGCATCGAAGCAGGTAATTTCATATTCTCGGCGACTCGCTGGTAGGTTTAACTTTATTCACTGTAATCTTATAAAAATTATGGTTACTCCTCCTTTCTTGACTAGTGTGTCTCGTGTGAGTGCGTTAGGTGACATCTATACGTCTAGTTCTCGTCTTTGTGCCTGTGTTTAATACAAGTGTATAGACAAAGGAAGGTTTTGAGTTACATGACGTGCACACTAGACCAGTGCTAATAGCTTTGTTAACGATCAAAAGTAAAAAAAAATAGTAACAGGATGAAACCCATTGGAAAAGGAAGAGGATATGCCAAAAATTCAGGGAAAAATTATTTACGGGTGATCTGAGGTTTGGAAGGGGTAGAGGGGGTGGGGGGGTTTAAAGGTTAAAATTGGTTGCATATCCTCTTCATTTTCCAATGGGTTTCACCCTGTTACTATTTTTTTAGGGTTCCGTACCCAAAGGGTAAAACGGGACCCTATTACTGAGACTTCGCTGCCCGTCCGTCCGTCGGTCACCAGGCTGTATCTCATGAACCGTAATAGTTACACAGTTGAAATTTTCACAGATGATGTATTTCTGTTGCCGCTACAACAACAAATACTAAAACACTGAATAAAATAAATATTTAAGTCGAAATATGGCTTCGACGCCTAAGCTATAATTAGTTACCTTGCGGTCAAAGAGATGGCGTTGCTTGTGGCTACGAAAACTAAAGTAAATATTTAAAGTGAGGATTTCATACAACAGACCAGATTTTTTTGGCGTTTTTATACATAATGGTACGGAACCCTTCGTGTGCGAGTCCAACTTGCACTTGGCTGATTTTTTCGTTTCAAAACCTAAAAGCCCTGGGCTACACATCCCCACCCTGAAATGACGTGTGATAGTAAGCGTCGCCTTAACCCACGCGTGCGACCGCGGGCCGCGCCGCTTATCACGATCGCCAGACGTTTGATTACACCTGGTGTTGATTTGATGTTTCCAACGTAAATATACGCCGTTTTATTACGTATCACGGGGGTTAATAAATAATTAAACGATTTCAGAAAAAGAAGAAGGATGCTCATTTGACTTTATTGATAAATTAATAGATAATGCTACACCCTTATACTGAGTCCCATACTTTGATGTTTTAAATGTCTAGATGGAACATCGAATCCGCGCAAACGTGTCAAAGCCAACTGTTGGCCACAATTTTTATATCATTACGCACACATAGACAATAGACGAACGTGAAAAACATCGCCTGCACGCACACATGATTGATATTGTTGTCTTGTTTTTTTTTTGTTTTCATTATAGGGCAACGCTCAATCTAGATATTTAAAACATCAAAGGTCCCATACTAGTATTCCCTGTGTCGTGGGTGCCATAGACAACACACAAAATAACACACCCAGGCCGAGAACGGAAATTCAAACTCATCATTCAAATTGCCGCGTTACTGGGAAACGAACCCCAGACCCTTGAATCAGTGATCCGAAGTGTCAACCATTGCAACCTTCGGGTCGAGTATTTTTTTAGACTCTTAAGCAGATTTGCCGTGAGGTCACGCTAAACTTAGAGTAAAATCTGACAATAAGTTAGACCAGAAGCTATCTGTCCAAGTGTCCATCTGTCCATGTGTTGTCCATGGCACCCACGACATAGAGATAAATAAAGTAAAGGAGGTATTTGATTGAAATTTTTTTTTGGGGGCTTAGGTAATCATTAGGTACATAAAATTAAATTTATTGTTGTATGGTGGTAACCACGTTGTATAAATGAAATCATATTTCTTAATAATATATTATGTATTCGAAGGAATACCGAGTTCCATTCCTTATAAGGTCTGCATTAATTTGTCCAAAAAGTCTGCCAATTCTTTGACATACTCGTAAAATATTGTATACGCTCATACCTTACGATTGAAAATTAGGAATATTAGGATTAAGTAGGTATACAATATACGTGACTAGCGGCCCGCCCGCGGTTTCACCCGCGTGGATCCCGTTCTCGTGGGAATATATGCATGTATTATACATAAAAACCTTCCTCTTGAATCACTCTACCTATTACAAAAAACCGCATCAAAATCCGTTGCGTAATTTTAAAGATTTAAGCATACAGACAAACAGACAAACAAACAAACAGACGGACAAAAATAGCGACTTTGTTTTATACTATGTAGTGATTCAAACTCAACCCACATTCTGAAAACAAACATTTAAACTATTCGCCTATAAGTTAAATTAGGTACCTATTTTATTGAAAAAATGGTACCTAATTAAAAACCGTCTAGTTCTAGTGATTGTTGAGTTTAAGAAGACTTCTTTCATAACCACAACACATCAGTAATGCTTATAATTAGAACACATAATATAATATGATAACTTAATTTACTCTTCTCGTATAATACATAGTAAAGTAAATAACATATTCGCAAATAACTCGGTGATACAAAAAATCATTTGGGTGTGGATGACGCAACGCATTCTGTAAACATCGTGTATAAAGCTGCGCGCACAATGGCGTACATTAGGGTGCTTGCCACACCTGGCCTCTCCCAGAGGTGGCCATGCTTCGGGAATTTTAGGGAATTTAAGAACATGGTCCTAACACACGTAATAGATTTTCTTTCTTTCTTTCTTGGAGGCAACACATTGGTGATGTTTTTGCTCAAAACGTAAAAATGTCCTTAACATTTTTAACCGAAGGAATCAATTAAATTCAATATTGTCTTAGCAATAATTTTATTTGTTTGTCGATAACACATAATAAATAAAATAAATAATTAGTTGATCCGTATACAATGTACGGAAACTTTAAGTCTAATTTTCACCAACTTCAAGAAGTCAGAATAATTTGAAAAGAAAATTTGTACAGAAGTCAAGGGCCAATGACAACGCAATGTTATACAAAATTGGTTCCAGACAAGAACACTGGTTCTCAGTTTTGTTAATGCTCTGAAAAGTATATAAATTCCGCTAATATACACTTGGCCACCGTAGCCAATTATTTTAGTTTATTACATTTAATCCTTACTAAAATTATAAAGCTAAAGAGTTTGTTTGAACGGGCTAATCTCAAGAAGTACTTGTTTAAGTTGAAAAAATATTTTTGTGTTGGATAGTCCACCACAGTCACTGCACCATTCAAACCAACAGAGAACTATCAATGCGCAAGTTTCCCTACAGCAGTTGACCTATTAACCGATGATTTAGTATGTGTAGATCTTAGAAAAAGACACTGCATGAAATTTCATGATAGTTACAATACAATACAAACAAATAGGTACTCTTTATTTTTCATCAAATAAAAAAATGACGATGTAATTATAAAGAATACAATCGGCGATATTATAGTTGAGCAGCAATTTCTTCTAGATAATCTTAATACGGGAAAGTTACAAAAGGACACAGTTACAAATAACAAACATCGACAAAATCGTCACTAATTATTAAAATGATAATATACAAACTGCAATGTAATGCAGAATCGGGACTAATCCCAAAAGTATAACCACGGCCACCCTACTCTCCCCAAATCCCTCGAATCATAATTTACAACGCTGTGAACATTTTTCTTAATCTATCGCTGTGGGTATACATGGCCATCGCTTTATTTATCTGTGTAATGGGGAGGCGCGTTTCCGCCTACGAATTTTATTTGGGGAATCAAAGCAAAGAGAAATATAACTTTAATATTTCTGTGTCTATTACTTTTTTGGGTCTATTAACGTAGTTTTATGTTAAACAAGTTTTTGTACGCGGCTTTACCAATGGCCACGTTAGAGAATGACAAAATCCTTCATATTGATACTGTAACGTAATCGAGGCTGAAAAAGACTCGTTGAATGGAAGTTACTAGGGATGAGAGAAATTTAATGAAAACAAGCTTTCAAAAATTCAAATTTCCAATAATTTTATATTGTGTACTCTTCAAGGAACATACAAAATATCAGCTTCTTACGTTAAATACTTTCGTCTGTGCCAATGCAAACTCTTATGTCAATACATTAGTTAATCACTCCGCAACGGAAGAGTTTTATAAGTTTCATTGCAGATTAAAATTTTATCTGTTCTATTTTACCCAAAAATATAATAATTGTAAGGGATAACGATTACATATTGAAGCACGAAAATGTTTTAATTAAGGTTTATAATTTTATACATTAAGACCGAGTCTTTACCTTTTTAGTTACCAGAAATTGATAAAAGATGTCGCTAGTTGTATGTTTTGTTTTGTAACCAAATGGAAACTACAATAATAATTGAAAAAGTATGTATGTTTATAAAATGGGCTAATTATAATTAATTACATTACGTTGCATATTAATAGCCACACACCACGATTCGGTGTGCCATTCGCGCCATGGACAAGACAAAAGACAAGCACATGAGAACAAAAAAAAACTTTATTCCTATCTCGCTGATATTCGAACTTAGGACCAACACAGCACTGTACTGTAATGTGCTATTAAAAAGTTATTATGTAGATAATTTATAATCTAAATTTGGTAGAACTTAGACATTTACGTATTAGATATCTAATAAAAATACACCTGAACTAATTTGCAGCTGGTTGTAAACAAAAAAAAACCTTAAAAGATTCCCTGTAGATAGGTAATCTTGTGTTCCGACCACGGATGCAATTTACTCAAATGACATTCTACCGAAAAATATAAATAACCCCAAAAGCCGCCACATTTACCGGAGGTCGCCCCAAAAGATACTGGTAATTATAAAAAAAAATCAACATGGCGGCTTTCAACGTCCTTCGACGATAAAAAAATAAAAAGCTTCCAAATTCAAATCGGGCGCGGCTGGAGATGAAAAAGCGGGACTAATTTCATGCGCTCACGCAGTGTTCCATTTTCAAAATGACCATAGAAAGAGATAAGCATCTCGATTCGGTTGGCGGGAAAGGGACGGGTGTATTATAAATGTATTAATCTGGTCGTAATTTTTGAGAATATGTTGTTTATGTTGAAGTAAATTATATTTGGGAAGTCAGCGTTGTGATTGCATTTTCTTTTTGTTAAAATTGAGAAACAATTTTGTAATAATGTACTTAGCGGGGTTCCTGCGTCCACAGTAAGACTTTTGAAACATGTATTTTCATTGTTTACGTAAAAAGCTTTCATACAAAGGCGCATTATGAATAATTAACTGAATATGATTATAATTTATGTATACCTAAATAGCTACAAGTAAATCTCATAAATGTAATCTGATGTCACATTTTGTGTTTATAATGGGTTACTAGCTGACCCGGCAGACTTCGCCCTGCACTTTTATTATTAAAGTAGAAGCCCTCACTTTAGAAGCTTGTTGCTTCGCTCCTTTTGGTCGTAGCATGATGTTCCTTAATAAATGGACTATTCAACACAAAAAGATTCCTGAGATTCCTGAGATTAGCGCGTTCAAAACAATAAATAAACAAAGAAAAAAACTCTTCTGCTTTATACTATTACTTAGTATAGATAACGTAATTCTTGAGCTAAGTTATACCTTGACACAGATAAAGCTAAAAATGTAATACAATTCTTTAAAAAATTATTATATAATCGTAATTTATTACAAGTAATTACCTAATGTTTTTTGTTTAATTAACGAACCTTATTGATCGACTTAAAAATATCTACTTACTCAATTAAATACCTATTAATTACCTATTACCTACATAAATACATTTTTTTCACATTTTATAAGTAGTTATTCACTGTTTTCATCGTCTAATCTGGAACTGACGTTTTTAAATTGTTATATGTACCTTTTGAAATAAAATAATGTTAATGAAAAAAATGTTTTCATCCCAAAAAATTTTCTATGTATAAATTAAATGTTTTTTGTATTTTTTCATAATCTTCATTTTCTGTAAAGTTACTCGTAGTTAGGGATACCCAAAGTTGTATTAAATATCTAGATGGAACATCGAATCCACGAAAACGTGTCAAAAAGTTGTGGCCAACTGTTGGCCACAACTTTTATATCATTACACACAGATTACGCACACATAGACAATAAATGAACGCGAAAAACATCGCCTGCACGCACACATGCTTGATAATGTTGCCTTGTTTTTTTTGTTTTCATTGTAGGGCGACGCAGCGACGCTCAATCTAGATACTTATAACATCACCCTTTGATGAAAGGTTATACCTACCTAAATCTTTTTTAAGCCGTTAAAAAAGTACAAGTAAGATAACTACAAATAGTTCCTATATATTAATACTATTATACTAGCTATTACCCGCGACTTAGTTCATTCGCGACCGCAATATACATACGTACCTACATAGGAGTTTTTCCCGCGTGAATCCCGATCCCGCAGGAACTCCGGGATAAAAAGTAGCCTAATGTTGGTCCACAGGCTCCTCTATCTCCTAGTGAAATTCCCTTTAAATACGTTCAGCCACAGACCAATAAACTATGTATAGACGGCGTGCCGTGAACAAAAGCGTGAAGCCGGCAAAAGTGCGCCTAAAACACACATCGGAACCAATAGAATGCCCTATGTTGACAGTTTGAACTAGAACAAATTTAAACTTTATTTTTGGGAACACAAAGCTTCATTTATTTTTTATTATTTAGAACACAAAAGTCGTTTTGGTGTGAGTGCCGCCGTGTGTATTACAAGGCGAGGCGTACTTTTTGCCGGCTTCACACTTTTGTTCACGGCGCGCAGTCTATAGTTTATTGGTCTGAGCGTTCAGCCGTTTCTAAGATTAGTGTACTACAAATCAGTTACAGTTTAATTATATGTATAGATTATCCTAACCTTAATAAGAATCTTCCATAACCTCTTCGACGTAACACGATTATTTTAACTATGTAAAACCATAATTACCTAATTAATTCCTAATTAACTGACATTACGTAACAAAACAAATTCTGTTGTTATGTGACGGTGGAGAAAAATAAAATTGATGGTAATATCATTCACATTACGGCCCGCGGTCGTTAATGAATCTGTGGACTGTGTTGCAATGGTAACAAATTATTATTTTCCCCATTTTAAGGGTAACTATTTTTGTTAGTTGTTAAATTGGACTAACCACTCTAGTTCTAGTAGAGTCTAGTAGAGTCTTGTTCTGTGTCGGCCGCAGTTACCTTGGCGGCAGCGGAAGGTGCTGCATGCTCGTTTTCTATATTAAATTATGTTTGTTTCATCAATATGGTAAGTATAGTGCGTGCTATAAACAAGTGAAGTTGGTGTATTTATAGATTTTTCAAATTTATATTAGGTATCAAGGATTTTTTCTAAGACATTCTCATAGTTAAAAGCTTACAAAACTTTAAAATCAAAGCTTGCAAAACTATAAAAGTCAACGGTTAGAATAAGAAACATTTAACCTCGGGTTATCTTTACATCAAGTTTATTAATAAGACACTTCGAGTTTAAGAATAGAATAGAATAGATTTATTTCATAAGCCACGAACTTTACAGCAAGGATAAACAAAGATTACATGGAGGATCACAGTTGAAAATACAATAAAAATAGAAACATTTACAAAGTGTTTTACGGTACTTAGTACCATTCCTACCGTGTAATAATTGTTTTAAGAACAATTGTGTTCCGGATAGGAAGGTGTGGAGCCGGTTACACTTTTTAGAGGCGACCATCTCAGTCCTCAGGGGTAGCAACGCATCTGTGACCGAATTACAACGAGACTCATTGAGTCTAGTTCTAGGTCGGTTACAGTTGTCATGGGCGGCAGCGGAAGGTGGTGCTGCATGCTCGTTTGCTACCTTACTATCATAAAAAAAGTGTGAAGACAGCAAAACAAAAATAGATAGGTACTAGGTACATTATAAATACAATGGAATTGCCACATTATGCTCGCATGTGTCCAGTTGCCTAGAAAAAGGAGCCCACTCAGCTTGATGCCGTAGGGTAGGCTACGGCGCTGATTTTCAGTGAGTCCTATAACCTTTAGCTGATACTGAGGTCACTACACTTCCATTACAATAACCTACTACCTAGTTGATCGGTAATATAATAAAATTGTAACTGATTGATATATAGGTATGATCTTTATGTGGAAAGAATAGAGATTTTTTACCATATTCCAGAGAAGTTTATCAATGCAACAGTTGCCATAATAGCGATTTTTCTATTTTTATGTTTGTGGAATAATTTCTGGAACGGTGGAAGCCGTTTTAATAAGATTTTCACTGGAAATTAGGCTTATTATACCGGAATTTCCACGGGAATGGATTTTCGTGGAAACATCCCATTTGAACAAAACACGAGCACAATAAGTCAGTACCTAATAATATTCAAAAATCAACTTATTCATGTCGATATTTTGTCAATATATGTACTTACTTATTTTTATTACAACCGCCGTTTCCAAAATTACAACAATATCTTTTAAAAGGAGAGGGCGAAAAAAAATCCCTAGCACATTTTAAAAATCAATTTACATTAATAAAATTAAACAATAACCTGGCAACCCAGCTTACCGAATGCTAACGACCACCAGAATTAAGTTTTTAAGCCGGTGCTTTGAAGAAGTAATCACGAACCAAGATGGCGGCTGGTGGGGTTTTTGTGGTGGTAATTAAGGAGGTGGGACTGGTGCACCATTTTGGAGAAATGGGCTATGTAATTTAGTTGTTTTTTGGTATTTTCGGCTCGTATTTTTGGTTCGAGTAACAATAAGATGTAGAGTTATGTTTGTGTATCTATATCTACTTTATTGTAAGCGATGTTAACTTAGAGTTCAAAAATTCGGTCTTCTACTCGGGGGTCCGAGTTCGAACCCCACAGCAGGCATCTACTAACTTTACTTTAAGTGCGGTTTAAGCATTTAAATGACACTCTCTATAACGGTGAAGGAAAACATCGTGAGGAAACCTGCATGCCGGAGAGTTCGCAAAACTCAAAGGTGTGTGAAGTCCGCCAATCCGCACTTGGCAAGCGTGGTGGTTTTACCATAATATTCTCAATAGTGACCGCTAGTGATAAGTATTTAAACTTAATAGTAGTCTTATGGTGCGTCCAGACTATATAACAAAACATGTTATAAAACATAGTTAAATAACATGTTTTTTTAATGTGGACGATATGTGTTACAAAAACAAGTTATATAACATGTTATTAGTTTTTGCAACAATGTTATAGGTACGCTATAACACACTGTTATTTTAACACTGTTATTTTAATGTGTACGGTCTTGTTACATGTTTCATTGTTAGACAACAATGTTAGATAGTGTGGACGTGTTATAAAACAGAAGTTATAGGTATAACATGTTACATAATCTGTACGCACCCTTAGTCTTGAACACATCAATGCTTTAAACAGCACGCAAAGCCTTCTGTCCACAGATAAACAGACAACAACAACATTCTTAGTTTTCGTTTTTTTATTCGAAGAATAGAATGCTAAAAACTACTTGAACTTGTTTTTCCTGCCACGAGTGACGATGGGCGTATTAAGTATATCCGCCATTGATCGATGTTTTAGGTAAATATAGCGCGAGGTGTAATAATTACGTACGATGGTGTCAAACGCGATAATGAATACAGAAGGGCGCCATTTTAAACGGTTTCGGACAGGTGCAAGACGCGAGTGTCATACGTGTGACGTGTCACTGTATTTATTAGATTAATTAAAATTTATTATATGAATTATGTCGTTTGTAAAGTACTAGATATTATAACCTTGTGTTTGCAATAGTGAACCATTATCTATATAATATGTGTTTGTATGCTCAGACCAATAAACTATAGACGGAACGCCGAGAACAAAAGAGTAAAGCCGGCAAAAGTCAGCCGAAAGCACACATCGAAACCAATTATAGAATGCCCTATGTTGACAGTTTGAACTAGCACAAATTTAACTTTATTTTTTGGAACACAAAGCTTCATTAATTTTTTATTAGGTACTTATTTAGAACACAAAAGTCGTTTTGGTGTGAGTGCCGCCGTGTGTATTACAAGGCTAGGCTGACTTTTTCCTGGCTTCACTCTTTTGTTCCCGGCGTTCCGTCTATAGTTAATTGGTCTGAGTTTGTATGTAGGTATATAATAATTGAACAAGTACCTACTTCATCTTCTCACCAAGGGTTAACTGGTAAAGAATGCCATTAGACATTAAGTCCGCCCATTGTATTATCAAATTATCTCTAGGTTGTCAATAGTGTTTAAATGAATAAATATTCTCTGGAAGCTATACCTAGTTATACTCTTAGTGATAAAAAAATTATTGTCAGTGACGGCAGATTGATCTTACTCTACGGATAAACATGCCTTTGAATTGTATGTTAAATAAAGCCTATTATAACAATTTATACAACGTAATTTCATTAGATATACTTACCTACGTCAATTTTGGCAAGTCAAAGGAGAACATCAGATTTGGGCCTGGAGCGAACAGCTTGTTCAATACCCTCAAATAATCTTGCATATTTTAATAGGTACATCCATTTCATATTTAAAAATCTAGTTACATCATATCATTAAAACATTAGGTATAATTTCAAGCCTCACTATGTGTGCGCAGTACGTAAGACTACTATACCTATTTCATTATTCCCATCATTTTCCGCAAAAACGGAATATGCACAACGTGGTAACAATATCCTCGATCTAAAAAGCGATGTCTCATGCATGCTCATATTCCAGGCCCAAGTCCAGAAAGTTGCTGGTCTCCTTTCTGATTAATTCTGCGTATTAGCGCCTTAAGGCATAGGGGCTTCTGCTAATTTACAAATGCCTCAGTGGCGTCTCGATTGAATAGTTTGACACAATTTTGGCACATTTCGTATACAAGACTGAATAGATTGGACACATTTTGGCACATTCCGTATACAAAATTGAATAGTTTGGCACAATTTGGCACATTCCGTATACAAAATGAGTCAAACTATTCAATCGAGACACTATTGAATCGTTTATTAAGTAGCAAAATCGGGGCCCTGGTGTTACATGGTAGAGTTCCTAAGAGGGTAAGACTCCCTGTGTCATAGGCACCATGGACAACACATAAACCTTAAAAAAAATTCACCAATAAAATTTCAGCCTCGAACGGTAAAACAAAGATACCTCGCATAGCGGTAAGTATTAACCATTGCGCCATACGAATCAATAAATAAAAAAAACAATATAGTTAGCAAGTGAAGGATATCTACTTTAATGTTAGACGCAGAGTAATAATTTGGTTTAGACACCTACCTATTGACTCAAATGTCAAATGTTGTCGCGTTCAAAATAAAGACTTATTCTTATCTGTGCGCGAAGGTGACAGCTGACAGCTGCTTGTCAGTTTTAATAAGCAATGTTTGTTAATGGCGGGAGTAATTTTGAAATGCGAATACAGTTCCAATTTACTTTAATCGTTTATTGGTTTAAACTTTTTTATAGCCAGAACGTTTTTATTGAGTAGTAAAACAACGAGAATTGTTATTTTTCATTTTATTTGGATAACGTAGGTAGAGTACAGAAAAAGAAAATCATTTAGCGCCGGTGATATGATAGGTATCTACCTAAATAACAACTAAATAGGTAGATATGTAGGTACCAATGTACTTTCCTAGCTGTCAATTAGGTAGGTATATTCAATTCATGTTCAAAGTAGGTTCTTACCAATGATGTTTTAAATACCTATCTAGATTGAGCGTCGCCTACAATGAAAACAAAAAAAACAAGGCAACATTATCAAGCATGTGTGCGTGTAGGCGATGTTTTTCGCGTTCATTTATTTTCTATGTGTGCGTAATGATATAAAAGTTGTGGCCAACAGTTGGCCACAACTTTTTGACACGTTTTCGCGGATTCGATGTTCCATCTAGATATTTAATACATCTTTGGTTCTTACCTACCTGGCTGATTTCAACTGAACTTCTTTTATTCCCTCATCTCATGCATGCAATGATGGTTAGATTTTTTGAAACTGGTCATCTTTATTCAACTTCTTAGGTACTACCTACTATGTTAAAATATCTTCTCATTGGGGTATAGATACTTCAAAGATAGCAGGTTCTATCTATCCAAACACATTACGGTGGTCCCTAATAATTATCATATTACCTACTTAACTACCTACACCTACCTATGTCCATTTCAAAAATTATTAGACAAGGACCTACTTTGGTATAAAGCAATTAATAACATGGCTACCTACTTAGCTTACTAAAAACTCCAAGCCTATAAAATAGGGATCACGATTTATGGGATGACTGTATTTATAGCATCCATCTTCAATTAAATTAAAAAATACTTTACCTGCTAATTGAAACCACTTAGCTACTGCGAAACCTTTTACGGACACTAACTTTACCTAAAAAATATAATCCTACGTTTACCTCCAGATAAAACGCGTCCGTAGTGGAGACTTAGATAATACTTAACAGCTAAACAAAATAAAGCAAGGCATAATGAATAATGTCATCCAAGACTAGACTCATTAACTATCGGCCAAAAAAAGATAAGCTTAATACAGATTAAAAAACCAAACCACCTTAAATTGATACTTCCCGCCCTTCTAGATTCAAACATCTTCGAACGCTTCGGGGAAAGCTTGAATAGCATCGCGGTTCAATTTATATTTGTTATAATGTGTTAGAAAGAGATGAATATACGTTTGTTAGTCGCTTGAAAATCGACTGCAGCGCTCGGTATTGGCTGAAATTCGCTTCGCAGAGGGCGTCACCGTCGAGTTCCCGCCATAAATTGAGTTGTTGACACATTAATAAGGTAAGGTTATGTTTTAATATTGTTTTTTTTTCGCTCGCCTCGCGAGCGCGAAATTATAAGCCCTGAATATAATTATTGTTGTTATGAATCCAGTTTTAATGAGCAGCGTGTGTGGTCCGCTCGGGTTGCTTGTATAATTAAACTGTTTTGGTTCGCGCCATTTTCCGTGGCCATATTTTAATTTTGTTTATGGGCGCGTTCCGTTTTACTAGGCGATATCGCCACCGTAACGCAGGTTTATGTTATAAAGTTTTATAGAGGTTAGCTTTCTTGTAATGTATAATTTTTATTGCGTACGTGATTAGAAATATTGTACTGGGTGGTTGTACTTCGTTATAATTATTTTGTCGTAGGCACGTAGGTATTAGTCTGTAAATAGGTAGCTGGTAGCTACCTAGTTAATTGGTTCGTGATGAAGTGCCTTTTGAAACGAACTCCCTCATGGCACGGTATGAATGGAGGCTAGAACAAAAATTATATACATAGGTACTACAGCATTAATGTATAGTGAATTTAATAAAGTGGCATAGAAGATAATAAAAATGACCCCAGCTAGGTGACAGGATATAAATTCAACCTAGTATTTGCGACACTCACGATTTTTAACAAATTCTTAACAAATACGGGTATTAATGAAAAGTGCACCGAAATCGATAAAGCAGTTTCTGAGATAAGCGCGAACAACATGACAAACAGACAAAGATTCCAAGAACCATTGCTTTGGGTGCTATTGCGTGAAGATGTCCTATATTTTATAAATCAATATTTTAATACATCCATTTCATATTTAAAAATCTAGTACCTACATCATAAAACTAAGTCGCGACGACTAAAGTAGATACTTAGTCTTACCTATGTGTTCATTATTCCCATCATTTTCCGCAAAAACGGAATATGCACAATGTGGTAACAAATATCCTCGATCTAAAAAGCGATGTCTCATGCATGTTCATATTCCAGGCTCAAGGTCCTTAAGAAATTTGCTGGTCTCCTTTAGGTAATAGATATATCTACCTACCTATAAACTAGTATCAAGCTATATATTAGGTATTTATTATTAAGTAGATTTAAAAAATATAAAAATAATAAGCTTTCTCCCTTTGCTCCAGAAAACCTGTCTTAAAGTGCGCCCATCAAGGCTAGATAAGAAATGACCTGCATCTACTTAGATACATAACCTACGTCTTTTATTACCTAATAATATTATGTTCCTTTTTATGCTAGATATGTATTTTCAATAAGTAGCTATACCTAAGTGCTATTTGACGTGGACTGTGGATACTTGTGATTTTATTGGTAGTAAATTATATATCTACCGGCACAAGTTTTAAAAACAATCACCACAAAAATATTTTTTTACTTTCTACTTGGTCTAGGCATCTATAAGTATAATATTATGAATGTTATTGCCTAGTATTTTACAGATACTAGGTAGGTCTGTACTAGATACTTTCTACTGCCTATTAAAAAAATCCTATAAAGGCTATTTAACATTACGTGAGATCGTAGTCAAGAGCTAACTTATCACTACGTAGTATAAAACAAAGTCGCTCTCCACCTCTGTCTGTCTGTGTCTTTCTAAGTCTTCTTTTTCTAAACCACGCAACGGATTTTAATGCGGTTTTCACCATTAGGTAGATAATTTCTCGGGGAAGGTTTATATTATATAGTTCATGTACATTCTTAAGTAATTTGCTCTGCTAGGATATGTAGATCCCCCTTTAGCGCTCAGCGAAGCGCGGGCGGGTCGCTAGTACAAGATAAAAAAACGTCTATGTTCGAGTCAAGTTCTAAAACAACAAAACATCTCTATTCTCCATTTTGTAACGGTTATAACTAACTAATTGGAAACAAAATAAATTTAAATAATTGCTTCATTATTATCTCATGGAATGAAATTAACATAAATTCCGTATAAACTTGCTAATTAACGTTACCAACATACCTACCGGTTGGTCGACTGACCAGCTAGTATAAAAAATTATGTAGATATTATGCATAAAAATATTCATAGAGAAGTATAGTATTTTAATAGGTATCTATCTAACCTGGATAGATTACCTAGCACTCGCGCTCACGCCTCGCTTTAGGAATGAACTGCACATCGGTAGGTAGGTACTAATCCTTCGTACTAATATTATTATTTTGAATATGTATGAGTGTGTGTGTTTGTTATCTGCTCTTTTACGCAAAAATACAATTTTACCAAATCAAAGCGAAGACATAATTAAAACATAGATTCGCAAAGCAAGAAGCTGAAGAGAAAACAATACAATGTAAACCTGTGCCCCATCAATTACACCGTGCATAATTTCGGTCCAAACATCGTGTGCTTGATAAATGCGAGTGAGTCACAAAACGATTTTACACCACCAACATACTATTCAAAACTGCTGACTCGTCTCGAAACGACAAAGAAAACGTCGCCCGAAGTCTCACCTGATAATCAATTAGCCACAAACGCACGGACGAAATATTACGGTCGTTTCAATATTAACCAACAAAGGTGTTCAGTTCCGAGAAAATCCGCACTCGAATTAAATCCAATTCATTAAAAACAAGCGTAACATATTAGGCATTCGTGAACGCTCAAAATCCTACACGTATTCACAAAACTCGGAAACGTTCTTATTTTAAATCGAACGTAACTAAACGCGTCTTGCTGCGTCGCGAATCGCGCCAAAATATTGACGTTAACTTTGACAGCCCACAGGTAACGTAAGGATTGTCTCAGCATGTCACTTGCCATAGACAATGGCTTGTTTACAGCATTGCAAATTCGTTCATTGATGGCTCTTTTGTTTTTTTTATTTCTTTTCTCGCATTGTCGGTTTTCATTGCATTGTTTGTAAGGAATAAAAGACGCATTCTACTGTTTTCGATATTACGATTGTGTGCGCGTATTTAATTTATAAATGTTGTACCTACTAAACTAGCTTTGAAAGTTGAAAACATGCGTTCGTTGGTTGTGTCAAGTTGAATTAGATTGACTCCTTTTTCTTTTTTAATTTCAATTTTATCCTAAAAGGTGCAGCGAAATGAACTTAGGTATATTCTTAAAAGTGTACTATAACATCGTACATAGTACAGAGTTTCCCATAAGTTGTACGACAAACTGAAACGGAAGATAGCTTGGAGAGGGACCTACCAGATGACAAAAAAACATTTTTGTTAAAGTGCCATCGTTTTCGAGATTTTAACCTATGTTTGATTTTTCAGAAATCGAGCTCTCTTACCCTAAGGTGGGATAAACGGAATAGCCGATTTTATTTGCTGACTACACCAATGAGCACATATTTTAATAATTCTTTTTTCACGTACTCTTAGATACCTAGATGGTCCATAATTTAAAACTATGATTGAGTCAAATTATTGCATAATTTCCAGAAATTCGTGTCTATTTAGGATATTTTATGTTTTCGAGTTTTTTCTATTCAATTTTGAGGGCGGTTGGTGGAAAAAAATAACTAGTGAACTAATAGGGCAGAATGTCAAAACTTGCTTGGTAAATGGAGATTTTAAAACCATAAAACACTGGCTACTTTAAAAGGAAAATTTAAAAGTTATTTAATAATAATAAATAAATAAATAACGCTTCACACTCATAGCCCCACACTAGGATTCCCTGTGTCGTGGGTGCCATGGACAACACACAAGACAAGGACACACACCCAGACCGAGAACGGAAATTCAAACTCATCATTCAAATTTCCGCCTCGCTGGGAATCGAACCCAGGACCCTCGGAACAGCGATCCGGCGTGTTAACCATTGCGCCATCCGGGTCGTCAAGTTATTGGAATTTTAATGTCGTAAGTAGGGTGTTTATTTAAATTATTAATTACACCACCAAAACGAGAAGAAATAGAGAAAAAAAGAGAGAACAGAACGAAAGTAGGCACTAGCTCTCAAACCTGTATAACCGTTATTATATATAAAAAAAAGAAATAAACTTAATATTTTTGACTGTATTCACCGTTAGTAACAAACGCCTCCAAGCCTTTATACGCAGGTTATTGAGTGAATTTAATAATAAAAATCTTTTTATACAACTCCACATGTGGCACTAATTATGGGCCGAATATTGGTGAAAGCATGGGTCGGAAAAAATCAAATGTTACACATATAATAAGGCTGTACTGGGTGATGAGCGGAGCGGGGAGCGGAACGATGAGATTAGCGAGTTTGCGTAAGCGACCATGTGATTTTTATTGAAATGAAAATAACACTAGGTAGGGCTGTAGTTGAACGGTTGAGGGTTAAGTTTATGATGAGGAAAGCAATAAAATTGATTTATCAGTGCTAAATATGTATATTTAAGTGTAATTTACATTTACAAGGTGTAATTAACCTTTACATATATACCTACATTTTACGTGTATAGCTCGGTCACTTACACAGTGTTTATGTATTTTTCACGTTTGTTACCTCAGTACTTTCGACTGGGTGAACAGATTTTGATGATTTTTTTATTCAAAAACTGGCTCTTATCGTGTCCCATATTATTTTGGGCGACATCTGGTGACATTTTGTGTTATCGGTAGATACATGTCGAAGTTGAAGTCGGTTATTTTTTATAAAGCGTTGTGATTATTGTTTATTTTTAAAACGCGACAACAAAATAAAAATGGAGCCCACTAAGTCCTAGCCCGTATCTCCTCACGGCATGACGCCTCTATTGTTAGCTGCCAAAATATTTACAGCCTGCCCCAACACCGCTCCACTCATCGATATTGTATGTAAGCCCACTGCTGGGAACGCTGGGCTTACTTTTGATAATGTATTTTCCTGTGTATCCGAAGAGATTTATAGGTAGGTACAGCTTTTTGATATAGGTAAGACTAAGAGTGTTACCACGTATTTTTTTTTCTGTGGAAAGAGATTTATAACTAAATATTTTAGGTAGGAATATTTAATCGGTAAGAGATATACTAAAGCCGTCGGTCCCGCTTGTTATCGATAGATAGCAGTCGTTAGATAGAGTCGTTCTTATCGTAGGCCTTCGGCCGGCATAAAAACTTTCGATTCTGGGTTGGGCACTAACCCTTCCGCCAATCCTCACTGGAGCAGCGTGGTGAAGTATGCTCTAGGCCTCCTCAATAATGAGGAGAGACCCGTGCTCAGTAGTGGGCCATTAATGGGTTGTAGCCAAGAGAGAATATTCGATTTAAACTAATGTAGGAAATGATTGTATTGTCTTTGTTATTGTCAGGAAAACCCCAGATAATTTAACTGAGTACCTATATTAAAAATCCGTCTAAATATTTATTCGGAGGTAATAATAAATTTTACAAAGCGAAGACGATATTTACAAAACTCCCGTATTTTCCTGCCGTTGAAGCCACGGGACGCCCATTGTATCTGCCAAAATATTGAAACTCTGCAGAGATCCTATGAATTTGATAGTAAGAAATATGGATCAAATGGATAATTTATTTAAAAAGTTTCACGAGTGAAGTTTTGTCTATAGGTATGTTACTGTAAAAACGCGAACCACGGTAAATCCTAAGATTAACCGATTAATCCTAAGATTCACCAATATGAGTTGGTAAATACCCGAAATTACATTTTTCGGGCTTTTACCACAATTCATTTTGTGAATCTTAGGATTTACATCGAGGCATGGAAAATGTTGATTGTAAAAATAATTAATCTTTCCTCTTTCTTTTTTCTCTGCAATATTGATATTAGAAGAAAGAAAAAAGAATAATGCAGGCAACACCAGTCTGTGTCGTTATTAAAAATACGTGATTTCTACTAACTGCTAAACTTGTCTGACAACAGCGAAGATAATTAACGAGAGTAATTATTGCACTTTGTAAAAAGGCTCGCTTGAATTTATGGAGTGTCCTTTATAATTTTTTCAAGAATCCTACTGAGATGAAGGTAATTATTGCAATTATGTGGTTTTTCTACTTTTCAGAACTTATTGTTAGCTTTTCGCCATCGGTTTTACTGTTAAATGAAGGAGGCAGCGGTATTTCGAAAACTCTTCTCAGTGTTCACTCCATACGTTCCATTAAGCGACCAAAACACTCAAAAGGTTAATTAATTTTCTATAGAAAAGGTGTCGTTTTGGGCGTTTTGGTCGCTCAATGGAACGCGCCCCCAGTGTCACTTGGGTGTCACTGTGTTACAAAATATAATTTTGAACGGAAATACTTGTGTCGGCATCTAAAACTATAATAGCAAATGATCTGCATTAATTAAACGCTTTTTCTTCAGCTAATCAATGAATATTGAGGTTAGAGGATGTCAGTGTTTTTATCGTTCATTGACTTACAAGCGGAGAGGTTTAATTGATCGGTCATCCTTCATTACAGTCACAATGGGCGGACTTAATGCCTGATTGTGTTGAGCTACTTAACCCCGATTATCAAATCAATCTTTATTTAAAACTAGCTGAGCCCCCGCGACTTCGTCAATGGGAGATTTTCCGTTATTCCTAATCCCGCGGGAATGATGGGAAAGTCTAGTGAAAGTCCCATAAAAATCGTTTCAGCCGTTCCGGAGATTACAAACCCGGTCAAACAGACAGAAATATTAAAAAAAAAACGTTTATTTGTGTTGTAGTATCGTGTAAATAACAAAGCACTTGAAAAAACAGTTATTTTGAGATCACAGACAGATCCTTCACTTTTATTTTTACGTAATTATTTATAACCTAGGCTAGTTGTCCTGTTGTCGTTGTTTCTTCAAGAAAGGTGTAAAAAAGTTCTCTTACAGGGTGATTCTACTGGTGTCGTCGTGTCGATGGGCGACGATGACCACGTACCATCAGGTAGCTCGTCCGCTTTGACGTCAGCACTTCAGGCTATAAAAAAGTCCCCTCGCGGATTCATTCGATTCGCATCGAACGCTTGTTTCAGTTTTTGTCCTATTTTATCCCTTAAGAGGAAGAATACCCAAAAATTCCCTCTTAATGCTTCCTTACACTCTCCAAGGACTAACTCTAGGCCTCCTCAATAAAGAGGAGAGACCCGTCAGCAGTGGACCATGATTGTGTAGAAGCCATTTTGTGAAATAATGGGAAACAAACCTGTTTAGTACGATTTTTTTACGCTTTCTGTAAAATAATATTGCTTTTTGCGAATAGTTTTATTTTGCTTTCAAAGGCTAGAAATCAATTAAGTAGATGAAATTTATAAATTACCTAAAGTTGGAACCTTATTCCAACAAGCTGAAAAACTGTAAGTAGATAAGTATTACCCGTAACCGTTGAATTACTGCATATAGAATGTACTTAACTAAAATATTCCTTATAGAAAAACTTATAATTATTCTATTTCGAAATAATTTTTATTTCTTTTACATATTTTTTTTTGTTTCAAAAAGCATTTTATTTTAACTCATTTTGTTAAGTTTCATATGTTTTTACGTAATATTCTCAAAAAAAGTAGTGAAAAAAACTAAAAACAAAATCCCCTTTGTTTGTAAGAGTCCTAATAACTCCAATAACTTTAAAATGGTTAATTTTTAGATGGGGTGTTGTAGAATGAAATTTGCCAAGAACGTTGTATGCGCTACAAACTCCTATAAGGTTGGTACCCCTAACCAATAAATCAAAAACCATTTATATTTTTTTATTTACTTTTTATACGCAAAGTTAAAAAATTACTGACGCTTCAAAAATTTTTTTTCACTGTTACCAACTCGAAAAACTTAATTAACACAAGTTGGTAGAGTCTGACATTTTCAATTTGAATTAATAAAATTAAAATAAAATCATCTACCTTTTATTTCTTTACATTTTCCGTCGTGTACAAAAACGTTTGTGAATTTTAGACGTCCCTAACTAAACATATAATTAAAAGTACTACTTAACATAAATACCTATTACTTATTAATTTTTTATAAGTTCTTTGGTAAACCTTAATACACTACATATTACAGCTATTAATTTACTCCATTTTTTTAACTTAATGAGGACGTTTAAATAACCGTTTAATGAAATGTTTCTACGTACCAACACATATCTACATTAAGTACTTGGTTTTATTAAAAAACCCCATACCATACTCATTAAAACATAAATTATGTCGTATTCCTCCAACGGTTATTAAAAACAATAACAGGTTACACCATCATATCAATGATTAACCGCCTCCATAATTTTTCACGAAACAAAATCGTCATTGACATCAACAAACGAGGAATTATTAAAACGAAACGCAATTATTGTAAACGGGTTATATTGAGTCATACAATTAGCAATTAAAAATTCAATACAAGAGAAATTACGGGCAATTATCTTACCAATTAACTTCTTCACGAAACATTTTCAGATTTTAATACATACCAGAGACGCACGGAAAATTTTTGTTGCTATCTGTGGCAATATATAATCTGTAGTTACGAAAATAAAGTTGAAAGTTCGTTTAGCGCGTAAAATCGGACCACACACGTCGTAGCGGCGAGGTTTTTAAAAAAGGAACGCGCCAACCGCGCCGCGTTCGTTACCTCATCATCGACTTTTTTTATCCCGCGGCAAAGGCTAGCGTATACATAGAGCCAGCACGCCCATACGGCTTGCCAGTTTAAAAAATTTTAAGCCGAATAATGTTGTTGTGGTCGTATTATTACGAGTGGCGAGTTTTCGGGCCGGCGTATAAATTAGTACGTTTTATTAGCTCGGCCGCTTCTGATCCACCGGCCTTAGGTAGGTAAGGTTTTATAGTTTTTTAAATATACCTCTTAAAGGTTTCTTTGAAGATTAGTTTGTTATCGGCCAGTAATAAAGAAGGTAGGGTACGTTACGTCTTTTTTTAATGGAGTCCGTTTGTGGGATTTTTCCCGATGGTTGATAAAGATGGCGATTGGAAATAGTCTTAATGCGTTGGGTGCTGGAAGACGATATGGTTTGTTTTATTTTGGTGATTAAGTGGCAAAGAATCACGTTTAAGCTTCTTTCATTTTATATGTATAGTCACGATCGATGTGGTTTAAATATGGCGGGAGCTTTGGTACTTATTAAGGTAGCAGGGCTTCTCTGATTTAGTCACATGAGTCTTGTCATTGCGGAGGCCTAGAAGAGGATTTGACCGTAGAGCATCTGCTAGCACTAGTGCGATTACGAAGGGATGGATGGACAAAAGTATGGTTTTTCAATCGGGAAAGCGTCAAAAATAGTATTATTCAGTTAAGACTATAATAGAATAGCAGACGGTCCTATTGCTTTAGAGCGACCTCTGTCAGACATCCTTGGGGTAGAGCTGATCGGTAGAAGTTAATGACCATTCCAAGATCGATCACTATCGATAACAACCGGGACCGACGGCTTTACGTGCCCTCCGAAGCACGGAAAGTTGAAGCAATTGCCACAAGTGATCACCCATCCTTCCGAACGCCTACAGTTGCATAACTCTGTCATTTAAAAAGCAAATCGGGTTTTGAACGGTTCAAAAAACATGCCTATTGCCACCGAAGTAGGCCTAGAAACAAATAACCAATTCTATTTATATGCAAGAAGTAAAGATTAATGACACATAATAATTTTCTTACCCACATATAAAATGAATGGTTTCATTCAAGAAATAACCAAGATGACATATTCTAATGTTGTTATTTTTTTCTTATTCTTATTTTTGTTCGTTTTTTCTGTAATTACTTTAACTATATGCAAAAAGTTCACAATAAGCAGAGAGTACGATAATAACTGAAGAGTGCAAAGAGTCTATGCCACACATAATTTATTTTATCTTTACTAAAGTGTCCCAATCTCGGTTTCTAAAATATTTTGTATTTTAAATCTTCTTACAAAGTAAAAATTAAGTTGACTCGACTTTCACAGTCCTTAGACAAAATGTAAGAAAAGTGGACAGCACTTTAATTTTACATTTTCAAATGTCGCGCGTAATTTCACAAAAACGTTGATTACAGTGCGCCCAGCTTATCTCTGAAATGGCAACAATTGGAACTAACGCCGCCATGTTAATAAGTCATTCATAAGTACGTTGTGGTCATTCATCTGTCAGTTACTAGTGTGCAATGATTGGTTCAATGCATCCGACAGCGCCTCCATTCGTTTCAATCTTAAGTTGGGTTTACTATACCACTTGACTCTGTGGTTATGACACTTATAATGTCACTCGGTCATGTAGACAAATGACTTTAAAGTAGCTGCCAGTAATCTACAGATCTAAAAGTAACTTAAAGACTTGACAGTTGACACTTTTCGCTTACTGTTTTGCTTAAAAATAACATATTTTTTGAATTTCAAAAACTTAATCTAACCTTTTCCAACTGCTAATGTCCAAGCTATCTCGATTGTATATTTTTAAATTCGTACACTAAAGAAGGTTCACTCGTCTTCTAGCTCATAGATAGTGTGTGTGTGCATAATACAATCCCGACCAAGTAATGCAATATGTAAGGCGATGCTGTCGTTGTAATGAGATACACCGCTTTTTCCTATATTCTACTTAGGATTAATTTGTATTATAACATTTCAAGCTGTTAATATGAGCCCTGGCGGTAAGAACTTGTATCACGCAATTTTTATGGCCTGAGCAGGCAAACGCGCAAATAAGGTAGGGTCAACTGAGGAGTAATTGGCCACTGTTTAGTTTAGTCACTAAGTTTTTTAACCAGTTTTTTTCTTTTATTGGCTTACCACGGTTTTGCTTTGAGCTGTGCGAAAATTCTATTCTACTAAAAAAAATCTTTTTAAAATACCTATTAAGTATGTGGGGCACAGACTTATAAAAAATATGTTTTATAAGTCTGTGATGTAGGGTTGTACAGATATTAAAAGTATTTCATGTAGGAAGTGCTGAAAGCCCGACGGGCTGCATCGATCCTAATTCGTAAATTATTGACGGAGTTATGAGATGAGAATGGCTTGGCATAGCTCAGGGATTGATTTTGTTGGTGCAATAAATTAATTTCAATAACTTCTTTAAAGAATGTCCAAAAACTACGTATGAGATCAAAGTACCTAATCACAGGGACGATGTGTGGGATGATATTAAAACGAATTTCATATCGCTCGCGAACGCAGTTATAGACATATACATAATACTTAAATACATGTAAAATAAACAATTAAATAATAGAAAAATTAATAAGATGTTTAAAATTAATATAGAACCTATAAATAAAATCTAAGCACAATAAATTCTGTAAAACCCCCATGGGTTTTAGGACTAACGAGAGCGACGGGGTCTTAATGACCCCTTAACTGGCACAAATTACCCTCATCTCCGTACCCCTTGGGTGATGTGAGGGTATGTCTTTAGTTATAGCGAGTAAGTTTGTGAACTCATTTATAAGCGGAGCGGTGGCGGTATTTAGTAATAAAATGATTCTTAGGCCGAGGCCGCACTACGGCTAAACCGCCGCGGTTTCTTACCGTGTTAACTCAAGGAAAGCAATACAAGCAGCCGCACTTGCGGTTTCTGATAATGTATGCGAATTGCGCGGTTACGCCGTTACCGCCGCGGGAAAAAGCCGTGGTGCGGCCTCGCGCTTTTGCAATTACAGTGGTTGGTAGAGTTTTAGACTGAAGGTACTTATGTTTTTTCCTCTCAAACTCCGACTGAATCGATTTTCGAGTTATTTTAACGTATTTTATTATTATACTTAATGTACTGTAACAAGCATATAGCGACATTTTTTATTTCAATCGACTTGGCATCCCAAGCATTTTTACTCTAGTTAAATTATTTGCTATTATTTTAATTTTACTTTGAACCTTACACCATATTTATTTATTATAATTTATTTAATAGACAAGACATCTTACCGTTGTAACACGAACTCCTTATATAAAAAACCTATATGTTACTATATTGTAAAAACCTATATTGTTTCCTATTTAAAAATGCTAAGGTTTTTATAAATTGTAATTTAATTGGTAAGACCTCAACCCGCTGTATGTGCAGCCAAGCCCTAAAACCTTCGGCTTATATTCGTTATTCCGGGAAACCTTACGTCATGCAGGTTGCTGCCTGTTGCGTCCTGGTCTGGTGGTGGATTAGTTACCAATAGTATCTACCTTTATCTATACATACAATAAGTCGGTTACTGATCGCTGTCTAAACTTGAAATTGGAAGATATAGGAGCACAAGTGTATTTAATTATTATAAAAAAACTTAAAACCCGACTTCGACAAATGGTCACTAAAATCCTACTAATACACCTATTATAAATGCGAAAGTTTGTAAGGATGTATGTGAGTGTGTGTGTGTGGGTTTGTTACACTTTCACGCAAAAACTACTGAACGGATTTTCATGAAACTTTGCAGTAATATAGCTTAGACATCGGAACAACATAATTTGTTAAAATTTATAGAGATTTTTGAAGGGACTGGTTTCCCAAAGCGAAGCGAGGATGGATTTACTAGTCTTATATAATATGCTAATGCTTTACCTAAATATTTTTGAAATGGTGTTTTCTCGATTTTTTATTCGATACCCATGTTGTTAACGGACGGAAAAAACAAACCTATCTCCGATTTTTTCATATTTTCGGCTACCATTATTACAATTTATATAGCCTACTAGTAAATCCGCCCTCGCTTCGCTTCGGGAAACCAGTCCCTTCAAAAATCTCTTATGTTATTCCGATGTCTAAGCTATATTACTGCAAAGTTTCATGAAAATCCGTTCAGTAGTTTTTGCATCAAAGAGCAACAAACACACACACACACATACATCCTTACAAACTTTCGCATTTATAATATTAGTAGGAAGTAGGATGCTACTTAAACATTTCTAATGAATTCAACGACACCCAATATATTTATTATGCCAAAATCCGTGCAGCCATTTGGGCTGTAGAGCGCGCCGAAGAAATGAATATACATACAAACATACATGCGCTCAAAAAACATATTAACACCTTATTTCACCCCCTTAAGGGTTGAATTTCTTAAACTCATTTCTTAATGCTTAGTTACACCACGAAAGGAACCTATGTACCTATCTAACCTATCTCTGCACTTCTTCGAATGTGCGTTGATATAATATGTATAAGTCAATGAGTCTATAACATAGACAGATGTATAGTAAAACATGATCTGCCAACATGAATTCTCGCGAGTCAGTTGTAAAGAAAATCGTCCATTGATTCCAATTCCAGAACTGGAGTCACTTGACACACTACACCCGCGGTTCTCATCACTTCGAGCGTGAGGTCTCGGGTTACTTAGTACCAGGGCTGCCACATATAAGTTTATGAATTCCGGTACTAGGATATAAGTGGGGCTCTTTATGATTTCCGGGTAGTATAAACATGAAAATAAAACATCTTAGTCATCATTCAATTATTAAAAACGAAATTAACAAGCGGCCAAATACCTACAACCAACTAAAAACACGTAGGCTTTCGGATTCAGAGAATGAAAAGTGTAATTACTGGACACGTAACAAGTTGCAAACTTCCGGAACAATTCTGTTCTTCCCGACCTTCTACTACTGCTGACAATGCTGCCACTACACAGTTCATCATCATCATCATCATCTCAACCCATTGAGTTTGCGAACTCTCGAGCATGCAGGTTTCCTCACGATGTTTTCCTTCACCATTTGTAGCAAGTGACATTTAAATGCTTAAAACGCACATAACTCTGACAAGTCAGAGGTGCGTGCCCTGGGATTCGAACCCCGACCCTCCGAATAGGAGGCGGAGTTCTTAACCACTAGGCTATCGTCGTTACACAGTTACAGTTGCTTAAATAGCCTAATATAATTAACGCGGTACGGGGTTAAAATAGCCCCGTACGAGACGTATGTAGTATTTATAAAAATGTATTATAAAAATACACTTATTAACATCATTTAGCACTGTATTACATAGTATAAAATCAAATCTCTCTCGGACAATACATAAAGAATGATTAAATGAGGAACATTGCACGTTTTAAAATATTTATTTATTATAATTATACATAATATATCTATTTATTTATTCATTTAGTATAATGTTCTTGAGGTGACAACCCTAGCTTGGAGCTTACAATGTAGTAAAACCTAAACCACCGTCGAAGAGTAACCGAGAGCGAGTTTTGACTTTAAGATAATATTATAATTTATAAGTAACTAGCGACCCGCCCCGGCTTCGCACGGGTGCAATAACTATTTAATGGATGTTATTGTACATATAAACCTTCCTCTTGAATCACTCTATCTATTAAAAAAACCGCATCAAAATCCGTTGCGTAGTTTTAAAGATTTAAGGACACAAAGGGACAGAGAAAGCGACTTTGTTTTATACTATGTAGTGATGCGAGCCTCACTTTTTTATGAAATATGACATGGCTGTAAAAGATAACTAGGAAACGTATGAGCTAGAAATAAATTAATAAAAATTACGACATTTAGCCGAATTTGACCGGCTTACTTTTCACGAGCTAGTGTTGTTATACATCTATCTAGGTAGGTACTTACTTCTCCTTTACTTTTACATAATCACTACTGAATATATTCTTAGATTATATTATTATTGCTAAACTTAAACATTTCCCCTATGTCGGCCCCTTGGTAGGTTAGTTTTTGAAAAAATAAGTAGTCTATGCTTGACCTTGCCTCATTAACTACCTTCTTGGAAAAATTAATCGAAATCTATCAAGCGGTTTAGATTTTTCATACAAATTTTCGTCCCCTATTTCAACCCATTAGGGATTAATTTTTGTAAAAGAAAGAAGCCTATATGTGACCCTGGATTTTCAACTATTTTCATTCCTAACTCCATCCATCCATCCAAATCGGGCCAGTGATTAAGCTGTGAAATCTACACAGACACGTACCTATAAATTTTACTTGGACTAAGTACCTACTATTAACTATGATAGTAAAATGATAAAATTATAGTAAAACCACTAATTTTAAATTAGTCTATGCTTGAGACTAGCCACGCCCCGCGCTATTGTTTGCTAATTTAACGAATATGATTAAATTAACATTACCGCGGTTTTATAGTTACGTGTAGCTAGCTATTAGCCACGGCTTGGCCTGCTTTCAAACAAGCTTTAATTATTACCTAAACCCACTAGGGGTTATTTGAAGTGCTCATAGCCCGGCGGCTTGCGTCGATCCTAAGCGATCGACAAAGCTAAGCAACAGCGGGCGGTCGGTAGTCGGGTGGGTGACCGCTAGTGGCAAAATATCTTGAGCGCTTCCGTGCTTCGGAGGGCACGTAAAGCCGTCGGTCCCGGTTGATATCGATAAGCCATGTCACGCCTTCGGGCGGCCTGAAACATTTCGACATTGAGCCACTGACCCCTCTACCAATCCGCACTGGATCAGCGTGGTGGAATATGCTCTAGGCCTCCTCAATACCGATAAACACTGTAGATTAAGAATAGTTTCAAAAACAACAATCATCCATTGAATAAAAAAGACAGACCTATTTGTCATGGAAATGGAAATTTTTAAACGACCAGGAAAACTATTTTGTCTAAACTAAGTAGATAGGTACCTACTTATATCAAACAACAACTTTGATTAATTTACTCATCATTAAGCCGTGTAGATTAAAAATCCTATCCTACTATCCTATCCTTCCTATCCTACTATCCTATTAATATTATAAATGCAAAAGTTTGTAAGGATGTATGTGAGTGAGTGTGTGTTTGTTGCTCTTTCACGCAAAAACTACTGAACGGGTTTTCATGAAACTTTGCAGTAATATAGCTTAGACATTAACATAATTTGTTAAAATTTATAGAGATTTTTGAAGGGACTGGTTTCCCGGAGCGAGGGCGGATTTACTAGTTAAAAATAAGTTTAAAAACAACAATCACTGAATAAAAGCGAGACTACTCGTCATGGCAGTATTAACATATAAATTGGTGTTGGGCGCGCCGCAGAGATAGGTCACGCCTGTTTGCTAGCGGTTTACAGGTACTTGGGGGATGTTTTAGGGGATGAAATGAAAAATTTCGGTGGTTTTAAACAAAGATTATAATATTAGTGAACAGTAAATATTAGTGAGAAGAATTATGGAGAGTCGAAACATGTTCACACGAGAGCCTTGAGATGAATAAATAAGCCAGTACCTTAATATATTCGGAAATAACTTTTTATCCGACTTCAAAAGAGGCGGAGGTTCTAAGTTCAACTGTATTTTTATGTGTGTAACCTCATAATTTTGCACTGGGTAAACACATTTGATCACTCTTTTTGTATTCGAAAGGTTGTAGGTCACATATAATACTTATATAAATTTGAGCGAAATCTGTATCAGTATAAAGCTCAACACAAAATATTAGTGGAAACGACACCAAAATCGGTCGAGCTATTTTGAAAAACTAGCGCGAGCAACATCACAGAAGATCACAGATAAACAGACTAACCGACAGAGAAAAAATCTTAAAATAGTTATTTTAGGTTTTATTGCGTTAATAATAAAGACTTTATAGTTAAGTAGACTTCGTAGTTTTTGAGTTACCTCTACTTATCGATGTAAGCCGTTTAGTTTCGTTTTAAGTCCGTTAAAGTTAAATATTTAGACTAAATATTTACTTTATAGTTAAATTGTTATATTAAGTACAATATAAAAATTATCTAAAGTCGTACCTACTATTACCAACACAAAACATCACGTAAGTGATAAATTAAAAAGTAATTAAGATGTAACTCATTAAATATGTACATAAAAACACACCATAAAGTCAGTCCATAAACAAAAACAAGTGAAAATGTAATACCTATGCTATGATTTAATTAAGCTTTTTCTAACGAAGCCTGCGGGAGTAATCAACCTTTGGTTGTTTTGAAAAATAATAATTAAAAATGAGTCAGTACAAAAAGGATTATATTTTTTTACCTTGCTGGAAACTTAGCCATTCGGTTTAAAAACGGAAAAACATAATACTAGGTATATTACCTACGAGTTAAATAATCGGAATCTTGACAACATCTTTATCTCACAACAAACAATATTAACTTTGCATATATGTCAGAACTGGTGCATTGGGATTTGAACCGGGATCCCCCGAATTTTAACCATTAAGCTAGCTATCACCACTTTTTTGTAAACTTAATAATAATAGCATTATCTATCAGCTAACTAGAAAACATCGTTGAATTTCCCGAAGGTTGTAGACCCCTGGTGCTCGCGCAACACCTCGAAGCAATAAACGGTGCAATATCCCCGTTATTTCATTTATATTTACAGCCTGAAAGCACGTAAAACTCTTATTAACTAGCCAATATGAAAACCAATTTTTCCTGCTAAACAAAATATGGACGGATGTGATACCACAGACTTTGTAGAGATAGAAACGATAGATAAATAATATATTGTAACTAGCTTCTGCCCGCGGCTTCGCCCGCGTGGAATTCATTTATATCGCGAAACAGGATTTTTCATACAAACTTTCATCCCCTATTTCAAGCCTTTAGGGGTTGATTTTTTTAAAAAAGTAGCCTATGTGTGACTCTGAGTCTTCAACTATTTTCATTGGGAATTTCATCCAAATCGGAACGGTGGTTTAGCCGTGACAACGTCACAGACAGACAGACAGACTTTCGCATTTATAATATTAGTATGGACAAGTATATGAATGTTAGATAAATGTAGTAATGATAGCTGAGAGGAGGATTTAGCCGGGAGTGGTAGTGTGAGGAAAGGCGAGACAAGGAAAAGTAAAAGGAGAGTTCTAAAAGGTGGTAGAGCCTAGAGTTAGTATGGGGATAGTACCACCACCCGCCACGGTACTTAGTACCATTCCTACCGTGTAATAATTGTTAGTTAACCCAGTGTCGAAAGTTTTAAACCCGCCCGAAGGCCTCTCGACATGGCTTAACGACTGCTATCAATCGCTAACAACCGGGACCGACGGCTTTACGTGCCCTCCGAAGCACGGAAGCGCTCAAGAAATATTGCCACTAGCGGTCACCCATCCGACTACCGACCGCCCGCTGTTGCTTAACTTTGTCGATCGCTTAGGATCGACGCAAGCCGCCGGGCTATGAGCGGTCAAACATTATTCATTATTCTCTAACATTTCACCTGTGTACTACGGTCTGGTTCAATCCGAATATCTGCATCTTTTTAATTAATGACCATCCACGCGCTCTGCAACTACATAGTAGCTATGCTTTGATGTTTTAAATATCTAGATTGAGCGTCGCCCTACAATGAAAACAAAAAAAACAAGGCAACATTATCAAGCATGTCTATTGTCTATGTGTGCGTAATGTGTGCGTAACGATACAAAAATTGTGGCTAACAGGTAGCCACAATTTTTTGACACGTTTGCGCGGATTCGATGTTCCATCTAGATATTTAAAACATCTTTGTAGCTATGATAGTAGGTAATGATTTGTTAAGATACCTATTTCGTATTTTCGTTATGCTATGGCTACATGTGACAACATGCTGACTTTCTTGGGAAAATAGTGCAGTGCTTTCCCGCGGTTCCCCAGTTTCACGCAACTGTTCAGGACAAATGGAGAGCTATAGTGCTACGCGCCTCTACACAACATGCATGACCACGACTGCTCTGTCAAGAGCAAACGAATAAGAAGAAGACGGCTACATTCGTCTTAGGCGTTAATTAATGCGCTAATTTGGTAATAAGAAGAAAATAGACCTCCCAAATTGCCAATAATCTCATTGTCGGGTATTAGGAATTTGTTAAATAAAGCCTAAGTAACAGGTTTTAACAATTTTGACAAGTCATTTATTGTCTTAATTAATCCAATTAGTGCATTAATTAACGCGCTAAGGTGCATACCATTAAAACTGCAATTTAGAATTGCGTAATTTAAAGCTGTAATTAGCCCTATAAATTGTAATACAACGAATCTAATATGCACAATAAATAAAACACAAAACATCTGAAGATATTGGTTAATGTTTATTTTCGGCCATTTCTACCCTAACACTAAGTAATCCATTCTTATTCTGTGGAGTTTACGCCAACTATAGACAATATGAGGATGACAGCTGTTGATAATGTTCGCGCCATTTTGATTCGACCAATGGCGGCGGTTTAGTTTTTTCTTCAGAGCAACAGCTGCGCATTCAGCCAATATTAACGCATGTTATGGGGCGTTTTTATAAATATCTGTGGTAGGGGTCGAAATATAGAAAATTAGGGGTGGTTTTTTGTAACAATGATTTGTGGCGCACTGATGATGTTGTTTTGATAGGGGAAATTGGATTTCTCGATAATGAGCTTCTTGATGTGTATCTGAAATAGATCTTTGAATTTGAATCGAAATTGCTTTTTGAGACATTTGAAAAGAATTTTGTTAAAATTTCCATAGATAATCTTTATGTTGTGACTGGTAAAATAAGTGCGTAGTGATTAAGATATTGATCAAACAAATAGTTATACCTATTATGTTCAAATAAGTGTACCCATCGAAATTTTGTAATGAAATATTTAAGTTTATTAGACATTTTACGTACGTAGGTAGGTATTATTGTGTATTGGAACATAGGTAGCTATGTTCCAATACACAATAATAACTTACTTATTGATAATTGTAAGTATTAATAAATTCAATTTTATACACACCTACTTACATCGATAATTTACATGAGAAAAACATGGACACGCCTACCAACTCAATTAATTCTTTACTCAACTAGCACCTAAGTTTTGTAAGACTTTTTGAGTGCTATAAAAACAAATAAAGTGGAAATTAATTACGAAACGTGTGACTTTATGTATTTCGTTGTGTGATAATGGAATATATTTGTTCTAATTACATTTTTAACAAGCCTTACATAACGGCACGAATGCGCGTAAAATTTTATCGCATTTAACACCTTCCGAACATGCTTCGCACTATTAAACTGTGAGAATGAAATACGACGAATAAAACAACACCTGTCTTTTAATAGTTCTAATTTGTTTTTAGTATAAATAATTATCATACATTCAACATTTTTTTTATTGCCTGAAGGGCTGATGTAAAGGCAGACGAGCTACCTGATGGTAAGTGGTCATCGTCGCCTATGGACACGAGCAACACCAGGGGAGTCGCCAGTGGAACGCCGGCCCTGAAGGAGAACTCTTTTTACACCTTTCTTGAAGAACCCCATGTCAAAGCGCTCCGGGAATACCAACCTCAGAGAGAAGCTCATTCCACAGCTTGCAAGTTCGTGGTAGAAACGATCGTGAAAACGGACCGTTCTCGTTCGCCACGAATCCAAGCGATGTGGATAGTGGATACTTCAATCTTTGGCGAGTGGTGCGATGATGGAAGGGGGAAGTTGGCACCAAATCGACAATTCCTCGGAGCACTCACCGTTGTAAATGTCTCTCCTAAAACCTAGGTTTTCTAGGCTGTTGGTGACTCATGGGTCGTTGACAATTCGAACAGCGCGCTTTTGCATGGCGTCAAATGGACTAAGCTGGTATTGTGGCGCCCCTGCCCAGAGGTGAGAACAGTACTCCATGTGAGGCCTGACCTGAACATGAAACCATAGACAACTTTTTATTTATTTAAATAACTGACAAACGAGCAGACAAGGAACCTAATGGTATGAAGCCGTCGTCCAGGCATTTAAAAACATTTTAGGCATCACCAATGTGTTAAGTACCTGCCAAAAATATGGAAAAAGTAAGGGTTGTCTCTCTCAGTCCCCAGTCACAACTCAAAAAGTAGTTTGGCAGCTAATTCACGTAAGAGAGTAGGAGCTAGGCTTCAGCCCTACCAGCAGGGGCCACCTTCTCACGTCTCTTATGACATCCTAGGCAAGGGCAAGGGCCAGAATTCTAGGCCGCCTCAATACGGCATATTATATCTAAGTATGAAAGCGATAAAGCCATGATTATTTGGACGAGCAAGTCAAACAATAAACGCGATATTAGGTCTTCGATGTTATCTTGTTTTGGTTTTTTTAAATGGCATTGCGCTGTATATACTATAACCCTATATGGTAACCATTGTGGGTTACCTTTCATGTAAATATGACAAAAATAATTAAATTATACATTTATGCATAGTTATCCTTACCTACTTACAAGAAAAAATCCAATAAAAAAACAACCTTCAAACTCACACAGACCTCAATTCTGCGGATGTATTAGAACAGCCGAACCTCGTAAATGTTAGTTTGAAACAGACTATCCGTTACAAAAACATTCATAGCACATATGAAACGGTTCGGATGTGGCCGCCGCGTGCGCGAAATTGTCCTTGTAACACGCCTTTATAAGTTGCGCTGAACAAAAAACTTTTACTTCGGCTGTGCAGACTGGCGTCTTTTGAACGGGACTTGCGATTAAAGTTCACAGATAAAAATCGTCGTTTATAACGCTTCCTTCTTCTTTAGTTTCGCTTTGTTGCAGGTAAAAATGAATTCTTTAAATAAGTAAGTAATTAAGCGTATTTTGATAATAAATGTAGCAGTCTTTCTGAAAGTTAGAGATTCTGGCCCTTACAGGCGCTGAAATGTATTTTATTTGCAAATTAGGCGTTGGACAAAAACTGAGAACCTCTGATATAGAGTAGGTATAGATTATAGGTACCTACATAATAACTAAACTTAGGTACTTCAATTATTATGTGTGTATGTGCCAACTAGGCTACGAAGTCCTGTAATGTTACCGCCGTCGCGCCGGTAAATATACCAAAAATAACAACAAGTAGCTGCCTAAGTTCTGCATGATGCGATTAAAAGTCGCAAGTGTGGTTTCAACTTGTTCATAAGTTCTGTATGTATGACGGTATGACCACTATCCGACAGTTATTGGAGTTTGTCGCTGACTGCGCGATCGGATATTGGATGGCAGATGGTGGCCGCAAGATAATGTATTTCATCGAAAATAAAGGAAAAAGGTAATTTGAAAAAGTGATTTTTGGCACTATTGAGAATATTTCAAAATTTTTATTGTTACAGCGAAACATGTAACATGTCACTAATAGTTTTTATTGTCAACGCACAGACAGAAACGTGATCATGTCATATATAACGTCCTTTAGCGTATACCTACGTCTGTTCAGAACGCGAAATATCCAAATCTTCCTTTGGGGAATGGCACCAAAGCTATATAATAAAGTCCCCGCATTGCTACGAAACATAGAGAGCATTCAAAAATTTAAACTTGAGTTGAAAAAATTTTTAATTATTAAATGTTATTACTCAGTCCATGATTTTTTAGTTGACACCGAAATTTAATTTACAAAACTATGCCTAATTTTAATATTTGTATACCCAAACGGGTCTACCATAGTGTACTATTTTTTATCATTTAACACCTTTACACCTATGTTAACAAATAAAGGAATTTGAATTTGAATTTGAAAATTTATTACATTTGGCGTCCACCCAGTAATGGCCCACTACTGAGCACGGGTCTCCACCCACTGAGGAAGTCTAGAGCAGGGGTCGGCAAGTACTTTTAGGTGGGATCCGAATACAGTGTGAAAATTTTAACGAGGTCCAGAAAAAAAAGATATTAATTAGGTAACATTTAATTACTTTTTTAATTAGTAACTAAATTTATATATAGGTATTAAATTAAAATCAAAATCTGAATTACATAATATAAAACACAAACTTAATATTAATGAGAAAAATTGCAACGTCGGTCTTGAGCCAATTTTTTAAAAGTTTGGTTCTCGAGAGGAACAGCAAATTCGAAGTGTATCTTGTAGGTGGGCGTCCGTTAATCTTGAACGATATTTGTTTTTCAAAAATTCATCTTTGACAAAGATGTTTCACATATACACATATCACATATACAGGGTACACATAAGTTGTACGACAAACTGATATGGATGATAGATAGCTTGGAAAGAGACCTACCAGATGTCAAAAAATCGTTTTAGTAAAAGTCTCACCGTTTTCGAGATTTCGACCTTTGTTTGATTTTCCAGAAATCGCGCTTTCTTACCTTACTTTTACTTGTTGACTACACAAATGAGCACATATTATAATAATTTTTTTCACGTACTTACTCTTAGATAGTTGGTCTACAATCCCAAGCTATGATTGAGTTCAAATTATGTACCTATTACATTACATGATTCCTAGACATTCGGGTCTATTTAGGACTTTTTATGTTTTCGATTTTCTTTGATTCAAATTTGACGGTGGCTGGTGGAAATAAATACCTAGTCAACTAATAGTGCAAATTATTTAAAAAACTTGCTTTGTAAATGGAAATTTTAAAACCGTAAAACACTGGCTACTTGAAGAAAATTTACAAGTTAATGGTATTTTAGTGTTGGGGGGTGTTAATTTGAACCTAACGTGGTACTATAAATATTAATGTGTTTGTAAGCACAAAAATGACCAAAATCATTTATTACGTCATATTTAAAAGGTTTTCAAGTATCGCCAATCTGCTTGCATACACAAATGCGCGATTTTAGCTGCAGTTGATTGAATTACCCCCGTTAGATTGCCTTTGTTAATTATGGCTTTGGATTATGCTATGCTATGCTAGGCTATGGATTGCTTTGTTAATTATCAGGCCGTGGGATTGATCCTAATTTTGTCCCATCCAACGGCGAAGATATACTCGATGCAAATGAGCTCGTACTTGACGGGCAAACTGGCAACCGTCGTTCTACAGTCAAATTTTATCGTCTAGTCAAACTATTTTCGTATTTTTCTATGTACTTCCCTTACAATATTTGGCGGTCCGCGGTTCAACCTTCCGCGGTCCGTAAATGGACCGCGGTCCGCCTGTTGCCTACCGTTGGTCTAGAGCATACTCCACCACGCTTCTCCAGTTGCTGCTGCAGTCTGGACTGGTGTAGCGGTTTGCAGATTTGCTATACATATTAAAAAATAGTTTCACTAACGATTTTTTGCCTATCATCTTTTTAACCGATTATAAAAAGAACAAGGTTTTTTGTTTTACGATTAGGAATACTTTGTCGGGTGATTTCATCGTCATTAATTTGTGATCCAATTATATTTTTTTCAATTGAAATTGCATACTTTCGACGACTTTCGAGTACAAGGGAGGGGAAGAGTCAACGGAATATATTTATATTTATGTCTTTAGTTTGTTCTCTAGGTATTAAAAGTTCGTCTACCTCATATTTGGAGTCATATATTATATATCACTTAGACATGATATCTCTACGAAGTTATACCAACCAACAAAGTTAAATAAAAAAAATAGTTCGAATCAACGCTGAAAGCAAATAAATATTGCGATTTTTTAATCTATAAAATTGAAAATCGATTTCAAAATTAATAACATTGCCACACGTCCGCCATTTAAAATTTAAAAGCCATAAACTTCCAATCACATCAACTCGACCGTAAAACACAAAGCCATCGGTTTGAATAACACAATTTTACGTTACATTATGCTATAGAAAACTAGTCGCCAATTTTAAACCAATTTGAACGGAGACGATCGTTTACTTAACAATCTATACAATGATTGCGTGATTCTAAAGATACGTGTACACTGCTGATTAAACTTTTTCATCGATTTTCAGCAGAGCGACCTTTATTCCACCGATAACTCTTGTGATGACTAGCAGACAAACTCCATCCGTATTTTATTCTATTGTTGTGTTAATTATTAGAAGAGGTATTAAATATCAAAAATTTCGTTAGCTAACAGATCCATCAATGATTGACAAATCTTAATTAATGTATTGTTTAAAAGCGGATAACGCGTGGATTACGCTCCATTACCCGCTTTACCGAGACTACAATTTCAATTATAAGCTTATCTAACAATATAGACATCGTAAAAAAATATTCAGTACCCTACCTACTTACTGAAACGGCATTACCTTATACCTAACGCATATTTTAACTCTTCCCATATCTTTGTTAAAAAATAAAAATATATCGTATGTTATCTAATAAATGGATAGTGAATAAGCTGGATAACTAATCTTTTTTTACATCCAACAAAACTTTGAATTTGGCAGTATGAATACAACCTTTGCCGAAAAGAAAAGCAACTTGTCTATGGTGAAAAAAGCGCGCGCACTCAGACACAGCGTAAACATCTTGTTAGTACGCACCAAATACAGCCTTTATAAATAAATATAAGGCGAAAAGCGCAAAGATATAATACTCCAATACAATGGCGACTAACAAATGTTTCGCGTCGTTGCTTGTCACTTTTTCTATGTAAATTGTTCGGGTAATTTGTGATGCCGCCATTGTGGTTCGGATGGTGACGTTTGAAAGGAGGTTGTTATACGGTCGCCATGTTTGAATGTGTTGTTGGATTGTACCGAGTTTTTGTTCATGAAATGAATTTATTCCAAGTTGAATTTATTTGGGAACTTTCGAAAGTCTAATTACGTCGTCATTACAAGTCAAGTGTTGGAAGAAAAAGCGATAAGAAACTCCGAAATAGTCTTTTCCCACTTACAATTACAGATAACTATTACTTGTAATTTTGGTGATTACTTTGAGGAATAGTCTTAGGACTTCTCTCGACCTTTTCATTCTCCGAGGCCAGTAATGAACTTCTGTGTAGAACTTTGAAGTTCAGTAGAACCGTATAAAAATCACTTTTTTCTGTATCTTCTATGACTATTTTCTAATTGTTCATCCCTTAGTTCAACACCTTAGAAATTAATTGTTTTATTACAAACCAAAATCCAAAATACCAATTTTGTCGTGTTTTAAAATCGCTGGTTTCGAACAAACTTTTTATACCTGTTTAATTTACTCAGGATCTGAGTATGACAAATCCGTACGTACAGTGCCACAAACTTATCTGACCCGGTGGCCAAAAATGGAACTAATGCAAATGTTATACTGTTGTCAGACAAAGACGGTAGCACCCCTCTTACCGGGTCAGATAAGTTTGTGGCACTGTACCCAACACTTTATACTGTTATACTACGTTACTAAGAAATTTTGTCTGTATTTGTCAGTTTCGAGATTTCAACTGATTATCCTTTCGCTTTGACACAGATGGTCACAGTATTCAATGAAAAAGTGTGTGCAGGCGCGGCATGAGTTCTCTCACTGGGTATTAAAGTATACACAATTTTAACACACGAGATTGGATTAAATAAACAAGATTTAACGCAATTCGCCTTTGGATTTAAATTTTAATCTTACGTGTTGTTGACTTCATACAGAACGTGTTGTAACGCGATGAGGCTTTGATCAGTGAATTGCGTTTTTGCGACATTTTGAAGTTTTTTTGGTGAGTCGGAGAGGTTCCGAGATTTTTTGCTATGAAAAATTTTACGTTTGACAAGTTTGGAAAAGTATAGCGCGTACAGCAATATAAACTTTCATCAGTGGCAAAAATATAAGGATGTTAAAATTAACAAAATATCAAAAATTACACGTGGTGGATAAGTATGTACCTACTTACCTCGAAGAAATAAAAAAAAATACTACGAAGATACTTTAAACATACGTAGAAGAAAAGCAAAAAATTTAAAAAGTTGCATATAAATATATAGTACCTACTTAAGAAAATTCTGAATTAAATCTGTACATGACTATTTTATCATTTACTTTGCGTTTATTTAAGGCATTAAAAAATGTGTTTTTATTTTTAATTAACCTCAACAAAATAATATAATTGTGACCGAATGGATCCGTGAACACCACACCCCATCCTACTTACAATCGGTTATGGGCCCCATGGGCACACCTTGGTGTATGGGGATAACCAACCATTGAATCACTACCGTTAATGACATGGGGTTTTCACGCTTTTAATATTAATTTGTGTGTGTGTGTGAGTGTTATTCATGACGGCGATAGATTAAAAAATAAAGATAAACAAAATAAATAATTATTCAATAAATTAATAAATAATATTACTAACTTTTTACAAAAAGAAACAGACTTCAAAATCGAGAAAAATCAAAAACTACTTGCCAGATGTCGCTCAAATCTATAAGGGGACCACACGTCATTTACTACCTTTCGAGCAAAAAAAAGAATCATCAAAATGTGAACACTCACTCAAAAGTTAGGAGGTAAGGAATGTTAATTAAATAGACATTATTGAGAATAACTCAAAAAGTGACCGTCAAATGTTACTTTTATGGGACTAGACGGCAGTCATTACCTTTTGAATGGCGAAAGAATTATCGAAATCGGGTCACACAGTACGAAGTTCTGAGGTAACACATAAGAAAAAAACCATACAGACTAATTTAGAACCTCCTTCTTTTTATAAGTCTGAAAAAAATACGTACATAAGTTTTAACAATATAACTAAGTATGTACATGAAGTATCCAGTTTAGCCGTGACCGATGTGTCTTGTCGGTGACAGTTGTCATGGGCGGCAGTGGAAGGTGCCAGCACAGATGAGGGTGCTAGTTTCAATTTTAATAAATAAAACTCTTGCGTTACTAGTTATTGACTGACAGACAACGCACAGCCGAAACTACTGAACGGAAGAAGCTGAAATTTGGCATGTATGTTCCTTGGTGAGTGTAGGGGAGCACTAAGAGAGGATTTTTGGAAATTCCACCCCAAAGAGGATTAAATAGGGCGGTGACCTTTAAACGAATTCCACGCGGGCGAAGCCTGCGGGCGGAAGTTAGTACTTGAATATATGTATTAATAGGATTTCTATCTATTTAATTAAACTTATGATTGTGTATGTTTGAACGAACCAATCATTTTGTGTTGGATAGTCATTTATCGAGGCAGGCTATAATAGATCAAGCTATGACCAACAGAAGCGTAAAATCAATTAAAAATGTTGGAATAATGATTTATTTTTATAATTATCAACGTTTCAAACGAGGCTCCCGAAACAAATTAGTTATTATAAAAAAATCCCGAAGATAATGTTTTATTCAGCTTATCAAATCAATAGCTATTACTTTTCTTTACTGAGTCACCCTTGTTATGTTTCGTTTAAAACAAATACAATGAACTCTATGATTTCAATTGTCTATGCCCCATGCTCCCTCCCCACACTCGATAACAGTCATTCGTGATAGTGAATTAATTATTAAATTTCGTGAGCTTCAAACGCTGTGCTTTATTGGTGTAACTACCCTTTATAAGGACGCGTGCGAAGACACGCGTTTCGTAAAAGCGTTTTAAGGACAACAACTAACAAATTGTTAGTTGAAAATAATATTAGTAATATTATAAATGCGAAAGTTTGTAAGGATGTATGTGAGTGAGTGAGTGAGTGTGTGTGTGTGGGTTTGTTACTCTTTCACGCAAAAACTACTGAACGGATTTTCATGAAACTTTGCAGTAGGTAATATAGCTTAGACATCGGAATAACATAATTTGTTAAGATTTATGGAGATTTTTGAAGAGACCAGACTGGTTCCCCGAAGCGAAGAGAGGGCGGGTTTACTAGTAATCTATACATGGGAATGCCTTTTCTTTTGTGTTTTTAGCTAGGTATTTAAAGATATTTTAAGGTAGATCGATGGTTGAATAATATTAGCAAAGTTTTTAAGTGCTACGTGCTTCTGAGAGTAGGTACGTCAAGCCGTCCGTCCTGGTTTCTTCGAGGATGAATAGAAGGAAGTATACTTGGAGTTCTGTAAGCGCAAAGTATAGTTCTGTAATACATTTTTCTTAATCATTACTTATTTCATTAATATAAGTGGAAGTACAATAATTAAATAAAGTAAAATTGTTAATAAAAAGCAATAGTTTGATTTAAAATTTTGCCATTAAATTATATTTTATATCCTTAAACTAAGTAACACTAAAACAGCCAGTAATACCAAAGTTGATAAAAAAGCTTTAACCAAAAGCTTGGCTATAGCCAAAGCAAAAAATATTATGCTTTCCCGCGGTATTAAATTTCTAATTTTAATAATTTCCCGCGGTATGTTGACCGCGTCTTTATTTAGGGTTGCGCTCCAGTAATCGGATTATAAGATTGTGGTTCGTTGTACCACAAACAATTGTTCTATTGGTTACCAGGGACGGGGTTGGGGAGGGGTTGAATGTGGGTGCAGAGGGTGATATTATTTACACTCATAAATATCGCTACTGCTCTACTTTATTATATTTAATGTGGCAGCCCTGCGTCTAGGGTTGCCCCTGGAAGTAAATATGTGATGGGGTAGGTAATATAACGATTGTTGGTAATGAAGACCCGGGTTCATATCTCAATTGTGTAATAATAAGTGTTTTTTTTTTGTCGTTTTAAATTTACACACGGCATAATTATGCACATCTCACTAGACATCATAGCTATACTAATATAATAAAGGTGACGAGTTTTTTTCTTTAAGTAAAGCAAGAACGGGTTACTAGTGCTTAATAAAATAAACAAGTAGCCGAAGCAGAGCAAAAAATGTGTAAGTGCAGTAGTGAGATCATTTAACCCAACCATAAACAAGTATCACGTAAACCCAGTAGCGGTTAACAAACAAAACAATCCGTCAAATCCTTTTATCTGGTTAAATATAACAAAATTTACAATAACCAACAAAAAATTTAACCACGACCTTACGTAACTACCAGTATAACAAGACCTGTTTTCGTATATTTTTGTTCTACCGCTCGTTGGAATTAAACTGGTTTGCAATTCACCAAGGCTTTTCAGAGGCATCTCTTGGGAAAATACGTATTTTTAGGACAAAGCATCCAATTAAGAACGAGACTTACAATCCAAGTGTATAAATAGAAAGTCGGGTTCATTTTAAACTGGATGCCTTTTGTTTGATGTCCATTATAATTTGAGCCATAATTCTAAGGATTGTTTGCAAGCGATGTTGAAATTTAAACTGGACAGTTTCGGGCACAGACAATACAAATTTGTTGTATTGTATTATAGTCATTACTGGTCAGTTTGCGGTCGGCAGTTGTTCTTCCTTTTATTTACAATACAAAGTATCTTTGCGTTCTATTCGAAATTTGAAAAACATTTGAAACGTACGCGCCAATGGCGGGAAACATGACAGCTGTCAGTTTTTTTTTTTTAAAGCGAGTAGCCGACGCTTAGTCGAGTGGTCAGCCGTTTCCTGCGAATGTGATTGCATGTTACACTTATTGTTTGCTATTGTACAAAGTGTTTGAGCACGTGTTGTAGAATAAACAGCCAGGTGATGTTTATTGTCTGTGTAACAGAGATGATTTGTGAATTTCATTGTTCGGTGTAGACTAATGTGTTCTGGAGTTGTGTGGCGTGAGCCAAGGTTATATAAAGCAGACAATATATAGAAATAATAACGATTACCTTACCTTTCTCACACTGACTCTCGCGCTATAAGTACCTATCATAAGGTTGTCTGAAAGAGATCGCTATGTAGGTAAGACCACCATTTGAACATCATTAATTGTCTATTTTCTCGGAATATTATGTAATGTTCTGTTCTCGGTGTGCAATAAAGAGTTAAATAAATAAATTATTTTTGGACGGTGTTTGTATTTACAGTAATTGTTTTCAGTACTGTTTAAAATTGTTCCGTTACTGAGGTAGGTACTGACGCAAGAAGCTTAAATTTCGCATACATGTTCCTTTGAGAGTGTAGGGGAGCACTAAGGGAGGATTTTTTCCTCCCCTAAAAAATTTATGTCCCACTTTTCACGCCCTGGTGACACATCTTCGTCTTTTTAACTATGATATCATTAACAAAATTGTGGGTTCAACGCTTACAAAAGATTTTTCTCAAAGTTGACAACCCTACCACGGCTACCATTGCAAAACGTGTGCCATCAAAAATAATAGTGTATAATGTACGCCAAATATCTGTAATCCAACGCTTAGCTCTATCTCCCATATCATTTATTTATAACGTCCTTAATCTACCAATAATACTTATGCTTATCAATTGGAGTATGATTTGCAGTTGCACAAATCCGCCATATTGTTTTAAAGTCACGTTCAAGTTCGCGCGCTTTTTCCTACCACAGATAAGGGATATATTTTTAAAAACTCTGTTTTATAAACCCGTAGAATAATTTGACAGGATTTTTTAAATGTAAAAATAATTTTGTCCGTTACTTTAAATAGTTTTCTTTATGTTACATGAAACTGTTAAATTATTCCATGATATAAAAAAATTGGTTTCCGATTTATTTTGCATACCTACTTAGTACAGAGGTACCAACTCTTTCTTTTTCTACTTCTTACATACTTAGAAGGGATTCATAAACCAACATACGCCGCTACCTTTTTATGTATAAACCTATTGAAATAAACCAACAACTTGATGGTATCCGCAGCCCAATACGTCAATGAAAGCCGCACCCTAATCTGCTAAGCCGTTTTGTAATCATTAAGCACAGGCAAAGTGCCATGCCGACAAACATCCCAAATAAACAAAAATATGTTGTAATGAGATCTATTGCATGAATTAATAAATAACCATATTATCATTAATTTGCTGCAATAACGTTTTATTTCGTAAAAGTGGTGATTAAACCAATTATATAAAAAACATGCCACACCGCGATCTGTTTGCTGTAATAGCTGCAATCTTAGAATAATTATTATACTTAGTATAGAAACCAAGTCAGCGCGGCCATTTTGTAGCACCTTCATTGGAGCCAGGCTCCAAACACCGTTCCGCTCCGTACCTACTTAGTATTCGCGTATTAGTCTCGCGAAAAATAATAATTATGACGATTTGTGCTGTTCAATATTGTCACAAAACTTCCGAAAATAATAATAATAAACTTCATTTATTGCCACATAGGTACATGGATTAAATAAAAGAAATGTAATAACATCACTTCTCACAGGTTAGCTTTCAATAAGTATTTCATAATATGGCCGGCTCCACACGTTGGCGCCAACTCGTTAGTGCTTCATTTTAGACCGAGCGCTTGTATGACTACTGTCACTCTATAGTCTCTATAGCTCTATACTTACTATTATTCTAAGGCTGCAATGCAATACGTGGTTATTTTTTCTCATTCAATCGAAGAAAGGAACAGAATTTACAGAATTATTGCGTTGTCAAACGTTTTAGGAGAAATCGGGATTTTTAAAAGACAAAACACTGTTGTAGCAAATAGGCGATTTTAACAATACTTCACTTAATTTCAATCTTCTCTCTTCTTTCATGTAAGTTAGTACATTTTCTGATGTGCCCGTGTGAACTGAATATTCTTTTAATTTTGCTAATATTAATGCACTCGTCGTATTAACAGCGTAACAGCTATAAAAGATAACTGATACGTCATGTTACCAACCAAGGGAGGCTAATGCTTTAATGAAAATATAATCCTTAGTCGTATTTGGAATTTGGACCACTTCGCAGGCGTTTGGGATCTCATAATTAATATGTAAAATTCTATAGTTAGGTACGTATAGGTACATGTCATAACAAAAAACATTTACTATTTACTAATTGCTGCCTGAAAAAAAAAATTATTAAAGGAATATATCAAGCCAACGGAATTCATCACATTTTTTGCTTCTTTATCTGTGCCTTTGTACGCGCTAATCTCAGAAACTGCTTGACCGAATTGGATGCATTTTGAATGAATACCAGGTATATTGTGATATTTGTGACATGCTTCACTTACTTGCTTGCATTTATTTTATATCATTGTTAAGAATCCAGCCTAACAATTTCCCCTACTCAGGGACTGGTTTGCCGCAGCGAAACGAAGACGTATTAAAAAAAGATTTTTTTTTTTAAATATTAATCCCAATAAAAATATTAAAAAAGATGTTCGCTGCCAATACGACAGATCCCTCACAGTATTTAAATCCTTTTTAACGATACCCGAACATAATTCCTCCATTCGTATTCCAGTCACAATGTTTTAGGAGCGGAAGTGCCCAACTTTTTTTGTTATAATCGGCCCGTAATGCCACTTTACTACATCCGGTTTGGAAGGTTCGACAATGGATGTAACGGTTCAGTGGGATAGTTACCAACTTTATTTTATTCCGGTTTTATCCGGTGTCAGAATGAAACTATTGATTGCGAAAATATAGCCGAAAACTATCAGACTTTCAAGACAATCAGACAAAGAGACAAAGAGAATTCATAAGATTTTTATCGAATTATGGTAACAAACGAGCCTGCAGCACCTTCCGTTGCCATGACAACTGTGACGGACACAGAACAAGACAAACATCGGGACTGGGATGGTTAGTCAGTTAGCAGGCGGTGGTAAAACATTATTTGGTCCATTCTTTTGTATGAGGGCTGGGGCAGGGACTGTTAGTGAATGCAAGGAGAACGAGGGCACAAGGCCTAGCTGATACCTCCTCTCCTTGCTGACTCAAGAAGTAGGATGGGTTTTTAGTGGGTAGTCGTGGTGCTTTGCGTCTACGCAACCCGCGGAGTCCCACATACTCCCATGGCAAGGCACGGCCACGAGACATGCATCAACGCATTTTCCCCTCTTAAAAAAAAAGGGACTGTTAGTGATAGTCCTGTGAGTTGTAAGGAAAAGAAACGATCTAATTTGGTTACATAATTATGTTTTATTACTTACATAATAATAAATCTCTTTAGGACTTACATTTAAATGGTCGTCTCTAAAAAAGTGTAACCAAAACTCAAACTTTGCTAGAAGAAATATCTTGTGAAATAAGCAGTGTCTTTATACAAAATATCCTTGTGTTTTTTTCTTTCTTTCTTTCCCAATTTACACATGATTAAAGAACATAAATAATATAAAATTAAATTCATTCAGCTGTGCGGTTACCAAAATATAATAAACTAACTTTCACAATTCACATTTTATTATTCTACTACATACTACAAAGTACAAATTCCCGCCAAAACAGCACGTCATGCCGGCGGTACGTCAAGCTGTCAAAGCGACAATTAATGTCAAAATGTTTTCAAAATACGACGGGTCAAAGCGTTCTACGCCGGAGGCCGTCTTTGGCGCGCCGCGACAATTTTTTTTTTACCTGCAAATTGTGTTTTCACAGCTTGAGTTTTGAAGGCAGTGTTGTTATTTATGACGTGTTTTTGTAAACAGATTTTCCGTGATAGTGCTAAAGGTAGAATTATTGATTGCGTAATTTCTTTTACTAGAGATTCGGTCTGTAGTTGAAATTCAACCATAATGATTTCAAGTTTACACAAACTTTGAATGTTGTGTACATTCACAGTTTTCAAAGGTCACGTCGTGTCAAACGTATGGAACTGAGTAAGTATAAGTTTAACCGACTAGTTTTTAACTATTGTAGTTAAATTGAACCGACCGAATTACAATAATACCATTCATAACGAAGCTAATCGCTCGGAAAATACACTCGTTGTGCCGTTGTCGATGTAATCGCTTATTTATACAGATAGGGTACATGCACCGGTGATGGGCAGGCTTAGAATTGGTTTTGGATCGTAATTTATATGTATGAATATGTTGTAGGTTGGAAACTTATTTGGTCACATATTTAATAATTTAAAAAAAACTTAATGACTATAGTGTACATAAATATCTTCAACTTTTTGGTAAATATCACAAATATTAGTATTGTGAAACTAATCAGGCTTCAACGTTTTCGAAGATTTCAGTTTATTTGTATTGTTAAACGTAGACACACAACTAAAGTTATTCCCCTAGCTAGCTAGCTACAACCCACTAATGGCCCACTACTGAGCACGGGTCTCTCCTCATTACTGAAGAGGCCTAGAGCATACTCCACCACGCTGCTCCAATGCGGATTGGTGGAGGGGTTAGTGGCCAACCCAGTGTCGAAAGTTTTCAAGCCGCCCGAAGGCCTCCGACATGGCTTAACGACTGCTATCTATCGATAACAACCGGGACCGACGGCTTTACGTGCCCTCCGAAGCACGGAAGCGCTCAAGATATTTTGCCACTAGCGGTCACCCATCCGACTACCGACCGCGCCCGCTGTTGCTTAACTTTGTCGATCGCTTAGGATCGACGCACGCCGCCGGGCTATGAGCGCTTCCCTACACAGATTATTCCCCTACACAGATTTAAGTATTAGGTAGGTATAATCAATCAGTCGTAGCAACTAGCAATAGAAAAATCTTAGTAATTAACCGTAAAATTAACTCTGATCACTGCCCAAACGTTTGCGATAATCTTTCACTGTATTGCAGAGTTGTAAGTCTATGTGTTCTTGAGTTGTGTGTTGTCCATGGCACCCACGACACAGGGAATCCTAGTGCGGGGCTATGAGTGTGTACCATTATTTATTTATTCTTCGAAGGTCCCTCACTGGTACAACCACCCTACGTATTTTAACATTATGAACAAAATTGTGGTATTCGTAGTACCATGTCGTCATATTCATTGTAATCCTGACTAATACATATTTATGAATTGGTTATACAAATGTTTAGGTTGTTGTGAAAATAACTATTACAGACGGTCTAAAATCTAAGTTGATAACAATCTTGTCTATAACAGAGTGGGTTCGATTCTAGGACCGAATGTAGAAGATAATTATTTGATGTTGAGTTGTGGGTATTTCTTTCCATTATTATTATTATTATTTAGGTGTCTGGGGAACAAGTATCCCTACGAGGCCACTGCGACCATCTCTGATCTATTGTAGCCATCCCAGTTTAGTTAGATCTGGTCCCCCAGGCCTACAGGTTTTAATAAACCGTAGTACGTTTCCGGGGTCCATCTCTTTAAATAATCAGGTCAGGTATTTCTTTCCATTAGCCGAGCGTAAATATTTTTCACTATTAGTCTTTGGGCAAAACGGGCCACTCGGAAAACGGAGCAGAGTGCAGCACTAGCACACCGCCGCGTTCCGTAACTGGACGAAAACGCCCAAAATGTCACTTTTTCATAGAAATTTGAACGTTTATGTCAAGTTACGGAACGCGGCTTCTGATTTGTTTATTGTATGTGCTGATGGCGCCATCTACGCCGAGCTTTGCGTTATATTTGGCGAAGTTCCTAACACTGAAAGCCTGAAGGTATATGCTCTATTTCTTGCTTGCTGGCCAGTAAAATTTTATTTGACACTGACTAGAAAAACTTGGAAGACCATAGATCTTCCAAGTGTGTCTGGTCAGCCTGGGTCAAGGGTTTCTGTTCCTTGACTCAACTCCTCTTCTCTCCTTATCTCTCCTCTCCTTGCCTCACCTTTTTTATGGAATTAAGATAGCAAACGAGCATGCAGCACCACCTTCCGCTGCCGCCCATAACAATAACTGTGACCGACCCAGAACTAGACTCAATGAATCTCGTTCTAATTCGGTCACAGATGCGTTGCTACCCCTGAGGACTGAGATGGTCGCCTCTAAAAAAGTGTGACCGGCTCCACACCTTCCTATCCGGAACACAATTGTTTTTAAAACAATTATTACACGGTAGGAATGGTACTAAGTACCGTGGCGGGCGGTGGTACTTCCCCGGGTGAGCTCTAGGCCCTACCACCTGCAAAACCTCACCTCTCCTTGACTCATCTGACACTTCCTGCTAATCCCGCTCCGCACAGTGGTTCTACTAGAATTATAAAATTCCTCCATTGCATAATTTCTTTCTAAACGGTGCGTCAAAATTAGGCTCCAAACAAGCCGTATAAGACGAACTCGGCGCGTCACTACGCCGAAAGCCCTGAGACATTTTTCGGTAGGGATGTGAATTGAGCTGGTATTTCAAATTAAAAACAAATGTTCAATCGAAATAAAAAAAAAAATAACGCTACATTCAAAGCCCTACACTAGGATTCCCTGTGTCGTGGGTGCCATGGACAACACACAAGACAAGGACACACACCCAGACCGAGAACGGAAATTCAAATTCATCATTCAAATAGCCGCCTCGCTGGGAATCGAACCCAGGACCCTCGGAACAGCGATCCGGCGTGTTAACCATTGCGCCATTCGGGTCGTTAAAATCAAAATGTCATCAGTAAGTTATCAGAAATAATTGAAAGTGATACTTAACTAGATTGTAAGTAATTACCTAAAATCTAGTTGATTCCACTTATCAGGTTCAATCTTATCACATAATCTCCTCATAACTTTGTTAATTTTGACAGAATTTACGTTAAAAATATTGTGATCTACTAATAGCCCACAATTATCACTAGGTACGAGTATATCGCATAATCGATTTTATATTATAAAACAAAGTCGCCCTCCGCCTCTGTCCATTCACCTGTCCACGGATTTTAATGCGGTTTTCACCATTAGGTAGGGTATTGCGCAAGGAAAGTTTAAATACATAGTTCTTGTACATTGTTATGTAATTGGCTATGTAGATTCTCCATTTAACGCTCAGTGAAACTAGCGCGGATCACAAGATCACAATAAATAAAACGTTAACTAAACGCAAAAACAAGTTCAACACTATTAGGCACTTTTTGTAAAACTTTACAAAGTTATAAAAAAAAACACTTTAATCTATTCACACGAGTAACCGACATTATTTTTTAACAAACCGTAACTCAAAACATAAACACGTTCAATCTCTTTAATCCTTAACAAATGGTACCAATGTACCATTGGTACCATTTGTTTTGTACAATGTACAAAAAGAACGATAACCGACACTCGAGTACATTAATTGTACAGCTAATCCCATCCCTATGCGCGGCCGTGCCTGATCGCGAATCTCGCATATTTGGACGTCGTGTGCGGTCCTCGCGCCAAAACGCCATTCGAAATTCAAACTAGTTGGTGTTCGCTTTTTAAATTCTCTGTTGACTTTCGAGTTGTCTATGTATTTGTTTTTTTTTTTCGTTCTTTTTATGCCGTTAGCTGATAAAGGAGTCACCTGTAAGTCACCATTGCTACACATCATCAACATTAAAGATGTCAAGAAAGGAAGAAAGAAAGAAAGTACCTAAATGATTCTCAAGTCGTTTAACAGCTGATACAAAAAATCAATTAAATATTTAATGTTTACTGAGAATCAAACCCAGGACACAGCATCACAACGTCGCTACTGACTGGGCTACGAGGTTGTCAGCCATTTATATTAGAAAAATCCACTGAGAATCTTTACGTTTTCTGGTCTTAGAATTAGGTAACCTAGAAACAGAGGCAAAAATAATACCTATATGACATAATTAAGTCACGAACATGACGAGTACTATAATGACAATCTTTCTTATACATAGGTATATAAAATTCTCGTGTCACAATGTTAGTTACCTTACTCCTCCGAAACGGCTTTACCGATTTTTACCAAATTTCATATGCATATTCAGTAGGTCTGAGAATCGGTTAACTATTTATTTTTCATACCCCTAAGTGATAAGGGTTGTTCACACTTAACATTTTTTGGCAAAACAACGTTTGCCGGGTCAGCTAGTATACTTATATAAATAAAAAATGCATTTTGCGTTTTGCTGATGCGAATCCATATTTTCTGATAGCAAAAAAATATCTAATACTAGTTTAACTAACGGAACTCCATCATTCAATAATGCATAATTTTATTAATTAGGTACCTACCTCCTAATACAAATCGGATACCTACTATCTGGAATTTCTCATACTAATTGCTTCGATTTTTGATTACATTATCTGTCCTTCAAATATTTCATCTACAGACAGATAACAAAAGCTGTTAAAATATATAATAGTATCAAGATTCCGAACTTGTCCGGAAATCAACACCCTACTGTTGGACTGTTAGGCTCGTTTAGTACTAGTCGTATTGAACGCTCGATTTTTAAAACGCTCCTATTGCCACCGCTAAAATATTTTATAATATTTTCCTGATGTAGGTACGTACTACGTAGTCCTTTTTGACCCGTCAGTAAAGTTCCGTACTGTGAAGTACATGGTGTATTGACTACTAGTATTAGTATACGACTAATATTACTAGTAAGTATACCACGTTAATAGTTTAAAAGTTCCTTTCGTCATTTCATCTACATTTAATATCGTTAAATGATCGTTGAATCGTTTAATGTTTAATTTATACCTACTGTCCACTGTCTACTGTGAGACTACTGTGTCTACTGTCCTACTGTGAGAACCAGTAGGTAATAGATAATATAAAAGCTGTCACGGCGTCATCACGGCGATCAATTACCAGTAGATTCGTCCGTCTAGTCAATAATTAACAAGAACATACAAACATGCTGCATCCAAAACGCCGCATACAAAATGCCCCTTAAACAAAAACCTCCAATTGTCTCATCTAGATCGGTATCTAGGGTCTAATGGGCCATTGTTCCCCAACAATGTCGCCCGGAGCCGTCTCCCAATTTAATTACACCAATTTTTACAAACGTCAAACTATCTGTAAATACAACGGCTGTTCGAAGATTGTCATTTGCCTGTGTCGCTACGATGATAACATTATGGCGCCAAAACAATGTTTTATTTTTTATCATTCAAATTGAGACTAGAGAATTTCAACTTTTGGCCAAATTGCAGCGATTAGGCAGTGAATTCGAATTTTAAAATCAGTTGATTTCCTCACTGTAGTCTGTACCGTGTTAACTTTTGCTTTAGTTATAGTCAAAGTAATAGAATGTCTATAAATTTTCTACATATATTTATCTTCCATTTTATAAATTCCAATATAATTCGTAATAAATAGTGCACCATTTAATTTAGCTCTGAAACAGCAGTTTATTTATTTAAGTAAGTATTAGGTACACTTATTGTACACCATAATAATTACAAACATGAATAAAGGAATTACAGTAAGTAGATATATTAAATATTATTAATTATGCACAAGAGGCGATCTTATTGCTAAATAGCGATTTCTTCCAGATAACCTGAGGCAGATTAGATTTTAAAATTATTAGACCTGTGTTTAAAAGGTGCTACTTATTTAAAAAGAATAACATTCGCTTATGCAAATTCGTCCTATATACGTAAACCACAGAGCATAAAAATAACATCATTATTTTTTTTAATCCGATCACATAAACAAAAAGCCGGTTACCTGCTACGGTACGTCTTAGCATAAAACGGAGTAAAGAAAAAAAAAATAAACGGTGTTGCTTTTTTAAAAGGGGCCAATGAAAAATCGCGCCCGATACCCGTAATACCCTACCGAATTTTGAAATCAGAAACCAGGACAGCGAAATTCGCGGAGTCGTTTCGGTCCTAGAAAATATTTATTGAGAAAAAGTGACAGTCGTATATTAGCCAATGGAAAAAAATCATGCGGTGATCAACATTCTTCAGAAAGCATTATAAATCACTGCCCATAAAGCAGCCGTCTACGAGATCTTACACTAAAACGACTGAAGAGTTTAGTGGTCAAATAAGTAACTTTTAGGTATAGTTTTATCAATGAGTCTTATGTTATCAGTTTAAGAATTTACAATATAAACTATTTATAAATACAATAAATCAGTCATACTAATTATTTCGAAACATATTGGACTTGTTACGCATCGCAACTTTACAAGCTTACAGAAGCTAATTTAACTAACTCCTAAGAATATAATTAAACAATTTTAATGGACAATTTATTATTCAGTTTAAAGAAATATTTCAGTTTTACATTATTTAATAAACTATAAAGAATTAATTTTAGAAAATATAATTTCAACTTGACATGATCGAAGCGACTCCACACATGCCGCACCACTTAGGTACAATATTGCCGCCGAAAACCATTTTGAAATAAGAACAAGAGGGCTCCAAATTCAAATCTCCCGCCAGCGTGTATTCCATTTTTCTTTTCACAGATAATATAAGGCGACGTTCCGTTTAACTCGCGATAAAGTGTTTACCAAATTTATTTCTTATGGTGTGGAACTGTTCAATGCTGTATAAATGTGTGATTGGCGCTTCGGAGGTAAAAAAAACATCCGACGGTAAAAATAAATTAGAATATAAGAAATAATTAGTGAACGTGGGTTTTATAACAACCTTTAATACGAAATAACGTTTTTAGAACCAACCGCCTTTCTTACCGCACGCGTCAGATGGAAGTTGAAAAATAAAAATAAAATTTTTGTCTGTCTTAAAATTGGAAACGTTTACCAAAATGGATAAATGGTCACCAAATTCAAAAATTCAAAATTCAAAATTCAAAAATTATTTATTTTGTCCAAAAATTATAAATAACATACAGTGGTTGGGACCCACCCGTTAAGCTTTAAATAAATGCCTGTGTTGGGGGGCCCCGCTCTTCCCTATCGTTGTTGACAGTGGACAATAAAATAATTTAAGTACAAACTACAAGTATTATAGATAGGCACTTAAATCTAATATCCCGAAAAAATGTGAGTGTATGTGCGTGTGAATGTGTATGTTTGTGTGTGTATGTGAGTGTGTATGTGTGTGGGTGTAAGTGTGTGTATGTGTCTGTGTGTGTGTGTGTTCTGTATATATGTGAAAGAGACTGAATATACGTAAATGCTTTAATGCGGATATATATATGTACTTCTGACCCGTGTTGCCCTACGATAAATATGTATCTTGGGATCAGTTAAAGAACTGCAACACGGGTCAGAGAGAATGTATATATATTGATACAATACACAAATAACTATAAGTATACATCATACCTATGCTACCATGAACCCCTATAAGTTTTAATATATAATTTATGGTACTTGTATAAGAGCTTCTACTTGCTCGTATGTGAGACTCTTTAGCCAGTTATTTAAGCATTTTTTACATTCGTAAGCTGACATGTTGAGTATTTTTAGTTTATTATTAATTTTGTTGTAAAGGAGAGATGATCGTTTTTTAAATTGATTACTAGCAAACAAAGTCTTAGTATGAGGGACTGGAGTAACTTTATCCTTCCTTCTTCGTGACTGGTTATCCGTGTACTGGGGTGTAATAGTTTTATGTTTTGTTAATATTACTTGTTGTACATACAGTTTCCTGACAGAAAGTAAATTACTTAAGAGATAAATTTTTTCAGTAGAAAATCTTTTCTCTTTAAAGTACATGGTCTTTATTAGCCCACGTTGTGCTCGCTCCAAGTGGATAAAGTTGCTTTTTGCGGCACCACCCCAAATTGTAATGCAATACGTTAATATTGACTGTACTAATATGACATACATGTTGTTTAGAAGTTTGTTAGGAACAAGATTATTCTTCATATATCCTGGGACAATATGTCTTAAATTTCGAAACAGCCAATGTAACTTACGAATTCGATTTGTAACTTGTTCAATATGGGGTTGCCATGTTAGTCTTTGATCTACTATGACCCCTAAATATTTAACACTAGTAACTTTTTCAATAGTATGACAAGTACACAACCCGTTTTCATCACATCTATGAATTTTTATACTGTAATTGTCTGTTGGTTGAGTATTACTATAAATACTAAAGCACATATATTTGGTTTTTGTGATGTTTAAGCTAAGTAAATTGGTGTCCAGCCATTTGGCGATCCGAGACATTCCCTGTTCAGCAGTACGCTTTATATCTTCCCATGAATTTCCCATGAAGACAATAGCTGTGTCATCAAATTAGGTTTCCTAAATTTAAATAAATCCAATTTGCCTTAGTATTGACCGTCCTAAGTATGTGAACACTTTTCAAATTCACTAGTACGAGTACTTATCAAGGCAGAAAGTATTGTAAATAAACTGTCGACGGGACCCCCTTTGGGGGTCTCTGTTTTCCGATTTTCCGGACTTCGATAATCTTTGCGTAAGACATTGTTAAGTAACCATTTATCTATTTCGGGAACCAAAAGAATATTTTTGGATCATCATCAGTCATCAGTACCTAAAGGATAGGTTTGAAAGCAAAACGGTAGACGCGGTTAAGTACTACTTTGACTATTTTTGAATACATTTCATTTGAGTTCAATGTAACAACCATAAAAACAAAAATACACATTGTTTACCAACTTATACCAAAATTCTGTTACCTGTTATCCCGCGGGATTCATTTACAATTTCAAACAAGGTATTACAATACAGCACTATACGAAGGGTGCCGATGTATTATGAAAATCTAATACGATAACCTCTGATGATCTAATGTCTAGATTGAGCGTCGCCCTACAATGAAAACAAAAAAAACAAGGCAACAATATCAAGCATGTGTGCGTGCAGGCGATGTTTTACACGTTCGTCTATTGTCTATGTGTGCGTAATCAATCAATGATACAATGATATAAAAACCGTGAAAAATTTTTTGACACGTTTGCGCGGACTCGATGTTCCATCTAGACATTAGATCATCAAAGACGATAACCAAATAAAACTTCACGAATTTAAACGTTTAAATAAATTAAAATAAAAAACAAGTTATTACGAAGGACTTGTCTTGTTTTTGTTGTGTTCCAAACATGATAATAGTGATGGGATCTGAATACGGGATTGACATAAATACATAATTTAAAATATGATGTTATCCGTTGAATATTATTAGGTAAATGTCTTTATTTGGGCGTTTGTTGATTTAAAATTTGTAATTATGATTAGTTCAGTGTAGGAAAACATGAATGTCATTTGTCAAGGTTTATTTTATAATTTTACGAAAAACAAAATTAATTTTAATATCAATGAGTCTATTGCCCAGTTATAATACTATTACTAGCTGACCCGGCAAACATTGTTTTGCCAAAAAAATGTTAAGGGTGAAGAACCCTTATTATTTAGGGGTATGAAAAATAGATAATTATAGTAGCCGATTCTCAGACCTACTGAATATGCATATAAAATTTGGTAAAAATCGGTAAAGCCGTTTCGGAGGAGTAAGGTAACTAACATTGTGACACGAGAATTTTATATATACCTAAGAAGTAGCAAAGGACCAACTAATATTTAAAGATTTTAACACCTGCTAGTTGGACTAACTACCCTAGCCCCGATGTGAATCTTGTTCTATCGGTCACAGTTGTTATGGCAACGGAAGGTGCTGAATGCTCTGTATCTGCTGCTGCTGGATTGAGATGGGAACAAAGGTAATAAGGTTGTTTAGGGTCCCCGCAGACTGACTGCAGCCACCGGTGGCTGTGGCGCTTCTTTTAAGAAGCGCGGTCCGGCCGACAGCCGCTTCGGCTGAATCCTGCTCACTGTTATTGGAGCTGTTGGCTGTCGGCCGGATCGCGCTTCTAAAAAGAAGCGTCACAGCGCCACAGCCGCCGGTGGCTGCAGTTAGTTTGCGGAGACCCTTAAAGCGATGAGAGACTTATTCTATTTTCTCGGCGACTCGAGAATAGGAATATTCGTATACTGCCATCGATGAGGGCAACAATCCATTAGAACAAAATTCAATCTTCACCATTATTAATAAACGACTTTTTTACAATAACAAGCCGTCAAGACTTCGATTCTATTTGGAGTCAGTCAACTGATAAGTTAAGGATAGGCGGAGAGCTGGTACCAAATTCATTAGAGAAATTATTAGATCTCATTTATCTTTATTGAATTTCAATCAAAATTAAAATAGACATAAATAAATATCTATTAATAAAAAGGCACGCTTTAAATGCTTTGCAAAATTATAAATTAAACATAATAAACTAGCTTTCCCCACAACTTCTCCCGCGTAGATTATTTCAATTTACCTTAATTTTTATGCCTTATTTATTTACATACGCCAAATTTCAGCGCCCTGCGTTCAGTAGTGAGTGTGTTTGTCTGTCAGCCACTCAGTAACGGAAGAATAAAAGAATATTATTATCAAAATCGGTTCAGTCAAAACAACGTTATAAGGTATACCCAACACATTAAAAAAATACAGCCGAATTCACTGTCTGCCTAACTATCTGCCTTGTGACTCTATCTCTCTTCCACTCCATCGACCGATGTGATAATAATTCAATTCAATTCATAAAACTATGCAATTTTTCATGAATATATTCTTATCACGTTATCAAGTAAAATTATCGTCCGTACACCGACACAGATAATAAATTTTTTTAACTACTCAATAAACAATCGATTGTACCTACCTGCATTACAAAACGAACAAACCAATTCAATCTCCTAAATAAGTTACATAACTGGCCGAAACAAAAAAAGAAACGCCATAGAATACTCACTTTCTCGAAAAAATAATTTGAACGTACAGTGCCACAAACTTATCTGTCCCAGTGGCCAAAATTAGAACTAATGCAAATGTTATACTGTTGTCAGACAAAGACAAAGACAGTAGCGCCCCCCTTACCGGGTCAGATAAGTTTGTGGCACTCTACTCACTTTCTCGAAAAAATAATTTGAACGTAGAACAAGTTAGAACGAAACAAAAAAGGTTTTCTATTTCGGGTGTAATTAGGGCCCGTTGGGTATTTTATCTCTTCTGTGGGTATGTTCTTATTTCAAATGGGTCCCACGCCTTTCTGGGATTCGGGCATGACGAGGGAATAATGACTCGAGCTCTATTAGATGATATTAGAATGATGATGAACTAATTTAGAGTTTTATTACGTTTTTGGAACGAGTTTCCGTATCGCACGTTAGGTACGGATGGAGGCTGGAAAAAGAAAAGTAAGATTTGCGTGACGGAATAGTCCTGTCGTAGATGCTTCGTTCGTGTCGTGCATAGGAGTTTTCCCGCGTGAATCCCGATCCCGCGGGAAATACGAGATAAAAAGTAGACTATAATATTATGTTGCTCCACAACCTCCTCTATCTCCCAGAGAAAGCCCCATAAAAATCTGTTTAGCCGTTTCTGAGATTAGCGTGCACAAAAGTATGATCAGTTTCAGTTTTATTATATGTAATTAATAACTTTTATCAAAATTGAAACGACTTTAACGCCGCAACGTTAAACGCGGTTAATATTCCTAAATCCTTCACCTAAGTCTGATAAACACGATGCTGAAAATCGCATCATATTCGGTTCAACCAAACGCAAGATAATCGCGTACAAATATACCTACATACAATATACAGGTCAAACTGAGAACCTCCTTTTTTGAAGTCGGTTAAAAATAGATAGATGTATAGATAGAATATAATATAAAATAGATAGATGTGTTAGTGGACATTTCAACAAAATAGTAATTTCATCAGTTAATACACAAGCACCTATTTAATTCATCTCAGTAAACAATCTCAATCCAAACCAAAAACATAATTTAACCAAAAAAAACAATCAAACGAAAACCGCCCATTATTTTTCTCTTTCACTCATTAACTAATATAACCATCGCTGACTCGCTCACACCAAAATGGATACCTCTACAACATTAATAATGAAATCCATTTTAGGATGGTCTCAATTAAAGGGCTCGGGGAAGAAAGGAAGGGGTCATGCGTTTTTGGGCTGGTCACAGATACAAAATATATAATTTACGCGGGAACCGTAAAATAATAATTATTTCTGGACGCTTCATTTTTGAAACTATCGAGAAGTAGGGTGGATATGTCTTTGTAAAATTGAGGACAACTTAACAATTATTTTTGTTATTACGGCGAAATGCTTGTCATTAAGCTTTTGAATCTTATTAAATGCATGTCAAGACCGATTTTAAAACTTAAGTGATGAATATGGATGGAATAAATAATGAAATTGTATCAAATGGTAATGGTCAAATAGAAATAAGCTTAATTATGTACTTCAAGAAGTATTATTTAGCTGGTACAAATTTGATCACAGAAACATAATTTTTACAGAATTTTAATAAGTAGATGCTTGTTAATATACTTAGTTTTACTATAGTTTTACTGTGCTACTTTTTTATTTTATTGCTTCCGTGCGATAAGGAATTCGTTCCAAAAAATGCAAGTTCTTGTATCTATGTTTCAGTACTAATCACCAAATAATCGTAACATGCTCTATAACCAACATACTAATTTTAAATACTTCTTCTATAGCCAAATCCACCAAAATCGTAACTCAGAATTGTAACAATATTTGAATTTGAAATAGTAATTCCAATCTGCAGTATAAATATAATGCATGTGTGACGAAAGTTCACGCCAACATTTCTTAGTCCCAATGGGGACTGCAACAATAATAATTTGATTTTAACACATTAATTTAAGCCCAATTTTCGCCAACTTCTAGAAGTCCGTTTGACTTTAAGAGTTACAGTGACCAATAGCAATGAAAACATGGCCGGCATTTATGTTAGTACCTACCTATTATAAGTACCGACTATCCACTACCGCAAATAGACATCACCAATAAAATATGCGTTCAGCCCCACGAATACAGAATGGGGAATAAGGAAATTTGGTATTTATTTCAAAATCTACGGTATAAATTTTAATGTAATGTCGTATGTTAGGTACAGCTTACATCGGAGACGCCGGCTGTGCGAAGTCGCGACTCGGAACTACACATTCACATCGTTATAAAATTCGTTTCAATTCCATCCCACACAAATTTCACCTTTCCTCCCAGTGATTAAGGTACATTGCAGATTGACGGCGTGAATTTAAAATGCCGTAAGTGCATTTTGCTTACAAGCTAAATTGAACTGTGAGCGCTGGTAATAAGAACGTTTTTAGCGGGGAATGGCAATTCCGTATTCTCGTCCACTCGGAACCAGTTCTGTAACAATATAATGGAAGTCGTCATTCAGAACTGCAAACAGCTCGCCAAACCACTAGACCAGCGGTTCTTATCCTTTTTGGCTGGCGACCCAAAATGTAAAAATATTTGAAGCCCGCGACCCTGACATTTTATTGATTTTCCAGTGATAATAATATAATATGAGTATTATTGCTTTTTACAAAAAAATAACCGACTTCAACCTCGATAAGCGGAGATAACTCAAAAACTAATAGCCAGATGGCGCTTTATTCAACATGGGTGTAAAGTTCTCGTCACTACAAATTAATCAAGCCCAAACACTAGATAACTACAGTAAATCGTTGAGGAGTTCCCTTGACTGTCTTCATCAGATCGACTCCAGACCTTCATGAAATTGTAGCGCTTTTATGTACTTATGAATACATTAACAAACACACTAGTCGTCCCTACAATTTTCGAAAGTTGCCCTCGATTTCTTCGAGATGCCATCATCAGATCCTGGTGATCCTTTTAAAAGGACCCTACTGCGCATATCTACTTTACAACAAAAAAAAAAGAATTATCCAAATCGGCCCGTAAACGACGAAACAATTGCTGAACAAACATAAAAAAGCATATACTTATACGGTCGAATTGAGAACCTCCTTCTTTTTTGAAGTCGGTTAAAAAATCCGTAGTTTGTTCTAATTGATTTCATTAGGTGGAGTAGTTTAGTGGCGCAATTTTAAGCGCGCTCAACTTGCGATTACGTTTGCTAAGCAACTTTTGCAGAGGATGGTCGCTGGATGGGTGACCGAAATCCTTAATATTCATCCCGTTAGGTAAGTTAAGCCGTTGGTCCCGGTGGCATTTGCAGTCGTTGTGCTGTGTTGTGGGTGTCCACCAATCCGCACTGGGCCCGCTTGGTGGGTTATGGCTCATTCTCCTTGTGTGTTTCTATCAGCAAGGAAGGCTTGTGTCCCAGCAGTGAGGACATTAGAAGGCTGGTGATGATGTTGTCATTACGATCTCCCTGAGAGTTTATGCAGTTGGGTAGCCAGCTTTTTGTCTGAGCGACATATAAAGGTCGTAGTCGACGGTTGTTGCATAGATTTGAAACCCATAAACGCTGGTGATCCCCAAGGATCTGTGCTGTCTCCTACCCTGTTCATTCTGCATATCATTGACATGCTGGAGCGTGTAAACGGCATTCATTGCTATGCAGATGACAGCACGGGAGATGCCTATTTATACAGGCTCTACAAATGCCTCTCGGTCACAAGTGGAGGATAGCAGAATAAAAGTTTTGTCTGAAGTAGAGAACTCTTTGGAGCAAGTCTCGGAATGGGGTCGACTCAATTTAGTTGAGTTCAACCCCACGAAGACACAAGTTTGCGCGTTTTCCGCTAAGAAAGTCCCATTTGTCATGGCGATGGCGCCTCAATTCCAGGGTACCGCGCTCACCGTTGGTAAAAGTGTTGAAATTCTGGGCGTTGTCATTTCGAGCGACGTGCATTATCGGAGTCATCTGGAAGCTAAGGCCAAATTGGCCTCCAAAAAGCTTGGTGTTCTAAACCGGGCGAAGCAGTACTTCACTGCGAGGGACCTACTGATGCTTTATAAAGCACAGGTCAGGCCTCACATGGAGTACTGCTCTCATCTCTGGGCAGAGGCGCCACAATACCAGCATTTCCATTCCAGTCCATTTGACGCCGTACAAAAGCGTGCGGTTCGAATTGTCAACGACCCACGAGTCACTAGCAGGTTAGAACACCTAAGTCTGAGGAGAGACATGGGATGCCTCTGCGTGTTCTACCGGCTTTGCAACGGTGAGTGCTCCGAGGAACTGTTCGATTTGGTGCCAAATTCGCCCTTCCATCATCACACTACTCGCCGAAGATTGAAGTTTCATCCACATCGCTTGGACTTGTGGCGAACGACTACGGTCCGTTTTTCACGTGCAAGATGTGGAATGAGCTTCCTTCTGAGGTATTCCCGGAGCGCTATGACATGGAGTTCTTCAAAAAAGGTGTATAAATAGATCTCTAGTGACTCCCCTGGTGTTGCTCGAGTCCATAGGCGACGATGACTACTTACCATCAGGTGACTCGTCTGCTTTTACGTCAGCCCTTCAGGCTGTAAAAAAAGGCCGCTAATGTCTTTTCAAAATTCCCGCGACCCATCCCAATACCGCCCGCGACCCAGATTTGGGTCGCGACCCGAGGTTAAGAAACGATGCACTAGACGATCATGTTTATTGTAATAAATATTGCGGTGTACGTGTTTTTTATTTTGAGACCAAATCGCCCGATTCTGGCCAATTTGTTGTTTATCGACTAGGTTTAGCCTGCGGTTTTGCTTAAAGATATATTTACGTTAACAATAATAATTGTAACACTGTCTGCTTGTTAAGACCATAGATGACTCTTTGGACTTGAAAATTAATATCTTCGAAACACATCTTCGAAGCTGAAAGCTGAAAGATAGCAAAGTGAAAAAATAGGTAAATTGATTTTTACTCACTTAAAAAAAAACGCAAAATATATAATAAGCTAACAGCAAATACTTTGCGAGTTCGGTCACAATTAAATAAAATAATTGTAAGAAGCTGGATAAAGCCTAGTCTTCAAGAACTTCCCCTGGTTATGCAATTGCTTGATTATGATTACTGGACTGTATAGGGTTTGATTTCTTAAGCAATTTTTAAGACCCAAAAAGGGGTGTTATAAAATTATAAATTTGACCCGTCAGTCTGCGCGTGTATATGTCTGTCTGTGACACCATAGCTTCTGAACGGATGAACCGATATGAGTGCGGTTTTTTAAATCGAAAACCTTGTTCATCGCTGTTGCTCTATTTAAGTAATATCTAGTCTAGACATACACCCAATAGTTCAAGATGTTTTCTATGTCTGTAGGTATACCAAAAACGCTTTAAAAGCATTTTTTACAGCTTGCCAACAGACTTATGAATTTAAATACAAACAACAAAATTATTGTGGACACAAAAATCCTCGGTGAAAGTCCGAATTACATCTCGTTAGTGGTCAAAAGGACAACTGAACGTCTGTAAATATTGTTATTACGTTTATTACGACATCCTTTAGCCAGTTTCAACATACGGATATTATCCGTAGTTTGCGGTCAGCCTTATTGTAAATCCAGAATTTTGGTCAGTGGCCGGTAGTCATTTTAAAAGCTGTCCTTTCTGGACATAGCGTGTGGACTACCTGATGTTGCTGAATTATATTAAATTATAGGGATCTTTTTATGTTAAGACATGGTGCAATGGTTACCGTGCTGGCTTGGAACTTGGAAGGGTCTTGGGTTCGGATCCCAGCTAGACAAAAGTTTTAAAAATGAGTTTAAATACCTGTTTTTGTATGGATGTTTTTTCTAGTCTTTGCTGTTTATGGCACTCGTGATATAGGCAATACTGCTGTGAATCTATGAATGTGTAGCATTTATGACAAACCCCTAGCTTAGTTGGTAGATTTGCCCTTACCTTAAGGTTGCCCGGAAGAAATCGCTCTTTAGCGATTAGACCACCTACTGTATTACATTTGTTCAATGTCTCTTTTAAGTTTCTCGTTATGTTGTACAAAAAAGAGTACGTATTACTAAAAAACAATAATAATAAGATATTTATAGACCCGGTTTTAAACGTAACTAATCGCGGTACTCACGGTTGTATGCCGATATAACCCAGTTGAAAGGATCGTGGTCACGGTGGAACTCATTTATAGACTTCACAGCTTAAACTGAACCACATTCTCCTTGAAAGCTGTTCACACGTATTGTACTTAATAATAGTAGATTGTATGACAAGGGTGCAAAGTAATATTTTTTCGGCGAGGGCGTTTTTTGAATCCAGAGCGAAGTGAGGGATTTTAGAGTAGAATCCCGAGCGTAGCGAGGGATTCTTTAGTAGAATCCCGAACGTAGCGAGGGATTCAAAGTACGTCGCCCGAGCCAAAAATATACTTGCACCCGAGTGATACACTCTACTTTTCATCACCCACTATGAGAAAATAATATATATATATATATAATAGAAAATAATAGAAAATAATACGTAAAAATGCACGAAAACTTAATTTTAATTTGAAAACGAAATCTTAATTTGATTTCTTTTTTTATTATTCAGCTATTTAAAACACTATGGCTATATTTTACTATAATAGTCCACTCCACCATATAAGTACATAGTTACTTACTTTTACGGCAAGAAAGATTTCGTCGGGTGCCTCATTAAGAAAAGTCTCCACATTTTTGACTGTGAACACTTTGGATTTTTTAGGTTTAAATCCATCAGACATCCTCTTCAGATATGCTATTAATTTCGAATATGTGTCCAGTTTTATATCGTTATTAGAACTGACTGTTGATTTAAGCATTGAGTAGATACTCCAAAGGGTGGAAGGTTTTTTAGTTTTGGCTAAGTTCTGGAAGTACGCCAAAAACACAGTTTCTGAAAAATTCTTGGCGCCTCTTGCATTTCTCCATTCCAAAAAATTATCATAGGCTTTCAAATATTTTTCCCGGGATTTCGCAGGTAATAAACTATTCATCACATTACTCGCTTCAGTTTTTAATATATCAGGAGGATACTTTCACTATCGTTGGAAGAACTCATTTTTTCAAAACAAAACAAAATTTCTAACAATACGTAAAAATGCACGAAAACGCGGGAAATAGTTCGAGCGATCTTAATTTGATTTCTTTTTTTTATTATTCAGCTGGCGGGGCCCTCGCGTCGAACCAGACATTCTTTATTCAAACAATATTTCGCTGCTTTTCATGAATACTCGCACAAAACAAAATTTTGAAAATAACAGTTTATAACACAGCCAATTCCAAAATAGTGCTTATTTCATGCTCAGTAAGACTCACATTCATAACGGCAAAACCGGCATAATGGCGCGCAAAAATGTTGTTTTGTGATTGGTTGATTTATCACGCCATATTTGTGCAACAATCTATGTTCGCCAGTTGCTATTATTGTTTTCGCGAGAGCACATGAAACTTTCTAGAATAATAACTTATTTCCAAATAATCGAGTGTTAAAAGTGTTAATTTACGCAATATTTTCTACAATATTGATTTATTTTGAGTTGCTTGAATATTGAAGATAAAATTGTGTCTATTTTCGATCATATTTTTTATAATTTTTTTTATATATTGCGGGTCATATTACAAGTTAAGCCATTCTTAAACTAAAATTGAAAACTACTTATGTATAGTATTTTGATTTATGTTCCTATTCATGATAATATACTAAAACTCATTTTGTAACAAGTCGAATGACGTGCAGTTTTTAATTATTAATTATGGTACTTGATGATAAAAACCAAAATATTTCGATTTTGATTAAACATTGATTAATGCCCTTTCAATGTATATATTTTATTTTTCTATTGATAAAATACATGAAAAGATAAGAGAATTAATATTTTGTTTAATTTTTAAATGGCTGCCCTGTAAAATGTGTGTTTTTTGGATTGTGTGGTTATTCGTGCAAACCAGCGATTTGTGTTCGATTTCTTTAGCGCAAAATACTAAAATGTTCTAAATTCAAAATAGGACGGAAAAGATCTAGCCGGCAGGAAAATTTGTATGAAAATTCATTCCGGCCCGCTGAATAGAAAACAGCAACTTTGGAACCCCTTATGTCCGAACCAAGTCGTCTTTTTCGAATAGGGGTGATGAAAATAACATTTGCAACTCATGAGGACATCTCATTTGAAAGTCAAAACACGTCACAGCATTTAGCGGAAAACATAAAATGAGTTAATAGTGAAGAAATGTTGTTAAAAGTTAGCTTCAATAATTATTAAAATTAAGGTCGTTATCTTATTTTTAGTGTTTGCTGGCTACTATACTTATGGGGTGTTGATTACATTTGAGTTTTTTTTTCGTGGTTATGTAACTTGAAGCGTCACTAAAATTTTCAATTTTTTTTTTCTTTATTAATTTTTGAGACGGACTTTTGCAACAAATAAACACTTTTGCAACAAAAACTTTTGCAACAAAGGATTGATTAAGCTGATTTTGAGACTAATGCAAACAAACGCACAGTCAAAGAGCTGTTATTCTAATGGATGAATAAATACCACTAACAATAATAAGTAGATATTTTATTATCAATACCTAGTATATGTATAATTGAACAGTAAATTTAAAAATACTATACTTACGTTCCTTAACACGTTCGCTGCGTCTTCATTTTCAAAGAACTTTCGGCTAGTAGCTTTGGAGACCTAAAAGATCTCCAAACTAACCTGGCCTGTGGTGCGTTAGAGACCTAATCAGTCTCCTAAAAATACAGTTTTGAAAATAATTTATATCTTCCAGAAAACCAATGATATATTTTTGAAATTTTTATGGGTCAAAAATAACCTATTGCTGTATATTTTGCTAGATTCGGACGCAGTTATGACATACGAATAAACTACAAATACCAAAATAAAATTAGGTATCGATTGTATCTCGTACCGCAACCAAAGATAGTTCAATATGTGTAGTAAATAGTGATGGGAATAAAATAATATCTCAGTTGTCGATTGAAAAAGTTTTATTAAAGTTTATTTATAAACTATGGTCGCAAACAAAAAGCATTTAATTAAATGTAGGCCTATAACAAAACATAAATTGTCAATTTTTAAAGATAACATTTACTCTAAAATGACTAAACCAGCTACTATTGAACATAATGATCCTATTAATCTTTATAATAAATTACATAAAAATATCAACGACGAATTTAATCGAATATTTAAGTGTAGGTACATAAATAAAAACAAGAATTGTAAATTCAGTGATTGGGCTACTGTAGGTATTTTCTATGGCGAAAGACAATATAATTTTTCTCTATCTCTCTCTATGCTCACATCGATACTAGGACAACACTAAATCGAGTCACGCAGCGCCCGCGCCGCCCACCTTCCCTCTCTTGCGTCTACATCGACATGTCTCCTAACGCAAGGAATTAAAATAATTATAATACTGTGCGTTAGGGACCTAAACCATCTCTTATTCTTTTTTTTATGTCCTGGAATTCACCATTAAGTAGGAAGCAAATATGTATATTTGTCTTTCTCATACTTAAAGAACTTTACAAGTTAGAGCCACCCGCACGGAGTGAAAGAACACGATTTTAGTCGACGCACAATTCCGAAAACCTGTAAGAGATCTGATAGATCTCGTAACGCAGCGAACGTGTTAAAGTTAACATACTTCACAACAAATTAAATTACGAATACTTTAAAACGTTTATTTATCCGTCAATTATAACAAAACTTACACACCCTACTATCAGATTTGTCAGCCATTTTGGATTGTTTTTTAATAATGGCGTCGGTTAATCTTCGCCGCGGGATGACTTCATATAATCTATGGTCTGCAGATGACTCTATATTATCTGTTCTTTTTTAATTACTGGAACGAAGGCTTTCGTATTCTGTGGTACCTACATAATTCATGTTTTTTTGTCTATTCGCGCAGATGTTATAGAATTTATGATTATCTGTATTCGGCAGATATGATTATTTCGTTTTTATTTAAAACAATGAATCTAAAAAGTTTTATATTATTTAATCATCTTTTAATGAAAATATTCATATGACAAAAACGGGAAAAACTCCTATGTGCGAACGAAGTCGTGGGCCAACAGCTAGCTATTTCAATAAACTATAGACGGAGCGCCGGGAACAAAAGAGTGAAGCCAGCAAAAAGTCAGCCTAGCCTTGTAATATAGGTACACGGCGGCACTCACTCAAACGACTTTTGTGTTCTAAATAATAAAAAATGAATACACCAGATACCTACACTTTTATTATAAGTATCTATAAGTAGATAAAATTTATTATTTATCACTCCCTTCGGCGCAAACATCGTGAAGAAAGCTCACCTAAGATTTAGTAAGTCCCGTAACAAAACGGAAACTTCAAAGGCACAAACACATTTGTGTCCTCACTCCACGCACCCACGACCCACGACACCTACGTCCAAATATTTTAATTCACAAAGCAACAATTACCAAATATTTTGACGTCGGACCGTCATTGTCGGTTATTTATGGCACACCGGCGTCTTTAACATTTTTTGCTAAACTCAAATCTTTTATCAATATCAAAAACATTTTTTTCTTGTTTACCTGTAGACAACAATATATCACACTTCGGCCTCTTTAAACCTGGGTGGTCATTGATGGTAAGTTTTTTGTAACGCCATTGTGTGGTAATTCCGATTCGTTTGGCCCCGATAAAGAGATTACGTTTATAATTTGTGTGTTTAAACGGAAAATTGTTACGTCATGTGATTATGGGGGAGGATCGGTTGGTATAATCTACTTATTCTGATTCTTAAATATGTGGCGTTGGAGACTTGAGACTATTGGTTGGATTTTATAAAAGAACGTTTAAAAACACAGAACAATAGGTATAACCTTCTACTATCTTGTATTCTATTCTATCTATATCTTCTATTACATCCAAACACAAATTATAATAAAACTTAAATTTTTATAGGACTTTCAGACTTTCACTAAGAGATAGAGGAGAGGCTGTGAAGAAATATGTAGGCTACTTTTAAGACCAATAAACGCTCACGTATGACTGGGCTCAGCCAGTAGATTACTTTCCCATGTCTGTCTCGCAAAAATCTTACACTTTTTATTTTATAGCTTCGATTCATATCGTGTGATAAGGTTTTCAACGCTCAAACTACTCAGCAATTACCTACTGCTTCTACCTGTAAGTATTTTCTACGAGTATATGTGCGTAATATATGCGTATGCGTAATGATATAAAAATTGTGGCCAACAGTTGGACACAATTTTTTGACACGTTTTCGCGGATTCGGTGTTCCATCTAGACATTTAAAACATCAAAGGTTTTGGATTACATTACACTAATAAATTCATAGTGTGGCTACATAAATAACACTGGAGGGTAGATAAAGAAACATATTTCTAAAACGAAAAAAAAAGATTAATTTACCTAATACCTATGCATCACTGCACTTGCTGCATAAACGAACAAATAATAAAATGGATTAAAGAAAAAAAACTTCAAGAGTTATCACTGCATCTTGTTACAGAAAATAAATGAAATAGATAGATATCAATCTCGTTTTCAACTTAATCAGTAACAAAAGTAAATTTTTTCAGTAAAGGTAAACACTACACGCGGTTTAACCAGAAATTGTAATAAAAAACATATTTAGCCGCAACTTCCCGCCAAATTGCCAAAACACAGCATCGAGTTACGACCACAGAGTAAATATCATGTTTACTGTAATGATACTCGTATTAGTAAGAACCACAGATTTGGACAAAACGTGAGGTACAAAAGATAAAAGGAAGAAAAATTAAGATTAAGTTTAATTTTTACATTGTAACGTTTGGGCTGCAAAGGTGTCCATCCTGTAAGTCCACGCCGACTTTCTTTGTTATTGGTGCTTGTAAGAATCATTAAACTGCATCATCTATTGTAGTATATCTTAATCTGTTGCATAACTTGTCTATTATTTATCTGTGTACTATCTCAACTTTTGTCTGAGCTCGCTGGACTTTAACCATACAGTTTAATCCCGAAGGTACTTAAGGCTTGGTGGTAGGTACCAGCTAGCTAACATTCCCTTGCTTGAGTCAGATAAACGAACTGTTTTGCTGGGGGCTTGTAAGCCATTAGGTATTTTTTTTCAGTCGTACATACGTCAAATGTTTATATATGTCATATCAAGCGTGAATCACGATATCGAAGTTTTCTTCAGCACTTTCACAAAACTTTTAATTTAATTTTACCTAAGTGGCATGTTATTAGATAGTTTATTTCATTACGTTAAATGTGCCATGATCTCAATTTATTTTATTAATTATTAATATTTTATAAGTTTGTGACATTATTATTTTGAGGATAATTTTCATTCTGTTTTTTTGATAATGAGGGTAACCGTTTTTGTGCTCACCAGTTGGCGCCACTGCAGACGGCGGTCATGCTGTCAAAGCCCGCCCATACATAAACAGTGACAAATGAAATTCAGACAAGCGAAAAGTGACAGACAGACCGCCCTTTTCACTAGCGCCTCTAGCGGAAAATTCACACGCGGTTACCCTCATTACAACAATAACATTTATTTACCTATTTGCTCTCACAAAAGGTCTTATGTTAGGACTTGTTCAGTAAGTTACAAGATAATTTATGTATAATTGTTTTTGTAACATTACGTTACGTTACGGTATAATTTTGTTGTAAGTACTTTACTTATTCGAATATAACTAGCGCATTAGGGAAAGCCTGTAAAGTTAGGTAGGTAGTTATAATGTGGAAAATAAATAAATAAAGTGTGAAGAGGGGAACAGTGGCGGCGCTAGGCGTCGGCGACGTCGGCGACCGCCGACGGCCTCGCACCTGAGGGGGCCTCGCAAAAGTTTTACAAATTATTTAAAAAAATCTTATTTATTTTCATACACTTACGCGAGTCAAGTGAGTGAGTAGTAGGTACTTTAAGAATTCACTTGACCCTGTGAACGACGCGAAACAACTCATACAGGACAATTTAGAAAATAATTTGGAAGAAATAACTATATCCAATGTTTACCTACATAGCAATTAGAATCATGCTCACAGTTCCCGTCAATACAGCTTCTGCTGAGAGAAGCTTCTCAAAGTTAAAATTGATTAATTCCTATTCGTGTAATTTTTGTCATCATTTGATTAGCAATAAAACTCGTTTACTCATACATACGTTTCACTATAATTTGGCTCATGTAAGTAATCTAACGTTTTTTTTGACTGAGAAATAAAAAAGACGTCGCGGGGCCTCGCGTATGTAATTTCGCCGACGTCCAAGTGTAGTCTAGCGCCGCCACTGTTGGGGAAGAGTGGTCTCTACATTTTGCCTTCAAAGAGATCTCCTTTGCCAACCAAACGTTTCCTTTATTTTTTGTTCAATAATGCGTCGTTGATGCCATTATTTACACAGATCTACAGATGAGACGGTGAATGCTCCGTAGAATTGTTGGATTTGGTGCCCACTTCACCCTTCCATCATTACACTAAGAAGATTGAAGTTTCATCCACACAGGATAGACTCGTGGAAACTACCTTAACCCTTGCAGTCCGATTTTCATGATCTTTTTTGCCACGTACCTATATTGTGGACTCAGACCAATAAACTATTATTTATTGGTCTTCGATTGTGGAATTTACTTTTCTCTGATAACATATTGGTTCTATCTCTTGGCCCATAGCACAATACTTATAAAAATCTACAAGTCTCATTAATCTCATCAGAGCTCTAGTAAGATAATTCTGACTAGATTCCTATTTGAAAGAACCTTTTAAATAGAGGCGTTCTTATGTGGCTACAACCCATTTAGCCCACTACTAAGCACGGGTCTCTCCTCATTATTAAGGAGCCTAGAGCATACTCCAACACGCTGTTCCAATGCGGATTGGCGGAGGGGATGATGGCCAACCCCACAGACCTATAAAAAAAGAAATAAGCAGACTTAGACATGCTGCACACATTCACAATTCCCATACAAAACATTCGTGGTCTACGGTCTATGGTCCTATGTTGTCTATGGTCCTCATACTAAAATTGAGCTTCTTGTAGCTTAACAAAATGGCGGGAGTACTTCAACCCCATTTTGTTTATGTGTGCGTGAGTGTAGCAACAACAAAAATAAAACGAGATAAACTTTGTACGTGATACGGCAGAGAAAGGGATGAAACTATTGCTTACATACGTCTTTGTAGTGGTGAAAATTATGTTTTGTCTGGTTATTTTAGAAGTCTGTGACCAACCCATTATCAGAAGTTTTCATTACGCCCGAAGGCCTCCGACATGGCTTAACGACTAGCTACTCGCCGGCGGTGTGGACAGTTAGCGAGTACTCGCTCGCATGCATCTCTTTCGTTTACACGGAATGTCATAGGTATTTAAGTCTCTTTCTTGGGCGAGAAAATAGGTTTATTCCCACCTGTTCTACAGAACAATTCTACCGTAGGACTAATGGGATTATTTTCCCCCTAGTCCTACTTATAAATAAATGTACTATCGAATAGTAGTACTATCGAGAACATTATTTTTCAATAATTCTGCAACATTTTAGTTCCCTCGACTGTCTTTATAGATGCCATCATCAGATCCTGGTGTCTTTATCAGCGGGCCACCATTGGAATATCTACTTTCTAACAAAAAAATAATTATCAAAATCGTCTCATAAACGACGAAAAAAATCGCTGAACAAACATAAAAAAGCATACCTATAATTATATGGTCGAATTGAGAACCTATTTCTTATTATTGAAAAATAATATTCTCGCTACTTCTACTATTCAATAGTAGGTACATTTATTAGAAGAACTAGGGGGAAATAAGTCCCATTAGTCCTACGGTAGAACTGTTCTGTAGAACAGGTGGGAATAGATCAGAAAATAGTCGAACAGCTGCCTAGTCAAATCAAATCAATTCCGCCCGCCTTTTCAATTTTGTAGGGCGGACTATTTAAAAATACTAATTATAAACATAAAAATTAAAGAAGTAGATTTCTAGTAAGCTTTCGCCTTTAAAATAAACTAAGTAGATTAAGTATAACCTACAGTGGCGTGGGCATCTTGGCTAGGTAGTAAGTAAGTAGGTAAGTACTACTTGAAAAAAAATACATTCAAATGGTAATATTATAACCTAACTAAGGAATGTTTAAGAAGCAAATTTAAGAATTCAAGTGCTATTTTTGTTTCAAATTTTAAAATGGTTACTAATTTCTATGAACGACAGTGACTACTTCCGTCAAATGGCTCGTTTACTTAACTAACTTCAAAATTCATAGGTAGATATAACTCAAAAAGGAACATTCGGATGCTCATTTTTATATGAGATCAGACGACATGCACTACCTTTCAAATACAAAAAGAATTATCAAAATAGGTTCACCCAGTTCAAAGTATGAGTAATACAGAAAAAAACAGTCGATTTGAGAACCTCCTCCTTTTTATTGTCGGCTAAAAATCCGCTTACAATGACCACCCTTTTAATAAGAAGGTATCAAAGAACGAAAATGTTAATTACATAGTCATAGCGACATATAAATATTTCTCCTTCTCCTGGGCACGGGTCCCCTCTTTTAGGGCGGCCACATACAGTCGGAATTCCGAAACGGAATCCCGAATAGGGTTGCAACCTTGCAACGATATATCGGAAAACCGATAATATTATAAGAAAACCGATAATATTATATTGTAAGAAAAAGCTAATGTTCAAAGCCCATACAGCCTTATCTAAGGTCGTGAATTATCGATTTTTTTCTTCGGATATGATATCGATATTATCATATCGTTATAACGCAAATATCGATAAAAATATCGATGTGTCCTCTTCGATATTATCGGTTTTCCGATATATCGTTACAACCCTATTCGGGATTCCGTTTCGGAATTCCGCATGTATGTGGCCCCCCTTAGGGTCTCCGCAAACTGACTGCAGGCACCGGCGGCTGTGGCGCTGTGGCGCTTCTTATTAGATGTGCGATCCGGCCAACAGCCAACAGCTCCAATAACAGTGAGCAGGATTCAGCCGAAGCGGCTGTCGGCCGGACCGCGCTTCTAAAAGAAGCGCCACAGCCGCCGGTGGCTGCAGTCAGTCTGCGGGGACCCTTAACGTGGTACAGGCCATAGCCATAGACAACCATGCTGGCTAAGTGCGGGTCGGCAAACTTCACGAACCTTTGAGAACGTTATGTTTGATCGCCAGAGTACCTAACTCATAATTACTTTATTATCTATTTATTCCCATGTTTATTTATGTTTAAGTTAGGTCCTGTCACATACTAGTGTGCTAGACACAGTCAACAAATTAAATCGTGCCTATAAACTTAAATAAAATAAACAGTTTATCTTTTCCAAACATGAAAAAGCCCTGCTTTTAGCGGTAATAGAATCATATTTGTCACTTCTCGACACCCATTAAACACGTAAGACTCCCGTTAAGTTGAAAACGCGAAAACCATGTCCGTATTACTCACCCAATCAGTTTCTCGGCGTCAATTAATCTAATGAACCAGAAATTAAGTACATAACTATGCTCCGTAACCATTTTATCTATCACTAATTAACAAGATTCAAATTGCTTTTGCCGATTTTACGATACTAACGACATCTAGTGATGAATAGCAAAATGTTAGTATTGCCATCTGTTATTGAGTAGCAAAAGGTAAATCGCGATAGTGTAAAATATTACTTACTGCCATCTATATATCGTAGGCGGAAGCTCACTAAAAATGTGCACAATATTCGCAATAGATGGCAGAAGTTGTAGATACCATGATTGGTGCAGTCAAAACAGCAGAATTTGAATTTAAATGGAGTTGAAGGTTGCGTATTATTTTATTGGTTCAGATTTTCTTCAACTAACGTTCCTACATAATCGAAATTGAATGCTACTGTCACTTAATGTACTTAAGTTAAATGGAGGTTTAAATCGAGGTTTGGATAGTTTTTGTCTGAAAATATTGTTGTCTTAAATCTTTCATAGATGGCAATACTGTTCATTCTGTAGTTTCAAGGTAGTAATGTAGATGGCGCGGTAAGTTATCTCAATGGTGACATCTATGAAAATGTAAGAACGAGAAATTCAATTAGTTGATTGAGAAACCAATAGGTGGCACTACTGGTATTACTTAATATTAGAATTATAATAATGCAAAATTAAACCTTAATTTCCGTGTGTTCATTTTCGATTGATTCAATTATTATCTGTAGCGACGATATTAATCAGTGAAGTAAATAATAGTTTTATATAACGTGAATTATTAATTTTTGAATTAACTAAAATCAATGAAATTCAATTGATTTGATTTACTACAGAAATTCTTTGCGATAACAATTTGTGTACCATATTAAGTATAAGTTTTGAAAATTAGAAGTGTATGTAGCATTTGAAACTAGATTCAGTTTTTCGGGAGTCCCACATTCAAAGCTTATCATAGCTTATTATATTATTATATCAAATAAACGTTTCAGTCGTAAGTGATTTAAATAAAACAATAATGACATCAACGTAAAATATATTTCTTATAGCTAATTACAGTGTCAATAAAGGTCCGTTCAAATATGCGCGGTAACCGCTACGTCTAATTATATTTCATGTTTGCAACAACCTTAACCTTGGTCTTCACTTGTAGTTTTAGAGTCAAGTTTTCCTGACAGGTATGTCACAGCACACTAGTAGAGATGTGAAGCTCCGAACACTGCGCTCGAGAAACGCACATAAACCCCGGATACCAAATATAGAACCACTTTGAACCAGTTGAACATTGTATGCGTCCGTCAACGGTGTTTGTGTGAGTTTCTCGAGCGCACACAGTATGAAGCTTTACAAATGAAGGGCGTACAGTGCCATAAACTTATCTGACCCGGTAAGAGGGCCGCTACTGTCTTTGTCATTGTCTGACAACAGTTTACATTTGCATTAGTTTCAATTTCGGCCACTGGGTCAGATAAGTTTGTGGCACTGTACTGAAAAATCAGAGGTCGCGTTTATACGCAGCTATATTCTGAGTGCGTCCCTATTCCGTTACGTTGGCACTTCTGCAATTTCGAATTTATACAATTTACTTTTATCTTTTAATATCTTCTGCTGTATTTGTTGAAGTGTTAATGATGTAATAAATGTTTCTTTCTTACATCACTATACTACTGTATGATTTGTGGTTGTGTTGTCACGCTGGGTCGCTTAATAACGCCGCCCACACTACTAGTATTGTACGTCAAATGTTGCAGTGAATGATATACCTACATTAAGTTGGTTACAAAAATGAGCTGTGTAGAGAAATCGTGGTAGTGGAAATCGCAAATATATAAACAGAGCTTTAATGACCATAAGATTAAGATAGATGACAACCGTTTATAACATAAACCAAATACAATTTCAAATTTCAAACTCAACCAAAGGAATGTGTACACAATAATAGGGAGAAAATGAAGAACTAAATAATTCCATATTTAAAGGAGTTGTTTCAAAATGTATGGAGCCCCGGCCACCACTTTGTACACCATACTAAAATATGGAGAAACACAATTAAAACGGATTTCAACCATCCAATTCCTTTAAATTGCTTTAGTTTCGTGGTATAACACAAAAATGTACACTTAAAATTGCAACACAAAAACCAAAATCCGTCATGGCGGTAAGCTGTCATCACATGTCACGTTGGTTGATTTGATTGAAGTTTGACATATGTACCTACATTTCTGTCATATTAAAGTGACAGTAGACAGTTCGTGATCTGTGATCAATGACAAATTGTTAAGACGCCATGTTGAAACTTGATAAAATTAAATGATAGATACAATTTTTGTACCAGAAAAGTATGCTTTTAGGTAATTTATCTTTATTTTTCCCGAATTCCATGGATTTTTCTCGATTTTTCGAGGTACTGTACATATTGTGGGCCGGATTTGAAACATCTCCTTTGAAGAACTTCATCTACAGGCAACTCACACGAAAGTAACTTCCGCTCTGTGATTAAGGTTCATTGTATATTGACGACGAGAATTTAAAATGCCTTAAGTGTATTTTGCTTACAAGCTAAATTGACAATTTCATATCCTCGTCAACTCATCGCAATTATTTAGTTTTCCAAAAACATCAACAAACTATATATTTAATAACTATTGCAAATTTTAATCAACATGAAACAATCTTATACTCAATAACCGAACTAACCAGTTAAAAGGATTATTGCAACTATTTTTATGATAACAGTCGAACAAAATTCAAACAATTCAAATGTGTAAACAACGCCATCTCGTAGCGATTTGGGAACTAATAAAAACGCACGTTATTTCTGACGCGCGTTTCGTGTGTACCATTGAGTATAGAAGTAAGGAGCACTATCTGTATAGTACAAACAACAGAGAATGTTTTTAGCATTATATTGCCTTTTTATAAGCTTGTATCGTACATATCGTACATTAAGATATAAATAAATAAATAGTGTCTTCTTACTAGGTACTACTTTAAACCATGCTGTAACCTTAATCAAACGAGTCAAATTTCATACAGACAACATATTCTTATATAGCTGTATAAGTCCATCGAAAAAATCAAACATAGAAACAAACATAATTATGTTTACGATATTTAAATTTATTATACTATAATGTGACGTCACGCTGATATAACGTTATAACTCTAGACTGATATTTCATACTCATTACCTAGCTAAGCACAAGCTAACATCCAAAACTTACAGACACACATACATACATAATAAAATCGACATACATTCCCCATGCATCCTTAAAACTTAATAAATATAATTAAGCTATTTATATAAAGACCCTCATTTTCTACTTTTCTTCACTTTACCTTCGCAGTCACTCAGCATTTCATCTTATGTGCCCTGCAGAGCACGGAAACGGTATATGAATCGACCTCTAGTTGACATAGTTGATATACAAATAAACATATATCTTTAAAATGACAACACAAACACTGTTTTATGCTTAGAAACACTCGAATACAGCAAACTTGTAAATACTAATGGAGGCCCACTCTACATTCAAAATTCGACCATATTTCATTCTGTAAAAGGACTATTTTAAATCCACATTACACTGAACGGACACATTTCAGACGTAACACGCGTGGTAGTGAGCATTAAGTATGTAACTTAATTAGTGTAATGTCATAATGTATTTGTAATGCATTGTTATACAAAAATATTAGCTTTTGGCATTCCTCCAATAGTCTGCTTTTAAATTTTATAGTTTAATTATCATAAAAATAGTACATACAAAGTTCACACATTCATTTAAGCCTGTTTTGCAGTAAAATAAGCAATGTACGCCATCTTGTAGATCCTCTGAGAACTGCATAGAATGCGTACAAGCTAGGCTACTAGTGTTATGTTTGGGTCAATATAATTTTGTAATTAACATTTATAGCAATAAAAAAGATAAAATGCTAAAAGGTGACGAGAGACTTGTAATAACCAACTGGTGAATGGACGTAATATTTGAATGCATAATGTGTCAAGTATAACAACAAAAAACATAACAATCTATTACAAAACATCATGGAGAATATATTCTTTCAACAATCACAAGCGAGACAGCATAACATCTAAGGCCATTCACACACAACGCTATTTGCAAGTGCCTAGGATCTTGTCCAGGTATGATATGCGTCGCTCGTGAGTCGACGCCCTATATATTTATACCATATTCCTCACACGAGGCGACAAGGCTCTACAATGCGTGTCTGTCAGTGACCACTGCAGTGTCGGCCAACTGTGGATTGCATCTTAGTCGCATAGCTAATAAATAGCGTAGTGTGAGAGGGGTCTTAGGGTGTTACGATGTGGGTGGTGTGTCGATCGACGATGGATCGATTGATGGTGGAATCGACTAGTCAACGAATAGTCAATCAATCGATATGTCTTATTAAAACTATTGATTGACGTCGACTAGTCGATATCACCATCAATCGATGCCGTCAATCGATGATCGATCGATTAGTGTGATAACACCATGAAGCAAATATAGAGAGGAGACGGCCTAAGCAACTGTGCACTGTGACTCAACTAGGTCCTGACGTCATCACAGTGGGCGTGGCCTTAAGTCAGTCTACTGACGGCTCTCACCAAATAAATTTTTACTCGACGTTAGATGGCGACACTTTGTATCAGAGGAAATAAAAATGCATAGGTGCGTAGAGCTAACAATTACTATAATTATCCTGATAATCATACGTACTGAAATTCGTCCTACATTAACTCGTAAAGAATTTTTTACCACTAAATATTATTTTTCTAGTTTTTATAATCATTTTGTAAACACCGCCATCTATTGACAACTACTTACAACAACAAAAACACAGGGCCGTATATGGTAAGTTCTTTATCCCCCTCGCCCCGCAAAGCGTCACGCGATCTTTCATAGAGAAATCTACGTACAACTTCTCTCTATATTTGCTTCATGGATAACACCCTTTCACAAAACTCAAATACCTCAACGCTTCATCTTCATTTTCTTCTTCTTCCCACTGGCCTCACTCACCGCGCACTCACTGTAAAAGCTGTCCACCGTTCCACTGATAGGCTGGTACTCATCTGACTTATTCGAGTCATAGCTGGGAAAGTCTTGGTAGGCCTCTGAGAAGCCCTCTGCGAACCGTGTGGAGAGACTTTCAGAGCCGAAGAACTTCGTTGAGAAGGTTTCGGAGCGTTGCATGTTCTGATACTTGTCGGTTTGAGGGTAGATTGTGTTCAGTATGTTGGTGGCTAGAGCGACTGGTGAGGCGGTATACGCCTGATGTGTTGGTCAGAATTTCAGGTCCTGAAAAGTTAGTTTTAATTGAGTATACTACCAAAACATCATGAAAGGAAGAAGTACAGTAAGTTCATTTTGACTCGGCCGATGTGAACTTCGTTTTCCGAGATGTTTGCGCAGGTACAGTAACTGACCAATCACACGGCGGCCATGACAGTGTTTGTGATGCGCTACTTCGTATTGGCCATGGACGTGTTTACGTCCATGGTATTGGCTAACTATCCTACCGCCCGCACTCCCCGCCTCCTACCACCATTTTGGCGACCATTTCGACATCTGCGCAGTCACTCGTAGCTATGTTCACATCAGCCGAGTTAAAATGAACTTACTGTAAAAAAAGATAGCAAAAGGAGTGTGGAGGAAAAGGGAAGATCTTCCAGGCGATGTCACTGCCTGGGGACCGCGGTCTGAATGTTAACTTCGGACCATTTGTTATACTTAGATTCTCTTGAAACTTTGATAGCGCGTTTGAGGATACGTCATCTGATTGGCCAGTGTCAGTATGACGCGTGTGACGTAGTGTATTGTTTACTATACCCAGGGCATGTGGTGTTCTGCTTGGTCTGCATCATGTGTGGCGCGCGTTCATATTACTGTAGGTTTCGCGCCGCTACAGGAAAAAAACAGGAATAACATACCAAAAATATACTAATATCTATACAGGGTGATTTGTTATTCAACGTATTTCTCTTGTGATGTGATAATACGACTAATTTCCAACAAAATTACCCATAATAACCCTTATACCAAGTCAGCTTGTTATCGAGATATTCTTATTTTTGTTTTGGTTAAAATAATACCAATTTACCTACAAAAAAAAATTGAAAAATATAAAACTTCTGGTTGAATAAATTAATCAATGTTTGTTGGTGTGTAGGTAATTGATAAAAATTTAAACAACTTAATACACTAGCTTCTTATTTATTGAATTTTTTGTAGTTAATTTAGAATTTTTTGTAATGTAAGGAACTCCTTTTGGACAATCACTAATTATGTCAACAAGAAGGAGTAACAGGCCGTTTACTTATAAAAGGATATTAAAAATACAACTGTCAGACGAAGACATAAAGAGAACACGAATATTTTACTATGGGAAAAGATGTATGTTTGAATGATTAAATAAACAAGTTAAACAGTAAATAATTGTTTTCTGGGCTCCCTTTTAGCTCAGAAGCGGGAAATAACTCACGTAAGTCCTGATAAAATGCATTTACATACTTTGAATAAGTCCTGATAAAATGCATTTACATACTTTGAATTGAGTAAAGATTTTGTTATGTCAAAGATGAAAATTTTAAACACGAACAATGGGCCGTCATAAGAAATGTAAAAATAATGATGATAATCGGGAAGCTTATTTACGCCGTAAATTATTGAAGGCGGTCGAAACCCGTAAATTATATGAACCTAATGAGGTACCGTCTACATCAACACCGTCCAATAAGGTCGATCAGGTGGTAACCAACAATGACAGAATTCCATCACATATTGCACAGTCGTTGGCTGAAAGCTATGATAATGCTGCATCTCGACAAAATATATCATTACCGGGGTATACTTATTTTATGCCCGGACATCGACATTTCGATATGTGGGCCGTAGTGATCCATTGCCAGAGTTTGACCCACAAACATCAATAACCACTATGGAGCAATGGATAAGAAAAGTAGAAGGCATTTCTAATATGTATGGTTGGGATGAAAAGACTCTTAAATTTAATTGCACTTCTAAGATGAAGGGTTATGCTCGACTATGGTATGAGCAATTATATGTGAATCAAATTTAAGTTGGTCCGATTGGAGGGCAATGCTGTTAACAGCTTTTCCTTCCAATCGTAGTAGATTAAATATGATGCGAGACTTGGTCAATGCATTAAGACGCTTTGATCAAGATTATATACAATTCTTTTATAATAAATTAGCTTTAGGTAACGCATGTGGATTACCCGAGTCACTGATTACGGAAGCTATCATAGGAACTCTTAACAATGATTTGATACAAGTTGGCGCTATTTCTGCTAGATGTCACGATCCTCCAACGCTCTGGAAATATTTATCATCATTTGCTCACCCGGTTCTAAATGAAGCTGAACGTCAGAAAGAAGTCAGTTACACTTACAAACCTCAATGTTACATTTGTAAGGGTCTTGGCCATATTACATCTGAATGTATGACTAAAGTACAAAACAAATGTGATAAAAACAATTTAGTCTGTTCACTTTGTAGGAAACGGGGTCATGTTGAAAATGATTGTTTTACTAAAAATAAAAAAATGTAGTTATTGTAATAAAACTGGTCATACTAAAGACGAGTGTTTGAAGTTAAAATCTCGAAATTGAACAGGTGACAAGTAATGCATGATACACCAAATATTAGATAAATAAATCTATCTCTAAATATTATGTTACTATTAACATTTACCTATGATTGTCATAATGTGTACCTACGGTTTATTAAATTTTGGTAGGTCTTGGTAAACAAATGTAAGTCAGTCACTTGCTCAAAAAAAAAAAAGTCTTTCCTAATATCGTTATAAATAGATTTGGTGGATTGAAAATCATGCCGATTTGACAGTGTCATGTTAAAAGCGTAATATCCTACCTGATAGGTAGTGCTTGAGGTATCGGTGTCGTCATCATTTTGATTTTATAATAATAATAATAATAATAATTCTTTATTTCAGGTTCAGGCCAATATTTGTTAGTAACATTTTGTACTTACATCTAGGGGTTAGTAAATACTGACAAAATAAGACTTATAAACTAACTAAACTGGGGACTGGAAATGGGGGTTTCCACGCCCAGGCACAGTCTGTACTGCACCACGTGCATGTAGACTTACCCAGTGCCTGAGAAATGGTGAGTCCCACCTGTCCACTAGTGTGCCCAGTATGGTGTTGGTGCTGTCGCGCAAGCGGTTTAGGAGGGAGGCGCATCGCTTCCGGATGATGGCATGAAAGCCATCAGTGTGAGCCTCTGAGAACATCCCGGAGGCGCTACAAAAGCGCGGCAACCCCATCAGCATTCTGAACCCATTATTATATTGTACACGCAGAGAGTTGTACGTCCTCTGCGTATAGCTGACTCACAGGCTGCTCGTGTAAAAAGAGTGGCAGTATGCTTTAAAAAGCGTCGCCTTTACCTCAGCGGTACAACGAGCAAACCTACGAGCCGGCATATTGCAATGGACGGCCAACACCCTGCGTTCCCGTTCAATATCAAAGACATCTTTCATGTCCTCGGAAACCCAGTGGCCCAGATATTTAAAATGCGAAACTCGCTTAAGAGGAGTACCATTAATTGAGACGGGAGGTGCGTTTAGAACTCGCTTATTACCCGTTCTGAAGATCATAAACTCACTCTTGCTTTCATTGTATCTAAGCCCATGGGACTTCGCATACCTTTCACAGATGCGCAATAATTTACGCAGAGCTCCAGTCGACGGGCTTAGAAGCACCATATCGTCAGCATAACTTATGTTATTGATGCAAACGCCATCAATATGGCACCCTATACCAGTGCTACTAAGCTCTTCGATCAGACGGTTAACATATGGGTTGAAGAGCTTCGGAGAGGTAATCCCCCCTTGTCTCACTCCGCACTCCAACCCATACACGCCTGAGTAGGAGCGCGCCCACCTTACTGTGTTGGTTTGATTTTTATACCATGTACGTAGAATTGACGTCACATCGTTAGGTAGGGCGGTCTCCCTCTCCAGCTTTTTCCCACAGCAAACACCAGATCAAATGCCTTGGACAAGTCCAGGTAGCAGGCATAGACCGGTGTACTTCTATCAGTGTAGTACCGAACAGTTTGCTTGAGAGGAAATATAGCACTTTCCGTGGATAGGTTTGGCCGAAAACCAAACTGTGCATCGTTTACTTTTAAATATTTTTCGAGGTATCCATCAAGCAAACTGTCCAGTACCTTGGCGATCACAGTAGCCAATGATATTGGTCTATAATTTGTCATATCTGAGGCATCCCCAGTTTTATTTTTGATAATTGGCACAACAATTGTCCTCAAAAGGTCATCGGGTAGATGTGAGTGACTCATGCAAAGGTTGAACAGAAGTGTCAAGACCCTAGGCAGGTGGACGCCAGCGTGCTGTAAATGCTCAATACTGAGGCTATCGTGCCCTGGGGATTTACCTCGAACCATTCTCTTAATTACACGGGCCACGGTGTGGGTCGAAAACCTTGTGGTGAGCTGTACAGGTTGCCCTATATACTGCTCATCTTCCAGTATAACACCCGTCGACCCTAGTGGCGAGTCAACCCTAAAATGCTTCTGGAACGCATCGGCTATATCTTTAGGCTCATACAGGCCGGCGGCGGTCGCCGGCGGGCCAGGTTTCGGGTCTAATTTGTTAGTAGATTTCCAGAGGAGTCTGGGGTCCTTGTCGTTGTGGTGTTGAGCAATTATGTCCATTTTAATTTGTTGCTGATTGTTCTGGCGCCGTCTCAACTTGGACCTAAGGACCCTTCTGGACTCAACCATATCTTTATATATGTGGCCAGTATTTGGCTTATCAAACAATAACCAATTTTGATAACGAGGACGAGCCCGCCGGTGGGCGCCGCCGACGTGTCTGTTCCATCCTATTATTCTCTTTCCCTTTTTTGTTAACAATTCTTTATAACAGTTTTTAGCACTCTCAGTAAGTATATCTATTACATGTTTGTACAGGTTATCTATTAACATCTTATGGCGGCTGTCTGTACACATCCTATCAGCACATATGTTAAATTCAGCTGGGAAGTGTATAAGCCGTAGTCTCGAATGGCAAAGAAATTCATATTCCTTTATTTGATTACTATCCCTCTCGCCCCATATAGAGCGCGTTAAATTATTGCTAAAATTATAAAAATAATTTCATTGTTTAATCGTCTATAATCTCGTAATAACTTAATAATATGATCGTTCTTGCTATTATTGATTTATTTACCCTAACAAAATGAGTATAAATTATATATGATCGGAGGCTGTTCGTGACATAAGTTATAAATATGTTATATTTGCTTTGGTTAATTACAAAAAAACGTTTGCCTTTTCGTATTATCAGTGACATGGGTAAGACGTTAAATTTTAAAGATTTTAAAAATTATTGTCTTCGGAGACAGATACAGCAATTGCTGACTTAGTTGATTCGATGCAATATTAGCAATGACAATGATTTTTAATATCTTAATCAATATTGTTATGTAACACAGAGGTACCTCTGAGCCTTGAGAGGCGTTATATGTAATGTCATCATGGTGACCGCAAATACTTATAAGTTGAAATTGTTTCATGATTCAAATTCAAAGCATGCTACTTGTATTAACTTTAATTATATAATTATAAGAACTAAAATATATTCACAATAAATATCGCAATAAAATATATGAAATTGATTAACATTAAGAAGTTAATTAAGCATTAATCATTAATCGACATTAAGAAGTCTGATTAATATATAACTATTCACGGATATTAAGAAGTCCGTATTATAACTTAATTATGGACATTAAGAAGTCCGATTATTTATATTTTATTTTATTTTATTGACATTAAGAAGTCAGCATATTAATTTGTTTAACTTAAAGAAGTATGATTAATGATTAATAACCAATTATTGTCATAAGCTATTTAAATCGATCGAGCTCTGTATCCGTTATAAACCATTAAGAATTTTATATTGGTATTTGATCAAGTACTATAAGTTCAACATAATATCATGTAAGTCATTAAGAAGACTTACTTAAACAAGTCATTAAGAAGACTTGGTGTTGTAGGTCATTAAGAAGACTTACTTAAACAAGTCATAAGACTTGGTGTTGTAGGTCATTAAGAAGACTTACTTAAACAAGTCATAAGACTTGGTGTTGTAGGTCATTAAGAAGACTTACTTAAACAAGTCATAAGACTTGGTGTTGTAGGTCATTAAGAAGACTTACTTAAACAAGTCATTAAGAAGACTTGGTGTTGTAGGTCATTAAGAAGACTTACTTAAACAAGTCATAAGACTTGGTGTTGTAGGTCATTAAGAAGACTTACTTAAACAAGTCATTAAGAAGACTTGGTGTTGTAGGTCATTAAGAAGACTTACTTAAACAAGTCATTAAGAAGACTTGGTTTTAATTTAATTTTGCTTTTCAGTAAATCACCTTCAGAGGTGAGTTTATTTTCAGCTAAATAAATGGAATATAATGATGAACTAAACTTTGCGGGTCGCGAAGTGTATCAGGAAGGCCGACTGTAAGGAACTCCTTTTGGACAATCACTAATTATGTCAACAAGAAGGAGTAACAGGCCGTTTACTTATAAAAGGATATTAAAAATACAACTGTCAGACGAAGACATAAAGAGAACACGAATATTTTACTATGGGAAAAGATGTATGTTTGAATGATTAAATAAACAAGTTAAACAGTAAATAATTGTTTTCTGGGCTCCCTTCACTACATAGTATAAAACAAAGTCGCTATTTTTGTCCGTCTGTTTGTTTGTTTGTCTGTTTGTCTGTATGCTTAAATCTTTAAAATTACGCAACGGATTTTGATGCGGTTTTTTGTAATAGGTAGAGTGATTCAAGAGGAAGGTTTTTATGTATAATACATGCATATATTCCCACGAGAACGGGATCCACGCGGGTGAAACCGCGGGCGGGCCGCTAGTTTAGTAATAAACCTAAAATGTTGAATATCTCGATAATTAGCCTCCTTGGTATTAAGGACATTATGGTTAATTTTGTTGTAAATTAGTTGTATTATCGTATCCCAAGAGGAATACGTCGAATTACAAATCACCCTATATATCTATAGTCTATACTAATACTAATTACTAATATTACTAATTTACTAATAGGCCTATAAAGCGGAAGAGTTTGTTTGTTTGTTTGTTTGAACGCGCTAATCTCAAGATCTACTGGTTCGATTTGAACAATTCTTTTTGTGTCGGATAGTCGACTAATTGAGGAACGCTTTAGGCTATATAACATCACACTACGACCAGGAGGAGCGAAGCAACAAGCTCCCCAATGCGTAACGAGGGCATCTACCAGTAGCTATATAACAAAAGAAGTTTCATTCAAATCCATCTAATAGTTCCAGAGATTAGGGTATACAAACTAGCCATTACAGTTTCTTATCTTTTTGTTTCTTTAACTGACTTCAAAAAAGGAGATTCTTAGTTTTTTTTTTACTAAAAGGTTGTGTTTGACCTGTAGGTATGAAAGTAAGTATGTATATTTGTGCGCGATTATCTTGCGATTTCGGAAACCGTTTCAGCATTGTATTTGTCAAACTGAGGAAAAGGTTTAGGTATACCTATCGTTTGACTGAACCAATTTTGATGGTGTTTTCAACATAGTATTTATCAGACTTAGGAGAAGGTTTTAGTATACCTATCGTTTGACTGACCCAATTTTTATGGTGTATTCAGCATAGTATTTGCCATTGAGTTATCTCTGCTTGTGGATGTTGAAGTCGGTTATCTTTCTCTCTCTCTCTCTCTCCCCCCATACCTTGATAGCCTGCGGGAGGTCGGGCAGCTTCATGTCTCGCAGCTGCTGCGGCAGGTTCATACTCTTCACTGCGGATACCGCGCGCGCCGGCGCCGCCGATATACCAGCCTGGAAATAACAATTCATGTACATGAGGTCTTCCTCGTGGACCTATTACGTCATAGTAGAACAAAATTACTACTATAGTGCGCCCAACTTATCTCTGAAATGGCAAAAATTGGAACTAATGCCGCCATGTTGAAAAGTCATTCATAAGTATGTTGTGGTCATTCATCGTCAGTTACTACCTCTCGATGATTGGTCTAATGCGTCCGACAGCGCCTCTCTTCGTTTCAGAGATAAGTTGGTTTTACTGTACAAAGTGGCTACTCTCTAGTGTCCCTACTATGTTATAGTAGGACCACGAGGAATAGGAATAGGTTATCTTGGTCCTACTATTAGGTACGTGATCATAGGACAAAATAGTAAGACCACAAGGAAACAGGCTACAAAGGGTGTGTGTCGATATCGTCACACTATGACTTCACTGAAGTGTGTGGTGGCATCGCACACACTTCACACGGTGACGTCACACCTGAATCACGTTATCGAAGTTTTGTACAACCCTCGCATATACAAGAAATGTTGATGACGGGTTGGTCGGTCAATGCGTCCGACCAACTTGTCGTTGACTGTAGTTGAGGGTAGGAAGTAGTCCGACTTTAAGTTGCGAGTGAAAGTACTGGCGTTGTTGTTGGTATTAAATTGATCTCTATTACATTAAATAGTTATTTCTTGAGAGGAATCTGTAGCTACGGTTTAGGTGCTGTATACAACGCCTCGAGATCATTCACTTGGGCTACAGATGGACTAAAAGACTGGACTAAAAGATGAGCATCAAATTTCGTAAAAAACAAAATCATAAAAATCAGCTAGGCTATTCTGTAAGGATTATCTTTGACGTCTCGAAAGCTGAATCCGTGAGATTTAGATTTTGACGTACATCGCGTTCTGTTAAAATTTAAACCGACGGCAGCGCCAATCAAGCTGGCAATCGAAGTGACACAACTCACCTGAGTGAGCTTCGATATCGAATTTGTTTCTTACAGAAAACCCAGTACAAAGTTATGACTTAATAACCATAATAAGTACACATTACACAAGTAGTATAACTCAAAAACTACTCTCCAGGTGTACGGTGTATGAGATGCACCAGAGACCACCTCTCACCTCGGCCTTCTGCATCTTGCTCTGGTCGTGCAGCCGGCACAGGATGTCGGCCATGTTGGTCTGCAGCACCATGCCGCCCATCACCAGCTCGTCGAGCACCTGGTGCGCCGCGTCCGCGTGGAAGATCAGGTCCAGCTCGCACACGTTCTCGAAGCATTTGTCCAGGGTCTCCACGAATACCTGCGGTGAGAGTTGGTTTTTAACAGACTGCGCACATATGACAAACCGGTAAGCGAAAAACTTAAATGAAAGGGAAACACTTGTATAGTGTCTCCAAGAAGAACTCTTGGGCCCTTATTCTGCTAATTTATAAATGCTTCAATTGCAGCTTGATTGAATGATTTGACACATTTTTGAAACATACCCCATTTAAAATGTGTCAAACAATTCAATTGAGATCCAATTTATCCACTTATAAATTAGCAGAATCGGGGGGCTAGAATGTGGTTTGGTTAACTTAGCGGTTGTAGCTCACACATTACAACCCAGTAACTGGCAAACTTAAATGAAAGGATTTGATTATGATCTTTATATATCAAACATTATGGTTGAATTTTGATTCAATGGACAATACCAAACTGTTGTCGCTTTGCGTAGCCACCCAAATTTTTCAAATGAATGATGTTTTAGGTTTCTAGATTAATAGTTGAAACTCATATTAAATTTTTGGGTCACTGAGATTCGAACCAAGGACCCTTAGAACAGTAATTTGGAGTGTTAACCAATGTGCCTTTTAGGTACTCAAATTGAACATAATGTTTTATCATGTCAGGGCTGACTCATGAGACAAAATATAGAATATAAGATAAGATCTCATGTACTTACTTGTATTAGGTCTAAAATCCCAAGTTCACTCTCCGAAGAATCCACACAGAACACAAAATATAGTGTGGCATAGTGTCTGTATATTAGCTTGTAATCTGAACCGCCAATGAGACTGAAATAAAAAAATATAGTAATGATTTTTTTTTTCTGATGATGATGTGACAAACAGCCTGTCAGTATGGCTTCTTCCTCTCACATTATAAGCCCAGCAGTGGGACATTTATAGACAAAATTGAATACTGTGGCAATTACAAACAAGGTCACTGATGACTTCTGAAGACGCACCTCGGAATCAGTGCGAAACTAGTCGGGCGAATCCAACAAAACAGTAGGTCGAGAAGAATAAGAAACAATTCAGTCAGATAGCAACCATACCTGCCCCCTTCGAGAAAATTGCATACATTGTCATCCCGTTTTGACACTAACTGGAATGTTTCCTTGATAATCTGTTGCTGCATATCTTCATTCTGTGGACATCCAGGATCTTTGTTAATGAACTTGGCAAGGAAGATGTCTTGCCAACCCACGAGTCATACCTTCTAGTATGACTCTTGGAGCTGCACTATCTTACTGTTCACAACAACTTGTATATATGGAAAGTGTGGTACAAAACTTTGATACTGTGATTCAGGCCCAAAATAATGGGAGTTAACTGAAGATAAGCTGAGTTAACATAGTAAGGAGCTATCACACGTCACTTTATAACCTGATACAAAGTCACAAGTTTAGTGCACAATAAATAAATAAATCATAGCTTACGAAGTACTGGTAGAACTTGGAAAGCCGAGGTTTCCCATGGTTATTGAACACCAAAATTGCTTTGATCATGTTGACAAAGCTTTCACTCTCAAAGCCCACGATTTATTGAAACACCAAGAAACCTGATCAAGAAACGTGTACAAAGTAAACTATGTTTAAAAGCAATCTAAGCTAATGAGTACTTTTCTCCATTTTTATAGCTAAATTATTATTTTACTACGTGATAAAAATCATTAACTAAATTAAAATATCGATATTCTAATTTTTAGTTCCACTTTTCTAATTCTTGTACAATTGTACATGTCAAGTCAAATGTCAACTGTCATTTATCGCTATGACGTTCCGTCCTTCCGTCCATGAGTGGGCTGAGTGCGAGCTGTGCATAGAGATAGGAATATTATAGATCAATGGAGCTGTGCGAGTTTTAAGTGACAAAACGCGCTCGCTAGGTACGTATAGTAAACCCAACTTAAGACTGAAACGAAAGAGGCGCTGTCGGACGCATTTGACATTAATTTGACCAATCATTGCACACTAGTAACTGACAGATGAATGAACACAACGTACTTATGAATGACTTTTCGTTAGTTCCAATTTTTACCATTTCAGAGTTAAGTTGGGCGGACTGTAACTGCGAGTTACCTAAAATTTGTATGGAATCCACGAAACACAGAGACCAGTGGAAATGGTACAAGTGTTGATTAGTATGGGAACCGTCCTAGCCATCCTACACAAGTAAATCCATAATCGTATTGTAAACACAACTAAGAAACTTACATTTTCATTGGTTGTTACATGTCAACTACGAATGGTCTGAGCAACCCACTGTGTATAGTTGACAATGCTATTAGTTCTTATTTTTCCATGTCTTATTTAGTGACCATATAAATGCATTCAGCTGCTGCAAGTGAAGCTCCTTTGTTGCCTCTGAAAGTGCAATATACTCGGCGGCGGCGTCTGTTATTAGAATGGTACACAAGCTTATTTCCGGCATTCCCAATTAATTAAACTTTTTAACCGACTTTAAAAAAGGCGGAGGTTCTCAATTCGTCTGCATGTTTTTTTGTCTTATGTGTGTTACATTGAAACAAGTGGCCAATGATTAAGCAGTGGCTTAGTCATTGGGGTTAGTTTAGGGGAAACTGAGTTGTACCTGACAACTTAGTTTCCCCTAAACTATTTCGAAAAATCTCTAACAATACAGCTGCGTAAACATCTTATTGTTTTTGCGCGGTGGCCGAACAAACATACAGGCAGACAAAAATTAAAAAACAATATTTTAGACTTCAATTGGCTCTGAAGATATTTCATACATTTTTTCTCAAATATCTTTCATGTACTGAAGTACAATTTTGTTATAGAAATAGATTTCTTTATCGACATCCATACTAATATTATAAATGCGAAAGTCTGTCTGTCTGTCTGTCTGTCTGTGACGTTTTCACGGTTAAACCACCGGTCCGATTTGGATGAAATTCGGAATGAAAATAGTTGAAGACCCAGAGTCAGACATAGGCAACTTTTTTTTCACATATCAACCCCTAAACGCTTGAAATAGGGGATGAAAGTTTGTATGAAAAATCTTAACCGCCTGACCGATTTCGATGAATTTTCCCAGGAAGATAGTTGATGACGTACGCCCTTCCCCACGTCCACTGTTCGCGATATAAACGAATTTTACGCGGGCGAAGCCGCGGGCAAAAGCTAGTTTTAAAATATAATCTACCTATGACTTTATAGTCCAAATATGTAAAAGGTTTATATTTTATTACGTGTCATAAAATATAAAGAAACCTTATTCAATTTGAATTTAATATTCACAAATATGAAATATTTAAGATATTTTTACAGTGTAGTTTCGACTTTTTTGATATTGGGTATGGCATCTTTTTTAATGATTGAGCATTGTGAATTTCTAAGTCTTCTTCTTTTAAACGGATTTTGATGCTTTTACCCATCTTTTACCCATTGAGATACTATGTACTTTACCATCACCTAGAATATTTTTCAAGTAAGGTATACATTAATTATTTCTTATGTCATTTGCTATGCTGGTCTATGTAGATTCCCCATTTAACGCTCAGGCTTCGCCCGCGTGGAATTTGTTTAAACTTCACTCCCCTATTTCACCCCCTTCGGGGTGGAATTTCCAAAAATCCTCTCTTAGTGCTCCCCTACACTCCCCAAGGAACATACATGCCAAATTTCAGCTTCTTCCGTTCAGTAGTTTCGGCTGTGCGTTGTCTGTCAGGCAATCACCAGTAACGCAAGAGTTTTATATACTTACTAGCGACCCGCCCCGGCTTCGCACGGGTACAATGCTGATACTAAATACACTACAGAAAAGAAAGAAAACTATAGATATATATATAAACATAGCGGCCTACTCTGGCTTCGCACGGGTATAATAGTCTAAGATCCGAATCTAAGTCGACATTCACCGGGTTGATAATAGAATCAAACTTATTTTATAATGAATTTCGTATCTTAGAAAATATATTAAAAATGGGTTGACAACAAAAATCCTGGACAGAATATTTTTTATTATTTTTTTTAAATAATTTTTCAAAAATATTGCATGATGAAGATAATAATAAAATTTTATACTGGACTTAAAGTATAGAACATATAGAATGTGCAGATTATTATCAAATCGAGTGAAAAGTAACTAGTATTGACATACCTGTTTATACCTGTCTACCCAGTAGTTCGTCCAGGTAAATAATAGTCTACCCTACGTCTGCACATTCTATATGTTCTATACTTTAAGTCCAGTATAAAATTTTATTATTATCTTCATCATAAGTACAACATTTTATGAAAATCATTTTTTAAAAAATAATTAAAAATATTCTGTCCAGGATTTTTGTTGTCAACCCATTTTTAATATATTTTCTAATATACGAAATTTATTATAAAATAAGTTTGATTCTATTATCAACCCGGTGAATGTCGATATAGATTCGGATCTTCTACTATAACATATATATTATATACCCTATGTCACTCACTGAAAAAGTGATTAAAATCGATCCAGTAGTTTTGATCTATTCATTACTGCCCGTGGCCCGCAAACGTTAAATTTGGAGTAAAACAATTCCCCTTTCCCTATACCATGAAGATTTCCTGCTATCTTTGGAATATCTAAATTCATACCTACATTACTTATTTACTTCGCTACGTCCCGTAATTTTAAATCTGTAATATCTTCGAAAATATTCATTTAAATCTTGTGCTGTAAAGGACCATATAGATCTATATTAAATCAACAATATATTTAAGCTATTTAATTGGATAAGGATTGCTGTATTGGTTAAAATCGCTTCGAAAAGGACAAACCCAATTCCCATACAAACTCAGGCCCGACGTTACAGAACTGAAACTTTGCCATAAATTACAACATAATATTAATTTTATGTTGCCCAATTTTCACAACAATCTGCAATGGCCATTAAAAGTAATCTTATGATAAACTTCGAGATTTTTAGGTTATACTTGTCGCAAACTAAGTAGGTACTTGGAGTGTCACTGGTTACGTGTTTAATGAAGAAAATATCAATAAATAATTATGGTACTAAGTCCACTTGGATAATTATCTTCATTGTACATAATTTAAGTATAATATACTTTTTACGAACGGTATTCACACCCGTACAGCCCGTACTTACTACGTGCATAACACTTAATATCATTAGGTGTCTATTAATTTATTGCGATGTATTAGATACATAAACCTATTGCACACATAGCGAGTTCACGCATTTGTAGCTAGAATAGTAGTAAAAGGTAGTTAAATTGACGCTGCTATTACTATTATAAAGATGAACTAATTTTATAACCTATCGGAGAATTCAAATAAAAAACCAGTTTTTTTAATGCATTTAATCAGTATCATCATCATAGTTTATTAATATACAGTCTAGAGACTTTGCAGGAGGCACTATATTCTCTTGGTACCTTGCCCAACCAAGGTACCATATAATGCTCATAGTATGAGCACATCAACCAACAGTCCTTTTTCCTACCACGCAGTTGCAATAATATTGAACAATAGCATCTCTTCCACTTTTTGTACCATCGATTAAAACATATTATACAAAATATGTTTTTGCACTTATGTGCCTAGACTGTATTCGGCCTCTTAACAACCATGTGGTGTCCGATATTGACAGCTCTTGTAATAGAGAGCTGTCGACCTCTCTGTACACTTATATCATATATCTGCCATTTGCTCTTATATAGTCCCCAAAATATGACCGAGCCTGTTTCAATTGGTGTGTACCAAGCGAGATGAGTATAATATATAAATGATCGGCCAAGTATCTGGTCGCTGTTTTAGAGTGTTGCCAACAAGAGTGACAAATAAGAGTAAACACTTGAAGCACCAACATAAAAATAAATAACAAGTGTGAAAATGCTTCTTATTAAAATATATTTTTTTAAACATGCTTGTTTATTAATTAACACAAACACACTCATACCCTCACAGTAGTATCTCTGTGTTGCGGGTGGCATGGACATTACAAATTAAATATCACTAACACCCAGGACAAAATAAATATTATTTATATACCAAATCGGAGTTAGATGATAGAATTCAACATCTCATTTGTGATTTAGTAACTTTGCTACACTCATCAATAAATTATTATCAATGAATATAAACTATAAATGCTTTAAAACTAAAAACCGTTCTTGGTAAAATCGATTCTTTTATAACGTCTGCATTCTTGTACTGAAGTGCATAATTGATGAAACCATATTCTTAGAAGAGAGTGTCCACAGAGAATGCAGATTCGATGGTGCCCCATAGCCCATAGGTGACACTTTACACTTTACTTTCCTCACTGGCTGGCAACATTCCAAGAAGCTTGGCACACAAAATCATTAGAATGTACCTGAAACAATATTTGGTTCTATTAATATAGATAATGCTAATAAATGGCCAGGGGTATGAAATAGATTACATAGGTTTGTATCTTAGAATAATAACGCCTAGAAACCTATTGCAAGCTCGAAAAACGCGCAACTAAAACTTAACCATATTCGGATAAGTTCGTTCCGCGCGCTGTCAGTGCTCAACGTCACGTTAAGTCGAACACAGCTCCCGAGAAATAATTAAAAATGACTGTCTGCACTATAAAGAAGTGTTTTAGTACATCAGACAAACAAAATAAAAGTGATAATATTTCATTTCACAGGTAAGTACTGCTTTTTATACATTTTCTGTACAAATATGACGAATTATAAATCATTTGAAATACATTACGTAATCACTAAACAGTGTTGCCAGTTGCAGGGAAAAAAGTGCCAACATGGTTTAAGTTGGTTCTTAATGTTAAAAATTAAATATAATATTTACCATATCTGTTTAACTTTTAAAGTTAGTTACTTTAACGTTAAAAGTTAAACTGTTAAACTTTTTAGACTAAATGTTGGTGTTATAAGTTCTATGAAAATAATTTACTTAGCATTTATTTTATTCGATCGTTTATTCGTTTTTTCTCTTTCATTTCATATTAAAGTCTACTAACTAGTTAGTTGTTTTGATAGCGTCTCATATTCTTTTTTTAGCTTACCAGTTGACCCTGTCATAGCCAATCGATGGATTGAAATAGTTAGACGTAACCGCAAAGAAAATTGGTATAAGCCTACTAAAAATACAAAGATCTGTTCAATGCATTTTCACAAAAAGGATATTTATACCACAAAAAAAGTGTTTTTTGTGGGTAAACGCACGATAATGGTATTACTGAAGCCGTATCTCTGTGCGTGAAAAGATCGTAGATACATACCGCTCACGCACACAAGGATAATGAAGATGGCACGCGTTTGTGCCTATGTTTTGGTTCAGACGCGGCTTCTAGGCGTTATTATTCTAAGGTTTGTATGAAACATTTGTACCTAAACTGTACAACTGTAGGTACATAAACTGTACAAAATATGCTTTTAAATTATTGCAATGGGAAGCTATTAGTGAAAACACTTTCTGAATAAGAATGGTAATAGCGTAGAGATATATAATAGTATAACTAAGCAGTAAGTACTTACAATTTGAGGCGCGATCCATTCCCGTACAATGGCAAGTATCGCGTCAACGTCTAATGTCCTACTTCCAGTAGCACTGCAACGATTGATTGCTATTCCACAATTTACGCACAGATTCATGTTTGGATCTTAGAAACATGATGTTTCTAAGATCCAAAGCAAACCTGTTAAGGTTATATTATACAGGAATATGACATTTTGACGTATATGACGTATTGACATTGACAGAATAGACGACCTTTGTTAATCGATTCATTGAAGCAATCAGTATCGATTTTTTATTTATTTTACACATCAAACTATCTTATTAAAAATAACAATTATATAATTGTATATTAGGAACAACATGATAATACATTTAATCATAATTATTATTTTAATTAAGACGTATTACCGTGAGAATGACGTTCATCAATCGATTATTTAATCGATAGTTAACATAAAGGAACGTTAAGTGTTCCCATCTCTACGGGCGTGCTCTATTCGCGAACTATGGTAAGCGTTTACGAAGATTGTTAAACACGAAAAAAATACTAATATATTAATATGTCAGACATTTACGGAGATAGCGATAATTACTTAAAAAAAATTAATATCTCCATTTGGCCATTGCCAAAAAAGCTAATATTTATTTAAGTTAATCAAGGAAATAAGACAATTTTTTTGGTACCTAATTGACACGTGTCAAGTCTTGGCCAGAAACTGGTCATCTCCTTTGCCATTATTTGTCGTAAAAAGTAAATGACAAAAAAATGTTATTGTGGGATATCCATAAGAGATGGAGATATACCATCGCGGAGTTTTCTGTAGACCTTTTCAATGTGTACAAATAATTAGTACATTATTTTGATAAATCTCGCAGGGTTCAGCCTGCGTTTGCAATGTAAGTGGAAAAAAATTGATAATTAACGACATCACATTAGAAACCTCAAAAATAACAGTATTTCTCCACTATTTAATTTATGTTATTATACATATAAACCTTCCTCTTGAATCACTCTATCAATTTAAAAAAACCGCATCAAAATCCGTTGCGTAGTTTTAAAGATTTAAGCATACAGAGGGACATAGGGACAGAGAAAGCGACTTTGTTTTATACTATGTAGTGATATAGATTTCTTGTCCAATCATTAAAGGTCTTCCAATAAGTAGCAGCAGAAAATACGATATAGAAGCAGAATGCCAGAAGCTGTATGGAGAAGATTTGCAATCAGTGCTGAGGAGGTTCAGAAAATCACCAGAGTATTTGGCTATTCTGGAATCGAAGGTACGGATAACTTTTAACAAAATAGAACCGACTTTAACGCGGAAAAGTAAAAATCGGTTCAGTTAAACGTGGTTAATTTTCCTAAACCCTTCTCCTAAGTCTGATAAACACGATGCTGAAAACCGTATCAAAATCGGTTCAGCCAAACAATACGCCTTAAACCTTCTCCTAAGTCTGACAAATGCTATGCTGAAAACCGCATCAAAATCGGTTCAACCAAACGCGAGATAATCGCGCACAAATATACATACATACATACGTACATACAGGTCAAACTGAGAACCTCCTTTTTTGAAGTCGGTTATAAACGGACCGTTCTCGTTCGCCACGAATCCAAGCGATATGGATGATACTTGAATCTTTGATCTAATTATAGGTTCTTACCACCTCCGATATTTATCGTAAATCCATTAAAATCCGCAGTTAAATGATTTGAAAGCGAACTTGGGTTATATTGTGGCCAGTGTTCAGACATACTACGAAAATAAAATAAGCGACAGAGTTGAAGAGATGATAGGAGGCAACCAGACTTACTTAGAAGAATCCAAGCGAAAGTTTATGAGGTGAGTCGAAAACCTGTGAGTAGAGAAAGAGAAAAAAAGACTTCTTGGGAGTTTCTTGCCGCTTCTTCTTCCAAGACCACTCACTGTAGGGATTTGTTGAAGCGATGGCGTAGTTTGACGTTCAAAAAGAGTTTGTAAAAACCTACTCCGAAGAAATAAATATTTAAATTTGAATTTGAAAATAAATTATTGTTGTGGAATTAGATGAAATATGATATTGGTTGTGCCCAGTCATAGATGCGCGCTTATTGGCTAAAAACAAGAAAGTCGCACTATTTTATTGAGTGTTCCGATTGTAATAATTGTTTGTATATTCAAAAACTGGTACCTACAATGTCCTCTGGTCCCGCACAAAGTGCGACGAGCGACTACTTTTTTTTTATTGAATTAAGGTAGCAAACGAGCACGCAGCACCACCCTTCCGCTGCCGCCCATGGCAATTGTGACCGACTTAGAACAAGACCCAATTTAGGGACTAGGGTGGTTAGTCCAATTAGTAGATGGTGTTAGAATGTTAGTTGGTTAGTTTGTTAATAAGTGTGAGGACAGGGACTGTTAGTGATAGTTAGTCCTGTTAGTTAATATTAGTATTGTCCAGTTAGTAATGATTAGTGTGAGTCTTGTTCCAATTCGGTCACAGATGCGTTGCTACCCCTGAGGACTGAGATGGTCGCCTCTAAAAAAGTTAACTTACTTATCGATTTTGAAATTTGTAGTCGTCGATTTTGTTAAAAGTTATTGATTCCGTGCTTCGGAGGGCACGTAAAGCCGTCGGTCCCGGTTGTTATCGATTGATAGCAGTCGTTAAGCCGTGTCGGAGCCATTCCGATACTGGGTTGGCACTCATCCCTCCACCAGTCCGCTTGAAAGGTGGAGTATGCTCTAGGCCTCCTCGATAATGAGGAGAGACCCGAGCTCAGTTGAGGGCCATTAGTGATTTGCAGCCTTGCATCTGACGGGTATTTTTGAAGTTATCTCTACTTATTTGATTCGAACTCAAAAAATGTCTCTCCTAATCGATTTTGAATTTTGAAGTCTTTGATTTTTTATTTATTTATTGAGCGACATCTGACGAGTATTTTTGGAGTTATCCCTACTTTCAGCGGCCGCTACTTCCCATTCCGGCGGCAGTCAGACACAACTCCTGCGACCAACAAGACCGGGATAGAGAAGCTGGACTCCTACTGGTTGCTGCAGACTTCTCTCTCTGTTGAAGAACGGAATAAATTCAAGGACATAGGCTTTGAATTTGCAGGGTGAGCATGATTTTTGTTTGGTCAGGATAAACCTGACAAAATTGTCATATTGAGGACTAGCGTTTGCCCGCGACATAATATATATCGTACATAGTTTTTCCCGCGTGAATCCCGATCCCGTGAAAATCTGTTCAGCCGTTAGATATAGATAGATTTGTTGTGATGAAGAGTCCATTTATTGAGGAAGGCTTTAGGATAAATACCATACGCTTGAATAGGAGCAAAGCATCAGTGAAAATGTTTAAAACGGGACAGTGTTTATTAATTTTTAAATGAAAATAACAAGTCTTCCGAAGCGAAGCGATGATAAAAACATAAAATCTTTAAAAAAAACGTTTCGAGATTTTCATATTGAAGTCAAAACGATTGTATTGTTGTAATTGAGCGAATTTTATGAGTTATCTCAACTTGTCTGTTGAAATTTTTGTTGTATAAAGTTATTGTTTCTAAACAGTAAACATCTGATCACCAGGCATATAATCCACGGTATAATAAGTGCTGCGTCGGGGGTAGGCCCTACCCTTCAATCCACCCTGCTACCCTATGGAACGGACGACAAGAAGCATACCACACACCACCATGAGGCGAGTCTATACCTTTGTGGCGACACCACGCACACGTCACACGGTGACGTCACCGAAGCCTGAATCACGCTATCAAAGAATTCTACATCGCTGGCATATATACCACGCCTCGAGTACATTCACTCGGGGCCCGGCCGCCCCCCAGGCATGTCGTCTCGCCTGGCGGGAGATCTCCCTTTGCCAAACCTTTATTTACTCGGATCTATACTCTAAATGGCAACCCACACACATAGCAGCTTGTGTGGTTAAAAATAACATTTCCTTTAAAATAACCTTTATTTCAATGGATAACATTTCCGACTTTGTTGTCAAAATGACATGAGCGTTACTATTACAGTGAAACCAACTTAACCTTGAAATAAAGAGAGGCGCTGTCGGACGCATTGGACCAATCATTGCACGCAATTCGAGAGGTTCACTGACAGCTGAATGACCACAACGTACTTATAGTCCTACAACGATTTTTGGCGCGTGGATGACGTGTGAGTGACAGAGACAACGCCTTGCAGGGAAGGCAAACTGTAAGGCACTGTCTCTGTCACCCACACGCCAAAAGATGCTTGTAGGACTGTACTGTTGGCATAAAAACGAAAACTTTAGCGCCCTTATAACAGGTTTTCCTGGTCAGCCATAATGAAATTGTAATGATTTTATTATACTTCACTCGCAGTATACTAGGTACAAAACGCCGGGGGATTATTAATTTTTGAATGTATAGTTAATTTACAGTTTTTTAAGTATTTTCACATAAATTTTCAGGTGACTCATGAAACTACAGCCTTTGGAGAGGAAGGCATTACTGAAGGATCCCATAGTCTGCACACTCATCCACCAGAAAGCTTTAGGAATTACCAGCCTAATAATATACTTTGATTCATGGAACTTTTTTTCGCTAATCTTAGCCTTTTTATCAGACTTCAAAAAAGAAGGTTCTCAGTTTGACCTGTATGTATGTATGTATGTATGTATGTATGTATGTATGTATGTATGTATGTATGTATGTATGTATGTATATTTGTGCGCGATTATCTCGCGTTTGGTCAAACCGATTTTGATGCGGTTTTCAGTATAATATTTGTCAGACTTAGGAAAAGGTTTTAGGTATATTGTTTGGCTGAACCGATTTTGATACGGTTTTCAGCATCGTGTTTATCAGACTTAGGAGAAGGATTTAGTAATAAAGTATTAACCGCGTTTAACTGAACCGATTTTTGCTTTTCGGCGTTAAAGTCGGTTCTATTTTGTTAAAAGTTATTCTATTTCGGATAGCAAACGAGCATGCAGCACCTTCCGACGTCCATGACAACAGTAACTGTGACACAGAACAAGCCTCACACCGGCACTAGGATGTCAGTCAGTCAGCAGACGGCGGTAGAACGGTAGTCGGTCACGATCACTGGCGCCTAGTGTATCAATGTAAATCCGCCAAAAACTCTGTGGCGACACCGTACACACGTCACACGGTGACGTCACAGAAGCCTGAATCGCGCTATCGAAGATTTGTCGATCGCCGACATAAATTTACAACGCCTCAGGTACATTCACTTGGGGCCTCGGCCGCCCCCCAAGCATGTCGTCTCGCCGCGCGGGATATCTCCCTTTGCCAAAACTCCATAAAAATACGAGTGAACTTTAAACCACATGACGGATGTAATACTTCTTTAGCTCCATCTATATACATAAATTAAATTAAAAACTCCTACAGTGTGATATAGTCAATTGGCCTGCAGTATCCTAGATACGCAAAACGGACTGGCTCGGAGAGAGAAGGAGAAGAAAATGTCCTCGCACTTCTATCTTGCCCCTACATAATATACGAAACGTAACTCTCTCATTTTCTAAGGCCACTAACTTATTTCCCTCTGTACTTCCGTTCGCCTTTCTTGATCACACATTTCGTAACGCTCTGCACGCACACAAGCTTACTCCAAAAGTCAACTCAAGTTTTACTTAAACCAAGCTCATTTTTAAGAGAAATCCATGCCTTTTGGGTATTTAATGAAAAAAATTAAAACTCATTTAACGAATGACATTTATTTCACCAAGTCTAAAGATTGGGAAACATCTACATTGGGAAGCCGAGTTTACTCGTCATTTTCTTGAAAATGAAATGAAATGAAATGAAAATGATTTATTGCACAAATATGGTTCATACAGGTGTTTAAATGTTATCATACAATTTGTTACCGACATATTTGGCTGATTCCAGCATGCAATAGTTATTTAGTTTTGAGCTTAATTAAATTAGGTACATTAAAGTTCCAAAAAATTCATGCAATTATAATGACAAAAAAAAACAATGAGATATGTTATACATTTGTTATACATGTTATACATCTTATTCTTAATTTTCATCAATATTGTCGTCAACGTTTATCGTGACATCAACGTCTATTTCCAGAGCTTCTCCGAATTCCGCAGTATCACATTTGTCCAACTCTTGCTTGCAACTAGAAGTCTCTTGGGCCATATCTGGAATAACACAATGAGGGTAAAAGCGTGTGAATTCGCCGCTAGAGGCGCTAGTGGAAAGTGAGGTGTGTCTGTCAGTGCCACAAACTTATCTCCGAACACAAACTTATATTCTATGTGAGCAGAAAAACAGCGACCTTCATTGATATGATATGATATGGGAACTTACGAACATTCAAATCAACCCTTAACTGTCCTTTTTGAGTATGGGTCCCATAAAATGAAAAGGTTAAGGCCGTTCTCACACTACGCTATTTATTAGCTACGCGATCCAACACAATCCACAGTTTGCCGACACTGCGACCCTGCGACTGTGATCACTGACAGGACACACATCGTAGACGCGTCACCTCATGTGCGGAACTTGGTAAATATATAGGGCACCAACACACGAGCGACGCATGGACAAGATCCTAGGTGCTTGTAAAAAGCGTTGTGTGAGAACGGGTTAAGGCCTTTCCATCACGATGACCAAGACTGGATTGGCGGACTACACACACCTTTGAGTTTTGCGAATTCTTCGCAGGTTTCCTCACGATGTTTGTTCACCGTTATAGCGGGTGACATTGAAATGCTTAAAACGCAACTCCGAAATGTCAGAAGTTCGTGCCCTGGGAGTCGCACCCGGACGCAACGAGTAGGAGGCTGAATTCTTAACCACTAGGCTATCACCGCTTATGCCCTCATAGCCCGGCTTGCGACGATCCCAAGTGATCGACAAAGTTAAGCAACTGCCGGTCGGTAGGTGGATGGTGACCGCTAGTGGCTATTGCTTGAGCGCTTCCGTGCTTCGTGCACGTAAAGCCGTCGGTCCCGGTTGTTATATAGATAAAAAAGAAAAGTAAATTACTTTTTTTATGGAATTAAGGTAGCAAACGAGCATGCAGCACCACCCTTATGACCATCAAAAAGCTTCAATCTGTGCAAGGGGTGCAAAGGCGTTGGACTGCGGCGGGGCGGCATAAAAGTAAATCTGTGTGAAGTTGGTATTGAAACGACGAAACGGTGCAAAACGATTATGCACGCGGGCGCTCATGTAATTCGTGGCGGCCATAATGGTAAGCGGTAAGTCTAGTGGAAGCGATACTTACCGACTTCGAATTCCTTCTCGAAACATGGTGACAAGTATTCCGTATATTCTGAAAAAAATAAAAATATATGTAATATATTGTCTTTAAAGTCGGTTTTCGGACGATAATTTTACGTGATGTCGTCATAAAAAAACATTGATGAAGGATTGCACTATTTTATGTATTTAACTAGCTTCCGCATGCAGGCTTCGCCCGCGTTGAATTCGTTTAAATTATTTATTCGTTTAGATAGGGGGGCTATTTCACCCCCTTCGGGGTGGAATTTCCAAAAATCCTCTCTTAGTGCTCTGCTCCCCTATACTCCCCAAGGAACACACATGCCAAATTTCAGCTTCTTCCGTTCAGTAGTTTCGGCTGTGCGTTGTCTGTCAGTCAATCACTCAGTAACGCAAGAGTTTTATATTATACAGATTGAATTATTATCACTATGTGATATAAATGCGGTACAAGACGCTTATGTTCATCGTGCCCCTCTCTCGCTTTGCTCTCGCTTACACGCTCGGCTCAGGCGGAACTTGACAATGAGCTTTTTCGTGCAGGCCGCGTTCGTCGATTTCTCACAATCAAAAATCTCCTACGGGTTCAAATTAGCGGTCACAGCTTTAATAATACAATAGTAATAAAATAATATCACTCACCATCAACAATAGCGACTCCGACTATAAACAAAAATAATAAAATTAGCACAATCTAATATATAAAATTCTCGTCTTATAAATAAAATTCTCGTGTCACAATGTTAGTAACCTTACTCCTCCGAAAAGGCTTACCCGATTTTTACCAAATTTTATATGCATATTCAGTAGGTCTGAGAATCGGCTACTATCTATTTTTCATACCCCTAAGTGATAAGGGTTGTTCGCCCTTAACATTTTTTTGGCAAAACAACGTTTGCCGGGTCAGCTAGTTTATCATGTAAAATAATAATAATTTTATGATACAGATCGGTACAGTCAAATGAATGGAGTGGCAATTCCAATGTGGCGACATCGTCCACGTCACACGGTGACGTCATGAAGCCTGAATCGCGCTAACGAAGATTTGTACATCGCTCGCATATAAGTATACATACAGTAAGTTCATTTTAACTCGGCTGATACGAACATAGCTACGAGTTGCTACGCAGATGTCGATTTTAAGGCCAAAATGGTGGTAGGAGGCGGGGAGTGCGGACGGTAGGATAGTTAGCCAATACGAATTAGCGCATCACAAAACACTGTCATGGCCGCCGTGTTTTGATTGGTCAGTTACTGTACCTGCGCAAACATCTCGGAAAACGAAGTTCACATCAGCCGAGTCAAAATGGCCTTAGTACAACGCCCCGAAGCCCGAAAGCATTCATTTGGAGGCTCGGCCGCCCGCAGGCATGTCGTCTCGCCTACAGGAGATCTCCCATTGACGAACGATATTCTTGGCTTTCTTGGCGACTCAAGCATTGATTTTGGATAAACAAAGCGTTTCATAACTTACTTTCAGCCTTGTAGGCACTGCCGACAGCTCCGGAAATTGTGATCACTGGAAAAAATGGTAATAAAAAAATGGTTATTAAAAAAAGTGGCAATTAAAAAGTGGTAATTAAAAATTGGTAATTAAAAAAATGGTAATAAAAAAATTGTCAGTAAAGGTCATTTACGAACAATAATTATACGTGATCTAACCAACATTACAAAATTAATAAAAGCTTAATAAATACCAAGCTTAAAAAAATAAATAAAATCTAGTCTTCACTTACAGTATTTGGTTACTTCGACGTAGTCCCTTCGCTTCCACGAATTGAAATCCCCTGGAAAAATTGAATTACAATTAGTTAGCCCTTAGGGTAAAAATATTCTTGGACGCTTTGGTGTTTTATAAATATTTAAGCAAATCCTAAAATTAGTCAGCAATCCTATTAGACTATGGCATGGCATTGTTAAAAACAGAGAGTGAGAAAAATAAAACTTACAAACAGATTAAAAAATTTACTTACTCAGGAGGAAAATATTCAGTTGTAACATTGTGTCTATGATGAGCTTGTGAGTTCCTGAAATAAAAAGAAGCATTTAGTAAACTTCAAAATAACTGACTTCAAAATAACTTTTTACAAAAAAATAACCGACCTCAAAATCGAGTAGAGATAATTAAAAAAATCGGCCAAGTGCGAGTCGGACTCACGCACGAAGGGTTCCGTACCGTAATGTATAAAAATGTCAAAAAAATCTGGTCTGTTGTATGGGCGCCCACTTAAATATTTATTTTATTCTGTTTTTTAGTATTTGTTGTTATAGCGGCAACAGAAATACATCATCTGTGAAAATTTCAACTGTGTAACTATTACGGTTCATGAGATACAGCCTGGTGACAGACGGACGGACGGACGGACAGCGAAGTCTCAGTAATAGGGTCCCGTTTTACCCTTTGGGTACGGAACCCTAAAAAGGGACTCCTCAAATGATCGAACACCGTAGATAATAGAAACACCAAAAGTTCACATTACCCAAAGATTCGATGATCTGAAATCTGATGAAAGATAATCTGAAAGATCTGATGATCCTTCAAATTACTCAGGTATTTCTAATCCCTTTCATCAATCGCCCGACGGCTTGCGTCGATCCCAAGTGATTGACAAAGTTAAGCAACTGCTGATCGGTAGGTGAACGGGTGACCGCTAGTGGCAAATTCTTGAGCGCTTCCGTCGTTCTTGCACGTGGAACCGTCTAATCTTGGTAGTCATCGATAGCAGTCGTTAAGCATGTCGGAGGTCTTCGGGCAGCAAGATAACTTCCGATTCTTGGGTCCCTAACCCCTCCAACAATTCGCTCCCAGCGTGATGGAGTTTTTCTTTTCTTTTTTTTATAGCCTAAAGGGCTGATGTGGAAGCGGACGATCCACCTGATGGTAAGTGGTCATCGTCGCCTATGGACGCAACACCAGGGAAGTTACCAGTGCAACGCCGGCCCTGAAGGACGACTCTTTTTACACGATTCTTTTGGGGGGATTGATTTTGGGGTGTAAGGGGCTCCATCCATCTTTGAGCCCAAGCCGACCTCCCCTGCTCGTGGTGCACCCTGCCGAACAACGGACGAGGCTACGGCGCTCGGTCCCTCTTAGAGGTCTCTGGAATTTGTACCATCCAGTCCAATCCCGACGGTACTCTATGCTGGTGGTAGGGTCTCGAACCCGTCTGGCTAGCGACCACCCTCCTGCTTGAGTCAGCCGCCAAATGACTTGTCGTGTTCCGGCTGGTGGCTTGAGAGCCAGTCCCCCTCTGTCCCACCCTCCCTCTTCCTTAGTGCGGTAACTCTTTGTTGTTATAGCGGCTGTATCCTCGGGTCGGTCGGATTCCTGAGGCTCCGATGCTCGAGTGGACGTGATATGTTGGCGCGGCGGCCAGGGAGACCTGGTGAAACGGCTTGCCGCTGGCCGCCCGCCGGACAGTACAGGGACCCGAACCCAGGCAACACTCAAAACCTCTGGCCTGGGAGGCTGTCCCATCATCCGGCGAAAAATCCCGTTGCGTGGACTCCGTGCCGGAGTAAGAGACCGGTGTGGTACCCGAAGTTCACGTGCGGGGGGGACCAGGGGCCCTTCCGTCCGCCGCGCCAGCAACTCACATAATCCCTCTGTTAGCACGGTGTCATGAATCCGCTCATTGTCCCGGGGGTCTCCAATGGATTGCTGCACCTCCTTCCTCTCCTTTCAAATTTTACACTTTTTTAATGGGCAAGTCAAAAAAGAAAAAGGTTAACTCAGCGGCAGCCCCTAAAACCATTACCACTTTGAACGTGGACATGTGCAACATCAGGGGAATTCACACCAACCTCAATGCTGTCCACCACCATCTAGAGACAGTAAAGCCGGCCTTACTCTTTTTGACGGAGACACAGATATCATCACCGGCCGACATATCTTACTTGTGTTACCCCGGCTATAGGCTGGAGCACGCATTTAGGCGGCATGCCGGGGTGTGTATGTTCGTCCGTGATGATGTCTGTTGCTGCCGTCTGACCTGCCTTGAAGACAAGGACCTATCCATATTGTGGACGCGCGTGGATATGGGCGACCACACCCGTATTTTTGCGTGCCTGTATAGGTCCCATAGCGGAGACGCGGAGACGACTCGATTATTTGAGCACGTCCAGAGATCGATCGACAGAGTTTTGGAGCAGTACCCTTCGGCGGAGTTGGTGATTTTGGGGGACTTTAACGCCCACCACATTGACTGGTTGGGGTCCAGGATTACCGACTTCGCCGGGAGGACTGCTTTCGACTTCTCCCTGGCCTACGGGCTCACTCAGGTTGTTACGGGCTTCACCAGAGTCCCTGATGTTGAGTCCCATACTGCTTCTTTGCTAGACCTTCTGCTGACTTCACACCCGGCGGACTATCGAGTGGTGGTTGGAGCTCCTCTTGGATCTTCTGACCACTGCTTGGTAAGGACATCTGTGCCCTTGACGCGTCGAGAGGGTTCTCGGCCCACTGGGACGCGTCAAGTCTGGCACTATAAGTCGGCAGACTGGGACGGACTCAGGGAATTCTTGAGTTCGTACCCTTGGAGGCAGCTCTGTTTCTCTTCGGGGGATCCGAACGTGTGCGCTGATTTGGTAACTGATGTGATACGGCAGGGTATGGAATGCTTCATCCCTAACTCTGTCATATCCATCGGTGGTAGAAACCAGCCCTGGTACGGCGGTACGTGTATTGCGGCATCAAACCGCAAGCATGCCGCTTACCAGGCTTGGGCATCAGCGTACGCTTCGGATTGTCCATCTGCCCCAGAGCTCAAGAAGAAGCTCAATGCTGCCTCCCGGTCAGCTAAGAAGCAAATGTCCAGGGCGAAGGCCAAATTTATCGGCAGAATTGGCGAGCGGCTAGTCGGCTACCCTTCTGGGAGTCGTGAATTCTGGTCGCTAGCTAAGGCTGTCGAAGGCAACTTCTGTCGGTCATCTCTTCCACCACTGCGACTACCGGATAAATCCGTTGTCCATTCGGCAAAGGGGAAAGCCGATCTTCTGGGCACCCTTTTTGCCGCCAACTCGACTCTTGACGATGGAGGGGCCATACCGCCTAACATCTCGCGGTGTGAGAGCTCGCTGAATGACATACTTTTTACTCAAAAGGCTGTCAGGCGAGCTCTACTGTCCCTCGACACCAAGAAGTCGAGTGGGCCGGATGGTATTCCCGCAGTGGTGCTAAAGACGTGTGCTCCCGAGTTGACTCCCGTCTTAACGCGCTTATTCTCGCTATCCTACACCACTGGTATAGTACCGTCTTCGTGGAAAGTAGCCCTAGTTCATCCAATCCCCAAAAAGGGCGATCTCAGTGACCCGGCCAACTACAGGCCTATAGCGATAACTTCCCTGCTTGCGAAGGTCATGGAGCGTGTAATAAACACGCAGCTCCTAGGATATCTTGAAGATCACCAGCTGATCAATGATCGACAGTACGGTTTCCGTCACGGTCGTTCAGCTGGTGATCTTTTAGTTTATCTCACGCACCGGTCGGCTCAGGCCCTAGACAGCAACGGGGAAGCACTGGCAGTCAGCCTAGATATCGCTAAGGCCTTCGACCGGGTCTGGCACAGGGCTCTTCTCGCGAAGTTACCATCATACGGTCTCCCCGAGAGGTTGTGCAGCTGGGTAGCCAGCTTTCTATCTGAGCGACATATTAAGGTCGTCGTCGACGGTTGTTGCTCAGATATGAAACCTATAAATGCTGGTGTACCCCAAGGGTCTGTGCTGTCTCCTACCCTGTTCATTCTGCATATCAATGACATGCTGGAACGTGCAAACGGCATTCATTGCTATGCAGATGACAGCACGGGAGATGCCTATTATACAGGCCCTGCAAATGCCTCTCGGTCACATGTGGAGGATAGCAGAATCAAACTTGTGTCTGAAGTCGAGAACTCTCTGGAGCAAGTCTCGGAATGGGGTCGACTTAATTTAGTCGAGTTCAACCCCACGAAGACACAAGTTTGCGCGTTTTCCGCTAAGAAAACCCCACTTGTCATAGCGCCTCAATTCCAGGGTACCGCGCTCACCGTTGGTAAAAGTGTTGGGATTCTGGGCGTTGACATTTCGAGCGACGTGCAGTATCGGAGTCATCTGGAAGCTAAGGCCAAATTGGCCTCCAAAAAGCTTGGTGTCCTAAACCGGGCGAAGCAGTACTTCACTGCGAGGGACCTACTGATGCTTTATAAAGCACAGGTCAGGCCTCACATGGAGTACTGCTCTCATCTCTGGGCAGGGGCGCCACAATACCAGCTTAGTCCATTTGACGCCGTACAAAAGCGCGCGGTTCGAATTGTCAACGAACCACGAGTCACTAACAGGTTAGAACACCTAAGTCTGAGGAGAGACATAGGATGCCTCTGCGTGTTCTACCGGCTTTACAATGGTGAGTGCTCCGAGGAATTGTTCGATTTGGTGCCAACTTCACCCTTCCATCATCACACCACTCGCCGAAGATTGAAGTTTCATCCACATCGCTTGGACTCGTGGCGAACGACTACGGTCCGTTTTTCACGATCGTTTTTACCGAGAACGTCCAGGATGTGGAATGAGCTTCCCTCTGAGGTATTCCCGGAGCGCTATGACATGGGGTTCTTCAAGAAAGGTGTAAAAAGAGTTCTCCTTCAGGGCCGGCGTTACACTGGTGACTCCCCTGGTGTTGCTCGTGTCTATAGGCGACGATAACCACTTACCATCAGGTGGCTCGTCTGCTTTTACGTCAGCCCTTCAGGCTATAAAAAAAAAAAAAAAAATTCTTAAAGAACCTTACGTCAAAGCGCTCTGAGAATACCTCAGAAGGAAGCTTATTCCACTGCTTGTAAGTATGCTCTTGCGAGTATGCTCTTACCTTCTCTATGATGAAGAGAGATCCATGCTCTGTAGTAGGTCATTAAAGGGTTGAAATGAAGACGTAGAAGATGCTTAGGACTTACCCTTCAGCTTATCGATGCTGAGACCCTGAGCGCTAAGGGCAGAGTTGATCTGCACTTCGATGTCAAAGAGATTATAGTATTCGAAGATCTCGTCCCTGTTGTAGCCTTTAAGGTACTTTCTCCAGCCCCATTTTCCTCCAAAGTTATTTGAGCAGATTGCTGGGGACTTGTTATGGCCAAGAGCTGGAAAGAATCACAGGAATTGGTTATTTGGCTTTTGGTTGGCTGGAAAGAATCATAGGAATTGGTTCTGGACCTCGAAATAAAGGATTTTATATAGAATCACGTTGTCTATCAAGTTACCAGATTAATAAGTATCAAAGAATTGAGATGATGTACCAACATCATTTCAATTCAAATTCAAACTACCAAGTTTCGACCCCTCTTCACGATGGGGAGATTTCGTGAAATTTGGTTTATTCAACCTCCCTAGCCTCTTAATCTTATGTGAGATTTTTCATTAAATTAATCTTTGTTTGAATTCATTAGGTTTATTGACAAATGTTATAATGTAGAATTATATTTCAGTGGAAAAATATTTATAATTAACCCAGTACTCTTGCAATACGTTGCTCAAAAAAATTAAGCAATATTTGCTGAAATACCCTTTCTCCCCCTCTTGAGATTATGTGAGATATGTCGAGATTCCCCCCTCCCTTATAGTTTCACGAAAATACTAGACGTTTCCATATCAATTGACTTACTTAACCAGTCGAGGATGAAGTGTCCTTTTTTCCATGGGTTGTCCAGGACACAAAAGAGCAGCTTTGAGATTCCGATGATCACTGGAAGGGAAAATTATAGTCCATTAACCCTTCTCTTTCACATTAGACTACTTTTATTTATGACTAGCTTCCACCCGCAGGCTTCGCCCGCGTGGAATTAATTTAAACTTCACCCCTCCCTTTTTCTCCCCCTTCGGAGTGGAATTTCCAAAAATCCTCTCTTAGTGCTACCCTACACTCCCTAAGGAACCAGCTTCTTCCGTTCAGTAGTATCGGCTGTGCGTTGTCTGTCAGTCAGTCACTCAGTAACGCAAGAGTTTTATATATTATGTATATAGACTAGCTTCCGCCCACACCTTAGCCCGCGTGGATTTCGTTTAAACTTCACCCACATAACTTTATATTTGTAAACCGATTTAAATGAAACAAAAACACTAAATGGTAAGTGAAGCACATCTACACTGTAATAATAAAGCAGAAGTTTTTGGTTTGAACGCGGTAATCTCAGGAATTATTAGTTCGAATTCAAAAATTCTTTTATATTATTTTTTGTATACTTACAATTTTGCAAGATGATTCCAACTGAAAAATACGTATTTTTGTTAAGATATTATAATATTTATTTGCAAATAAATTACAAACACAAATAGCGAATTGGTGCAGTACACGTAAACAAAGTCGCGCCTGAAGCTAGTGTTGATATATATATGTATACATAAAAATACTCACGTCCGGATACCCATTGGTCTATTATTATAGAAATAGCCTTGGATACTGAAAAGAAAAAGAAATGTTAAAATTAATGTCGTTAATAGTTACTTAATCCTAATTGTCGTCAATAGTCATTTTTATCCGAATTCAATAAACGAAGAGGTTCTCAATTCGACTTTATTTTTTTATGTGTGTTTAATTTTAGCGATATCAAGCTGGTAGTTATTGAGCTATCTGTACTTGTCGTTTAAATAAAAAATATTTGTGGATTTTTAGGATTGAAATTGAATAGTTAGGAAACGAAGAAATTTGCTGTAAAACCGCAGTTATCTAAATGATCGACTAACGGCCATTCCCAATATTCAATCTATCTATGGTTTTGTCGTACTAGAGATACAAAAATCTATCCATCTCTTATTTTACCGTCTCAATAATCTTACTATGGATATGAAATTCTATCTCTGTTAGTTATCTATCGACGGGAGGAAAGATAGCTTACCGGGGATATGCGTATGTATGAAATTGACAGATGAAGCGTCCCAATAATAATTAACGTCACAACTGTTAGTTACATTGTCTATCTCTAGTATTGTTTACTCTTATCGAAAGATTTTGGGGGATAGTTGTTCGTAACTAATAAGTATTTGGTAAATAGAAGTTTGTTATATTCAGTTCATTGTTTAAAAAAAATGTTTGAGTCATCCCTGAACTACGATTCTGAAAGTGACGATGAAATTTTGGAACATTTATCAGACTGGGAAAGAGAGGAGGCAGATTTCATACTTTGTAGGAAACGATCATACGAAAAGCGGATTGATTAATATATGAATAAACTGGATGATTGTGGATTTTCGTATAGATTTCGATTAAATAAAAGTGGAGTTAACTTTGCTCTCCGAAATTTATCCCTTCCTAAAGGTGTCCTCAAAACGGTAAATACTATTAATATTATAATAAGTAGGTATAAATACTATTATATTTTTGTCACACGTTATTTGTGTATTGCAAAAGTACCTACTTAAAATACTGTCTTTTTTCAGAAACCATGGAATTTCTCCATTACACCAGTTATTGTTAACATTGACAAGCATGTTTAAAAACTTTTAAAAAGTAACGCACCAAACATTAATGAATGAATGGATGATTCTTTTTTTGTGTTGACGACGAGTTTTGACATCTGGCTGGCATTTGTGTTGAATTTAAACGTAAAGCCGCCAACAGACTCACGCGAGAAATCTCGTCGAGAAATCTTGCCGAGAAATTGCGCGAGAACCGAGAAGGCATCTACACTCATGCGAACTTCCTGATACCTGTACTGTGAGTGGTGAAAGAGAAAAAAGAGACTCCTTGGGAGTTTCTTGCCGCTTCTTCTCCCAAGACCACTCATCGTAGGGATTTGTTGAAGCGATGGCGTAACTTGACTTTCGAAATGAGTTTGTAAAAACCTACTTCGAAGAAATAAAGATTTGAATTTGAATTTGAATTGGAACTTCTCATTCGCATTCTCGATCGTCATCCGGAATGGACGACAGTGCAGCGGATTTGGTTTAGTGTGCATTAGCATACTATAATCTTGTGAATACTAAAATTAGAAAGAAATCAATTGAAGTACTAAAGTAATAGCTTGGCGACCACAGACAGTAGATTATTTTAATTAGAAATCTTTTCTCGCCCGAGAAACCCTTTGAAGCGGGCAAAAATACCGACACCGATCGGAGAACAGGCGAGCGCGAGAACGAGACGGCGAGAAACCGATCACATTCACGCTTCTCGGGTGTTCTCAGGGGTTCTCGGCGTGAGTCTGTAGCCGCTATTTGGGAGGGCCTGGATTGATCACTTATCTACTGTTAACCATAGATAGGTAAAACTACTAGACGTTATAGGGACGCCTTATAAGGATAGATAAGAACTTACTAATCGCAAGGGATAGCTATCTAACCTTAACCATTGGTTGAATATTGGGAACGGCCGTAACATTCCCAATATTCAATCTATCTATGGTTTTGTCGTACTAGAGATACAAAAGTCTATCTATCTCTTATTTTACCGTCTCAATAATCTCACTATGGATATGAAATTCTATCTCTGTTAGTTATCTATCGACGGGAGGAAAGATAGCTTACCGGGGATATGCGTATGTATGAAATTGACAGATGAAGCGTCCCAATAACAATTTACGTCACAAATGTCGGTTACATTGTCTATCTCTAGTATTGTTTACTCTTATCGAAAGATTTTGGGGGATAGTTGTTCGTAATAAGTATTTTGTAAACAGAAGTTTGTTAAATTCAGTTCACTGTTTAAAAAAAATGTTTGAGTCATCCCTGAACTACAATTCTGAAAGTGACGATGAACTTTTGGAGCAGTTATCAGACTGGGAAAGAGAGGAGGCCGATTTCATACTTTGTAGGAAACGATCATACGAAAAGCGGATTGATTAAATATATGAATAAACTGGATGATTGTGGATTTTCGTATAGATTTCGATTAAATAAAAGTGGAGTTAACGATTTGCTCTCCGAAATTTATCCCTTCAAAGTGTCCTCAAAACGGTAAGTACTAATATTATTATAATAAGTAATATTATTATAAATACTATTATATTTTTGTCACACGTTATTTGTGTATTGCATGTTATAGTAAAAGTACTTAAATTACTGTCTTTTTTCAGAAACCATGGAATTCCTCCATTACACCAGTTATTGTTAACATTGAAAAGCATGTTTAAAAACTTTTAAAAAGTAACGCACCAAACAATAATGAATGGACGATTCTTTTGTTTGTGTTGACGACGAGTTTTGACATCTGGCTGGCATTTGTGTTGAATTTGAACTTAATACCGCCAACAGACTCACGCGAGAAGTCTCGAAGAGAAATCTTGCCGCGAATTTGCGCGAGAACCGAGAAAGCATCTACACTCATGCGACCTGAATGAAAACACAACGGTCGCACTGAGACCGAACGAGAATGTGAATACGGTTCTCTTTTCTCGCCCGAGAAACCCTTTGAAGCGGGCAAAAATACCGACACCGATCCGAGAACAGGCGAGCCCGAGAACGAGACGGCGAGAAACCGATCACATTCACGCTTCTCGGGTGTTCTCGGGGGTTCTCGGCGTGAGTTTGTAGCCGCTATAAGGGAGGGCCTGGATTGGTCACTTATCTACTGTTAACCATAGATAGGTAAAACTACTAGATGTTATAGGGACGACTTATAAGGATAGATAAGAACTTACTAATCGCAAGGGATAGCTATCTAACCTTAACCATTGGTTGAATATTGGGAACGGCCGTGTTAAGCAACTGCCGGTCGGTAGGTGGATGGTGACCGCTAGTGGCTATTGCTTGAGCGCTTCCGTGCTTCGTGCGCGTAAAGCCGTCGGTCCCGGTTGTTATGGTGCGTACAGATTATGCAACATGTTATATAGGGTAAGTGCTCCAGTGAATGAACACTTAAGCATCTAGTGAACTTTAAAAAATAATTACTACATGTTCCCACTAATGCATACAGCCCATAGCTAGTTTTTGGTGTAAAGAATACATTCAAAAATAAGATTTAGGTTCGTTTTACCATATGTGATTAACAGTCTTTTAGATATTTAGCGATAAACAGAAAAATCCCCAAAATCCCAGTGAATGAACGAAATTTTCCAGTGAATGAACACAAATAAATCCAGTGAATGAACATATATTTTCTTTATTAATTACGCCACAAAAAGCTTCCAGCAGACTACCGAGTGGTGGTTGAGGCTCCTCTTGGATCTTCTGACCACTGCTTGGTAAGGACAACTGTGCCCTTGATGCGTAAAAAGGGCTCTCGTCCATCTGGAACGCATCAAGTCTGGCACTATAACTCAGCAGATTGAGATGGACTCAGGGAATTCCTGGGTTCGTACCGATGGAGGCAGCTCTGCTTCGCTTCTGGGGACCCGAATGTGTGCGCTGATTCAGCAGCCGATGTGATCCGACAGGGTATGGAATGTTTTACTCCTAACTCTGTCGTATCTGTTGGTGGTTAAAACCGGCCCCGGTACAGTGGTTCATGTATTGCGGCATTTCACCGCAAGCGTGCCGCATACCAGGCCTGGGCATCAGCGTACTCTTCGAAGAATCCATCTGCCTCCGAGCTTAAGAGAAGGCTCAACGCTGCCTCCCGGTCGGCTAAGAAGCAAATGTTCAGGGCGAAGGCCCAATTCATCGTCAGAATTGGCGAGCGACTAGTCGGGACCTACGGGAGTCGAGAATTCTGGTCGCTGGCTAAGGCTGTCGAGGGCAACTTCTGTCGGTCTTCTCTTCCGCCACTGCTATTATCAGATAAATCTGTTGTCCATACGGCAAAGGGGAAAGCCGAACTTCTTGATACCCTCTTTGCCGCCAACTCGACCTTGGATGATAGAGGGACCATAGTGCCTAACATCCAGCGGTGTGAGAGCTCGTTGAACGAAAGATATACTTTTTACTTAAAAATCAGTCAGACGAGCTCTACTGTCCCTCGATACCAAGAAGTCGAGTGGACCAGATGGCATTCCTGCAGTGGTGCTTAAGGCGTGTGCTCCTGAATTGACTCCAGTCTTAACGCGCCTATATATTCACGCTATCCTACACCACTGGAATAGTGCCGTCTTCGTGGAAAGTAGCCCTAGTTCATCCTGTCCCCAAAAAGGGCGATCTTATTAAGCCGGCCAATTACAGGCCTATAGCGATAACTTCCGTGCTTGCTGAGGTAATGAAGCGTATTATAAATGCCCAGCTCCTAGGATGCCTAGCTCTAGAGGATCGCCAGCTGATCAGTGACCGGCAGAACAGGTTTCATCACGGCCGTTCAGCTAGCGATCTTTTAGCATATCTTACTCGCTGGTGGGCTCAGGCCCTTGATAGCAACGGGGAAGCATTGGCGGTCAGCCTGGATATCGCTAAAGTCTTCAACCGGGTCTGGCAAAGTGCTCTTCTCGCGAAGCTTCCATCTTACGGTCTCCATGAGAGGTTATGCAATTGGGTAGCCAGCTTTCTATCCGAGCGATATATGTATAAAGGTCGTAGTTGACGGTAGTTGCTCAGATATGAAACCTATAAACGCTGGTTTTCTCCAAGGGTCTGTACTATCTCCTACTCTGTTCATTCTGCATATTAATGATATGCTGGAGCATGTAAACGGCATTCATTACTATGCGGATGGCAGCACGGGAGATGTATGTTACACAGGCCGTAAAAACTCCTCTCAGTCTCATGTGGAGGATTGCAGAATCAAACTTGTGTCTGAAGTCGAGAACTTTCTGGAGCAACTCTCGGAATGGGGACGACTCAATTTATTTATTTATTTAACACTTTGTTGTTTGTACACCAAAATTTAGTTGAGATCAACCCCACGAAGACAAAAAATTTGCGGGTTTTCCGCTAAGAAAACCTCATTTATCATGGCGGCTCAATTCCAGGGTACCACGCTCACCGTTAGTAAAAGTGTTGGGATTCTGGGTGTTGACATTTCGAGTGACGTGCAGTATCGGTGTCACCTGGAAGCTAAAGTCAAAAATTGGGCTCCAAAAAGCTTGGCGTCCTGAACCGGGCGAAGCAGTACTTTACTGCGAAGGACCCACTGATGCTTTATAAAGCTCAGGTCAGGCTTCATTTAGCTCGTCTGCTTTAACGTCAGCCCTTCAGTCTATAAAAAAAACGAAAACTTATACTTGGATATAATGAAAAATGTTTGTTCATTCACTGGATTTCAAAAACCAATAAATGAACATGCCTGTCCCAATACTAGCCCAAGGGTCAGAAATCCATTCATAAAGTAACTCCCAAAAGACAGGCCTTATAGCATTAAAATATATTATATTATTTAATAAAAACTGAATTTGACGATGACCCAGTGAATAAACGGCCGTTCATTCATTGGGTTTCAGACGATTTTTAGTTCCAATGCTGGGACACGTAATAATTTACTATAATTGGCTAAAATCTCAACTTATTCGATTTTAAATACAATATTAAACAATTCTATTTTATTATTACACAACTAACTTCACGAAAATACTGCAGTTATTGTTACAATCTCAAATCAAACACGAGTCATCATACCTGACTCGTAAATTCTGGCTCTAACAAATTCTCAGTTTCTTATAACCGACCACTTTAGACGCTCGTCATTTTGAAATGAACAATGTCATTAGGATTGAATGTTGCTATTAGTGTAGGAGATAGAGTTGCAATAATGAAAAAAAATACTCCGTTTCGTAGAAACGCCCTAATTTCTTATTTTTTGGGAAAAACTGCGTTTTGTTCATTCACTGGGGGGTGTTCATTCACTGGAGCACTTACCCTAACTTCTGTTTTATAACACGTCCACACTATCTAACATTGTTGTCTAACAATGAAACATGTTACAAGACCGTACACATTAAAACAACATTGTTGTATAACAATGTTATACAACAATGTATAACAATGTTATACAACAATGTATAACAATGTTATACAACAATTCAATGCGTGTCATTTATTAAAATATAGCTTAAAACATTGTTGCAAAAACTAATAACATGTTGTATAACTTGTTTTTGTAACACATAGCGTCCACATTTGTAAAACATGTTATTTAACTATGTTTTATAACATGTTTTGTTACATAGTCTGTACGCACCATTATGGATAGATAGCAGTCGTTAAGCTATGCCGGAGGCCTTCGGGTTAAAACTTCCGATAGGTGGATTGGCCACTAACTCTTCCACCAATCCACATCGGAGCTGTGTGGTGGAATAATCTCTAGGCCTCGTGTGTTAATAGTAGATTGTATGACAAGGGTGCAAAGTAATATTTTTTCGGCGAGGGCGTTTTTTGAATCCAGAGCGAAGTGAGGGATTCTTTAGTAGAATCCCGAATGTAGTGAGGGATTCAAAGTACGTCGCCCGAGCCAAAAATATACTTGCACCCGAGTGATACACTCTACTTTTCATCACCCACTATGAGAAAATAATATATATACATATAATAGAAAATAATAGAAAATAATACGTAAAAATGCACGAAAACTTAATTTTAATTTGAAAACGAAATCTTAATTTCATTTCTTTTTTTATTATTCAGCTGGCGGGGCCCTCGCGTCGTACCAGACATTCTTTATTCAAACAATATTTGCGTTCGATTTCTTTAGCGCAAAATACTAAAATGTTCTAAATTCAAAATAGGACGGAAAAGATCTAGCCGGCAGGAAAAGTTGTATGAAAATTCATTCCCGCCCGCTGAATAGAAAACAGCAACTTTGGAACCCCTTATGTCCGAACCAAGTCGTCTTTTTCGAATAGGTGTGATGAAAAAAATATATCATATCAATAGTATAAAACCTGAAAGTACTCACGATTAATGCATGTGTCGACCGCAGTATTGATATCGGTTGCAGGTTCTGAAAAAATTAGTAAATTATAACTTTGATGACGATAAACAACGTTATGATAGTGACATTGATAATAAATAAATAAATAAATAACGCTTCACACTCATAGCCCCACAATAGGATTCCCTGTGTAGTGGGTGCCATGGACAACACACAAGACAGTACACACACCCAGACCGAGAACGGCAATTGAAATTAATCATTCAAATTTCCGGCTCGCTGGGAATCGAACCCAGGACCCTCGGAACAGCGATCCGGCGTGTTAACCATTGCGCCATCCGGGTCGAAACGATCGATAATATAATTATAACGATATTGATAAATGACGAAAGTGTTATCGATTTGGAATAACACATAGTTTATAACCGTCTTCAAAAAGGAGGAGATTTTCAACTTGACTGACTGTTTTTAGGGTTCCGTACCCAAATTATAATTATAACGATATTGATAAATGACGAAAGTGTTATCGATTTGGAATAACACATAGTTTATAACCGTCTTCAAAAAGGAGGAGATTTTCAACTTGACTGACTGTTTTTAGGGTTCCGTACCCAAATTATAATTATAACGATATTGATAAATGACGAAAGTGTTATCGATTTGGAATAACACATAGTTTATAACCGTCTTCAAAAAGGAGGAGATTTTCAACTTGACTGACTGTTTTTAGGGTTCCGTACCCAAATTATAATTATAACGATATTGATAAATGACGAAAGTGTTATCGATTTGGAATAACACATAGTTTATAACCGTCTTCAAAAAGGAGGAGATTTTCAACTTGACTGACTGTTTTTAGGGTTCCGTACCCAAATTATAATTATAACGATATTGATAAATGACGAAAGTGTTATCGATTTGGAATAACACATAGTTTATAACCGTCTTCAAAAAGGAGGAGATTTTCAACTTGACTGACTGTTTTTAGGGTTCCGTACCCAAATTATAATTATAACGATATTGATAAATGACGAAAGTGTTATCGATTTGGAATAACACATAGTTTATAACCGTCTTCAAAAAGGAGGAGATTTTCAACTTGACTGACTGTTTTTAGGGTTCCGTACCCAAATTATAATTATAACGATATTGATAAATGACGAAAGTGTTATCGATTTGGAATAACACATAGTTTATAACCGTCTTCAAAAAGGAGGAGATTTTCAACTTGACTGACTGTTTTTAGGGTTCCGTACCCAAATTATAATTATAACGATATTGATAAATGACGAAAGTGTTATCGATTTGGAATAACACATAGTTTATAACCGTCTTCAAAAAGGAGGAGATTTTCAACTTGACTGACTGTTTTTAGGGTTCCGTACCCAAATTATAATTATAACGATATTGATAAATGACGAAAGTGTTATCGATTTGGAATAACACATAGTTTATAACCGTCTTCAAAAAGGAGGAGATTTTCAACTTGACTGACTGTTTTTAGGGTTCCGTACCCAAATTATAATTATAACGATATTGATAAATGACGAAAGTGTTATCGATTTGGAATAACACATAGTTTATAACCGTCTTCAAAAAGGAGGAGATTTTCAACTTGACTGACTGTTTTTAGGGTTCCGTACCCAAAGGGTAAAACGGGACCCTATTACTGACATTTCGCTGTCCATCCGTCCGTCCGTCCGTCCGTCTGTCACCAGGCTGTATCTCATGAACCGTAATAGCTACAGTGCTACACAGTTGAAATTTTCACAGATGATGTATTTCTGTTGCCGCTACAACAACAAATACTAAAAAACAGAAGAAAATAAATATTTAAGTGGGCGCCCATACATTTGACGATAGTTTAGTTACATTTCGGTCCAAGAGATGGCGTTGTGCGTAATATGTGGCTACAATAAAACAATTAAATATTTAAGTGAGGTTTTTATACAATAGACCAGATTTTTTGGGGTTTTTATACATAATGGTACGGAACCCTTCGTGCGCGACTCCGACTCGCACTTGGCCGGTTTTTCTTATTTTAATCGTGTTCGTTTGTTTCCATATAAATTTGATACACATCTGATGGGTAGTTTTTGAGTGAACGAATCAAATCTTTATTTGAAGTAGGTTTTTATCAACACTTTTCGAAAGCCTAGTTAGTAAATTGGCGTCAATTTTATTGGTCTGTGAAACCAGTCAGTCTAGTCAATCTGCGTTTTGAAGAATGCTAAAAATATTAATTAAACGATATTAACAATAATGATAATGTTATTAATAATGCCAATGTTTTTTAATAGTGCATTTTCTTACCGATATTGGAGTAGGAACCGAAGATGTCTTTGACGAGGCTCAGTTTTGCTGAAAAATAAAATATAAAGAGTTTTTAGCCTGGTTTACAACGATTTTAGAGTTGGAATTTTATATTCAGTAACTTGCTTACATTGTTGTCATAGCAACGTCGGTATACTCGTAGTATGATATTATGTACATATAGTAAAATCGCTTGCTTGTGCTTGGTAATTAACTAAATAAAATATATTTCTTACTAATTTACATTGAGATACTTTGTACTAAAGACCTCAATGCTAATTTACTTTATTTTTGACAGACGTCAAAAAAGAAGGACGTCTTTTTACAGGGTGCAACGATTTTAATTATTGTCGTATGATCCTATTAAAATTTGAACTACATATTCTGACGAGTAGCTTTTGAGTTGTCACAACTTGTAAATTTTAAAGTAGTTGTGGTTTTTTAAAGTATTTTAGGATATTTAAAAAATAACAGACTTACCATTAACTCCGACAGCAAGGAAACCTAGAAACAGAAATATAATACTTAGAAGATTCATATTCATCCTTACATTCGAAAATACTAGGGTAAAGGTACCCAGTAGTCAGCCTTTTAGCGGATTTTCAGATTTAAATCGCTTGGTTCTTTTTACTAACAAAGGTATTAAATAATTGAATTCGTCATTTATTCTAGTTTTTTATAAAATGTATAAAACCTCGAAATTGTCGAAAATAATAAGAAAAAATGAATAAAAAGAAATACAAGTCAATAGTCAATATTTTTATTGCAACATATGGTGTAACTAAAGGTCTTACATGATATATTTACAGAGGCACACATATTATGGACCCTAATTGGGTATAGCAATGTAGTTGGTGGGAGCAAACCGACCTATTTTATAATAATACGTTTTAATTAAGAATTTCATGTATTATACTATTTAATTTTCATCAATAGTCTAGTCCTAATTTTTCTCGTGTTCAGCCTCTTATAGTTATAACATAATCTTATCTTAAAATGCTTATTTTTCACGCAAAAACTACCTAAGGAAATATGTCATGGTTTACGGAGTTATATTGATTTGAGTTCGACTTAAAAAAATATATGATATTTTTAGATACTCTTGAAACGCCGCTTAGATTAGAATCTGAAATATAAATAATATTTGTTACATGGCGACATATGCTGTGTCATATGGTGTCATCTAGTAATTAAATACAACTTACTTACTATATATACTTACTACTTACGATAATCTGACTCATAGGCAATAAAATAACTGTCAATTAAAGGTCATATATAACTAAATTAACAATACTAAACTTAATAATATGTAAATTATGAATTACTCGGATAATCCAATAAGAAAAATCACACGGCATCTACGAATAAAAATATCATATGAAATAGGTACTCTGATAACAAAATTAAATAAAAAAAAATACATGGCTGCCTTCTGGGGCACATAAAACTAGTACTCGACAGTTTGGAACTTCACTTCGTTTTGGGAGGCCGACTACTGGATTTTATAAAAATTCGGTGATTTCTAGTACTCAGCCAGAGGTGGCTGACTACTGGAAAAATAGCAAAAAAGTGAAACCAGTAGTCAGCCGCGTTAATTTCTTTGTATATTGAGCATAAAACCGCAATATTTTAAGCCAAAAGAACCCAGAGATTACTTATACACTCAATTTAATAGAAAATGGCCGTCATCGCATATGAGCACTTGTTGGTCGATCACGTCGGATCAGTCTTACGCGGACAAACGTAGAGGTATTGATTAATAGAAAAACAAGGATCCAAAATCACTTGTTAATATGAATATGTGCACTATTTATTCGACATAGAAGTCAGAAATGGCTGACTACTGGAGAGGGGCTGACTTCTGGCGTCGTTACCCTATATTGCGTTAAATACAACCGACAACTAGATTGACCGCAAAAATTTAAAATGCCGTAAGTAAATCTTGCTTACAAGCTAAATTGAACTGTGAATAAGTACATGTATGTAATAGATTTGTTTTTAGCGGGGGATGGCAATTTCTTATTCTCGATGACTTGAGTATTCTCATATTCATATAGATACTTATTTTACTAATCTTCACTACATAGTATAAAACAAAGTAGCATTCTCTGTCCCTTTGTGTCCTTAAATCTTTAAAACTACGCAACGGATTTTGATGCGGTTTTTTTTAATAGACAGAGTGATTCAAGAGGAAGGTTTATACGAGTATGTATAATAACATCCATTTAATAATAGTTATTGCACCCGTGCGAAGCCGGGGCGGGTCGCTAGTTATTAATAAACTGAACTCAAATAGCTGGTGGTAAATATTTTTGAACGCTTCAGTGCTTCGTGCACGTAAAGCCGTATAGTTGGTGTAGGTTACAGGAATATAGTTGAAGACGTAAGGTACCTAGGTAGCCTATTTTTCCAAATATAACTAGGTTTGGCGACCTGAGAATTAATCGAAGATTATTAATCGAGGAATCGATTCTTTGGGCCAGATCGATTTATTTAATCGATCGAACTGTAAGTATCGATCCTTTGAATCGATATTATTCCACTTAAAAAAATCAAGGTTCGAAAGATTGAATAGTATACGGGAGAGGATAAAAGGTCGTTAACATTAAAATGCCGTCGCAGAAAAAAATCGAAGATCAATTTTCGGAAGATCAGATCTTTAGGTCTCAATTTTTTTATGATTCGATTTTTATCACATTTTGATTGAAATAGATCTTTTCGGACAAAATCCCCATCCCTTAATACAACCCCTAGGGGCAGAATTACAGGAAATATTTCACTTCCCGAAGCAAAGCGAGGGTGTTCACTGTTCTCTAGCTCAGTGTTTTTCAATCTTTTTCATGATGCGACCCCCCTGGCATAAGAAAATATTTCGCGACCCCTCGCCCCCGACCCTTCACTTTTTTATGACATACTAACTTCTGCCAGCGGTTTCACCTGCGTCCCGTGGGAACTAATTCGCGTACTACAGATAAAAAGCAGCCTATTGTGTCTTCCTCGATAAATGAGCTATCTAACCCTGAAAGAATTTTTCAAATTGGACCAGTAGTTCCTGAGATTAGCGCGTTCAAACAAACCAATTCTTCAGTTTTCTTACACTTTGGGCTACATTATCGCAGTTTTATTAAGGATCCCGATTTGTTTTGAGAATATAATATAGCCTATGTCACCCAGGAATAGTGGCTTTACAACAGTGAAAGAATTTTTTAAATCAGTTCAGTAATTTCGGAGCCTATTCAATGCAAACCTTTCCTCTTGGTAGTATTAGTTAGTATCGATACAATATTTAATATTAGTATTTTATGAAAACGATTTAATTCTAAGTGTGCAAATACAGATCCACGATGGATGAAACTGATTATTCAAAAACGAGCACAACCTTCGCATTAACTCATAATATCTTAGGATTTTATTTTTTGCTCAGTTGTTTGTATTGAAATATAGAAATGTTTATGAGTTTATTTATCCTTTTGTCAAAATTCTCTTTTAATAAATAAATCTTTTCAATTCTTATTGTTTTTATACTGAATTACTCTCGATTTCTGGCGACCCCCCTACAGAAGCTTCGCGACCCCCCAAGGGGTCGCGACCCACAGTTTGAAAAACACTGCTCTAGCTTACTATAAAAGGAAACTTACCGAACACTCCAAGGCAAATTCCATTGTTCTGGAAATATAAAAAAGTAATGATAATTATTTATTACTAGCTAAGCTACAACCCACTAATGGCCCACTACTGAGCACGGGTCTCTCCTCATTACTGAGGAGGCCTAGAGCATACTCCACCACGCTGCTCCAATGCGGGTTGGTGGAGGGGTTAGTGGCCAACCCAGTGTCGAAAGTTTTCAAGCCGCCCGAAGGCCTCCGACATGGCTTAACGACTGCTATCAATCGATAACAACCGGGACCGACGGCTTTACGTGCCCTCCGACCGAAGCACGGAAGCGCTCAAGAAAATATATTGCCACTGGCGGTCACCCATCTGACTACCGACCGCGCCCGCTGTTGCTTAACTTTGTCGATCGCTTAGGATCGACGCAAGCCGCCGGTAAGGCCCTTCTTGTCGCTCAGTTCTGATGTCTGTCAGACAACTTTATAACCTATATAATTACCTATATGGGGTTTTATAATAATTACTTTTTTACTCGACTATGTCAGAAAGAGGGGATGGACTTATGTATGTATACATGTATGTATCAAATATGAAAAATCGTGAAAAGACTGATTATCTAAAATACGCCTATGCCGTATATATAAGGTTTTAAGTGGTTATTTGTCGCAGTCAGATTAGGTAGATAGATAGATAGATAAACTCTTTATTTGTACACCAGAAATAATCACATACAGCGAATTAAAATACAGTCATGTATACAAAAAAGGCGGCCTTATCGCTAAGCAACGAACTCTTCCAGGCAACCTTATGTACAGGAGAAAATTATACACAGAAAAATGGCCTAGTGGTGACAAAAGGTAATAATTGTTTTTTTTTAGTTTATGTGATAATGATGGTGTCGTAGTAAAGTGAAGGGATAAGGAATAAATAGATCGTGTTTTGTTAATAATTATTATTTACAAAACACGATTATTGTTTTTTAATAATTTAAATTAAATATAATTTATACCTAATACAATAAAATTGCAATCTGATCAATCTGATCATGTAAAATTGAAATAATAATTACCTTCTATAAAAGTTACTTACCCGACGTGGTGTGTAGTTCCTAGAAGTCAGACCACAGTAATATCCACACTTGCCCTTTTTGCTCAAGTCCACCCTCTTGTTGAACGTAGCAGACGCGGCTGCGATCTGCAACAAAGTCAATCTTAAAGCACAAGGTTTAAGGTCGAAAATCGAATGAATAAATTACCGTTTATAAAACTTTTCGTGGTTGTATAATGATAGTGATAATCATAGTGATGATGATAATGACAATAATAGTGATAATGATAGTGATAGTCATACTGATAATCATAGTGATAATGATATTTTTGAGCTTCTACTACCACCTATGACAACTGTGTCTTACATCGGCACTCGGATGTCAGTCATTTAGCAGACAGCGGCAGAACGGCAGTTGGGCAGCTAGTTAGTAGTAGAACTGGGGCAGGGTCTGTTAGTAGTTGTTAGTAATAGTCCAGTTAGTAATTGTTAGGATGGGTCTCATTCTAATACGGTGACAGATGCGTTGCTACCTCGAGGACTGAGATGGTCCGGCTTCACATTGATTTTCGATCATCAAAATGAAACATCAACAATCACTACATAGTATAAAACACAGACTTATAAAAAAATAAGCAGACCTAACATATGAGAGAAAAAAGCGTGCCAGTTACAACTACATAGACGTGCTGCACACATTGACAATTCTCATACAAAACATTTGTGGTCTACAAATGTTGTCTATGGTCCTCATACAAAAAGCGAGCTTCTTGTAGCTTATGAAAATGGCGAAATTGCTTCAACTCCATTTTGTCTATGTGTGCGTGAGTGTTGCAACAACAAAAATAAAACGAGATAGACTTTGTCCGTGTCATGGGAGAGAAAGAAATGAAACTGTTGCTTACATACGTCTTTGTAGTGGTGAAAATTATGTTGGGTTTGGTTGTTTTTTATAAGTCTGTGGGTTTCTTCTTCTAAACCACGCAACGGATTTTGATGTTGTTTTCACTAGGTACGTAGAGTAATTCTTAAAGAAGGTTTCTATAGATTATGTACATTCTTATGTAATTTGCTATGCTGGCTATTTAGATTCTCAATTTACCTAACCCTCAGTGAAGCGAAGGCGGGTTGCTAGTTAGTTCTATACATATTATAAAAAGAAGTCCTGTTTTCTGTTTTTCTGTCTGTCTGTCTGTCTGTCTGAACGCGATAAACTCGAAAACTACGAAACAGATTTTATACGGTTTTCAACAATAGAAAGAATGATTCTTTATGCAGGTTTAGGTATATAATTTATTATACTTTTATGCATATTTCTAAACGTACATATTTTTAACAAAAACTACTATAAATGTTGCAGAAAATAATAAAATTCCTTACCAGAGCCAAAACCAAAAGGCACCTTAGGAGTTTCATCTTGAGACTTCTTGTAGCAACTGGTACAAAACACCTACTTATATACAAAACTTCATTTATTTACTCGTACCTAATCTCAGGAACAAAACATGAACAATTTTGCAGCTGTGCACAGTCATAAATCTGGTATACAAAGTTCTAGACCAAAATTATTCAGAAGAATTGGTTCTGTAGTAACCAATGGGTGCAAATGGTATGTTATGGATTAATAACTGACTTCAAAATAAATTAACATAATATTGGGCCGTACTGTTTAAAACTCATGTCAAAAGCATTCTTATGACTTCGATTATTACAAACTTGATGAATATTTTAATGATAAAAATATTATTATAAAAACAAAAAACCCGACTGCTAACAAAAGAACTCAAAAGAAAAAAACAAGTGTCACAATATCAACATAAAATACTTCATGGTGCTGCAGGCGGGGTTATGTTAGAAAGAGAAAAAAAGGCTCCTTGGGAGTTTCTTGCCGCTTCTTCTTCCAAGACCACTCACTGTAGGGATTTGTTGAAGCGATGGCGTAAATTGACATTCGAAATGAGTTTGTAAAAACCTACTTCGAAGAAATAAAGATTTGAATTTGAATTTGAATATCTACTTAACTAACTTATCACAAAAATATTGACTTCAAAATCGATAAATAGAAATAACTGATAATGAAACGACCAAAAGTAGGTACATAATCGCATGACGCATGATCACTTAATATATTGTCGATTTTGAAGTCGGTTATTTTTAACCGACTTCAAAAAAGAAGGAGGTTCTCAATTCGACCTATGCTTTATTATGTTTGTTCAGCAATTTTTTCGTCATTTATGGGCCGATTTTGATAATTCTTTTTTTGTTGTAAAGTAGATATGCGCAGTGGGGTCCATTTAAAAGGATTACCAGGATCTGATAATGGCATCTCGGAGAAATCGAGGGCAACTTTCGAAAATTGTAGGGACGACTAGTGTGTTTGTTAATGTTTTCATAAGTACATGAAAGCGCTACAATTTCATGAAGGTCTGGAGTCGATCTGATGAAGCCGAAAGACAGCCAAGGGAACTCCTCAACGATTTAGTGTAAGTTATCTAGTGTTTGGGCTTGATAAATTTGTAGTGACGAGAACTTTACACCTACATGTTGAATTAAGCGCCATCTGACGAGTAGTTTTTGAGTTATGTCTGCTTATCGAGGTTGAAGTCGGTTATTTTTTTGGTAAAAAGCAATATTATTTTGTAAAAATTAGTTCAATAGCGAATTTTACTAACTTTTACTTTACTCTACAAGTTAAACGCTTTCATTTTATTAAATTGGGGTAGTTATGATGTAATCCGCCAATTTGTAGAAACAGGTAAGCATTGACGATACGTCCATCAATCCAAATGGAGTGGACGTCTTCCAAAATGCTTTCGTGAATGTAATAAACGTATGCCAATCAAATGGACGCCTTCCAGCATTGGATTTCCAAACGGATTGGATACATTGATTTCAATCCATATATCCAATCCAAATCAACGTCATCCGCTGCCGACTGTCAATGGCAAAAACGTGCGACACGCAATTTGGAAGCCGTCTGTGGTCGTCTGTGAATGGGCAAAACAGCGTCCATTTTTTGTAAATTTTGTCTCAGTTTTTGACATCCAAATGGAAGGGAGTCAATGTGCCTCTAAACTGAAGATTTCCATATGGAGGTATCCATATGGAAATCTTCCATTTAGAAGCATTCCAAATTTACCTACGTATCGTCAATGGCTACCTCAATGACAAAGTTATATTTATTTTCATCACAAATAAAAGTGTGTTTTAAATATCAAATCAGTCTAGCAACAGAAACGCTGCATGCCGGAGAGTTCGTAAATTCAAAGATGAGTGAAGTCCGCCAATCCGCACTTGGCCAGCGTGGTGGACTATGGCCTTAACCTTCTCTCCTGGAAAGAAACCAGAGCTCAAAGAGGGCTATAATGGGTCGAGAGGATGATGATGGCTAGAGTGTTACCAGGAGAAAAGAAAGCAAAGGATCCTGAATTTCTGATCCAGATTCCAGATCCAAAACGGATATTCGACGCGGATATTTCAAGGGTACCTGGTAGGTACTTTGGGGTACGTCACACTTCGTCACTGCGGCCTGAATCGCGATATCAAAGATTTATACATCTCCAGCATATATACAACTCTCCGAGAGCATTTATTTGGGACGGGTATCCCCCAGGCATGTCGTCTCATCTTAGAGAGATCTCCCTAACTGAATGGTTCATTAAAAACTGTACCCTAAAAGAATCACTTTCTTCATTTGTCTGAGATATTTGCAAAACACCACGTAATTTCTTACATGAATAACACCGTAAAAATTGAATTTTAAACACTTGTGCCTATAGAAAGTAAAATAATAGGTCGATTCAAAAAGATTCCATATACTTGTTGACAAACAAAAATCGCTTCGACCCATTTATGGTTTGGTACAAAACAAGTGAATCAAAGCGTTTGTGGCAACATCACACGTCACATGGTGACGTCATGGAAGCCTGAATCACGCTATCGCAGATTTGTGCACCGCTCGCATATATACAACGCTGCGAGAGCATTCACTTGAGGCCTCGGCCGTTCCCCAGGCATGTCGTCTCGCCTACAGGGAGATATCTTTCTTCCCAGATGAAGACAATCGACAAAGTTAAGCAACTGCGGGTGGTAGGTGGATGGTGACCGCTAGTGGCTATTTCTTGAGCGCTTCCGTGCTTCGTGCACGTAAAGCCGTCGGTCTCGGTTGTCATCGATAGACATCGATAGCAGTCGTTGAGTCCTGTCGAAGGCCTTCGGGCGGCATGAAAACTTTGACACTTCAGTTGGCAGCTAATCCATTCAACAATCAACAACAAGTATGCTCTAACATTCTCAGATAAAGAGATTACTGTTGCTGACAGTCCCTCTCCCAGTCCTACTAACGACCTGACCGACTATAGTTGGGCCATTTTAATAGGTCACATTTGACAGTTCGTCAAAATTTTCCAAAGTAACTTTTTACACTTAAAAGTAAGGAACTGACGTCGTTACAAAGTTACGTCAGTGAACTCTTTTTCTTTTTAAATATCAGGGATGGTACCGAAAGAAACAGATGAGTAGATAAGTTGAATTCGAGAAGTCGAACTAATCGTCAAAAAGTATTTCACGATTACAAAATAAAATGTATTTTAATACAAACAAAATTAATTTTATTACATTTTAGGCCAAAAAATATGTAACCATTCATTTATATAATAACTTCTGGTTCAAAAGTCAGTATTTAGAAACGTGAAATGTTACAAAAAAGTCTCATTTCGCGCCATTATTTGACGCATTATTTTTGTCATTTTTTTTAGTGGTTGTGTGAACTGTGCGCTTATTAATACTTTTTATAACAATCGCATTCAATTTACAGATGTTTGAAGTCCTTATCGATTTATTCAATTTAATCGATGTTTTTCAGCAGGTTATCCTCACTATGAAGCAAAGACAAACAGTTGTCAAATGTGGCCTATTAAAATGGCCCTACTTTACCGTTCTACCGCCGTCTGCTGACTGACTGACATCCTAGTGCCGGTGTGAGGCTTGTTCTGTGTCACAGTTGTCATGGCAACGGAAGCTGCTGCATGCTCGTTTTCTACCTTAATTCCATAAAAAAATTGCCGGAACAATAGGGCATTACACCTATTTTTGGAAAGTGTTAGTTCCGATTATAAGATTCATAAGGTATGGTAAGGTTCAATATGGCTCAAAAAAATATATAAAAATTGTATTCAGTGGATAGGTAATTGCCCTAAGAAAGAGTTTCAATTTTATATCGAGCGTAAGTATTCACAAAAACGCTCATAACATTTTGTCTTGGTCGTACTTGGTCGTAAATGTACTGGCTTAAAGAATTGACAGTTGACATCCATAATGTTTACATAACCGTATGACGTCATATCATGGTGTCTATACTCCGACTTTTAATTCGATTCAGTAAAATAACATTTCCAGTATTACCAAAAGTTTTTTATTATCAAAAAAATAGTGATGTAACCTGGACGCAAATGATTCGATTTGATAAAAATCTTAATCGGATTAATATCGTTTCGCATCCTACTAATATTATAAATGCGAAAGTTTGAAGGATGTATGTGTGTGTGTGTGTTTGTTGCTCTTTCACGTAAAAACTACTGAACGGATTTTCATGAAACTTTGCAGTAATTTAGCTTAGACATCGGCTTAGGCGTCGTGTTTATCAGACTTAGGAGAAGAATTTAGGTATATTTACCGCGTTTAACTGAACCGATTTCCACTTTTCGGCGTTAAAGTCGATTCTTTTTTGTTAAAAGTTATTTTCTTCTATCATAGGGTATCTATTATTGTTGGGCGGGGCCTGATAATAATATGAAGGACATTACCTATTCTTTTGTCATGTTTTAGAATGTGCGTAATAGCCCGTTTGCTCAGTTGGTTTACTATTTGTTAGTTACTTATAGTACAAGAGCTGATTACGAATTTAGAGAACATAGTTTTGGTACGTTGGAATCATAATCATGTTATTTTAATACTTTTAATAAATTAATACAAAACAATCTATAACATTTAATTTATTTACAAACTAGTAAATCCGGCCTCGCTTCGCTTCGGGAAACCAGTCCCTTCAAAAATCTCTATAAATTTTAACAAATTATGTTATTCCGATGTCTAAGCTATATTACTGCAAAGTTTCATGAAAATCCGTTCAGTAGTTTTTGCGTGAAAGAGCAACAAACACACACACACACACACATACATCCTTACAAACTTTCGCATTTATAATATTAGTAGGATAGGATAGTAGGACTAGTAGGAAGCAGGATTAAACTTTTTACTTTATAAATTAAAATTCGATCAATGGTATCCAATTGAATTAATTAAATGCAGATGGACTAAACAGTAAACAGTCCGTTTTTTTAGAAGAAAGTTAACTACAAAACAAATCACTGAGTTTCCGAAACATCAAATTTCCACAATGTTACACGCGTGAAACAACTTACAAACAATTCAATCGCTTCACTCGGTACATCGCCCTGTGTTTTACATCAAAAACTGATTTTAAATTGCTAATGAATAAATTTCATACATTGTGCAAATCCATCAACTTCACTTTTCACAGATGAATCATTTCAACATGCATTTCAAGGGGTGAAATAGGGGGGTGAAATTTAAACGACTTTCACGCGGGCGAAGCTTTCGGGCGGAAGCTAGTAAACAATAAAAAAATGTAAATAAAAGTATTAAAGTTAATTAACGCGGTAACTTTGAACCTCGGGTTAGATCGAGCGCTCCCAGTTGTTCCGTTTGTAACATTTGCTTGTTAAATTGCTTGTTAAATTCAATTTAGATTTTTTTGGATTAATAATTAAAGGGTTTATTAAAATCCAAAAAATAATGACGAAAATATTTACGATGAAACCAACAACTTTCCTTTTTATGATTTTTTTGCCAAACATATTTTCCCATAATTCGTTATCAGCTCTTGAACAATTACGATAATCTTTTGTTATAAAAAGAATAACAAGATTAGTAACACTGTACTTAGTAAATGATGTCAATGTTTGGTAAAAGTTAACGAAAAATATGTTTGACTTATTTTTGTCCTTGACTTTGCCCGCGTAAGAGATAAGTAAACAGCGTGAAAATAAGTACTCGTAGGGAATGCGGGAATATACCTATCTACCTTTTTAACCGACTTCAAAAAAGGAGGTTCTCAGTTTGACATGTATGTATATATACATGTATGTATGTATGTATATTTGTGCGCGATTATCTCGCGTTTGGTTGAACCGATTTTGATGCGGTTTTCAGCATAGTATTTGTCAGACTTAGGAGAAGGCTTTAGGCATATCGTATTTCTCTACTTTGAAATCGGTTATTGTTAAAATTCAGCGATCGTTTGCTTAATTTCGAGCTGTTCGGCAGTCCGGCCACGAAAGACTTTCGTCGTATGCGATATACATGTGACTACGGTGTAGTTGAAGACAACTGGTGTAACTGGTGTACACGCAGAATATAAGAAGCAGCGCCATATTGGCGCCATATAAACAGACGCCACGCAATGGGACTAAGGTTGGTGGGTAGCCTTGATGTGTGCATTTCTCTCACAGACTTATAAAACAACTAGACCTAATCCCTAACCAGATCTTTTTCACCACTACAAAGACGTATGTAAGCAATAGTTTCATCTCTTTCTCTCCCATGACACGTAACAAAGTCTATCTCGTTTTATTTTTGTTGTTGCAACACTCACGCACACAGACAAAATGGGGTTGTAGCACTTTCGCCATTTTGATAAGCTACAAGAAGCTCATTTTTTGTACGAGAACCATAGACAACAATACACCATGAACAGTAAGTAGATCATGAATGTTTTGTACGGAGAATGTCAATGTGTGCAGCATGTCTATGTAGTTGTAACTGGCACGCTTTTTCACCCATAATGGTACGGGAGCCGACGATGCTAAATGTGGATTTACTCGAGCATCATAGAGACCTATTGGGTTGCAAAGCTTAGATGATAAGAAAAAAATGCTATATAATGTTTACCTTTCTTTTCATCGGTGGGGGAAGCGGCTATAGACTTTTAAATATGTAAAAAAATTATGTCATACATACATTGTCGGACATACTCGGGCGCTTCAGATATTAAAAGCATCAATGGTCTACGTATTTTTAATAATGTACTATGTTAATCAGATCGTTTGTTTGATGGGGGTGACCGTACGTAAGGGTTGAAAATGAGAGAGAAAAAATCTAATCGAGCACGTCACATTTCCTAAGGGGGTGTTAAGTGAACCTAAAAAAATCTCTCATTCAATAACCTGACGATTTCGATGTGACGCAAACTCGCTACCATTATTATAATGTGCAAAAAAAAATCGAACTTATATATGGAGCTCATATTTGGTGGAGGTACTTAACTGGGTACAAGGTATCCCCTGTACATCCCAGATTCCCCTCTTCGGCTCCCCAGCTATAATTGTTAGGTCTGCTTATTTTTTTATAAGTCTGTGATTTTTCTATTGTTTTGTATTGCTTAGAAAGGGACACGCACGTTACATAATTAAATCAGAGTAACTATAGTCAACTTAACTTTCCCATTTATTACCACCATTTTAGACCATTGGATACCGTGGACGTTTATGTGGGCCAATACAAAGAGCCAAGCGGGCCGCCATTGAGGTTGCCATTTGGGTTGAGTATTGCTGTCCAAGACTAACTTAATCGCGTCATCAATAAATTGTATCCAATTTATATTTTGTCTTCAGGAGTATTGTCATGTCTTTTAAAGCTATTGCATAGCTTCTATCGCGGGCCTTGAGCGTGGAGACCGAATCCAGAAACCAGAAATTCCGTAACGAAAAACCTAACACCCCCACTCCGACCGGCACAGCGGTGACATCTATCGATAAATACCAGAACTTTTAATGACTGAAATATCACGCTTGTCTCTTTAGTTCAGCAACCCGCCCTTAGGTGGCATTGGTTGTATTTTCAATATATTGCACACGTTAGCGATGTTAATGTTAGGAGCTCATTTGTTGGAGATATTAAATTTGTGCGTGCATATATGCAAGCTTAGAAATGGCCTACACATAGTCATGGTAGCAATTTACATTTCTCCGAATCCAAAATTAGACGAGGTAGAGCATTTTATTCATCGCACTTTACTGGAGTACACTGAGGAAGGGTCGCAAATACTTGGTACAAATGGTAATAAATTTCCACTTATCTTGGCTGGCGATTTCAACATCAACTTCGCTGATAAAAAAATCAGAGCGGTTGACAAGTTTTCTTTCGAAAATATTGAATTTGAAAATGAATAATGATCCACAAGAATCCACAACAAAATATGGAACCACCATTGACGCGGTATTTTCCAGATATTTAGAAGATATCAAGTCTCAAACTTATGTTTCTTATTTCAGTTACCATAAACCTATAGTTTCAATGATAAATATTCCTGAAGAACCGACACGTATTGAAAGATAATAAGAATATTTTGAACAATTTAATATTGTTCAAAATATTTTTATTATCGCCAAAAAAATCTGGTCTGTTGTATGAAAGCCTCACTTAAATATTGAATTGTTTTATTGTAGCCACATATTACGCACACACCATCTCTTGGACCGAAAGGTAACTAAACTATCGCTGAGGCGTCGTAAGTATGGGCGCCCACTTAAATATTTATTTTATTCTGTTTTTTAGTATTTGTTGTTGTAGCGGCAACAGAAATACATCATCTGTGAAAAGGACATTGCTCCGCGTTCATACAAACTTCGCCTAAGAACCAACAGTCATGAAAAATTGATAATGGGCTGAAGAATAATATTGTCTTTTTGGTTATCATTAATTAAATCCACGGACACTTCTCTGTAATTATTTATTAGCAAAAGTAAGTTTAATTTTGAGGTTATTTCGAAGATAAAACATAGTGACAAGAGAAAGAAACCCCTATTATAAAGCATTACCTAAGTCCGTAAGCCAAAGCCACGGTCATTAAAGGAATATAATATCAGAGTCCGTTGTTCAATATCAGTCGTTAAAAGCAAATTAAAAGTACACGTAAATCTCCTTTGCACACGAAACGAATGTAGGTAGGTACCTACATAAATATGAATGAACTGCCTCTGCCATAGTCTTGTGTAGTTCGCGAACGAACTAGTTCGCAAGAACGACTCCCACAGGCGAACTACGCGAACTAGATCCCCCACATTTCCCGCTTAACAGTTCACTCGTTCGTGACTCGTGACGAATGAGTGAGGTGGGTGACGGTTTAATGTACTTTATAAGCATTAAATTATTGAAAAATAGGTATTATCCGTTCGCACTTCTCCTAGATATAAACTATAAGCCTTCTTTCACACGGCAGTACAGTTTTTTGCAGGATCCCTTTTCTGCTGGATCCCGTTTGATGGCGAATGTGTTTATATGCTAGCGTTCACACGAGCATCCCCCATGCGGGATCATAAACATATTACATTTAAAAACTGTACTGCCGTGTGAAAGTAGGCTAAGTATGCCAAATTTTATACTCCTCCGTCCTCGCAATTTTCGTAAAAAGAGGTCCAAAGTTCTTGCTTCACTTATTAATTTATAGATAAAATTAATTCGGCTAAAATTATGAATATTGTGATTCATAGATTAATAAATATAATTTTTTGTCCATTGATTGTAGCGATGTTTGTATTGTGTTCAATAATCACGAGGCAGTAGGAGCAATATCAAAACGAACGAGCGAACGAAATACATTCAGTTCAAGGCAGATAGTTCGCCCGTTTTGAAAACAGCTCCTGCTGCGAAGAGCGGGGAACGAAATACTAAACACGAACTAACGAACTAACAGAGCGAACTAGTTCGTTTCGGAGTAGCGAACTAAGTCGTTCGATCTCAATTGCGAACTATTACGCGCAAGACTACTCTGCCAATGCCAACCAAGTGCCAACCGCCAAAATTGTGTGAAAGTGACAGTTGTGACTGACAGTATCAATGACACTATGAACATAGAAACGTAAGACGTATTAAGGTCGTCGGACACACATCCATTCGGAAACAGTTCAACTTCGTCTTATCTCATTTTATTACCTCGACATCAGCCAGGCTTATTCCAAAGAAAGACATGCATGAATTAATGATATTTTATTTTATTTTAAAACATTGTACAACGAAAAATTAAGAGTTTTGTACAAGCAATCCTTTTCGACTTGATGTGTGTGCGGCAACCTTGGCATAGAGTAAAGAGGAGGATGTGCCGGATGTTTTTGTGAAATCAAGTTAATGTTTATTTATTTTTATTTCATTTGTAGTAGTTTGAAGTCTGCTAACTGTAATCAAAACCATAAAATAAAAAATAATAATACGGACCGACGGACAGTGAAGTAATAGGGTCCCGTTTTACCCTTTGGGTACGGAACCCTAAAAAGACTTAATCGAAGAGTGTGGTTAAAGCTAAAGAACTGGGGCCTTAGTACGAGTTTTAAGTGACATAACGCGCTCGCTACGTAACTGCGAGTTAGCTAAAATTTGTATGAAATCGGAGCAGAGCCACCTAGCGGACATAAATGGCTCAGGATCGATCCCATACAAATTTTAGCTAATTCGCAGTTTTTACGTAGCGAACGCGTTGTATGACATAAAACTCGTACTAAGGCCGCTGACATAATGAATGTTTTTTGATGCTTATCAATAGGTAGTTCCTTTTCATCTTACGTGTAATTTCTAATGACTTCATATTATTTTTTCTTTCTAATCATTGTTCCTAATTTTCCGAAGAATTATGTTGAAAATATATAAATTGTGTTAGCAGTTCATGCGAATAAATACAAAAATTACTAATTTGACAGTGCTGATACACGTATGAGCCAAAACGAGTTACGAATAAGGGTTCAAACCGGTTAGATCGACGGCGATTTATTGAGACAATTTTAAAGTATGTGCACTAGAGGTGACACACGGTCACGCGGTACATCGTCTGTGCACGCGGGCGAAAAAGGTTCTCGAGCCACAAGCCACAATACGTAGGTACTCGCACGTCTGTCACCTACTTTGTTATGAGGTTATTTCCTACGATATTTCCTACGATCGATCGATACGTTCTATAAGTAACGATACTTTGTACAATTTGAAAACCTTTTTTTAGTCTAATAATATCGATATAATACTGGTAAGTATCGAGTAATTTATCGATATTTTTTTGCGTATCCCTATTGTGAGTCGTAATGTCGTAATAGTGTGGTGATATTCTCGAAATGCAATGCAAATACGTCTGACACATTTAAACGTTATTTAATTCACTTAAGCGGATTCAACATAATATGTAATTTCATTAATAAATATTCATAGAATTATTCAAAAATTCACAGTGTAGACAAAAAACTAATAGGTACCTCTGCATAATTGTCTATACTTATGTTACATTTTGTTGACATATTATATACGCTGTGAAAGCATAGTGTGAAAGACAGACAGAAGTAATAGTGTTCATTCTGTGGACAGAAGACTATGAAATTGCATGGTCTTTTTTTCTTTTATCTATGTGCGTCGCGCTCCAGCGGTCAGCGCAGTGTAGTGTCGCGAGTGTCACAAAAAGAAAATTCGTAAAAACTAAATGGGCATTGTGTAAAATAAATTGTATTTGTTATCATTCGTGACTATTGTTACGTGAACTTTTGAATGGGATCACATCAGATCGAGATTAGTGCGGTGGGCCGAGAAAACAGGTCAGTATTTATCGTGTGCAAGTCGTCTCCATGTCTTTATTTGGATGCCGGGCTGTTTTTGAGTTTGCGGTGTCGGTTGTATACTCTTCGTAAACCGAGCCGTGACTTACACCAATGCATTTAACTTATCGTCGCACAGATTCACAATAAATGTAGGTATACTACCTCGGATACTTACCTACCTACCTAAAGTTGTCGAAGTGTTATTTCGTAATTTTTTTGTTGGAAAGCGCAGCTGTCTGCCAAAAAACTCTTCGTACAGCCGCAGAGTGCAAGGAAAAGGAAGTTGTACGAGCAATACCTAGCCTTTTTGCTGCATCGATTCGATTAGGAAGTTGTTTTTCGTTAATCACATGACAGATGATTTGCCGCGTTCATCATTTTTACTCCATTTCCCCTACTATTAGTGGTGGACGTTATAATTTTAGTAGAAGTTACTAAAACATTGCCTACTAACTTCGTCCTACGATAACAAACCGTGAACTTACGTCGAAGATCAGATCTGATGATCAAACACCGAAAATAAATTATTAAGTAGGGGAGGTAGGGGAGCATTGGGCAGTCGGGAGGTTTGGGCACCCCCTCATTTCTCGAAATCTATGGTAGATATATTTTTTTTTCTACGACAGCAATATAGTTTAATAACTGCCAACACCGCTTATCTAAAACGTCAGCTGTCATTTCACTTGGTTGTCAAGCTATATGTAGTTAACGGTTTGTTGCACGCAAAATTAAATATTTTGGGTGTGATTTCGAGAAACATAACAAAAAAATCTGCACGAAACTGTAAGTATCTATGTTAACTTCTCCTGTAGTGTTTAATAAAGATTATATTTAACTGACAATTAGGAGTCAACATTTGATAAACATAAACTCAATAAAATTTATAGTAAAATTGAGGTTATGGGGAGCATTGGGCACCCAAGTAGGAGGGAGGTTTGGGCATGCCCAATGTTCTCTCAGTTTTTAGTGCATTTTGATGTCATATTTTTTTACATTTTTGATATGCTCATTGCAATAAATGTTGTGATCATTTCTTTTTAGGGCAATGCCGTTTACATTTAAAAAGAAAAATAAGCGACGCGAAATCCCTAAAGATGTTATTTTGCGCGCATTGGAAGAGGTGTCAAAAGGAGGGAAAAGTCCAACATTGTGCAGTATTGATTCTAAGTCACTTTGTTTAATTTTTTTAAAGTCTATGATAAGAAAACATATTTTTGATTCATTTTTTTATAGCAATGTTACTTAATACTTAAGTATACTAAAGCAACATGTTGCGTATTTAATACAATGCCCAAACCTCCCTACAGGGGTGCCCAAACCTCCCGACCACCGGGAGGTTTGAGCACTTTGGACATCTGTCGGAAGATCTCTTGTAATTTTTAGACTAATTATAATACCAAAACTTTTCTTAGCAAATATTACTGCCAAATATGTGTGCTAAATATATTTAGAATAAAATTTTGATTGGGATAAAAAATACCAGTTTTATTACCAACTATGTAAAAAAGTGCCCAATGCTCCCCTACCTCCCCTACAACAAAATATTTATTTTTGCTACCTAACCGGATTTCTGGTTAGAAAAAACATTAACTTCTTCACAAAAGATCTGACCTTGTCCTGTTAATAATTTAAAAGAACTGGTAGATTATTTACATTTAATTTTGGTTGTAGAAAGTTTAGTAACTTTCACTGACTAATTGACACTAAAACACCTTGGAAACGCGATATTTGAGTAAATTCAATAATACTTAATCCTTTCTTGACTAGTTGTTACCCATGGTTACACTTGCGGATATGCATTTATCTAATTTTCACATCTAAACAGAATCCCATATATGACAACTATCATTTTGTTTAGGTACTTATAGTCTGTCAAATTTCTGACAAGTAACTTTTAACAAAATAGAACCAACTTTAACACCGAAAAGTAAAAATTGGTTCAGTTAAACTCGGTTAATATTCCTAAATCCTTCTCCTAAGTCTGATAAACATGATGCTGAAAACCGTATCAAAATCGTTTCAGCCAAACAATATGCCTAAAACCTTCTTCTAAGCCTGACAAATACTATGCTGAAAACCGCATCAAAATCGGTTCAACCAAACGCGAGATAATCGCGCACAAATATACATACATACATATATACAGGTTGAACTCAGAACCTCCTTTTTTGAAGTTTGTTAAAAATGAGCCCCAGTTTAACCCTACAAGCATCTAATATCACTAAACTCACTCTAAGCCCTTGTCTTCAGCTCGTACATTTCATCGTCATTTATAGGTCAAGTTGCTATTGAGATTTTTTGATATGTCAGTGAGTACTTTTTAGCTTTTACATATACCTCTATACACCAAGCATATTAAATCAAGTAAATTCAATTAGTTAACATTAAAATATTACAACAAAAACCCAAATGGTTAACACATTCTGAATAGTAATGAAGAATAATTATGTTTAAAGTCCAGATATGTGAAATATTAATAGATTTCACATGTAAAGAATTATTAAATGATTGTGTATCCATATTTTATTGTAAGGTTTTATTTACTAGCTGATTTGACATTTACCATTAATTAGTTTTATCTGCTTTCTATTATTACAATGCATGATTAATCAATGGTAAAGTTAAGTATCGGTGATAGCCTAATATATAGGGGTTAAGAATTCGGCCTCCTATTTGTAGGGTCCAGGTTCGAATCCCAGGGCACGCACCTCTGACATTTCGGAAGTTATGTTTTAATGCCACTCGGTGTAACAGTAAAGGAAAACGTGAGGAAACCTGCATGCCGGAGAGTTCACAAAACTCAAGAGGTGTGTGAAGTCTGCCAATCCACACTTAGCTAGCATTGTGGACTTAACACTGACTTTTAGGCCATAGCGTCCACAATGGGGCATTATGACACACATGAGAAAGACTGTATTAAACTAGGTTTTTGATATGATAGGTCGGAAGAAAGGATGGTCGCGATCGGTCTAGGTAAATTGTACACTTGGCATTTCTCCATTGAAGCAACGCAGAGGATGATTCATAGATCAACACACAAATATGTGATAAGAATTAGCCAGAATTTTAGTTTATTACTGCCAAGGTAGTTTTAAACATATTAAATCATAGTTTATTGTTGATTTTTCCCTATGTGAAGAAGTATATTAAAAAACTACTAGCTGTAGAATCTCCCCCAGTGGAGGATCGAATTCTTAACCACTATACCCGTTCGCGTTCGATGTGGAATTCGTTTTAATGACATGTGATTAAGGTTCATTGTAGATTGACGGCGTGAATTTAAAATGCCTTAAGTAATTTTTTCTTACGAGTTAAATTGAACCCTTGAATTAATAGAATTTCTAATTCAATAAACAATAAATAAATAAACATAAGTCGCAATTAAAACCTGCATCAATGTCACAACCCACGTTCGTAGTTTCGTACCTACTTACCTACGCCTCGAAATATCGCACTTCAATTGAACTATATTGTTGACGAATGGCGTCTCATGCACATGTTATAATTGACACGAACAACGGCGTAGATGTAGAAACTTCGAGAGGCTGAATGATTTGTGGGAACGCTGGGAGATAATCATCTTCGCGAGTCATTAAAACTAAGGCCGCTATCCCACTGGCGTTTTACGAGCGTTGGCGTTTCTCCGACGTCAACGCTGCGCAGACGCGACGTTGACGTCGTAGGTCTTTAGTGGCAAGCGTTGCCATTACGATATTTCTTAAGTGTAATTTTTGCGACATTCAATAGCTAATGACGCCTGGTCCTATTTAAATTGGAGCGACATCTCGCGAGTGGTTTTTGAGTTATCTCGACTTCGAAGTCGGTTATTTTGTTCTAAAAAGTTAGGTATCAGGCAAACTGTTTGTCGATGCAATCGGGTTTATGAAACAAATCGTCAAACTTGTCGCAGTACTGAAAACTTAAAACTAGTTGACGTTGCAGCATTTCAATTAAAAGTCAAACATTATGATTGATTTGACCCATTTTCATTGGGTTTGTCGATCAATAGTTTTATTGATGGCGAGTGGATGTTGTGAGGTCTATTCTGGTTCTGATAGCGTTCTAAATTCGAATTTGGTAGTCTAGGCTTTTAGAGCCTAGATTGGGTCTGCCGTCTGAGTAGTAATCCACACTCTCCTATAAATTATAAATGGGCAAAATAAAATACGACTCGTGTTACGACATCAGATCCATTTTATTCAATTACCTAATGTATTGACAAAAACGAATCTTCCTTTGCTGTCGTCGTTCCATTTTCAAACAGGTACCGACCAGGTCGCTGGCCAGTGACATTTTAATAGAAAACCTGAAAATAAAACCTTTCTCCTTATCATCTCTCCTCTCCTCTAAAGCACCGCTCCTCTCTACATCACCTCTCCACTCCACATCCTGCTTCACCAGCTAGCCAAATCCGACCTTGCTTCACCACATCTCATATCATCACCTCCTGCTGATCTAGCTCCTCCACAGTTGTTATAGTAGAGGCATAAAACTCCTCAGTTCCAAAATGGTTGGTTTCCTCCACCAATGACTATAGAAGCAATATGATATGGAGTAAGTATGCTCTGTACATGAATCGTCGAGGATGTGGAATAGCCACTCGTCCTAAAAAACAAACAACACACAGTTCAATTTACCTTGAAGCAAAATTCACTTAAGGCACTTTAAATTCTCGCCATGAATCTTCAATTTACCTTAATCACCGACGGTAGTAGAGTTTGTGTGGCATGCAATTAAAACGAATTTCATATCAAACGCGGACGGAGTATAGAATTAAATATTCATCCAGACGACAGTGGACAGACGGTACAAAAATACCGTCGCACGGTCGATATTTATATGGTATGTCGCGTCAGTACCACTGACCTACGCGACACACCTACAAGCTTGGCTCTGGGACTTGTAATACTGAGTTTTCGGTTTGTGGGTAATTCTTCGAATGCCCACATGTGAGGAAACATACTTTTGTACAGTATTCAGTTTTAAGGGTGCGGTTCCACTGAGGCGGAGCGGAGCAGAGCGGAGAGCGATTCACCAATCACATGGCTTGAAATCCACATCTCATTGTGTCTCGTGAGCCATTCAAGCCATGTGACTGGTGAATCGCTCTCCGCTCTGCTCCGCTCCGCCTCAGTGGAACCGCACTCTAAGACTTGGTCTGAAAGTGATTAAGTTGGGACAACGGCGGGGTTTCGACTGTTCACGGTTGGAACTTGTATATGCAAAGCTTCGATAGTGTTCAGGCTTGTGACTCCACAGTGACGTGTGCAGTGTAATCACACTAATCAAGTCAACGGAACCCCGCTCAGCTGGGTTCCTAATATATACCTTTATAAAGAATTCTATAAATAGGAAGGAAAGTATTTCTGTCATTAAAATACGCATATTGCTACCATGTAACACTCATGTAATAAGCCGACGAAATCCACTTATATAGTAAACCCAACTTAAGATTGAAACGAAAGAGGCGCTGTCGGACGCATTTGACATTCATTTGACCAATCATTGCACACTAGTAACTGACAGATGAATGACCACAACGTACTTATGAATGACTTTTCGTTAGTTCCAATTTTGCCATTTCAGAGATAAGTTGGGCGCACTGTACCTGTGTCGCCGGGTATGTAGAATAGCCACTCCTCGCTAAAACTTTATTACCAAGTGTAGGTCCTACATTCACAGTTCAATTTAGCTTGTAAGCAAAATTTACTAAGGACATTTTTAGACACTACCGTCAATCTCAAATGCATCTTAATGCCATAGACAGAAAGCTGGCATTGGTCTGCCATGCAATTATAACGAAGTCCAGATCGAATACGAACGCAGGATTTGAACTGGCGACCTCGCGGTCACGGACCGTCCAATGCCTCGTATTGTTATGTACGACCGACTGTCGATACGTGATGGGCCTGTGTGCCCAATGAGGGTTTGAGGAAGGTTGGTGTGATGAGTGTAACGGTCAGATGTTATGGAAGGTATAATTGACGATGTAGTTTATACTGCTTTGAGTTTGATACGGAATTCGTTTTGATTGCGTCTCCTCAGACCAATAAACTAAAGACGCCGTGCCGTGAACAAATGCGTGAAGCCGGCAATAAAACACACATCGGAACCAATAGAATGCCCTATGTTGACAGTTTGAACTAGAACAAATTTAAACTTTATTTTTTGAAACACAAAGCTTCATTCATTTTTTATTATTTAGAACACAAAAGTCGTTTTGGTGTGAGTACCGCCGTGTGTATTACAAGGCGAGGCGTACTTTTTGTCGGCTTCACGCTTTTGTTCACGGCGCGCAGTCTATAGTTTATTGGTCTGAGTGCGTCTCATACAAATGTCAGCTTTCTGCCCCTGGGGTTAAGGTACATTGTAGATGTGCGGTTGTGGGACGGTGATAATTTGAAATATTGTACCTAAGTAAATCTTTTTCCTGCCATTATTGTTCATGCTAACATCGAATAAGGCAAATCGGGATTAGGTATTTTTTAAATAATAAGTTAATGCTAATAAATTGTCCTGAGCGTGCCGCCCGCGTGCGGTGCACGCCTTGCGCGCCCGCTTGCGTAGGTACTCACTTAGTAGGTTAAAAATAAAAAGATCGTTAAACAGGTGACCACTGCATTTAAATACACAAAAAGGGGAAAAATCCTTTAAAAACTTCAAAAAGCCTTAAAAGGTTACCCTAAGGCCCTAAGCCCTAAGGATATTTCAACCTGCAATTCAGTAGGCTTCTCTAAATAAGGCTTTTACAAACCAACCGACGTCTTTTGACCCCGATGTGTGACATACAAACTGATGTCATTTAACCCCGTAGCTTTGAGATGTTAAGATGACCGGTAGGTTTTTCTTTGATGCAGGTCGCTGGAGATATTTGTGTAGTGTTTTTAGTTACAGTTTTACAGCCTAGCTATCCCTTACTGTCGATAGGACATAATGCTGTTGATGTGGTAATGAAGGTACCTAACATCGTAATATTCGTAATTCAAAATGAATTTACTAGTACAGATGTAAAGCTCTAAACATAGCGCTCGAGCAACACACACATAAACATAGTTCACGGACACCAAATATAGAACCAGTCTGAACCACTATACAACAATGTTTCCTCCAAATTCCATAGAGGTACATATAATACTAGAGTAGGTGAGCCATACGTGCCTATAAGTGGAAACAGTCAGTGATTGGAAAGAGATAAAAGATAGTCAAGTTTTTAGTATATAGTATGTCAATGGTCAAGTACAATCAAATTAATTCGACTTGGTACCGCAATCATCTCTCTCGCTCTATTCAAGTATCAGTTAAAAGCCAGGGTTACTCACTCTATTCTATATCTCTATGGTCAATTCGTATCGAAACTGTACATCTGTTAATGTATGATTTGTGCTCGGACTAAGATAAATGGGCCCTAATAGATGTGATAATTAGATTCTAGGCAAACTCATGCGCATGACAAACTGCTCACAGGTGCAATCCAACGCGCCTTGATTGACGCCGGGCAGGGTACATGCGTTTCATAAATGATGCTGGTTTATCTAGGTCAGCGGTCGTCACATATCTGGCCAAGGGCCGTTTATGGGCCCTTTATACCTCTACTTTTTTGTCATAATTGGGCATAAGAAACAATTATGTATTCCCATGAGACTGCAACCATTTCTGATCTATTGAGGCTGATAAATGATAAATTAATATTTTATTCGAAGTTGGTTTTTTACAAACGCTTTTCGAACGTCAATTTACGCCATCGCTTCAACAAACTAGGTGGTAGAGCCTAGAGTTCGCCCGGGGTAGGACCACCGCCCGCCAAGGTACTCAGTACCATTCCTACCGTCATAATAATTGTTTTTAAGAGCAATTGTGTTCCGGATAGGAAGGTTTGTGGAGCCGGTTTCACTTTTTTAGAGGCGACCATCTCAGACCTCAGGGGTAGCAACGCATCTGTGACCGAATTGGAACAAGACTCATACTAACAATAACTAATTGGACTATTACTAACATTAACTAACAGGACTAATTATCACTAACATACCCTGTCCTCGCACTTATTAACAAACTAACCAACTAATATTCTAACACCATCTACTAACTGGACTAACCATCCTAGTCCCTTTGAGTCTAGTTCTAGGTCGGTCACAGTTGTTATGGGCGGCAGGGGAAGGGTGGTACTGCATGCTCGTTTGCTATCTTAATTCCATAAAAAAAAAAAAAAAAAAAAAACCCTACGGTGAGTCGTCTTGGAAGAAGCGGCAAGAAACTCCCAAGGAGACTTTTTTTCTCTTGCTCTCGCTATCCGTTTAAATAAGATCTGCCCCCTTATTATGAACTCTTAATTTCAGATAGTTTACGTTCACGTTACGTTCAGTTAACGTGTGGGTGACAGAGACAGCGCCTTATTACCTGTAAGAGAAAAAGTTCAATTTTCTAAAGTCGGGTGCCAGGTTCACAGAGCCATAATAAGGCCCCTGGTCCCCCAGGCTTGGATAAATCGATGGTTTTTCTTTGGGGTCCAAATCTATACATGTCATGTACTTAAAGGCGCCCTATTCTGAAACTTTTAGTTAGGTTTATAAATAACTATTCTATAGTTATTTTAATTCCATTACCTACAAAGGCTTTTCACGAACCATTTTTCAATAGTGTCAATTCAAAAGTGTCAGTTTTCACAGACGATCGATATTCGATGTCGACAATAGTTAGTCTAGTTTAGAATTTTACTGGGAAACGTGATGTTTGTACCGTATTAAATTTATTATCAAAGGAAATAAAGATGCCTTTGATTACTAATTAATGGTGATTTACCCTGACCCGACCAAAACTCGCTTCGATAGATTTATGATTCAAAACACATATTTTTATCCGACCTCTCGTTTTCTCGACTGGATTGATTATTATGATTCAAAAAGCATGGTTTAAGCGAAAATATATAGTGACACACGGACGGACGAAACAGTCATGTTATTATGCAATATGACGACCCAATGGGCGGCGTGCCAGCCCTGCGCGGGCGCGGCTGCCAGATAGCAGGAGTATGGGACATTTTTTATATTATTAATTAAGCTGGATGTTTATAAGATTGATAATTTTTAGATTTTTAAGCCTTCCAAATACGGTCATCGTATAGGTAGGTACGTATGTGTAAGTGTTGGAATGTGTGTGTGTGTGTGTGTGTGAATATAAAAATAAGAAAGCTTTAAAAGAACCTCTTGTAATGTTTATAAAGCATTAAAATCTTTCGTTGATTCTTCTCTAATTTGAGGCAATTTTACAAAAAACTTGATAAACTTCCATATTGATTGCCATAATTCTTTACTGACATACCTAACTTCAATATTTATAAGCCGATTGAAAAAAATAAACACTATATTTATGTACAGTTTACCACAGTACTGTTATGGATTACAATAATGATCATTATTACAATAATCCACGGACACACAAACATACATTTTTATTATATGCATGCAATAGATGAGATAAAATGTAAGTAAGCGATGACGCGATCGTAACGGCTACGCTTGATTGGGTATTGACTAAAAACTGCATACTGTTTAATTAAGATCTTACTTTTACAGATGGATAACCTCTGATTTCAGTTAACTCAGGCCCGGTTTAACTGACGACTGTTAGTTAACTTAACGTTGGATTGAATAGGTTGGAAAAGTTATGTATTATGCGCACCGCAAAAGATTGGATGAAGTGAATAAATCCAATCCAGAATGAATAAAAAAGCAGGCAATTTAACAACATAGTTGGACATGGACAAGAGGAAACTTATTTCTGTAAGAGTAAGAGAGTAAGTGTAAGTAAGAGAGTAACTGTAAGTGTCTCTAAGAGTTAGAGAGTGACATACAAACCGACATCGATACTTATCCATCTATCGACCTGTCGCTGTTGCTCAGTAAAATCCAATAATAGACGTAAGTCGCCAAGCTATATGGGCGCTTTTCGGTCCACAAAAATAAACTCACAATTTTTTCATTTAGGTTTTATGTGTTAGGTAATTTACGTAATTTTTGCATCTAACACCGTTTCGCTTCGTGCCCTTTAAACAGAATTATTAATTTTTCTATTAAAAATATACTTAAGTACTCTTCAAATCTAACGTTAAGTTAGTGAACAGTTATCTTTAATTTAACGGTTGGCGGATGAACCGGCTCTTAATTTAACTTGTTAGTGGTAAAAAACTACATTGTGGTAACTTCATTGATGCGGACAGTATTGTAAATAATGACTGAGGAGTCAGTCGACATTGGAATAGGATGTTTTCATTCATGATTTGGTCCTTTGTGACTTTGGGTAACTGTGATGATAGGTCAGGATGATATTTGGTGACTTTGTAAATTGTAAACGAGTTTAGAGACCTCTCTACGTTCGAAATTCGACTCTAATTCGTTCTTTCAAAGGTTTACTTCACATTGGCTGTATAAACGTACACATTTCATGTACAAATCTTCATATACATACACGTTAATAAAACAAAACCGACTTCACAATCTGCAAGTGATATGAGATAATTATTAAGCACAGGTACGTGCCAATATAATTTTAAGGTTTTTGACATAGTGGCTATGAAACCACTTCGTTAGTACTCTTTGCAAAATACGGAGAAATCACTAGAAATAAACCTTATTCTATCTATCGTATGTTTGTGGTTTATGGGACTTTCACTGGGAGATAGAAGAGGTTGTGGAGCAACATATAGGCTACTTTTTATCTCGGAGTTCCTGCGGGATCGGTATTCACGCGTCAAAAACTCCTCTATGTAAGAACGAAGTCGTGGACACAACTAGTAAAAAATACAGGCCTCGAACATAGTACCTCCTTATTGTTTTGAAGTCTGTTAACATGGGGTCATACAAACCTTGTTCGTGTATTAAAACAGACTAAAGATCCGCTCTGCACTGGAAATTGTACCTTAATTAATTTTATCAAAGGTTGTTTTCACGTTAATACTACGAACGTAAACATTTCAAACTGGCTGTTGTATCCATAGAGATATTACACTAGAGTGGATGAGGCATACGGCTGCCCATACATTGCAATCGCCCCCGGTTAGAAAGAGAAACAACGATAACGGTAATTACCTATCTCTCTCCGATCCCGATGAGCCAGAAAGAGAAAGGTGATTACTAAAGATTTCGTCCCTTTTTATCCGAGGTACGCTCTGAAGCCTGGCTTCTGCCCTCTAGTGTAATATCTCTATGGTTGTATCACCGCCCACACACGTTGTGTGTGTGACCATTATTTGAATTACATTGTAGTATTATGTAGTAGTAAAAATCTATTTCGGTACGTGTAACGCCCACGCGTGGGAAATCCTCAATGCGTCATAATCTATATTCGTTGCACTTTCATTTTTATGTCAACGCAACGTAGCGACAGTGGGCTTGTCGACGTTTTAACATAGTTTTCAGTGGAATTTTCCCACAATCGTAACGTTTCATAAAATAACTAGCTTCCGCCCGCAGGCTTCGCCCGCGTGGAATTTGTTTAAACTTCACCCACCTTTTTCGCCCCCTTCGAAGTGGAATTTCCAAAAATCTTCCCTTAATACTCTCTGTTTATTGATCCGGCTAGAAAGACCAAAATATTGATTGATCCAGCTAGTAACGGACCAACTTTGAGTGGACTGTATATTTGGGGTGTACAAGACTGTCGTCTACCAAATCTGATGAATGCACGGGTGTGAATAAACTATCTGTATACTCACCGATGGCTCCTCGAAGATTGGTTAGGAATGGATTATCTGATGCTGCGCAGACTTACACAGAGCCCGATTCCTACCTTCTTGATAGTAGCTCCCACAATTCCGCCCGTGCAACCCGATGCTGGCGCGATCAGTCTTTATATACCGAAGTTTGTTATACAACACGAGAATTTAATCCTAGTGGATTCGATGAATGTAACTATAGGCTCCTGGCCGATGGACCGGCTCGCCACGATAAATTCGATAAATACGACAAAACGACAAACTTGTATTAACAAAAATTGGCGCGCAACGTGCTAACGCCACGACAACGAGAGAACGACTCTATAGACAACGAAAAAGGCATAGACAATTTTAATAGTTTAACTAAAATCTAAACCATCGACAAAAGTGAACACTCTCCTACACTCCCCAAGGAACATACATGCCAAATTTCAGGTTCTTCCGGTCAGTAGTTTCGGCTGTGCGTTGTCTGTCAGTCAATCACTCAGTAACGCAAGAGTTTTATTATAGATTGATAGGTTGTAAAACTAAAGTTTGCTTGTTGCAGTAAAGTTGAAAGTGGTAAGTAGCTATCTATGCGCTAGATCAGCTATACCCAACCTGCGGCCCGCTGCGCGCCGTTCTTTTGGATTGGTCCACATAAATTCAAATGTTTGTTGTCAAACCATTTAAAATTTCGCACCTATCAGATACCATAAAAGTATTTTTAGTTAAAACTTATTTTTCATTCATATACAATGAAATACAAATGCTTTAAAGAAAGTATAAAAATTATATTTTGTTTCAATTATTTTGCTTGCGGCCCGGGACTGCTCGGCTGAAATATGTTTGTGGCCCCTATAAAAGAAAGGTTGAGTATCGCTGCTCTAAAGTCTAAAGCAGGGTTGGCGACCCGTTATGTATCAAAGTGCCATTTTTCCATAGAAATGTTTAATGAAAATAGATATTCAGTAACATGCCTGACGTATTGATTTACCATCCCTATCTATTCCCCCTATATCATCCACTATGCTTCGCCACAAGGAGATATATTTTTGCCTTGTACTGTGCCATTTCTTGAGCGCTTCCGTGCTTCGGAGGGCAAGTAAAGCCGTCGGTCCCGGTTGTTATCGATAGATAGCAGTCGTTAAGCCGTGTCGGAGGCCTTCGGGCGGCTTGAAAACTTTCGACACCGGGTTGGCCACTAACCCCTCCACTCCTCCCTCTACTCCTGGATTATGCTCTAGGCCTCCTCAATAGAGGAGAGACCCATGCTCAGTAGTGGGCCTATAATGGGTTGTACCCACATTGTGCCATTGATAGATTCACGCATACCTAGACTAGATACGACCATTCCCATTTGGACTCCATGAATCATGAGCTGAATTTCAATTTCTCAGTAGTGTTTTCAGTCTGCAAATGAGTAGTAGTAATAGAGTAGGCGAATTAATGATAATCACAGCTTTATTTATAGATCAGCTAATGTCATATACCTTGGCTATGAAGATTATGAATCCGATAGTAATCTCCCTTGCTTACTCGGAAATCCTGGATCTAAGGAATGCAGAATAATTAAGGAGTGAAAAATACTTGATCAAAAGAAAAATAATCGATTTCAAAATCGATAATATCTATAACTCCGTCAAACGTAAACGGAGCTGGACAAAACCAAAACAGTGCGTAAACAATAGCCATATAACACAAACTTTTTGTCCGTGTTATCACAAGGTAATTATTTTGTTTGGTTAATGAAAAACTTTACGAAAACACATAACACCCACTACACTATGAATATTAACAAAACTTATGTGGCTAAACACAAAAATAATTTTAAACAAACAATAAAATTAACGTATTAAATGAAAATTGGATTGAATATCGCCAAATCTGTGAACATAAACAAATAAAACAAACAAATGCTCTTTGCCGCCCACAGACTGCCACTGTCAAACACAGACTACCACAGACTGTCAAAGATAACGTAAACTGCAGTTATTATTTTGTTTTTGTCGTTTAAGATCGATTTTATTTATTTTTCATTAGATTAATAATATAAATTAACATGGATTAGTTATTTAAAGTCTAAAACATTAATAAAATTACTATCGTGTTTAAAAATTATTTTTAAGAATCTGATATCTAAAAATTTTATGATTTAAAAATTAAAGTACTGGAAGTGGAATGAAACGAAATATAGACGACCAAGTTGCAAAGTCAGCTGGCATCATCATCGTAGTAAGGATTTGGTAGACATTTTATTTAAAAGGTATAAACAGGCTTAGAATAAATTACGGTATTTTGAAGAAGGTGTCAAATCGCTTTTCGTTTTTAAGGTTGTGGCTGCATGAGTTATTCAATTACGAAAGCGTTAATAACATTATTTTTACCGTATGTTCTCGCAGTTTGAAGTTTTTATCGATCGCTACATAGTTAAATATGGAATCAGAAAAATTATAGTAAGTAGTTTAGTCGAAAGTGTCGAAACACAACGCATTTGATTCAGACATAAATGTCACTTAGTGAAAACCCTTCAAATGGTTTGTTTACATTGTGTCCAGCTCCATTTCAAATAGAGTATAGGATCGGACGTGTATTACCAGCTTTCGAATACAAAAAGAATTATCCAAATCGGTTCTCCACGTAAAAAGTTATGAGATAACACAAGTACCTACTAACTTTTTACAAAAAAATATCTGACTTCGAAATCTGTATAGATAACTCAAAATTACCACTTAGATGTCCTCTATCTCAAAAACTACTGAAGCGATTTTAATGAAAGTTATCTACCTATATTCGTATAACGCTTCATTATAACCGTATCAACTGCCTAAACCGAAAAGGAATCGATTGCACCTCATTGTGCAACACTTGTGTAATTAATGTGTACCTACTTAGCATTAAAATCTAATTACAATTTTTAACGGCCTTTAGTATTAATTGATGTTATTTTACTTGTTACTAGAAAATCCGCCCTCGCTTCGCTTCGAGAAACCAGTCCCTTCAAAAATCTCTATAAATTTTAACAAATTATGTTATTCCGATGTCTAAGCTATATTACTGCAAAGTTTCATGAAAATCCGTTCAGTAGTGTTTGCGTGAAAGAGCAACAAACACACACACACGCATACATCCTTACAAACTTTCGCATTAGTAGGATGTAATAAGATGTGGATAGAGTACTGAGTAGGCTGTTCCCGCGAAATTAAAATTTGCTGAATAGGTTAATTACAATATAGCAACCTGCATCTTTTTTATGGAAATAAGGTAGCAAACGACAATTGTGACCGACCTAGAACAAGACTCCAGTCTTGTCCTAACCCGGTCACAGATGCGTAACTACCATTGAAGTCTTAGACGGTCGCCTCTAAATAAGTGCAACCGGCTTAGGCACCTTTCTATCCGGAACACAATCAAATGGCTGTGTCACAATTATTATGACGGTAGAAATGATACTACATAATTACCGTGGCGGGCGGTGGTACTTCCCCGGGTGAGCTCTAGTCTCTTACCACCAATTAAAATCTATAGGACAACAAGAACAAATCCTATTAATTGTGACAAGATTCGCCGAGTTTTTATGACCACTTTTTATACGTCGATGTGTTTGTGGTTTGTGGGTAAAAAGGCGGCCTTACCGTATAGGAAGTGATCTTGATGTTTTTGTTGACATGTATTAGGGATTGTCGTAGTAACTCTATCTGTACTGTGGTGGTGTGGAGACTCACCCTGGACCCCCAGAGTTATCTGGGTTGGCTACAACCCATTAATAGCCCACTACTGAGCACGGGTCTCTCCTCATTATTGAGGAGGCCTAGAGCATACTCCACCACGTTGCTTCAGTGCGGATTGGTGGAGCTCCAGTGCGGACTGGTGGAGTTGTGGTTGTCTTGTAGATAGTGGTAGTTATCTGGGTTAAAAGGCGTAATTAGATGAAAGTTATGGCAGAAGCGCTCATAGCCCGGCTTGCGTCCTAAGCGCTCGACAGAGTTAAGCAACAGCGGGCGCGGTCGGTAGTCGGATGGGTGACCGCTAGTGGCAAAATTTCTTGAGCGCTTCCGTGCTTCGGAGGGCACGAAAAGCCACCGGTCCCGGTTGTTATCGATTGATAGCAGTCGTTAAGCCATGTCGGAGGCCTTCGGGCGGCTTGAAAACTTTCGACACTCGGTTGGCCACTAACCCCTCCACCAATCACCATTGGAGCAGCGTGATGGAGTATGCTCTAGGCCTCCTCAGTAATGAGGAGACCCGTGCTCAGTAGTGGGCTATTAGTGGGTTGTAGCTTAGCTTTATGGCAGAGACGGATAAGGATCGAGAGTACCCTGGCTTTCCTAGGCAAAGACTCGCTTATACTCCGTTCACGTTTAATCTGGGATTCGTTAAAATTGCAACGCACACAAAAGCCAGCTTTCCGCCTATGCGATTAAGGTCGATTTGAGATTGACGGCGGTATCTATAAATGCCCTTAGTAAATTTTGGTTACGAGTTAAATTGAACTGTGAGCACAAGTTAATTAATAATAATTAGGTAATTTGATTTTGGCGACGATTGGCAATCCCATATGTTCGACGAGTCAAGTTTTTTTTATATATTCCCGATGCGACGTTTGCCTATGGTGCTCCTACCGTAAAGGTTAATCCACACTATGCGTATGAGTGTGTAGCGTTAATGTATAAAATAATCTTCGATTAAATTGTATGAGATAAGTATACAATTCTGAGCATTAATTCAAGATCTGGCTAAACCAATAGTACCCAATCTGGACTTCCATTCGAAACATCCTGGCATCTAAGAACCGCAGCTTGCAAAATGAAATCTAATTTCTATGTTTTGTTCTTTTGTGTTGTCCATGGCGCCCATGACTGGGAATTCTAGTGTGGGGCAACGAGTGTGTGACGTTATAAGTACAATGTATTTATTTACGCAGAAATCCTCAAGAGTATAGTCATTTGCTACCTAATCTGCAATGAAGTCTTAAGAGATCAACAAGACATAATTTTTTGCCAAAAAACTCTAATCCTAATTGATTTTCAATAAAAACTATCAATCTCGTCCTAACAATAAGAAAGAACAATTTGTTTAATGGAGCGTTTTGAATTTAGAAAAAGCGCGCGGCCATCTTCCTACTTCCGGCGTATTTTTCCCGCGCTCCCGCTATAAGATGGCGGTTGTTGACATTTGATAAGTAGTGTTGGGGTGTTATCTGCCGGTGTGGTTGTGTTGTGGATTTGTGTGCTATATCTCGATTTGGAGTAGGATTCTTTCGACTATTTTGGTGAGTGTCCCATTTGTGATTTATTGTCATGAAATTTATTTTATAGCACAGCGTGACTTAAACCCGCATTTAAGTCACAGTTTGCAGTGGCGTAAGTAGTTCATTTTTATATGGCAAATGACGCCAACTTCACGCCGTTCAAAAATAAATTATTGACAATTGCGAAGGTAGAAATTAAAAAATATATAACATGAGGGTACTTTATGACATTAAGTGACGCAAACGCGAAGGTAGAAATTAAAAAATATATAACATGAGGGTACTTTATGACATTGAGTGACGCAAACCCGCGTCAAATCCGCACCACAGGTTAGCAAATAGTCACCATGTAAGCCTGCACTTATAATTATCCATACTGTGCTTTAGTCATATTTATTTATCTTTACTGCTTTTTAAACTTATTCAGTTGAAGTATGTTTTGTGTATTGTAGGTAGGAACCTATGTGTGAAATTGTTGGTGAAAACTGTTACTTTATCATATTTTAATGGGAAATATTATTGAGTAAACAAATAACCTACTTACTTAACATAGTATGGGTAAGTACACATAAAGGGTAAAGGACACTGTTTGGTGAAATCAGCGAATAAATATTTCATAATTAGTTATATTATCTTCTCAAATTGTTGGTTCAGTATACTAAACTAGTGCTTATTACGGGTTATGCAAGAATTTACATAGGTTAGAGATTCTCCTAAATACAGTTTTATGTTGTACAAAACTTGAATATAAACATTAACAACTTCGTAATAATTCCTTTCAGGAGGCTTTGTCGTTATTTTTTTATCTGTCTCTTCATGTTTCGAACACTTTGTAATTCTCTTTCGCACAATAAAATTACATTAACATCATCGCAACTCAAAAATCTTTATGAAATTAAAGCATCAAATTATAACTTTTATTTATTATAACTACAATAAAGCGGGTTTATGTCACTCGTGCTATAAAATAATATACGATACTCGTTCGTAAAGTTGCATTTTTGAACGGCGTATATCGCACTCGCTTCGCTCGTGCGCTAACTTCACGCCGTTCAAAAATGGCCAACTTTACGCACCGTATCGTAATGTACTATTTTGGTGTTGACGTGACTTGCAACGCATATAGGTGAAATATTTTTTAAATTTTCTGCATGGAAACAAAAGCATGTATGTGATACTAGTGTGATACTACTAGTGCAACATAAATAAAAAAATGAGCAGTATTTTACTTTATAAAAAGGGTTTCATTACTATTTTTAAATGATCTTTCTAAAAATTTGTTTGTGATTTTTAAAATTTGATTGTGAAAATATTTTTTCAGTGCGAAACATATTTTGATAATATTTGACGAGTGCAGATACTATGTAGTATAATTGGTGCATTTGTGGTGAATCTGTGCAGTCTTTCTTTTTGGTGAAGAATTAATTATACTACAGCGGTGACCAGTGTTTGTGATACTCATCGTTAAAAATAATATATTGTTGTCAGTAAGATAAATATTTTTAGTACGTAATATAAATTTTTACCATTTTTATGTGAAAAAAGAAATCAATGAATCGATAAGTAGTACAACATAATAATTACTTTTGTTAGAGATTGTTATTTCATAATGGAATGGTATTAGATAACTTTGCTTGACATTTTTATTATAAGCAGTGTCTTTTTTACATTTTTCCGTTAAAAAATATTTTTTCCAACTAATATTTAAACAGAAAGACTTGCAATTTGTATAGTAAGCTTAGAACAATACATTTTCATGGTTCCAGTAAAATTTTCGCACGATTTTCTCGGTATAAAATAGTGATTGTTGACATTGCGTAAGTAGTGTTGGGATGGTGCGGTTGTGCGCGGTCGTTGTGGAGTTGTGAGATATCTCGTGTACTCGAGTAACATTTATTCGATTATTTGGGTGAGTGGATCAATTAGATATATTTTTTTAATTTTTTACTTAGTAAAAGGAACAAAATGTGACTTAATGCTTAATTACGTGCCAGTTATCCTTCGGGGAGAACAAGAAACGATTGTAGTATTTTGTTAAAAAAGAAAATGAAAAATACATGAAAAATCATACTCTGTGAAAAAGATAACTTTGTTATTAACATTTTTATGGATTTAAAATAAAATATAAACGAACATACAGCACCACTCTTTTGCTACCGTCCATGTCAGCAACGACCGATATTGAACAAGACTCAAATCGCTTATGTTTTTAAGCTGTTTAAAATAATACAAAACATTACTTTCCATAAATGTCTTCATACAGAGCCCCGATTCTGCTAATTTATAAGTGGATAAATTGGGTCTCAATTGAATTATTTGACATATTTTGTGATTTGTATGAGGTATGTGTCAAAAATGTGTCAAACTATTCAATCGAGCTGCAATTGAAGCATTTATAAATTAGCAGAATAAGGGCCCAGGTCTTTTTTATTTTCTCAATGGTAGCGGATACAGCGTATGTTCGAAAGTAGACAACTCAACAACTCGAACATCAACTCAAACGAAATTCGATAACTCTATACATGCTCAATACTCAACATTAGAAAACTTTTATTTTATAGTGTTACTAGCGAACCGCCCGCGGTTTCACCCGCGTGGATCCCGTTCTCGTGGGAATATATGCATGTATTATACATAAAAACCTTCCTCTTGAATCACTCTACCTATTACAAAAAACCGCATCAAAATCCGTTGCGTAATTTTAAAGATTTAAGCATACAGACAAACAGACAAACAGACAAACAAACAAACAGACGGACAAAAATAGCGACTTTGTTTTATACTATGTAGTGACGAGTATCGATTTTGACATGGGTTTTTTTTTGTTGAAAGTAAAATTATTATATGGAAGGCGATTAAAAATGCTTCCATTATGATATATATTATTACGCTGACGGTGTGGCAGGCGATTTCTTAGTAGTATTGATACGCGAAAATTGACACTGGCTACTTTCTACACGCGTGGATTTTTAGCGCGTCGTATCAAATTATATTTACTGTAGGACTCGTTACGCTTAGGGAAACTTTTTACTTCAATGTCACTACACGGCACACACTAACTTTATTTGGACTTGGATTTTATAGATGCTTTTTTAAATTTTACTTTGTCGTTGTCATAGCATCGTCGTAATGTGCGATTTTTTTAACCGACTTGAAAAAAGAGGAGGTTCGCAATTCGATTGTATTTTTTTGGGTTACTTCATAACGTTGTATTGGGGTAATCGATTGATTGATAATTCGTTTTTTATTAAAAAGCTTGTCGTGTTGTCCCATATAAAGGAGATGTTTCAAATCCGGCCCACAATATGGTACAGTACCTCGAAAAATCGAGAAAAATCCATGGAATTCGGGAAAAATAAAGATAAATTACCTAAATGCATACTTTTCTGGTACAAAAATTGTATCTATCATTTAATTTTATCAAGTTTCAACATGGCGTCTTACCAATTTGTCATTGATCACAGATCACGAACTGTCTACTGTCACTTTAATATGACAGAAATGTACGTACATATGTCAAACTTCAATCAAATCAACCAACGTGACATGTGATGACAGCTTACCACCATGACGGATTTTTGTTTTTGTGTTGCAATTTCAATTGTATATTTTTGTGTTGTACCAAAAAACTAAACCAATTTGAAGTGATTGGATAGTTAAAAACTGTTTGAATTGCGATTCTCCATATTTTAGTATGGTGTACAAAGTGGTGGCCGGGGCTCCATACATTTTGAAACAACTCCTTTAGACATGTGATGGATAGTTTTTGAATTATTTCTACTCATCGATATTAAAGTAGGTTATTTTTTGTATAAAGTTACTTACGAGTTTATGACTATAATATCGCACAATACCGACGTGTTCTAATTCTAATTTGGTCAATTTGGTCGGCTGTTAAAAAAAGTGTAACCGGATCCTACAGTAGTTTTAATCTCGACCGCTAGAGGGAGCGCCGTTTTATCAAAATAGACAAATATGGTATATAAAAAAGCTGATTTCAGTCGGTCTGTCCTTATACATTATCTGATTTCTCTATCTAACGATAAAAGTTTTGGTATAGATAGTTTTTAGGGTTCCGCAGGCCAATAATAAAATCGAATAGTATCGTGTCTATTTCAATACATATTCTATTCCAAGCAATAAACAGTTGGTACGATGCATTGACTCTATTATTTGAGTAGTAAAAAACACAAAGCAATTCCAAAAATGTTTCTGCAACTTGAAACTTTCGGACGTAGGGCGTGGATATAGTTTCATCGTTGCATTCCATAAAACCACGAAACACAGAGACCAGCATAAAACGGCTACAACAACTGTTTTGTCTACAACGCCTATCGCTATCAGCAATACTAAAGGCATCACAGATGTTACCAGTCAAAAAGAAGAGGAAAATACAAAGTATAGGGTCTCAATCATCTAACCAGAACACAATGAATTGTTTAGCGACTGACATAAGTAAGAGACTAACCAGTCCAGAGATTCTGCAGGGTTGCCGTTAGTGGGTAAGGGTGCGTACAGATTATGTAACATGTTATATAACTTCTGTTTTATAACACGTCCACGTCCACACTATCTAACATTGTTGTCTAACAATGAAACATGTAACAAGACCGTACACATTAAAATAACATTGTTGTATAACAGTGTTTTATAACAATTCAATGCGTGTCATTTCTTAAAACCTATAGCATATAACATTGTTGCAAAAACTCTATAGTCTGTACGCACCATAACAAGGCACAATGTGTTTTTAATGACATCCATCGTCCACATTTATAAAACATGTTATATAACTGTGTTTTATAACATGTTTTGTTATATAGTCTGTACACACCATAAGAGGCGTGTACTGCACGCCGGCAACAATCCGATTACTCTCTAAACTTCCGTTCGCTTCGCCCTTACGCCTTCAAGCGTTTGTGTGAAGATGATTTACTTCAAAATGTCAAAAATCTTTAATAGTATCACTACAGAACCAATATGGCGCGCGTCCCGACTCTGCCTGCCGTGTATTTTTCTAAAGTCAAACGGGTCAATGGCCGTTGCAAGTGTCTGGTAACCACAATGGTCAGTGTTGAAGCGCATATTCTTTTTTTTACACAATAACAAAGGTGACAATCGGATTTTTATGCAATGTCAGTCATTGGGCAGTCTTGAGATGCTGTCCGAGTGAATGAGGCGAGCGATGAACGAATGGATCTTTTACTCATTCAAAGAGCAAAGGAGGGGCAATATCTTAATTATTTTATGTAAATAATAAGTTAATAAATAACACTACACACTCATAGGCCCTCACTAGGATTCCCTGAGTCGGGGGTGCCACAGACGTGATCACTCCATTTTCTCCCCTCTCCCCCCAGCATGCCGCCCGCGTCCGGTGCTCACCTTGCGTGCCCGCTTGCATCGTGTCTGCATAGGCGCCGATGACTACGTACTACAACTTACAAGAAAGGCAAATTGTAAGGCGCTGTCTCTGTCACCCATACGTCACCCACGCGCCAAAAGATCCTTGTAAGACTCTAGTAGCAGTATTGTATTAGTACTGTAGCATGTTAAAGCGGGTAGTTCGAAAACTAACAACATGATATTAGACGATAAGTGACGTATTGTCATTGTTTAATTAGTAAATCGGACGCGGGCTAATCGAGAATGGATTAGGAACAATAATGGGCGATTACACGGAAACGTCACGTGTGATTGTTACCAATGTTACCGTCAAGGTAGCAGTTCCATAGGTACCGTCAAGGTGGTAATGGTGCGTCAGGGTTGGTGGTGGTAATTGTGAGCTTCAGGAGTGAGGACCCTTGGACTGATGGTTAGGGAAAAATTAAAATAGTATCGATACTTTACTTGATACCAGTATCGATACTTTACCCGATGCCAGTATCGATACTTTACTCGATGCCAGTATCGACACTTTACTCTATGCCAGTATCGATACTTCACTCGATGCCAGTATCGATACTTTACTCGATGCCAGCATCGATACTTTACTTGACACCAGTACCTATCGATACTTTACTCGATGCCAGTATGGATACTTTACTCGATGCTAGTATCGATACCAAAAAGTATCTACGTGATTGCACTCGCGTTTGATAAAAAAATCGTTTTAATGGCAACCCACACAAATGCCAGGGGGGAAACCCCTGTGAATATAGTTCATTATAGATTGACGGCAAGAATTTAAAATGTCTTAAGTAAATTTTGCTTACAAGCAAAATTGAATTTTAAGCACACATAATAAGTTCGTTTTTAAGTTAGAGTGGCAACTTCATATTCTCGGCGTCTCGAGTTATAAGTACCTGCTATCATAGCAGGCTAATAGCGGACGGGAAGGTAATATTACAATATATCGTGGCGTCGCATGACAAGTTATTGTACAGAACCGTTAAGTTTCATGTGGCTTGATGGTTGATACCTAACTAGCTCATCATCAATTGTATTAAGTTGCTTTACAGAGTAATGGTGTATACTTTCATACAATTAGCGTGCTACAATTAGTAGCTCCATACCCACCCACAGAGGAAAAAATTATTAGATAATTGTTTTCATTCATATTTATGCTTGTTTTATGGCATGATCCTATGTGGAGTGAAGGGAGGTCCTTATGAACCCACTCCAAAAAATGGATCATAACTTTGTACTGGATGTACCGATTGTAATATTATTTTTATTGTGCGACACGTCTGGTCCCATAAATATAATTTGGGCGCCGTCTGAAAGGTGGTTCTTGTCATATTATGTCCACTATCGATTTTGAATTCGGTATTTTTTTGTTAAAAATTCATTTATGATGAGAGGTTCAAGATTAGAATCGTTTACAACACCAAACTATTCGCTCATTTTCCTCTGAGTTCAACTAGAGGTGTCACGCGCGTAGTGCGCAATTTTGTATCAGTTGTGTGAGTTGTGTCCAATCTATATAAGGTACGTTTGAAGTATTTGTAATTTGAATCATTCAGGGCCTTCCTAAGAGACGTTTACGTTTAGTTTAACTAAAGTAATACATCTCCGTTTGAATTCGATCCGGAATTCGTTATAATTGCATAGAACACAAATGCCAGCATTCTGCCAATGCGATTAAGGTACTTTTAAGATTGACGGCATTATCGAAAAATGTCCTTAATATTTTTTTCTGACAAGCTAAAATGTAGTGAGAACACTGGTAATATAAGCTTGGTTTTGGCGAAGAGAGGCAATCCTATATGCTCGACGACTCAATGTTTAATTTTTTCCCGCTTTAAAGTTTAAATTCACTAAATTCACGCGGCAACGTATTAGTTAAAACGAAAGAATTCAGTTCCCCGATTCTGCTAATTTTTAAATCGATAAATTGTATCTCAATTGAATTGTTGACATATTTTGTATGGGATATGTGTCAAACTATCCAATCGAGCTGCAATTGAAGCATTTATAAATTAGCAGAATAAGGGCCCAGTTATGATCTTTATTTCTTGGTTATTGAAACCACCACACACACACATGCCCACGAAACCTGAAAGTGTAGGCACAAAACGCAATATTCAATGGATGCACTGCAAATCTTTACTCTTTGGTCGGTAACGGCGCGGCGCGGCCGTCGTCAAGAGGATAACGGCGTTACCGCCACACCGTTGCAGTCGTTAGCGTGTTGCGCGCGTTGCGTTCCAATTTTAAACGTTTGAATTTTTTAAATGAAGATATTGACTGACGATTAATCGAAAATTTCATATGTGTGCATTCGAATTTTAAACGTGAACGATACGATGTGTTTTGTTCAGATAAAGAATACATAAATATTTGTTCGGACTTTAAACGCAGTTTTGTTGCATTCGAATTTTAAAACTGCTGTTTGAGTTCATAAAACACGAAGTTAGATAAGGTTGCATTTTTATATACAGTGTGTTTTGTATTTCGGTAAGTACATTTTAGTTTTTTTAGTCTTATTTATGTATGGCGCAAAGGCTTCATACCGTACCGCGTTTAGCAGGATCCTGGGTTCGATTCTCGAGAAAATTAATAAGTTAAATTTTTTTTCGTGTGCACGTTTTTTATTTGTGCGTTGTATAGTTTTTCCTTGGTTTCCACGACATAGTTTCCTGGGGAGTCCTAAACGCTTTTTCCTATATTTTTTTGTGTGAATTTGATACTTAGTTGTTTTGTAAATCTGTCAGTTTGTCGGTGATCTCTTTAACATTTGCAGATCACTGACCTATATCAAGATTTATTATGAGAAATAGATCTAAACTCTCGTAAAGCGGTAATGTTTTAAAATTGAGAGTGACGAATCTTACTGGCCACTGACTCCTCCATCAAGATACGCTTCGTCTTATTCTATGTATAAGGGTCAAATCAAATCCTAATAAATCGCTAATATGTAGACTAGAATCAAATGTGCCGACGCATAGGATTGATTGGATAAAGGTCCCAGGTTCGAACCTGAGAATAAATTGTAGGTAACCTACATTTATTTGGTTTTCAACATAAAAGCTTGCATTGATAGCCTAATATTATGTGTGTGAATTGTGTGTGTTTAAGGGTGAGACCGACACACAAAATAAACGAATTTACATGTCACATCACATGTGTGCGCAAGCCAGGAATCGAACCCGAAGCATCTAGTTATAAAATGTCTCCGTTGACCGGGAACCGAATCCAGGCCTTCACATGCGACAGCGATGATGGTAGACATACCAACCGTCCTACAGGGTTATCAATTATTTATTTAGTACTAACATATAACGATATTTCACATATTAAATAACATAAATATTGATATAAGAATTTCGAGACAGCTCAGACATTTAAAAAACGGACCGTGTCCTTCGATAGACCAATGAACCGACGGACGGCTTGAGCAATTTTTTATATATATTTGCATAGTAACATCGACCTTACCGCTTTTGCAATAAACACTTCATCTAAAACTTCAACCTTATTCCATTACAATACGAAGTAGATAATAATAATACGACGCATGGCAGAACAATTGAATTTAGACTTTATTTCGTAAGGAACACGCGTGTATTTCAAACGGCAACAGTTAAGAATGCAAATACGATACAAATAAAAGATGCTGTGTTCTGAGAATATTGCAATATGATTTAAGATTTAGGCCGCTGACACGCGAGACTGAATATCGGATACCGTTAGCGTTGTTTAGAAACCGGACCGACTTATAATGGGTTCTTGTCTCGGGTTACTATAAAAATTGTCTGTCTGAAGATGGTTATCTTACAAGCTGTTGCACAAAGTTTTGTGCGGTGTAGATGTTCGATATTTTTAATCATCAGATATTTTAACTATACTGCCGTCAGAAAAGTTCTGGTTTCGATTCTCTTTGGTTCGACACTCCAAATATACGCATTTAAATTATTTTTAATATAGGCATGGTAACGAAGAACCTAGTTGTTCACGCAAGTATTGCTTTACGTCGCAATGAGAGGGTAGTCTGCAAACTGAGGCGGCGGGCGGGCGTGGGGGGGGGGGGGGAGCGCACACGCCGCCGAACCGCGAGCCGCCCCGGCGGACAGGCCAGTCCACAGCGGAACACGGGAAAGGACAGTTGTCGCGCTCGCAAGCGGTTCTTACCGACGCCACGGCCGTGGCGGTTATTGTTCAAAATTTCGGTTCGGTCTTACAAATACCATATTCGGATCCGGCGGCACCATAACACCAGCAAGGAGATCTCCAGGGAGAGGACTACTCCAGCCTGCCCAGCTAAGCCGAGGTGAGTGGACACTCTTACTTGCGTGTGGGGCATTTACTTGCGTTGAACAAAACCGGGTAGAGAACTAAGACCAGCCCAGCTCGGCCAACTGGCCTATCGAAGGTTTTAATATACAGTCCACTACATATCCAAAACACTAGTTATTGTTTTTAGTGTATTAGTAAATCATCTACGTTACAATTCCAGAATATAACAGTTAAGTCCATTAATATTTCCTAACAGTTTTAAACGCACAAACACACACACACACACACACACACACACAGCTTACACTAAGATTCCCTGCATCGAGAAAAAACATTAAACTTATCTGTCAAGTAAATATCCCTACCAAGAATCGAATTTGGGTCTCCTCGCTCCAAAGACAAGACCACTGTTAACTGCCAACTGGGTTATGGGTAGTTTTCTACTGTACAGTATAGGTTGTAAGATGGTTATAATATTGTCCGGTACGATACAATGTTGTCGGAAGTGAGACACGTGTAAGTGTGTGCGTCGCCTTAGTGACGTATGAGTTCTTATTAGTGTAGTGTGTAGGGTTGGCATTTTTTGAATTTTACAATATCTGAAAACTGCAACCAAATCACTCGGTTATTTCTGAAGTAATGCGTCACGAACAGAAGAAAAATTCTAAAAATACACACAGTAATAGTTATCTATTTTCCAATATTTTCCAACATGTAAATTAGTGATGCTCCAGATCCGTATCCTAAAGATATATAATTACATTCTGAACGATACACCACCCACTCCTAGTGAGCAAACACTGATCATTTGGAAGGTGGAATTTTTATCAGATTTATTTTTTTTGTGTTAGCTCTACCACTGAGCTTTCGGCCGGGTGAATAGATTTTGATGATTCTTTTTAGGGTTCCGTACCCAAAGGGTAAAACGGGACCCTATTACTGAGACTTCGCTGTCCGTCCGTCCGTCCGTCCGTCTGTCTGTCACCAGGCTGTATCTCATGAACCGTAATAGTTACACAGTTGAAATTTTCACAGATGATGTATATCTGTTGCCGCTACAACAACAAATACTAAAACACTGAATAAAATAAATATTTAAGTCGAAATATGGCTTCGACGATTCAGGGATAAATTAGTTACCTTTCGGTCCAAGAGATGGTGTTGCTTGTGGCTACAAAAAACTGAAGTAAATATTTAAGTGAGGCTTTCATACAACAGACCAGATTTTTTTGGCGTTTTTATACATAATGGTAAGGAACCCTTCGTGCGCGAGTCCAACTCGCACTTGGCCGATTTTTTTTAACTGGTGCTATGTAGTCGTGTGATCGTGTCCCATAATGAGTTTGAACGACATCCGGCGAGTAGTGTTTGTATACTTATCGAAGTTGAAGTCGGTTATTTTTTGTAAAAAATGGATATGACCCTAGGGAAAAGTATGCTGTCGAACAAAATGGTGTCCGTCATGGCGTTCAACGTGTTAATGATTTATTGCCGGTTGGCAACCCTAGCTATCGGAGTTACGAGCGTGTGTTTGCGATGACGGCAGTACCAGTATCTAACGAGGCTGCAGATGAGATGTCCTCTTTGAGATTTATACTGTTTTAAGATAACGTTGACTAATAAAACGTAACATTAAAAGTAATGTTTGTTGTTCGTTATCTATATCTATCTATACATATTATAAAACTGTAACTGATCGATGTTTGTGCACGCTAATCTCAGAAAGGGCTGACCGGATTTTTATAGAACTTTCACTGGGAGATAGAGGAGGCTGTGGAGCAACATATAGGCTACCTACTTTTTATCCCGAGTTCCCCCGGGATCGGAATTCACCCGGGGAAAACTCTTATGTACAAACGAAATCGCGCGCACAACTAGTATAAAATATTAGTAGGTATGTGTGTACGTGAACGTTTCTCGGTTAAAGTTATATTTAACCGTTGGCAAGGTCTAACTACAACGTTTAGTAAACTAAACACGTGTTAGTAAACGCAACCGAATACGTTTATGTAACCACTACTTCTGGTAGTTTATGGAGAAAACTATACTCGAGTCGACGAGAATATGGAATTAAAACTCCCCGCTAAAAGCTAATTAACCGACTTCGAAAAAGGAGGTTCTCAGTTTGGCCTGTATATAATAATATGTACCTATGTATGTATGTATATTTGTGCGCGATTATCTCGCGTTTGGTTGAACCGATTTTGATGCGGTTTTCAGCATTGTATTTGTCAGATTTAGGAGAAGGTTTTAGGCATATTGTTTGGCTGAACCGATTTTGATACGAATTCAGCATCGTGTTTATCAGACTTAGGAGAAGGATTTAGGAATAATACCCGCGTTTAATTGAACCGATTTTTACTTTTCGGCGTTAAAGTCGGTTATATTTTTTTTAAAGTTATTTATTAGGTGTGTTGATGTGTTCACAGTTTAATGTAGCTTGTAAGAAATATTTACTTAAGGTATTTTAAATTCTCGCTGACAGCAAAATGAACCTTAATCACAGGATCGGAGAGTGCAAGACGATTAGTACCCATATTCCTTTCTTATTTATGGAATGATTAAAATGAAACTAACATTGAATATAAAGTGAAGTTTAACACAATATACAAGTGAAAACTGCACCGAAATCGGTTTATTTTTGTTGTATTCGAAAGACGAGTGCGTCACTTTTGGTCCCATGTAAATTTGGCGACATCTGACGGGTAGTTTTTGAGTTATCTCTACTTATCGATTTTGAATCCTATTATATTTCTGTAAAACATCAGTTATGTAAAAATAAACAAATTATCTTATACATAAGTTGAATTCCAATAAATCTTTTTATCAGTTTGTAAATAGAACACACAAGTACGTTGAATTCCAATAAATCTTTTTATCAGTTCGTAAATAGAACACACAAGTACGTTGAATTCCAATAAATCTTTTTATCAGTTCGTAAATAGAACTGAATGTAAAATTCACATCCGCCGTTCACAATATTTTCCTGTTTGTAACGAACACAGCGCCGTTATTCGTTAGCTCGTCCGAAATAGCCTTGTGAGCTTGTGACGTCATCGCATCACTTCCTGTAGGTAGATATAGGTTTTATTACAATGGGATAAAATTCATTTTAATCAAATTAAATCGATCGGATTCTTGTCTAAACAGTTGTAGCTCTTATTGCAAAGGGATAAGGTTCATTTTAATAAAATAAACTCGAACGTGCTTACTCGCAAGATTTGTATTTGTTCGAAAAACAAATAATAGAATTCATTTTGTCTATGAATCATTTTATTTACACAACAGAACCATATTGCTATGTAAATAAAGTGTAGTTTTGTATGGTCCAACAAAAAAGTTCAGGTATGTTTAAAATTGCATTTTGACATAAGTATAATATATTATGTACTTTGATGCGATGTAAATAAGGTCGAATTTATCTTGGCGTCACACGAAATTCAGGTGCGTTCATAATTGCTTAGTCATGGCTTTATTGTAATGCAATAGAGGCGGTTTTTCCGTGGCATTAGATAAGTATACGTGTAAGCGATAAGTCGTTACTTCGTTAGTGTGAGTCGTAACGTAACGCCCGTGTGTAACGAAGGCTCTCAAGGTTTCGTTAGATAACGGCCGTTTATCGTGGAATATTAATATCGTGGTACAAGAACTGTGAATTTTGTGATATATTCCACCGTTTTGTAAACAATTTAATCGACGTGTGTTTTCAGTTTTTTTTGTGTGTTTTTTGATTATTTTAAAATTTTTGTTAGTGTTTTTTTTTAGTCCACGTGGATTATTTTAAAAGGTAAATAATTGTGCTTTGAAGATCGGTTATATTTGGTGTCTGTGGTAAATGTGTTGCTGGAATTTGTTTTATTTAAATACTAGTTGACGCCTTGGCTTCGCTTCGGGAATATTAAATATTTTCCCTATTTCAGTCCCTTGGGGGTTGGTTTTTGAAAAAAATAGGTAGCCTATGTTTGACCTTGCTTCATAAACTATCCTTCTGAGAAAATACATCGAAATCGGTGAAACAGTTTAGATTTTCATAAAAATTTTGCCCCCTCAACCCGTTAGACTATTTTCATTTCGAATAGGTACCAATTACCATCCAAATCTGGTCAGTCGTTTAGCCGTGAAAGTGTCACGTACGGATAGACTTTCGCATTTATAATATTAAGTAGTTTATTGATTCATGTGTTTTGATGATGTTGGCTTTGTTTTGCTTAGTTTATCGCATGTATTATTTATGCCATGTTTAGTACTAGTAAAATTACCGAAGTTGCTAAGAATATGAAATATCTTATTTTATTGATTTATCGTATTTCGTTTTAAAGGTTATTGGTGTTTGTGTAATACATCACGTAATGATTAATAGTAATTAAATTTATAGATAGAACCAGATTATAATTATATTATCATTGCCAACTATCAAGGTTCATTTAAAATATCATTGTCATTAACATTACGATTTTGTTATGGTTGATTTTTTACCGACTTCAAACAAGGAGGAGTTTCTCAAGTCGACGCGTTTATTTTTTATGTATGACCAATTGACCACTTATAATTTTTACAGAATAGCTCGAATTTATTATTTTTTTTTTGTTTGATATTCTAAGGGTGGTCAAAACACATGAGTGAGTGGTTATACTTTCGATCAACAAAAATCACTCGACACTAGACGAACGATTCCAAAATAGAACCCCGGAACTCGGCCGCTGTCCAGATAGACTTCCTTACTAAACGTTTAATAAATAACCTTATCGATTCATTGTACGCACTTTATTTACTTAGAACAATATAAGGGCGCATTCAAGTAGAACGCTGGTTACCGGCGCCGATCTGCCAGCGCTTATCGGTACTGGTCCGTTGACATAACCTCGGTCGTGTGACAGGTCGGAACTTGTTGGCGCTTATCGGCGCTGATTCGGCACAAAGTATAGAGACTACCTGCGCCGACTACCTGCGCGGATAAGCGCCGATAAGCTCTGGCAGATCGGCGCCGGTAACCAGCGTTCTACTTGAATGCGCCCTATATGTATACTCGTAGTATATGTGTACAATGTATGTCGAAATGATTCATTTATTATTACGATGTACACTTGGCAGCGTACTAACGAGATCGTCACGCGCCGTTATAAATTCGTTAAACGAACAAATCATACGCCACGAAAATAGCAGCGTGACGTCACGGCTTTTCCTAGATTCGTTATGTGATTAATCTGTCAGTGTTTGGTATCAAATAAGACTTTGCGCTGACATGAAATATAAAGTGAATGGTTTTGTTCACGCCTTGCACGCCCGCTTACGGCGGCCTTACTGACTGTATAGGTATTGTCTTTCGAAACATTGGTCCATAATATTAATTACTCTTAACTATAGCTATAGCATAGTTAAACATTTAATATATTTAGATTTAAAGTTACCTGTCTGTTGCTAAAATCATCTAAAAACATAGTTTGAATTTGATATTCTTATTTAAATTAAACTGGTACAGTAGTGGTGCTTCATGATAGTACATGCTTTTTTGTAGAAAACAAATGTGTCATGTGAATATCGTAAAAAAATGAGGATAGTTTATCTGATAACAATAACCCTTTGTGAAGTGTTATGAAGTTAATATAACGGTGACTTCAAGGATGTATTTTACGATAAGAACGAACCGTTTATCAGCAAGACTTACCTTATCTCGTTACAGTACGATAAACGAATTATATTTATATAGGTCAGTAAAACGCGACAGCTCGTGTACTATTTTATTGCCGTATGTTTTCATTCGGATAAACATGTTGTGATGTGACGTCATAGGGCTGTTTATAGATTTTTCCATACGCCTTGATGTTTTTTTTTTCTTGATATTGATGAAGTCTGTGACATGTGATGTGGGTGGCTAGGGTTGCCAATTGCCAATTTTAATTAAAAGTGTTTTCTGCCATTTTCCTCTGAAAAAGTGTTAAATTTTCTTATTGGTACAGACATGGGTTCGATGATACCTATTGTTTTATAGTTGTATATATTTTATCTAAATTATTGTAAACATAAGTTGACTTCGATGCATTGTAAATTTGTTGATAAGGATGAATTACGTATTTAAAATTTAAATTATCGTCGTCAATCTACAATGAAATTCAATGAATTTTAATGGGAGGGAAATTCATATCGAATACGAACAGAGTACGTATAGACAAGCAAGAGAACTCCTCAACAGTTAAAAACTCATTGACTTATAGGTAGACCAGGAATATGGGAAACCTCGCCATATTGCGGTAAGCTCATGGAACTAATTTGTTTTACTGGCAGCTGGCAGCGCTTACTTTCTAAACGTCACTCGTAAATACTTTGTCAGTTAGTTGTTTTTCGTAGTTTAGTTTGTTGCTTTGAGTGATTATTTTGTGCTAAAATGCCAAAAACTAGTAATAATCAAGAAAAGTGGTTTTCTATGAGTGTTCTATGCGCTTAAATAATATTTCCTTCAAAATAACATTTATTACCTCCAATAACATTTCCGGCATTGAGCGTTACTATGGTTACTATACTACTGTATAAAAAATATAAAAAAGGAAACTTTAGCGCCCTCATGACAGGGTTTCTACATTCCTGGTCAGCCTATAAATGCTAATTTATGAAAGCGTATTTTTTGTTTCATTTTTTAAACTATTAATTTATTATATTATCAAACGCTCTTATCGTTCGATTCGATAGTACTTATATCAAGTGTTTATCTTTGTGCAAATATTAAAAAAAAAACACCTTTCGATGGTGAAGCTTTCTATCTAGTGACAGGAAGTTGATAAAGTCTGTTTGTGTGTCCTATTAACCTATAAAAGTATTATTTACCCGTGTCCATAAGTACCCGCACTCGTTATATTGCTAATCGGTTAAATTCAGGCGCTTAAAATTTCATGGTTACCTCGTTTTTAACCGACTTCAAAAAAGGAGGTTATCTATGCTATATGTAGGTATAGTACGGGACAGATTGACATGGCACTTTTCTAGTGATGTGGCCAGTGTTCTATTCGGTTAGGTTAATAACCGAAATCTATCGGTTATTAACCCCCCTTAAAAAGGGTTAACAGTTTAAAAGGGTTACCGAATAATTCTGTTTTTTCATCAATCGGTTAACCTAAATAACCTTTAACAGAATAAAATATGTTAACAGAAACAATATGTTACGATACTCCTTTCGGTTAACCTTAAGTAAATTAAAAAGGGTTTCTGCATATACGGTTCAAAATTGCGCGTATCTTCTCTCGATGACAAGAACTGACAAGGCGGGAGTCGAGCGGTCGTCCGAGCAACGACGACGGTTACCGACATTCGTCCGATCGCGCGAGCCATGCCTGATGCAACTGTGTCTTTCATTTTTAACTGACTTCAAAAAAGAAGGTTCTCAATTCGACCGTATATATGCTTTTTTATGTTTGTTCAGCGATTTTTTCGTCGTTTATGGGCCGATTTCCCATTTTTTGATAATTTGATTTTGATAATTCTTTTTTTGTTGTAAAGTAGATATGCGCAGTGGGGTCTTTTTAAAAGGATCACCAGGATCTGATGATGGCATCTCGGAGAAATCGAGGGCAACTTTCGAAAATTGTAGGGACGACTAGTGTGTTTGTTAATGTTTTCATAAGTACATGAAAGCGCAACAATTTCATGAAGGTCTGGAGTCGATTTGATGAAGCCGAAAGACAGTCAAGGGAACTCCTCAACGACTTACTGCAGTTATCTAGTGTTTGGGCTTGATCAATTTGTAGTGACGAGAACTTTACACCTACTTGTTGAATTGAGCGCCATCTGGCGAGTAGTTTTTGAGTTATCTCTACTTGTCGAGGTTGAAGTCGGTTATTTTTTTTTAAAAGCAATTATAATTAAGAGCTACGTATTGGATAAAAAGAAATGAAAGATTATTTGGTGGCAAACAATATTTCTTCAGTTATTATTGTTAAACATGGATATAGAAACTCAAGATTTGACCGTAACATACATACAAACATAAGTTTTAGCTTTAGCTTTTAGGTTTTTAAACGAAAAAAAAGTAACAGGATGAAACCCATTGGAAAAGAGGATATGCCAAAAATACAAGGAAAAATAATTCACGGGTGATTTGAGGTCGGGAAGGGGTTGAGGGTGGGTTTTAAAGGTAAAAATTGGTTTATCGCAATTTTCGGAAAAACTACAAGTGCCATGAAAAAAGTTATAATGGCAAAGTTGTAGGTTGTAGCCAGACCCAATAAAAAGACCTACAACTTTAGTATTGACATTTTTTTCACACAACCTCAAATTTATGCGAAAAATTCAAATAACTGAGTTTTTGGTTTTTCATATTTATCTTCTACAAAACATGTATATTCACGAAATTTGGTGAAAACGCACACCGAGGTTTTTGAAAAAGCAAATATTTTGACGTAAGAATTTTCTGTTGAAAATTAGGGTGCTTTTTCGAAATTCAATTTAAATAAGGATATAAATAAAAATATTTTCAATAAAAATACAGTGTATTTGGGACATGTATTTGCCAAAATATTCTTCTGTTGTCTTATAAATTTAGGTTTACTCCGTGTCGATAACATGATAGTCTTCTTTTTTATTATTGATGTGGGTATCTAAAAACAGGCAAAGGGATATTTTAGTACGGTGGGCCAAGAAAGTTGTGTCCCAGTTTCCATTTAGTTTTCTAGTCATCAAAAATTATGTTACGTGTCATGAGTACTGGGTTCGAGAAAATGCCAAAATGTACCACAAAGACTTTATTGTAATCACCGATACACAATTACACTACGAACACACCAATACACTATGCACGTATTCTTAAACACAGTCGTCGATCACTGTATCGCCCGTAGAAATCACTTCACTTCTCGCTGGTATCGCTCGTAGGTATCGCTTTTTCTTTTCTTCCCGGTTTTGCTTCCGAAAGTAGAATGCCACGCAGTCAACCGAGTGTCCCTTTTATACCACTCGCCCACAATTCATGTCATTCTAGAATGTTCAGGCAGTTGTTGGAATAAAGTTCTAGTATGTTCCTTACAATCGACTTTCGACCTTATGACTATTGTCGTAAGGTCGAAGCGTCGTGCGTGTACTGTCGAGACGGCCGCGCTCTATTATTCTATTGTTCTCTTGACATGTTTATGGCCCCTATTGTTTCTAAACACACTAGTCGTCCATACAATTTTCGAAAGTTCCTCTCGATTTCTCTGAGATGCCAACGTCAGATCCTGGTGTCCTTATCAGCGTACCCTACTGCGCATATCTACTTTACAACCAAAAAGAATTATCAAAATCAGCCCATAAACGACGAAAAAATTTATGAACAAACATAAAAAGCATATATGTATACGGTCGAACTGAGAACCCCTTTTTGAAGTCGTTTAAAAATTATGTCAAATAAAGAACTTAGTTACATGACATATTCATTCTGATTAATAACCGAAAATCCGGGGTTAACAGTAAATACTAGTAAAGGTTAACCCATACGTTTCAGTAACATTTTAAACCTGTTAACAGAATCATTATATTACCGTTTTAATAGGTTAACAGATTAACAGGTTAACCGTTTTAACAGGTTAACAGATTAATAGGTTAACCGTTTATATCGGTTATCCTTTTAAATGGGTTTTCCGATCACTGGATGTGGCTAGATATTTTTCTCACGCAACAAAATAAGAGTGACATCAATTAAATAAAGTTTATTATAAGTTAAATGAAAATGAATCAGATTTATTCAGTTTAGGCTATTAATTAATTTATTATTATCGGAACCGACTATCGGAGAGAAAAATTTAATGTCTATAGTAGCCCTTAAGCGTTTAATATACTAGTAGAATCGGATCCCTTGTCTCATCAATGTGATGACGTGTAAAGCTCCAGAATTTTAAACTTTTAAACCCTCTTGCGCTGGACTCAATGCATCTGTGTCATTATCTCCATACCTTTGTTATTTCGGATGCATTGGTGTCGGTTATCAAAAGTTCCGCGCGAAGATTGAGTTTTGTTGTGGCGTTAATTTTTAACCCCCAACGCGAAATGAGTCGTTATAAGTTCAAAATCGATGATTACAGATAACTCAACATTACGTCGTCAGATGTCCCTAAAATTTATGTCCTTTCGAATAACAAAAATTACCAAAATCGGTTGACACAATGCAAAGTTAACTAAATACTTATACAAACGAATTGGAAACGTCCTTTTTTGAAGTCGGTTAAAAAGTAGACTAAAGCAGAGCTACATAAAAAGATGCAATGCAGTGATCAGTTCCCATCAGGTAACCTACCAATCATTGGTCGATCAAATGACGGTGGTACCTACTTGGAAGAGTAACTACATATAAATACAATTTATCAGTCACGCGAACACCAAGCCGTCTGTCGGAGACGTCGCGGTTCAAAGTTTAAAGGTCAGGGATTAAACCTGATGGTATTCCGTGAAGGTTTTGTTGGTGGTACATATTACATATTTACTAGCAAACCGCCCTGGCTTCGCTTCGGGACCCGTAAGAATCTGCCGCGTAGGTCCCGCTCCCGTAGGAATCTCGAGATAAACTCCCGATCCCGCGGGATATCCGGGATAAAAAGTATCCAATGTGTTATTCGGGGTTATAAACTATACGTGTACCAAATTTCATCTAAATCCATTCATCCTTTTTTGCGTGATTTAAACTTTCACATTTATAATATTAGTAGGAATAGTAGGAATTAGTAGGATAAAAGGGCAAAATAAAATACGACTCGTGTTAGAACTTCAGAGCCATTTAATCAATCATCAAAATCTTCCTTTGCTGTCGTCGTTCCATTTTGAAATAGGTACCGGCCAGGTCGCTGGCCAGTAGCATTTTAATAGAAAACCTGAAAATAAAACCTTCCTCCTAATTATCTCACCTTTACGCTCCACTAGAGCTCCCCTCCTCTCCTCAAAAGCACCGCTCCTCTCAATAGCACCTCTCCACTCCACATCTCACATCACCGGTATGCCAAATCTGCCCTCGTCTCACCACATCTCATATAACCACCTGTTGTTATAATAGAGACATAAAACTCCTCCTTAACAATATTATGGAAGTAAGATAGCAAACGAGTATGCAGAACCTTCCGCTGCCGCCATGACAACTGTAACCGACACAGAACAACACTCACAACGGGACTAGGATGGATTCGGTTAGGAGACGGTGGTAGAACGTTAGTAACTCCGAAAAAAGAGAAAAAACTCTTTGGAAGTTTCTTACTCCTTCTCGTGCTACTCAAAATAAGTACAGTTGATGTGATGCCATAATTTTGCCTCGGAAAAGTATAACCGAACGAAATTTTTATTCCGAGAATAAAAATTTCATTTGTCATTTACCAGATTATAGATTCTAGAGAGACTAGTTCTAACTAGTTTTCCAATAAATCAGTAATAAGTTCAAGAGCGTTGCGTGGGAAAGTTGGTCGTTACGTCATAACTATTACCTGAGTCGATAAACGCAGCACTGAAAGATTGCGGCCGATTTTAGATCGATTTGAGGTAGTGGGTCATATCGATACGAACAAAGCGATTGATTTTGCAATATGCAATTAGTGGTTTGGTTGTGTGCTATTGTCTGATGGTTTGCTTTGGCTCCTAGTTCGATCGGTACTGCTGTAAGCGGGCGTTCAAGGCGTGCACTGTTCGCAGGCGGCACGTCCGACAAGGCGCCAAATAGGCCAGGGAGCGGCGTCCTCAGATATTAATTTATTAAAAGTAAAGGGAGTTACAAAAATGGAGGGGCGTTCTGAATATCTGTATATTAATTCAATAAAAGTAAAGGGTGTTACAAAACGGTTGTACATGCAGGCGCTCATGAAGCTAATGGCGGCCCTGAGTTCGGTTTGCATGGTATTAAGGTAAAACAAGCATCGGGACGAGGATGACTTAGTAGATGATGATGATGGTGGTAGAACGTTAGTTTTTTTTTTTATTTCTTATAAGATAGTGCTTGACAACGATCCCACCTGATGGTAAGTGGAGATGAAGCCATAGTGATGAGCGCACTAACTTGGATAAAGCCTATTCACTCTCCTCTTGAAGACTCCCACGTCATATGTATGCGGAAACACTGACGCCGGTTTGTAACAGACCTACCGCTTCCTGTATAAGTTTTGTTCTACGTTATCAGTCCATTGCCCCCCCCCCCCCCCCCCCCAACTAGTGCGTGCCGCCCGCGTGAGGTGCACGCCTTGAATGCCCGTTGTCGTAGGGTAACCGACGCGATGCCTTGAAGATTTAAGAAACATCGCCGTAGAACGTCATACGATTTTATATATTTTGTATAATTTTTTATCTTCTTATAATTTTTTTTACCACATTAATGACCACATTAATGACTTTTTGACAGATAAAATAGAATAAAATAATTCAGAGGACTTGAAATTTGATACAATTTAATTTAATATGACACTGTTTATTTTATTTTATTATGGTTAAGGAATTGTTAATTAATATTATTTTATGATTATAATTTTGATGAATGTATTTAATTTAATAAATGTAATAAGTACCTAATTGACTGACATATTGTATGCCCATACGTGGCGGGAATATAGAGGAACTGGATTTAAATGTTTGTAATAAGTACCTATACATATTAACCTGTATTCCACAATAAATGGATTTGATTTGATTTTATTTGTGACTTATTGCCGGGCAGTAATTTTTCAGCGCAGCGACAAAGCAAGTTGCCATGCAGATAGCTATAATAAAGTGTCGTATAAATTTACGTAATTCCGTCGCGTCGGTGTTTGCCCACGCGGCGCGATGCCTTGAACTTGGCGTTGTATTGGCAAGGTCCTTTGTATTTTTAACGATAGTCGTACGTACAATCTGTCTACTGTCTAGCTTTTCTTACCTGAGCCGCTAAATGTAATTCTATTGCCGCAGCTCTCAGTTCAATTTAGCTTGAAAGTAAAGTTACTTACGGCATTTTAAATTGTTGTCGTCTGAAAAGCAATTACGGCATTTTAGGGCGGCCACATACAGTCGGAATTCCGAAACGGAATCCCGAATAGGGTTGCAACCTTGCAACGATATATCGGAAAACCGATAATATTATAAGAAAACCGATAATATTATATTGTAAGAAAAAGCTAATGTTCAAAGCCCATACAGCCTTATCTAAGGTCGTGAATTATCGATTTTTTTCTTCGGATATGATATCGATATTATCATATCGTTATAACGCAAATATCGATAAAAATATCGATGTGTCCTCTTCGATATTATCGGTTTTCCGATATATCGTTACAACCCTATTCGGGTTTCCGTTTCGGAATTCCGCATGTATGTGGCCGCCCTTAAATCCTTGCTGTTAATCGGTATTGTACTTTAATCACACGGGTGAAAGCTGGCATTTGTGGGCTTGTGAAAGCTGGGTGTAGCAATTGAAATTTTATTTCCCGCGGGATGGTGTTTCCCGCGGGATGGGGATTCACGCGAAAAAAAATCTATGCACGAACGAATTCGCGGGCAACAGCTAGTTAAATCTAAACTAGAAAATATAACTCGGATGCTGCATCCCACTTTACCTTCGACCTTAGCAAATAAATCTTTTACCATTACAATCTTATAGTTTTACAATAACAATCGATTTCAACACCGACTAATAGTAAAATAAAAACATCATTCATGTACCTACCTTACTCCATGTCAATTAAATACACATTTTTAAATATAACTCACAAACTGCACGTCATATTTATAATGTACAAGTACCGGCTTAAGACTATAAAATTAAACAAAAAAAAAACCGGCCAAGTGCGAGTGGGACTCGAGCACCAAGGGTTCCGTACCATTATTAGGGGTACGTTAATTTCGTTTTTACGAAATAGATGCGATAAAAGCGAAATCTGCATTTTATTTGCGATAAAAGCGAAATTTGAAAATTAAACACTTTCGCACCATTTTACGTTACGTGCTTTCAAATGTTGATCAGACGCGCTAACAATTATTACAACTCTGATCAAAACAGACAAAGACAAGTGACAATGCAAGTTTTAGTTGCATCAACATCTTGCTACCCTGGATTTACAAAAGCAGCTATTCAATGTCTCAATTGCCCTGTCAATAATGTTGATGCCTAGAGGTACTTTAGTATCTACAACATTGTCGTAACTGATCGCAGGCAAACAATGAAAGATGAAAATGTAGGAATTACAACAATTCTAGCCTTTAATTGAGTTTTTAACACTGCATTTTCTTTTTTGCGAAATAAATGCGAAATTTTCTATTTTGAGTTTTTTTTAATGCGAAATCATGATTTTTTATTTGCGAAATTTACGTACCCCTAACCATTATGTATAAAAACGCCAAAAAAATCTGGTCTGTTGTATGAAAGACTCACTTAAAATTAAATATTTTTAATTGTTTTATTCTAGTCACATATTAGCCACAACGCCATCTCTTGGACCGAAAGGTAACTTAAACTATCTAAACACTTAAATACACTTAAACACTTAAATATTTATTTTATTCGGTTTTTTACTATTTGTTGTTGTAGCGGCAACAGAAATAAATAATCTGTGGAAATTTCAACTGAGTAACTATTACGGTTCATGAGATGATACAGCCTGGTGACAGACGGACGGACGGACGGACGGACAACGAAGTCTCAGTAATAGGGTCCCGTTTTACCCTTTGGGTACGGAACCCTAAAAACACACTGGAAAAGTGGCCAATTTGGCTTGTGAGCTGAATTTAGTTAAGGCAATTTAAACTCTCGACGTCAATCTGCAATGAACTTTAATCACGGAGGCGGAAAGCTTGTGTTTAATTTTTAATCAATATAGGATTTGTAACACTTGAAAAATATTGTCTTCAAGCGTGAAAATACCCATTACCTATTATTCAACATTTTACAATGTCTTTTATGAATTATTTTTAGTTTTATGGAAGTGTTTCTTTGTTTTGTTCCAAAAAATGAATGTAGCATGCTATTAGTCTGTCAACGAAAAAGGATTTTTTCACTAAACAAAGTCAGATTTTCTCATCCATTACATCATAAATAATTTGGTGTTTGGTAAAACGCCAAACTCGTTATTTTCGTGGTATTATGAAAAATATATCCATAGAAAAAGAGACAAATATTTGTACGAAAAAGATTATCAACAAGTTAATTAATAGAGAATCATTATCTTGTCCACAGATCGACCGAGATATGAGCCACCGATCCTGACGACACCAGCCCACGGGAAACCCAACTCTCAAGTAAATCCGTTACCCAAAAATGGCGCACCATCTAGTAACCGTCTGCCTATTTTGCCTTCTCTGCGCGGCCCATATATGCGGTTCTCATATTGAAAGCCAGAAATTGCTCGACCTACCCACGGCAAGTCCTACGCCGCAAAACTTGGAAATCAAAAAAAGAAGTTTAGACTCCCAATATCAGTCTGATCAGAGGATGCTCAGTGATTTGCCAACGGCCAGCCCAGAACCGCATCATTTGGAGCTGGCAAAGAGAAGTATAGGCTCACCATTTCCATACAACCTGAGGCTTCACGATGATTTGCCTACAGCTAGTCCGACACCACCTCATTTGCACTTCGAGAAGAGAAGTTTAGACTCTCAATCGCGGTATAATCAAAGAATGCTCGTTGACTTGCCCACGGCTAGCCCAGAGCCACATCATTTGACCCTTGAGAAGAGAAGTGTAGACTTCAGAAATCAGAGGCTCCACGATGACTTGCCCACTGCGAGTCCAACTCCACCACATTTGCACTTCGAGAAGAGAAGTTTAGACTCACACTTTCAAGTGAAACAGAGGCTATATGATGATTTGCCTACTGCGAGTCCGACACCACCTCATTTGCACTTTGAAAAAAGAAGTTTAGACTCACACCAATTAAGTCAAAGGCTTCACGATGATTTGCCCACTGCGAGTCCAACTCCACCACATTTGCACTTCGAAAAAAGGAGTTTAGACTCACAGCAACTAAGTCAAAGGCTCCACGATGATTTGCCCACTGCGAGTCCAACTCCACCACATTTACACTTCGAAAAGAGAAGTTTAGACTCACAATTTCAACAGAGGCTACATGATGACTTACCAACTGCGAGTCCGACTCCACCACATTTGCACTTTGAAAAGAGAAGTTTAGATTCACAATTGCGGTATAATCAGAAACTGATGAAGATTCGTCAAAGGCGAGAGGTGAAAAATGTCAATCCTAGCTCGTATGTTGAGCAGATATTTAGGTTATACGGAGATGCTGGGTCAATGACAATGGATCTCACCGGATTCAATAAAATGCTGGACGCGTTAGATCTTAATAATTTAAAAGTGGGTGGTGTTCAAATTGTAGAGAATAAAGAATACCTTTATGAGCAAGTCGTCAAAGAAGAGATGGTCAATGTGAGTATTGATTTTAAATTATATAATGAATAAGTTATTCCGACAGATGATAATATGTCTTGATGAATTGACGATTGAGAACGCAAATCAATTAACGTTAATAAGACAGAGTATTTCGTTGAATCGATCCTTATAGAAAATCTAATCTAGATATATGATAGAATATTATAATCGCGAGTTCTTCGTTAAATACTTTTGAATGAATTGAATTTACACAAGAAAATAGTCAAAGTTGTAAAATTTAATGAAAATTCTTAATTTATGTATTTGGGTGCGTAAGTTCCAAGAGAGTAGGTACAATTATAATTTGAGTTAGGGAAGAAAGAACAGTCGAAAACTAAACTACTTACCACGAGTTTAATTGAAAACAGTATTGCAGAGTAAAGATACACGTTTTTACAACCATTAAAAAGTAATGACATAATCTCGTTTAGTCCATTTGCTTTACCAGAAAACGTGAATTAAACAGTCAATGGCGAAACTACTGGTGCGTTAAAAATCAGGTAATAGTTAAGCAATGATCTTCGTTGACGTGGAAACAATGGTTATGGTTTACGGATTAAGGTAATTGATTTACCATAGCATTATTGTTGTGTAACCTTTTTTTCTTAATGGCCTTTCGTTGCCTATTTCCAACATTGATAAAATCTTCTATGTGATGTTGAAATCTTCTATGTGATGTTAAAATCTTCAATCAGAATCTTCAACATCAGGGAGCTTACCGAATCAAGTGATAATTATATTCTACTCGTTTTAATTCATTTTAGTTTAGCGCAAAAATATTTTATAACCTAGTATTTTTATAATTGCCTTTTACATTTCAGTGTTTGAGCAGCGCAGAATTAGTCACAAGAGTAAACACGAGATTAAAACCTGAACACGACCTGATTACAGACCACGAATCCATCAATCTCATATCAGAGAACACATTACAATCAATATGCCCAATCCTGCTATACCAGAAATTAGCAAACACCTCAATAGAAAGGAGTGGGTGCGTGAAAGAAGCTAATTTACCAAATAGTTTCATAACAAGTGACGTAGGACATCATGATCATGGTCCGAAAGAGAACGCGTATACCAAGAATATGGGTGCAGTGTGGTTGTACTCTTCCCTCAGTATAACAGCAATTAGTGCTTGTGGGTTGTTAGGTGTTGCTGTGATTCCAATCATGCACAAGACGTATTACAATCATATACTCCAGTTCCTAGTAGCTTTGGCTGTGGGGACACTTTGTGGGGATGCCTTGTTACATCTAATGCCGCACGCGATGAGTCCGTTAGAAGATGACCACGATCATGGTCATGGCTCCACTGCAGTAGAACTAAGAGAATCACACAACGATGGCATGTGGAAAGGACTTGCTGCGATGTTAGGTGTCGTCTTCTTCTATTTCACGGAAAAAGGCTTAACAGTTGTCGTGGAATGGAGGAAACGCAGACAAAAGCTCGAAGATGATAAACTGCCATCAAGAGTTCGTGTTCTTAAAGACGAAACGGTGGGAGGATGTTCGGGAGGGTCGAAAGCGCCCATAACCAACTCCACGACAAATTCGCTGATGAAGATCTTCAAGCGGGATGATAAGGGAGATCCGACCACGAAGACTTGCAAACACAAGTATTCAGAGTACCCATACTGCTACGATGAAATAGACACTGATACTCACGATGATCATCATTTGAGAGATGGTCTTCCACCAAGTCCCAAAGCGAATAAGAAGCACAATAACTCCGTTTCTGTGGTATCTTCTAATGCCCTGCATCCAGAAGGGAAAGAGAATGAGCCCACAGCGAAAGACTGGCTGTTGAAGGCAGAGTCTACTCCGGCCGTGGTCGAAATGAACAATATCAAACATAAGGAAGATGGCACCAAAGATTTGAAGGATGGAGATAGCTACACTGTGATTCTCAGGTGAGGTTGAAACCCCATTAACTTAAAACTTAAAAATTCAGAACTTAAAATACCTATGCAATGTTTCCCTTGAATTTTATCCTATGGAGTATACTTCCGAGTTTTTGTCAGTCCTTAATTCTGCACGAGAACATAATAGTCACCTGTCACATATTAGTCTCTACACCCTGTATCTAGAATCGATTCGCTTTACTAAAACTGCAGCCAACCCTCGACTGTACATCCAATCCTCGATTCGGCATTTTTTATGGAAGTAAACAAACGAGCATACAGCACCACCTCCACTGTTGCCCATTACAACTGTGACTGACATAAAACCAAACCCACATAGGGATTAGGATTAGGGATAGGATGGTTAGTCAGTTAGCAGACGATGTAAGAACATCAGTTGGTCAGTTATTTAACAATTATGAAGACTGAGACAGGACTCAGTGATGTTAGTTCGTTTAATAAGTGTGAGGACTGGGACAGGACTGTCAGTGATGTTAATTCCGTTAATAGGTATGAGGATTGAGACAGGACTCTTAGTTATGTTAGTCCCGTTAATAAGTATGAAGACTGGGAAATGACTCTTAGTGATGTTAGTCCCGTTAGTTATTACAAAGACTATTTAACATCTCAAGTGTCTCTCATTCCAGGGAGCACTCGCGCGCCCACCACGGCCACTCGCACGCCCACGGGCATGTCCACGCGCCGCCGTCGTCCATGTCGTCGGTCGCCTGGATGGTCATCATGGGCGACGGGCTGCACAACTTCACCGACGGCATGGCTATTGGTGAGTTTGTGCTTGGATAACAGGGAATATGGTTCGTCAGCGCCACTTAAAACAACTTTATTACCAGGGATTACAGTTTAATTTAGCTTGTCACCGTCGGTCTGCAATATAGCAGGGGAAAACGCAATTTTGTGGGATGCAATTAAAACTAACACAATATCGTTATAGTTTAAGCCATGTAGGGGTCATTACTGACCCCGATATCATGCGAGCAGACAAACAGTTCTTGTTAATTAAGGTATTAAAGTAAGCTTAATTTCAAAAGTTATACAAATACACAACATTTTGTGATGTAATAATTTTTTACTAATGTGATTCCTTGAACGATTCCAGGAGCAGCATTCGCGTCCAATATCGCCGGAGGTTTCTCCACAGCCATTGCTGTGCTTTGTCACGAGCTGCCGCACGAACTGGGTGAGCATTGTTATTATATTTTGTTTTGCCTTAAGTACGTTAAAAGTATCCTGAAATTTAATTCGAATTATTCTTACCCTTTTTTACATAAATCTTATAATTATTCAATCTTTTAAATTAAATCTCTTCAAATTATTCTATCGTGATATAATATTTTAAGTTTCTTTCAACAACTAATCTATAGAACTACTGGTGCGAATTGATAAATAATTTTTGTGTTAGATAGTCCATTTATCGAGGAAGGCTTTAGGCTATACATTTAATTAATTAATTTAATTACGATTTGACAATAGTACCAGTGTTTCGATGACGTGTTGCAAAAATTTAAAAATATTAAACTTTCTCAAAGCGAAGTGAGGGCGATCAGTAGTAATAATAATAACAATTATTTTTGAATAAAATGCTTGACATAAATCTTCTTGCTTTCTTTCTCATTTAAATTAAATGTCAAATAAATATCGAAAATTAACTCTCCGTAACTTCCAGGCGACTTCGCGGTCCTGTTAAAAGCGGGCATGTCCGTCAAGCGGGCGGTGTGGTACAACGTGCTGTCCTCCGGCCTGTGCCTCGCGGGCATGGTGTGCGGCGTGCTCGCTGGCCACGCGCCCTCCGCGACCCGGTGGCTGTTCGCCGCCGCCGCGGGCATGTTTTTATACATCGCGCTCGTTGATATGGTGAGTTGTTGGTGAATGGGTTGGGGTCGGAAATGGCCCCGTGGGTGTTTGGGGGTTGGGGTCGTGAATGACCCCGTGGTTGGTTGAGAGTTGGGGTCGGAAATGACCCCGTGGGTGTTTGGGAGTTGGGGTCCGAATTACCTCGGGAGTTTGGGGAGGTTAGGGTTGGGTTAGAATAGACCCGAGGAGTTTTTGCGGGTTGGGTTAAAATTGTCGAGGAGAATGTTTTTTCCGAGTCAATTTCCAGAAGAATTTATATCCCAATTTTCCATCATGGGGCAGATGTGATATTTAAGAAAGCAAATATGTTTTCAATTTAGAAATCCTTAAGAAGAGATAATATAGGTTTCTATAACATGCTTGATATGAAATATTATTCTGCAATTCTGACTCACACTTGAATAGTTTTTTATTGACAATACGAAAGACCACAAGATGTATTTAATTGTTTAAAAAACATTTTTATTTCCAGATGCCAGAACTAAGCACGTCACACAGCAAAGAAGGTACGCTGTGCCAATGCCTACTACAGCTAATGGGACTGATGACTGGCATTGGCATAATGCTGGTGATAGCTCTCTACGAGCACGACCTAAAGACTCTATTCGGTTAAGTGACAGACAAAGTGATAACGTGTAAGACAAAGTGATTGTGAAGTATTTACAAGTGAAAAAAGTGATTAGTGAAAGTGAATTTTTGATTCCTACGTATACATTGTAAGTTGTATAGTCATATTGACTTTGCTATACTATTGTATGATATTGAGGTGGTTGCATTTAGTTTGGTGGAATGTTTTTTTTTAATCTACGGCTGCAATTGCGTTTTGACGCGGTAATTAATGCGATGATGTGGTGAATTAAGAAAAATTGTACTCGTCGAAATTGTCTATTAATCTAATTTTCATGTATTAGGAATGTATGTTAAATAAACCGTTTTAATAAAAACCTGTTACTAAGGCTTCATTAAGCACATATTCCTAATACATGAAAAAAAGTGTTATAACTGATTTTGACAAGTTTAGTGTCATTTCTTCTTAATTCACAATATTAGAGCGTTAATTAACGTGTTAAGACGCAGTTGTAGCCGTAGCATTAATGGGGTTTGATTACAGACACAAATTTTTAAGGGATTTAACGGAGGAGTCGTTACACTTTGTAAAATGTAACGTTAATGATTTGTAATGTAAATCGGAATTATAATCTAAATGTAAAATTTTACAATGGACCAATCGATGATAAATTGTAAAATTTTTAATGAAGTGATTTTTGATAAGATCTTTACGGACAGACTTTGTAATATATGTAGTGATATGACGAAAAATGGTATGTGTCTGTAATTTATCCCGGAATGTTTCAGTGAAACTCTTAAATCAAAAATGCATTGACAAGAATTAAACGCAGTTATATTGGTAATACTGCAAAAAGACTTGGTTATTCTACGAATTAGGTTAATGATGCAAACTATAGTCTGGCCGGGCTAAGAATGCGTTCCTGACACATGTCAATTCGTCATGACTAGTGTTGTACAATAAATAACATTATGCGTTGTAACAAATAACAATAACAACATTTACGTAGAACATAGGATTAAATTTGTCTCTTCCAGCGACGCAGAGGGGAGATGTATAGACGTGGTTACGGCTATTGGAAGAATGTGCCGTTCGGTACACAATACTACAAGAAACGCACTAAAGACGTTAAGAGATTGTAGGAAAGGCGTATTTTTTAAATTATTTCAGTGTTGGTAGAATTCTCTTATTAAAAACCAGATATTTTATAGTAGTTTTTTGAGGTTGTTTCATGAGTGGAATTGTAGATTTTTAAAGCGGACTTCGATATTAATTTATAGAATATGTCTCGACTCGACGCGTTTATATATGTATTTGTATGTAAACTTTATTATGATCAGATTCTTTTAAAAGGTATTGTTTTTATATTTGTTATTTAAGTAATTGTAATAATTTTAGCCCAAGATTAATACATTTATTGTAAGTTGGCATAATTATTCGATTTAATGTTTGATTTTAAAGTTATCACTCGTTAATAAGGCAATTAAAAGATATTAAAAAATTGTCAATTTCATTAAATTCCAACGACATGAATTCATGTCATGAAACCCATAGTACGTACGCTTCGCTGGAATCCAATGGGTTTGTACGCCAGTTCCTCGCCCAGTCGAATGACAGATGTCAGGGACGCATTCTTAGCCCGGCCAGACTATAAATTAATTTCACGCTGATTAGGTTAAATGTGTTATTATAATGTTTTTTTGGTGCTGTCAATATTAATTCAACAGTATGGCATTTATAATCTACATTTAAATGGATTTTTAGTTTAACTCGTTGCATTGTGAAATCTCGTGAGTTATATAACATTTTTTTTTAGTTTTGTTTCGTCGGGTTATAATTTTGGATATTGACAGTTCAAAGCATGTATTTATGCAGGAAGAGGAATGTATTTGGCAGAGTTTTGTTGTAAAATGATTGCGGAATCAGGATACATGGATTGTGCTAATTAATTTATTACAGAGTGCAAATTCACACAAAATAAGTATAATTGCATGAGTTCCTATTAATTTTATTTGTTGAAGAAACTTATATGAAAAATTTTACTACTTAATAAATAATATATCCGCAAATGTATATGTCCACCGTCTTTTGTTAATCCCTTATTCAACCCTAAAAGATTTATGGCTTCTATTACCTATCTCTTAAACTATAAAACGTACTGGAATAGTAAAATAGAATAATATACAAACTATTTTTACCATGGACGTTGATCAAGTGATTTGTCAACATTTTTGAAAGACGACGTAATAAGAACGATGAGAGAAGCTTCATTAACCTTCCCTAGCGATGGATGGGTAATAGGAACATACACATTTATCAGTTCGTTTGATATTATTTTGTTCTTAAAGACTTTAAAGAGCAATAAAAAGCAAACTATTCGATTACTAAGTAGATGGGATATGAAAAAATTGTTATATTAGGGTTACCTACATGACTCGTTACACTGAGTTCAGATGAGTGTTACATTGCTCAAGTTTCATTGATGGCTCCGTTACATCTTTGTATCCTTTTTCTATGCAAAAGACAGCTTGTAACGCTTTGTGCATGTGATTGGGATTACAGTCCGTCTATGTTGTTAATGATTGCAGTTTGCATGCAATGAAACAATGATGAGAAGAAAAGCATAATTGATAATAAGCAATGGTTTGTTAAAAAGTGACATAATGTTTAATCTTTTTTTCTTGTTCTCTGTTGGACAGAAAAGCATGAATTTTATACATGAATTCCATATATTATATAGAATTTTGACTTTATTGGCTAACGAAGAATCGGTGATAATTTCAGTGTTGATGACAATGGACAATGGTGGCTATGGGTAAGAGTGTCTATCCTCTAAAGAGGTAAATAGAGGCACTTTTTACTAACTTTGTTTATACAAATTGATTTATTTAAGAAATTAACGAGGATTAAGATTGCTTATCATTAATAACTCAGAAGGACTGTAATCTATTTTACTAATTGATAAGCCTGTAAGAGAAATCAGTTTACTGTTAGTTTGATGTATATTCCTTAAATACTTTGATGATCTAATGTCTAGATTGAGCGTCGCCCTACAACGAAAACAAAAAAAACAAGGCAACAATATCAAGCATGTGTGCGTGCAGGCGATGTTTTACACGTTCCTCTATTGTCTATGTTTGCCTAATGATATAAAAAACATTTGGCCACAATTTTTTGACACGTTTGCGCGAATTCGATGTTCCATCTAGACAGTCATTTAAAACATCAAAGGGTGTAACAAAATTTTCGTCATCCACATAAAATTAAATGTTTTAATGTGACAATGATTATTATATTTCCCTTTTTTGATCGGCAACGCGTCTGTAACGTGTAAGTTGCATAATATGTATCTAAGTGACCATTTATAGTGTGACTGCTATGATTGTTTGTTGGTTAATATAACATTCAAATTGTCCCAGATGGACTTGCAATAAATTATTGGCAGGAAGTAACAGAGCAATAAAAACTATAAGCAATAGTTCTATTGTATTATTTAAATATGGTCACAAACAAATAAAAAATAAATTGATTGTGTTGTTAGCAGTGATAAAATAATATCTTTTGTAATTTTCCCGCCATAATGTTTTTTTTACAAAATATCTCTTGTCAAGTCAAAATTTAATCAGCCTATCTTATGTAAGAATAGAAAAACAAGATAGATTTAAAGGTTTTATTTAATTAAGCATTTTCTTTTCTGCTTACGTTATGTTAATCTGAAGGCAGGCTATTGCAGTATTAACTTATGAAGTGTATACATTCTTAATACGAAACGAATAAAATGTGATCTTACGTACTTAGGTTACGCTCAATAAAGAAATAGAACTTATTGTGTCGAATACTATTTTGTGTCTGGTAAAAAGGGGCCAAGCACACGCTAAAACATTGTATGTTATGACTGTTAAATCAGAACTTGGCCCTTTTTTCGTTGAAATTGAATTTCAATGTTGTATAATGAACCAAGAGTGTGGCTACTTAATTTTTACTGATATTAAGTATTTCGCCTTAAGTATCGTATTTTAAGTGAATTATATCAATACATGTTATTATAAATGGTGTTTTGTATTTTCTTTTCTCTAAATGCCTCTTTCCAAAAATCTCACGTGGACTTCCGCAGTATTTTATTTTATTTTATTTTGCTTTATTTGGGAAACATACAGTGATATAATATCATAAATAATTAAACATCCTTAAGTATCTATACACCATTTACAAGTTTCCGCATATAAATATCTACGTTTGTTTGCTCAATACAAAAACAAAAAAAAAATAGTTAATCTGTTTTACAATAACACTGAGTGTTAGGCAATGAGTATTACAATAATACAAGACAGAGTATACTTATATCTAGAGGACGAAATATATATAAGCCGTTACGAAGTTATGTTGAACCAGTTTGAAGTCATTTTATGTTTTATAGCCTTTGAAGATGTATTAAAGAGATCGATATCGGGGGAGTCATTTAGTTGGTTAATATGACGCGCAGACCGGATAAAGAATGAATTTTTCCTGTAATTGGTTAAGAAGGAGGGGATATGAAGGTGTACGTACGGTCGTCTTACAGATCTGGAAGGAACATTTAGAGTAATGTTCGCTAGGAGTTCAGGAGAATCTATTTGATTCTGCAGAATTTTAATTAATGATGTGACATCACCTATTTTACGTCGTTCACTCAGCGGTAATAGATGATGCCTCTTACACCTTAAACTATAACTGTTATCGTATATGTTACCTTTATATTCCAAGTGTCTAAGAAACCTACGTTGGATTGATTCTATTCTATTAATATATACATCGTACTGCGGGTTCCAGATTTGCGAACAATACTCGAGGATACTACGTACGTATGAGCAGTAAAGAATTTTTACAACTTTTAAACTTTTGAATTGAGAGCTTTGCCTTATGATGAAACCCAATGATTTTCTGGCTTTATTTGTGATGTAATTTATATGTTTATCATATATTAGTTTGCTGTCGTGGATAACACCCAAGTCTCGTATTTCATTCACACTTTTGATTACTTCACCTCTGAGCAGATATGGGAATTGTGTGGTAGTTATTTTGCGAGTAAATGAGATGGTATAACATTTTGCAATGTTGAGATCTAATTTATTGTTGAGGCAATATTCCTCGAATCTAAGTAAATCTTGTTGAAGTAGGTAACAGTCACTAATGTTACAAATTTTCATGAATATTTTCATATCGTCAGCGTATAAAAGGAATTTGGAATGTTTAAAACAGACTTTAACATCATTAATAAATAAGTTAAAAAGTAATGGAGCTAATAACGAACCTTGGGGCAAACCTGAAGGCAGTGGATTCCAGGTTGAGGTATAGCCGTTAAGTACAACCGCTTGGCACCTGTTATCAATGTATGACTTAAACCATCTAAATAAGTTTCCATGGATTCCGGCATAAAGAAGTTTCTGTAGAAGTATAGTGTGGTCAATGCGGTCGAAACATTTACTGTAGTCGGTGAATATAGCGTCTACTTGACCCCCTGAGTCCATATTCGATGTGATATACTCGGTAAATGATAACAGATTGGAGGTTGTTGAACGATTTCTTAGGAATCCATGTTGTTCTGGGGTAAAGATAATCGATAGACTGTTATAGACCTGGGTGTATACTATTCGCTCAAGTATTTTAGCAAAAATGCATAATTTTGAGATAGGTCTATAATTGTTTACCTCACTTTTAGGGCCACTTTTGTGAATCGGGGTTATAAAGGCAGATTTCCAGATTTTAGGGACTATACCCTCTCTTACCGAACGAGTAAATAGAATGGTTAAGGGCCTCAGCAAGCTTTTCGCGCACTTTGTAACAAATAATGGTGTTATGTGATCCGGACCTGCTCCTTTCGTTAAATCGATAGATTGAAGCTGTTTACTGACCGATTCCGCATTAATTTCGATGTCACAAATGGCATTGTTAAATAGGGAGCCTGGCAGGGAGATCTCTGACTTCGTGTTAAGGCTTTCGGAGGAGGAACGGAAGGTAGATTGAAAGTAGTTTGCAAATAGTTGGCAAACTCCCTCACCCGTATTAGCAGTGTGACCTTCGTACGATAGGGATGTAGGTAGAGCATTGGAACCCCGTTTGTTTGCCTTGATAAACGACCAAAATAACTTAGGGTTCCTCGTTATTGAGCTTTCACAATTTTTGAGGTAGTTCTCGTAACACTCAGATTCCAGTTTATGGGCTCTTTGACGTAATAAAGAAAAAGAATCATAATCTCCAGCGTTTCCATAATTACGGTATTTACGAAGGTATTTGAACTTTTCTTTTAGGACTTTTTTCAGGGGCGCGCTATACCATGGGGGAAAGAGAGATGTAAACGTGACTAATTTGTGGGGAACGAATTTATCTATGAAATCATATAAATAGTTGTAAAAAATACTAACAGCTTCTTCCAAGGGTACCCCAGACAAACAAGAATCCCAGTTGATATTGTTTAGATTTAAGTTAATATTGTCATAATCACCTGATTCAAAATAATATTTTAATCTACGTTTTTGTTTAAGATTGTCGAGTTTATGCAAGGGCAGGGAAATTTCTAATGATTTATGGTGGACATCTTCCGGTACCAGGGGGTCTACACAAGCGCATACTTCCAAATAAGTATTACCTAATATTAAATCTAAGATTTTGTTGTTGGTATTGGGGTAAAAATTAAATTGAGTTAAATCACATTGTGATAGTGTATCTAAGAAATATACTTGTGCTTCTCCAGCAGCACCGGAGTGCTGTGGATCCGTGTCATAATTCGGGGTCCACTGAACATTGCTTAGATTAAAATCGCCCATTATTATAAATAAATCGTCTGGACAGAGTTCGATTATTTTAGAGATACTGTCTGTAAAGTTGCATAATTGTGAGTTATAAGAAAAGCCTAGGTTCTCATTACAAAGATAAGCTGCACAGATGTGTATTTTTTTGCTACTATTATTGTTTTTATGACTTATAGTAATCCAAATATCTTCGGCGGAAGATGACCACTCCGGACGCGCTATAGTAGGTAGTTCGCGACGTACGGCTAAAAGAACCCCCCCTCCGTACTTCTCTTTCGTGGTCGCATAATTTCTGTCGCGACGAAAAACTATGTATCTATCGTCAAATAATTCATCGTCATAGATCCCATCCACTAACCATGTTTCCGTTATAGCCACGATGTCATAGCAATTAAGTTGTAGATTTCTCTTAAATAAGTGTGTTTTCGTACGTAGACCTCGAGTATTTTGATAGTATATATTAAACTTATTGGTAGCCATTATTAACAGTAAGATACAAATAGCTATGGTGAATCTCGTATAAATTAATTAAAAATAATAGATTAATCCCCATCCTGATTACAATAATACAATAATACTGATACAAAAGTTTTACCATTTTTGAGCTATTTGTTGGCATCATAAAATTGAAACGATATAAATATATTAAAGTATAATAACATTGACTGTTTGATTTGTTAATTAAATAAAAGGCGGACACCCAACGCAACAATAATAACTTCCCAAACAAACGCGACGACCGCATTATAAAATTGCAATAATAAAATCTAACAGGGTATGCTAAGCGATCTGTGAGCAAAAGTAAGCGTAGATTGTCGCGCGCGCAAGCTATTATGGGCATTACCGCGCTGCGAGTGCACGCTTGTACAGGCGTTGATTGCAAAAATAGTTGCAAACTTACGTGCGATATTAGCCGGCCGACTCCTCCGATAGTCGATGCGCTCGGGCAGCGATAAGGCGAATAAAAGACTCCGACTTCTAACTTGGTTCTCAAACTATTCATAGTCGGCATGTTTAGTTGTAAGGTGATTGATAATATGAGTATTATAATATTTTTAATAAATCGTTCTCGTTTTTTATAAAAATTATTGGTGAGGTATCTGATTTTCGGACCATTATTTTACAGTGTTTCACCCAGATATATCGGAAATTCTTCTCCTTAACCAGAGATCGCGCTTTGCTTAGTAACCCTTTATTCCGCTGTGTTAGATGGTCATTAATGTAGAAGAGGCCAGATGTGCTGAATCCTAGGTGTGACAAGTTGAGATGTTTTATTCTTCGCGCTGATGCTACTAGCTCTTCTTTAATATAGCGATTGTTAAACACTATTATTATAGGTTTTTCTGCATTGGGCACTCTGGTTGGAATGCGTGCGATATAGTTAATGTCTTCTTTCTTTATGGGGTAATCACATAGTTGACCGATCTTGTCGGCAATCTCATATAGATTTTCGTTATTTTTGAGAGGAATTCCCCTAATTTCAACATTATTTGCCCTTGTCCATTGGTCTCTGTCGTGAAAGACTTGCTGTAGTCTTGTGATTTCGGCCTTGAGAGCAGGAACTTCTTGAATATCGTGCTCAACTTTGGAGATGCGAGAGTCCAAATTTTCTACTGTCGACGAGAAATTTTTCATTAGCTCATGTGCCATCTCTTGAGATTCCTTCAGATGTTTGATTTCTGTCTTGATCGTCTTGACATCTTCTAAAAGTGCAGATAGGGGCGCCAACTGCAGCATGACCCTGTTAAGTTGATCTTGAATTCGGTCGAGTTGTCCAGGCTGGGGGGATATAGGGGCAGGAGACAGAGACGGGTTGGATTTACATTTAGGGCATCGCCAAGAGTTTTTCCTGTCTCCTAGTTTACGATATCCTCCTTCTGTTATCCCAGAGCACGGAAAATCGAAGTTTTGCTTGCATATGCTGCACACTGTTCCTTCGGTGTGTTTTAAACCACAACTAGCGCACGTAAACATTTCGTTAAAGGTTGAGAAGCTTAGGTTTCGATTGAAGCAAACAAGCGTATGTTCTCTAGCAGAGACGGACCGGTACTGTACAGTATCCCTAGTTGTTAGTGGCGTTGACCGCGATGTGGGGGTCTTGGATTTGAATCCCTGGGCAAGCGTTTGTATGACAGTTATATAAGTTATAGTCTACAAGTAAATCCGCTCTCGCTTCGCTTCGGGAAACCAGTCCCTTCAAAAATCTCTATTTAACAAATTAGTGGTGCTCTCCTGGCTTTAGTAAACTGCGGCACTAGTATCAGGGTGATTTTGGCTTTAATTGATCGGGTCTCAAAAAAAAATTAAATATTATTCTGCGAATCAAATTTTTTTCTTTCAAATCAATCCAGCCATTCTTTATACATAGTATAAAACAAAGTCGCTATTTTTGTCTGTCTGTCTGTATGCTTAAATCTTATTTTTTTTTCTTTTTAAAATTACGCAACGGATTTTGATGCGGTTTTTTGTAATAGGTAGAGTGATTCAAGAGGAAGGTTATTATGTATAATACATGCATATATTCCCACTAGAACGGGATCCACGCGGGTGAAACCGCGGGCGGGCCGCTAGTGAGTTATAAATAGTGCAACAAACACGACTTCCTTTTTGTAAATTATAATGGTGGGCCACCAGCAAGCGTCCGTGGATCACCTATATTATAGTCGTACAAGGATCTTTTGGCGCGTGGCCAGTGCCTTACAGTTTGCCTTACTTATAATTGTGCTTATAAGGCACTATCTCTGTCACCCACAGGCAATGTAGGTGTATCACGAGCAAGAAAATTTATATTATGTACTTTAAGGCTCAATTTACATTGCCGCGGAATGGAATGGAAGCGAATTTTTGCAACGAAATTCTACATAGCATAATGAACTTTATATCAATTGTGTAAGGTACAAACTAAAGACGAGCCGAAAAAGAGGTCGCGCGTCTTCCGGGGAATCCCCGCGCATTCTCGAGAATTCCCGTAGCTACCGTCGCCGCGTCGGTGCCGTCTGTGGAATCCACGGGAAGTGGCGCGAAGGGGGAGTTTTCGTTTCTTCCATAAATCATGGACCCAAATATTTCTTTTCCTTTTTCTGATAGTCTTTCTTTCCTCGTCATTTTCTTCTTCTGCCTCACAAATAAGCGATATAAAAATAAGATCCAAGTCAACCATTCTCATCAAGTAAAAGATCTAGACTAACAACTGAACGTCCCTCAAGGCGCAAACGCGAGAATTCTCGAGCATTCTCGCGAATTCGCGCGCTTTCTCGCGCAATGAGGCGAAATTGACGCTTCCGTTCCGTTCCATTCCGCGGCAATGTAAATTGAGCCTAAATCAAGTACACTCATTGGCAAAATTAAATATTTTAAGTAATACTTCGTCGCGCCATTTATTGTTAACTATGTCTAATCAAGTGTTTTGGTTTTGTCAAGTAGGTAATCGTACAATGAATAAAATAATAAAACCGGCCAAGTGCGAGTCGGACTCGCGCACCAAGGGTTCCGTACCATTATGTATAAAACGCCAAAAAATCTGGTCTGTTGTATGAAAGCCTCACATAAATATTTATTTTATTCTATTTTTTAGTATTTGTTGTTGTTGCGGCAACAGAAATACATCATCTATGAAAATTTCAACAGTGTAACTATTACGGTTCATGAGATACAGCCTGGTGACAGACGGACGGACGGACGGACGGACAGCGAAGTCTCAGTAATAGGGTCCCGTTTTACCCTTTGGGTACGGAACCCTAAAAACCTTTATTTCGTTTCCTGAATTTTTACTGAAGGATTTTTGATTTTCGCTCATTGGATAACATTATGAAATCTGTGATTATTTTTTATAACAAACTCCGCCAAAATTTAAAACAAAAATAAAACAACACGTGATACAAATAGTTTTATTTACATACAAAAGTCAAAATAGTTTTAAATATCTTTGTTTTCTTCCACTACGTACATTAAGGATTTACCGTTGAGACTGAACAAACAAATACAAATATATTAATAGTTTAAAAAACTTAAACCACATTTTTATTGTGCAAAGTGAATTATAATTATACAAAGCAATACTTCGTTCACATTCGATACAGAATTCGATTTAATTGCATCCCACAGAAATAATACTTCCGCCGCTATCATTAAGGTTCGTAGTACATTGACGGTGAGAATATAAACTTTACAGTAAGATCATATAACTCGGCCGATCTGAATATAGCTACGAGTGACTGCATAGATGTCGATTTTAAGGCCAAAATGGTGGGAGGTGGGGAGTGCGGGCGGTAGGATAGTTACGAAGTAGCGCATCACAAAACACTGTCATGGCCGCCGTGTTTTGATTGGTCAGTTACTGTACCTGCGCAAACATCTCGTAAAACGAAGTTCACATCAGCCGAGTTATAAATGGCTTTTTATTTTGTGAGGAGTCTCATGTCCACATCCTCTACAACTTAGCTTAGTGTCCAGTCATGTTTATCATAAGTACTTAAATCTATTTAAGTAAAATATCAAGTTGTGGTATTAGTTCTATTAATTTATGCAGTTTGCAAGACAAACATTGCTATACACAACTGTTATATATGTATACTGATAGCATAGTTATCTCGTAGGAAGACCTTAATGTATAATATCTAACAATAAAAAATTGTTTCGGACAAAGTAATCGAGCCATCTCGCATTTTTACGTTCCATTTAAGTACTTTACTTGTATATTTTTTTCTCATCTTACATTTATGTGATTTTTTCGCATTTTAAGGTTATCTGAAAGACTAGTCTTTATAATTAAACAATTTAAATTCAATAATAAGAACTTTGGAATATCATTGAATATCTGTACAACAAAACATTTTAAGTTTCATTAAAATAAGCCTAAGCATATGGGACTTTGTTTAATGAATATGGTATCTTGAGATCGAATCCTAGATATTTTATTACAGATAATTTATCTTTTAGTTGTGATTTTACGGCGCCGTCGCTAGCTGCATTACATCGTCGGTACAAAAGTCAACTCGCCAATCTGCAAATGTCAAAATGTTCAGGAAAGTAGGATTTTAATAAAAAAAAGTATGTATCGTTGTAAATCAGGGATTTCTTAAAATCAATTCAAGTTAATGAATTTATATACTATTGCCACAGATACAATATTTTGCCACAATATGGGTTGTGTAAAAAATATTGATGTCCAATGTATTTATGTCAAAGATGTAACAAAGTAATAACAAAGATGTCCAAAATTACACTTTGGCTAGTTGACTTTTGTACCGACGACATGACCCGCGTGCAATAATGTTGTCCTCCCATCACGTCGCAACTACTAACCTAATATAGGTACATATTTACTTTTATATATTGAAATTAAATGTTTTGCCGCCCCTCCGTGGTCCATATAAGCCCCCCCCTTTCCCCATCATGCCGCCAACGTGCGGTGCATGCCTTTCACGCCCGCTTACAACGGCCCTGGTTATTTAACAGTCATTTTATCACAACCATGTCACTCCTAACGATTTACAAAGCCCAAATGCCCACAATAACATAAAGTGAACGCAAAAATCCGCGACGTCTCGACGAGCCAGTCCGGGACGCGCAACAGACAGACAGACAGGCGGCTAGGGCGTGATCCGCTTGGGGTCCCGCGGGAACATGGAGGTCTTGCGGATGTTGTCCAGGCCCAGGTACAGCATCACCACGCGCTCCATGCCGATGCCGCCGCCTGGAATGAATGAATGAATGAATATTTATTTTGCTTAAATTGCGGTGACAAAATGATCTTATTTCCTAAATACAGCGCTCACAATTTACCACAGTAGTGGTGTGCAAAATTTTTAATTCCAATACAATGTCAATTCCAATATAATGTCAATTCCAATACAATTTCAAATGTCACATAAAATTATTTTTGTTAACATATTATATTATTAAAGATTATAAAATTGTCAGGGTATGATAGTAAGTAGGTGCAAAGTATATTAATATTATGTAGTATGTCATCAAGTAAAGAGTTAATTTAATTATTAGTTTACACTGTAATAACATTTATCTATTAGCCATCACTGCAATTGTTTTTTGAAGATTGGTTTTGGAAGATTGGTAGAGGATATAATAAAATGAAATAAAATAATCATCAAATTAACGAATATAATAAAATAGTACAAAATACGCTAAAATGTTAAATGTTTTCAGGAACAAAGTAAAATTTGATGAATATAATGCGATACAGGTCATATAGGGGCTATTTTGCGTTTGATCAGTGTAAGGGTAAAAAGTGTTTGTAACGTTACTAAGTAATTTTTAAAGTAAAATTTATTTTCGCACATTTGGCGAGCAAGTTGGTGAATGCGTGACGAGAGCGTTACGAAAAATGTGATCGGGCGAGGCGAACGGAAGTTGAGAAGGAGATATAGCATATTGAAGATAGAAAAACAGAGAAAGAGTTACATTTATTATATTTCTTAGGGGCGAGAGAGAAAGGGATAAAATAAAAATAATAATTTTGTTTTAAGTGTAGCTAAAGAAGCTCTACTCAGGGGCGCCGCAAGGTGTGTTGGCGCCCGCGTGCAAAACCGATTTGCACCCCTCCCCCCGTGATTCAATACCAATCTCATACAGATTTATGTTTATGCCGCCCCGCCAGGGTCCATTTGCCGCCCCCCCCAGGGTGCCGCCCGCGTGCGCCGCACGCCTTGCACTCCCGGTTACGGCGCCCCTGGCTCTACTTACAAAAGAACACTCGTATTTTGTAGTAATATTGTATATTTATAATTCATTTTTAGATAAAAAATGTATACGTAACATCAGTTCTATCGTTCCACAGTCCACACAGTGTCCAATTAATTTATGATTATATTATTTAATGACCAAAAAAGACCCTGTATATCAGCTAAAACTGTAACTGATGTCTGTCCATTTTGGGTACTTGAGAAAAACTTATAATTTAGGTATTTTTGTTGTCTATTTGCTATTGTGAGGCCATAAAACTCACCGGCATGCGGCGGACAGCCCAGTCTAAACGATTCTATGTACGCCGCTATCTTTGTAATATCTGAAATTTAATAATAATACAATTTTATATAACAATATCAAACGAGGCAGTTGATGCTAAAGTGGTCACGTAATTATTGACCTGATAACTAACTATTTACTTAAAAATCCACAAGCATTGATAACTCAAAAGCTACTCATCAGATGTCGCTGAAAATATGGAACTAAACGACAAGCACTACCTTTTGAAAACAAAAAATATCGACGAATTGAGAACCAACCTGTTAAGAAAATTTGTCAAATGATACCTAGTTCTAGCTAGAAAAGTACTCACCAATCCCGTGGTGTTTTGCGCGCTCGGTGAGGAAGTCGGGGTCGTGTATGCGCTGCGCACCGGACAGGATCTCCTCGCCGCGCATGAACATGTCGTACGAGTTCGACGCTTTCTGGAACAACACATTATAGTGTGGCAATAGGCCTGAATCACGCTATCGAAGGATTGTCGATCGCCGGCATATATACGACGCCCTGAGAGCATTCACTCGGGGCCCGGCCGCCCCCCAGGCATGTCGTCTCGCCTGGCGGGAGATCTCCCTATTGCCACAATAGTACTGAGCGCGCGCCTCACATGAAATGCTGCACAAGCGTTATACCACAAGCAGGTGGTAGGGCCTAGAGCTCACCCGGGGAAGTACCACCGCCCGCCACGGTACTTAGTACCATTCCTACCGTGTACTAATTGTTTTAAGAACAATTGTGTTCCATATAGGAAGGTGTGGAGCCGGTTACACTTTTTTAGAGGCGACCATCTCAGTCCTCAGGGGTAGCAACGCATCTGTGACTGAATTAGAACGAGACTCATTGAGTCTGGTTCTGGGTCGGTCACAGTTGTCATGGGCGGCAGCGGAAGGTGGTGCTGCATGCTCGTTTGCTATCTTAATTCCATAAAAAAAAGCACCAAATACAGTAAACAATACACTGCGTCATATTGAGACTTCTACCATTCAACGTGGGGGCGACCGAGGACCCTAGTGAATGCTCTCGGGGCGTTGTATAAATTCACAGGCGATGTACAAATCTTCATTAAGGTGATTCAGGCTTCGGTGACCTCACCGTGTGACGTGTGTGCGATGTCGCCACAAGAAAAAGAAGAATCGTTTATCCTATCAAATTGATCCACATCCATTAAACCATTTTAATCGTGAGTACCCTTCAGCATTTAAAATCACACCAATCGTGAGTACCCTTCAGCATTTAAAATCACACCAATCGTGAGTACCCGTTAGTCCACATACCGGGTTGTCCGGGTCCGGCATGGTGTAGAACGGGCGCACGGCGCCGGCGAGCGGGTACTTGTCCAGCCCGTAGAAGTCCACGTCGTACTTGGATCATAGATCATTCAAAATCATGAGTACCCACCAGCACTTAAACACCTTAATCGTGAGTACCCGTCTGTATTTAACATACCTTAATCATGAGTACCCTCTAAGCACTTAATATACCTTAATCGTGAGTACCCGTTACCCATCTAAACCCCACAAAACCCTCCACATACCGGGTTATCCGGGTCCGGCATGGTGTAGAACGGGCGCACGGCGAGCGGGTACTTGTCCAGCACGTAGAAGTCCGTGTCGTACTTGGCGCGCACCAGCCGCCCCAGGAGCTTCTCATCCGGCGTCGACAGGTCGTCCTCCTCGCCCACTGTCACGCCTACAACGGACGGACGAATTGATTATATTAGCTATAGTACGACTTTTAATTCAATGCAGTCAATTGATGTCATTTTTCGAAACAATGTTACTATCGTACTTACAATAATAGTGATTACTCAAATGACGCATCCTCACTCCCAACACAATCCTGCCATCAAATGACGCATCCTCACTCCTGACACAATCCTGCCATCTGTTTCATCCTCACTCCTAACACAATCCTGCCACCTCATACATCCTCGCTCCTAACACAATCCTGCCATCTCATTCATCCTCACTTCTAACACAATCCTGCCATCTGTTTCATCCTCACTCCTAACACAATCCTGCCACCTCATACATCCTCACTCCTAACACAATCCTGCCATCTCATTCATCCTCAATCCTAACAATCCTGCCATCAATTTCATCCTCACTCCTAACACAATCCTGCCATCTCATTCATCCTCACTCCTAACGTAATCCTGCCATCTCATTCATCCTCACTTCTAACACAATCCTGCCTTCTCTTCCATCCTGACTCTATACACAATCCAGCCATCTCTGTTACTCTCACATCACACAATCTCTATCCTCGTCATACCTACCGGCTTCTTTGAGCATCTGTATGGCCTGCGGGAACTCCAATATCAGCGGAGGATCTAGAAACTTGAATGGCTCCACTTTATACTGCTGGTTCACTATAGATATTTCGAACGCGTATCTGAAACAGATAATTATTACTTAGAAAAAGACTTCAAAATAGATAATATCTCTATAACTAAAAAATTACTCGTTAGATGTCACCTTAATTTATATGGGATTAGAAAGCTGGGTTCTTTCGATAAAAAAGTATTAAATGGGAAACTGACTTTTGACAGCTTTTTGACAGCGCGAAAGCGCTATACCAAATGACTTTTTTGCAGAGGATATGTCTTCTGATCGGCCAGTTCAGTGTTACGTGTGTAACGTAGTGTATTGTTTACTGCACTCGGTGTATGTGTTATGCTTAGTCAGCATTTCATGTGCGAACTGCGGAGCGAGACAGCGCCATACAAAACCGCTTATTCATATACCACCATCTCTTTCTCACAATTTCTCCCCCATAGCTCTGTCTCTTTCTCACCCACCCCCCACTCACCGCTCCCCCAGCCGGCGGAACATGTCGGTGAGCGCGCCGGCGATGGTGGCCACCGCCTGGTGGTAGTGCCGCGTGAACGACATCTCCAGGTCGAGCCCCACGAACTCGGTGAGGTGCCGGTGTGTGTTCGAGTCCTCCGCTCGGAACACCGCGCCGACCGTGAACACCTGGAACGGGAGGGGGGAGGGGTTAGGTGGAGGTACTCACGATTATTACATTTTTATCGAATGCTACTATTTGATTGACGTATTTTATTGGATACGATTGTCGTGTTTTATTGTTCTAGTATCAAGTATTCACGATTACGGTAATTTATCATGTATGTATGTATGTATTAATAAGGGGTAATTGCGATCAACTCAAAATACATAAAGCATAAAATACGTATCCTTAAAATGGTGCAATAAACTTCCCAGCTTAATTTTATATTTGCGCAACAAACTCCCCAGTCCAAAACAAAAATTTTTTACTGGCGCAAAAAACTCCCCAGCCCAAAACAAACAATTTCATATTTGCGCAAGAAACTCCCCAGCTCAATACACATAATTTATTTTCAAAATGATGCAACAAACTCCCCAGCCCAACAAATTCCCAAGGTATACCCGGCAACAAACTCCCCAGCCCCATCCAGCAACAAACTCCCCAGCTCAAAACACAAAATTTTACACCCCAGTAACAAACTCCCAAGCGCACCTTATCAAAGTCCGCGGCGATCACCATCTGTTTATAGAGCTGCGGGCTCAGCGCGAACGCGTACGTTCGTCTTGAAGTACGACACCGTGAACACGTCGCTATAAACCCCAGCTCCCCTCAGCAACAAACTCCCCAGCCCAAAACAAACAATTTCATATTTGCGCAAGAAACTCCCCAGCTCAAAACACATGATCTATTTTTACTCAACAAACTCCACAGCCAGGTTGCGTAGCCATAAAATGATGCAACAAACTCCCTAGCCCAAAACAACATTTTACACCCTACTCCCCAGCTCAAAACACAAAATTTTACACCCAAGCAACAAACTCCCAAGCCCACCTTATCGAAGTCAGCGGCGATGGCCATCTGCTTGTAGAGCTGTGGGCTCTGCGCGAGGTACGCGTTCGTCTTGAAGTAGGAGACGGTGAACACGTTGGCCCCGCCCTCCGACGCCGCCGATATTATCTTCGGCGTGTGGATCTCCACGAAACCTGGACAATAAATAAAAAAATATCATTTATTCATGTAGGTATGTAGATATTGACATCACTGTACGATTCTCATATAAAGCAAATTAAGGTAGCAAACGAGCTTGCAGCATTTCATTTGGTTAACTTCGCCTAGCTAGAATGATTACGGATTACATCTGGAGATACGGAATTGCCTCCGCGATTGCCTTCTGAAACAAGGTGGTTAGAGAGTTCTCGGTTTTCATTATGGTAATCGTATCGTATCATCCTAAATTATTATTACATTTTGGCCAAACTTGCAAGACAAAATTACTGGCTTATCCTCATAATGATTTGGAATCTTATTACTAGCCTATCCACACTCCATGCCAACTCATCCTGCTCAGTAAGTATATCCCGAAACAGGAAACAGAATTGGGCGATGGTGATGCTTGAGAGTGAGGTTAGGTCATAGCTTACGCGGGCAAAAAAGCGACGGGTCCCTGAAGGTAATCACCATCCCCCATGGACATTGGCCACATTAGGACCAATCAATAACGCGTTGTCGGCCAAAAAGTTACCACTTCAGCTATGAGCGGTGTTCAATATGCTCATCAGCACCCACTAGGGTGCAGTCCAGATGCGTATTAAGGGTTGAGAGCGCCCTAGGCGAAGACCTTTTTTTTCGTTCTCGGTCTGGGTGTACCTATAACTTATCTTGTACTCGGCACCTACGATACCGGGAATCCTGGTTGAACCTATGAGATTTTTTTGGTTCTTTTAACCTCGCGTCCCTAGGCACGTGCCTAGTTTGCCTTAGGGATAATCCGCCACTGGTACAGTCTGTAAGTAATGGACTATCCACACTCACCCTGCTCAGTAAGTATATCCCGGAACAGTTTGCACACGCCGGCCTCTATCCGGAAGATGGCCTGGTTGGCGGGCGTGCGCAGGTCCAGGATGCGGTTGTCCAGCCGCGTGTCTTGGTTCACGCGGACCAGGGTGCAGTCTGTGTAGTGGAGTATCCACACTCACCCTGCTCGGTAAGTATATCCCGGAACAGTTTGCACACGCCGGCCTCTATCCGGAAGATGGCCTGGTTGGCGGGCGTGCGCAGGTCCAGGATGCGGTTGTCCAGCCGCGTGTCTTGGTTCACGCGGACCAGGGTCGATTCTGGGTCCTGGGGACAAAGAAATAACTGTAAATTAAGAATATAAAAACTCCCCGGCGTTTTGTATAGCCCCATCTAGTGTAACGCGAGCGAACTATTAACTCACTACTCTATGCACAGTGTCATGAGTCCCCAAATACAACTTATATCAGGTCTCGAAACATCATCAATCTGCATTCACTAGGTGAGTCGTCTATTGGTCTACTCGTCTTCTATCAACACACCCATCAACACCAGAAACCTCACCCCCAATTCACATCAGGTCTGGAAGCGTTTTGAATCCACATCACGCCCTCAAAGGCTCGTGTACCCGTCTCCTATCAATACACCCATCCCTTCAAAGGCTCGTCTACCCGTCTACTACCAATACACCCATCCCTTCGAAGGCTCGTCTACCCGTCTACTACCAATACACTCATCCCTTCAAAGGCACTAGTCGTCTATTACTCACACATCTATCAACATCAGAACACCAGTCACCAGTCACCCCACCACAAACTCACATCAGGTCTGGACGCATCCTCGATCTACAGCAGCAGCTGTGGCTTGGCGGCGGACACCACCCACACCTGGATGCCCAGGAGTTCTACGTCCCGGATGGTGCAGGCCTCCACCGGTGTCTTGGTGCGGACCACCTTCGCTTGCACGTCTACTATCCATACGATCTTCGAACTCCTCTATTTGTCTACTACTATTACACCTGTCAACACCAGAAACCTCAGTTCCAACTCACACAAGGTTTCTGGAAGCATCCTCAATCAACATGGACATCATACCTGCAAAGGCTCGTCTACTCGTCTACTACCAACTTACCTATCAATACCAAAACTAGGTGGCTCGTCTACTGTTCTACTCGTCTACTACCAACACCAGAAACCTCACCACCAACTCACATGAGGCCTGGACGCATCGTCAATCTACACCACATCTTCGAAGGCTTGTCTTCTTGTCTACATGTCTGTTTATCTACTCGTCTACTTATCTAATCGTCTCCCGGTCTACTCGTCTACCACAAACTCACATCAGGTCTGGAAGCATCCTCGATTTGCAGCGGCAGCTGTGGCTTGGCGGCGGACACCACCCACACCTGGATGCCCAGGAGTTCTACGTCCCGGATGGTGCAGGCCTCCACCGGGGCCTTAGTGCGGACCACCTTCGCTTGCACGTCTATGATGGATTCTTTTGATATACTGGAAATAAAAAGTATTAATAACAAGTAACTATCTTTTTACAATTTTTTTTTGTGGATGCGTAGCTTCGCTTCTTGCTCCGCTAAAAAATTATTATAAAAAATCTAAATATTCAGTCACTCCTTATGAGGTAACGACCATAAATGAAATACGGATTATTAAGAATAACTCAAAAACTATCCGTCAGATGTCCCTCAAATTTATATGGGGCCGGACGTGATGCACTCGTTTTCGAATAAAAAAAAGGATCGCGTAATTTTTTGGCAAGGAAAGATCTACCTTTGGGCGAGACGATATGCCTGGGGGGTTGCCGGATCACCACTGTCGCTCTCGAGGCGTTATATAAGCTAGCGGTGTACAAAACTCCGACAGCCTGTTCCAGGCTCCATGGCTTCACCATATGACGTGTATGCCGTATTTTTTTTATGGAATTAAGATAGCAAACGAGCATGCAGCACCACCTTCCGCTGCCGCCCATGACAACTGTGACCGACCTACAACTAGACTCAAAGGGTCTAGGATGGTTAGTGCAGTTAGAAGATTGAGTGATTGTCTATGTATGCAATGATTGATTAATAGATATATCTCTAGTCACTCACTTGCCAGTAAACTTAACAAGCTGTGGACTAGCATTGGTGTCGCCGCCCACGCTAACCAGCAACTGCACGGTGCAGACACTCTGCCGCAGCACGCAGAAACACTGCTTGCCCTTCGCCCGGGAGGTTTGCAGACGAGCTGGTAACAATTTGAACCAATAACATTTAATATTCATTACTAGCTGTAGCCTGCGCGCGTGGCTACACCACCCAACCTCAAATAATTTTTAAAGAAAAACATCGTACCAACGCAGAAACCTTCATGTACAGCAACTTTGCTAAAGATCGCATGATCTAATGTATAGTTTACGATCCTAAAAAGGACATACAGACAAACATTCATTTTTATATAATGTTAGTGTATCGAACAACAGGGATCGGTGGGCCCCGCGACACAAATCCCACCAACGGGGTACGTCTTTGGTCGATATCGAATACGCAAGTTTTAATGGCTGACGACTTACCTGATCGCTCCAGCCTAGTATGCTGAAGGAAGTCACTAGTCAGTACGTACCAGTCAAGGGAATGGGGATCCCCAAGGGAGTAGACCAATATGAATTACTAAATACTACTCTAAGCCTCTAAGGGAAATTAATAATATTAATGGGAAAAGGATACGTGTCCGTCTCGTGAACTCCTGCGTCACGCACACTTGGGTGGCAGCTCCTGGATTGCCGCTGCAGCCAAATACACCCAACTTGTCACCACGTACACAATATTTGAACTTTTCACTACCGTAGTAGACCGTAAGAAAAGCTTTTTACACGGGAATCGGGAACCGCGCAATAATCCCGTTCGCTAGTTCACACGCACCGACGCCATCACCATCATGCCATAATCTCGACTCACGCTATTGGCTAGCGCGCACGCATCCTATTGGCTCATATTTCAAATAGAATACGCGCGATCACCGAGTATGCACGAATTTGCTCTTCCGAACACCGTATGCGAATATCGCGGTTTATTTGAATTTAGAAACAAGGAATCTATTCCGAACAATCCCCCGCCCCAGCCAGGCGAAACCTGGCTGAACCTAAATTGGCGTACCAGGCACCTCAAAGGCGACTAAGCTACTGGTAACCGGGAAAGAGTTGCCACTGCTCGCTTCAACACTGAATTATTCACAAGAACCTCCGCAACTCGTGGGACACCGTCTGCTCCTGTGAATAACTGTAGGATACGACCCCGTCTCCAGGACAGTGGCGGCATATTCATTTCCTTAACCAGAACAAGATCTCCAACCTTAGGAGGATCCGTCTTATCTGACCACCGAACGCGCTGCTGCAACAAATGCAGGTACTCAAGGCTAAACCTACGCCAAAAGCTTTGAGATAACTGCTGTAGCAGTTCAAATCGCGTGAGCCGATACACTGGAGTGTCTTCAAAAGGATACTCCGGAAGAGCTGTAAGAGGACCACCAACCAAAAAATGACCTGGTGTCAGTACATCCAAGTCATTTGGGTCTGAAGACACCGAACATAGAGGTCGCGAATTGAGGACCGCTTCAATTTTGCAAAAAACTGTCGCTAATTCTTCGAATGTGAGAACCGTTTCACCAATGACTCGACGAAGATGCGTTTTTGCAACCTTAACAACCGCTTCGAAAATACCACCCCAAGAAGGATAAGCAGGAGGATCAAACTTCCATTGAATACCCTGCTTAGACATCTTTGAACCTATAGAATTTTGATTATCTGATAAGAACTTGTATATCTCTGAAAGATATCTGTCACTCCCCTTAAAATTCGTTCCACAGTCGGACCTAATCAAAGAAGGTAACCCACGACGACTGACGAACCGGGACAGACAAGCTATAAAGGCTTCCGTACTAAGACTCGACACTACCTCCAAATGTACGGCCTTCGTGGAAAGGCAAACAAAAACGCACAGGTAGGCCTTAGAAATTTTTGCATTGCGCCCCGTATGTGCCTTGACCATAAACGGGCCGGCAAAGTCCGTTCCAACTCCAGCGAAGGGCCTTGAAACCCTTACCCTATCTGGAGGTAAATCTCCCATTTGAGGTTGCGTTAGGTTAGCCTTTAACCGGTAGCAAGGAATACAATGAAACAGAACCTTCTTAATTGCTCTTCTAGCCGACAATATCCAAAATTCCCGTTGTAGGATGGCTAGGAGCGTATTTAGTCCTGCATGAGCATTTCTTATGTGACGATGAGTTATCAGAAGAGTGACAAGGGGACTATTTTTTGGCAAGAGGAGGGGATGGCGTGCCTCATAAGGCAATTCCGCATTACGCAATCTGCCTCCTACTCGAATCAAGCCCTTGTCATCAACGAAGGGATTTAATCGTGCAATAGCACCCTTCAACTTGACACGCCCGTTCCGCAAACTAGAAATAACGGACTCAAAATGCTCATGTTGAACCAAGCGAACCCAGAAAAACAAGGCTTCTTGTCGCTCGACCGGATCAAGAACCGAAGAAGTCCGTCTATCGGACTTATGCCTCACATTGTGAATAAACCTTTTCATCCATCCTGTTACCCCTAATAATTTATCAAGACAGCTAAACCGGTTTAGCAAGAGTTGCAAGTCCTGAACTGGCTGTTCCTTCTGAACAGTTAAAATGCGTACACCTGGAAGGGGTTCTACAGGTTCCGTAACAGTGTGGGGCCAGGAACTCTCAGGTTCACCAAGCCAAGCTGGACCCCACCACAGAGGATGATTCAACAAAGCTGAAGGCTCACAGCCTCTGGACGCACAATCTGCGGGATTCAGGTCTCCGGGCACATGGTTCCAATTAATAACCGCAACTGAATTTTGAATTTGTGAAACCCGATTAGCCACAAATACTTCTAAGGCATGGACTGATGCTCTTAACCAACTGAGGACAATCTGACTATCGGTCCATGCAAACACCTTCTCAATTTCTACAACCTGCCCCAAAGTAGAAACCAAATGATTGAGAAGTCTAGTCAAAAGAGCTGCCCCGGAGAGCTCCAATTTTGGAATGGTGAGACGAGACCGGATCGGGGCGACCTTGCTCTTAGCCATTATCAATTTTATGCCTACATTTCCATGCCGATCGATCACGCGAATATAGACAGCAGCTGCATAGCCTCGTTCCGACGCATCACAAAATCCATGGAGGCTTGCACGACATTTACCCGGCGGCAGGATCGCACGATCTATTTTAACCAATTGAATATCCGGAAGACAAGTAATAAATCGCGACCACGCTGACAACAACTCGCCGACTAGAGGGGTATCCCAAGTTAATTCCTGTAACCAAAGCCTTTGAAGAAAACACTTAGCCCAAAACACAACCGGCGTCAACCAGCCGTTGGGATCAAATATCCGAGCTACAGTCGACAATACCACTCGCTTGGTCCAAACCTTACAGACATCTAAATCCTGCACATGAAACGTAAAGACATCTGGGACCGGTAAATATTGTACACCAAGAACAGCGACTGCGTTAGGATTCTCCACATTTTCGAAAAGATGAGGTGCTTGCTGGTGCTCTTCGGGTAAATCATCAATCAACTCACGCGAGTTTGATACCCATTTTCTCAATTCATAGCCCCCAGTCCTCAAGATACCGATCAACTCATCTCGTAAAACTTTCGCTTCCTTTACCGTAGCTGCGCCCGTACACACGTCATCTACATAAACATCACTAGACAAAATAGCAGCCGCCCTAGGGAAATTTAATCTCTCGCGATCAGCAAGTTCTAACAAGGACCTTATTGCAATGAAGGGACTTGACTTGAGACCGTAAGTGTTCGTATTCAGCTCATAAACCGTAACTGGGCTAGAGGGATCCTCACGCCACAGTATGAGCTGATACCGGCGATCATCCGGATGAATAAGAGTCTGACGAAACATCATCTTTATATCCGCAACAAAAACGACCTGATGTCGGCGGAAGCTAGTTAATATATCTGAAATATCACGATGTAGCTTAGGACCTGCATGTAAACACTGGTTCAAGGTCACTCCATTAGAGGTAGCTGCGGAACCATCAAAAACGACTCTAATCTTCCCCGCCTTAAACACAGCGTGATGGGGTATAAAATAATGTTCTTGGGAACGCCAATCAAATTTAGAAATAGACATATGACCTAATTCCAGATACTCACGCATAAAATTTATATAGTTATGTTTAAACTCCACATCCCGTTTCATACGTCGCTCCATGGAAGCTAGTCTCTTCTCAGCTAGCATCCTGGACTGACCAAGCGGCAACCGAGACGGTAAGAAAGGTAACCTCGTGACAAACCGACCTGAACTGAGCCTTCCAGTATTATTCTGGAAGAATTCTTCGCATTCCCGATGCTCAGGGCTGACACGAAGCGCAGAAGGAGGCTCCTCTACTTCCCAAAATCGCTGAACCGCGTCAGCGAGGGTTAGACCTACCTGAAGACTATTGTCGCTCTGTGGGGGACACACCGGAAACACTGGCCCCATAATGACGTCACCAAGGTCAGTAGAGATAGCAGACAGACCACCTGTTTGGAGAAGTTTGCTGTTTCCCACCCGTAATAATCCCAGGACGTCTGCACCGAGTAGCAGATCAACCGAGCCTGGAATGTGGAAATCCGGATCAGCAAGCGTGAGTCCCAAGGTCAAACCCACTACCCCTGGAGGTAAAGAAACTACAGGATGCCATCCTAAAATGTTATCCAACACGATCGCTGTCGTCACGATCCGCGGACGAGGCACATGCATTGGAGAGAAATAAATTGAAACCTGTCCCACTAACCCAGACACTTTAACTCCACCTATCCCCCGAATAAATTCTACGCCTGGATTAACCTGTAGCCTTAGCTTCTCCATCAACTGTGTCGATACAATACACCCCTGTGAACCCGAATCCAAAATCGCGCGCGCGGTTACCGATTCACTCCTTGAGGAACCAACGCGAACCTGAGCGGTGGGTAACAAAATAGTAAGAGGAGAAGGGGGAGACACGGAAGAAGAAGGAGGGGGGAGTCACCAATCTTGATTATCTGGATTAGGTGGCGGAAGAGTGTTACTAGTCTCCTCCGTCACACGTCGCTGAGAGCGTCCGTGGCTCTGGTCCAACCGAGGATACCCTGTGGAGCGAAGCTGCGAAAGCAAATCCATCCAATGCTCCCGATCCATCACAGCACGAGTCTCCCTCCGGGGACTGTGAGAACCCCCGCCCGTGCGAGGTGGAGAGCCACGAATATTATTAAGTCGATGCCTAAAACGATTGCCAGTCCTTGGACTACACTGGACACCCCCGGTCCAGGGCTCATCAGACACCTTCGCCCCTCGTTCGTAAGGTGGTGATGATATACGAGCCGGAACCTCCGGCTGAGGCGATCCGTTGCGGTTACCACAAAGAAGAAGATGATGATTACCTCTACACTGCGCGCAGGGTCGCGCTGACCGACATTGATTAACAAGGTGGTTGCCTAAACAGTTATAACACCAATTGCGCTGGCGTGCAATACCACGCCGCGCCTGCCAACGAAGATTTTTAAATTTTTGACAACCCGAAACACCATGTCCTGAATACCTACAATACATACAGCGAGAATCCCTATCCTGCGCCACCGCTGCAGTATACATGCGAGGCACCTCGCGCGGCCTAACCGGTTGGCGATATTCACCTGTAGGCCTCGGTCGAGAATGTACGACAGAAGGGCCTGGCAAAGGAACATTCTCCGCACGACGACACTCGTCCTCTAAAAATAAAATCAATTCATCAAACTTAGGAAGATGAGTGGCGGAGTCCCCACCATATTCCAGCTCAAACCGGTTTCTGAGATCATGTGGTAATTTACCTAATATCAAATGTAATAATAAAAAAGACCAACTTGCAACTGGTAAGTCTAAGCCCTTTAAACCATTAATGGCAATTAAAAGTGGGTTAAGAAGCCTCGTGCGCAAGGCTTGTGCTCCAAGGACCTTTGGTAAGCCCAAAATGGCAGACACGTGATTGTCTGCTAAGCGCCGAACATTTTGATACCTACGCCTGAGCAAGTCCCGAGCAATATCATAATTCGAATCTATAAGTTCTAAATGTTGCACGAGCCCCTTGGCTTCGCCCGTCAAGGACGCCATCAAATAAGCCAACTTTTGAGCATTAGTCAAATCCTTACGGCAATGTACCAAACTATCATATAAATTATTAAAAGCTACCCACTGGCCTAAGTCGCCGCTAAAGTGTGGTAAGTCGCGCACTGGCAACCTACTTATAAGTGCAGGTGAAACATCCGTATCCGAAACAACGGCCGAGCCACTTATCTTAGATCCATTAATAATACCTACAGCCTGACGTAACTGGTCCGCCAGATCATCTGCCTGATTAACGTCCGCCTCAATTTTTTTCATAACATCCAACTCCAGGTCCATCTCCAGGAGGGAGCGGTACGCGTCGTATAAGTCAGCCATCTGACTATCTAATAATTCATACCGAGATAATAAAGCCCGAGTTCGATCTTTACGTTCAATATTTAAAACGGCCGAGCCGAGCCATCGCAATACACCGGCTATGCGAGCGTTAAGTTTACTAGCCATATGTATGTATGAAACGTAACCAAAATATTAATCCCAAAGAAACCAGTTACCGGAGTATTATACCAACATAAATATTTTACCTCTAAATTGGTATCTAAGTGCAACAATAACTCATTAAAATAGATATTACTTATGTTATTAAAATACCTAATCCGTACGAAAGAAATAATTCCGTTATTCCGTTGCAACAATAATATCTACGAGGTATGTTATGTACCTAACGTGCTAGCGCGCTACGACATTCGCTTACGGTAACAGCACGACACAATCAAACAACCTACCCCCGTGCGTAAGATATTATTAACCGAGGAACTTTATTACTTAATTTTGCAACGACAAATGAACAAAATTAATGCAATACTATGAAATGATGTTACTGCAAACCGAATTACTTTGTGTTAAATATTATGTACGTGTATTGAATTGCGTATTAACCGAACGCATCAAACCAAATACGTAACCCGCGAGACCGATTTAACCGTGCGGGAACCTGTTAGGTTACAAACCACGCTCTGCTACCAAACAATTTGTATCGAACAACAGGGATCGGTGGGCCCCGCGACACAAATCCCACCAACGGGGTACGTCTTTGGTCGATATCGAATACGCAAGTTTTAATGGCTGACGACTTACCTGATCGCTCCAGCCTAGTATGCTGAAGGAAGTCACTAGTCAGTACGTACCAGTCAAGGGAATGGGGATCCCCAAGGGAGTAGACCAATATGAATTACTAAATACTACTCTAAGCCTCTAAGGGAAATTAATAATATTAATGGGAAAAGGATACGTGTCCGTCTCGTGAACTCCTGCGTCACGCACACTTGGGTGGCAGCTCCTGGATTGCCGCTGCAGCCAAATACACCCAACTTGTCACCACGTACACAATATTTGAACTTTTCACTACCGTAGTAGACCGTAAGAAAAGCTTTTTACACGGGAATCGGGAACCGCGCAATAATCCCGTTCGCTAGTTCACACGCACCGACGCCATCACCATCATGCCATAATCTCGACTCACGCTATTGGCTAGCGCGCACGCATCCTATTGGCTCATATTTCAAATAGAATACGCGCGATCACCGAGTATGCACGAATTTGCTCTTCCGAACACCGTATGCGAATATCGCGGTTTATTTGAATTTAGAAACAAGGAATCTATTCCGAACAGTTAGATTAAAGATGTATCAATAAAGTTGACATGAAGGGTGCCTGTCCCCCAGAGCTAAGCTAAGTAACAAATAAATGAAATAAATAATACCTTTTCAGGTCTACAATAAAGAACAAACAAACAAACAGACACACCAACTAACCTCGCACCCAAACAGTGGTCCCATCGAGCGCCGGCCCCAGTTGTTTGACGTCCACATACAGCCGCTCCGGGCCGCGCGCCGCCGCCTGCTCCAACTTCACCACGCCGTACAGGCCCGCTGACGTGTCCTCCGCTGGCTTCTGTTCTTGTGAGTAAACAAACAAACAAACAAACAGACACACCAACTAACCTCGCACCCAAACAGTGGTCCCATCGAGCGCCGGCCCCAGTTGTTTGACGTCCACATACAGCCGCTCCGGGCCGCGCGCCGCCGCCTGCTCCAACTTCACCACGCCGTACAGGCCCGCTGACGTGTCCTCCGCTGGCTTCTGTTCTTGTGAGTAAACAAACAAACAAACAAACAGACACACCAACTAACCTCGCACCCAAACAGTGCTCCCATCGAGCGCCGGCCCCAGTTGTTTGACGTCCACATACAGCCGCTCCGGGCCGCGCGCCGCCGCCTGCTCTAACTTCACCACGCCGTACAGGCCCGCTGACGTGTCCTCCGCTGGCTTCTGTTCTTGTGAGTAAACAAACACACAAACAGACACACCAACTAACCTCGCACCCAAACAGTGCTCCCATCGAGCGCCGGCCCCAGTTGTTTGACGTCCACATACAGCCGCTCCGGGCCGCGCGCCGCCGCCTGCTCTAACTTCACCACGCCGTACAGGCCCGCTGACGTGTCCTCCGCTGGCTTCTGTTCTTGTGAGTAAACAAACACACAAACAGACACACCAACTAACCTCGCACCCAAACAGTGCTCCCATCGAGCGCCGGCCCCAGTTGTTTGACGACCACATACAGCCGCTCCGGGCCGCGCGCCGCCGCCTGCTCTGACTTCACCACGCCGTACAGGCCCGCTGACGTGTCCTCCGCTGGCTTCTGTTCTTGTGAGTAAACAAACAAACAAACAAACAGACACACCAACTAACCTCGCACCCAAACAGTGCTCCCATCGAGCGCCGGCCCCAGTTGTTTGACGTCCACATACAGCCGCTCCGGGCCGCGCGCCGCCGCCTGCTCTAACTTCACCACGCCGTACAGGCCCGCTGACGTGTCCTCCGCTGGCTTCTGTTCTTGTGAGTAAACAAACAAACAAACAGACACACCAACTAACCTCGCACCCAAACAGTGCTCCCATCGAGCGCCGGCCCCAGTTGTTTGACGTCCATATACAGCCGCTCCGGGCCGGGCCGCGCGCCGCCGCCTGCTCTTTCTTCACCACGCCGTACAGGCCCGCTGACGTGTCCTCCGCTGGCTTCTGTTCTTGTGAGTAAACAAACAAACAAACAGACACACCAACTAACCTCGCACCCAAACAGTGCTCCCATCGAGCGCCGGCCCCAGTTGTTTGACGTCCACATACAGCCGCTCCGGGCCGCGCGCCGCCGCCTGCTCTAACTTCACCACGCCGTACAGGCCCGCTGACGTGTCCTCCGCTGGCTTCTGTTCTTGTGAGTAAACAAACAAACAAACAGACACACCAACTAACCTCGCACCCAAACAGTGCTCCCATCGAGCGCCGGCCCCAGTTGTTTGACGTCCACATACAGCCGCTCCGGGCCGCGCGCCGCCGCCTGCTCTAACTTCACCACGCCGTACAGGCCCGCTGACGTGTCCTCCGCTGGCTTCTGTTCTTGTGAGTAAACAAACAAACAAACAAACAGACACACCAACTAACCTCGCACCCAAACAGTGCTCCCATCGAGCGCCGGCCCCAGTTGTTTGACGTCCACATACAGCCGCTCCGGGCCGCGCGCCGCCGCCTGCTCCAACTTCACCACGCCGTACAGGCCCGCTGACGTGTCCTCCGCTGGCTTCTGTTCTTGTGAGTAAACAAACAAACAAACAAACAGACACACCAACTAACCTCGCACCCAAACAGTGCTCCCATCGAGCGCCGGCCCCAGTTGTTTGACGTCCACATACAGCCGCTCCGGGCCGCGCGCCGCCGCCTGCTCCAACTTCACCACGCCGTACAGGCCCGCTGACGTGTCCTCCGCTGGCTTCTGTTCTTGTGAGTAAACAAACAAACAGACACACCAACTAACCTCGCACCCAAACAGTGGTCCCATCGAGCGCCGGCCCCAGTTGCTTGGCGTCCACATACAGCCGCTCCGGGCCGCGCGCCGCCGCCTGCTCTAACTTCACCACGCCGTACAGGCCCGCTGACGTGTCCTCCGCTGGCTTCTGTTCTTGTGAGTAAACAAACGAACAGACACACCAACTAATCTCGCACCCAAACAGTGCTCCCATCGAGCGCCGGCCCCAGTTGTTTGACGTCCACATACAGCCGCTCCGGGCCGCGCGCCGCCGCCTGCTCCAACTTCACCACGCCGTACAGGCCCGCTGACGTGTCCTCCGCTGGCTTCTGTTCTTGTGAGTAAACAAACAAACAAACAAACAGGCACACCAACTAACCTCGCACCCAAACAGTGCTCCCATCGAGCGCCGGCCCCAGTTGTTTGACGTCCACATACAGCCGCTCCGGGCCGCGCGCCGCCGCCTGCTCTAACTTCACCACGCCGTACAGGCCCGCTGACGTGTCCTCCGCTGGCTTCTGTTCTTGTGAGTAAACAAACAAACAAACAAACAGGCACACCAACTAACCTCGCACCCAAACAGTGCTCCCATCGAGCGCCGGCCCCAGTTGTTTGACGTCCACATACAGCCGCTCCGGGCCGCGCGCCGCCGCCTGCTCTAACTTCACCACGCCGTACAGGCCCGCTGACGTGTCCTCCGCTGGCTTCTGTTCTTGTGAGTAAACAAACAAACAAACAAACAAACAGACACACCAACTAACCTCGCACCCAAACAGTGCTCCCATCGAGCGCCGGCCCCAGTTGTTTGACGTCCACATACAGCCGCTCCGGGCCGCGCGCCGCCGCCTGCTCTAACTTCACCACGCCGTACAGGCCCGCTGACGTGTCCTCCGCTGGCTTCTGTTCTTGTGAGTAAACAAACAAACAGACACACCAACTAACCTCGCACCCAAACAGTGCTCCCATCGAGCGCCGGCCCCAGTTGTTTGACGTCCACATACAGCCGCTCCGGGCCGCGCGCCGCCGCCTGCTCTAACTTCACCACGCCGTACAGGCCCGCTGACGTGTCCTCCGCTGGCTTCTGTTCTTGTGAGTAAACAAACAAACAAACAAACAGACACACCAACTAACCTCGCACCCAAACAGTGCTCCCATCGAGCGCCGGCCCCAGTTGTTTGACGTCCACATACAGCCGCTCCGGGCCGCGCGCCGCCGCCTTTTTTTTTTTTTTTTTACTTCAGGAAATGCTTTATGCATACCATCCATTCCGGGGGGATGGATGGTTATGTGGGACTAACACCAACTACGGCAAAGAATAGCGGTGCCTACCCACTAAAACCTGAAGGTGTTCTCCTCGTCGCCAAGAGACAATGTCGCGGGAACGAATAACTTCCGCAACTTCGTCGGCGGTGCCATGTGGCTCTGATCCCTCGTGGGTCTTCTCCATCGGAGAAGACACTGAGGGATCCTTTGGTGGGAGTTTTGGAACTCCCAATCACTACGAATAAGGAACGCCGGAACACGTCGGCGTTCCTCATCGCTCTGGAACTGTTGTGGCGGGTGATGGTCCCCGATCCATCACCCGCCAGTCCCGTGTTATGGCGGCGGCATACGTCGGGCATAAGCCCTACGCCGCCGCCCTAAGCGCCTTCGGCGAGCTGCGGGTGCCAGTGGATCATTCTCGCGCTCTCGCTCCGCTGACTCCTTGCATGTCATAATCTCAGTTGCGAAATTGGCAACAGCATCCCATTTTTGCTGACTCTCCAGCATCGCTGTTATTATCGCCGAAAGCGAGAGATCTGTCCCGATAACCGACACCAGGTTTCGTCTAGGCTCTTCCCAAGCGGGGCATGCGGCACGCGTATGCTGGCTAGTATCATGAGCCTCCTCACAGTGGTGACATCTTTTTGTCTCTTCTCTGCCTACCACTCGGCACAGGTAATCACCAAAGCAACCATGCCCCGTGAGTATCTGTGCCAAGTGGTAGGTGATTGTCCCATGGCGCCTGTTAATCCAATCTCGTAGAACGGGTCGAATGGCCATCACAAGCTCCTGGCCATGCTGTGGGTCCTCTAATCGGTCCTCCCATACAGCAAGCATTCTGTCGCGGGCTTCATGCCGCCAGCGTTGGACATCCTCAGCGACCAGTAATTGACCCGTTCGTTTCGCTGCCGCACATCTTTCGTAAACGGAAGCAAGCACGTCGGCCTCCAAATCCCACGGAACACTGCCTGCAAGTACCGTCGCCGCATCGAATGACACGGTGCGATACGCCCGAGCCTCTCTAAGCGCAATCACCCGCTGTGGGCGTTGGAGAAGACCACGATTGCGGTTGGTCATTGCGCTTGCCCATATTGGCGCTCCGTAAAGTGCTTTGGAGCGCACCACACCACTGTACAAATGACGCACTAATGCGTTTGGTCCCTGCAGGTTTGGAAGAAGACCCGCGAGCAGTCCGGCAAACGAAACTAACTTGGGTATCATTCGCTGGAAATGTGGTGTGAATGTCCATCTGCGATCAAGTACCACTCCCAAGTACTTCATTGTCGGGTCAATGGAGATTGGAGTCCCCGCCACCACTATTTCAGCACCCGGTGGAGGTACTTGCCCTCTCCTCATGCACATCCATATAGCATGTGACTTATTCAGGGCCACTTCGAGACCTAAGGTTCTGATGCGACTGATAACCTGGGCAACACCAGCTGTGGCGGAGACGGCTGCGTCTCTAATAGTGTTTCCTCGGGCTACTACTAAGGTGTCGTCAGCGTAGCACAATATATTGACACCTTCGACCATTTCTCCTCGAAGTACCCAGTCATATCCCACGTTCCAGAGTAAAGGGCCAAGAGCCGAACCCTGTGGGACACCGCGCGACATTGCCCTGCGGATCCACCTCTCTTGACTTGGGTATATTATTTCCCGGTCAGAGAGGTAACTTGCCACTATGCGCTGCAGGTATTTCGGCACTTGATGGAAGGCCAAAGCCTGCCTGATGGTCTCCCAGGGCAAGGTATTGAAGGCGTTCGTGATATCTAGGGATACTGCCAACACTCCTCCACCCTGGGCGAATCCTTCTTCCGCTAGGTTCCTTAGATGGGCAATCGCATCCAATGTCGAGCGACCACGACGAAAACCGTACTGGCAGGCACTTAAGTTGGGCCCTACCGTCTCAAGGTGCTTGTTTATTCGAGCAGCCAATATTCGCTCGAAGGTCTTACCCAACTCGCTTAGCAAAACAATAGGACGGTAGGCTGACGGCAGCTCAGCAGGACGTCCGGGTTTCCTAATTAATACTAGGCGGCCTGTCTTCCAGTTACGTGGAAAGTGACCCTGGAGCAGGCATTTTGATAGGATATCCCTCACCCAGTCGTTCAAGCCATCCTCGATAGCAAAAGCCAGAACTCGTCCGGGGATCCCATCTGGTCCTGGGGCGGTGTTCTTTAGCCGCAGTTTTGAAGTCGCTGCTATCAATTCCGCTTCAGATATAGGCAGAATGGGCTCTTCGGGGTTTTCACTAATCGCGTCCATGTTATGCACAGGAGCCACCCAATCTTCCCTCGCCGGGAAAAGGGTTTCCACTACGTTTGACAACTGTCTTGTTTCGAGAGTGGAAGTCAACGGAGGGGTCCAAGGGCGAAGTTTTTGTGTGACTGCCTTGTAAGGGCGGCCCCACGGATCACGGTCTAGTGACTCCAACCACTGCTTCCATGACTCCTCTTTAGCAGCCGATATAGCCAACTGCAGCGCTTCGCATGCCTCCCTGTAGGTATCATAAAGTTCTGCTTCTTCAGCGTCGTTTCTCAGCCTTCTTCGGCGATGTCTGGTATATCGGCGACGCGCAACCACACATTCCTTTCGGAGGCGACGAAGTTCAGGGCGCCACCAGTAGACCCCACGTACTGTCGGACTCGGTCTAGCTCTCGGCATCGATGTGTCGCAGATACGGGTCATTGCACTGTTCAGTCGAATCGCTGTCGTATCCATGTCGTCATCTTGGTCATGGGTAGACTCAGCCACCCAGGCCTCTACCAGGGCCGCCTCCCTTGCAAGGTCCCTGTTGAATCTTCCAAGCGTCCAGCGTGGGCCCTGTCCCACCGAAGAGGGGCCCAACTCCGCAGAGTTGGCTGGAAGGGATGGATTGACTGTGAGAGTAGAGATACTGTACCGTATGTATCGGTGATCCGACAGAGTCTCTACGTTCTCCATTACCCTCCACTCATGGACACGGCGAGCCAAGGTGTTCGTGGCCATCGTTATGTCAATGACCGAACCGCCCAACCGCCTCACACAGGTGTTCACCGATCCTCTGTTCAAAAATTCGAGCCCCCAGTGTGCAGCCCAATCAAGTAGCTCCTCTCCCCTAGCGTCAGTAGTCAAAGAGCCCCACGCCGTGGATTTAGCGTTTAGATCCCCCGCTATAAGAAGAGGGTGAGGATGGACCTGCCTAATCAGGTTCCCGACCCCAACCAGAAACTGTTCGAACTCAGCGAGGGTCCGATTAGGCGAAAAGTACACTGCAATTATAGCTATGTCGCCTGTATGGGCTAAAACACAGCCCCTGCCCCTTACCACCTTTCGGAAGGGTCGAGCTCCAATGGCCGGTCGGATAACTATAGCCACTGAGTCCTCAATATCTCCTACCCAATCATCGCGTGGAGGAACAAAATACGGCTCCGAGACTATGGCCGTCTCAACTGACCACTCTGCCATGCTCTGGATAAGTAGATCTTGTGCTCGGGCAGAGTGGTTTAGGTTCGCCTGTAGGATTTGTGAAAGTTGTGCTGACATTATTGTACTTCCATTTCATCCTCTTCTCTGCGCCGTGGGCGCCGTGGTGCTCGCGAAGGCGCTCTCGGCCGTTCGCTAGCATCTTTAGCTAATCTACCACCCCGTTTGGACCGCCGTTTCGACGGCGCCGAGGAGCAAGTTTTAGCTCCAAGGCGGTGGTTGGCAGGTTTTTCGGCCGCCTCACATATTGGGCAATGTGGCTCAGCAACACATTGAGCCAATTTGTGCCCCGGTCTGCCGCAGTTGAAGCACAGCCCACTGCGGTCTACGTTTGAGGTGCATTTCACCCCTACGTGGCCTGTCTCAAGGCATCGGAAGCATCTCATAGGACGGGCTTCGAGCAGATGGATGCGTGCTGATGTCCATCCAACAAGTATGCGACCGCTGTCCGCGAGCTTCTTCGCGGCTTCCACCGGGCAACGCACCCAAATGCTTCCCTCCTGTTTGATATCGCGATTAATTTCGCCAGCCTTGATCGCGTCCGGAGAGCAGCCACCTGCACTGGCCACGGCCGTGATTATATCAGCCTTGGTGGTCGAGTCGTCCAGTTCTGAAATGTGCGCGCCGCCGCCTGCTCTAACTTCACCACGCCGTACAGGCCCGCTGACGTGTCCTCCGCTGGCTTCTGTTCTTGTGAGTAAACAAACACACAAACAGACACACCAACTAACCTCGCACCCAAACAGTGCTCCCATCGAGCGCCGGCCCCAGTTGTTTGACGTCCACATACAGCCGCTCCGGGCCGCGCGCCGCCGCCTGCTCCAACTTCACCACGCCGTACAGGCCCGCTGACGTGTCCTCCGCTGGCTTCTGTTCTTGTGAGTAAACAAACAAACAAACAAACAGACACACCAACTAACCTCGCACCCAAACAGTGCTCCCATCGAGCGCCGGCCCCAGTTGTTTGACGTCCACATACAGCCGCTCCGGGCCGCGCGCCGCCGCCTGCTCTAACTTCACCACGCCGTACAGGCCCGCTGACGTGTCCTCCGCTGGCTTCGGCTCTGGTTGGGCTGATGCTGCCTGGAAGGTGAGGTGTCTATATAATATGTGTCGATTGTCAGAGATAACTCAAAACTACCCTACAGATGTCACTAAAAAACAACTGGGTTAATGAAAAATTTGTTCACAGAACAAAAGTTACAAGGTAACAAGTCCTCCTTTTTTGAAGTCTGACAAAAATTATTTGGTACCTTTATTGTTACAATAGAGTTGTGTCTGTGGTTTTCACAAATTACTTAACCAATTTTGTTGTGGTTTTCATAACTTTATTGTGGTTTGTAACAGTTAATAATCAACTTCAATCAGTTAATAAGCACAGCCAATATCATAATAATGTTGTAATGGAAAAATTTTATACAATGTATTTTCTAGCGTCCATCTGTGCAATAAAGGACACATACTGATAAAGTATTGTAAACTTTATAAATACCTTATGCTCAGCTTTTTTCTGCTGTTTCTCCGCAGCCTTGGCAGCTTTCTTTGCAGCCTTCTTGCTAGCGGCTGCATCCCCTGCTGCTGGTGCTTGAGATTCTTCTGACACCACCATTGTTGGTTTTCTGAAATATATATCCAATAGTGGTCAAAAAATATTTGGTGCTCTTAATACATTTTAGGGTAGAAGGAATTAAGTATTGTATTTTATTAAAGGTAAGGTAAAGTCTGCCAATCAGCACATGGCCTACAACGCAGTGGATTATTTCCTGCAACCATCACACTGTGAAGAGATTAGTGTCCAGCAGTGGGACAAATATGTGTTGAAATGATGAAGGTTTCAGTCAGTTTCTGAGAGCCAGAAGCAATAAGAAATTAATGTTTTTTTTGTAACTGACAACTAAGTAGTCAGGTACGATCATTTAGTTTGTTCATTTATTGATTCTGTATTTCAATTTATGAAGAATTTTGAATTCTGTATGAATGAAATTAAATTAAAAAATGAATTATTGAAGCATTTTGACTGTGGCTAGTGCTTACCTATAATGAAGGCGTATTTAACAAATTTATATCAGGTTACAATGGATGTATTATTTTCATAAAATGAGTCGCACTTTCTGATCAGCTCCATTAACATTAATTAAGGATGGAGGACATAATTATACAATGTAACAGACAGAAAAAGATAGCTATGTTTTTTATTTGTAAATAAATCATGTTTAGGTTTACTTAAGTTTTTTAAGAATAAATAATGATTAAAAATAAATAAGTTCAAAGTCAAATTAAGTTCACCCTTAGTAATATTATTAAATAAAACAATAAATTAATAAGATCATCAAGTTACTAAGTTTTCACAGCGACTTTGAAAAACTTAGTGTGTTTATATTTCTAGTATTTGCTTACCAGTTGCAAACAAATAAAAAAAACTAAATTCTTTTACCAATAACTGATCTCCACGATGTCCAAGATGATTTCGTATTTTAAAGAGAAAGAAAGTGTTGTGCACGCACAGTGGCATGTAATTTATAACTGACTAACCCATCCATGTATTATATTACTCTTTGCTGACTAAATACGGGGGAAGATAATTTTATATAGGTACCGTTTATGCGTTTATTTTGTGACTAACACACTGAATTAACTATGCATTGCATCATGCTGTAATGAACTTATACCTCGCAATAAATTCATTTTAAAGTACTTACCTGCCACGTGATAAGGTTATTTAGCACAAGTTAAACTTTGTTTCTGTGATAAACAATTGCAAAACACGATAAAATTGTTATCATGTGCAAAATGATAGGTTATTATTCGCTCCCGGTATGAATGAAGTGAAATTGATAACAGAATTAACAGATAGGTACCAAATCAAATTAAAATGAATGAATAATAAAATGAATTGAATGGGAAGCTAGAAAGAGAAAGAAAATGATTTGACTTTGACGCTTTGACTTTCATTTGACTTTATTTTGACGTTGACTGTAATGTAACTTTGATGTTTATTTGAAATGTTGCCATGTATAAAACTGTCCGCAAATCGGTATAAACACAGATAAAAATAATTACAATATTCAAGCACAAAATATCAAGTGATTCAAGAATTTGTTTTTAATAAATTATTTCCAAGATTTTTTAATACCGGGTTATACATAAAATACATAGTGTATAAATCAAGAACATACTGTGTTAGTTTGAATGAAATAACACACCTACACGCAATAACATTAGATCACTTAATTATTGTATAAGATCATTGCCTATTTACACGTTTATAACTTTGAACATTTTTTATTAATACCTTCATACATAATGGAAAACATTTATAAAACTGTGCATCAGCTCTCATATTATTATTCCACTAAGAATCGCGTTGATTGCTGAAATGCATTAAAATAATTCATAGAGATAGGAATATACCTACTTAGAAATAATTTAATCTGTTTTTTATTTCATTTTTATTGTTTTTAAATTACAACAATAACCGTAGATGTGGCAGCTGTCAATTCATTTTGTATTATTTTACAATTTTAGTACTTACATTTTTGTTAGTCAAAGCACAAATGTTTAAATTTATAGTTCAAAATGACAACAAATATCACCGGTCCTGATTTAAAAGACATTGGGGTATTTAGAGACAAAATATATTATTCAGAATGCCTGTGTTTACCGCAAATATACCAGGTGTTCTCAAAGTTGGAGACAGAATTGAAATTGGAGGACGGATTAAGGAGAATGCTAGGAAGTAAGGATACTTTATCTATGCCGTAGAGCTTCACCAGTGTCACAATTGCTGCAATATAATAAAAGGCTGCAGCACAGCAAACCGCCTTCTATACATATTAACATAATATATCACCTTGCCTCTAAAGTTAGTTATTTGGCTTTCAAATGAAATACGTTAAAATGATTTGCGGTTACCCTAAAACAAAGACGGTAACTAGCTAGACAGAATAAGTAATTAGTCATCATGGACTTACCCATTCTCCCTTATTCGAAAAATTCTATTAAGTTAAAAAATATATGTTTCATTCTAAAGGATGTCGGTAAACCTTTGTGCTCAAGAAGGAGAGGAGCCACGAGACGTCGTCCTTCATTTCGACGTTCGTTTCCATCGCGACAACATCATCTCCTTGTCCAGGAAAAATGGCGTTTGGATTGGCAGCGGCAACCTTGACACGAACTATAACATGTTTGTGCCCGGTTAGTGAAAATAAGGATTAATTTGTGACACTAAACACACAACTTCGAAACTTTTTATACATTAAGTACATACTTGCTTTTTCACGTAAATAACCAACAAAAAATCGTTGTCTGTAAAGTCGCTTTACGGACGATAGTTTTGCGTGATAACATCATTAAAAATATCGATGAATACTTAATTGCATACTTTAATGAAATAAATTCAATCATTAAGTACTATCCCATTGGTTGATGGAGTGGAAGAGGGATAGATGTGTCACAAGCCGTACGTTTATTTCGCGCTCTCACTTACGCGCTCAGCTTAAGGAACGTGACACTTTTTCGCGTATGCAGCGATACTTATCCCGTTAAAAGCCGATATCACGTCAAAAGTTTATGGATAATAAAAAAGCCTGATTTTCTGTTACCGGTTTTTTCCTTACAGGCACAGTGTTTCGCATAATATTCGAAGTGAAGGACACAGACGTGGTGACCATCTACTGCCAGGGTAAATTCCACTCGAACTTCCTGCCCAAGATCCCGCTCAGCATGGCGCGGTACTTGGTCGCGTGGGCCGATGTGGAGCGAGTCACCCACTGTTACTTTCATTTGGGGGTTAAGGTACAGTGTAATTTGCACCGGAGCATTTGTTATTGATTTTGACCGCATCGTAATTGTTAGGGGCCGTTGCGATCAACTGCAACACAACACGCGTCAATATAACACAAAATAACACGCGTCGTTATGCGGGGGATGTGAGGTTTATCCTATTGTCACGCAGTCAATATCCTCCAGAGAAATCTCGCTTTTTCAAGCTACGTTCGAATATGGATGTACCTTCTTTTTGGAAAACATGATTGAAACAAGAATTTTCATGAAGTACCATACCTACAATGTACTGTATTGTATTCCGTATACTGCCGGATTTACAGTTGAACAATTGTATATCTTTATCACAGTGAAAGTTGACCGCACACAGCCGCTTGCGGCTTTTACCGCAGAACACTGCTTGCTTGAACGGTTTTTACATTGCAGACCTCAATTTATTTTTTATCGAAGCTGTTAACTGCCCAAAGTGTCGATCGGATAGTTACAAGCGGTTTTATATGGCAACACTTAACCACTAAAAGTATCCTCTGTGTGGAGAACAATTTTTTAAATATTTTTTGTCTTACAACTACGCATTTAATTTCACGAAAATTTTAAGTATAGAATACTTATTCAAAAAAATTTTTTACTTTAGATATAAGTACTTAGTTTGGTCACACACAAATAACGACAAATTATGAACAAATTTATAAAATAAGGTAACGTGAGTTCATTGCAGGGTGGCGATGAAGTGGTGGGTGGTGGATTTGTGGGCCCACCGTCACCGCGGCTCGGCGTTACTCCTGTTGTAGGTGGAGACGGGAAGAGGTGGTAGGTTTTAGATTAAAGCACTGCGCTTATTACAAAGACGAGGTTACGGACTAACTAAAGCGAAAACATTCAATTAAGATCTTTATGTCTTGTCCCATTGGATTCCAGCGAAGCGTACGTACTATGGGTTTCATGACATGAATTCATGTTGTTGGAGTTTAATGAATATACGGTTGCATACTTGAAAAACGATACCAAGTATAGAATCAAAATTCAACCGTAATAACTAATTTAATCTGAATTGAATGCTTTCATTTAACTTGGTCCGTTACCGGGTCGTTATAATTTGCGCAAATATTTGATGTCAATTAGACAGTAGAATTAGATATAATTAAACATGTATTTACAGCCCTAGAGTGCACAGAAAATCATCTCCTGGTTCCCCACAACTACATTCCTCTAACGAAAGTTCAGATGAAGAAGTCAAACAAAGGCCTAAGACAGAGGGTCGGGCCGATAAGTATTTTTATGACGCTCTTATGTGCCAGCCTCCTGAGACCAAATTCGGATCACCCGAATCATTGAAATATAGACGAGACGCTTCATTGGCAAGATCGAAACCTGAGTACAGCAGAAAATACAGGGAACTCTCCGACTCAGAGAAGAATGATACAGATATATCTGAAGAGGTGGCATCAAAAAACATGGACTCGTCTGTGGCAGAATCTGATGACGCCATTGCAGAAATGGGTTATAAAAAACGTGGCAGACGGAACAAATTCGCGCCATTTTCGCAAGTTGTCAACTTCATGGGAAAAGGCGCGAAAAGGAATTAGATTCGGATATTTGTTTTTTATGTTCGTGTTTTAATATTTCTGTTTTTATCAGTGTATTTTTTAACGATTAAATTATTTTTCTATAAGTTTAAAAAATCGTTTTTTTTTATAATTAGAATGGTTGACAGAGCAGACGAGCTACCAGATGGTAAGTGGTCAACGTCGCGTCGTATGGCCCATGAAACAAGAAAACCATGTCATAAGTAACGCTTTTTTGGCCGTCCATACTAATTTTTGAAATATTTTTTTTATGTAAAATAAACTGCTATGTGATGTAGACAAATTTAAATAAAAATAGGGGTTTTGGTCAAACTATGTATATTTCGGCAGTATTGTTTTCTAAGATATATTATTTACAGTACAATTAAAATAATATACGATTTAACTAAAGTCTATAAACGTAATATTATTGCCAGGAAAATTAAACTAAATAATAACTTTATGGCATTATAAAGTATCCGAACGCATTATGGTAGATACATGGTAGATACATGAATAAATTTAATGTGTTATTTTCTTATTATTTCTGATATTCCATCGAAATTAATTCAGTGTGCTGTTGTTAAAGTTTCACTTGCCTTGGCCACAATAATTTACTAACAGATTAAATTATAATATAACATTGAAGATTTTGTTCCATAACAGAAAGGTAGGTAGGTAAGTTATAAAACATTGAAACAATGAAAATTAACTCATTATTTTATGTTTTTAAGTTTACCATGCCAGATTATTTACAAAAATTGCCATTATTATTATAATTACAAATAGCCAGTATTCAATTATAACTAGTTATATAAGAAGCTTCCTTTAAGGCCTGTACAATATACGTGGTATCCCTTTCACTGTGGGTAGCGAAAAATGAAAAGAAATACAAGTAAATACCGCTTTGAAATTTAAGTCCTGCTTTACCAAAATAATATAATATAATATAAACAATGAACGAAGCACACAAGAGCGCGTGCACGCGGAATTTTTCTTTTTTTAGATATGGGGAAACCAACAAAAAAGAGCCGAGGTTCTTGATTTCGAAGCTTCACGACACAAAACAAAAAAATAGCGGCTTCTACAATGTCGTAACACATATTCTGCTACTCACGGGGACACCGGATATCGCGCAAATCTAAATAAGGTCAATTACAGTTCCCGGAGAAAACTAATGCACATCGGACGATAATCGAAACAGATAATCGGCTAGTTACGGCTTTGTAGAGCGTTGTCTCTCTCGCACATTGCACTAATAGTGCAATATCTATTAAGAATTAATAAAGCACCCTATTAAGTGCTAATAACAATAATAATATTGATGTTCCGTTTGAGGTTTTAACAACTCTTTATATTTATTTATGAGTGAACGCGACCGTCTTCTACCGAATTCGAAAGAAACGTGACAAGTCAGCGGTAAGGACTGTGTAGTAAGGACAACGCTCTACAAAGCCGAAACTAATCGACTATCTCTTTCTGTATACCGATGTGCATTATTTGTTGCCGGGTACTGTACTATTATTACATTTACACAATAATTTTGAGTTTTTACTTTATCAAAAAATTACAATTTGCAAAAATACATCCTAGTTATATAAGATCTCTACAACCCTGTACTTGGATCCATATCTTATCATTATTCTAAATGTACAAACAATATTACAAACATTTACAAAATTATTTTGTCACACACGGACAGAATTTTCATGACAGTCACTCTTGTATTACAGTTATTTCCTTGGAACTGCGAACTTTCCAACGAAACTGATTGTAACAATTTGGTTTTGCGTCTGTTAATTAAAATAAGATTCTTCTATTTAAATTTAAATTACATCATTGCTTACACAACTTTTACTTTTATCAACGTATTCTGCATTTGTTTCCAGAATACGAAATAAATTCTGAATTTCACGAGGATTATCTTATGGTTATTACCTATCACATGGCGTAATTAAAATTGCCTCATTAGACTACAGAAAAGTACATAAAACATATTTATAACAAATAAAAAGTTCACTTTATTTCACGTCAAGTGATCATTATAACATTTTTTTTTTTCATTTTAGCTATAAAGAAAATTGGTACAACTATCCAAACCTGCGTGACATTTGGGAAATGTCATTCTTAGATTAGTGTTGCCACTTAAATGTTACTCGCCCGAAAATAATGGAAACAAATATTATCTAAAAATCGGAATCAATTTTATTTTTGTGCAATAGTATTTAACTATATACCAATTTATCAAATATATATAGAGTATGATGGTTTATTATTGGTAATCTTTAACATTAAAACAAGAAGGGAGTCTGTTAATTGCTTATTATCTATATTTGAATATTTATATTACTGTACATAATAATTTAAGGGCACTAGCTTTTGACAAATTCACAAATAACATCTGCATGGTTCTCCTTTACGCCTATCGATACGAGTTGACTCTTTGACACAAGGAATAACGATTCCCCATCAATTTCATGTTCCTGTAGCACCGATATTGTGTCGTGCCAGTTGTATTTCGATAGATGTATCGCCAATTGCTCCACCTGGAATTTATTTTATTTATTACATTATTTACTACTAGCGACCCGCCCCGGCTTCGCACGGGTGCAATAACTATTTAATGGATGTTATTATACATATAAACCTTCCTCTTGAATCACTCAATCTATTAAAAAAAACCGCATCAAAATCCGTTGCGTAATTTTAAAGATTTAAGGACACAAAGGGACAGAGAAAGCGACTTTGTTTTATACTATGTAGTGACTATAAAACATTACGGTAACAATGGCGAACTTAATGCATACTCCAGGTATATTTTAAGCAACATAAAAATAGCCCACGAGTCGTTTTATCGTAACATGAATAGGCCTTACTTATTTAGCAAAAATGTAAATTTAAGAGTAACATAACTGTTACTGATAGATATGTACAACTCATATTGAGGATATTTAACATCCTGTTAATTAAATTCTGCCTGTTCATCTTTTTACCAATGCGATTTTATCGGCTAATCTTAGAAATAGCTTACTCAATCTGCATAAAGTTTTCACTTATGTAAAGTAATCATGGGGAACATTTAGTGTTTGGTTTATTTTAATCAGTTAATAAATTTAATGAGGATACGTATACGTTTTCTCGATCTAAAGGAGATGCAGCTATTAGTACAAAAATATATAATAATACATACCGTCCACGATTTTACTGCAGAATGTTTCAGGTCAGTGAATGGATTTCCTGAAAACAAAAACAAAATTGTTTATGAGAAATCATCATCATCATCATCTCAACCCATCATGGCCCACTATTGAGCACGGGTCTCTTCTCAGAATGAGAAGGTTAAGGCCATAGTCCACCATGCTGGCCGAGTGCGGATTGGCGGACTTCACACACCTTTGAGTTTTACAAACTCTCTGGCATGCAGGTTTCCTCACGATGTTTTCCTTCACCGTTTGTAACAAGTGACATTTAAAACACACATAACTCCGAAAAGTCAGAGGTGCGTGCCCTGACCTGGGATATGAACTCGGACCCTCCGAATAATAGGCCAAATTCTTAACCACTAGGCTATCACCGCTACATGAGAAATACGTTGTGTAATGTATAGTCATTTGAAAGATGTAAGCAGCATAAAAAGTTAGTCATCAGAAACGTATTAAAATTAGAAAATTAATTAATTGTAACAGGCCTTACCGTTATTAACTTCTAATTCCTTTTTGTCATCACCATCATTTTTCAGTCTTTCATTCTCACTTAGATTTAAATGTGATAAATCAGGCACTTTATCCGGTTTCGTATCTTTATTCTCTGATACATCTTCCTTTACATTTGGCTTCGCTTTCACACCTGTATTCATTCCTATCGTCTTCTCTTTCAGTGGTAATCTTATCTGAAAATCAATTTATATTCGTTAAGTTAGCGAATTGGTATAACAAAAATGTGTAATTTGACTGAAACATAATATCATTGTATGTTATTTTTATTTACTTTAGATTATTTACTCTAAAGTTATATACGGTTTAATCTTTCTCGCCTTAGTATAGTTAAGGTTTTATTGTTGAATCTCAGACACAAAAAAGAACTACAAATATGTACACAAGCACAACATTGTTTTAATTATTTGCTATGTTCGGAACAATACTAAAATTCAAACGTTATCAGCGTATTTCAGATGCCTAAATAATAATTAAAAGAATTGTAATACTTACAGGAAATGCAACATTTGATTCTTGAATTACAAAACCATCTAATACATGAGTCAGAATATAATCTTTCTCGTTTTTTAACTTTATTTCATTTGCTTCAGTCCCTTTTAAACGATGCATTGAATCACTGAGCATTTTCTCCTCTGCACAGCGTTCAACAACCTCTGGTTTCTCTTGCTTCACTTCTACAGTGCTTTTAGGTTTTTCTTCTACCTTAATGTCCATTTTATCGTTATTTTCTTCACTTTTCATTTCAACATCAGGAATGTTTTCAGGTTTAACTACTTTTTCAGTCATATCTTTTTGTGCGTCAACATTAGCGACATTTTTGGTTTCATTTGCAACTGTTGGATTTGTTACAACTGGCGCTTCAACTTTATCAGCGAGCACCCTACCAAATCTGGCTTGAGTAAAAACTGTATTTCTAACTAATTTTTCTTTTTCAACCGGAGCCGGTGGTGGAACACTTACAGTGGGTGTTGGGTTATTATTGGTTATATTAGTTACTGTCATCGGAGGTTTCACTGTTTGAGGTGTACTATGAATTGGTTTCGCTAATTCTTCTTTTATTTTAGCATTTTGATCTATTAACGGGCTAATTTGTATCATGTTCCTATTATTTGTACTAATTTTGGGATTAATTTTCATAACAGGATTAGTGTTCACTCCAATTTCATGAGTGTTTACTTTGGTTACTGAAACTGAATGTGACACTGCAGGACTTTCTATTCGTTTAACCGTCATACTATTAGTAGATGTAGGGTGAGTGGCCGGAATGATAGTAAGCTTTCTTTGTAAGTCATCAGGCGATTCACTTTTTCTTTTTCTGTTAAATTGGTGATTACTACTCCCGCTTTCCACTTTCTGGTAATTTGTATTGTTGAAATTATTTTGTGCTATAATTCGATTACTGTCTATAACTTGCGGGTTGGGTTGTATCTGAATATTCATATTTGGTTGAACAGTCATAGCATTTGTGGGTACATTACTTCTAAACTGTTGGGGTCTCGGTTGTATGGGTCGGTATGAATATGCTGGATTTTTAAGTGTGTGGTTAACTGTATTTTGTATGTTTTGATGAGGCACTTTCTGCATAACTGGTACTGCTTTTCTTGGTTCTATTTGAACATTGGCCGAGCTTGTAAAGGTTTGTGGTATTTGATTAGATGTTTGCACGATTGCCTGCTGTTGCATAGAACTAACTTGACCAGTATTGTGTTCTAAATTAGTTGGCCTGTGGACCATATTGGGCATTGGTATCATAGCAATCGTCTGATGAGTGGGCGCTCGTGCTACATTCATTTGATGTGCCATTGGATGGTGAGACAACTGTCTATAGTTCTGTTGTGTAGCTATTTGAACTTCTTGAGGCTTATGTGAATTATTTGGCATTTCAGTTACAGTTTTAGGAACATTCTGAATTTGTCTATTATTAGTACTAATAGGAACATTAGCTATTTGATTTTGAACTACATTCTGAACGTTTATCCCTGGATTTACTTGCACGTGGCTAAAATTGTGAGCCACCATTCTGTCATTTGGCATTATTTGAGCAATATTCGCTTGCATCTGAGACTGCATGTTGGTAGAAACATTTCCCATTTGTAATGTTCTTATCTGTTCTTGGTTTTGTGCTATCATCGGATGCTGAATAACTTGTGGAAACCCATAATTTTGTTGTAAAAACATTTGATTTTGTTCCAATTGATGAACTTGCGGCATAAAATTGTTTGGCATGTTTTGGACGTAGATCACTTGTTGGTTTTGTACTCTGTTCTGGGCCCATGGTGGTTGGTTTTGAGGATTTATAACAATGGTCTGATTAGGCTGAATTTGATCTCCTGAAACGAAAACGATTGCTTAGGCTTAGTTTTTTAACAAGTTGGTATGACATATATGGAGCCCCTATTACCTCTAAATATATAAAAGTGAAAGTGACTTGACGTATAGAAATGAGATTTGCGGAAAAAGAAACCGGCTTTTTATTTTAATTGTAATAAAGAAGGTGGGTGGCCGGCATCATCATTTTCATGCTCCACCCCTAAAGGGTTAAGTAGGGGTTGCGAGTTTATTTGAAAACTAGTCAAAATTTCTTCGTCGCGGGCCAAGCCGTGGCAACAGCTAGAAAATTTATAATTACCTGGTTGTACTAGGATCTGGGTTTCATAAACCAACCGCACGGGACATAATAGCATCTGCTGCTGTTGCTGTACTTGATTACTGAAAATAGAAAAGTTCCAATTAAAAATTATGTACCACACACGTCTTACTATAAAATAGGTCTAATTATATTATTTAAACATACTCAAACAAAACTGTAAAGTCACATTAATGTTGTGCACATCAATCATTTTGTTATGGCAACATTTAAAGTTAAGGTGGTAACAGACTAGTCTTTTCACAAAAATATTTTTCTGCCTTTAGTTAAAAAATACTTTCCGTTAGGAAATGTACAGATAGTAGCTTCACTTAAACATAAAAAATAGTTTTTTCCTCAATTCTTCATATTTTGAGGTATTCTGACTATTCCTGGGATGGTGAATGTCTATAATTGTATGTGCATGTGTGTGTGTGTGTCAGTATATGTTAAATCTATGTTTAAATACGATAGAATCTCTCGTGACTCGTGACGCAACGAAAATTGGCCTGCCTCCATGTTAGAATAAAAAAAAACGAAAATAAAGATTTCTTAAATCGAAATCTCTTTCAAATACCTAAATAAAATCTTCTCTACTCTGACTTGAAACTACGGAACCCTAAAAACAGCGTCGAATACCGCAACGCGCTTCAAAATCTGTTGCTTTATTCGAAATACATCATAAAGAACTGTTTTTTCAACATAGTTTGGAGATTTCGTGACATCAATTTAGCGGGAAGCTAAACGAATGACCTGCAGGTCAACTGATTTATTCGCTTGCAGGTAAAAACGCCATTATAAATCATCGTAAACAGTATTTCTAATCTACTATCGAACTTAACAAACTGCATTTACAAAGAAAAATAGAAGAAAGTCGGTGACCGGCGTACAAACGAGACAAAAAAAGACAAAGGTGATCCTACAATAGTGCATTTTAGACCATTCGCAAAATAACCACCAGGCATTATTTAACGATTACCATACAATTACAATACCATTTTTTCTTAACGATGCAACGTCATGTCTTCCTGAATTCTTTGTAAAAATATTAGGTACCAAGAATTATTATTATCACAATATGATTGATCTATTTGGTTTCAATAATTTTTAATCGATTTAAATGTGTATTATCAATGGCTTTTTTATCATTGTTTTAAGTAGCAGGTGAACCTAACATTATTGCGTGTTAAAACGCGTTTTAATAGTATTCACTTATTGAGTTTGTTGAAGAATAAGGAGTAAATGTATTTACCCAGCCTGTTCTTGCTGAAACACGGGTTGCTGCATCTGTAAAAAGCAAAAAGCAATATTTAATACTGGCAACATAGACGAACTTTAACGTCTGACAGTAGTGACGTGACAGTACGAAACTTTAATATTCTATGAACTCGAGTGTTGCCGGCTTTGTTTTGTTTTGATATCGATAATATTAGCGAGTTGGTGAGTGTCAGATTAACTTAGAAACTTAACAAGAGTCAACTTGTTTTGCTCAGTGTTTAAAGGGCTTGCTTGTGTTAATTGCAAAGAATATACTAATAGGTCTATTATGAAATCGCACACGTAAAACTTTTTTTTACATTTGGGTGTGTTTACCACAAAGAGTTACGGATATTAGATGGGCCTAAGATTATTCATATCTATGAAAAAGACATGTCACTAGATGTCTAGACACCTTGTCGACACATCCCAGTAATCAGGGAACATCTCCCTCGAAGTGTTATCAACCTTGAGTCTATGGAGTTACGGTTCACAATGATTTTTAAAATTATAAGGTATGATCACGAAAACGCGGTTTCCGCTACCACTGGAGGTAGCTCAATATCCGTACAATATCGCTCATTATACTAGCCCCGATGACATACCATACCGTCTACCGTTCGATATGGAATTATATTTTCTTCCATCACTTAAAATCTACGGTGCCACAAACATATCTGACCTGGTAAGGGGGGCTCTACTGTCTTGGTCTTTGTCTGACAACAGTATAACATTTGCATTAGTTCCGATTTTGGCCACCGGGCCAGATAAGTTTGTGGCACTGTAAACTTAATTCTGAGCACAGATAATCACAGTATTTGATTTTAACAGTGGCAACTTCATATTTTCTGCGACTAAGGTATATGTATGCGGCATTTTTGCCGGAAGATTGGATAAATATAAACGTCCACAGTTCCGCGTCAATAGGATGCCTTGATTCCTTTCGTGTCCGATATCGAATTAATTTAAATAGCCACCTACACAAGTGCCAAATTTCAGCCCTTAGATTATGGTACATTATAGAAATGCCGTAAGTAAATTTTACTTACAAGCTAAATTGAACAGTGAGCTCAGGTAGTAAATTTGTTTTTAGCGGGGTGTCAATTACATATTATTCATGTATCAATGAAGACAATCAACAAATTTTGCTATCCATATCATATCGGTAGCGGTATTCACTTGGGCCTTAACACAAGAAATACCGAGAGCCACACGGATACCGCTTTTCACGGTGACAGTATACCGCGTATATTAGAATAGGCCCTTTTGGCGTTGAAGTTACTACACAAATAAGGATGGCAATTTTACGATATCGAATAACGATATCGATTTCTTTGTCATTATTTATTATATTTATTTGTCATTATTATTTCAGACTAACTTACCTATTTATGTTTAAGGTATCGCTACAAACATACCAGGGCGAAATGATGTATTATGAATTAATTCGCACTTGCGCAGTGAGGATGACTAGGGTAACATAAACGTGACAAACATCTACCGCTCCAATGTTCTGTTTGAATCAGCATTTTTAAGTTTTTATATAAGTTTTGAGAAGTCGTCTTCACCGAAATAGTGTTCCTAATATGTTCAATAAATATCAGCCGCGTCCTGAAATTATACTAGTAATTCAATACGACTCAGACTTCTTAACTTCATACCAACCTATACTATACATAGTATACATCTTTATTATTAAATAACTATATTTGATATTATATTTCACTCAATATTTTTAAAGAAGTCATACGGAAGCTATAAGTTGAGTCGAATATACCTAATTAGTAAATTCAAGGAACTACTTAGACATTTTTTCCTATCTACTTGCAAAATTCTTAAAATTTTGTTAATTATGAGTTAATTACTGAATTGATTGTTGGTAGTTAAATATTTGAATAATAAGATTTTGTACCCTTAGAAAACTAAACTTTGAATTTGAATTTGAATTTAATAACGATAAATATTATGACCTCATATTCTAATTACGTAGGGTTGTTTACAAGTCATAATTTTAATGATCAAGGGCATATTCCAATCAGTAGTTACCAGGCTGTCATAAAGAAACAAGATGAAGTTTTAAAAATGGGGACCGCTACCTCACCCGAAATCCGGGAATCGTCCATCCCTCTCGACTGCCACCTCTCTCTCCCGCACCCCGACCTGCGCTCGCAATGCAATGAAAGGAGCACAAAACCCATTTCAAATCTCCATTTTCGATGATCAATAGAAAACCATTCTAACAAAAGGCGAGGACCCTAATACCTGATATTAGGGTTCATTTTTATGTGGCCTCTTATATAAATAATGTTGTTGGAATTTGGACTCCATTTCTATATAAATAGAATTGCTATTTACTTGCGATTGGTTGTCTCCGGACGATAAGATATCGTAATATGGTAGTCCCCTTCGAAGGAAGGATGGCAGACATTTTTTGTTCTAGTGACGTGCAAAAAAATATCGATAAGTGTTAATTAATCTGTTTTGAAATAACTTTTTATTATGCTACAATGTTAAAAAGTAGTCTAGTACCTAAACGTTTATATCATTTATTAATAATTATGTTTTTATTTAATGTTTGCCGTGAAAGGAACAGATAACTACGAATACAAACGAACTAACGAAGGAATACAAAGGAATACGGTGACAAATAAATATTCTTACGTCACAAAACGTTATCTTTTACCAAATTTTCTGTTACAAATTATAAAAATGCAGTTTGCATAATTATGCAGTTTTATATAAACTGATGTGAGTATTTATAAATAAAATACTTAATCATTTTATTTTTCTGTCGTGCCGTGATGGCTAAAACGATTTTCATAAAATTATGAATCTAAATAGATAAAATATTCAAAACTGTCCATGTGTAGTGTGTTCTTCTTAAATGAGGTTACGTCAAACTCTTATTTTTTTTATTTATTAAGGTACTTTAAAATATACTTATCATATGTTTTTGCTTTAATCGCTGTTTCGCAAAATTTCCATGTGATGACACACAAAATAAACTAATTTTATAATTGCTCTGTATTATATATCTTATTCTAGTATCTGTACTTTTTACTTCGTAATTTTTTTTATATTCTGTATCACATAAATTGCGTATTTTATTGTGTTCTAATCTGTTATTTTAAAAAAGCAGTATTTTACGTAAAAAAATAAGATCAATTTTATTTCACATTAATTAAGATCAATGAATTAACTGATAAATAAAAAGCAAGTACAGAAATAATTTAAAATTATTAAAAATAGATATCCATAAGTCATTTTAAAAATATCATTATATCTCATAATAATAATAATAATTATTATTATAAAATATCGACGCCGAAATGTATCGACAAATTTTATCGAAAAATACAACACTAAGACAAATGTAGAGCGCCCTGGGGGCGCACCAAATCCCGACTATAAATAAGTCACACGGATTAGAATGAGAAAGGTATACAAAACCGCCCACAAGCTGGAAAGAGACAAAACATAAACCCAATTAAGGTGTCCTATGCATGCCTGACAGTTGTGAGAAGTTTGGGTAAATTACCTTTGCCTTAAAAAAAACTTAAAACTAATTTTCGTTAAAAAGTCAGTTCTATAAATTATTTAAAATAATACAGTCCACAAAATAAAACGATAATAAAAAAATATATTTAAGAATTAAAATACAACTAAATTCATTAAAATGTACACCAAGCAACACGGTAAATGGTTGGAAATTATACTAAAATGGTCGTAAGTGACGTCACACGACCGAAAACTGAACTTATTTTAGTGCAGCTACTCGATTGTGCAGTCTCATCAAGTATTTCCGTCTTATTATCCGAATAGGAACAGGTAGCACTGAGTAATATTAAATATAACACAAAACTTCACTCACCATGGCAAAATATTCGCACACGACACTTTGTAACAGCCAAAAAACTACACGAATTGAATTAAAACGCCATGAATACAGTCACTCCGGACATCTTTCGAGACGAAATGGTTGCACGAATAACGCACAAGAGCGTTTCGCTTGTGAATGATGCCTGTACCACGAGAACCCTAGCGACAACACACCAGCGATAGAATTCCTCGCAGGCGAACGAAAACCGTATCGATTTTAAAGAACCGTATGCTTCGTGGTACCGGTTAGCCCTAACCAATGATAATGCAGTGAATACAAACGCACCGTATTGGACAGAACGTGTTTCGAAATTCAAACACGTGCCATGACCCCAATATCGCGTCCGCTCTTCGTTCGCATTGTGTGTTATATATTTGTCTTTTTCTTGCTAATGCTAAAATCGGATTACGATAGAAAGAGAATGTCGAAATCTTTTTCAGCGTCAAATCGACTGGTTGAGTAAGAAATGGCCTTTGTTTTAGCCTGTTGTTGAATCATCAACTTTGTGTGAAAGGGATAGGGCTTAAAATAATAATTTTTTGAGTTGTGGTTAAGTATTTCTGATGTCATCTTTGTAGAATGGCCGATGTTTATATAAATAATTCACTCGATTTAATCTTATCTGTATTGTATTATTGCTAAGTATTATGTTCATTTGGCGTCAGATTTCTGTATAAAATGCAGTTTCTTTTTTATTTATGAGTGATCATGTTCGCATTACACAATGTACGGTAAAATATTGCCCCCACTGCTGCAACTCAATAGATAGTGTTGTAACTTGGTAATTATTTTTGTATCGGTTAACGAATATTTGTAATTCGTTTTTGGGATAAAAATATGTCTACCAATGAAATATCTGACTAGTCAACTAGTAAATTGAGCAGCTTTCTAATATTGAAGTCTTGTATGCAATTAAGTTATACTCGAAGAGTTCAGATACGTATCTATCTACTATCGTTTAATTTTGTAATCTGATGATATAGCACGCCTTCGCCTTCGCGAAGTGATAGCAGTTGTATCAAGTTTAATAATTCAATGAGCCATATTGTCACAACACAACCATGATAATGCAAAGAATGATCGTATTTCAGAAATTAAGACAACGAGCCCTTGTTTTTTGATTCTGAGAAGTAAAACTAAATAATTGATCATGAAAAAGGACGTTCTTGAAATTTTTTTTGACTATGTTTACGAGTTCATAAGAGCTTTTTGACGCCCTGAACTTCACTAAGCTCATCAGACAGGATGTAATGTACCTACTGGTCTTAACTACCGGATGATTTATTTCCACGTTCTAAAATTTATTGCAGTGTTTGACCAAGCAATGTAACTTTTGATTCATCCATGGAGCTGAAATTGCTGTGCTTAGTCCATGTCTTCCGGTATCAGTGTATCTAGTTGGCCTGAAGCCTGAAATTCAACCCAAGTTTCTTAGCTTGTATTGCAACTGGTGTTCGTGGTGATCTTGCTGACACCGCATAAAAGATCAGGACGTGGCTCTATCCCACCCTGTTAAACTGTATAACCTTATGGTAACCAGGAATGGTGTTTTCTGTCTGTCAGTTTACTTAATAGATACAATTGCTTTTCACTGGGGCAACAAACAAATTTTTAGATTAAGTATTTCAAATTATTAGCTAAAACTGTCCCAGGATAATTTTAAGTTTAAGGACGCGTCCAAGAAAAAATCCATTTCTAGTATCAAGAATTCAAACTAAAAGCAGAAAATTATCGTTCTTTTGAAATTGTAGATAGAGAGATGTAAGACTTGTGAGCATGACGACTTTATAATTATCCTGGTAGATTATGTCAATCCTAAGTTATCAATGGCATTAAGCAGCTGCGAGTGATATCGGTGAGTCGATGGAATAGGTACAACAAGTGGTTAAAACTGAATGATTCCATGCTAGAGAGGGCAAGTTAAACCCTGAGTCCCTTATTTATATTAAATAGGCATTAAGACGGGTTGGAGGCCTATATATGTTGCAAAGACTTCTCATACTTCATTCACCAATTAATACTGGAGCATCGCCATGAATTTTGTTCTAGGCATGTTCGATGATAAGGTAGGATGAGACCGATGCTGTGTACAAGTCACCCAATTTTAAGGTCTCCACTCTCCAACAATTAGAACAAAGATGAAGAAAGTAAAATAGGCTTTGAGAGATTTTTGAAATTTCGGCGATTTTAAAGCACCCTTCTAAAATTGGTGTTTAGGTTTACCAAATGCTTTGATATATCCACCGCAAGGAGGAAACCTTGTGAAACGAAAGTTCAAAATCAGTCCAAAGTATTTTCACGAGGGCCAAGCCGTGGGAAAAGCTAATCTTATATTACCTATGTACTATACTTCAGTCGCCGAGCATATGGTTTTTGCCTCTCCCCGCTAAAATCAAAGTTATTACCTGTGCTCACAGTTTAATTCAGCTTGTAAGATAAAATACTAAGGGCATTTTGAAATATACCTTAACTGTGTAGATGGAAAGCTGGCTTTTATGTGCCATGCAATTATAAAAAATTAGAGATCGATTGCGAACGGGGTATAATTAAAGGTAAACTTGGTGATAAAAAGAAATGACATATTGTTATTTCATTAAAATAGAACGAGAACCAACTCTCTACCAATCCTCAGTGGAGCAACGTGCCGGAGTATGCTCTAGGCCTCCTCAATAATGAGGAGAAACCCGTGCTCAGTAGTGGACCATTAATGGGTTGTAGCCAGAATGAGAACTAACACGCGATATATCCACTTATATCCATTGAAAAAATCCACGCATTCGCATAAAATTTGTAAAGATAGAAGAGCATATTTGAACATTTGGCAAGAAATCAGAAAATTACAAAGCACCGTTAAAATTATCTCAAGAGACTGTTCAGGTGATAAAGGGTGAAATACGCGTGCCTAATAACATAGGCTAATGGCTGAAATACATAGTTTCATGGTTTTTTTTTCAACAATGACGAAGTTTAATGCAAGCTTTTACCAACTATTTCAACCCTGTAAGCCCATTTTTTCGCAGTCAAAGCTATTTCTGTAATAAATTATTGAAGATATTGTTTTTTGCAAATTTGCAACTCGTATAAATTTAAAAATCGAACAATCCACTTAATTTTTAACTTTCTTGAGCAATTTATACAATGGCTAATTAGATCGGTAGTATTAGCAGCAGGTAGCCAGGTAACCATCACATCATTAGGTAATAAACAAAACATTAAATTAATAATAGGTATAAGTAGTAAATTTTAAGGAAATGAGCTCGAATTCGGTAATCAAAATTATCTATTAGCTATGTTCATATATTATTTGACTGAATAACAAATTAGTATACTAGTAGAAATTTATGTCAAAAGCAACTTAATTTAAAAGGAACGTTTTTTTAAGTTACACGCAGATAGGTAAATAGGTACCTACTAGCTAGGATTTTTCTGTTACTCCGTCACATCCATTTAGATCGGGAATCGAATCTCTAAGGTGGTTAAGGGTGATTAACAAATTGGAACTTGGCTAATGTTAACCTGTTATTTTAACCAATTAAGTATCATTATATTATTATACGTCATCATTGAATACGTAGATAGATATATGTTTGGTGAAATCGGACCTATGTAATTAAATAATAAATAATACAGTTGTAAATTAGTTAATTTACGTGCATGCATAGTTTGATGCAAACCGAACAACATAATATTTAATCCTTTGCAGATTTAAATTAAAAAAATCGATATTATAAACTTCATTGATCACAACACTATTTTATACTTTGTTAAATTATCACAAGTTCCTACTCTGTGCTCCAAGCTGACATTCCCGGCTAAAACTTCCGCCAAAATGCGAGAAATATTGTAATGACTATGTACTTTTTAAAATTTCACTTTATCTCTAAGAATATTGTTTTTATAGAAAAGAAGAATATTAAAAGAAATTTTCTATAGAAAATTTATATTTTTCTATATAAACTGTCTATAGCTTAAAATCTGGAATGAATGATACAGGATTCATAAAAAAAAACAAATTTTCCTTTTTCGAATTTTCAACAGACTTTTTTTTAGTAAGTACGTAAGTACTTAAGTACCTACTTAAGTATAAAGAAAAGTCAAGAAATGAGAATTAGGTTTACTTTCGATAACAACAAGTGGTTAAAAGTTTTTTGGAAGGGCCGGGTTCGAGTCCCAGGGCACACCGTATTTGTGACTTTTCGGAGTTCTGTGCGTTTTAAGACTTTTGAGTGCGCTTTTGAGTATTAAATATCACTCGATATATTGGTGAAGGAAAACATCGTGAGATTCATTACAAAACCTGCGCGCCGGAGTTGGCAAAACTCACAAAGGTGTGTAACTCAAAGCTGTTGACCTTTAAATATCTTTTTTAGTGTCTGGGTTTTCCAAATTATCTATACCGCCTAATAACACTAATAATTTAAATAAATATAAATAAATTCTAGGACTTTAAAATTGTCTAATTTTGATACGGGGAAGCTAAAACTATGTCTACTTATTTAAAAATAATCGAAGTGAGGGTAGGTTTGAAATTAGATTTGCCATCTCTTTCTTTACGCTGCTGCAAATAAAGTGGCAGTAGAGGGAGGGTAGTTTTTGCATATTATGTAGGTAGGTTTAGGTACCTATTTATAATTCTTGGCTTACTATTATTTTTGTTTATTATTATGGCCAATGGAAGGAAATATCAATAATTTGCTTTTGGAGCACAGTGTCCTTGTTTTATTATTACTTAGTGGGTTCGTTTCCCTAATCTTTGAGAAAGTTTTGAGATTTCGTGAATGAGTGAATAAGTGAATACCTAACCTTTCGACTTTGTGTATCTACTAGTTACAGGGCTCTCGATTCTCTTTTTTAAATTTGCAAAAATCTATTACATAGGGTAGACTGGGTACGGTTAAAACACAGGACGGTTGAAACAAGTCGAATATCTCGCGAGTGGTTGAGCCGACAGGTAAGGGTTCAAGGGGAAAAAGAAGCAGGTGACAAGTCCAAACCTAAATCAAAGTGTTACATTGGTCACCGAGTGCTGTATATTTTTATAAATAGACCTATTGTATTTTAGCACCCAAAAGTAAGTATTTTTCTTTTGAGTTTCAAGCTATTATTATGTTAATCTATTCAAGTATAAATATTGAGTGTTCATTTATGATTTAGGTGAAGTTTTTAGAATACGGAATGATGAATAGTTTTAATAAGTTATTATTACTACCATTACTATAAACTTTCTTTTACCAAAATTCGAGTTGGGGACGGTTGAAACAATATTATGTGGGTACAGGTAAAAAAAATCATATAATTTTGTTTTGTTTTCTCGATGCCGAATTCGTATAGTAAAGACTTTCATAGGGCAGATTGAGTTTATTGAGACAGATATGCATATACGGAGGTAAAAGTTGGAGATAAAACTATGCACTATCAACAAATTATTCGTCAAAGCCTGGTTACGTACACTGTAGGACTATTAAAACATTGAAGACCGATTAATATGGTCATACGACGCCATGATTATTATAATAAAATTATAACTAATGCTAAATAAAGCATGTTGCTATATATTTTTTGTATATTTCGCGTGCGTTTCAACTGACCCTAGTCACTGTTTCAACCGCCCCTGGCATGGGGACGGTAGAAACACATCGGAATTTATTTTCAAATCTAAATATCTCTAAAAATAGCACCCACTAGAACTAAATAGTATAGCCCTATTGTAGATAAAGATCCACTCTTCAATTTAATATGTCATCATCATCGTTCTTTTTATAAACAACAAAATTACGAACAATTAAAGCCAAATCGTTTCAACCGTACCCAGTCTACCCTACTCTTGAGTCCCGAATTTTTTTTCGCCCGTAATTTATGGCGTATCTACATTTTTTTTTAAATAATAATAATAAATAACGCTACGCACTTAGTCCCACACTAGGATTCCCTGTGGATGCCGTGGTCAACATACAAGACAAGGAAATGAATAGATTATTATTATACCTAATTATTGTTACCAATTATTTTTCCACGAAAAAATTTAGGCTGTCTTACTTTCCAATCCTTCAACTATTACGCGAGAGAACGTCAAACAAACAAAATAATTTTCGCATCTAAGTATAAACAGCAATTAACTTCAAAATACCTGTCGGAATTGCGGGGAAAATTAAGCGCCATTACGCGCGAAAAGATCAAATGTTCAACTGACGTAGTCGGCAATCTACCTTCATTATTGCAATAAAAATTAAAAATATAAGTAAAGTTGAGGGTACCGACATTCCTGTGTTCTTTTCCAAGGTCACCTCTATATCATTCAGTACGCCTGTGCCCAATTTCATTGCAATCGGTTCAGTGGTTTAGGCGTGAAAGCCTAACAGACAGACGGACACAGACCGATAGTTACTTTGGCATTTATATTTAGTAGGGATAGGTTTATTTGGACTGGTCGAAAAATAAAAACAATACGAGAAGTAAAAGTAAAAGAGTCAAATGCTGCATTTATTTATAAAATCAATATAGGTAATCACAGATTGAATAATAATAATTTCTCATTAGTAGATACTTTTAATTTAAAATGATGTTTTTATCTACTGATTATTTTTTTCTTTCGGCGATTTTAATTTTCATCGGTTGATTTGGCGGCAATTTTTGTCCATTTTAATAATTTGTGTTGATCTTTCGTGATTGTTTTTCTCTCAACGATTTATAATTAAATGGGAGGTAAATAATATATAATCATAAAGATAAAATACTTTTCATCCTTTCCTAGGCTTCATATTTGGTGGTTTGATAATAGAACCAATGCTTTTTCTTTTCATCATTGCGGATCTCTTTTTGGTGGGAGTTTGCACTTCTTTCGCCATTTTTGTTTTTGTATTTTTAGATTTCTTCATATTTGGTTCTTCTGATGTCGGGTTTTCACTCGTTTTCTTATTTTTTTCTTTCTTCTCCACCGACGTCGCAGGTTTTTCCATTTTCTTCTTAGGTTTTTGTGCTTCGTCTTTTCCTTTTGTTTTTGGTTCCTTTACTTTCTTGGGGTTTTCAGCGTCTTCTGATTTAGTTGCTTTTTGGACGTTCTTTTTAGGTTTCTTTTTCTTTTCTGTCTTTTCTTTCTTAGCAGCCAGTTTAAAAGATCCAGACGCGCCGACGCCTTTTGTCTGAACAATGGCACCAGTTTCCACGCCTGTTTTAATTGATTTCTTGATTACATAATTAAGTTTTTCTGTATCTACTTTATATTTTTCTTCTATGTACTTCTTGATGGCATATAAAGATGTACCTTTTCTGCTTTTCAAGTCAGTAAGCGCTTGATTTATCATATCTTTTGTTGTAATTTTCTTTGCTTCCTGATCTTTCTTCAGCATTTGTTCAGATGGACTCGTTGGCATTTTTTTTGTTATCTTTTTCGGCAAAGTCGACTGCAATTCAATATCTGAGCCTTCTGACGACATTCTTGCAATTTCGGACGATAGATCATAGAAGAAACCTAAATATTTATTTTCGTAATCTTAAGTATTGCTGAGCAATACCATATTGAAACCTCTTAAAAATAATTTATTATAAGGTAAACGCAATTTTTTAATTACAAACGTAGGGTAGAGTGAGAATGACCTGTGACGCCGGTTTCTAATAAATCTACAAGTTAATATTTCTTTAATTAACAGTTTATACCTACCTACGATTTATTTGATTCTTCGTAAGTTACCTATAATTGAAATTACCTAAATTAAAGCAATGCGTAAAATTGTCCGCCTCCTCCCTCTACTAACAATTACTAAATAACTACTACTTACTAACATCAACCAGTCCCTAGCTATCATCACACTTATTAACAAACTAACAACTAATATTCTACCCCGTTTGTTAACTGACCAACCACCCAGTCCCGATGTGAGTGTTGTTCTGTGTCCGTCACAGTTGTCATGGCGGCAGCGGAAGGGGCTGCATGCTCGTTTGCTACCTGAATTTAATAAAAAAGTAGACCTTGAAACCATGAAATTATAAAGCGAATTTTATTCATCAAGTGATTTTTCACAATAAATTGTACCTACATACTTATACTACATACTACTAAATGAATTGGCATTTTGGAATAACCGTATATTATCTCGCGTACCTACCTTTCCTTTCCCTGAAGTCTCTGTTGCTATTTTTCTTTCCTCCACTTTAAATCATTTTAAACCACCTTTGCGAAACGACAATACAATCATACGGACAAAAATGATTAGCACAAGTGTGTCAGTCACAGGAACCTCTGTAGGTAAATTATTAATGATTTTGACGTTGACGAAACTTGGAAAAGACAGGATGTGACGGTGCTTATCTTACTAATATTATATAAGAGTAAATGCAAAAGTTTGTGATGTGTGTGTTTGTCACTATCTTGCACGCAAAAACTACTGAAAGGATTTTCATGAAACTTTGGAGTAATATAGCTTAGACATCAAAATAACATAATAAGTTAAAATTTATAGATAGGGATATTTTTATAATTTGGTCATAATATAAACTGTCAACTAAGTCGGAAAAAATCAGCCTTCTGATAGCTATATCTACTAAGGGGCTGGATTCCCGAAGCGAGGACGGGTTTACTTGTATACATTGAGATACTATGCTTGTATATTTATAAATCAGAAAGATTTGCGATAAATAACCTTCCATTACTAAAATAATTTTTGTTTGTAGGTACCTACCTACCTACTCGTATTTTTTACGAGGGTATCTACTTCCAAAAACAAGGTGAGTTGCACTTGGTCCACTCCGATTACCTACATACTTAAATGTAAAGCTATGAATGTGAAAAGTACCTAGGTACCTACCTACTTTCGGAAGTAATTTCGGAGGGTTGAGCTCTCGTTGCTAAAAAATGACGAAAACCGTACGAAAATTAAATTACTTAGGTACCTACTTATTTAGGAAAATTCCAATGCCTCATTTGCGGTTGTGTATGTACCCAACCGTAGGTACTTACCTATCTACTTATTAAGGACAATATTACGCATAATAATATAGTTACAAACAAATTTTATTCTGAAGTACCTATGTAGGGTAGATGTAAAAAAATGGAAAGAGAGGGTACCATTATATTGCCTCATTGGATTGGATTCAAACCTCGTTTGCGCGTCAGAGGTCGGTACCTACTCGGACAGGTACGTAAAGGTATGTGACAGATTAAAATATTGCTGTAAATCTGTAATTATTCCCGGGTATACACGGGTTTTTCCCGTAGGCTCCCATTCCCATTCTCACCCGTCCCACCACATCCCTTATTTATGAAGTTTAATTTTTTTAACCTCATTTAGAAAATCTCTGTCTCTTTTAAAGAGTTTTTATATAAGGTGATGTGCGCTCGAATACAGATGAGAAATGCTTTGATTCACGCCAAAATACTTAAGTAAATATAGTGCTAAATAAATATAATTCTAAAATTCTTGAAAAATGTTATACTTAGGTAAGTATTTTACGCAAAATTTAGCCTAAACATTACATAATGCCATCTCTTTTATTGCCTACGGCACAAATTAATGAACAATGAGAAAAACAATAAATAATTACAATAGGTGGTGTAGGTATAATAATAATTATATTGAAATAGGAGACTTTGTTATTTAAACTGAATATATACGTACCTACCTCATTACTTAAGTACCTACCGACGTGTTAAAATGAGAAAAAGTAGGTAAACTATTCATAGGTACCTATAATTATCGTGGTAATTTGGTATAGATTACAGTTACTTTTTTCTTTCTTTTGTATCCTTTCTTTCCTATCATTTTCTTTTTTATTAATACATATCACAAAAAATAAGTAGGTAGGTAGGTATGTACCTAATCTATTTTATTCAAAATTAGGTACCTGTTTTCCTTTTACTTCCTTCTTCGATTAAAAATACTGCTAACTGAAATGACATTAGGTAGGTATCGTCCTACAAGCATCTTTTGGCGCATGGGTGACAGAGACAGCGCCTTACAGTTTGCCTTACCTGTAAGGCGCTGTCTCTGTCACCCACACGTCATCCACGCGCCAAAAGATTCTTGTACGACTGTAAGTTAATTGTTTTGAACGTGTTTTCGATTTGATGTTATCTGAAATTTAATATTATCGACATTGATAGGAATTTGAAATCACACAGACCCATTTTCATTTGAATTGAAGATTATACCTAAAAGGCGGTCTAATGGCGAGTGTATTCTTTTCGCAAAATGACGGTATCCTCAGCTTTACTTCTGTACATTTTTGAATTTCAAAATAAAGAAGGTAGGTGGCCGTCACCGTCATTCGATCTTTTTGCACAATTGGGCGTTTAATTTTCCTCACATTTCCTACAGGTATAGGTAAGTATTGACGATGTTTTACTCTCACGCGGGCGAAGCTTCTGGCAAAAACTAAGTACTTAGTATCTAAGTAAGTACTTACTATATTTGCCCTTCTTAATATATTTGCCCATTCGGCAGCTAGGTAATTAGGTATGTACCTACCTACCTATATTACCTACCTACCTATTAATACTAATTAAGTATACCACAAATTACCCAATAGCATAAATAAACCTTTTCATCCCGCCTATTCGAAAAAGACGACTTGGTTCGCTCTTAAGTGCGCCCAAAGTTGGTGTTTTCTATAAGAAACTTTTAGCGGGCGGGAATGAGTTTTTCGTCCTCTTTATTTAAATAAGTGCGAGGCAATTATGTTTTCCGCGCACTTTTTGAATTAAATTCGGATTGTTAGAAATTCATGGTTTTGTTTTGAAAAATGAAATCTATGAGTGACTGTGAAAGTAGGTACCTAAGGTACCGGAGGCAAATAAGGCCCACCTAACTTTAAAATTAAAAAACTCAAGAATTAATCCAAAAATGTAAAAAAAACTAGTTCAATACAAAGGATATTTATTTATGATAAGTATAAAAGATAGTTAGTAGGACAGAAATCAGCATGGAAAGAATTATACCAATTTTTAAAAACTCTTTCCATGGGCCTTAATAAAACACCAAGGTAAATTAAAGCCCACAAATGAAATCTTCCTTTCTTATGAAATTAATCACGGAACTTGAAAGTTTGTGGCCTTTTTTAGGTATGGATACTGGTATTAGGTTATCACAACACTTCTCATGTTATAACTTTTTAATAAAAAAATAATAAAAAACGTCTTTGCTGAAGATATGTCTCAGCTTTTTTGCAAAAGATAAATGCTTCTCTATGTATAAGCTTAAGAGTAAGGCGCGAAAAGGCGTTAAAACTACATAGAAATATTATACACATTGACAATCTCCATACAAAACATTTGTGGTCTACAAATATTGTCTATGGTCCTCATACTAAAAGTGAGCTTCTTGCAGCTTATGAAAATGGCGGGAGTGCTACAACCCCATTTTGACTGTGTGTGCGTGAGGGTTGCAACAACAAAAATAAAACGAGATAGACATTGTACGTTACATGGGAGATAAAGGGATAACCTATTGCTGACTTACATACGTCTTTGTAGTGGTGAAAATTATGTTTGATTTGATTATTTTTTTATAAGTCTGTGAGGAGAACGCAGGTTTTCATGTGAACAGAGCTCGTCGGGCAGGTATCTCTGTTCAATGTTTGAGTAGAAAAGACTTATCGAGTTATATAAGATAGGGAGGGTAATAAGGCCCAAGACCTACTGCAGCGGGCTTTATTAGCCGCTTAGCAATAATTTATAAAACCATTAGTTTTTAACAAAAATTGCTCTTATTTTTGGTTTAACCCACAGATGTTGCTTACAGCAATGACTAAAGTTTGATAAAATGACGTTACCTTACCTCTAAATAACCAATAAATCAAAATATTTACAATTTTTTGTTATCAATAATTATAAAAACAAGCTTTGAGGCTCAGCCTCTCACAACTTGTTCGCTGCTGGCAAGATGGTGGCGCGAGCAGACCACACGCTATCGTCGCAGTGTTCATATCTGTCTTAAACATGCATAAGTGAAGTTTGAACAGGAGTAGAAGTATTTTAGCGCGAGTTTTGAAATGTGGGCCTTATTATACCGCGGGCCTTATTTGCCGCAGGTACCTTATACATAATTCCTGATTATTAACAAAAAAATAATTTGAATTTTTCTCATATGGGGGGATGAAAAGTAGAGTGTATCACTCGGGAGCAAATATTTTTGGCTCGGGCGATGTACTTTGAATCCGTCGCTACGTTCAGGATTCTACTAAAGAATCCCTCACTTCGCACTGAATTCAACAAAGCGCCCTCGCCGTAAAAATATTACTTTGCTCCCTTGTTATACTATCTACGATTTAACAACACCCTGCCTTCGCTTGGCAAGAAAACAATACCTAAATACCTACCTACCTATGAAAAGTTTCTATTCAACTTTAACTGCCTGTTTTTCCAAGTGCACACAATATTATTACCTACTTGTTTATTACATATGCAACACATTACTAAATCTATACTAATATTATAAAGCTGAAGAGTTTGTTTGTTTAATTGTTTGGTTGAACGCGCTAATCTCAGGAACTACTGGTTCGAATTGAATTTTTTTTTTGTGTTGAATAGACCTTTTATCGAGGAAGGCTTTAGGCTATATAACATCACGCTGCAAGAATTAGGAGCGAAGAAATAATGGAAAATGTGGAAAAAACGGAGAAAATTATTCATTCTCGAGGGCTTTCGTTGCATGCGTTGCGAAATCGATTCAAGATACCAAAAATATATGTATGAAAGAATTATTCCTCTTGAAATGATCTAAAAAATGTCCACGACAGTATATGTCTATCTTTTAAGATTAACACACTAGAACCGTTTTTATGGTAATCAAATTTGGTCGAACCCACTGCCATACGAAACTTGCCGCGTTTCCAAGTTTAATCTGAATTAATCTTGCTGTGATCCTTTGCTACTTTGCTATTATTTTGTCGTAAGCTTTATTTCTAAGTTTAATTTAATTTAACCTGAATTAATTTTGGTGATAGTTTATTATCTTGAAATTCCTACGAAATTCCTACGGGAGCGGGACCTACGCGGTTGATACTTACGGGTCCCGAAGCGAAGCGAGGGCGGTTCGCTAGTCGCAAATAATATTTTAAAAGTTCTGTCTGTCAGTTTTTCGTGGAGTTTTTCTGTTTGTCCGGGGTAATCTTCGAGATGGCTGAACCGATTTTTATGGGATTTTTACTATTAGTTGATTGAGACCGGGATCGGGATTTACGCGGGTAAAACTCCGAAGTCGCGGGCACAATTCCTCATAAATAAAAACAAAAAAATAATACCCAACAGTTACTCTACCTATTAAAACCTTCGAATTATTTCAGTGCGTACGTGGGAAGGTTAAAATAATACACATTAAAATGAGAATGATTGAATGAAAAGCTTCTCTTCGTGGATCCATTTAAAAACCTTTATCTTCCATTGTAATTGTAACCGATTTTCTTTTTCTCTTTCTTTTTGGACTGGAAACCTTTTGGGTGTTGCGTTTAGTTACGTCGTCGACTCATAAACGAATTATGGGCGTACCCATCCTGATCTAGGGAGATTAGCGGCTATTAATAAATTACCTTTGATGATGTAATGTCTAGATGGAACATCGAATCCGCGCAAACGTGTCAAAAAATTGTATCATTGATCACGCACACATAGACAATAGACGAACGTGTAAAACATCGCCTGCACGCACAACATGCTTGATATTGTTGCCTTGTATTTTTTTTTTCATTGTAGGGCGACGCTCAATCTAGACATTAGATCATCAAAGTAAATTACCTACCTACTACGTCACACGAATTTCAAGATTTTTGACCCCCTCCCCCGTCCTTGTCACAGCTCGACAGATTGGATGGCCACCAAAAGTACTGAATCCCTGACCCAGGCCTATCCCTGGATGACGAATTTTCGAGACAGATTTTGTAAAAGGAAGGTAATAAACCGTATTCAAATTCAAAGTACCTGGTTGACCGAGCTTTGCTCGGTTGAAAATTATATTTAGTATGAATCGCATACTGATAAAATATGAATAATGTTCTTCGATCTTTCCGACATAATATGAGTTTAAAAAGAATTGCGTGTACTTATGTACGCACGTAAGAAGTTATACTTCTTTGGCATCATTAATAATAAATATTCAACGTTAATAATTTTGACAGCTGTCATCCGAAATGTAGGTCTCAACCAGACCTACAACTTTCCCAAAGACACCAGTGCTCCAGGAGCAGCCGTTGCCGGGATATCTCCATTCGAAGTTTGACAGCTGTCATTGGAAATGTAGGTCTTGACGAGACCTACAACTTTCCCAAAGACACCAGTGCTCCAGGAGCAGCCGTTGCCGGGATATCTCGGTTCGAAGTTTGACAGCTGTCATTGGAAATGTAGGTCTTGACGAGACCTACAACTTTCCCAAAGACACCAGTGCTCCAGGAGCAGCCGTTGCCGGGATATCTCGGTTCGAAGTTTGACAGCTGTCATTGGAAATGTAGGTCTCAACCAGACCTACAACTTTCCCAAAGACACCAGTGCTCCAGGAGCAGCCGTTGCCGGGATATCTCGGTTCGAAGTTTGACAGCTGTCATTGGAAATGTAGGTCTTGACGAGACCTACAACTTTCCCAAAGACACCAGTGCTCCAGGAGCAGCCGTTGCCGGGATATCTCGGTTCGAAGTTTGACAGCTGTCATTGGAAATGTAGGTCTCAACCAGACCTACAACTTTCCCAAAGACACCAGTGCTCCAGGAGCAGCCGTTGCCGGGATATCTCGGTTCGAAGTTTGACAGCTGTCATTGGAAATGTAGGTCTTGACGAGACCTACAACTTTCCCAAAGACACCAGTGCTCCAGGAGCAGCCGTTGCCGGGATATCTCGGTTCGAAGTTTGACAGCTGTCATCCGAAATGTAGATCTCAACCAGACCTACAACTTTCCCAAAGACACCAGTGCTCCAGAAGCAGCCGTTGCCGGGATATCTCGGTTCGAAGTTTGACAGCTGTCATTGGAAATGTAGGTCTCAACCAGACCTACAACTTTCCCAAAGACACCAGTGCTCCAGGAGCAGCCGTTGCCGGGATATCTCGGTTCGAAGTTTGACAGCTGTCATTGGAAATGTAGGTCTTGACGAGACCTACAACTTTCCCAAAGACACCAGTGCTCCAGGAGCAGCCGTTGCCGGGATATCTCGGTTCGAAGTTTGACAGCTGTCATTGGAAATGTAGATCTTGACGAGACCTACATCTTTCCCAAAGACACCAGTGCTCCAGGAGCAGCCGTTGCCGGGATATCTCGGTTCGAAGTTTGACAGCTGTCATTGGAAATGTAGGTCTTGACGAGACCTACAACTTTCCCAAAGACACCAGTGCTCCAGGAGCAGCCGTTGCCGGGATATCTCGGTTCGAAGTTTGACAGCTGTCATTGGAAATGTAGATCTTGACGAGACCTACAACTTTCCCAAAGACACCAGTGCTCCAGGAGCAGCCGTTGCCGGGATATCTCGGTTCGAAGTTTGACAGCTGTCATTGGAAATGTAGGTCTTGACGAGACCTACAACTTTCCCAAATCGAAATGATACATTAAAAAATATCGATATTTCTTGGGTGATATATATCGATACATTTGAAAAATATCGATACGATAAATATCCATTTGCCCACATAGAGATTACAGCGCCATCTAGTTTCATACTACTGAAATTTCAACACGTTACAAACAGTACCTCATAGAAGTTATCCTAATGTTTCATAGATGGCGTCAGTATGATGTTTACAAACAGTACCTCAAAGAAGTTATCCTAATGTTTCATAGATGGCGTCAGTATGATGTTTTTAAAATCTCTTTATCTCGGGAACCGAGCTTTTCTCGAACCTGGGACCTTGATAAATCGATTCCTTGAGCCGAAAACCCCCTAATCTGTAACTTTCATGAAAATCTTTGCAGCCGTTTCCGAGATCGTGAAAATAAATAAATAAATATACAAGAATTGCTCGTTTAAAGATATTAGATGTTTATTTCTTCGAAGTAGGTTTTTACAAACGCATTTCGAAAGTCACTTTACGCCATCGCTTCAACAGATCCCTATGGTGAGTGGTCTTGGAAGAAGAAGCGGCAAGAAACTCCCAAGGAGTCTTTTTTTCTCTTTCTCCACTCACAGTACAGGTTGCACTTACTACTAATTACGGCTAAATTAAAAAAAAACTAATTCTAGTCTAAGCGGAACTGGTCGCGGCATTATCACTCCCAGGCACCCTTATAATTAACAAACATACATAAGAAGAAGAAGAAGAGTTTGGTCACCTTGTTTGTCGATATCAGTTCTCATTCAAAACTAATATGACCCAACCTTGGTGAATAGTTGACTGACAGACAACGCACAGCCGAATTACTAAACGCATCAAGCTGTGTAGGTTCATTTGCCTAACAACCCCCCACATCGCCGCTTCAACCACCAAGCTTTATTTTACTGTCCAACTTTTCATATGCCAGTGACATGTCTACTTGTTTTTGACGTGACAACGTCTTATAATTCGATATAGCCGGCTGCACGCACGAAAAACATGACGTCATGCGGCGTTACCGTTACCTCGCTCTGAGGCGTCCCATGCGTCCCGTGCAAGCGAGAGCGCGGAACGAGCGACAAAGAAGCACAATCGGCCTTTGCGTTCGGAAGCTTGATTACTTTGGAGGTAGATATTTTGGTAATGTATCCAATTATTACTTTGTTATTGACTTCTGGGACTATTTATAAATTTTAAATGTTACCTTTTTTAATGTTTCCTGTATTCCTTCTTTATTTTTATTGCTAAATTTCTGTAACTTTAAATACGATTTCATGACGTTTGTTTACTTTGATGACATTATTTGTCAATCATTCCATCAGTATTTTCTTAAGACGTTGTCACGTTCAACTATCGTCAGTAAACCGACTTTAGAGACAACCAGTATTTTTTTTACTTGTAATATCATTGTTTTCAATGGTCAAGGTCGCACTCGGCCAGCGTGGTGGACTATGCCCTGTACTATTGAGGAGACCTGTGCCTAGCAGTGGGATAGTTGTGTCGCGATGATAACGACGTTAAAAGTATCTATTATTCCCGACGACTACTTTTCATCCAATAGTTGTAAATATGACTATAGAAAATCTTACACTTTTCATTTCCTAGCTTCCATCCGTACCGTGCGATAAGGAACTTCGTAACAATAAAAGTCATTTATACAATATAAAAATGTTTATTCCAATCAGGCTTTGATTTATACACTTAAACATATATTTACGGTCCAATTACACCACACATGCCTTTACACTATACATTTCAAAGCTTTAGACAGTTTTATACACAATTTGTTTGTAACTTATACATTTTTGCAATGAATATTTATACTGCAAATCTTGAAACAAACAATAAAAAAAAATTAAATGTATAATAATATTTTAAACGTTATGATTACACTACAACAAAATTAAAACTAAAATTAGGAATTAAACTATCAGATTAAAGAAACTTTGTACATTAAATATGAAAATGCAAAAACAAACAGATTATACACGATATATTTTGGTATTTTATGTAAAACTAAGCTTTGTTAATTAATATAAAGTGTTTTTATTTTACGTCTATGATTAATATAACCCATGGTCATCTGGGACTTAAACCCAATAATAACCCACAGTTAGGGATGGGCCACTTGTACTTAATTGAGAACATCTAAAAAGTATTTCAGAAGTTATTACACATGAAAACATGGTTTAACGACTGCTGTCTTACAATAACAACCGGGACTTGATAACGAACGTGGCAACGTGCCCTACAAGGCACGGAAGAGAAGAAATTAATGTTAGTCACTACCGGTCACACCGGGGACAAAGTTACAAATCAAATTTACCCACTTTCATCACTTAAAATTATGACTTGTAAATGAAAAAAAAAAACATGCCAAAAACGCAGAGCGAGGTATAAACCAAATATTGAAGATAAAGTATTCTCCGAAAGTAAGATTTAGGTTTGTGATATTTTTTCGTTAAATCTGTAATTTTTGTTTTGGCCTTATTTAATTCCCAAAATATTATAATGTAATATTATTTTGTAGTTTGTAGTTATTTAGATTATGGAAACTCGATTTACTTTTCTTTATGCCCCTTCTTAAAACCTAAGAGGACAGCGAAAATATATTTTCCATTTAATTTCCTCATGATAGTCATGATAATTATACACTTTAAACTTATACACGTGAACATAAAATATACATATTTATTGTAACAATAAAAAGAAATTAAAAATCTATTTTCGACAATGGTGTTAAAAATAAATTTTTAATTTCAGGTATGAGTATTGTAGTAAATTATAAAACAGCAAATTATGATTTATAAACAAAAAATATCTTATAATAGATGGTAGAATGGAAGAATCGAGAATTAATCAGATTAATCAATTGATTTCAATTAAGAGCAAATGTTATCGCTTTTTTTCATATTGCTTTTTGTCAGAAATGTACATAATATTCCATATTGCTTTTATGTCAATTGACTAAAACATTTAATTTTTTTTTAATTTACGAAAACCTGTGTCAACCTACTAACCGGTGAAATTAACTCCTTAAAGGAAAAGTAATAATAGCTAGGGAGCCCAAGAGGGGATTCTTGGATTTACTCGAGCGCGGCAGATTAAGGTACAGGGGGTACCTTGTACCCAGTTAAGTACCTCCACCAAATATGAGCCCCATATATAAGGCCGCGCCTCAAGAATAAAGGAGCGCCTCAAGATTAGTAAAAAAAAATTGATCATCAGACATTCTCGAGCGCGTCAGATTAAGGTAGGGTGAGTTAATTACATGCTAAAAAGTGTATATTCCACTAATCTGACAATTTGAGAATGACGCAATGAAAGGGGAGAGCTACAAAGTTGTTAAAAAAAAACGCCATCTTGACAGTCTCGAGCGTGGCTAATTTTTTTTTATTTTGAAGGAAATGATTCAGGGATAACGAAAAATATATAATCTGATGATTTATAAGAGCCGAAATAACAAAAATTCGTCATTAAAGTTTAATGTTCAAAATCGATAAGTAGAGATAAATCAAAAATTACCCGTCAGATTTCGCTCAAATTTATACGAAAACATACGACGAGCTTTCGATTAAAAAAAAGGATAGAAGGATGAAAATTTAAATTCTCAGTAAAAAGTTATGAGGTAGCGACCATAAACACACATTATTAAAAATAACTCAAAAACTGCCCATTAGAGGGCGCTCAAATTTATACAATATCACAAGACAAGCACCAGCTTCCGAATAAAAAAAAATTATAAAAATCGGAACACCCAGTTAAAAGTTATGAGGCAACTACCATAAATTCAATACACATTATTATGAATAACTCAAAAACTATCTTGAAGAAACGTCAAATTAAACGAAAGGTTAATCTCACAAGGAGGTTTTTAACCAACCTTCGGGAGAGTTTAAATAATTTAAACTGGACTTGATCGATTATCTACCGTTGATCTTAAGAAATAATTCGTGACTAAACTCTGAAGCATAGTTTAAACTATGATTGATATTACGGCCCTTATATTATGTAAATACAAGTATTCTACTTAAAAACATACACTTTTTTATTTGCATGCTATTTCCTGAGCTTTTCTATTAATGAACTTCAATGATTTAATTTTTTTTTGGCAGATTAGGGAAATCCCTCTAGATAATCGTCAGATTAAGAGACAGCAAGTCTAGGACATAAAGATGAACCATATATATCTTAATCTGACGCGCTTGAGTATTTCAAAATGGCGATTTTTTTTTGCATATTAGTATTATGGCTGCGAGTTTGGGTCACATCCAAATCGTCAGATTATTGAATTAGAGCTTTTTTTGGTGCACTTAACACCCCCTTAGAAAATCTGACGCGCTCGAGTAAATTATTTTTTTAATCATTTTCAACCCTTAAGTACGATCACCCCCATCATGCAAACGGTCAGATTAACATACATACATTATTAAAAATACGTAGGCCATTGATGGTATCAATATCTGACGCGCTCGAGTATGTCCATGCGGCAGTTTTTTTTTACATATTTAAAGATCTATAGCCGCTTCCCCCACCGATGAAAAGGTATACATTATATAACATTTTTTTCTTCTTATCATCTAAGCTTTGCAACCCAATAGGTCTCTATAACGCTCGAGTAAATCCACATTCAGCATCATGGCCTCCCGTACTATAAGTATTAAGAAATCTATGATAATACACGGCAGTATAAAACACAACAAAATCTGTGAATACTAATAAGAGAAATATAATCTAAAATAAAATTAACGATTTAATTTAATCTTGGATGGAATGTATGTCAAACAGTGGCTACTCAGACGGGATTATTGGTTTATATTTCATTTGCAAAAGTTAATTACATCTTATTGCATTGAAAAAAAGACCTTAAAGTTATTGGAACTCACTTGGATTTTGTCTGCGTTGTGAAAATAAGTCGCCTTGTGATTAAAAAAGAAAATAAAGAGGTATGCTTGTGCGACGTAACAAAATTAGATTGTAGATAAAAACATGCCATTCGTAAATATATCGCAAGGGAAGGTTTTCCTATGAGCGAGACGTTTAACGTAGGCAACAAATATAATATTTTAATGGGGTATCATTTAATTTAACTAATTAGGTTTATTAAAAAGGTTATCTGAAATAATTAACACATTTAATTTATTTTTTCTGTTTTAGTAAAGATTACATTTACATGGGTTATTTGCAGAAATTATGTTGTTACTATTTCTTCTTTCATTCATACTATTTTGTTATGTTGTCATTATTTAAGCCTAATTAAATCTCAGTTCTGAAGTGTCATTGATGAATATTAAAAGTCTTGAGTAAAAATGTACAGTAGAACCAAAATTATAATGCGCGTACAAATCTTCGCCAGTGGTCGCGTTTCCGGAAACAACCGAATTATTGAATCGTAAGAGCCCTAACCAATGCTCTTGCATTTAGCATCTTGTGCGATAGAAATAGGAGTCAATATCAATCGATAACAAGTTCGAACGGTCGGCGGCGGTCGACGGGCGCCGCCGGTGAGTTGAACGTCAGTCAGTTGTCATAATATATAGAGAATATATCTGTCGTCTAGTTTCAAAACCCGCTAAAACACTTTTAACAAAACGTCACCATAGCAACCAAAAAACAGATGTATACTTCATATATTTCTGATTTATACAAAACTAACCACTTTTAATGCCTTATTAGACGTTTACAAATACTTAAAACACTGAATATAATTCAAAATAGCTGTAATGATGAAAAAATAACATGATTTTGTTTTAGTGGGTATTGGTGTAAACTTTTGGTTTTGGCGGGTTTTGAAACTAGACGACAGATATAGAGCTGATATTACACACCCTCCTTGGTTTTGTTTTCAGAGGTAAGTTTAAACATACATACATACAGGGTACATATAATATATTTTTAACTCGTCATTTTAATAAAATTCAAATAGAATACACATAAAAAATAAAACACATAAAAAGCTTACATAAATTTGATAGAATGTTACAACTCCGCCCATTTCATCTTCTTTCAGATCGAATCCTTCCAGAATGGATAAATTTAAACGTGGGAAGCCGCTTAACTCACAAGCACGGCAAATGGTATTTAATGTGTACCTTTATTTCTTAAATGAAGCTAATGTATTCAAAAACGACCATGACGGTTATTTTAAAAAAGTTCAGGAGCGTGTGACAAAATCTACAGGAATTTCACGCCGAACTTTGACTAATATATTGAACGAAAACAGGCAAAATCAATCAATGAAATTTTCCACACCGAAAAAAGGAAAACCTAAAAGTAGGTTTCGGATGGGACTTGATGATTTCGACTATTGTGTAATTCGAAATATGATATACAATTTTCAGTTGACGCTCAAAGAACTCCCAACTGTAAATAATTTGAGAAAAAAGTTAATCGAAGCTATTAATTTCAAAGGCTGTGTAGAGACTTTAAGGCTCATCTTGAAAGACATGGGGTTTAGGTTTCTGAAAACTGATACCAACCGACGGTTACTTATGGAAAAGCCAGATATACGTTTAAAAAGGATCAAATATCTCCGAGAAATACAACAGCTGAGAAATGCTGGTAGAAACATAGTATTTATGGACGAGTCATACGTGCATACATCGCATACTAAAGGTAAAACGTGATCATGCCCTTAAATGCGAAGATGAGTATAGGAAATATGAGTCAAGAATCGATAGTTATTCAGATGAAATGATTATTTACACAGGAGATAGCAGTGATATAAGTGAAATTGGAGACCTTGATGAAAATTCCGATGACTCTATGATGTCAGGAGTCAGGAATAGAGAATCTCCCTGATTCTGATTAAATATTAACCTATGTTCTGTTATACGATTCTGATTAAATAAAACTTTTTTTTCCTAATACTTATACCTAAATCTTCTTTTCATTTAAACCTTCTTTTTTCCATCGTTAAATCGTCGTCGTCGCTTTCCTATGTGGGTCATGCGTGAAATCTCGTTACTGATAAATCAATATTAATTTATCTCTTTTACCACAAAAAAAATATATATTAAATTATGCATGAAGTAAATGTACTTTCCACTCTATATAGATATCATCTGACAACGCTTCGGAAATACGACCGATCCCGAACAATGGCGAAGAATGCTATGCGCATTCTCACTTTGGTTCTACTGTACAGTAAAGTTATAAAGAAAGTAAAGTAGTTAAACGATTTCGACTAACAGTCAAATATGTTTCTTAGAATAAATTAACAGCAAATTCTTTCGGCGAAATAATAAAACTTTAATACCAAAAAGTTTTTAAATATTCTTTTAAATATTAGTAATACAACTGAGCAAAATTCATTAATTGTTAATGCATTATTGTTATTGCAATTACTATAGAACTGCAATTTTGAAATCAACAAAAGATAGATACGAAAATTTACTCACTCTTTTAAACCATTCAATAACCGTTTTTTTATAACATCGTACAAATCTCACAGCTCATTCTAATTTACAAATTCATGTTTTATTTCTATAACCCATTCACCAATAATTACTGATTATAATCAGGTATATTTATCACTAACATGTTGGAAAACTCTTTGAACTGACTTATTAACTTTTAATAACCAGGACATAAAGATCATAATTGAATGTTTTCGTTTTAGTTGGTCCGTTCCCGGGTCGTTGTAACGTAGTGCTTTATTTTGTCAACAACAAGACATAATATAGAAAACTAACATTTTAAAAGTTTTTTGTATGGGAACCCCCTTTAGGACTTAACTTTTTTATTATTTGTTGTTACAAGGTCCATAGTATCCACATATTCTGAGAAAATTTCAGGTGTCTTTCTTTTTTCGTTCGAGACAGAGCTTTGTGACTGACAGACATAGACACAGTCAGATAGACAGACATACATACAGACAGAGGAAGCATAATAATAGAGTTCGGTTTCTCACTCTTAACTTCTATAATAACTTCTCACTACACATACAAACAGCTTAATTCGGACAATAATTGCACTTAATACTACCCTATACAATACATATTATATAAATATACAATACATAAAATACAAAATATATACCTACAAACGTCATGACCTCAATGTATTAAATTACACTAGTAAATGTACATGGATTTGCTTCACATCAATACAACACATACACATATAAATTGTCAATATCGTTGTTTAAAATACATTTTATATATTGCCCCGTTTTTTTAATTAATTAAAACTAAGCGTAGGTAAGGGTACTCACGATAAGAGCTTGTATTGGTATAGAGCTTTTGCCAGCATTTAGCGTCTGTTTCTATAACCACCTAAGGGTATGTTCGTAGTGCCAGCGTTTGTTAATTATCTCGGTATCCATAATCGCGTAAAGGTATGGTGCTATTGCCAGCGTTTAGCTTACGAGTATGATCCTAGTGTCAGCGTTTACTTATTTATATCTCGATATCTATAATCGCGTAAAGGTATGGTGCTATTGCCAGCGTTTATCCTTAGATTATGATCCTAGTGTCAGCGTTAATTACCAGCGCTTAGCGTGGTGCTGTTGCAAGCGTTTAGCGTCTTTTTCTATAATCACCTAAAGGTATGAGCCAAGTGCCTGCGTTTATATCTCGCGTACCTATAGCCACATAAAGGTTTGGAGCTATTGCCAGCGCTTAGTATCTTTGAATCTATAATCACATAAGGGTATGGTCCTAGTGTAAGCGTTTTAAAACCTGCCCTTAGCTTTGGCGTCGGCTGCAAACTTCCTCACGTGAACAATGTAATCCAACATCACTGTGGCGAAGGCTGCGTCTAGGATGAACTGGGGGATTTTACCTGGAAATAATATATTTTTTATGGATTAAGGAAGTGACCAAGCATGCAGCACCTTCCGCTGCCGTCCATGATAACTGTGACTGAAACAGTAGAATATTACAAAGCTTAAGAGTTTGTTGGTTTGTTTGAACGGACTAATCTCAGAAACTACTGGGTCAAATTTGAAAAAATATGTTTAATGATGGATAGTCCATTTATCGAGGAAGGATTTAGGATATATAAAATCACGCTTCGTTATATATGAGCGGAGTATCTGTGAAAACCACACTTGTAAGGTAGGCGTCCCTTTGCCGCCAAGTACTCCCTTGCATATGGGTTTCTTTTGTTAACACGAAATGTCATATGTAATTCATTTCTTGAGTGAGAAAATAGCTCATAGCTACTCGCTACTCGCCGGTGGACGGACACTACCTAAAACTCGTATCGGGACTAGCAATAGTTAGTCGATTAGGCACAATGATTAACTAAAAAAAAGTCCAGAAATATATATTTAAAAGAATAAAGGAATCTCCTTCATACTATACTCTATTTGAAATGGAGCTGGAAACAATGTAAACAAACCATTTGTAGGGTTTTCACTAAGTGACATTTATGTCTGAATCAAATGCGTTGTGATTCGACACTTTCGTGTACTGACTATAATTTTTCTGATTCCATATTTAACTATGTAGCGATCGATAAAAACGTCAAACTGCGAGAACATACGGTAAAAATAATGTTATTAACGCTTTCGTAATTGAATAACTCATGCAGCCACAACCTTAAAAACGAAAAGCGATTTGACACCTTCTTCAAAATACCGTAATTTGTTCTAAGCCTGTTTATACCTACTATAATACGTTAATTTTATTGTTTGTTTAAAATTATTTTTGTGTTTAACCACATAAGTATTGTTAATATTCATAGTGTAGTGGGTGTTATGTGTTTTCGTAAAGTTTTTCATTAAGCAAACAAAATAATTACCTTGTGATAATACGGACAAAAAGTTTGTGTTATATGGCTACTGTTTACGCACTGTTTTGGTTTTGTCCAGCTCCAATCTGAACGGAGTATAGACAATCCGAGAAGAGTGTAGCAAAAAAAAAGAATAGTAAGTAAGTAGTAGTTACCTTTAAGATCGCAACACATCAGCCACTGGAAGACTGTGATCTCCTCGATCTTGCCGCCCGGCGTCTGAAGCGTCTTGGGCTTCATACACCAGCACCCCACCTTGTTGTGGCCCCTGGAACGAAAGATTCACGATTCTGAGTTGTGATGCCGATATTTTAACCCCTCTTTATCGATCAAGGTCACTACAGAGGCGACATTTAAATATATTGATTCTTGACGAGAACATTTATGGGCACTTAAATTAAGTCTTATTCTGCAATCATGCCAAACAAAGCCAAATTTACTTTTGATCTGCGATTATGATTACATTTTTTCTATATCTCAAACGCTTGGTGGAACCATAAATCAATCAGACCACCTGTCACAATATTTTTTCTACCCACCATCACACCATACCACTCACCTAACTGTAACAATAACCCACACCATCACTAGAGCACTCACCTGACCAACCAAAATGCGAGACGGACATTTGAATGAAGAGTTTAAACTTCTGTTTTCGGTGTGTACTGTCTTGAATGTCGCCGGCACCCCCGACACAGGGACTCCAAGCGTACGATACAGATAACAATTGCATCAGAAGACCAGAACATGTCGCCTCAAGCACCTTTCGAGAAAAAGTAATTTTAAAGTGCTTGCATCTCCTCCCGTGCATGTACTGTCTAATGATATCGACGGCAACCCCGACACGGGGACTCCTAGTATACGACCTTATTTTTACACCACCCACCTGTCCAAGTCGCGTTGCGGCGAGTCTTGTAATGTCAACGGCACCCCTCACACGGGAACTCCTAGTTTTTGACGTTTTTTTTATTTTTCCACCACCCACCTGACCAGATCCCGGTGCGGCGGGTACCCGGGCACCGGCACGCTGGCGCCGCTGCTGACGTAGCAGTAGGGCTCCGCGGGGGCGGCTCTGCCGTCGCGCGCCACCGCCGCGCACCGCCGCAGGATCACGAAGTCCCGCGGTGAGATTATGCCCTTACCTTACTGTCTCTTGGTTGGATAGCTCGTGTCATAGACACAATGTAATCATGATTACAGATTACAATTGTATCAAGAGACTAAGACTAGGACACACTACCTCAAGAGTCTTTTGAGAAAATGTAATTTGATATTACTTGTATCTCCGTGTCTGTGTGTACTTTCTTATGATGTCGACGGCACCCCCCACACGGGGACTCCTAGTTTTTGACGTATTTTTCTATTTTTGCACCACCCACTATGTACTGTCTTGTGATGTCGACGGCACCCCCCACACGGGGACTCCTAGTTTTTTTTCGTTTTTTTTTATCCACATACCTTACTAAATCCCGGTGCGGCGGGTACCCGGGCACCGGCACGCTGGCGCCGCTGCTGATGTAGCAGTAGGGCTCCGCGGGGGCGGCTCTGCCGTCGCGCGCCAGCGCCGCGCACCGCCGCAGGATCACGAAGTCACGCGGTGAGATTATGCCCTTACCACCGCCCGCCGTCACTTGGTAGGACAGGTCTATGCCGGGGGCTATCTCCTGGAAAGAAAATTATGAGTTTTTACTGTATCGACAAGCTGAGATAACTCAAAAATTGCACGTCAGATGTCGCTCAAATTTATATAGGACCATACGACAAGTACTAGCTATCGAATAAAAAAAATCATCAAAATCTGTTCAACCAATCGAAAGATCTGAGGTAACAAACATAAAAAATATATAGTTGAATTGAGAACTTCCTTTTTTGCACTCTGTTAGTAATACATTTTCTCCCGTCTTCCAAAGGGCAACGAGAGTAGTACAAAATGCTTTTAAAATCCATACCTTTATAAGTTCACTCTTCAATATGGTGGGGTTCCACTCCGGTAGTTTTGTGATATTGTCCTTGAATTCTTCATACAGGAACTTAGCCGGACAGTTCACTATACCCTGGAAAAGAAGTAGATAGCCTTCATTTGACCTTGCGGCATCAACTATTTGTATCTTACTGAGAAAATTCATCGAAATCGGTCAAGCGGTTTAGATTTTTTATACAAACTCTCATCCCCTATTTCAAGTCTTTAGGGGTTGATTTTGTTAAAAAAGTAACCAATGTGTGACCTTGGATCTTCGAATATTTTCATTCCGAATTCCATCCAAATCGGACCAGTGGTTTAGCTGTGAAAGCGACACAAACAGGCGGACTTTCGCATTTATAATATTACTAGCGACCCGCCCCGGCTTCGCACGGGTGCAATAACTATTTAGTGGATGTTATTATACACATAAACCTTCCTCTTGAATCACTCTATCTGTTAAAAAAACCGCATCAAAATCCGTTGCGTAGTTTTAAAGATTTAAGGACACAATGGGACAGAGAAAGCGACCTTATTTTATACTATGTAGTGAAGTCACAAACTCACAGTAAACCGATACACCTTCCCGAACTGTTCAGTCTGCTTGGACTCCACCACGTCTCCCTTCTGACTGCCCTTTTTCTCCAGTCTCCAGTTGGTCAGGTTGATGATGCGCCACGCGTTACTCAAACTCTCTTCCGCGAGTTGCTTATACTCTTCTATCTGTGGACAATGACAATCTGTGATTTATTTATTTATTTATTTATTGCATCAACAAAGTTAACACTAAAAGACATGCGCACACATATGAAATTTTTACAAATCACGGTAAGTGTTACTTCAGTTACAGCTGATGCAAATGAATTACACTAAGTACATGGTCATAATCATAGGTAAAATACAGATGAATAAAGATAAGGTTTCTATCTATAGCTCAAAGAAAATCAAGAACAGACTTTAATATTGAGTAGAACAACTGTAAATTGTAAATTTGAAACCTCAAGATGTTTTGTACAGCTCCATCTAGTATATTGCGAGTGAACTATAATAAAATTCTTATTACAATTTCATTAATGTCAATTAGCTTTCCTGTATTGATTATATTATTTGTTTACTGCACGATATCTAAATGGTGCTGAATTGCCAAATGCCTTACATCTTTTTGGAAAAACAGCTGACATTGTTCAAACCCATGGAGCAAATATAGAGAGGAGACGCCCTAAGCAACTGTGCACTGTAACTCAACTAGGTCCTGACGTCATCACAGTGGGCGTGGCCTTAAGTCAGTCTACCGACGGTGCTCACCAAATAAGTTTCTACTTGACGTTAGATGGCGACACTTTGTATCAAGGGAAATAAAAATGTATAGGTGCGTAGAGCTAACAATTACTATATCTTGATAATCATACGTACTGAAATTCGTCCTACATTAATTCCTAAAGAATTTTTTACCACCAAAATATTATTTTTCTAGTTTTTATAATCATTTTGTAAACAGCGCCATCTATCGGCAACTACTTACAACAACAAAAACACAGGGCCGTATTTAGAATCCATCTAGTGTGAGATAGTTGAACTACGTAGTAAAGTCGATATCCCGCCCATTTCTTTATCCCCCTCGCCCCGCAAATCGTCACACGATCTTTCATAGAAAAATATACATACAACGTCTCCTCTCTATATTTGCTCCATGTTCAAACCGCTGGACCGTTTTTTACGTTGAATGAAAAAAAAACAGCATTGAAATCGGTAAATACGTTTGGGAGCTACGAAGCAACGAGACAGACACACGTCTGTGTGGTCAAACTTCTTTTTGTGTGGGTGGTTAAAATGAGAATATAATCAGCGTATTCGAATTATATTGATAACTCAAAAACTACTCATCAGCTAGGTGATTTGATTTTGTAGGTAGTAAGTGTCTCGTCCGACTTTTAATTCGTATTATATTTATAAATAGGCTATGTAATATTCCTAAAAGGGGTACCTAGATCATTACTTCGTGTTATCTTAATATTCGATCAAATGAAACATTACTGACAGGTCTATGATTAAAGCGATTAAAGTATTATGTTAATCCTTTATCAGATAATACTTAATCATGTCACGTTACATAATTAAATAGCAGTTTTAATTAAGCACAAAAATTATGCCACAAATATTCTCATTGTAGTAATAAAATTGTTGAAGATATTTGGGAATAAATATTATTGGAATGAAAGGGTCTGCAATAAACAGAACTACAAATAAAATGTCACTTAAAAAGAGACTACGTTCATTATTCGATACATAAAGCAATCTACATAGCCTAGCTGATAGTAACCCTGTGTGAAGAAAGAAAGAAGCTCCTTGGGAGTTTCTTGCCACTTCTTTCAAGATCACTTACGGTAGAGCTCTGTCGAAGTGATGTAGAATTTGACTTTCGAAGCGTTTATAAAAACCAACTTCGTATAAACTTCATTCCATTCATCCTACTATCCTACTAATATTATAAATGCGAAAGTTTGTAAGGATGTATGTGTGTGTGTGTGTGTGTTTGTTGCTCTTTCACGCAAAAACTACTGAACGGATTTTCATGAAACTTTGCAGTAATATAGCTTAGACATCGGAATAACATAATTTGTTAAAATTTATAGAGATTTTTGAAGGGACTGGTTTCCCGAAGCGAAGCGAGGGCGGATTTTCTAGTTAATTTATAAAAAAACACGCACAGTCATCCATTCCGCTTTGAACTCTTCTTCCTCCTGTCGATTGAAGAGCGCCTTCATCCAGTTGGCGAGGGAGAACGCGCCCTTCGTCATGATGCTCAGCTTCTGCTCCAACTCCTCTTCGTTCTTCACCGACTCCAACTCGTGGAGATGTTGTGATATTTCTTCATCCACCGGCGGGTCGGACGCGGACGCCATTATGGATTTTCTGACGTTTGTGTCAAATTTCGCGCGTTTTTTAATATCACTTATTTAGATCTTTTGGTCTTGGTTAACTAACAGTTCTAACTTCGTGTTTTTAAGTCAATTAACATAACGAATTCTTGAGCAATAAACGAAATAATTTTAAAGTGGCCTCCGGCGAAAATCTCCAATTTTACATTTAAAAAATAAATTGGTTAAGTAATGCATGGTTTTTGGTTTTGTAGGGCGGCATCGCTACAAACTTCATGAAAATTGAGGTGGCGTTGAACTTGTTAAGATGTTCATACACTAGTCTCTAATATAAACAATAATAATCTAATAAAATGGGTACTAAATAAACGTTATCAATGCTGAGGAAGTTCTGTAACTAATATGAGATAAACAAACTGACTGAATTATTTAACCTACACCTTATGACCGTATTCTAATGAACACTAAATCTAGCCATAATCGCTACGCTGTCTGGTTAATATGAAAAATTGAACTGTAGAAGTAAACTTCAGTATGAAGGTATGAAGATAGTTTGAGACCCGAGAAAAGATAAGTATAGGATAGTTTTTATCTCTATAGTAGGTACGTTCCCTTGGGATCAATTATCAATTACCGGTTCACTTTTTTAGAGGCGACCATCTCAGTCCTCAGGGGTAGCAACGCATCTGTGACCGAATTGGAACAAGACACACTAATCCTTACTAACTGGACAATACTAATATTAACTAACAGGACTAACTATCACTAAATAAATAAATAAATAACGCTACACACTCATAGCCCCACACTAGGATTCCCTGTGTCGTGGGTGCCATGGACAACACACAAGACAAGGACTATCACTAACAGTCCCTGTCCTCACACTTATTAACAAACTAACCAACTAACATTCTAACACCATCTACTAATTGGACTAACCACCCTAGTCCCTAAATTGGGTCTTGTTCTAAGTCGGTCACAATTGTCATGGGCGGCAGCGGAAGGGTGGTGCTGCATGCTCGTTTGCTACCTTAATTCAATAAAAAAAAAATCCTGTCGATATGAGATTCCCAGACAGACGGAACCGAACAACTCGAAAACAAATTCGAATGTATTTTAGTAAATTAAACTAAATCTTTTATTTTATTTTTTAATTTAAGAAAACCTGTCTCGTACTAATTAAATTAAAATAATCGATAAAATATTATTCATCGAAATATATCCATCTATTTAATTATATTCATACGCCAAAATATACTAAAACAACAGTTTAGTAACTGGAGCACTCAAATGTACATATTTATAACGCAACTTTTACCCAAACACTTTTGTCAACGAATGTACAAACCCAAAATTACTTTCACAAATATATTAATTCTACATTAATTTAAAATAATCAAATAACCGATGTAACCGAATGTACAAACACTTTCCAATTATACACAAAACAGTTATCTACGCGACTGTATCCGACACGTGCGTCACGCTCCGATAGCGGGGATATACTAAACTACAGAACTGATCAACTGAGTTGAAGCGTGAAATTCAGAGAGCACACTCACACATTGCAACACTCGTGTACGTTTTACAAATAAGCATATGTGTGTTCGCGCTAGGGATGTCATTTTCAGGATATGTGAACAAATGTCATGTAAAGAATTATTATCTAATAGACTTTTTATAAAAAAATAACCGAATTCAAATCGATAATATTTCTACAACTTAAAAAATACCCATCAAATAGGTGTAGCTCAAATTTATATGGGATAAGAAGGCAGGCATCATATTTCGATTAAAAAAAGAATTATTTAAATCGGAACATCTAGTTCAAAGTTATGAGGTAACACAATCAGAAAAAAAACAGTCGAATTGAGCGCCGCTATTTTATATTCTGCTATTATACAGCTATTGGCGGCGCCATGGTCCCTATATAGGGTGCTTAGGCGACCGTTGGCCAGAAAACTGCCAGAGGATATTGGCTACGTGACCAAAACTTAAGACACGCACGCACGCGAACACATACACACGCACACACAAACAAACACGCATACACACACACTAGTGTTATTAAGAAAGTTAAAATATAATGTTTGCCACGGTGGATAAGTGGGGTACCCAGCATAGATGTAGCATACACTGACGTTTAGATAGATTGGAAATGCGAAAGAGCAAAACATTATGATACACGTATGGCAGAGCGAGACAGATAGACGACACCGATTTTTAGATGGCATAGCGGGCTTAGCGGGCACTTGTCAAAAATTGTTCCTCAATTTTCTCAAAATAAGTACTTAATTTAGTTTTAACATTTATTTGTAGTGTTAATTAGTGATGGTTACTTGTGCGGTACCTGGATGTGACTCCTCTAGATATAAAAACCACCAGGAAGGCGTCGCGCTCGGCGGTGACATTGACAGCGGGCGATTCATTTTTGGTTTCGTCCAAGTGATACAATTGCCGATCTTTAGTCATATAATAAATCTATGGTACCCAGTAATACAGGATTTCTCCCCATGGACGGGTCACGTAGTATGTTTCTTAACCTAACCCATCACAGATAATCAACCAACAATAATCCCGTCCTACTTACCAACACAACGGATCAACGCGTTCATTAAGGTCAATAGATTCCCGAGACCTACTGGCTATTAATTTACTCCCACAATGTAGTATCAAGGTCGTTTTCATATAGACGATGATTAGGACGTTATGTTCGTCAGTTTGTAGTGATACTGTGTCATGTTTGGTCTCAGGTTCGATTCCTTTGCTAGGATAAAAGTACCTATTGGTTACTTAAGTGTCCATTTATACCGTTCGGGGTAGAAATGGAGTCACTGACAAGGTCAATGTTAAATAACAATTTTTACACAAAAACATAACCGACTTCAAAATCAATAAGTGAAGACAGCTCATAAACTACACGTCAGATGTTGCTCAAATATAAATAGGATCAGATGACAAGCACCCGCTTTCGAGTAAAAAAATATTATAAAAACCGGTTCACAGTCAAAATTTATGAGGTAAAGTGTTAGCAACACCTTAATATACCATAATAACAATACGTTCTATAGCACGGGGTATTTCGGGGGGATCTCGAGCCATAGCTATTTTATAGCCAGAATCACCTGATCACCAGTTCTTGTCTTAGTTTTCGATGGTGATAACAGATGGCGTTACACAATACTAACAGTTAGTTGTCAACAAACTATCGCGGTATTTAACTGTTTTATCCACTAAGACTAAATACATAAGACAAAAGACCCTAAATTAAATACACATTATTAAGAATAACTCAAAAACTTCCCGTCAGGTGTCGCTCAAATTTATATGGGAACTTGAAAGTATAGACTATTTTAAAGTCAGTTCTTTCTTTTTGTTTAAAGTAAATTGAAGTTGGTCAAAACACCTTATAAGCCGATCAAAACACCTTATAAGCCTATTAAAACACCTAATAAGCCTGTCAAAACCCCTATCCATACCTGGTCCTGCGTCAGCACCGGCGGCCGGTACTGCGGCGGCGCGGGCGTCGCCTCCGGCGTGTCCACCGGCGAGAACCAGTTCACGGTGGACTCGCCGCGCTCTATGCTGCTAGCGCGGCCCGGACCAAGTAACGGTTGGCGTTCTGGCGCGCTGTGGTGGGCTGGAAGTAAGGGATTAAAGCTGGATCACACCGGGTACGCAATGCGTGTACACGTGCGTGCAGTGACGTTGTAATGTATGGGACTGTATGAGATACGGCACACCGCTTGCGTTGCGTAGATGCGTGATGCGTAGGGTAACGCATTGCAGCTCCCAGACGACAAACAGAGTGCGTACCCTACGCAGAGCGGAACGGCAACGTCGCTTTGATGCGAGCTGTGATGACGTTGTATTCAATGACATTCCCTATTGGACGTCACACCGAACATGTTTCGACACGCGCAGCTCGGAGATGCGCGTCGGAGCTGCACAGAGCTGCACGGTGCTGCAGAGAGTAGTTGTGTTATTTTACAAAATATCGGTAGTGGTGATAGGTTTTCGCTGTGATGAATAACGAAATAAAAGAAAAACTAATTGAATTAGTGCGACAAAATGAATGTATTTACAAAACTATACATAAAGACTATAAAAATGCTTCTTATAAAACGTTATTGTGGGAAAATATTGGAGCAGCACTTGGAATAGAAGGTATGTATTATGTATGTATTTTATTGACAAAAGTATGTAACAAACTTTTCTCTCACAGCAATTGCGGCATTAGGTGACCTTGTGTTAGTGTGTCTGAAAGGTATTATTGCACTAGCTTCCAAGTTTTCACTTGTTTCTCTGGGAATGGGAATCTCTTGCATCATATTGCCATGTTTTACTCTTACATAGTTGTGTAAACAACAAGCAGCCTTCGTAACGTGAATAGCCTTTTCGACATGGCATTCCATAGGTCGATGGAAAACCCTCCATTTTTCGGTTAAAATACCGAAAGTGTTTTCGACAATACGCCGTGCACGACATAGCTTGTAATTAAATGTTCGTTTTCTTGCATCATGTACAGTTGTGGCTCTGGGAAAAGGTCGCATTAAAAAGGTTTGTAATGCAAAACCTTCATCGCCGATCAAAACCTGAGGTACGGGTTCATTAGTACCAGGTAGAGGTTTAGGGGGTAATATTGATCTATCCAGTAAGTAGCGACGATAAAAGTCAGAATTTTCAAAAATGTTACTGTCGCTATGTCGGCCGTAACTACCAATGTCAACCATCAAGAATTTATAAAATGGGTCGGCGATAGCAAGTAAAACAATCGAAAAATGACTTTTATAACAAAAATAGTTTGATCCACTATTAGAAGGGCATTCTATCTTGACATGTTTCCCGTCTATGCTACCAACACAGTTTGGAAAATTCCATATCTCTCGGTAGCCCAATTCCGAATTCTTCCATATGTTATCGTCAGGGTTAGGCATGTATATAGGTTGTAAACTTTCCCAAATAGCTTTTGACACTTCCTCGATAATATTAGATACAGTGCTTCGCCCAATTCGAAACGAAAATGAGATAGTAAGAAAGGAGTCTCCAGTTCTTATGTATCTGAAAAAAAAGAGAAAAGACATCGTACACTTTTGCTGAGATATTTACTAGGTATTTATTAAATTAATGAAGTTTTATCTTATATTTTTATTTGCAGGTACCAAAGCGAAGGAGACGTGGAGAGTTTTGAGGGATGGATATATACGACACTTAAAATCAATTAAGGGCCAAACTGGTGCGAGTGCAAGTAAAAAATATTCGAAGTTCACGTGGAGTTCGCAAATGTCATTTTTAGATGGAACGCTCCAGTTAAGGGCTACAAGCAGTAATATAGCACCACTGCAGCTACCGAGTTTCAATCTGTCGCCTGTGCCAAGGCAATCACAGCCTTCCTCTTTGGAGCAACCCCCAGTGCCAAGGCAATCACAGCCTTCCCCTTTAGAGCAATCCGGACCATCGTGGCTGCATTCTGAAGTTGACGACTCTTTACCACCGCCATTACGAACATCTGATCCTCCTCCCACTCCACAATTGCCTCCACCAACTAATACTCAACCAATGCCTTCGCCAGCGTCAAGAAAAAGGAATGACACAACCAAAAAGAATGACAGTCGTAGCCCAGTAGACAACACTGAAAGAGTACTTGATTACCTCAAAAATAAAAAAAAAAAAGAATGGGATAGCATTGACTTATTGTTCATGAGTTATGCTCATTCTTTCAAAAAATTTTCAGTGCAAAATCAAAGTAAAATAAAAGTCAAATTAGCAAAATTATTTGCTGATACTGAATTGGAAGAATTCCAAAATAGGCAAAATGAATCGTCGCCGGTAATGTACCTGTCACCTGCCTACTCTATAATGTCTGACGACTCACCTGTATTAATAGCAGAAGAGCAGATACAAGACTCACCTGTATTAATAACAGAGGAGAAGATACAAGAACCAATACAACCTAGCATATTGGTAGTAGAAAGTCCTTCTCACGCACCTACACAAGAGGTAATGCTAGCCATAGACCTTACAAATTACAATTCAAATGAGTCGCAAAATTAATAAACTCATGTCGTGTGTTATAATAACACTCATATGTTGATTTTTTTAAGAAAATATAAAAAGGAAGGATACCTATTTTGTTAACTTAGTTTTGTGTTGTAAATTTTTTATAAGTTTATGTTATGTTATTATTTATGTTTTTGATTGTAGAATAATTTAATTTCCTTTCCTAATAAGGCATGTATAATTTGTTACCTGATTTTTAATAAAGAAAGATACAAACCTTAAACAAATTGCTAGTCTTTCTCTTGTTCCAATAGCCATTCTGTAGTTGGTATTCTGTTTAAATATACGTGGTTTTACTAAATCATGCAATTCTTCAAAAGAACTTTTTGACATGTGGAAATACCAAAAAAAGCGATCCTCGTGTGATTCAAGTTCACGGCATAGGTTATGGTATTCACTGTGTGTTTCTCTTTTTTTATTAATACCATGGACCCAAAGCCTTTTTGCACGCACAGGAGCATTTTGGCACAACATCAGCAATATTGCTTCTTCTTCGTCAGAAGAACTAAATCCCTCCTCCCAATCGTCGTCAGACATCTTGCACAAGAGAAAATGGAAAAAATAAATACGCGAACGCACCAACCACTTGTGATCCGTGTGCAGCACGTAATGCGTGACCCTACGCGTAGGCCTATGCGCTACCCAGTGTGGCAGGGGTACACGGACGTGTAGACGTGCTGCAGAGCTGCATAGAGCTGCAGAGAGCTGCATACGGACCCGGTGTGCTCTAACAGGTGATGAGAAGCGATTATAGCTTTTATTTATTTGTTTATTTACAATTTATTACATATTAAAACTAAGTGGTACAAAAGGTGGACTTAATGCTAAAAGCATTCTCTACCAGTCGACATTCGGTTGAAGCAGAAGCGAAGGCTTTTACATCTATACAAATAGATAAAATTGGAGTGTTTGTTTGTCATTTTGAAATAACCACTTTTTACTACATGCGTATGAGCCACTACGACGACACTACGACGACATCACACACTTCACACGGTGACGTCACCGAAGCCTGAATCACGCTACCGAAGATTTGTACACCGCCCGTTATACGAGTACAACGCCCCGAGAGCATTCACTTGGGGTCTCGGCCATCAGGCATGTCGTCTCGCCTACGGGGAGATATCCCTTTGCCAAACCACCTTTCCGCTGCTGTGATTAAGGTTCATTGTAGTTTGATGGTGGGAATTTACACAGGGAAGTTTCACTGCTCCACTAGTGACAGGGAACTACGTTCATCTCGAAATCTAAAGTTTAATTTTCCACAACATAAAAGTGATTTTTTCCATTACTCCTTTACAGTTCAGGCTATACAGCTTTGGAACGCCCTGCCAAACACAATCAGGCAAGCTCAGACCAAGTTCGCTTTCAGGAAACTGCTTCGGGAACATTACCTTAGGCTATCTACCATCGGTTAGGGATAATCGGATATTTTATCTTTGTAACTTCACATCTATGTTTAAATATTTATATCTGACAGATTATATACTACTATACTATATTTATATACTATATATTATATTTATATATTATTCATTATTTTTATTTTGAGTATTTATGTATGGATTGATAGATTATTATGTGTATATGTATACATTATTGGAAATTAGTCATGCCTTGTATAAAATGTTGTGTTTGCGCCTATCTAACTTTTTCACCAGCACCCAGGGCTGACTAGTAGAGAATGCCATTAGGCATTAAGTTTTTGCCCTTGTATACCCTAGATTAAGGTGTTGCAAAAATAAACAAATAAATAAATTTAAAATGTCGTAAGTAAACCTTGCTTAGGTACAAGCTAAATTGAACTGTGTGCAACGGTAATAAGGTTGTTTTTTACCATGAAAAGACAATTCCAGATTCTCGAACCCTCAAGTATAGACTTACCTATAGCTTCTAGAATCTGTTTGGCCTGCAACTCCTGAGGTAGCACCCTGAAGTCCAGAAACCAGGCCTCTCCCCACGATATGGTGAAGGACGTCAGGATCAGAAACACTTGGTAGACCGGCTGAGAGGCATTTGGCCACTGTGGACAAATACAAGATAATTTTATCGAGTTATGGAAAAATAAGTAATAGTTTGAAAATCCAAAAAATAACTAACTTCAAATAAAAAACTAAACGACTACAAGTATCGATAACTATATCGATAGATGTTACGCAAATTATTATATTATATTGGATCAGACGAGCACTAGCTTGCGATAAAAAATGAATTATACAAATTGTAATACCCGGTGAACGATTATGAGAAACAATACTTACGTCAAAGACGAACACTTTTGCTATTAGGAAGGCACACGTTAGGCTTGTAGAGAGCTGAAAAAAAAAAAAGGACTTCTGTTATAAATTGAGCAAGAATTAAACACATGGAAAGACTGTGAGACATTATAAAACACCCTTCAACAGCGAAGATATCTTTTTACATAAATAAATAAATAACGCTATAGGTACACTCACAGCCCCACACTAGGATTCCCTGTGTCGTGGGTGCCATGGACACACTAGACAAGGACACACACCCAGACCGAGAACGGAAATTTATACTCAACATTCAAATCGTCTCGCTGGGAATCGAACCCATCCTTGGAACAGCAATCCAGCGTCTTAACAAATGCGCCATTCGGGTTTTGACATAAAATCAGTAACATAAGGTAAAAATGCGATAAAGTAAGTGATATAACTGTTAGCTTAAATCTTTACAAAATTTAGACAAAGAACCATTAAATAGCTTAAATAAAATACTCTTAACATCTGCATTTACTTTAAAATTACATTATAAAGTAAAAATTCAATAGATTAAAAACATGAAGAATAATCGCTTGACCCTGTAAGCCATCCCTGAAACTTCCCTCTGAATTGATCTTAAAAATCATGCAGTTAAGTTATTTCAAAAAACTTGTTAACTATATCTCCAGAACGGATCAATCGATGTTAAATCGCTTAACGGTAACCCACGCCATTGTTACAGTAGACATGATGATAAAATTATAGAACTGATGGAAACAATAGTTTGGAATTTATTTATGAAAAAAAAAACATGTTTCGAACAGTATAATTTTAGTTTCTACAGAATTTCTCAAAATTCATTCGGGCCGAAACTGTTCAATTTTTCACGAATTTTAGATCAATGGAACTCTTTATTACTGCGTTTAAAACTAGAGTTTCGAAAATCTGGATGAAACCAATAACTTAACATTTTTTTCTGTTTTAAATTTTGTTAGCGAAAGAAAAAAAAACAGTTTTTTTCTGAATTAAAATAAAAAAGTGCACTTACCGCAATAATACTCCAGTTATTAATATACAATATCGCGTAGAACAACAACAGGAACACAAATCGTATCACAGCCACTAGCACTATATCGAACAGTGATGTTTTGATATTGTATTGTATGATTTCCCGGGTGAATATTTGCTCTAGGGTCTCTCCGCGCATCTGAAAACCAGGAACAGTATTTGTATGTCAGTGTATGAATTTAAAATAAAAAATAACTTAAAACGCTCTAACACAATCTGACTTTTCACGATTGGAACTTGCATGTACGAGTAATACTAGCTGATTTGGCCAATGTTGTATTTTTGCCTCAGGTTCTAAGAAACAAACACTATTTTTTCAAAATAAAACATACACAATTTTTAAGTCAGATCTCCAGTAATAAAACTGTGAAAATAACAAGTAAATAAAGTCACATTAATGAATGTCATAATTCTTGGCATTTGAGTGAGTTGCCATTGAAATGAATTCCATATTGAACCCAATTGGGGATAGCCATCCGTGACTTAGTCCTCATAGCTACAACCAAAGTCTCCAACTAACATTTTACCACAGTCTGCTATCTGACTAACCATCCTAGTCATAATGTGAGTCTTGTTCTGCAGCATAGTTGTCATAATCAGTCACAAAAACCTCTCATTTCTTTTCTCTTTATCTTCTTAAATTCTCAACTCACCATAACACATATAAGCCACATGAGGCTGGTGAACAGTATGTCGAAAGTGACAAACAGACAGAAGAACCGTCTGACAGTGGACATCTTCCCCTGCGGCCTGTGGCCCGCCACTAGGTCCTCGGTCACCAGGTTTATTGATTGGGAGTGGGCTGAAATAAAGGAATTAGATTTATTATTATTTTTTTTTTTTAATGGAATTAAGATAGCAAACGAGCATGTAGCACCACCTTCCGCTGCCGCCCATGACAACTGTGACCGACCCAGAACTAGACTCAACGAGTCTCGTTCTAATTCGATCACAGATGCGTTGCTACCCCTGAGGACTGAGATGGTCGTCTCTAAAAAAGTGTAACCGGCTCCACAAAATTAGATATTATATAAATTAAATATTACATAGATAGCAGCCGTTAAGCCGTGTCGGAGGCCTTCGAGCGGCTTGAAAACTTTCGACACTGGCTTGGCCACTAACCCCACCACCAATCCGCACTGGAGCAGCGTGGCGGAGTATGCTCTAGGCCTCCTCAATAATGAGGAGAGACCCGTGCTCAGTAGTGGGCTATTAATGGGTTGTTACTAACAACAAGCCAACATTTATAGATAAACAGCTAATGTTTCTAAGTCAATTGACAAATCACTTTTAACTGTCAAAAAACTGGCTTCGAAAAAAAAGGAGTAAATATTTTTTTGTTGGTTACCTCATAACTTTGTACTAGGTGATTCGATTTATATTGGCCAGTGCTTGTCAATTGATGAATATTTTGACAGGTACTTTTTGAGTTATCTCTACTTACCGATGTTGAATTCGATTATTTTTCTTAAAAAGTGAGTTACTTCTTATAATAATAATAATAATAATTATTTATTTGCAAGAACACAGTTATATAATGGATGGTTATATAATCTTAGCCATAAATGCAAAAACCACAAGCAAAAAAACAAGTGTAACATATTGCTTATCATTGTTTAGTAATTATTAAACAGCCATATACTCACAAAATGTCCTGTATCTGGGATTTGTACTGCTGAGCAGCGACTGTGCCGCTTCCCGCAAATGATGGTCGGCCATTGTGATCTATAATTAACAACAATGTAATCATAATCATCTTTATTTATTGTATATGTATTAATATTTACACAAATATTAGTGGTTACTGTATCTCTTAGTCGTTATGTAAGTAATTTGATATTTAAAATTAGGATATCTATCTATCTCTTTATTTGTCTGTATCAACCTTATTTGTATAGAATCACTGGCATATATAAATATATTATTATGTTCTTAAATCTAAACACGTATATACAAGTTGGAGCTTCCTTCCATACATGATGTCTCGATTAATGTATGTGACAAAAAACTAAGTCCCTTCCCCGTGTGACAATGCATAGTATTTTGGACCACCTCCTCCCCTGGATGGATCACATTCCCTAAGTGTAGATAAGGCTAATGCACACCGTAAGCAAAGTCTATTGAATCCTTATCATAATTGCAATTTTTTAGCAGTCAATGACCTTTTAATCCCGCTTATCTTTGCTTGAACATATGGGTCAATTTTGCAAGCAGAATATCACAAACTCTGTTTATTGAAATGAAAAAATGCAGTGACACCCACTAAGTACCATCTCTTATCAACAGATATACTGTAGATATAATAAAAATAATTATTGCATTGTTTGCCAGAATAATACGGGTTTTAGCAATAGCTGAGGGGTTTGAGTTTGACCAGTGGTTTTCTGACCACTCCTGGGTCAAATAACACACATAAATGAGGACACATATTAACTTAACCCATAATTTCAATAATTTTTGCACATCAAACAGCATGTACAGTCATCAAATAAGAAATTATTAGATACTAGAGAACCGCCCGCGCTTCCCTTCGGGACCCATAGTTACAGCCGCGTAGGTCCTGCTACCGTAGGAATCTCGGCTAAAGCCGTAGGTAATATGATATACGGAAACATCAGATATAACATTTGCCTATGACTTAAGTAAATGACATGTATAGTAAACCCAACTTAAGATTGAAACGAAAGAGGCGCTGTCGGACGCATTTGACATTTATTTGACCAATCATTGCACACTAGTAACTGACAGATGAATGACCACAACGTACAGTCCGCCCAACTTAACTCTGAAATGGCAAAAATTGGAACTAACGAAAAGTCATTCATAAGTACGTTGTGTTCATTCATCTGTCAGTTACTAGTGTGCAATGATTGGTCAAATGAATGTCAAATGCGTCCGACAGCGCCTCTTTCGTTTCAGTCTTAAGTTGGGTTTACTATACTGATGAATGACTTTTTGTTAGTTCCAATTTTTGCCATTTCAGAGATAAGTTGGGCGGACTGTAGGTAGTATTTGATAGCGTGATCAGAACTTGCAAATGACTTTTACTAACGCCATCTATTAACAACATCCGGAACTAAATATCTAGCAAGTAACAAAACATTGATCTTCCCATGGGAATGAGATGTTTTTCCACGGTAAAAAGTAGCCCATGTCACTCTCCACCCTCCTAACTATCCCCACACACATAAACCATACCATATAATAGCCATGTTGCGACGTGAAAGAGTCACAAACAAACAAACAAACACACTTTCACATTTATAATATTATAGTAAGGATTTATTTATGAATATTCATATTCTGCCAAGTGGGGAACATAGATGACTTAATATCCAAACCGTCCCACCAAAATACCTTACCTTGGTCTATGCAAAAAAAACTGGGCAGTTCCCATAGCAACACTTTCTAAATAATGAATGAATCATGTAAATAACACTGAGCGAAGAAGCAGACGACTGCATTCGCATAAGGAAGTAATTTATCTACTGTGACGAAATTTATTTCGTAATTTATTATCATAGAAGGACATGACAATAATACACAAAGCGTACAATGTATTGAAATGGTCAATAATGTTACCGTAAAGGCGGTATTACTAAAAACATCTGTGTTTCTCTCACTTATTAAAATATGATTCATAGGGATACATAAACTTCTCAAAACTTTAACCCAATTCACAATATTTTAAATTCCGAATTTGGAATAAAACTAAGGTAATTCAAATGTATTTAAAAATCTATTAGTCTGAATAGCTTGTGTAATTGTTTAAACTAGCAAACAAAGACTTACTTGTATAAAAATATCGTCGTAAACTATGTGAAATTCATGTTTTGTTAACTTTTACACTGATCCATATCAAATAAGAAACACATCTAGTACTGTCGTTCCAATTACTAATAATAACGATCGATATCAAAATCTTTAATGAACACTGTTTGTTATCAAATTAACGAAATTAACCCACAATTCACTTTTAGCTTGCACCAGCAGCTCTATTCTTCTATATCTATATACGATTGACAGGATAACGACAATTTGACAATTTTATGAAGGACGTGTGACAATGGGACATTTTATTGAAAACTTGACAGTTGACATTTATTTAGATAATGAACATGTGTTTATCATTACTCTGAGTGAACATGTGTCTGGTAATCTGTGGTAAATTAGAAAATATTCTGTCTATGGCCTGCGTCACCTGCGTTGAAACATGATGCATGGAGGATAGAACTAAGGAGAGTCATCTTATATGGGAGAAAAGTTGAAAAAGTGTCCAGTTGTATGCGCTAAATAACAGTTCCAAAATCCTCCACTGGTGGCGCTGGTGGATTCACAGGGTATGGTATGAATGTAGCAATCGTAGATGAATTGATTGAATTGAAGTATGCCGAGTTAAAAAATTTAATGTCATTATCGACTAAAGTAGCATGGAGGATATCCTCCATGTAAAGTAGTTAATAATACCATACCCTGTGAATCCACCAGCGCCACCAGTGGAGGATTTTGGAACTGTTATTTAGCGCATACAACTGGACACTTTTCATATACACAGATGACCCTCCTTAGTTCTATCCTCCATGACATGATGAACGGAACACGAGAAAGTTACCTACCTACATCATTCTATTGTGATGTGATATTGTGATGGATGGAAGGTACATAATTATGTATTTTTATAACTTTTTTTATTCATTTTAATTGCGTTTTGCTACCTCCAATCCGAAGGCTTCGTCACCAATGAGGGTCGCCGTTTTTGTGCTCACCAGTTGGCGCCACCGCACCGGCGAGGTGAGGTCCTGCTGTCAAAGCCCGCCCGTACATAAACAGTGACAAATGACATTCAGACAAGCGAAAAGTGACAGTCAGACCTCACTTTTCACTAGCGCCTCTAGCGGAAAATCCACACGCGGTTACCCTCATTACTATCAGATGCGACAGTACCTATAATTAAAAAGATAATAGGCGCTTAGACCAAAGGTTTTTAGGTAAAAAATAAAAAAGAATTTACTTTGTAGCTACATTATCATTCTATTAATTAATAGGGTTTATTATTTATCAATAATTGTAAGTCTGGTAAACAAAATTTATATTTAATTAATCGATACATTTTAAGATTTTTAGGCAGTCACCCTTTCACACCAATCATTATAGTCTGATATCTGAGGTCCCCTATACACCCCTGAGAATTTAATTTAATGTTGCTTTTTAAATGATAGTTAATTTAAAAAGCTAAGTTATTTAATTTAATATATAATTTTTTTTTGGTTGTATTTTTGCCAGAGGACGTAATTTAGTTTTCAAGTCATTTATACAAAACATATCTTTCTTTTATCATCATTTTAATAATAATATTATATTGTTTTTAGTTATTATCTTTAGAAAAATATTTGTTTTGTTTTGTAGGAAGCATTTTTAGGAAAAGAGCAAACCTAAAACTTGTTATTATGAGTTATATGAGTATGAGGGTAAACTTGAAAAACATTTGTACAGGTAGATTAATGAGTTTTTTTTAGCTTCTACCGTATTTAATTTGATATTATGATTAAAAGTAGAAGTGGGGGAATCGAAAACAATATAAAAGGGATAAAAACTTGGAACTTTGCTGCATTTCAAGTGAGGTTAAACGAGCATTCAACTGACATCAAAAATGGCGCGCACGAAACAGACTGCACGAAAATCGACCGGCGGGAAAGCGCCCAGGAAACAATTAGCGACAAAAGCGGCTAGAAAAAGCGCTCCAGCGACTGGAGGCGTGAAGAAACCTCACAGATATCGTCCCGGCACGGTTGCTTTGCGTGAAATTCGGAGATATCAGAAGAGTACGGAATTATTGATACGAAAGCTACCATTCCAGCGTTTGGTGAGAGAAATCGCTCAAGATTTCAAGACTGATCTGAGGTTCCAGAGTTCAGCGGTGATGGCGCTACAGGAGGCCAGTGAAGCATATCTCGTAGGACTATTCGAAGACACCAATTTGTGCGCTATTCACGCTAAGAGAGTCACAATCATGCCCAAAGATATACAATTAGCAAGAAGAGTGCGGGGCGAAAGAGCATAAGTTAGTTATTTATCATGGAGCTTCCTATTATAATAATAAATAGTATTATTAAACTATTTACGATGACAAAAGCCCTTATCAGGGCTGCAATATTATCTGTTGTTTCTAAGACGTCAATTTGTATCATTCAGGGGACCTTAAAAAAGGATACCCATTTAAACTGCTTTCCATAATAAAATTTATACCTACCTACCTGTCACAAAAATCAGGTAACTTGGAAGGTAGGTAGGAATTTAAGTATTCAAAAAAAATATAATTAATTTTCCCAAGTAGAATGCATAAAATTGGGACATAAATACCTATTTGTTTGTTTGAGCCAAATAACTATAATATGACGTCCATTCAAGAAACTTTGATATAAATGCAGCCCTGAAAAGGGCTTTGTCTTTCTGCCATTTTATAACGATATTAAAAATATAATAAATGAAACAATTCAAAAACAAATAAGACAAGTAAGTATGTTCTACATCATTTTGTTGTATTTTTCGCTGTCTTCTTAGGCAGTAATATAGGATTTATAGCAGGCAAGACTCCTCCTTGAGATATGGTAACACCTTGCAACATTCTATTAAGTTCCTCGTCATTTCGAATTGCGAATAGAATATGGCGCGGAGTGATGCGATTTTTATCATTTTCGGTCGCTGCGTCTGCCGCAAGTTCAAGTATTTCGGCCGCAAGGTACTCCAACGCAGCTGTCAAGTAAATTGCTGATCCGTTGCCAACTTTTGGTGCGTAGTTACCCTTCCTCAAGATCCTGTGAATCCTACCAACAGGAAAATGAAGCCCTGCGCGTGACGATTTTGACTTATTCTTCGGTTTAGATTCCATTTTGTTCCCCTTTGAATCGTTTATATTGTTTGTCACTTCGTATCAGATAGTGAAAGATTTTTGAGAATACTTAAAATATCTGTTTACATACATTTTGTGGTCTCACAACTCGTGGCTAGTTAAGCGAGCTGACGCCGATACTACGCCGTGATTGGCTAGAAATTTTCTTATAGCTTAGAACGTTAGAACGTTTATTCCTTTATTGTTACAAGTACAGCATATGTAGACAGAATAATGGGAATGCTTACTTACCTACTTTTGTTTTGAATGTCAATTATAATTCGCAGTTGGAATAGGTTAATGTTGTCAAAGTTGATACGGGCGAAGCTACTAGGGGCGGCATTTCGTTTGTGGCCTGTCGAAATAGTCAGGGGTGTGCAACCTGATAGGAAATTAATTAACTTTATTAAGTATATGACCTATTAGTTTATTAGCTCTATGTGCCTCAAAAGGTATACTAATCTGTTGGTTGAATACGTACCTTGTTATAGTTCCTTACCGACCTTAAAGTTAAAGCTAAAGAGAACTTTTGTTATAGTGCTGAAGCTGTATGGTCGGATACTCCTGAATTGACGCTGAAGCTGAAGTACCATTGAAAATAACTCAGTGCGTGCTTGAATGAACAGAATCTACTGTTAATAAATAAATAAGTAATATTCAATCAATCCAATGTCAGTAATTTATTGTCCATTAGTTACAAACTCTGCATTATACCTACAGTCGAAAAATGATTAGAAATTCAAAGAAACGGCATTATATCCACGGTCAAAAAACGGGCGTGATTATTCAATTACATTACTTTTTTCTTTGTGACCCAATTTATATAAATTATGTATAAACACGAAGCTTACTACATTACATCGGCCAAAATATCATCCAAATCGTTTAAGCCGTTTCTGGGATAAGAGAGCACAAATAAACGTGACAACGTAAGCTAACTTGGATGATGAAACTTGTTGTGGCTTCTAACAACCCCAAAATTTTTTCTCAAATATTTTTCATGCACAGAAATTGATCAGTTACCGTATATATGTTATATGTGTGTATTACTAGTATTTGCCAGCGGCTTTGCCCACATGAGAGACAAACGACGATAAAATAAAAGCGCCATTATGTGATAAGTTCAAATCACCTACCTACCTACTTTTCTTCATAAAAAAATATAAGTAAAGTTGAGGGTGTCACTATTTTATGAAAGTACTCTATCTATCTGTCCTTTTCGCCCCGTTACGGGATATTTTCCGAGTTACAGAAATATCAAGTTCTTTCAGAAAGTCAATTATTTCTGTACCAAATATTAAAATTGGTTCAATTGTTTAGGTCTGAAAGCCTAACAGACGGACAGACAGAGTTACTTTCGCGTTTATAATATTAGTAATGATAAATCGAAATTTTAGCAAAGTGTATACGGGCAAGTCGGCCTCTCTGTGAATAATGTCAGGTGTACACAACCGTTGAGTAACTTACTGTCGTTTTAAAACACGTGAAGCGAAGAAGGTTCGATTCTCGACCAGGCCAGATATTATTTTTATTTGACAGGTCAATATTTGTGTATTTGCGGTTTTTAACAGACCTAATAAATGAGAAGGTTCTCAATTCGACTGTAATCTTCATTCGGGGGATAAGTCTTCACGTCTTATCATCACCGTTATCATCGCAACCCGTAACTGTTCCACTGTTGACGACCCTGTAGCCTAGTTGGTAGCGACCCTGCCTGCGACGCAAGGGGTCCCGGGTTCGATTCCCGGCCGGGGCAGATATTTATGTGACAGATAAATATTTGTACTTGAGTCATGGGTGTAATTTTAATGTGTTATATGTGTAGTCCATGCCACCCGTGACAGAGGTACCTAGTAACCTACTGCGGGGGTATGAGTGTTTTATCGTTTATTTACTGCTGGGCACGAATCTCTTTTCAGAATGGGATGTTTAAGGTTGTCATAGTCCACCATGCTGGCATTGTTTAAAAAAATATTGCCATTTTTTTATTTTGAAATGATGTACATAAATCATTACAGCTTAAAGCCCTTTTTAATACGTCCGTCGTCCATGCTTATAAGTAAGTCTGACATTACAATAAAAATTACCATAAATGGATAAGTGTCCTAGTAACAAAAATAATTTCATCAGTACCAAAATACCACATATAAATTATTTAAGCTCATTTTATAGTACACCAACCAAAAGTTACGAACCCCTGCACGCAGCTGCCCGGCAGCTGGCAGCGACCGTTACCGGCACGTGCCATTGGTAGTAATAATACCACCTTCTGTACCAATGAACTTGGAAACTTACGTTTGTACGTTTTAGTGCCTGAAGAGTGTGAATTGGAGTTGAGTTGGACTAGTTGAGCGCGGTCAGGGATTCGATAGATGACCGCTAGAGAGTAAATTCTATGTTTTGAAAGATTTGAGCTATTTTGTAAAAGTCCTACCTATACATGATAATAGCGATATTTACACCGCGTAATGTATGAGGGACTGCAGAGGAGAAGCGATGACAGCCTAGACTCTAGGTCTAGGCCCTTGAGGTTGAGAATTCCGCCTCCAAATCGGGGGTCCGGACGAAGTAACTATTTTCTAATCTGTGGTCTGGGTTCGAATCCAACGGCACGTACGACTTTTCGGAGTTAACTATAGGCATTTTAAAAGCATTGTCAATCGCTGTAATAGTGAAGGAAAACATCGTCCCAAGAATTCGCAAAAAATTTTTTCAAAAATATTTGAATTTCGAAGTAAATAAACATAACAGCAGACGAACGCTGCCAACCTTCACGCGCCGTCGTAACATGTGTGCGGAAGTACTACACCTGCAACAGATAAAAAACACTTCGCAATAGGGTTAATTATTTTTCGAACGTGGAATTAGGTCGTAAAATGATAGTCTGTATTTTCTTAACAAGACAATTGTTTTGGCGCCAAATCTAAAAAAGTTTTAATCAACAACATTTCACAAAATAAAAATAAAAAAATTCTATTGTTTTTTGTTGTTTACTTAAAAAAAAGTACAAAATCATATTTGATCACATATTTAACTGTTTAAAATATTTAGATCATAATTTCAGAGCTTTACTTTCTATTTCATTCAAAATTTTAACTTAACCGTGTCCATTATGAAAGTTACCGTTGACAAAAAAAAATGTTTTTAAACTCTCAATAAATAACTGGTCCTACAACGGTACCCTACTAAGCCATGGCCCTCAACTACCATTCATAATATCAGAATAAAATTATTACCATTGCGTAAACCTGCCCTTAGTGAAAATGATTCGAAAATTCAACTTTATCTTTATTGTCTTACAGTTCAAAGTCATCTGCGTCCGTAAAGATAGGGCAAATATAGTCGTAATTGATAACGACTTATAAATTCAACACTATAATAGCATCTTACGACACAAAATTGTTTAACAGGAATATTATGTAAGATATTTATTATGTTCAACAGCAAACTAGAATTATATATCAAACCATTGAAATTGTAACCTTATTACGTTGTGCGTAAATTATACATTACATTAGAAGTTTTTTTCGATTCGTGTCAATATTCAGCGCGTGCTCAAACAGGGGTGCGCCAGCGCTTCCGACCCTTAGGTTTTTTGAAAAACGAATTTCTTTAGTTGACGGTTAGACATCGAACGATACAGACGCGTGAATTAGCGAATAATATGTATTTATTCAATGTTAAATATTAAATAAATTAACTAAGTAATTGAAGTGATTGTTAAGTGAATGCTGTGTAACTTATACTTAAGTTAAGCTAATAATTACCTACCAAAGTTAAGTTGTTAGTGATAACTGTGTTTTGGAACTTTTAAAAATAGTAGTGTATAAAACTTTCAACATAATCTTAAATAATTACTGCGTTCAGAAAACGCAAAGTGATGGAATGTAGATAACAATCATAAGAAGTTCAAGTGCAGCGAACCAGAACGGTTCCGCTTAGAAACCACCCTTTTCAAACAGGAATTATGCTTCGCAAATAACACTTCTTACTAAAACACCGGGGAAACATTACGCTTACAATGGATTCACCGAAAATAGTCTACAAATATTACTCAAACCCAGCGTTTTGCGCGCAAAGCGAGGCTTTGTTTGTGCAAAAATCATGTCTCACCAAAATGGTCACACCGGACCGTAGAATGCCGCCTTTAGGCGCCAACTCGCCGAGAAAAGCTGAAATCGGCAACAGGATAGTCCGAACAGACATCTCTGATAATCCTTTAAGGATGTCACCAGCTGGCCGACACAGAGACGAGCCTCCAGAACTGCCACCAAAGCCAGCGAAATATCAGCGGCACTTTCAGAGACAGGCATCCCTGATGTGCAAGCCGTCTCGATCTATGGTCAGATGCAGAACAAGGAGTGAAGATCTGGAAATGGCACAGTTTAAGAAACAAAGGAGTTATGACAGGAACGCAGAAAGTGACGATGGGCTCGACGATAGCAGAATGAAACACAGGTATGAAGTTATACAAGATCTAGACGATACAATAGACTACTCTCCAACTAAGAAGAGAATAGTCGAAGCAGATGCCAGCGAAATAGAAGAATACAATGTTGATGGACCAGATGATCATGAGCTTAAGGAAATACCGACGGAGATCGTGAAAACTGTCAATGGAAAGACGCTTCGATACGCAATAGTTCCATCTGATGACGAAGAGAAGAAGACAGTCAGTTTCTCGTCTCCAATGATGTCACAGAAGCATTTGATTGCGACGCAGAAGCTACATGAACTGCTGTCAACCCCACGGAAACTGAAGAGCTATGGAAGCCAGCCATCTGTAAGGATCACGCCGAACAAAGTGGATAGTCCAAGGTATCCTGGTACACCAATGAAGATGACCAGCACGCCCACTCATGGCGTAACACCATCGAAGTCTTGCGCGAACCTGACGCTGAGCAGGGGTAGTGCGACCACGTCACCAATTTCGCCCAAAGCCCAGCAAAAGTTAAATTATGGACTGCCAGAGTTTGAAAAGCCTGATGTATTTGTCACCAGCTTCAGAGAGAGGAGTCGTGATAGAAGTTTCGATGTGGAGAGAAAAGATGTGAGCAGGGAGATTTACGAGGCGAGAAGAGTAAGAGATAACCCGAGGAATGTGAGGGATAAAAATACTGCTGTTATTATGCCCAGGTTAGTAGGTATTTTAACGTTTTCTATAAAGTTGAATATCTTAAACCTCATCTAATTACTTGAATGAATATTCGGCCCACGAGAATGACCACGAATACCTTACATAATTTGTACATATTCGTAACTACGTTCATAATGTTCCATCTCTTTCTCTCTCATAGATTTTCGTACGCACATCATCCTTGTTTAATGTACGCACAAATGCAGAATTTGATTCGCGCCAAAATACCGACACTTAATAGCGTAGGTACCTAGTGAATGATGAAAATCAAATGACAAAGTTCTACTTTAAAATGATGTTATAAGAGATTCACCAAATGGCAAACAAGAATGAATATTAAAAAAAACACTTAGGTTGTAAGAAGTTGAATTCAAATTCAAATTGAATTCATCTAACTGGCGCGAGATAGCAACTTAGGTACCATCTTAGACTATGATGACGTAATAGGACCATTACCATTACGTACTTGCATTCGAGCGTTTTGGATCTTTTTAGCGGTGGGTGTATTATAATGGGGCGTTTCAGACTCATTTGTGAATATTTATGAAAGAAAAATATTCCATCCATGGGTAGGTAGTAGGTAGGTACAGACATAGTTTTTTTTATATTTTCGATAATTATTATGTATCATTGATATCTTTTGAAAAATAATTTGCTTTAAAAAGCATATTTTTAACGAAATAATTTCCTAACGTAAGCAAGTTATTACTAGTAGGTATTTTATTCTTAAAGTAGTACATAAGTACTTAGTGATATTTTTGTAAATATTATTACATTTATTACCGTTGTAAGGTTGTAACTGGTGTACAATAAAGGTAAAGTGTTAATTGTATTGTATTGTTATTTTATGACATAAAAATGACAAAATATCTTAAACTACGTAATGTTGTATCTCGTTAAGAATAGTTTTTATTCGAATATAAATCATGAAGAAATACGAAAATAAACTAGTTTACTAGTTAGTTATAAGTAATAACTTCTTACAGTTCATATTACGAGTATTAAGTTTATATGATTTGGCTAGTTATAAATATTTGAAAAAATAAATACATAACATGTTAAAAAAAACATAACATAGCAGAGAGCGGGTTATAAACGAACTCTAGTTTTACGCGTCATAAAGAAGCAAAAGTTACCATAAAGCATTACCAAAGTTGGCCGGTGACGGTGGCTGATTTGCGAGAACTATTAGGCACTTCTCACATTACGCTATTCATGAGATACGCTACTGCAACGCTACCCAAAATAAGTATGTATTTGACACTTTTAACTGACAGAAGACGCATCGTCCTGTCAGTACATAGTGTCAAATACATACTAATTTTGGGTAGCGTTGCAGTAGCGTATCTCATGAATAGCGTTGTGTGAGAAGTGCCTACGGGTGAGAATTAGAATTTTTGTTGAATTTTTGGTCTACTCTGTAAAAAATTACGCGTAGTCTAAGGCTCATCTCACACAACGCTATTTATCGCACGTCGCTTCTTTACTTTGACAACATCCGAGTCGCTTCCAAATAGCGTCGTGTGGGAAAAGCCTAACATTAAAATAAACATGTCACAATAAGGACCTCCTGCGTTGTATTCGTCGGGTAAAAAAAAATCGGCCAAGTGCGAGTTGGACTCGCGCACGAAGGGTTCCGTACCATTATGTATAAAAACGCCAAAAAAATCTGGTCTGTTGTATGAAAGCCTCACTTGAATATTTATTTTAGTTTTTTGTAGCTACAAGCAACGCTATCTCTTGGACCGAAAGGTAACTAATTTATCGCTGAAGCGTCGAAGCCATATTTCGACTTAAATATTTATTTTATTCAGTGTTTTAGTATTTGTTGTTGTAGCGGCAACAGAAATACATCATCTGTGAAAATTTCAACAGTGTAACTATTACGATTCATGAGATACAGCCTGGTGACAGACGGACGGACGGACGGACAGCGAAGTCTCAGTAATAGGGTCCCGTTTTACCCTTTGGGTACGGAACCCTAAAAACAACCCATATAACGCAAAACACTCAAAAATATTTTCTAATCCCTTTAAAATTATTGATATTTTTCTAGGGTTGCCGCACAATCCTCGTCAGTGTACTCGGAAGACACCACCTACAAGTCGTTCGCTAGCCTGAAGACGGTGAACTCGGCGGCCGCTTCGCTGACCATTGCGGCGTTGATGCTGACGCTATGTGGAGGGCTCACTACTGGACTTAGCTTGTATATGATGTATACTGTGAGTATGGTTATGTTAGATATCGATTCCTTAGTTAAATCATTTGTGTAGTAAGGTGTAATCCATGTAAATTGGTGTGATAATATTTACCACTGAGATGGTTAAATTAAATGTAATCATGATAAAGGATTACGAATTCAAATGGAGGCACGGAAGTGCTGGAGCCAAGAGTGCTCTAAGTTTAAAAGGTACTCATAAAGATTGATAAACTCGGTGATAACTTAAAAAAAAGAAAATTTAATTCCAAATTCAAAATTATTCAAGAGTATTTTTACAATCATTCCACCGCCGTTACGCTAATCGTTATCATATCATCATATCATATTTCAATATTATTGAAAAGAAGAAATACCGAAAGTAACTCCTCAGCACACAAAACCAACTCCTCAGCACCTTCTACTCCTGTTCCAGGTGGGTCGCCTGTACTACCTGGACTTCGGTGTCCTGTCAGGGTTCACCTGCTTCCTGCTGGGCCTGCTCGGCTTCCGCACGCGCCGGCACCAGCTGCTGCCCAACAGGAACTTCGTCTCCGGTGAGCACAACACCATCATAAACGGCTTAGCTTTTTCTTTTCACACATAAATCGACTTCAAATAAAAAAGTAAAAAGCGTAGCGTCAGATGTGGCAACTCTAGTTACTATATGACTTAGTACCATCACAAACGACTTAGCTTTAATCTCTTAAAAAAAATAACCTACTTCAAAACTGACAAGAAGAGATAATTCAAAAATTACCCGTCAGATGTTGACACTCAAGTTTAGTTGCTACATTGCATTTGCACCTGCGTATAAAATGTTACAATCTATCTTTTAACGTGTGGTTTCTTCCATTGTTGTAAACAATAACCGGAGTAGTGAATAACCGCAGGACTTGCAAAAAAGTTAATATACATGCGGGTAGATATTAGGTAAACATTTTATTCGTCTTAAGACACTCGTATCTTTAAAACTGATGCATGAATATAGATAAGGATGTATAAATAATAAAATTCATATAACGGTGATTGCTGTATTTATTTGCTTGAGTGCTCATCTAGACACGCGGGAGCGCGTCAAGCCAAGTTCTAGTAGATATTTAGATGAAACTACTACACATGAAGCTTTTTAATTGTTGTCTATTTTTATCCAAATTAAAAAAAATGAATCGAGGTTTTCAATTTGACTGTATTTTTTGTGTGTAAGTATATTTAATTTTTACTGGGTGAATCGATTTTAATCATTTTTCTTTAATTGGAAAGGTCGTGTTTGCTATGGTTTTTTCACGTTTGCTCTCATTTAAATTTGACCAACATCTGACGGGTACTTTTTGACATATTTTCAATGATGCGTATTTAATTTGCGGTTGTTACCAATGATGATATAATAGAAAATTGTTTATTACCTCATAACTTTTGACTGGGTGTTTCGATTTTACAATTCTTTTTTTTATTTGAAGGCTATTATTGAAGATTTTTTTATTGAAGGATATTATATTTTACTTGTTGTCTAATTCCATAATTGACGACCCGAATAGCGCAATGGTTAACACGCCAGATCGCTGTTCCGAGGGTCCTGGGTTTGATTCCCAGCGAGGCGGAAATTTGAATGATGAGTTTGAATTTCCGTTCCCGGTCTGGGTGTGTGTCCTTGTCTTGTGTGTTGTCCACGGCACCCACGACACAGGGAATCCTAGTGTGGGGCTGTGAGTGTGAATGTGAAGCGTTATTTAAGCGTTATATTGAGCAACATGTCTCAAGTAATTTTTTAATTATCTGTACCTACTTGTTGATTTTGAAGTCAGGTATATTTTTGTAAAAACATTAGTTAGTGCCTGACAACTCCCAACTGGTGGGAAGCGGCAATGCATGCAAGATTTTAAAAAAATCTTCTCTTTCCAGGTTACATAGTCCTCTCAACCTTCTCTCTAATCAGCGCGTTCGGCCTGCTCCTCCTGCTGTCCATCCAACCCGCCCCAGGCTCCCCGCTGAACGACATCACGTCGGGCGCGGTGTGCGGCGTCAGCGCGCTGTGTCTGGGGCTCGCGTCGCTCGGGGTGCTCGCGTCCTACTGCTGCGCCACCGACCCGCCCGACAACAGGGTGGGCACTGTGCGCTGGTACTAGCGGATATAGTATTCCCAAGTTAGAGCTATGTTTAGCACACAAATTGCGACATAAATGTCAGACATTAGTGTCTTTATTGTTACTTTAACAGTATATTTACAGAACCGTTGATGCGACAGTTTCGTTTCACAATAAATTTCGCAATTAGACACTCGCGTTCACACAAAGACACTTGGTGTATACACTGACGGTGTATAGTGTCGTAGTCCTCCTGCTATCCATCCAACCCGCCCCAGGCTCCCCGCTGAACGACATCACGTCGGGCGCGGTGTGCGGCGTCAGCGCGCTGTGTCTGGGGCTCGCGTCGCTCGGGGTGCTCGCGTCCTACTGCTGCGCCACCGACCCGCCCGACAACAGGGTGGGCACTGTGCGCTGGTACTAGCGGATATAGTATTCCCAAGTTAGAGCTATGTTTAGCACACAAATTGCGACATAAATGTCAGACATTAGTGTCTTTATTGTTACTTTAACAGTATATTTACAGAACCGTTGATGCGACAGTTTCGTTTCACAATAAATTTCGCAATTAGACACTCGCGTTCACACAAAGACACTTGGTGTATACACTGACGGTGTATAGTGTCGTAGTCCTCCTGCTATCCATCCAACCCGCCCCAGGCTCCCCGCTGAACGACATCACGTCGGGCGCGGTGTGCGGCGTCAGCGCGCTGTGTCTGGGGCTCGCGTCGCTCGGGGTGCTCGCGTCCTACTGCTGCGCCACCGACCCGCCCGACAACAGGGTGGGCACTGTGCGCTGGTACTAGCAGAAACTCTATTCCTAAGCTAGAGCTACGGTGAGCCTACTAGCTGAGACGCTAATAACACAAATTATGAAATAAATGTCAGATATAAGTGTCTTAATTGACAATGTATTTACGTAGCCGTTGATGCCACAGTTTCGTTTCACAATAAATTTCGCAATGTAAGACACTCGAGTTAGCAAAAAGACACTCATGTATACACTAAGTGTGCGGTGTATAGTGCCGTATTCTTCCTGCGACTGCCTACCGACCCGCCCGACAATAGGGTGGGCACTGTGTGGTGGTACTAGCAGAAATAGTATTCCTAAGTTAGAGCTCTACGTTAGACTACTAGCAAAGATTTTATCCCTAAGCTAAGTTTCAATGAGGACAGATATTTGCTATATGAATCTATGACATTAGTTTTTGTACTGTTGCTTTTAATAGAGTTCAGACGGTGAGCAGGTACTACAGATGGATTTAATGCTTCCTCGAGAAAGTCAAGACAAGTAGACGACGTAAATTGCCACATAAATATCAGACATTAGTTTTATGTCCTACTGTATTCACTCAAGAGTACACAGTCCATCCATCCATCTCTAGATTTCCAATGTATTTAATGGTTTTAATGCGAAACTAAGTGAAATGTCAAGATATTTAACCAGAGCATAATGTAATCAATATTATTTACTGCTGTAATTGTAATCAGTAATGATGATTACGTTTTTATTATCTTTGATTATATCATTATTATTACTTTCTGGATGCGAAAGATACGATCACTTTCTGCCTCGGGCAGAACGTTTGTCACAAAAAGAGATAACTACATGAAAAGTAGGACAATTGACTGAATTTTACTCTCCTACTTTCTTTTGTAGTCTTAGTGACATTTATAATTAGGTATTGTTTTAACTTAAAATCATTGAAAATTTTTTTTTTTTTTAAATTACGATAAATATATATTTAAGTATGTATTTTTCGTAAATTTAATTAATTTATTTAAAAGATACCCGTTTACTTTAAATCATTGTTTAGTTTTCTGCTATTGTGGTAGGTACATATTTATAAAAACAAATTGTAGGTAGTACGAATTTTATTAAAAACTTAATAATTATGTTTTAAAACAATAAATACAGTAATATAGTTTATTCCTACATAGGTATTTTATACATACGCTTCAAGGTGCAAAATTTTATATAAAAAACTTATTTGACTCTTGTAAGAATTGTGTTTTTTTCGGGACAGTTTTTAAAATCATCCCATTTGATGTACCTATTACTACATCAACAATCTGGCAACTTTGCCAGAGTATATAACTATTTTAATGACTATTAATAAGTATTTTAAAGACTAAAGAATTGTACAGTTTTAAATTATTACTTAAATAACAGCATTGACTGTATCAAAATATTGTTCATAGTTCATAGGGGATCGGACAATTTTTCAAAGAGTTTAAAATGAACTTTAATATACATGCTATAATAATAAATAACTACAAAAGTATAATTTTATATTACAAATACTATTTCTAGGTATTATTTTATTTTTGTGATTACTGTCCGATCCCCTATTGGCATGCACCCGTGTTATGTGCAGTTAGTTACAAGAAAAAAGATATATCAAGGTAATCTTTGAAGTACAAAGACGGTTTGATTGTGTGCATGCCGCTCTGTATGTACTACGCAGTCTAAAACGCACACAAAGAGGATCATTAGGGGCTTGAGATTGAGACAACACTGCTCATTTGTGTGCGTTTCACGGTGCGTATTTACACGACACGCACATTATCATATCCCGATACCAATAAATATGTAAAGTTATGTAACGAAACGAATGTCATTTTTTGAACATTCGCGATTGCAAATGCAAATTTTACGCTTTTTTTATTTGGCGCCACTTGGCTTGACACGCTACCGCGTGTCTTGATTGAGTTACATTAAAAAAGTAAGATTTTTGCTTTATTAGTCTAATATTTTAAAATAGATCGTATATCTATTAGTAATAGATTTTTTCTGATGTTTTAATTCGCAAAATATTTGCACAAACTTTCCGATTACGCATGAGCAAAAATGAGAGAATATTCGTTACAATGACATCACTAAATGCGAAGATAATTTTCACTTCTTTCTTTCTTTTAAAGTTCCTTCCCAGAGATTTAACACAAAAATGTTTAAAATCTCTGTGCCTCTATTATGAGTTGTTGTAGTAAACGTCAAACTGTTACTATTGCAGTTAACGTTTAGAATTTGTATGAGAATCCGTACAGCGCCTCTAGCGGTTACGATACTGAACTACAATTCTCATACAAATTCTAAACGTCAACTGCAATAGTAACGTCCTTTACGTTTACTACAACAACTCATAATAGAGGCACTGTACCTTCCCTTATAGTATATGTATGTTGCAACTCTTTGATGATCTAATGTCTAGATATAACATCGAATCCGCACAAACGTGTCAAAAAATTGTGGCTAACTGTTAGCCACAATTTTTATATTATTGTATGATTGATCACGCACACATAGACAATAGAGGAACGTGTTTAAAACATCGCCTGCACGCACACATGCTTGATATTGTTGCCTTGTTTTTTTGGTTTCATTGTAGGGCGACGCTCAATCTAGAAATTATATCATCAAAGGTTACAACTATTCATCAACTTGGTTATGATGAAGACTCTTCATCACAACCAAGTATTGATTGAACCCAAGCAATACTTCTTCAATGAAGACTGAGGGTACAATTGGGTATTTAATGTAGGTATTGTGAGAAGTTAAATATTGTGAATTTGTAATTTATAATTTTACTAATAATAATTGATTCATTTTGTATGGAAATTTCGAAATGTAAAAAAGACGTACCTATAGGTACGTAAGTACCTACTTAATTAAGTACTAAGTTAATTAAAAGACAACTGCATAATCATGATAATAATAATTATGAGATTATGAGATTACAGAGTAAACTTATACTTACTTAATACAAATAAGTTGTACCTATAAATATGTTTTGTGAAAAATTATGTGATTGTTGGTTTGAATAAATTATTAATTTTTAATGTTGTTTTAATGTCTACTAAAAGTATGGTGGCTTAGTAGAGGGACCGAAAAATAAATAATTTATGATGATAATGTTTATTTTTTAAATGAAATATGAAGAAAATTAATTTTTAAGGATTTGTCTTTTTTAGTTGTCCAACCCTTGAGATAGCGGAGAATACCTACTTGTGGACTGTGGAATAGACCCTAGTTTTAAGGAGAATAAACAAACACACTTTTACACTTACACTTTTTTACACTTTTTGTTACACTTTTTTAGAGGCGACCATCTCAGTCCTAAGGGGCAGCAACGCATCTGTGACCGAACTAGAACGAGACTCATTGAGCCTAGTTCTGGGTCGGTCACAGTTGTCATGGGCGGCAGCGGAAGGTGGTGCTGCATGCTCGTTTGCTATCTTAATTCCATAAAAAAAAACAGACTGTTCAAAACAGGGATCGTCACACCCTCGTTTTGGAGATCTATTCAGATATTTCCCTTACCGCCGATTCAAAGATACCGGACATCATCTTGGACTTCATCACCACTTACCATCAGATGGGATCGTTGTCAAGCATTAACTTATTTTAAGTAAAAAAAACACGGGTCCACAGTTTGACGACCACGACTCTAAAATAATTAAATAATCGTATACTTAACACTATTTCTCGTTTTTACATTAAGTATTACGTCAGGTATAATTAATTATAAGTTACATAGGTAGGGTTAAATTGCTTGAGGGTACGTCTTCATAAAATAATTGAGGGTACACTAAAAATATCAGAATATTCTAGATCTCTACTGAAATGCTACACATGATACATTGAATATACACATTCGTATCATAAAATAGTAATCATTGTCGCCTTACATATATAAAAATTAGGTAATACTTACTGACGTTAGTTAAGAAACTAAACGCCAATGCTAAAAAAACCCAGGTCCGGCGTAAACGAAATCTTACTTAAATTGCAGGTATGAATGAGTAAATAAATACCACAAGGTGGCATTACCGAAATCCATGGCTAACTGTGTGATATTGCCATTGGAATTTGGGCAGTATCTATTATACTGTATTAAAATAATTACCAATGCGGCTTAAAAACCAATATTATTATGTAAAAGTATATTATGACAATAATTGTTATTATTACTACTAATTAAGTAATAAGGTACTACTACGGTAATGTATAGATAACATTACCATGGTACGGCGTAGGTAGGTACCATACGGCGTACGCCGCGTACGGCGTAATTAGGCACGAAAGGTTTTACTACTGTAATCCGCTAACTACCTCAAATACTTTTCTTTCAATTGGTACATTGTTAATGTAATCTTGTAAACGTAATAATGGTAGATACGTTGTCTGTAACAATATAATATTTTTGTACACTAACTAGTAGACTCGCCCTCAGCTCGCTTAGGGGAACTTATTTAAAAAATAAGCATGTAAGTATTGTAAGTACATTAAAACCTTCGTATTGAATCACTCTATCTAATTAAAAAAACGCATCAAAATCCATTGCGTAGTTTTAAAGATCTAAGTACCTAATTGTACTAAGTATGTAGTGATACTTAATATTCATTTTTATCTTTATACACTAACAATGTTATTTAAACATCCTTTTAGTAGAATAATAAATAAGGGACTCTGTAATAATTCGAATAGCAATATCTCAATTCTCACAGTTAGCCATGGATTTCGATGATGCCCCTTATGCAATATTTATTTACTCATACTTCGTGAGCATTGTCCTTTGCGGCCCTAAAACGGCCTCTGTTATTAGAAATAATAATAGTCGCCTTAGTTGTGAAAATTAGTAATGACGTCCACCAAGAAACCGGAACATTTGCGGCCCTGAAAAGGGCCTTGTTATTTAGAAATAAATTAAAGAACAACAAGAGTAGCTAATTAAAACATTTTATTTAAACTTTCTAATCTTAAAATTTCCCGCCAAATCCGATAAAAAATTAACCGCCAAAACCGTACAACGTTCTCCCTTGACGTTTCAGAGCATAGACAACGTCCATAGCTGTAACAGTTTTTCTTTTCGCGTGCTCTGTATACGTTACAGCATCTCTGATAACGTTTTCTAAAAAGATCTTCAAAACGCCTCGGGTTTCTTCGTAAATCAACCCAGAGATACGTTTAACGCCCCCACGCCTTGCCAATCTGCGTATTGCCGGCTTTGTGATTCCCTGGATGTTGTCTCTCAATACTTTTCTGTGACGTTTGGCGCCTCCTTTACCGAGACCTTTCCCGCCTTTGCCACGGCCTGTCATAGTGTTGCTTCTTTGACTTTTGATGTTGAATGGCGCGAATGTGGTGAAGTAGCGGTCTTATATAGGCTTCAGTAGAGGGGACGTAAGTAAAATTGTTGTTTTGAGGGTAGATATAAAAGTTATCAAGCAAACGTACAAACTACCCCCTGCGTTCTGGGACTCCAAAACTGAAAGTATGAACATAAACAATACATTTTAGGTTGCAATTTGGAGTGACTAAACAACAAAAGCGGATGGCAGAAACTATGATTCAATATAAGTATGAATATGGCGTAACTGACAAACTCCCAAGCATTAGGTATGTATTAATCATTAGAACTCATTCAATGCTTTACTATAATTGGCTGGAATGGAATTCACCTCGCTTACTACGCGCTAGTTGAAGCACCTAATATTTTTTCATAAGCCAACTAAACAGAACTGCGTTTTTAATTTAAATCAAAATGGCGCCGATCAAAGCACCCAAAAAGCCACTGAAGTCCATGGAGAAACCAATCGAGAAACCGATAGCGAAGACGAAGAAAATGAAAAAGAAGAATTTCCAGAGCTTCTCCGTTTATATCTACAAGCTGCTGCGAAGTGTGGCGAAGATCAAATCCATGGGGATTTCGAAGAAGTCCATTTTGATAATGAATAATTTCGTGAATGATATGTTGGAGAAGATAGCAGTGGAGGCAGGGAGACTGGTAGCGCATGGGAAGAAGACGACTCTCGGCAGTCGGGAGATCCAGTCAGCTATCAAACTGCTGATGCCTGGTGAACTAGCCCATCACGCAAACATGGAGGGTTTAAAGGCCATCAGCATGTACCAGAAAAGCAAATCGCAAGATATGACGCAATAGGCACATTTTAGTAAATTTTAAATTATGACTCTAATGTTAAGGATTTGGACAAATTATTGTAAATAATTAATATATTATAATGTTTATTGTGTGATATTAAAATGTTATAATAATTGTAGTAGACGATTTATTAAATACAAAATGATTGTTTAGTTGATTGAGAATATTTGCTTAAATAAATGAAAAAAAAGATAATAAATAATAATAAAAAATAATATCAGACTATATAAGTACTATTGAAGGAGGCAGTAGGTACCTACATGCCCACGTACTATTACTTTTTACTTGGTCTCCCAGGTTTCGTTTTGCGAGTTCTGGTTACTAAAGAGGTAAGTATAGGTATATAAAAAAAGTCATTTAAAAGGGAGAGATACATATATCCCTGTATATTATTAACTTCGCATTATTATTGCACATTGCTAAAACGTAGCTACAAGTTTTTCCTAAAGCTTCGCACACGTGACAGACAACGTCAAAATACTGAAGAAACTCTATTGAAAAGATAGAATTGGCGACGGACGGTGCCCGCCGTCTACCTTCTATTTTAATAAAAATCAAAAATATAATTAATTTTGAGGGTATCAGTACGCAGTGTATATTATGTAGGTATGTATAACACTATTTTATTATGTAAAGGACTTTTCAATTTCAATTTCAATGTCCATTGGAAAAAAAATCTACCGCTGATTATATTAAAGACCCCTTACAAAAATATGTAGGGGAAATAGTCAAATACGTACAAAATGGCGGGGTGTTAGGCATTTTAATCATATTTATTTATTTTACGTGATTATAATCAGAGAAGAAGAAATTATGTCCATAGTGTATCAGTGATACAGTGATACCTACAATACACATAATAAATTATGTTTATTTATTTATTTATTAGTTTATGTACACAAGAAAAAAGAAAGAGTTTAAACAGTTATGACATACAAAGTAAGGATGGCACAAAGGTATTGCTTATTTCTTATGAAATCTCTTCCAGCATAGGTACTTGAGATTGGAGAGTTGTTTACTGAATGGTAGAAAGACCGTGTACACAAAATATTACATTATGGTCAATGCACATAAACATTAAACCATTAAACTTAGTTGTTTTTAACTTAGAATAATTATAGTATAGAATGACAGTAGTCATACAAGCGCTCGCCGCTCGATATAAAATGAAGCACTAACCGATTTTTTTAAACCGCATATAATACAAGATACTACCATGGGATACTACTTACGAGTATAAATATTGAAAACTAACCTGTGAAAAATGGTGTTATTAAAGTTCTTTTATTTTTCGGATGTGTTATGACAAAATTAACAGCACAAATTGTCATATTTTTATTTTTTCGCGAGACACGTTCGGCTTCGGCGTGCATTGACTTTGGATAGTTACCATAGAGAAAAGATTACTATAGGATACTACGGAGCGAAACGGTGTTTGGAGCCTGGCTCCAATGAAGGTGGCTACAAAATGGCCGCGCTGACTTGGTTTCTAATTTTCTCTATAAATAATGATGTTTTAAATATCTAGATTGAGCGTCGGCCTACAATGAAAACAAAAAAAACAAGCCAACATTATCAAGCATGTGTGAGTGCAGGCGATGTTTTTCACGTTCATTTATTGTCTATGTGTGCGTAATGTGTACGTAATGATATAAAAGTTGTGGCTAACAGTTAGCCACAATTTTTTGACACGTTTTCGCGGATTCGATATTCCATCTAGATATTTAAAACATCAAAGACTATAAATTATTCCAAAGTTTATAAACTTAAAAATATTTTTTTGTTGTGAGAAACTCTCACATAACCAAACATACTCGTAATCGGCACAATTCTTTGGAAATACAATTTACAAACTAGTAATGTTTGGCAATCACTGTCGTTCTGTATGTTGAATTATTTCTGATCAAATAAGGAGAAACTTTCCTTTCAACGAAAAGAGCTTAAAATTTTAATTTTTTAAGCATTGGATTTCAAAAAATATATTTAAAATGCTTGTAGTGAACAGTTGAAAGCTAGGTGAAATTTTGGAGCTCTTTGCGATTGAAATACCTTATCACTAATTATTATAAATAAAATATTGTAAATATAAATATTTTAAAATATTAATATTAAATATTTTAAAATATTAATATTAAATATTTTTGAATTTTTTTATTGAAAGTATACAAAAACAACAGAAGCGCAAAGATAGATATATCCACTAGTTAATGAAATACACTTATCACTATTTATCTATTTACGATATACTATCAGTATAATGATAGATACATTACGACCGACAGTCGGACACTACACAGATTGTGTAAATTACTTCGGGAATTAAGGTAATCAATTTTATTGTTCCTACGGCTATATTGTTGTTATAAACAAATTTTGTTTTTATTGAAGCGATGTAGGCAAAGTCACCAAGCTTTTAAGTTTAAAGGGATTCGAGTCTCAATGATGTGGTTTATAGGTAATAAGTACTTATTTTAGGTACGTGTGTCCTAGTGTATGTTGTTCAAAGTACGATATAAGGTGTTGCTATGAGTGTGTAGGGTTATTAAAAAACTTCTTAGTGGTCTTCTAAGGTTCGTCTAACGTTTAACGCTACTGTTGTGGGGGTACGATAAAGAAAGATTATTTATATTATTATTTAAGTACATAAGTACTTACTTAAATAAAGTAACTTATTTAAGTAGTAACGAATTGTAAAAATGTCATTAAAGATGTAACTGAAAAAACCATTAAAATTGATAACATCCTTTTGTTAAAGTCGGTTAAAAAGGAGTTTCTCAATTTGACTTTAATTTTATGCGTCCAAACTGTTGACTGAGTGAATCCATTTTGATAATTCTTTTCTTATTCGATGCTGATAATGACGAGTATTTTTTGAGTTATTTCTATGTGCTTGTCGATTTTGAAGCCGTAATTTATTTATTAAAAGTATTTGAAAGTTTTTTACTTTGAAATAAGAAAAAAAAATCAAGTAATTTTTTTTAATTACCAAAACTTTTTTTCTTAAATTGTCAAAACTTTTTTTAAATTCACCTTTTTAGGGTTCCGTACCCAAAGGGAGTAAATATTTAAGTGAGGTTTTCATACAACAGAGCAGATTTTTGGCGTTTTTATACATAATGGTAGGCACGGAACCCTTCGTGCGCGAGTCCGACTCGCACTTGGCCGGTTTTTAACTGTTCCAAAACCAATTACCAAAGTAACGTTTTACCACCATGTGCTAACTGACCAACCACCCTAGTCCCGATGTGAGTGTTGTTCTGTGTCGGTCACAGTTGCCATGGCGGCAGCGGAAGGTACTGCATGGTCATTCCCCAATATTGTTCTAGTTGGGACTATTTTACAGTCCTACAACCCTGGTTCCAGGAAGTATGCAGCTGTTCTCATGCATGAGGCCCCACGATGAAGACGAGGACCACTCGAAGCAGATAGACCGGGAAATCAAACAGTGGATCAGGTCTTACAATGATGTGAGTAATGAACTTCAAAGCTAGAGACTTAAAAGCTAGAGCCCGCCACGGTACTTAGTACCATTCCTACCGTGTAATTATTGGTTTAAGAACAATTGTGTTCCGGATAGGAAGGTGTGGAGCCGGTTACACGTTTTTAGAGGCGACCATCTCAGTCCTCAGGGGTAGCAACGCATCTGTGACCGACTTAGAACGAGACTCATTGAGTCTAGTTCTGGGTCGGTCACAGTTGTCATGGGCGGCAGCGGAAGGTGGTGCTGCATGCTCATTTGCTATCTTAATTCCATAAAAAGAAACTTATGTTTTAACGATTATATTTTATTTGATAAAGTAAAATTCTTGTGAACATTACACGAAAAATAAGCCAAGTTCTTTAAAAAAATGAGAAAATTATCAACGAAGTTTAAGATAAATCAAATAAGGATAGGTAATAAGGGATAGCTCAAAAACTTTTGCCAGATATCGCTCAACTTTAACTATCACATCATTATTACTATTCATGAATTTATGTAGTATAAACGTAATTATTATATATAGATCTATGGCTTCAATATTTTTGTTGCAGGCTATAAAACTATTGCTACTAGGTACGGGCGAGAGCGGCAAGACCACCATTATAAAACAAATGAAAATTCTACACGTACAAGGATTCTCAGCAAGGTATTTTGAACTATTAATATTAGATATATCGTTGCTCAGACCAATAAACAATAGACGGCGCGCCGTGTACAAAAGCGTGAAGCCGGCAAAAGTCAGCCGAAAGCACACATCGAAACCAATATAATCTCCTATGTTGACAGTTTGAACTAGAACAAATTTAAACTTTATTTTTTGGAACACAAAGCTTCATTCATTTTTTATTATTTAGAACACAAAAGTCGTTTTGGTGTGAGTGCCGCCGTTTGTATTACAAGGCTAGGCTGACTTTTTGCTGGCTTCACTCTTTTTTTCCCGGATTTCCGTCTATAGTTTATTGGTCTGAGTATGGTTGTATAAAAAAATATCTGCTGGACATCATATCCAGAATCTTTATATCGATAGGTACCTTAGATCGAACGGAGTTTTAAGAGTTACCATTTATCTACTTAGTACCCAATTATTTAAACATCCTATCTAAGTTTGTGCCTTCAACCTGATTTTTTTCTTTGACTACTCGAAATTCGATTCTAAGTATAGCAAATGATTTCCTTAGGGTCCCCGCAGACTGCCACCGGCGGCTGTGGCGCTTCTTTATCGAAGCGCGATCCGGCCAACAGCCAACAGCTCCAATAACTGTGAGCAGAATTCAGCCGAAGGCGAAGCGGGTGTTGGCTGGACCGCGCTTCTTAAAAGAAGCGCCACAGCACCACAGCCGCCGGTGGCTGCAGACAGTCTGCGGGGACACTTACACATAAATAGATAATACAAATTACAACGTCTGCCATGTGACCTAGTAAAACAAATCGTATTTTCCAGCGAAAGAGCAGAAAAGATTCAGCACATCAAACACAACACGCACGAGTCGATATACGACATAGTGCGGAGCATGGAGGCTTTGGGCATTGGCCTGCAGAACCCTAAATTAATGGATTGCAAGCGATACGTCATGCAGTTCGGAGCGGACGGGCCTGATGAGTATACTGAGGTGAGGGTGAATGGTTTGTGTATGCGGGCGTGCAAGGGATGCAGCGCACGCGGGCGGCTAATGAAGTGATTACGTAGATCGGTAAATCATTGTAGCAAGCGAGGGGGGCGGGTGTTGTAATACTATTCCCCCCTTGCCATGGCTTCAAATCAAGCTGACGTTGCTTTTCTTTTATCGACATGATATCTACTTACATGTACATAATACTATGCAGTCCTCCCTGCGTGCTGACCGAGTGTGGTGCATGCTTTGCACGCCCGCTTGCGGCGGTTTTATCTACGTAAGAGTCCTGCCGCCCTCCCCTGCTCGCTGCTTACCAACAGAAGAGGCGAGTATCCGGTGTCTCTGGTCAGAGCTCTCTGGTTTCAGTAGGTACCATCCAGTTTATACCCAAGGTACTTCACCCTTGGTGGCAGGGTTGAAGCCCGGCTGGCTAGCCACCCTTTTCCTTGGGTCAGCTCCCATAGGCTTGTGTGCGCAGAATTCAAACCCGGCCCTGTCGTTTCTGGAGTCCAACTCACATACACTCGGGCTATCACTGCTGTATACTTGAGTAAAAAAATAATACGTGATTGCATAAGCACCAATTTTTGTAACAAGTAAGAGGTATCAATCGTATATTTTTTTGTATTTTCAGGAATATTTTGACAACGTAAGGTTACTGTGGCGTGATGCGGGCGTCAGGGAGTGCTTTAGAAGATCAAACGAATATCAGCTGTTGGACAGTGCCGAATAGTAAGTACCTACTTACCTTAACAAAGGCTAATTTAGTTAACGAAATCCATATAACTGGGTCGAATCGAAATACCGGTGTAGGTACCATGTAAATTTCATGACTACCTACTGGTATTACTATCTACTTAGGTAGGTACTACCGACTATCATAACAAAATGTGTATAGCTACCTACTTAAGTAGAGACTTACTTACCTACCTACAAATATGAAAATAAGAAAAATACTTTAATTTTACACTAAAATATATTTTTTTAATTAAGAATTTATTTGACGTCCTCATAGTAAATGGATCTATACGTTCCAGTTTTCTCGACAGAATAGATCTCATTGGCAAATCGGATTATTTGCCATCAGATGCCGACATTCTGAGGTGTCGGCAGAAGACGTGCGGAATACAGAAGATAGAATTTAAGGTTAAGGTAAGTTTTTGCCATAATTCTGTTCTCGTATGCAGATTTTATACTCGTGACGTCATTATTTTAAATTCATGAACTTTTAAAAGGAATATTCGGTTTTGCAAAAATTGTATTAGTATTAGGTGCAGTAAGTACTATTATTCAATTTCATGTAAGCAGAAATTTTCAGGTTCCTAAATCCATGCACGGCGGCGTACAAGACTTCTGGATGTTCGATGTCGGGGGGCAGAGAGGCGAGAGGAAAAAATGGATACAGGTACTTAGGTACCTTTTTGGCCTTACTACCAAAGAATCAAAAAAGGGTAGTTTGTGTACCTACATAAAAAAACAAACACCAAAAATTAATTTAATTAAATTAAATTAACAAAGTATGTCTATGTTTATAAAGAATTGTTTCGACGGGTCCACACTCGCTTACATCTGTTTTGCAACTGATTTGTTTCTGTGGACTGTGCTCCTCGCCGCGAGTGTAGTGTTTACAAAATGTTACAGAAACACGTAGATTTTGTTTCTGAAACAGTAACAGAGTTTATAAACAAAAATGTTTCTCTCAGTGAATAGGTACATCATGGCTTTAATTAGCGCTAGTGCCTTTTAACTTTTGGAAAAATAAAACTAACAATAGGGGGCGCTGAAAAATAAAACTTTCAAAGTGAGCAAGTACACAAAATAACTTTGAAAACGTCTGCTTTACATTATTCAATAACCGTCCAAGTTACCTCACAAACCCCCCACCAGGTGTTCGAGGGCATCCACGCGATCTGGTTCGTGGTGGCGAGCAGCGACTTCGACCAGACGCTGCGCGAGGATCACACCCAGAACCGGCTGCAGGAGGCTCTGGTTTTGTTTGAGGATGTTTGGCAGAGCAGGTATGTAGGAAATATTGTTCGCGACGTTATACGCGTAAATTGGAAACTTGTTTACGATTGTACGCGGCAAACTTAGGGCGCGTTCCATTAAGCGACTAACACGCTCAAAACGTACTGTTTTCTATAGAAAAAGTGTCGTTTTGAACGTTTTGATCGGTTCATGGAACGAGCAATTAATGTATTTAAAGTCATTGGCTGAATCATTTTTTATAAAAGTAATAAAAAAAGTAAAGTTTTTTATGGAATTAAGGTAGCCAACAAGCATGCACCACCTTTCGCTGCCATGACTACTGTGACCGACACAGAACAAGACTAACATTGGGATTAGGATGGTTCGTCCAGTTTCTAGATCGTGTAGAATATCAGGTAGAATATTCATTGGTTAGTTTGTAAGTCAGTGTGAGGACAGGAACTATCAATAATTTAGTTGGTCCTGTTAGTTGATATTAGTAATAGTTCAGTTACTAATTGACAGTTTGTCAGTATGAGTTTCGTTCTAATTCGGTCACAGATGTGTTGCTACCTTTAAGGTTGAAGCTAACTTATTATTTGGTACCTGTATCATTGTTTCCTCTGTCAAAAGCTACTAAGTGCCTAACCCCATAACCATTATCTCCAGGTTCCTCCTAACAGCGGGTCTGATCGTGTTCCTGAACAAGCAAGACCTGCTGGAGCGCAAGGTGGCGGCGGGCCGCAGCATCGCGCCGTACTTCCCGCAGTACCGGACGTTCGCCGCGCCGGGCGACGAGTACACCCGGACCAAGTTGTTTATACGGAGCATGTTTGCTGTGAGTTAATCATGGTTGTCGTTTCAGTGCCAAGAGGTACAAGGTACAAAGTTCTTGGGCGTAGTCAGCTACTGTCAGTTACGTCCTGAATTCTTGACCCGGGAGGGGGGAAATCAGAACTAACCTAACCTAACATTTCTATACTTTTTGTCAGAAAGATAGTTGATGACAAAAGGTCAAACATAGGCTACTTATTTTTTTATAAACAAACCGTTTAGGAGCTGAAAAAGCGGTCAAAAGTAAAAAAACAAACACAAGCGAAGCCGCGGGATAGCTATTAATTACAGGTTAGGCAAAATGCACCCAATGAATTTATAATCTCTAATCATATTCCCCCATCTGTCATTCCAGGATCTAACCACGCGCGCCCGCGAGCGCCGCGCCATACCCCAGTCAGCCGAGCGCTTCGTGGTGCTGGAGGCGAGCCGGCCGCGCGAGTGCTACTTCCACTTCACGACGGCCACCGACACGCACAACGTGCGCGCCGTCTTCCGGGACGTGCACCAGATGATCCTCACGCACATGCTCACCAGCATCGGGGTCTATTGATTGGGGACTAGTAAATTATAAGGAAAATAGAAGTGTTTTAATTTAAAATTTAACGCACCATGCCACCTTTATTTTGTGCGGTAACAGTAACACAGGGTTAACGTTAAGACGGGGTTAGCGGTAACACGGGGTTAGCGTTAACACGGGGTTAGTGTTAACACGGGGTTAGTGTTAACACGGGGTTAGCGTTAACACGGGGTTAGCGGTAACACGGGGTTAGCGTTAACACAGGGTTAGCGGTAACACAGGGTTAGCGGTAGCACAGGGTTAGCGTTAACACGGGGTGAGCGTTAACACAGGGTTAGCGTTAACACGGGGTTAGCGTTAACACGGGTTTAACGTTAACACGGGGTTAGCGTTAATAACACGGGATAGGGATTAGGGATCTCGACTAATTTTGGGAGAAGTGTAATTATGTACTATTATTTCTTGTGCGATTCTTGTATTCATATTTCAGTCTGCGCATGTGCAAGCCCATGAGTACAGTGCGTGCAGGTGTTTTGATCGTACCTAGTCTTCATAGGCGAGAAATATTAAGACAACTTGCTTGCAATAATCGCATAAGTACAATAATCTGCGTGTAAACAGTTCCGTACTATTGTTGAATGGCAATTATTGCATGTTCTTTATTACATTCAATTATTGCTCTTGCATGTGCAAGAAAATGGCATCATGTAAATGAGCCCTAAAGGGCAAGATTCTCAATTTTTATAAGTATTGCAACTTATATAGGTATCGCGTTCTTAATTCTGTGGGAGTAACCCTACAAAACGTTGTGCAGATTTTTAATTTGCACCGAATGGACACATTTGCCTACCCATTGGATTCCAGCGAAGTGAACGTACTATGCATTCGTGACATGCATGCATGTCGTTGGAATCTAACAGTTTAACAAACATAGGTAGTATATATAGGTATCTAAATGTCACATTTGCTGTTGTAAAAAATAAAACAAATCGCAATTAAAGGATAATTTAATGCACATTAAAACGATTACAAAGATAACAGGCTCCAAAGTAAAATAATTATTTCCACGGCAAAAAATATATTCAAAGATCGACATTTCAAAAAGTCGATTTTTTAATTTTAATCGATATCGCATCCCCATAGCCTCGCTCCAAACAGTCTTTTAGCACCATCCCATGATATTATCGATTCGAATCCGAGAATGCATTATAATATTTATCACACAGATTAAACATAAACAGTGGAAACATTACAGATTATACACAACATAACGATATAAGTGTTGTCATCATAGAGGTATTATTGATAGAGCGGGGAAGACAGGCGTCCAACTGTCTCTCAGTTAGAAAGAGAGAGAAAATTGGAGAAGTTTCAACCCATCAATGATCGATTATTTAGCACTGGTTTCTCCTCTTTATTGAGGAGATATTATAGAGAACATTGCGGGATCTATTATAATTATTTGGAAATTTTTGCTCTTTCTAACCGTCTCCACTTACAGGCAGCCGTATGTCTCCCCTACTATATGTTTAAATTTAAACACCTCTATGGTTGTCATACGTAAAACATAGGTCATAGACTAAAAATTAAATAAAATATAAAATATTTGGTGACATAATTACTTAATCATACTTCCATATCCTAACATTATATTATATAAACTGTAACTTTGCTATTGAAAAATCAAAAAACATTCTTATGAAAAATATTTATCGAAAACTATAAAAGCAAACACGGTAATAAACACTTTCAAACATTTTCTTGTATCAAACACTTCCACATAAAAATCTATTGCACCATTAGATTCTCAAACTGCTGTTAAAAAATAACAATTAAAAAAATAACTATAACATTTTGGGTGAGAAGGTATACAAAAATTGTATTTTTCGGTGACTGAAACCTTTCAAGGTCACGTAATGATAATTAATTTTGGCGCTTGGTTTTCTAAGTGAGTATTCGTGAAATGATATAATAGCTCAACCCACAATTTATGGAAGATAGAACTATCAAATCAAATAGTTAAATCTAGATGTCTAGATGTTGTGTCTATGGATTGGTATGTTTTTCAGAATATCTCAGCATTTGTTCAAACTTCAAATATTTCCTACCACAAATGTTCATTACAAAAGCGTTCCATTTCACCAAAAAATACAATCTTTATACCTAAGCAATGTAACAATTTCATAATAATTTGGACACAAACAATGTTTTTTCTACAGAGTGATATAAACTATGACAAAAAGTGAAAAATGGAAAATAAATTATAACACATTCCCATTTCTTGACAACCGAGGAACGAACGACATTTAACTATAGACAACATTTATTTTTCAAACAATACATATGTAAAGTCCTACAAGGATCTTTTGGCGTGTGGATGACAGAGACAGCGCCTTACAGGTAAGGCAAACTGTAAGGCGTTGTCTCTGTCACCCACGCGTCAAAAGATGCTTGTAGGACTATAACTATTCAATAGTCAATTTATGTTAAATTTTTTAATGGCAAAAAGTTTTTATTTATTTATTTTAAATCCCTTTTTTATGTCAAGTCGTCCGTTCGTCTCGACACCGTTTCTTAACACCAACATTCGATTATATCTTAATATTTTTGTTCTAATCGTATTTAAAAATAACCTCTCAAACTCTTAATACTAACAACTTCTTTGTGAATGTGAATTGTGATAAAATTTATTGTAATCATTATCATTATACGCCAGTATGTAACTTGCCATTTTCGTAATGAAAAATCATCTATGGTTTTATAGTTTTGTCTCCTATTGCATTTAGGTATCGACGATCAATTACCATCAACAATCGACGTGATATTACTTTACTAAGTTATGGTTCCAAAAAATAGTTTTCTGTATTTTATCGCTTACTTTACGTAAAATGTTGTTCAAAACGTCACCCGCGACTTTGACTCCGCGATTTTAACTCAATAACTAAAATAATTTTTTTGCAAAAACTAACTTTGACCAAACATAAGTTTCAATTCGTTATATCTGTACAATTTTAGCACAATTCACATTCACAACTATATACATGTATGTAAACGTACAGACACGCACACACGCACGAAATTACAAAACAGAGTCTCAGAAGACGAAATAACGTAAACGTTATATTTTTTAATTAATTTTAAACCAAGAAATAAGGCAAGTTGATTCTCGTGTCTTTGTACTTCATAATAATTAAATTAGAAATTGAAAATAAAAGAACATACTAGCACATAACCAATACATAGTTTTTGTTATTAAAAAAAAAACTATTTACGTACGCGCGTACGTAAAAGTGCGTGCGCGTGCGTTCTGTACGTACAAACGATCCTTATCACGTACCAAGTTTACATCTTACAATAACATATCCTATTCCGTCTAAGTGCCGGGACTACATAAATAACATCAGTGACAATGAAATGATAGGCATGAATGGGGCTTGCAAACTGACAGACAATAGAATTACTCTTAAAACAATCGGATTTAATGGTCTGTTTAAGCACTGAAAAACTGCTGTGAAACTGCTTGTTTTATGCTAAGGCTTTGAGGTGGTTTTTCTATGTACTCGTAAGTTTTTTGTTTTTTTTTGTTTTAAGTTTAGCTACCTTTTATATCAAAATACAAGTTAGGAGCGATATCACTTTCTGAAGAATATCGCTTTTACCAAAATATAAAATGTCGCAAAGTAGAAAAAACACCACCAATAAAGATTATAATTTTCCTTTAAATACTTTTTTGTAAGCGACAACTTCATGACAAAGGTTGTTAAGTAATTTGAACTTTTTTAAGGTAAAAAAAATAAATTTTCAAGCCCCATTCATGCAGGAAACCAATTACAATCAAACTACAATAATATACTACATAATACCAGTAATACAAAAAAATATTTACAATGATATAATGTATGTATGAATTTGTGTTTTTTGTTTAGTAATCCTTAACAAGTTTCAAATACGGTTCGTAAAATATTTTATCGAATTCTATATTAAAAATACTACGTTCAAATAAAACGCTCAGCTCGTATAAAAATATCTAACATTGAGTAAAAATTATACGTGAATAGACAACGCGAACACAAGAAAAAAGAAATTTATATTTAAATCATCAAAGATGTAGGTAGGTACAGTAAGGTCATTTTAACTCGGCTGATATGAAGTTGGCTACGAGTGGCTGCGCAGATGTCGATTTTCAGGCCAAAATGGTGGCAGGAGGCGGGGAGTGCGGGCGGTAGGATAGTTAGCCAATACCATGGACGTAATTACGTCCATGGCCAATACGAAGTAGCGCATCACAAAACACTGTCATGGCCGCCGTGTGATTGGTCAGTTACTGTACCTGCGCAAACGTCTCGGAAAACGAAGTTCAGATTAGCCTGGTCAAAATGACCTTACTGTATATTATCAAAGATATAACTACATATAGTATAGATGTGTTACGTTCAAATAACTCAACTTTTGTACTTTTGGATCCTCTCGATACTATTATAACGGAAAGAGAATTACGAAACCTATAAGACAGAAAGAGATAGCTAAAGGAAAATGTGACATATAATAATCTACGCTTATAATAATGTGAATAATAGTTGTTAGTCTTTACGTGTATTGACCAGTCGACAGTAGAATAAGTGCATGCATATAACCTATTGTAGTAGAAATTGCAAAAGACTTGAAATCGCTTGAGTAGATTGTAAAATTTACTCAAAATTTTTGTACCTATGTAACGATAAAAGCAGTTGATAAATAATGTTCCATTCTATTTTCAATTTATATAAAAACAGCGCCATCTTTTGGCGTTTGTGATGCAATAAAATAAACTAATGTTTTTCGCATAAAATATTGTCAAAAATTGCCAAAACGTGGCCTTTTCATATCAGCTTGTGCATTGAAGCGTGAAAAATAAAATTAACCACCTATTTTTAACTTCGAATTACGTAAATGCATTCTAATGGCAAAACGTATAAATCAAAAACATTGCAACAATAAAAATGTGTTACTTGCGTAAACTATTAAACATAGTTGCAAAGTGTATGTCGTATTCATAACAACATACTAATTACAATTATTGTGATATATTGACATATTACACATATAATACGTTAAAAACTAAAAACTGACTATGTTAAAACTCCATACATATATGCTTCAAAACTTTAAACCCTTTCCGTAATATCTTACACAATACCTGACGAAACTAACCTTATGTCCACTAGAGGGCGCCATATCGAATTTACTGTTATAAAGCTTTCGATGAACAATACCAACTAGACAAGAAAAGAAAAAAATAAGGCACTTCTCACACAACGCTATTCATGAGATACGCGACTGCCCAGTTCGCCTACTCGTATGCTACCCTGTGACCCTGTGTCCTCACACTGCGCTACTCAAATGAAATTTGGATCGACCAGAAATTTAAAACTAATAGATGTGACCTTACCATACTTTAGGGTTAGGTACGAAAATGTCACATACATCAAGTCGTATTCTTTTGTAGGCTGCAGCGAATGGCGCACGTTACATTTAATTGATTTTAGTAATTACGTTCACAAAAGTATAAAATATAGTTTTCTGTGCCTTCATAAACTGTTTTAATACTCCAAGAAACACAAATAAGTCCATTTCATATGTAAATATTGTATTGTTAATTATTTTAATTATTTCTTAAACAGTAGAATGGTGTCTGACATGTATAAATGTGACAGATATGGACCTCACAATGGATGGAGATCACAATATGCATTTTTTTCGTTTCTAAATATAACAACGAAATTCAATTGCACGCCAACTTCATGCACAAAGGGGTAAGGGGCGAAAATTTATCAAGGCCTATCCATTGTTTGTACATCCTGGAATTGACAGATCACCTTGACGGGCGCATGCGTGCGCTATGTCATGCGCAATGTGGCCATTTTGTTTTCGTCTCAAACTGGGACATCTTTTGGTTTAAACAAATTCCAGGTTTTGTGAACATCTTCAACTCTATGAGCGTATTTAAGAGTTAAAGAAAGAGTTACTTAGGTTTTAAGAGTTGAGTCGTAACTGCGCGAATATCTAAAGGGGACACCGGGACATACAAAAGGGATACGGGAGTGTCCCGTTAGATACGGGCCGTCTAGTCACATTAGTCACGCGCGACTAATCACACCATCATGTCAAAAATTTGGTCATCGTCAGTGTTGCCGTTAGTGACTTTGTCGCTAGAAATAGCGACTTTTGCGTAAGTCCTAGCTACTAAAAATCCTCTCTTCTGCACTGACGCACTCTCGCATGTGGGTAATTTTCTTTTGAAGAAAAGGTTTTAATGTCTGAACTAAATTTTGGTAACGTTCTTTCGACATTCGGTAAAATCTCAAGAATTTCTTGTCATCATGCTCAAGCAGTTCCTTTGCCGCGACGAATGCTCTACAATTGATATTTTTTTGGAGGCATGGGTGTACCCAAAATTTTCGTTTTTTCACGCGTTTTTTATTATTATATATACAAAAGTAAATGGTCTTCATCACTTGATTCACTTGACGACATGACGCATGCACGCAAGCAAATCTGTCAATACACATTTCACTGTAGCGCAGTGAGCCTTCACAGGGTAGCATACCAGTAGGAGACCTATGAATTGCATCGGAGTTGCGTCGCCGATATCAGTTGAAGCCTAGTCCTACGGTAGAACTGTTCAGTAGAACTAATGGGAATAAACCGCAAAACCGCCGCTCTTGGTACATTCAGCGACTTTCTAACGACTTTTGATGCAGGATCTAGGGACTCGCATTTTTAGAAGTTGGCAACACTCGGGAACCGTGCGACTAGCGTAGCATGTAGCTTGTCCTGATATGAGACTGATAGGATACCCGTCGTATATGCGTCGCCTTGTGTGCGGAAGTTGGTAAATATATATGGCGTCGACTCACGAGCGACGCGTAGCATACCTGAACAAGATCCTAGTCTCTTACAAATAGCGTTGTGTGAGAAGTGCCTAAGAAGAAAAAAAAGAAAAAACCGTCCGCATAAATAATATAATACCTACAGTTTTATCTGTATGATACCGAACTAAAAAAAGTTTTACTCAAATTACAAGCATGTTACCCAGCGATAATGTCACAAATATTTAAACATTATCTTGCACTTACTATCATTCGTCACTAAACATAATAAAAGCTGACATATGAAGTGGGATCTTTTTTTTGTAGACGATTTTTAGCACTGAGATGACATCTAAATGATATTGTTCATCGAAAGATATACATTGCATATATTATCGGTAGATCATATAGACTCAGACCAATAAACTAAAGACGGAGCGACGGGGACGAAAGAGTGAGCCGGCAAAAGTAAGCCGAAAGCACACATCGAAAACAATAGAACGACCATGTTGACAGTTTGAACTGTCTTCCGAACGCAACAAATTTAATCTTTATTGTTTGGAACACAAAGCTTCATTCATTTTTTATTATTTAGAACACAAAGCTTCGTATTGGTGCGAGTTTCGCCGTGTGTGTACAAGGCTAGTCTTACTTTTTGCCAGCTTCACTCTTTTGTTCCCGTCGCTCCGTCTTTAGTTTATTGGTCTGAGCATATAGATATAATTATGTCACATTGATATTAACACGACATACAAAACACTGAAACATGGATATCCTAACGTATCAAAAACACCATCGAGGTAAAATTCTACAATATAAAATACACGAGAATCGAAAATTTAATGAATACTTCGAAATCAACTATTAAAATGATTTTTTCGATATACCCGCAAAAACAAAATGTCTATAGTTTTTCCAGATAATCATTGTGTCTATTTTTCATAGAGGTAAAATTATTTATAATAAAAGAAAACATTTATTTTTGAGGGTACATCAAAAAAACCATCTTAATGCATACACTTATACGGATCAATTTACAATAACGCCGAGAATGTACTATGTATTAGAGTGATTGAGGTTTCGACGTATCGTATTGCACGAATGAGGGTAACCGCGTGTGAATTTTCCGCTAGAGGCGCTAGTGAGAAGGGAGGTCTGTCTGTCACTTTTCGCGTGTCTGAATTTCATTTGTCACTGTTTATGTATGGGCGGGCTTTGACAGCATGACCGCCCTCTGCAGTGGCGCCAACTGGTGAGCACAAAAACGGTTACCCTCATTGTCACAGCTTTGACATAATTATATTAATACCACGAATGTGTCAAAAACTTCACACAATCATTTGCGTAGCTCCGTCCTACACTTGCTGGTTTGCGTTCCCGCGCGAATGTGAGTGAACCGCCTTATCGGAACAAAATTGGTGCTTAAACAATAATAATTATAACATAGTAAAAACATACCATAAACCTTTGTGAATTTAACCCTTACCTACAAAATGGACAATACAACGAAACCTCAATCACTCAAAAGAACCGTAGACAAAGAACGCTACAGACCTCTTCTGAGCGTAGCCATCATGAGATGGCACGATTAAATAAGATTGTATGTGGCGCAACAAATTTGCTTATAGGTAACTGTGCTTTTCTTGAAAAAAGAAAACCGGCCCGTAATATAAAACAACACATTGTATCATTCCTTCTCGTTTTTTTCATGTCATTAGTGTAACTTGTTCATTTTCTTGTTTGAGTGCGTAAGATGAAATCCATCTGTCTATATTCTTCTCTGTCTACGGTCAAAATACATAGACCATTACAATGTACAATTGTACATACATACAACAGCGGACACAAACGACCAGGGGGACAATTCTGTTGATATATAAACGCTTCAATTACGTCATCTAAATATATAAAAGAATCTATCAAAAGTAGTTTTTGTGCAGTCAGATTCTAATCATATGCATTCCAAAAACAATACAAAAAGGTTTAGTGAAGTTCACGCGAAGTTGCGTGATGAAGCTAATGTTTGAATAATTCGTCGCATTCATACATACATGACATTTAACATGTGACATAATTATTAATTAGTGACATATTTAGTAAACCATTCCAATTAAACTGCAATTGAAGCATTTATATATTTGTAAACTCGGACCCCAGTGACTAAGACTCGTTCGAGGTATATGTTGTGTTGTTCAGTTTGAGCTAAACTTACGTAATATCCATAAAACTATTTTCATATTTTCATTATAACTTTTTCGGTGCACTGTTGGTTGTCATCTTGTGTTATTGTTGTCCCTGGAAAGAGAGGGTTAACTTTTAACCGTACAAAAAAATAATAACTCTACACACTCAAAGCCCCACACTAGGTTTCCCTGTGTAGTAGGTGCTATGAACAACACACAAGACAAGGACACACCCAGACCGAGAACGGAAATTCAACTCATCATTCAAATCGCCGCCTCGCTGGGAATCGAACCCAGGACCCTCGGAACAGCGATCCGGCGTGTTATCCATTGCGCCATTGGGGTCGTCGAGTAGTATTGGGAACGTGCACGACGGTGGCGACGCGCAACTTTTTCGGCTACTGTCAAATATGACAAGTAAACATTGTTAGTATTTTTGCAATTAAAAACCAAAATAAACAGTAAATGATACTTGTTGACTTTATTTGAGTGCAATTTATTGAATAGTGTATGTGTACAATGGATATAATCACAAAAACCGCGTTCGAAAGTATTACACACAGCCGAAATAGTTTCCATTTTTTGTCACGTTGTGCGCTGCGATCGTTTTGGTACACCTGCCACCCGCTGTGGGTAGGGTTATTCGCTATGTGCAATAGCGAATAACCCTACCCACTCACCACTAGGACATAGAGGAGCACGGCAGCGGCGGGGAGCCCATCTGTGTCAGCACGCGGTCCAGCCACTGCAGCGGCCCGTTGACCTGCTCACTCCACCAGTACACCAGAATCCCCCCACTGCCACCATACCCACTCACCACTAGGACATAGAGGAGCACGGCAGCGGCGGGGAGCCCATCTGCGCCAGCACGCGGTCCAGCCACTGCAGCGGCCCGTTGACCTGCTCACTCCACCAGTACACCAGAATCCCCCCACTGCCACCATACCCACTCACCACTAGGACATAGAGGAGCACGGCAGCGGCGGGGAGCCCATCTGTGTCAGCACGCGGTCCAGCCACTGCAGCGGCCCGTTGACCTGCTCACTCCACCAGTACACCAGAATCCCCCCACTGCCACCATACCCACTCACCACTAGGACATAGAGGAGCACGGCAGCGGCGGGGAGCCCATCTGTGTCAGCACGCGGTCCAGCCACTGCAGCGGCCCGTTGACCTGCTCACTCCACCAGTACACCAGAATCCCCCCACTGCCACCATACCCACTCACCACTAGGACATAGAGGAGCACGGCAGCGGCGGGGAGCCCATCTGCGCCAGCACGCGGTCCAGCCACTGCAGCGGCCCGTTGACCTGCTCACTCCACCAGTACACCAGAATCCCCCCACTGCCACCATACCCACTCACCACTAGGACATAGAGGAGCACGGCAGCGGCGGGGAGCCCATCTGTGTCAGCACGCGGTCCAGCCACTGCAGCGGCCCGTTGACCTGCTCACTCCACCAGTACACCAGAATCCCCCCACTGCCACCATACCCACTCACCACTAGGACATAGAGGAGCACGGCAGCGGCGGGGAGCCCATCTGTGTCAGCACGCGGTCCAGCCACTGCAGCGGCCCGTTGACCTGCTCACTCCACCAGTACACCAGAATCCCCCCACTGCCACCATACCCACTCACCACTAGGACATAGAGGAGCACGGCAGCGGCGGGGAGCCCATCTGCGTCAACACGCGGTCCAGCCACTGCAGCGGCCCGTTGAGATGCAGCTCGATCCAACATGGCGTCGACGTTACCGTTTGACGTCTGTGGAGGATAGAAAAAAATATGTCACAAAATCAAAAAGTCTTAGGGCGTTTCCTTCAAGTAAAGTGACGAGTAGGCTAATCGTCAGTTAAAGTCACCCGTAAGTTCACGTATGAATCTCAGGATGTCCGAGTGATAGTAATCGTTAACTCATCGTCTGCCAATGAGGGTAACCGCGTGTGAATTTTCCGCTAGAGGCGCTAGTGAAAAGTGAGGTCTGTCTGTCACTTTTCGCTTGTCTGAATGTCATTTGTCACTGTTTATGTATGGGCGGGCTTTGACAGCATGACCGCCCTCTGCAGTGGCGCCAACTGGTGAGCACAAAAACGGCGACCCTCATTAGGATTTACTTGACACGTATATACGTATCTTGTAGAGTAACTAATCAAAGCTTTACCTTAATAAAGGAACAAATAACTGTAAATAAATTGAAATTTAACGAAACTGACATACTGATATATGGCAACATACAGGCACCGTTCACAGACACGGAACATTGGTCAATGGTGGTTCAAAGTGGTTCCAGATTTGGCTACCGTGAACAACGTCTATGTGTGCCCTTCTCGAGCGCAATGTATGAAGCTTTGCATCGGTACGATTTTTGTTCTATGGTCGGTCATAGTTACCATTGGGAGATCTCCCTGTAGGCGACACGACATGCCTGTATGCCGGCCGAGGCCTCAAGTGAATACCCTATGCGGGCGATGTACAAATCTTCCGTAGCGTGATTCAGGCATCGTGACGTCACCGTGCAACGTGTATGCGACGTCGTCACACCCCCCCACACCGCCCATGCCCCCCTCACCTGTACTCGGCGCCCCAGCCCTTGACGAAGCTCATCCGGATGGTGCACATGCGCGTCAGCTGGAACACCGCCTCGAACCCCTGCGACACCGACTGCGACAGCAGCGCCGCGAACTCCTGGTTGTTGAATATCTTCAGGTTGCAGCCTGCAATAATAAAATAAATAAATAAACGCTAACACACTCATACCCCGCAGTAGGTTACTAGGTACCTGTGTCGCGGGTGGCATGGACTACACATGTAACACATTACAATTACACCCATGACCCGAGTACAAATATTTATCTGCCACATAAATATCTGTCCTGGCCGGGAATCGAACCCGGGACCCCTCGCGTCGCAGGCAGGGTCGCTACAACTAGGCTACAGGGTCGTCAAAATAATGCAATACATACGTATGACGCCATTAGTGGTACGACGTATTTACAATAAGGGCTCATTCCCACGGCATACGTCTTTGACGATTCGTCAAAAAACACGATACGTCTTGACGGATGGACGTTCACATTGAATACGGAATCGTGTTTTTTCACGATTCGTCAAAATATCCGCATTGAAGTTCACACACAAACGCATACTAAACTGTGCGCGGATCCGTCATAATCATAAAACATTCACGATTCGTGATTTCTAAAAGACGTATCCGTATTCGTCTTTTTTCACGATTCGTCAAGCGTGTGAACATGAGTATTTAAAAAGCATTGCCGCCGTCAAAAAAAATAACGAATCGTGAAAAAAGACGATTCGTGAAAAAAGACGATTCGTCCTCGTGTGAATGAGCCGTAAGAATGTGCTATGACCGGGTCCTTCAAGATCCCAAGGTTACACTTTTATAGAGGCAACCATCTCAGTCCTCAAGAAAAGCAACACAAGTGTGACCGAATTAGATCGAGACCACAATTTGTAACTGGACTAACTATAACTAACAGTCCCTGTCCTTACACTTATTAACAAACTACCCAACTAATATTTTAACCATCTGTTAACTGGACTAACCATTCTAGTCTCGATGTAAGTCTTGTTTTGTGTCAGTCTGTCATGGGCGACAGCTGCATGGGAAACGCTGGTTGCAGTTGGGGCTCTGCACGAATATCGACGAGTCGCTCAGGCACTCCGCGAACACCTCACCCATACATCACAATAACCACTCACACACTCATCACCGGCCCTCACCTGGCGGTATCTTGCAGACGGTGGCGGGGTGCCAGCCGTAGCGCTGGTTGCAGTTGGGGCTCTGCACGAATATCGACGAGTCGCTCAGGCACTCCGCGAACACCTCACCCATACATCACAATAACCACTCACACACTCATCACCGGCCCTCACCTGGCGGTATCTTGCAGACGGTGGCGGGGTGCCAGCCGTAGCGCTGGTTGCAGTTGGGGCTCTGCACGAATATCGACGAGTCGCTCAGGCACTCCGCGAACACCTCACCCATACATCACAATAACCACTCACACACTCATCACCGGCCCTCACCTGGCGGTATCTTGCAGACGGTGGCGGGGTGCCAGCCGTAGCGCTGGTTGCAGTTGGGGCTCTGCACGAATATCGACGAGTCGCTCAGGCACTCCGCGAACACCTCACCCATACATCACAATAACCACTCACACACTCATCACCGGCCCTCACCTGGCGGTATCTTGCAGACGGTGGCGGGGTGCCAGCCGTAGCGCTGGTTGCAGTTGGGGCTCTGCACGAATATCGACGAGTCGCTCAGGCACTCCGCGAACACCTCACCCATACATCACAATAACCACTCACACACTCATCACCGGCCCTCACCTGGCGGTATCTTGCAGACGGTGGCGGGGTGCCAGCCGTAGCGCTGGTTGCAGTTGGGACTCTGCACGAATATCGACGAGTCGCTCAGGCACTCCGCGAACACCTCACCTATGGGGCAAAAACACCACCATCAGTCCATTGTTCCTATGTACACTGTATTGTAACCAGGTTGTCTTCAAAGTGAACGGCGAAGTTTTTGCATGTAGCTGTGGCATCATAAATGTAACACAACTTAGATTGCACGAGAAATTTTTCGCTATAACACTTGTCACGTGACTTGGATTGACGTCACGAAACGATACTTTCTCAATCGCGATCTGTCAATAGTATTGAAATCAGAGCGCGTTTCAGTAAGCGACGCTAAAACGCTCTAAACTACACTTTTTCTGTAGAAAATGGAACGTTTTGAGTATTTTGGTCACAATAAATGTCTGACAATGTCTATCTGAGGACAGTTTATCGGTCCGTGACATCATGCGCTCAGTGCCTCTATTATGAGTTGTTGTAGTAAACGTCAAACTGTTACTATTGCAGTTAACGTTTAGAATTTGTATGAGAATCCGTACAGCGCCTCTAGCGGTTACGATACTGAACTACAATTCTCATACAAATTCTAAACGTCAACTGCAATAGTAACGTCCTTTACGTTTACTACAACAACTCATAATAGAGGCACTGATAGTTGTTTCAGGTCACGTGGTAATGAGCTTAATGGCAATGTATTCCATATTTTCTTAATCCTCTTTTAATTGTCTGACAAGTGGTAAACATCACATACAAACATTATAAGTAGCTATTACTTCACCTACACCTTACAACTGTATAAGGACAATATAAAATGAACCTTACCACCAATGTAATAAAGCCGAACGCCCTTGCCAATGTGCCTGCGCGTCTGCTCCACCACTTCGTTGCGGTTCACGTTCGACAGCAGACCGAGGCAGAACCTATGACAGATTTATAACAATCAATATACATAATAAATGTAATATCGATGTACATAGATAATTATCTTAAATAAGAGCCTATAAACAAACAGACAAGTTAGGGAACATAGCCTATAATACGTGATCCATTTTATTTTCAAGTTTCGGTCATGTGTGTAGTAGTGGTGGAAACTCGCCAATCGACTGGGCGCAGCTAATATCATACATCGTAACGAAAAAATCTTACACATTTGTTGTCCTAGCCTTCAACCATGCCTTTGTTTCATCAACCCATAACCCAACTCACCGCTCACTATTACTCGAATCGTTGAACCCGTCCACTCATCTACTCACCGCTCACTATTACTCGGATCGGTGACCCCGTCCACTCATCTACTCACCGCTCACTATTACTCGGATCGGTGACCCCGTCCACTCATCTACTCACCGCTCATTATTACTCGGATCGGTGACCCCGTCCACTCATCTACTCACCGCTCACTATTACTCGGATCGGTGACCCCGTCCACTCATCTACTCACCGCTCACTATTACTCGGATCGGTGAACCCATCGACGGTGATGGAAGGCTGGGACGCGTGGAAGGTCTCTCCGACTCGCGTGTTTAGCTCGTAGTAGCTGATGCTGCACCAGAACGCCGGCTCGTGGTACAGTACCGGCGCCGCTTCTGTTGCCAGGCCCGGCGGTGACGGCGTGAGGCGGGTCAGGTCTGTGGAGGAGAATAAATAGAAACATGAAAATAAAAGGAAAAATTAAAAGTTTGGGATACATGGAGAAATGTGGCGACTGGGCGATTTATAATTATGCTGATGTATGATTTATTTCTGTTCTTGTCTTCCCTTATTTTTATTCCATTCTTTCGAATCCCGACGGTCACGAATCAAGGGCCAAAAGAACTGCCTCAGTAAAAAAAGTAATGATTTAAAACATAAGATTTATATGTTAAAAAATGTAAAAGAATGGAGCATTGCGAGATCATGTCATGGAAATGGTCAATATACACTGATCCACACAATATCATTTTATGAACGAAATGAAATTTGTATAACGCCTGCTAAACTCCTTCCTATTCACTAAAAGGATCGTTAGTAGTGTCAAGAATAAAATAATAAAAAAATAGGAACCGTGGTCCAAATTGTCAACAAACTCACTCATGTTGTCGTTGTGGTCCATGGGGTCCCCGTCCTCGCTCATGTAGCCCGGCGGCGGGGTCTCCACTTGGGAGGAGCTCCTGCAATTATATTACTTGGGTTTTGTCTGATCTACGGGATCTTAGTAGGGAGTGACAATGAAGTTGACATGAGCAAGTGATAGCCATTAGGCACTTGCTCATATCAACTTCTTAATGAACAGTGATAGCCACTAGGCTAGGTCAAGAAATCGGCCCCCTACTCGGGGGGTTTGGGTTCGATTACCAGGTAACGCTCCGCTGACTTTTCGGAGTGATGTTCGTTTTAAGCATTAAGCATGTCGTTCGCTATACCGGTGAAAGGAAAATATCGTGAGGAAACCTGCATGCATGAGTTTGCAAAACTCAAGGTGTATGCAGGATTGTGATGGTGACGACAATAAAATTTACTTTTTTCCTCAGAGGGTATTAGAAGTAGCAAGCTATAACTTGATGTTGGTATACATACATGTTTATACACATGTGAAAGCGTTTGGCTCAGAGGGTCTTTGTAAGAGCAATCTATAACTTGACGTTGTTACTGTTGTAATATTAAATAAAACGCGGATAGCAATTGAAACGTTATATTTGGAATGAAAGAAAAAATAACAAGTGAGTGCAAAAATAGACAATAGAATAGAACATAAAGTAAACCACAGAAACAGACTATAAAAACAGTTATGCAGTTATGTTTAATATTCCTACATCCTCCCTCTTAAACATAACCCCATTTTCGTCATACAGAACATCTGCTTCGGGTATGGTATGGCTTTTGTCAGGAAATCTGCAACCATCTCTCCACTTTGTACATATTGAACCTTGATAAGCCCCTCTTTGATTTTGTCACGTACAAAATGATGCCGTACATCAATATGCTTTGTTCTTGGATGATAGCCGTCAGAACCTGCAAGTTTAATGGAACTTTGGTTATCACTGTAAATAACTAGGGAATGTTTCCTTAAGGCTGGAAAAAATTCCTCTTGCAATTGCCTCAGCCATAAAGCTTCTTGTACACATGAGGAAAGCGCCATATACTCTGCTTCAGTAGTCGACAAAGCAATAGTTGGCTGACGCCTCGAGTTCCATGATAGAGCTCCTCCTTGATATATAAATGTGTAGCCCGTACACGAACGTCGGTCTTCTGTTGAGCTCGCCCAATTAGCATCACAATAACCTTGACACATAACTTCTTTTACATTTTGTTTATATGTGAGCTTGAAATCAATTGTACCCTTTAGGTAGCGCATAATCCTCTTCAGAGCAAGCCAATGCTGCATTTCTGGTTTATTATTATATTTACTCAACATATTCACAGCATAACCGATGTCAGGTCTCGTACCCTGGGATATATATAGAAGACATCCAATAAGTTCCTGATATGGTACATTATTTAGTACTTCACTGTTTTTATTTTCAAACTTCTCATTGACATCTATAGGTATCTTGGCTGGTTTGCAGTCAGACATGCCATACTTGTATAAAACTTCTTTTATATACTTCTTCTGATCTATATATAACAAACCATTTTTTCTATCTCTTTCCACATGTAAACCGATACAGAATTGTTTCTCGGATTGCTATTAGTTATGGCCTGGTGCCTGGGCCCATAACCTGTTGTAATATTAAATAAAACGCGGATAGCAATTGAAACGTTATATTTGGAATGAAAGAAAAAATAACAAGTGAGTGCAAAAATAGACAATAGAATAGAACATAAAGTAAACCACAGAAACAGACTATAAAAACAGTTATGCAGTTATGTTTAATATTCCTACAGTTACATATAATGTTTACCACACATGTGAGCTCTCACTTTACAAAATACTCACAATTGAACAGTGGTATTCCCCGGCACTTGCTGGGCCAGCGTGGCCTCGAGGTACAGTGCGCTGTGGCCGCCCACGCCCACGCCCACTACACCGCCGCACTGCATTACGCTGCGACACAAACACATTTCACTTGTATCTTTCTACTCTTCTTCTACTTGATGATAAAACATTGTGGTGTCATCACGAACACGTTGAGAACTCACTGAATGTACGAGAAACTCCCTTACATTCATTTGGTCCTTCGAGCCGGATCACTACAATCCGGATCACTACATAACTGAATCACGCTATCGAAGATTTGTACACCGTTCGAATATATACAAAAGTCCCAACAAAGACAGATGGGGCTGGCCCAGCCCCCAGGCATGTCGTCTTGTCTGGCGGTAGATTTCCCTTTGCCAACACATCCTAATCAAAGTGAGACCCCCCTGTAGGCGAAACGTCATTACTGTATCCATCACGTTCGGAACTTGTATGCAGGGTTGAAAACTCCAATAGCGCGTTTCAGGTGTGTCGTAACATCACCGTGTGATAGATGTATAAGAGAATGAACTCACGTGTCAGTGTGCTCGTGGTGGGTCTGATGGTAGTCGGTGTAGGGCGGCGGCGCGCGGACTTCGCCCTCCGGGCACCTCGGCACCAGAATAGGTGGGAGCGCTGCAACAAATACACCATTCACTAAATACCGATATGGAGGTAATCAGAGCCTAGAGTTCACCCTGGGAAGTACCGCCACCCACCATGGTACTTAGTATCATTTCTTCCATCATAATAATTGATTTTACAGCAATTGTATTCCAGATAGAATAGTGTGGAGCCAGTTACACTTTTTAGAGGCAACCAACTCAGAGGTAGCAACACATCTGTGACCAAATTAGAACAATACTTTTAGTAACAATTACTAACTGGACTATTACCAATAACATCAAACAGGACTTACTACAACTCACAATCTCTAAACCAGTCCTCATACCTACGAACAAACTGACAACTTACCAGGAGAGTCGATCTTATTGTAGTGATAAGGGTTGATGCACACTTCGTCCTTCTTCAACTGGTATGCATACTCGCAGTGGTCAACTGGCTTTAGTTCATGCTGGCTCTGTGAATAAAGATGATACTTTCTTAAGTTAGTATTGATTTTAATTTGTATATAAGTAGAAATTTAAAAATATTACAAGTTGATTGAAAAATCAACAATCAAATCAAAGATGTTTTTTGAAGTACATATTTTGTTGTCTTAAAAAAATATAATACTGACACCGGTTGATCAGTATTTGGTATTGAGCATCTTAGGTTTTTAAGAGTCTACATCTTTGACAGAATTAGAATGAGACTATTACTAACAATTACTAACGAACGGGACTAATTTACTAACAGCCCCTGTCCCAGTACTTACTAAGTGAACTAACTAAGTGATGTTCTAAATCTAAATGATCTGCTAACCATTTTATCATTAACCAACCATTGTCTGTCACAGTTGTCATGGGTGAAAGCAGAAGGGTGGTGCTTCATACTTGTTTGTTATCTTAATTCCATAAAAAAACTTATCATGACCTAATCAATATCCTTATCAGTAACTGGGTCAAATCTATTTTTATAATATTCGAAGAAAATACATAAACTCAATTCTCATTAATCTTATTCTTATCATATGATAAAGACAATAAGCACCAGTCTGAAGATTACGATTGATATGAGAAAAACAAATAGAAATATGTCATTTATTATACATATTAACTGGGTAATCAAATGATAATATGTGAAAGCATGTTTAAATAACTCGACATCAAAGTCATTCTCAGTATAGTATTCTAACAACCAGCTATCACTTACAATTACTATTACTAACAACATCTAATAGGACAGTCATTATACAGTTAGTTCATTTCAACTCGGCTGATGTGAACTTCGTTTTCCGAGATGTTTGCGCAGGTACAGTAACTGACCAATCAAAACACAGCGGCCATGACAGTGTTTTGTGATGCGCTACTTCGTATTGGCTAACTATCCTACCGCCCGCACTCTTCGCCTCCTACCACCATTTTGGCCTAAAAATCAATATCTGTGCAGACACTTGTAGCTATGTTCACATCAGCAGAGTTAAAATGAACTTACTGTACTTGAGACATCCAGAATATGGAATTGCTGCTCCCCGCCAAAACCAATCTTATTACCTATTCTCACAGCTCAATTCAGTTTGTAAGCAAAATTTACTTATCGCATTTTAAATTAATGAACTTAATAACAGGCGAACAGCAGGCATTTATTACCATTTAATTCTATTCCATATCAAAAATCAAACGCGAATTTTATTCATGTGCTTACAGTTCAATTTGGCTTGTAAGAAAAATCTCATTATTGCATTTTAAATTAACACAATCAACCTGCAATGTACCTTAATCACAGAGATGAAAGTTGGCATTTTCTTGGCATACAATTAAAACAACTTCCATATCAAATGCAAATGCAGTATCATACAAGGATGATAGCTATCTTTAAATCAAAATCCTACCACCTGCCCAAAGCACCTTCTCATCATCATATAACTTTAACATAATACAACCGACTTTAACGCCGAAAAGTAAAAATCGGTTCAGTTAAACGCGGTTAATATTCCTAAATCCGTCTCCTAAGTCTGATAAACACGATGCTGAAAACCGTATCAAAATCGATTCAGCCAAACAATATGCCTAAAACCTTCTCCTAAGTCTGCCAAATACTATACTGAAAACCGCATCAAAATCGGTTCAACCAAACGCGAGATAATCGCACACAAATATACATACATACATATAGGTCAAACTGAGGCCCTCCTTTTTTGAAGTTGGTTAAAAAAAATGTAAAAGCACTCACTTGTAGCTGTGGCCACCGCCACAGCCTACAGTAAACCACATGCGGCAATCCCTTCCTGTATTGGCCGTTTGTTCCGTTGTCGTTTGGTTTCACTCTGAAAACAACAACAAACTATTGGTCATTCTGAGAACTTGCAGTGAGTACTCAAAGCTTACAGGTTAAACTATAAAATAAATTTGTCGATGGATTTCAAAATCGCCCAAGTAATGGCAACTTTATTATTTAATTTAATTTTATATTATTTAAGCTACATATTGCAGATATTTTGTTTCTAGATCGAACCAACCTAAATCTATGTCTTCTTGTAGTAATTAAAAGTTAAAGTTTTAAGATTTTTTGACATCAAACTAAGTCACGCAAGTTAAATAGTATTTTCCCAAAAGTTTGTTATTTGTGAATTAGTCGAGTTTGATATCTATAGACACAAATAGCCCCACATTAGGACTTATGCCATGGGTGTCATGGACAACAGATCACAGAATGGAAGTATAAGCACATTATTCAAATTTCTGTCTGCCTTTCCCGGAGTCAAACCCAGGATACCCCCAAACGCATGCCAAAGTTTAGCTTGTGCACTCAGTCAGTTACAGTAAGGTCATTTTGACTAGGCTGATGTGAACTTTGTTTTCCAAGATGTATGCGCAGGTACAGTAACTGACCAATCAAAACACGGTGGCCATGACAGTGTTTTGTAATGCACTACTTCGTATTGGCCATGGACGTATTTACGTCCATGGTATTGGCTAACTATCCTACCGCCCGCACTCCCGCCCTCTACCACCATTTTGGCCTGAACATCATAGCCAACTTCGTATCAGCCGAGTTAAAATGACCTTACTGTACACAGTGTCAAAAGAGTTTCATTATAAAATAAATTGATGTATAAATAAAAATATCAACATCTTTTAATTTAACATTGGCCTGTCATATCGTTTTGTAAAATGTTAATATGTAATCAGACAAGACAAATGCTATCACTGACTAGACTATTTACTAGGCTTTATTTATTTTGTAATATTGGTATGTAATTATGTTTGTTTGGATGAAATTCTGCAAGCTGATTTAGAACTAAGTGTTTCCGGTGACAATGCAAGTTTATGACAAGAGTCTGGATTCTACTCTCAAGATAAGCTCCATTGAATAGTCCATTTCGTGACGACCCTTTAGCCTAGTTGGTAGCCACCCTGCCTGCGACGCGAGGGGTCCCGGGTTTGATTCCCGGCCGGGGCAGATATTTATGTGACAGATACATATTTGTACTCGGATCAGGGGTTTATTGTAATGTATTATAATTTTGTGTACCTAGTCCATGCCACCCGCGACACAGGTAATAACCTACTGAGGGAGCATGACTGTGTTAGCGTTTAGCGTTTTATTTATTGGCGAAGGCCAAAAGAAGTGGAGCAAAGTGTCCCAAAGCAAAGCGAGGGTGTCTACTATAATATATATTGCTGGAAAGCATCTGCCGGGTCACCTAATGTTATATAATTTACTAGCGGCCCGCCCGCGGTTTCACCCGCGTGGATTCCGTTCTCGTGGGAATATATGCATGTATTATACATAAAAACCTTCCTCTTGAATCACTCTACCTATTACAAAAAACCGCATCAAAATCCGTTGCGTAATTTTAAAGATTTAAGCATACAGACAAACAGACAAACAAACAGACGGACAAAAATAGCGACTTTGTTTTATACTATGTAGTGACTTAGCATTTTAAGAGCATGTTTTTGATTTTTTAACTGTACTAATATTATTATACAGACACATAAAACTGTATAAATCTTTATAACCCTCACTGCACCATTTATTCTGTTAGTTATGTATGGTTCAAGTAACCCTATTAATTTAACGACATTCACATATCACTAACCTCTATTTACAAATCCATGATATTTTTTGTAAAATAATAATAAACCAAACCTTTAGACATTGATGAATTCAACACATATATATTCCGAACGTACAATTATATTGTACTAAAACCAATATCACGCGTCCAATCTATCCAAACTTAATGAAAATGTTAGAATAGGTATTAAAGGCGCTTTTTAGTACATACAAAAACTATCAGCTCTTACAATACAAGTTCAACGCACGGACATTGTACCAATACGAGCAATACAAGGACGAAACTAAATTAAAAGGAATCCAATAAGAATATCAAAAAGGAAACAAAACAAACCACGACAAAATGATCTTTGCATAAATTATCCGTTAACACTTGATTATTTCCACTAATTAATAATTTAACATCCGTCCGAACCGCGCACAAAACAACCCGTATTTCATGATCGAAACTCCAAACATCAAAATGTTTAAATTACTTCACACAAATAAACACTTAACTAAAATAGCAATTAAAAAAACGCCAGTTTAAAAACTCGTCCGCCATATTGGAGAAAAAAACTTCCATTTTTGTTTTGACGGCGATATGACCTTCCTTTTGGATTTCGCGTCCTGTCTGCCTGGAGTTACGTAACCAAAATGCGATGGTCAATGAACAGTACGAGGTCAATGAGCCCGGCGAGCTACATCACTTTGTCGGATTGTAGCACGTTCGGTTCGCGAATACCTACCCACGGGACTTTGCGATTCCGAATTTGAACTTCATTGTTGCGTTCCGTTTTTTTGTTAGATTTTTTTTCTACTCCGTACTCTAATGAATGAAATTGTTCTGAAAGTTTTTCGATGTTTATGTATTTTTATTAACAAATTTTATCTCTACTTTTACCTTGATAAATATTACAGATAAGGATAACGATAAAGTCGATAAGGAAGCGGTATTTTGCTAAGTTTACATATTCACTATGCATATTGCATTCAACAACGAATAAACCGGCATTTAAAAAAGTACAGTATAAAATAAGGCTCTTATTTTCCCCATACTTTATTACTGTTATTAGCAACACTCGATTAAAAACAAATATATGATATGAATATGACCTTCATTCGCATGCCAAATTTGCAAAACATATCCGAAGTTCAATAAAATTCGACCTGTATTTTTTTATTTATTTTGTGTGCTAAGATCGTAATTGTAATAAATTACATCAATTCCTATTGGAATCATATAAACATCCTTATTCAACTCTTGAAACTGAATTTTTTAATCATCTAATTTAAACGAGACTAAGGAAACGTGCCTTTGATTGTTACTTATCTAAAAAATAAATCAATATTGGACTTGCCTGGGTATTGTGACGCACTTGGTATGGCTATTCTGGTTCGACAGAGCCTTTTCTAGCTCTTCGATAGCTCCGGTTTTCTTTAATTTCTTAACCAAACTCTTAACTGCTTTCTCCGACCACTTGTCTTCGGCAGCGGAAGATCCTTCGGGACCTCTTTTCCACCCTAGCAGTCTCTTAACCACTGCCGGCGTAAGCGGAAACATTCCGCGACCTTACACTTTTTAAGACATTAAACACATTAAACTCAATAACACGGATATCAGCAATTAAACGTTCAGAATTCTATTCATTCAGGACCTATATTATTAATTAAAGCTAAACTATCGGCCATTATTGAGAACAAGAAAAGAGAATAATGAATGAAAGACACTTGTCAAAAATGTCAATCAACAAATTCGATATAGGACTATCTCTTTCTTTCAAAGTCCGAATGTTACGTTCCGTTTCAAGTGCAAAATAATTAATAATTTCAGGGAAAGTACATATATTATGTAATTTATTATTATTTATTGAGTTATGTAAATGTTATTTATTTACTTCATTACGAGTAATGTTTATATATTACAAAAGTTATTTTCATATTATTGTTCTTCGAGTAATAAAATAAACAATAATAATAAGAAATATTTTTCTTACAGTTAAATTACGAGTACATGCATTAATTTAGATTTAGGCTGCAATAATAGCACAAGATCTAAATAATATTAATGTATTTTATACACTTAGTTTTAACGAAATAAAAATTATGCGTGAAATGATTTGTAAGATCTATAGATATCTGTGGTTGGACCTTGATTGATGACAGATTGATCCGAATGATTTTGTTCCGAATTGACACATGACGTCTTGATTTTAATTTCATTTCATTTGTTATTTTCAGTTTCTTTGTTATGCCAGTTGCTGAATAATTTTTAAACTTTCCATGATTTAATTACGGCGTTGGTTAGTTTTTAATTTGTTGAAGCTGTATATTTTATTTACTTGGGTGATATTTTGTTAAACGTATTGTTACTGGCCGGTTTCGTTTACTGGCCAGTTCAACAGTTTTGTAATTTTTCTTTATATTCATCTAATTTATGTTGGCTGAAAATCATTTTTATTTTACTTTACAATTCCATAGTAATTTACTTCACATTGTTATTATCATGTAGTTATTGAAACTTTTGATTAAATGATAAAACTGTTACTCTACTTTTTTAGACGCGTTTTTAATTCTAGTTCTCTTATTTATTATTTAGAACTAAAATAATATTCGTAGCTAGCTGTACAATAAATAACAGCTTGTAATTAAAATTATTTATCATAATTATGTACCTATCACCTATCAGCCATCTAGAATATAAAAAACATACTTCATAATGTAGTTCACTTCATTCAATTAAATATATTAGTTAAATCCTATTTAGATGTTTGGCGGAATCTTGAAGAGATATAATAAACAACCAGCAAACAGATTGACCATGGGACCATTGGTCACTGACATACACAATTGCTTCTACATAATGACCTTACATTACAAATTTACTACGGTTTATCCAGACTGTAGGCCTGGAAGACCAGATCTGATTGAAATGGAATGACCACAAGAATATATAAATAAATAATAATAAACGCTAACACACTCATACCCCCGCAGTAGGTTACTAGGTACCTGTGTCGGGGGTGGCATGGACTACACATATAACACATTACAATTACACCCATGACCCGAGTACAAATATTTATCTGCAACATGAATATCTGCCCCGGCCAGGAATCGAACCCGGGACCCCTCACGTCGCAGGCAAGGTCGCTACCAACTAGGCTACAGGGTCGTCATATATGGATGAATACATAAAAAACAAATATTAAATTTCTTTTTTTCTTGTGTGTCATCACTTTAGTGACTCCAGTGATTCCTTTGCTATTACTGATGATTATTACAGGTGAAAAGTGACCATCAGGTGGCTCATCTATTTGTTGGCCATTAGTAAAAAAATATATAACATTGGTTTCTAGCTTATTTGCATTTGTTGCAATTGTACTCTTCATTTGCTGAACCTAATCATATAGGATAGACAAAGTCTTCTAAATATACAACATCCAAACAAGAAAACTACCTTTTTCACCTGTCCTGACCTTACCACAGAACATTCTATTCATTTCTGTTGTTTTCAGTTCAGAAAAAAAAATCTCCATTACAATTCATTCAAATGATGATGAGAAATCATGGCTTAACATTTTAAACTTAAGTAAAGTCCCATATTGCTGTCTTAGGGTGGTATTCCACTGGTCAAATGTCTTTGTCCAATACAAGTTTGATCAAAACAATTGGATGACTTTGTCCAATGTACTAGTAACAGTGATATTTGATCAAAGATTTTGATGTTGTTACATATAGGGTAAGTGCTCCAGTGAATGAACACCCCCCAGTGAATGAACAAAACGCAGTTTTTCCCAAAAAATAAGAAATTAGGGCGTTTCTACGAAACGGAGTATTTTTTTTCATTATTACAACTATATCTCCTACACTAATAGCAACATTCAATCCTAATGACATTGTTCATTTCAAAATGACGAGCGTCTAAAGTGGTCGGTTATAAGAAACTGAGAATTTGTTCGAGCCAGAATTTACGAGTCAGGTATGATGACTCGTGTTTGATTTGAGATTGTAACAATAACTGCAGTATTTTCGTGAAGTTATTTGTGTAATGATAAAATAGAATTGTTTAATATTGTATTTCAAATCGATTAAGTTGAGATTTTAGCCAATTATACTAAATTATTACGTGTCCCAGCATTGGAACTAAAAATCGTCTGAAACCCAATGAATGAACGGCCGTTCATTCACTGGGTCATCGTCAAATTCAGTTTTTATTAAATAATATAATATATTTTAATGCTATAAGGCCTGTCTTTTGGGAGTTACTTTATGAATGGATTTCTGACCCTTGGGCTAGTATTGGGACAGGCATGTTCATTTATTGGTTTTTGAAATCCAGTGAATGAACAAACATTTTTCATTATATCCAAGTAATAGTTTTCGTTTTTTTTATAGCCTGAAGGGCTGACGTTAAAGCAGACGAGCTAAGTGAAGCCTGACCTGAACTTTATAAAGCATCAGTGGGTCCTTCGCAGTAAAGTACTGCTTCGCCAGGTTCAGGACGCCAAGCTTTTTGGGGCCAATTTTTGACTTTAGCTTCCAGGTGACACCGATACTGCACGTCACTCGAAATGTCAACACCCAGAATCCCAACACTTTTACTAATGGTGAGCGCGGTACCCTGGAATTGAGCCGCCATGACAAATGAGGTTTTCTTAGCGGAAAACGCGCAAATTTTTTGTCTTCGTGGGGTTGAACTCAACTAAATTTTGGTGTACAAACAACAAAGTGTTAAATAAATAAATAAATTGAGTCGTCCCCATTCCGAGACTTGCTCCAGAAAGTTCTCGACTTCAGACACAAGTTTGATTCTGCAATCCTCCACTTGAGACTGAGAGGAGTTTTTACGGCCTGTGTAACATACATCTCCCGTGCTGTTATCCGCATAGCAATGAATGCCGTTTACATGCTCCAGCATATCATTAATATGCAGAATGAACAGAGTAGGAGACAGTACAGACAGACCCTTGGAGAAAACCAGCGTTTATAGGTTTCATATCTGAGCAACAACCGTCAACTACGATCTTTATATATCGCTCGGATAGAAAGCTGGCTACCCAATTGCATAACCTCTCGTGGAGACCGTAAGATGGAAGCTTCGCGAGAAGAGCACTTTGCTAGACCCGGTTGAAGACCTTGGCGATATCCAGGCTGACCGCCAATGCTTCCCCGCTGCTATCAAGGGCCTGAGCCCACCAGCGAGTAAGATATGCTAAAAGATCGCTAGCTGAACGGCCGTGATGAAACCGGTTCTGCCGGTCACTGTACAGCTGGCGATCCTCTAGATATCCTACGAGCTGCATTTATAATACGCTCCATTACCTCAGCAAGCACGGAAGTTATCGCTATAGGCCTGTAATTGGCCGGCTTAATAAGATCGCCCTTTTTGGGTATAGGATGAACTAGGGCTACTTTCCACGAAGACGACACTATTCCAGTGGTGTAGGATAGCGTGAATATATAGGCGCGTTAAGACTGGAGTCAATTCAGGAGCACACGCCTTAAGCACCACTGCAGGAATGCCATCTGGTCCACTCGACTTCTTGGTATCGAGGGACAGTAGAGCTCGTCTGACCGATTTTTAAGTAAAAAGTATATCTTTTATCGTTCAACGAGCACTCACACCGCGGGATGTTAGGCACTATTGTCCCTCCATCATCCAAGGTCGAGTTGGCGGCAAAGAGGGTATCAAGAAGTTCGGCTTTCCCCTTTGCCGTATGGACAACAGATTTATCTGATAATAGCAGTGGCGGAGGAGAAGACCGACAGAAGTTGCCCTCGACAGCCTTAGCCAGAGACCAGAAGTCTCGACTCCCGTAGGTCCCGACTAGTCGCTCGCCAATTCTGACGATGAATTGGGCCTTCGCCCTGAACATTTGCTTCTTAGCCGACGGGGAGGCAGCGTTGAGCCTTCTCTTAAGCTCGGAAACAGATGGATTCTTCGAAGAGTAGGTATGCTGATGCCCAGGCCTGGTATGCGTGGTCAGGTATGGTATGGTCTCAATCTGCTGAGTTATAGTGCCAGACGCATCAAGCGTTCCAGACGGACGAGAGCCCTTTTTACGCATCAAGGGCACAGTTGTCCTTACCAAGCAGTGGTCAGAAGATCCAAGAAGAGCCTCAACCACCACTCGGTAGTCTGCTGGAAGCTTTTTGTGACGTAATTAATAAAGAAAAAATATGTTCATTCACTGGATTTATTTGTGTTCATTCACTAGAAAATTTCGTTCATTCACTGGGTTTTTGGGGATTTTTCTGTTTATCGCTAAATATCTAAAAGACTGTTAATCACATATGGTAAAACGAACCTAAATCTTATTTTTGAATGTATTCTTTACACCAAAAACTAGCTATGGACTGTATGCATTAGAGGGAACATATAGTAATTATTTTTTAAAGTTCACTAGATGCTTAAGTGTTCATTCACTGGAGCACTTACCCTACCACAAGTATATGTATGTAACTCAATTTCCATTTTAGACCTCCTTTATGGCGTTCCCTCCATAATGTCCCCACTCGCCGTATCTACGCAGTATATACTTTTTTGTCCAGTATTTTACTAACAATCTTAAAATAATAGCAGCACTCAAAGCCGCTCCTAGATCCTCCATTTTCTCAAACTAAGTGAATATTGTACAAGGATATTGGACGAGTGGAATTGGCATTCGTCAAAGAAATTTGACCAGTGTATTACCACCCTTATTCACCAGTATCCCCTGACTGAGTAAGAATTTAGTTTTCAGATACTTAATAGAAACATGTGTCATAATCACAATACATAATACATACTACCTATCAGTACTAAATTATTTCCATTAGTTTTTTGGCATTTACCTGTCGCCTGTCTTACCTACAAGGAAAAGAAAAATTTAAGTATTTATCACAAGCGCAATGCATCTCTCTCACATACAGACACTGTGCATCATGTACATATGCGCTTACACGCACAGCGTAACATCCACTCGATCAGAGTAACACCCACTCGATCAGCGTAACACTCACTCGATCAGCGTAACACCCACTCGATCAACGTAACACCCACTCGATCAGCGTAACACCCACTCGATCAGCGTAACACCCACTCGATCAGCGTAGCACCCAAGCACAGAGAATCACTGTCGGCTCGGCGTATCAGGAATCCAGGAACTACAAACCACCATACGACAAAGACATTTCATGATTGAGCAGGGATGCTAGCCAGAATTTTGAAGTGTCCTATCCTCGGCGTCCTCAACCGAGATGCAGTTGAATACTCTGTGACTTCCAACAGTGTCAACCGAGATTACTGGTCCTCCTCCATTTATCAATAGATTAGGTTTAGGGATAGACGAAAAGTTAAAAATATGATGGAAGATTTTCAATTTAAATCCCATACCTACTGTTTTCTCATCACTTAGATTGTTAACTACAATGGAGGAACCTCGGGCGGAGCCGCTGATGCTCTGTTTGGAGAACACGAACGGAGAAGTGTCTGTTGAGATTGAATCGCACGACAACTTCCAGATGTTTCTGGATAAGGCCAAGTAATTTTATACTTTATTAGTTACTTCATTAGGTCGTTAGTCCATTTTATGCCCAACCTAGAATCGCTTTGGGAACTTATAATTCGTTTACAGTAGTTAAATGCTTAATGATTTAAAACAATTGTGTCCATAGGCGACGATAATTAAATGATAATTACTTGCAGGGCCTTGCTTGGCTACGAAATAGATTTAAATTCAATAACGAATAACCAACCAGTTTCTCTCTCTGACAACATTTACCAGTTTTTATTAAATGCAGAACAAAATCTAAATAATGAGAATATTGCTATTGAAGCGTTTGATCACATGGTTGATCAAAATGCTGATGATGATCTAGTTTACGTATTAGATGATGGAACACAGATAAAAGCGTCACAAATACAGTTTGATAATGAAGACCCACCTGTAGATTTGACAGCGGAGAAAATTCCTTTCGTTAGGTACGCTGAAGAAAGCGACGAAGATTATGCCTTAAACGAAGAAGATTATGCCTTACCGGAAGCAACGAAAAAGATAAACATTGTTGAAAGTCCTGTGGCGAAATGGTCGAGTCAAGTTTCAAGCCCAAAGTGTAGTTTTGTCAATAGTCTCCCTTTTAAACTGGTCTGTAATAACACTTCAAATTTTGAAGCTCAGTTTACTAAATATTTGGAAACTAGCAGCAAACAATACCCAAATGGGAATGACCCTGTTAACAATGTTAATACCATTAAAAGTTACGATAAGAGTTTGTCTAGAAGAAAAGACGATTTCAATTTAACAAGAGAAGATATCCTTAACATGTTCAAAGACGCGCCAGTGACATCTATTCCTTACGACGAAAGAAGCTTTATGGACAAACGGAAACATGCACGCAAAAGTGACCCTTCTAGAACGGCACATAAGACTTGGAATTCAAAACGCTTGTCGTGTGTTGTAGATAGCGACAGTCAAATGTGTTTTATCTGCAGAAAATTGGTCGACAGTAGCCTTGAAAAGCTTTATTTGTTTGACAACGAAGACCAAAAACTGCACAGATGTTCGCCACAAAGGAGACTTTCGACGCAGCTAAAAATATTATGCGAGCAATGTTTATCCGAAAACTTCAAGCCTTGTACAATTAAAAGCCCCACTCAATCATTAAAATCAGATGAATTTTTAATCATAAAAAATAATCAACAATACATCTTTCAAAAAGTAACTTCAATTAATTTAAGAGATTATGATAGAGAGAAAATTCCAGACGATTCTAATGATGAGAAATTTGAACGCAATACATTTATAGATATTTCTGACAAACAAGGAATGGATTTTGTTAAAGTAGAAATAGGTTCGGATGGAGAAATAGTTACTAAATCCCTGTATGATGATCCGGACTCTTCTGATGACGTAATAATCGTTCAAAATAAAGAAAAAGATAGCTCTAGTGACGTTGAAATAATAGAACCGGATATAGACGATAATGTAATTGAGAATTTGGATGATGCTGACGAAGATGTTAAAGAATTTCTGGGAAAATATAATTGTGGTGATAATGATGCAATAGAGTTAAAGTGCAGGTAATAACACTTCATCGAAGTTACTGATATTTATAATAGTAGTGCTTAAGTAGCCAAGTTGTCGGAACGGTGGTATTAGAAATTAATTTGTCACTTGCTTTGATGAAGGAAAACGTAAGAAAATTTTAATGCTCTCTAAGGTGTGTGACGGCTGACATCCCACCCTTGACCAGCACGGTACGGCTGTATCTCTTAATATTGTAGTATCCTTTGTGAGAAGAACATCAAGCCCAGCAATGGAACACTCATGGGTTGCAATGATAGAAAGATTATAATACCAAGAGTTTTGAGCTTAAACTTTTCTATTTATTTTACTCATACTCATTTCATTACTCATGAAAATAATAATGTGTTATCTTAATCAATTTCTTTATAAACTCTTGACTGTATCAGGTTTTGCGAAAAGAGCTTCCAAGATATTTCCGAGCTGACAGACCACTGCGAAGAACACAAACATGACTTGGAAGACGGTGTTGTATTCCCGTGCCCTCTTTGTGATTATGGTATACAAATAATTTAAATTACAATATTTTGCTCAATTTGTCAAACTTAGGAGAAGGTTTTAGGTATAAATGTTTGGCTGAACCGATTTTTACTTTTCGGCATTAAAGTCGGTTCTATTTTGTTAAAAGTTATTCTTGTCTTTGAATTTGTTGATGTCCATGCACGGTGTTGACCCCTTAGCATTAGTTCGCTCGTCGGCAGGTCTGTCGGCTATCTTTAAATCAATATTTCATTAGCGTCTGTAATTAAGACTGCAACCGTCAATTTCAAATATTCACGATATATTTTCAAGTCTATACAAACGACAACAGCAATAACCGGATGGAAATTAGTAAAATGTCAAAGAATTCTTCCTCTTTTTCCAAACGCGCCTTTAATTCCAGGGTACGCTAATCTAAAATGGCTCAAAGGTCATTTAAAAGCGGCTCATGATAAGCCTAAAGAAATAAAGAATCATGATGCTGACAAGGATGTGAAAGGTAGGCATACTTTTATAGAGAATTTTGAATGATGTAAAAGATTCTGTTGTAGTAATAGTAACCAGTCGAAGTGGTTTCTTCTATCTGTAGTTTCATATCCAATTTGTAATCTTTATGGAATCAGTTAGCTGAGGATATTGGATATAGAGGATATTGGCAATAAGAAGCGTTTTTATTGTTTCTGTTTTTAACGACATTTAATTTTAACGAGAGCTCAATCTTTAAAAGAACTTTGAAAGCATGTATGCTGCACCATAATACATTTGTTGAATTCCATTGAATACTCCGTTCCAATCCATAAATTTATTTAAAAACCAATTAGTTATTTATAACCTCATATTATAGGTTTTATTTTCGGGCACCAAAACCTTCTGATTTCTCGATGATCCATGATCCTCGGTCGTGAGGAAAAAACCGTAAAGATATTTTTCCGAACTTTCATTAAATTGGGTAATCAGTTTTGCAAATTCAATAGCATGTTGGTATTTTTGGTAAAATGTACGTGTACATTTAACATGCTAGAGATTGTCATTAGTACGCTTCTTCCTCTAGAATCACTGCGCCATTTTGACGTAATTTCCAGAAACTTCCCCATCTCCGGTTCACTCGCCAGTGGCTAAACGGACTCGCAGTGCTATTAAGAAGAATGATGGACAGAAGGAGTCAGGTTGTTCTTTTTTTGTCCATCTTAGCCTTTGAACTGGCATCCTAGGGTCCCGAATGGACTCCAGATGTGAAGCTCCAAATACTGCGCGTTCGAAAAAGGCACACAGACACCGTTATAACTAAACATGAAACCACAATTGAATAATGTTCCCTGTCCGTGAACGGTGTATATGTGTGCGTTGCTCGAGCGCAGTGTATGAAACTTTATTAAGCATCTGTACTAGTAGTCCAAGATCCCAGGGCCACCAGACGTCACGTATTATCTGACGAAGGAAATGTGGACGATTGAGTAGTGTTAGTATGTACTAAGAACGCATGCCTACCTGCTAGCTTGCTCAGACGGCCAATTTTCAGGTATCAGGTAATCAAGGTACATAAAAACATTACTTACCTCACGTAAATTCTCCAAGCTGATTTTTACGTATATTTTAGACAATATCCTTAAAAATAAGTCGCCAATACTCCCAGACACTTTCCGTCGGCCGTATTGCTTTGCAGACGCTTTAAAGCTCCCAAATTTATTAGAGTCTCCAACGCCTGACGCATTTTAATTGCACCAATTTGCTTTACGCATCTCACGCAATGCGTACAAGTACCTACCGTATGTATGTAAAATGCGTCAGGCGTTGGAGACTCTAATAAATTTGGGAGCTTTAAAGCGTCTGCAAAGCAATACGGCCGACGGAAAGTGTCTGGGAGTATTGGCGACTTATTTTTAAGGATATTGCCTAAAATATACGTAAAAATCAGCTTGGAGAATTTACGTGAGGTAAGTAATGTTTTTATGTACCTTGATTACCTGATACCTGAAAATTGGCCGTCTGAGCAAGCTAGCAGGTAGGCATGCGTTCTTAGTACATACTAACACTACTCAATCGTCCACATTTCCTTCGTCAGAAAATACGTGACGTCTGGTGGCCCTGGGATCTTGCTCTATAGTTACTAGTGTATTATTTGTCTGTTTTCAATAATGGGACAGTTAATTCTACTAATAAAATTAAACTTTGTTTAGAAAAACTGGATGTCATGCCCAAAGAGGAAGAAAAGGCAAATAAAACTGATGAAAACGAATCGGTTAGTTAAACTTAATTTTCAGTTACCTATGTTAAGGATGAAAACATGGATATAATTATACATTATGTCATTATGTCAGCTATTAAAAAAAACTTTGCCACAAGCTCTAAAGACTAGATATGATTCCAGAAGAAACCTCACATAGAGATAAAGATGGAGGTGAAACAGGAGACATTGAACAGCAGCGATGATGAGATCTGGATCCTGCAGACCGGTGATGATGAAACGGATACGCTGCAGCAGCTGCTGCAAGGAGTGAAGGTATATAGGATATAGGAAGGTATATAGGAAGTTCATGTTTTAGACTTCAGTTTTGGCCGTAAGGGAATGGCTTGAATAAGTGAGGGCAGGGTAGTTGCCCCACCTAGACCTCGGATGAAGTATAAGTAAGGTTGATGTACTCCTTGAAATATTAATGTTAGAGGTGAAATGATTAGATGTACCGAGGCCGATGATGAACTATATAGGCTCTAGCACTTATAACTCTTGACGTTTCATTTAATTCTGACATGATTGCAGGTTAAAAATGAAGAGGGACCTGAAGTCATGAAAGTACATAATTGTGCAAACTGTAGGTAAGTACTTCATTTCAAATTAGAAACGTTTGAAACGTTATGTTATGATAATTATTACGTTATACAGAAAAATAGCGTTATGTAGCGATGATAGCCTAGTGGTTAAGAATTCGGCCTCCTATTCGGAGGGTCCGGGTTCAAATCCTAGGGCACGCACCTCGGGATTTTCGGAGTTATGTGCGTTTTATGCATTAAAATGTCACTTACTATAAACGGTGAAGGAAAACGTCGTGATGAAACCTGTATGCCGGAGAGTTTGCAAAAATCAAAGGTGTTTGAAGTAGTGGTGGACTATGGCCTTAACCTTCTCATACTGGGAAGAGACCCGTGCTCAATCTTGGGCCATGATGGGTTGAGATGATAGAAAAATACATGCGGCTCGAAGGACCAAGTTTGACTGAGATTTAATTTGAGATATATAGTTATTAAACTTAAATTAAAAATAGTACCTAGTTTCTTTCTTTGTCTCTCCATCTGTCTTATCCATAAGTACAAAGCTTTCGTCACACATGGAATACTAGTGGATGAGTGTATGAGGGAAATTGACTATTTGTTCATCTGTATAATTTTTATTCAGTCAATCGTTCATGTCAGCAACGGCCCTTCTGGAACACAAATGCGTGAAACGTCGCGGACGGAAACGCAAGATGAAGAGCACAACTTTCGTGCCCAAGAGGGAAGACTGCTTCAAAGTAACTTAATCCTATCAGTTTATCCATTAGTCTGTGTTTATTTGTGCCATCGTAGTTCGTAAATGAATGGAATGGAAATGGTTTTTAGCTATTCATGAAGATCTGTTCAGGCGTTTGAATTTATCATACGCCCATTAGTTGAGAGAGTTTTTAAATTTTGATTTTACAACTACGGTAAGCTGAAATACGAGTAGACAAAAACATTAGACTGCGCACATTAGACTCAACGCGGTTCCAACTTTGACCGATCAGTTTGTCGACCAATGCGTCGGCCACGAGTGATCCACTCGTCGTCAATGAATGAACTATTATGTCGGTCAACATAAGTGTAGTTCATTTTCGCATTTCGACAAGTTTCTTTCCTTCAGGTCCAGAAAGTTGAATTCTTATTTTGTTGAAATCTCTGAATGTTGAAATTGTTTATTTAACGACGCGCGAATAAAGTTAATTGAAAATATTTGATATACTTTCATCATTATTTTAGCGCGCTCAAGGCCGACCTAAACAGGTCCAAGTGGACAATGAGAATGATCTACTGGTTGAGGTGAGATCATAGAACCTTAATTTTACAATATATTACAATAAATTGATTATCTTACTATAGCCACGAATGAATTTTATGATATCATTTGTTTGCATAGAGACCGCGCAAGAAAAGAAATCGTCAGCCGACATCAGACCCTCAAATAGTCACTTGTCATGACTGCAATGAGTCGTTTACGTCTAAAGTTCGACTCAAATTTCACATGTAAGTGGTTTTTAATTTTTATCGTTGTGCAAACCAGGAATATCTGGACCAAGAATTAGTTAAGGTAAAACTCTCATTTGAAGTGAAACTTCTTTATTCGCACTGAAAGTAATTACTTAGCACTGAAAAGTAATTAGCGCTGAAACTGCAACGTTTTTGTTCTCTTTCTGCAATCCTTCATAGATCTGCCTCTGTGTCTATCGCTCGCTGCTCATAAGTGAATAGAATATGAATTTGACTATCCAGAAGTTGAGAAGTTTCACTTCAAATATGGGTTCATCGTGCGCACATTTTTTTATCAATAGCTGTTAAACGAGCAGACGAGGCAGAGGCACAGGATGCTAAATGGTCACTCGTCCATAGACATCGGTTACACCACAGGTATCACTGAAGTGTTAACAGTTAATTAAAATGGAAGAGGTAAGAAAGTAGGAAAGACTTAATCCCTCAACCGAAACATGATGAGGCGTTTGGTTGACTCATACAAGAGGGTAGTAGCTAGCCAGCACGGTTCAAAACCCTACCACCAAAGGTACATAGGATACATTTGAGATTAAAACAGATGGTACAAAGACCAGCAACATCTCAACAGATACAGACAGTACATTGTTATAAGAAATTAAAAATGATTTATGTTCAATTGAGTTAATAAAAATTACCTATTCTCACTTTATAGGTCTTATCCACAAGATTCCTATTCCCATCCTTTAATTTTAGAACCGCCTTTTCAGTCCCGTTACTTCTAAAATGCAATGTCTACTCGGAACACTAATAGCAGCTCCGAATTCCTGTGACCCATCCTAAAACCCCAATCCTAAAATCCTATCCCCAAGGCAATTCCACGAGTCCAACTCCTTTCTCACTCCGGGAGGAGAGTACAAGTGTCCAGAGTGTGATGAAGCAGTGTTTCCTACCGAGAGCGAGCTGTTTGACCATGTACATTTCCAACATGATAAGCAGAAACTATGGCAGTGTCCAGTTAAGGACTGTGGGAAGACCTTCTTTCTTCGGTAAGTCTTAAGGTCTGGTGAAATACGTAGCTTTTCATACCTTAGTATCAAAGTTGAAAGAGCAAGGTATGGGCATGTAAGGAGGCCAGACGAAACGCATGGGATAAAAAGAGTGATGGATTGATTCAAACAAGATGGATGCAGAAGACAAGGACGACCAAAAGATTGTAGGAGAGATGATATGATTGATAAGGGAGTCAGTGTAGAAGTGACGGCTTATAGGCAGAAATGGAACAGAAAAACATATTGCGACCCCAAAGAAAATTGGGGAACGGACAAAGAAGACGACGATTTTTAGATATTTGCTGGGTCTAGGCTAATATTTTGTGTGTTACAGAGCTACCCTCACGAAGCACAGTCGCACGCACACAGACACGCGGCGGTACGTGTGCGTGACGTGCGGCAAACGGTTCCTCGATAAACAGACGTTGGATGAACATGGCGTTACTCATCTGCAGGTCTCATCTCTTTCTGGTCTCTTTCTCACTGGCTCTCGATTACCTAATATGGAATGTATACTAACCCCTGATCAGTGAGGTACTAATATTATTACAGTTGAAGAGTTTCTTTTGGTTATTTGTTTGAATGGGTTAATCTCCGGAACTACTTGCTTGAATCTTTTTGTGTTGGATAGTCCACTCGGGCCAATAAAGAGAGAGGTATCACTAACGTATCTGATTGGATCGCCTATCCTTCTTGAACTTTTCAACTATTTCTGTGCCCTCAACTGCACTAATGGGATAGCAATCTTAGACATCCCAGCTGCTTCTGATGATGATCTGATCTGGTCCTAAATTCCTGATCCAAGGTGCGAGGAGGGAGAAAATCGTATATCCGAGGTGGAGTTTTTAATGCGTACAGCATATAGCATTGCGGTTATGCTCATGGCAGCTATGACGTCAACTTCCAGATAAAGCCGTTCCAGTGCCACATCTGCCTGAAGCAGCTGACGCGGCGCTCGCGGCTGCGCATGCACCTGCGCGCGCACGAGGAGGAGCTGCGGCCCAAGCTGGTGCTGGTCTGCGCGGTCTGCAGCCGCGCCTTCCGGGACCGAGAGGAGGCGCAGGTGGGTAACCAGAGACACAGCGAGGGATACAGAGATAGAGAAAGAAAGACAGTGGCAGATAGTGAGGGAGACAAATACACAGGGAGAAAGGAGTAGAAAGAGCTAGCTGTTTGTTTGAAAGAGGGAGAGAAAGAAAGCTCTTCTGTCTGTCTAGGGGTCTACAGATATTTCTTACAGGACCGGGAGGAGGCGCAGGTGATTCTTAGCAGTAGGAGTGTTTGGGTACCTCCCAGGTTGCGTAAAAAACTCGCTCAGCTAGTAGTGCTAAAGCAGTTACTGCTTCTTGCTATGAAAACTTATCAGGTTACTAGGGTGCAGTATAATTGGTTGTAGCGTCCAGTGTTCACCCAGGTTCATACCACCGTCCATCACGGTACCTAGTACCATTTCTACCGTTCAATAATTGAACAGCAATTGTGTTCCGGTTAGAAAGATGTGGGCCCGATTACACGACGATTGAACGACTTACTTGTCTGTTGCAAGGAGCATGCGTCCAAGTCGTCAGAATGCATAGCGGTGTTCACCAACGAGCTGAAAGAGGAGTCGGAGACCATCACTGAACAACTGTCGCCCACCAGTGGAGAGGTCAGGCATACTGTTAAAGTGGTCGGTGAGTATCGATAGATACTAATCTGAATATTGGAATGATTTCTGGTATGTAAACCGTACTATCCACCTACACTAAGTTTTGTTTATTGAAAAGTTGCATTTTGATACAGAATCGCCGCGACTCAGCAAGCCCATACCAGGAGAGGTGGCCGATACAGAGAGCGATGCGTTGCTGAAAACTCTGGAGGACAGCGCCCGAACAATAATTCGGGTGGTCAGGATCGAGAAGGCCTTCCGATGCGAGTACTGTGAGGAGTGAGTTTTGATAATATGGTACTATACAAGAGTCGTCGAGAATATGGGCTTTAAACTGTAGTAATGTAGAACTTAGCGACGTTTTTTTAATTAACTTATTCGATTTCTCAGCGTGTTCTACCAAGAAGATGCTCTGAACACCCACCGTAATATTCACAAGGGTGTGAAGAATCCTTTCACGTGCCACATCTGTAAAGTTAGCTTTGCTACGTATTCCAGGTAAGCATGATTTATAAGCATTGTATTTTAAAAACACAAATTTGGATAAACACTAGCAAATCAAATTACCCGTAACTTATTGAATAATGAAAATTGTTACTATCCTTATCTTTACTGCTATGTGGTATATTAATGTGTTTGCTACATTATCTGGCTTTTACGAAATCTCGTGGTCTTTGGTCGCTTCATTTCTTTTTACCCGTTTATGTTAAATTCATTTGATAAATGTTTTTATGTCTTCCCCTATAAGCTCAATTACCTTTAAATACTCTTACTGCATCCATAAACTTCCATAATCAGCACACTATACACTACCCATAGATGCACCACCCATAAGACAACACATGGGTTCTATAAGAGATCCCTGGCGGATGCCAAGAAGCACGCCGAAGAAAGTCAGACCCCTGAAGCAGGGCCCTCGGCTACTGGTATACTGGGTTATGGAGGTTTTCCTGTGGTTAAACATTTCTTGTGTGAGGTAAGATATTTATAATGGTGTTATATAAAAATACTCTCATAATTTTACGTCTGTAATGAAAATATAGATAAATTAATATTAACATATTTATACCATTTATCCCACCTTAATGCGGTTATTGCTTGAATGGCTCCTTGCATTGACAGTAAGTAAGGGTTGACTGGTAGAGAATGCCATTAGGCATTAAGTCCGCCCATTGTAATACCTAGTCATAGGTTGTCAATAAAGTGTGAAATAAATAAATAAGTAACTTTCTTCTTCTTGCTTGGCTTTAATGGTTTCATTGCGCCGACCCCAAATAAAATTGGGAAATGGGCTGGAAGATGATGATTGCGTTCAGGTCCCTCTTGCTCGTGCGGATTACCTTGGACCACGTTGCTTGCTGATTAGTGAAGGGATAAATATTATGTTTTACTCAACAGTTTAAATAAATTCTTTGAAAATTACTGTTGAATAAAACTTAATATTTTTGTTATAGAAAAAATATAGTAGTAGACTTTTTATTTTATTTATTTAGGATTGTGGACGTTCGTATTTACATTGGACGTACTTGCAAGTGCATCGCCGTATGAAGCACGCCAACGAGAACTTTATCTTCAAGTGTAATCAGTGTGATGTGACATTCCCTAACAGGTACATTTTGTAGAGCGTTAGATAAATAATAGATCTTCCTAGTTAGGACAGAAAAAAATACAAATACTGTAAAGAAAAATTCCAAATTTCTAGACTGAAAATTTCCCAGTTATGTTACTAGACAAAACAATTCTCAGTTACTAGACAGTAGTTACGAGATAGACAATTTCCCAGTTAATTTAAGGTAAACTTTTTAATAACTCGAAGATCTGTAGTCCATGGGAAAGTTCCCAAAATCAGTAGTTTAAACAATATTGCTATTTGGTTGTTTAACTTTTTTTACAATTTTTTTTTATAATATAAATGTTTACATTGATTTAGTTGGAGCGTCGCCTATCACAGGAAGAAACTTCACGGCAAAACCGGCCACGAAGACGGCGGCGGCGTCACCAAGATTGCCAAGGAAGACTATCGGTAAACAATTCAAAATGGATAAAAATATTTCATCCATTCACTTATTCCAACACTCATTTCATTCATTCTTTAACACGACGTGTATCTGTGGTATCATACCTCCCATTATTATTATTTTCTTCAAGTCAGGATCGAGTAGAATGCCAATTTAGTGCGCTTTCCAACTTGATGCCACATTGCTTGTCATTTATTTCAGAATACCGTGTCGCGATTGTGATGAGATATTGCCAAATAAAACAGCTCTGTACAAGCACAGGAAGAACGAACATAGCGATGGAATCCTCTGTGTCAGCAGGACTGAAGGTAGTTCGGGAAATTTCATAGATGTGGGTAGTTACAAAAGCTACAAATGAAGTTAGGGACGTAAAAAATCGTATGTGTACGTCCTAAATGTAACAATTATGTTTCGTATTTTTTATAAATAGTAACTGAGCAAATGATTAATATAGTAAGGAAATACCAAAATAGCTAAAGAAACTATTAAAAATCTCTATAATCCCTTCAAAAATCTCTATAAATTTTAACAAATTATGTTATTCCGATGTCTAAGCTATATTACTGCAAAGTTTCATGAAAATCCGTTCAGTAGTTTTTGCGTGAAAGAGTAACAAACCCACACACACGCTCATTCACTCACTCACATACATCCTTACAAACTTTCGCATTTATAATATTAGTAGGAAGGATAGGATAATAATTCAAGTAAAATTTACTTGAAAAGAAAAATAATAAAAAAGAATAGCGTTGGTATGTGTTCTGTTGTACTGTATTTTATTGTATTGTATTGTAGGTAACAATACCAGTATCAGTACCAATACCAGTCGGACAGCGTGTTCAAAATGCGGACACAATTTCAAACAGCCGCAGGATTTGCAGAAACATCTCATGTAAGATATCACCATTTTGTATTTATGTTTCATCTGTCCGGAATATCTTTAGATGACCAACAAGGGTTATTTATGGTCTTTCGAGCCGAATATTTTCTCAAAAAAAAAAACAAAATTTTCATGTCCATTAGCAAAAGTGACTGCTTACTATTACATGTGTTGTCTGCTCATTGTTTAGCTTCACATAAGTAAAGTATCATAAGTAAAATATTATAATATGGTCCTTCGAGCCGATTGTTTTCTAAAACAAAAAAAAATACATGCCAATGAGCATCAGTGACCATTTACCAATAATTAGGCCGTCTAACGATTGTATAGCTATACATTAATCAAATATCGTCCGTCAGTTCAGTACACGGCCACGAGACGACGCCGACCCGACGTCTTAGCAAGTCGCACGCGTGTCCGCTGTGCGCGCGCACGTTCCGCGCCGCGGCGAGCAGGGACGAGCACCTGCGCGTGCACACCGGCGAGCGGCCCTACCCGTGCGACGTGTGCGGCGTCGCGTTTAGACGGTGGGTCGGTGTTTGTTGGGTGAGGGGGTAGGTTGACATTTGTTGTGTTTAGACGGTAGGTTGGTTTTATAGCGTTTAGACGGTAGATCAACATTTTGTGTCTTTAAGACGGTAGGTTTGTCTTGTTATGATGATAAGTAAATATTTTCAAAATGTAGGTAGACGTTTTTGTTTTTAGACGGTAAGTCGAAAATATGTCGCGTGTAAACTTTAGGTCGATATTTTGTTGCTATCCATAAATTGCGTCTATAACAAATTTTTTCACAGGGTTTTATCACTTGAACTGAAATTGGTAAACACTTTACACTTTTTCGTGTCACGGTAAGCAATGCGCAATAACCTTCTGATCCACACATAAAAAAGAAAACATCATACACACATTAAACGATAAACAAACGGCAATGTTCCCAACATAAATAACGTCAACCGATTTTTAGGGTTCCGTACCCAAAGGGTAAAACGGGACCCTATTAGTGAGACTTCGCTGTCCGTCCGTCTGTCTGCCCGTCTGTCACCAGGCTGTATCTCATGAACCGTAATAGTCACACAGTTGAAATTATTATACATTTTTACCAGGTCATCAGTGAGTGTCTCACACAGCATCATCCAATTTTTGCACCTTTTCATTTTCCCACATGTTTGTCGTGTCACGGTACCAGGTCGACAGCGATGCGCAACCACCGCCTGATCCACACGGGCGTGCGCGCGTGGCCGTGCGCGCACTGCCCCAAGCGGTTCCGCATCCGCTCCGACCTCAAGACGCATCTGCGGTTGAACTAGTTAATATACCTGTCTATCTCTAACAAGTACCTAACAAAGTTATGGTAGAGATAGACCCGACACCACCTCACCCAATTTTTACACTTTTTCATCAAATTTTTGCACTTTTTCACCCAATTTTGGCACTTTTTCGCACAATTTTCGTTATCTCGATACCAGGTCGACAGCGATGCGCAACCACCGCCTGATCCACACGGGCGTGCGCGCGTGGCCGTGCGCGCACTGCCCCAAGCGGTTCCGCATCCGCTCCGACCTCAAGACGCATCTGAGGTTGAAGCATCCCGCGCATCTTGTTGTTATTGAGGTCAGTGTTTGATCGTAAACCGTAGACGAGTACTGGTGTAGCTTCATACATTGCGCTCGAAGTGGTTCTATATTTGGTGTCCTGGAGCGGTGTCTGTCTGTGCGTTACTCGAGCGCAATGTTTGGAACTTTACATCTGTATAGTAAAGTTTCATCGATCTTTACTAGATAACATTGTTGACATCAGCATAATCACAATAATACAAAGATTTTTGTGGAGTCCACAAAAATTAACACCTGATTTTTTTTTTTTGAAAAAATTAAACGTAGACAGTTAAATGTACATAGTCTGTTCAAAAAGTATCACGACTTTTATGTTTTTTCCAAAATTATTTATTTTTTCATCAATCTTCATTTTGTGTCCTCTATAGTAATCCCCGTTAGATATTATACACTTGTGCCAACGTTTCTTTTACTCCTCGAAACACTTTAAAAAGTCGTTTTTTGTGATCTAGTTCAGCTCGTCTCGTCAAAAATAGCGTAGTGTCGTCTTTTTATGGGCCTTTTCAGTTTGGAGAACAAGAAAGAGTCACAGGGAGCCAATCTGGAAAATACGGTGGCTGTCGTATCATTAGAGTGGTTATTTTGGCTAAAAATTACGCACAAGTAACGATGTGTGAGTAGGGCCGTTATCGTGATGCAAAAACGAATTTTTGTTCTTCCACAAAGTCGGGCGGATTGCTTCGCGGTAATTGCGAATAACTTGCAGATAATATTCCTTATTGACAGTTCTACCCTTTGGCAAGAACTCATGATGCACCACGTACTGCAATCCATACTATTTTCTTCGTTTCATTAATGCTTTCGTCTGTTCTTGACGTGCTCGGGCGTCCGACACGTTGTTCGTTGTTCACATCTTCTCGGCCCTCTGAGAACGTATTGTATCACCGATAAACGTTGCTTGAGTCCAAGGTAGCTTCTCCATAAGCTATAGTCAATATTCGGAATGCGTCCGCGCATTTCATTTCATTTTCATTTAGCCCGCAGATTCACTCGATGTTCTAGACCAGTTAAGATTACTTTGTTCAAGGCATTCTGTCAATCATTTTACTCCAGTGGTCTGTGGGTAGTCTATACGCAGAGGGCCTACAACACCCTGCGCGTGCAGTATAACAATGCCTTCAGAATGTTATTGGGCCTGCCGAGGCACTGCAGTGCGTCTGGTATGTTCATGGAGGCACGCACGGACGGTTTTCATGCTATAATGCGCAAGAAAGCGGCCTCCATGCTAAGGCGACTCAGAGACAGCAACAATAACATTCTGAACACCATTGCCGCGAGGTTTGACTGTCCAATCCAAAAACATTGGGTGGGATTAGTAATAAATTGTTTCAAGAATAGACTTAATGTAATTTAATTTCAATTTTAATGCAGTTTAATTTTAATTCTAATGTAATTTGATTTCGATTTTAATGTAATTTAAATTTAATATTTATTTGTTATTTCAATTGATAATTATGGACAAAACGAAGTCTGAAATAAATTATTATTATTATTATTTCGTTTTTAACACAAAATTTAAGACAGATAATTTGATCCATTTTTTTGAATAGGCACAAATCGCCGCCGAGCCACGACGCGTGCCATTAAATCAGCTGCCAACAATTACCTGAATGTTCAAAATGGCCGAACTTGTCGGCATACATCAAAGACATGTGTACCAACATAACGCCACAAAAAAATTTAAAATCGAATACTCATAACCCACGGAAATTAAAAAGTCGCGATACTTTTTGAACAGACCTTGTATAGAAACAGTGATATTTCTACACGATTAAATGACTTTTCTCTGCTCTCTTCTCCTCACCTCTCCTTACCTACATCACACCGTACTTATCTTCATCTCACCTTAACTCGTCATTTCCAGTTCTTCTCCGTTATCCTTAATTGAGGGCTTAAATACTATAACAGACATTTAACAGGTCCAAGGTCTGAACCCCAGCACTGAAGACATTCTCAACCAGCTCAAGACGAACAACATCAACCCAGAAAAGGTTCTTGAGATAACTCTCATGGCTTTCGAAAAGGTAAGAGACCAAACGTCACACATTACAGGGGGAGGAGGTTAACACAGTGTTACATTGTGTGACAGAAGGGTGACAGAACATTCTTAGTGATGTCACCATACATGTATCATCGTCATCGCAACCCATTCGCTGTTAGGCTCGATTCTCCTCTGTCAGTCTTTTTATGGAATTAAGGTAGCAAACGAGCATGCAGCACCACCTTTCCCCTGTCGCCATGACAACTGTGACCGACACAGAACTAGACTCACAGCGGGATTAGGGTGGTTAATAGTCCAGTTGAAAGATAGTGTTAGAATATATTATTAGTTGGTTAGTTTGATAATACTTAAGTGTGCGGACAGGGACTGTTCATGATACTTAGTGCTGTTAGTTAATAGCAGTCTCCTCCAGATGTAATTGTAGACTTATCATGATAACATTTTACGCAACTCTGGCTTTTACCGCACTATATTGTTAAGGGAACAAGCAGTATAATTCCACATTCGACCCGAGCGTTATCCATGCTGGGTTCTGTGCCGCGCACTCAGCTCGTCTCCTGGAAATCAGCCCCAGAAACATCCTCCACAACAACAGGTAAGATCCTCCTCATTATTATCACACTTACTATAACCCCGCACTAGGATTTCCTGTGTCGTATGAGATGGACAACTCATATAACACATCATTAAAACCCACGACCCGAGAACAAACGATTTATCTGTCAAGTCTGTACCAAAAATCGAGTAGGGATTCACTCGCTTACGTTCTTACGTCAGTCCATTCGCTATCGATCATTTCGATTCGTTAAAATTGCAACCCACACCAACTTTCCGCCTATACGATTAAAGTACTCTAAGATTGACGGCGAGATTTAAAATGCCGTAAGTAAATTTTGCTTACAAGCTAAATTGAACTGTGTGCACGGGTAATAAGTTTGTTTTAGCGGAGAGCGTCTCCATTTTCTCGGCATCAGGTATAAGCTATGGGAATTATGATGATGATCAAATTCTTAGTCTCGAATCCAGATGCTATGCAACCAGCTCGTCGTGGGCGAGGTATCGCGAAAGAGCTCCGAAAGCCGTATGAGGGACTGGTCCAGGACTCCACGGAGTATCCCATGGCTCTCAACGTCAGCGAGGAGGTATGTCTTAGCAATGAGTGTATTAGCGTTACTTAATTACTAAATGATAAACGTTACTTTGGTCGCATGCAGTTTCAATCATTTTAGAACTTCAGTAGGTATTTCCAGTAGTTATTTCCGGAGATTAGCGTGTACAAACAGACCAACAGACCAACTTTCATGACAGATTCATGTTCTATTCCTGTTTCTAAACTCCCGTCAATTATTTTTTTTGTAAATATATTACAAACTGTAAAAATGTTGTACAGAATCAACATTTTTACAGTTTTATTTTATAAGTGTAGATATAGATAACCTGGTTGGCTGATCAATCATGATATTCCCCAGGCGCTCTCAGCTCTGAACGTGCAGTTGCTACTTAACGACAGCGTTCTGGTGAACGGCAACGAGATGGTGCAGCTGCAGCTGGATAACATACTACTGGAGTAGACTCCAGGTGTTGCAGAGAACCAGGGCTTTTGGCGTTGTGAAGGCATCCGTAGATTCATCCGTAGAAGATCATACGTTGAGGGAATTGTAAATACCAGAGGGAGGGGAGGGGAAGGGAGGGGGAGGAGAGAGGAGGGGGGAGGCATTAATGTGTAACCCGGGGGAAAGGGGGAAATAAGTTTTGTGACGGCACCTATTTTCTCAAGTTAAATTTTAATGCAGAACCAAATTGAAATTCGCATCCACTCTATTATGGGAGGATACATCAAATTATGCGATGCGTAACAATTATGTTACATCTTGGTGTCACACATTTTGTTACTAAGAGCGGGTGTCACTCATCAAGTGACAGAAGGGAAAGGAGCCTAAAATACCTGTAATCGTGTGATGGGTTTCTTTCCAAGCATAACAAGTGTGTTACATACATATAGTCCGCCTTTGTTTCTATACGTTTGTATGGGACATACATATTATTGGTTATTGATAATCTTCTTAAAATTTGCATGTCTTCAAATTGAGAAATAATTCATCATTATTGTTTTTTTTTAAATTTTATATTTGATAGAGTTTACACACAAATAATAACCGGTACGATTAAATTTTTAGTTTATGTTGAGCAGTTAATTTTCTTTATTATATTGCTACGTACGCGATTATGTTTTGTGTTTGTTTAGCTGTTAATTAATCTTTTTTATTATATTGTTATTTTGTATCTTAAATAATTTAGCCACAACTAATTACCGGTACGATTAAATTTTTAGTTTATGATGAACGATTAAAAAACGTTTTTTATTACCTATATTGATATTTTGTGTCGCAAATAATTACCTGTACGATTAAATTTTTTGTTAATGTTTAGCTCTTAATTAATGTTCTTGATTGGTTAATTAGTTTTAAGTGAAATAAATTGTTTGAAAAACACGAGTTTTTCTCTTCATTCAAATTGAGTGCCTCATAGACATAGAAATTAAATAGTAACTAAGCCACTAAGACTCTCCGCTACTCTCCTCGAATCTTCACACCCTTTTTCCACTTGTTTCGTCATCTAGATTGTTACAGAAGAAATAACAAAGAGGAACAATGTAAGGAAGTGAAGAGACTAGATGCGGCGAGGCGAGGTATCATGAGATACAGTGAGAAAAGAAAGGAGAGGAGAGGAGAAATGATGCGGGCATCTAATCTTTGTGGCCAGTGAGCAGATCATCTTCGAATCGAATCGAAGTAAAATTAAAGTTGTGTTGGGTAAATTTATACTCGCATCATATTGTAGTTCGCTTTCATAGCTAACCGGAAATAAATCGACTACTGAAAATCGGTATTCGAAATTTATTAAATCGATGTCGATTAATTTTAGATTATCAACAAAACTGTACAAAACTACAAACAAAAACAAGCATAAATTACAAGGTCAATGTATTGAACAAAACTCCACAATTTACGCACAATAAACTCATCAAACCCGTATAATCTTGGTCCCTGGTTCCCACTTGTAGCTTCGGATTTTATGGACAAAACTGCCGACTACCGACGGCTTTTTAGTTATAGACTCGACCGAGGTATAATAAACTATGTTGGCAGATGGATCGTATTTCAGAGCTTCCACAGACTTAGTTCTAGACACTTCGGAGTACGTTGACTGGGACGAAATAGGCCCAATACTTTGGACATTTATCCTCCCATCCTCTGAGGAAATCTCAGCACTTTTCCGCACTTTTCGGCTTTTTCCCATAGGATGGTTGATGATTCCGGGACAGCTGTTGAATTTGGAGAATTTGTCGTGAGCCCGATGCTCTATATCTACGTGAAGGCTGAGTTGGCGTCTGGAAAAGAAGAGAGGACTCCACTGAAATTTACATCACTACCCATAATTCCACATTAGTTTATTTTCTAGCTTCTACACAATTTAGTTAATACGTAATCATCGTCTCAGTTTCTTAACTAGAGACAAAGAGAGATAGGACTGAAACATTTTACCTAAAGTCGAAGTTTTCCCCGCAAAAACGGCATGTCACATGATGTCCACAGGAAAAGGTTGAAGTTCTGTCAGATTCTGCAGATGAGATAGATTTCCTACCATTCTTCTGCACATCAGCTCTACTCAAGATTCTCTTTTCTGAACCTGAACTCTTTGATTCCTCAATATCAGTTGTTTCTGATTCCGAGGATTGTTGCAACGACTGCAAGTTCGATTCTGAATATCTGTTCTTCTTCATGTGTTCAATAACTTGACCAGAGTCTGCTATTTTATCAAAGAACGAGACAATCTTTTTTAACTTCTCTTCTGGAACATCGCATTTCGAAAGTTCAGGGTCTGTTTGGGTATTACTAGCAATTTTACCAGATTCTCTAGCAGTGGATGGCGAGGTTGGCAAGTTACTAGCAATCATGCTAATGCCAAGGTGCTCATTCTCGTGGACAATCTTGTCATATTCATTGGAGAATCCCTCGTGACAGTAATGGCAAACGAATTTACGATCCGCAAAATGACAAAGGTTTAGATGATCATTGTAGTTGATAATCCCTGCGGAAGATAATAAAACATTGAATACTTTTCGCAACTGGAACATAAATGCCTAAATTGAAGTCCATTTTGTCTCCCAATAAAACTTTTTAACGAAAATTATTTACGTGAAAAAACATTTTATTCCTGCAGAAAACAATTAGAAAAAATTAAGAGAATACATGTCTCACAACAAAATTAATTTCTTTAGAAACTTGTCGTTGAGAGCTTGATAAAACTGTTAATAAGTATACTTATTTGTTTAGAAATATTTAAGGAGAATCTTTAGAATAAAGCGAAGGGTAATTTGAATAATTTGAATTTCCTCTATGACTATTTGAAATGACTTACCGTAAAATATCATCCTACAACCAAGAATGGGGCACTGCCTTGGAGTAGTGTCCGTTAGGCAACTTTTCTGAATCGATTGCACATACGACAGAATTATTGGACTATTCACATCTCTCAAAGCGATCTCCGAGCGTACTTTTCTTGGACGTCTTCTTCGAAATCTCAGGCCTCTTCGCTTACGTTTGTTGTATCTATTCGAAAAATTGTTGTCACTCAAAGCATAGACATGACCTGTAGGTGAACAATTGTATTTTCTTTCTGGTTTGATACCGAGAATTCTGCTGATAAAGCACTTTAATCGAGTGGGTCTTCTTCTCTCGTTAAAGACCAGGTAAGGCATGGGATGCGGTTCAGATGTTTGCACGCATTCGCTTTCTCTATCACTGTTTATAGAATCAGTGGAGACATCTTCTTTAGACTCTTGCGTACTTTTATCATACTTCTCGTTGGCTTTCGTTACAGTTGTTTTAGATACTTGCGTTGAAGAATACTGTTGGAGATTGAAGTCTTTGATCAGAGCTGTGGCTGCAGATTTTTCAGTAGCGCTTATAGAGACATCTCCACTGGAAGTTTCTGTTGTACCAGCACAAGCATCTGTTTTAGTTCTGTGTGAACGTTTTCTTCTATGCCTCCTTGTAGGCTCTTCGTACGTCTCAGGATAATTCTCGGGAAGAATGCCAATGACACTCGCATCGTGAATTTGGAACAGTTTCTTCAAACATTTATATTTAGCTTTGAGTACTTCGTGTTTTTCCTTAGGCACCCATTTCACTACTTCATCTTCGCTTTCATTTTTTTCTGGTATACTGGAGAGTGCTTTGTTTTTGTCGTACATTGAAGCGCGGTACTTCTGAACAACGGCACGTACAATTTTGGCGATAACAAACAGAGTTACACTAGCATATATTTCTAAATTTTGATACGGTAGCATAACTGTACCGCTTATCCAATGGTTTTTGAAGAATTTTTTATGACAACCCTTCCGAGCATCGACAGCATCGTGAAGTGACAGAATTGATAGATTCGTTGTTTTGAAATCAGAATTATTTATGTTATGCCAATATTATTCTACTGGGCTTCATTTCAGGCACTCTGTGGGAATTCCTTGTCGTAAAGGAACTCAAGTTTTAACTCAAGAGTAACTCGCCAGATGGCGTTCTTCAATTCAGCCATCTAGGTGTAAAGTTCTCGTCATTACAAATTAATCAAGTCCGAACACAAGGTAACTACGGAAAATCGTTGAGGAGTTCTCTCGACAACAATCTAAAGGAAGCCACATCGTCAATAATACACGATCCGTTCCGTTACACAGTCGAGTGACAGAGACAACGATTGATTGAAGTGAAAAATAAATCCAGTCTCGTAGTAAGTACGTAATGTGCATTGTAGGGTAGATTTAAATAATTACAACGATCTTGACGTTGTTCATCGAAGGTAGATGTTACGTATCAATATAAACCATAGAGATATTACAATAGAGGGCAGAAGCCAGGCTTCAGAGCGTACCTACCTCGGATAAAAAGAGACGATCGGGATCGGAGAGAGATAGGTAATTACCGTTATCGTTGTTTCTCTTTCTAACCGGGGGCGATTGCAATGTATGGGCAGCCGTATGGCTCACCCACTCTAGCGTAATATCTCTATGATATGAACACCCTACCCTATCTCTCTAGATTATGATTTCCTGGTACTAATTGGTAACGAGCATCGACGAACGACTTTGGAAGTAGGTTACACCAAGTTATGATTTTTTAAAATTTTAAACACTGATAAATAGCTTAAGCTTATTAAATGTTAATGTTTGCTTGTGTGTACGTCATGTTCGTGTTTACTTGCATATCAATATTTATTTAGGTAGCTAATTCTAATAAAAAATAATAACTTTCGTTATTCGTATGTTTATTTACAAAAAGTCGCATATAATTTAACGTAGGTACAAAATATACAATTGCTGCTAAGACTAACTTAAATTAAGATATTAACTACACTTTAATTAAAACTTTATTTTATTACAATGAAATTGTTTTATTTTATACTTCGATGATAAATAATTTATCAGTAACAACTTGATCGAAGTAAATACCCGAGTTTCAGTTATTTCGGCAATTTTTACATTTAAAAATAAACTTTTAAGGATAACTACACGCAGATGAACTGAAATTATAATCATGTAAGTATTAAGTATTTAAAATAAAGTTTTCATAAAAATGCGTCACTGTAAATAAATTAAAATAACGCCTGTTTTAAAATTTCATTCTCTTTTGCTTTCCCTGCGAATAGCACCATTTTTTTAACCAATGTACCTACACAACGCATTTAAAAAACGCGTAAATCACAGATAATAAATATTGCATAGTTATATTTTACTTACAAAATTCATTCATATTATAATCACTTTTGCAAAATATTTTACATTGTATTACCAAATTCAATATTTACAATCAATAAATACTTAACGAGTGTAAAATGTATATTAATTATAATTAAAATAAATAAAGGAAGAAAATAATTAAACTAAAAAGAAAGAAATCGCCTTACACAGATACGCACAGATAAAAAGTACAATAAAAATAATATGATTAAATTCACAAAGCACAACTAATCTATTACGAATACAATATAATTACGCAATAGTTTTCATAATTCTTTTAAAATCTGCTTAATTTCTACTCATCTGTATCACATTTTTCTAATTAAGTTTTTTATAACCCAGACAAGTGTGCCAGCAAGAGGTAGCTTCATAGCACTAACTAAGGTTGTTTCTTTACATGCCCTTCCTGTCTTTATTTCTGGGATACAAAAAGAGTCTATCTATTTACTTTTTATCCGAAAGATCCCTCCGGCATTAGAAGACCTGTAATATAAAAATAGTGACATGAGTATCAAATAAGTATATAATGTTTTCCTTAATTAAAGAGATTAGTGTCGTGCCTACCCTACCTACTATTAATTGTTATTAATAATTAAATCAATATGTCTTTTTATTTACCTGCTATACACGCAGTCATGAAGCAAATACCACAGCCGGCGAAAAAGGCCCTCACAGAAATCTGAAATGACATTTAATTATGTAAGTAATCAATGTTATTATTTATTTATCCACGTACTTATTTACGCAAAAAAATATAATTAAATAGATAATTAATGAAATCGTCAGTAAATATATGTCGGACAACTTACACTAGACAGCAATTCTCTCTGATTGGGCGCCATAGCTGAAATAGCGCCAATCATGATTCCAGCGGAGGCTGGGTTCGTGAACCCACACAGCGAGTATGTAGCTACCAGCTCAGCCCGGGGCTGTAAAAAAAGAGAGATCAATTTATGAGGTTATGGTTTTTGGCGGGTAAATGCGAGTACACTTTGAAGTTTCGCGCGCAATCGCGGACCAAGTAGTAACTAATGTGAATAACAGATGGCGCTGTTTTGTTATTTTTCTTCGGAATCATAGATAAAATAAATAATCAACATAGATGGCGCATCGGAGCTTGAGACATATTAACATAATACGAGTATTAACATTTTGATTGTGTTCGAAGGGTTTCATTCTTCGATGTTTTACATCTTTTTTTTTTCACACTGCACGATGTCAAAATACCCATAATTACCACAACAAAACCCCAGAACCAATAAAACAATGCACTCACAGACAGCAGCCCGTCCCTTAGCATCTCGCCGAGGCGCTGGTAGGCCACGAACTCGTTGACCACGGTCTTGATGCCGATCAGCGACCCCACCAGCTCGCACTCCTCCCACGGGACGCCTGTGGGGGATATTTTGGTCATTTATTTGTTTTTTTCAAATCGCTATGGCTAAGTAAGCCCTGTAACATAGATTATTATTACAATTATAAAATGAAGAAGTGTTATTTTAAAGATGGACAGCGTGTACATTATCTGTGCACATCGAACCTTATTTCATATTTACCTCATTTTATCGATTTATTTTACTCAATTTTTAATATGTGTTACTTTATTTATTACGTTGTTTAGTTGTTCTTATGTAGACATAGTGTTGCCAGGCGTCCGGAGAAAGCCGGATTTGGCGGCCTGGCAACCCTATGTAGACAGATTTTGAGCTTATAATTGATTGCTTGTAGAAGTACCAAAACAAAGATGACCATAGATTGCAAAACTTATCCTGGAAAACCCTTTCACAATCCTAATAGGACTAAAAAAGAACCCATGACAATATCAACATCCAAGGCTAAATCACTCACCCATCATCACCCATCACCCATCCAGCACAGCGGTATGAACACCTTCCCCAAAACCCACTCCAGGTTCAGCCCAGGGTGTCCCAACAACCCGCCGCAGTAGCCCAGCACGCCGTTCACGAAGCAGTAGCTTTATCAGGAATTGGTGAAACAGGTCCTAAGAGGACTAGAAAAAAAGAAGAAAAGACCACGTCCAAGGCTAAACACACTCACCCATCATCCAACACAGCGGTATGAACACCTTCCCCAGCACCCATTCCAGGTTCAACCCAGGGTGTCCGAGCAGTCCCCCGCAGTAGCCCAGCACTCCATTGACGAAGGCTATGAACGCCACGAAGGCTATCAGGTTGGCGATGATGTTCAGGATGAGCGCTATGCCGTTGGTCGCGCCGCGCGTCGCCGCCGCTAGGGCTGATTGGTCTTGTCTGCGAATAATTTAAAAAGTAATTCAAATAAACGGCTTTAATATGTGCTGATAATTCAAAAAGTACTGGTCAGATGGCGCGGTATTTTTGGAAGCTTGGTGGGTAAGTGTCTGATGAGTAGTTTTTGAGTTATCCCTATATGAAAATATTAAATTGATTTTGTCGATGTTGAAGTTGCTTTTTTCTTGTTGAAGTTGCTTTTTTTTGTTTAAGTTCTCGTTTCTTTTTGTAGACACAGTTATCACATTTTGAAACTTCATAACAAAATGACAGAATAAATAAACGTAACAATAAAACAAACTAACTTCTCCACCGGCTGTATATTCTCAACAGAAGTCAGCGACCGCTTGGTCTCCGGCATCAGCAGCTTGGAGTAGCAGATGGCGGCCGGCGCTGACATTACTGACGCTGTGATCAGGTGCGACGGGTCCACGCCGAAGTTTATGTACGCCGCTAGCATTGTACCTGGAATAGATAAAAGAATCGGTAAAATAAATAAATTGAAAGCGTGGGTTGATGAAATTGCGATTAAGTCAATTAGTGGCAGCAGTGGGCTGATAATATTATGGATGGTGGCAGCGGTGGGATAATTTAGTTTAAATGAACGTATTAGGTAGTGGCAATTAGTCAATTTGTGGCGAGCTGGAATAAAGCAATAAGGGACATTAAAAAACTAATAAAATTATTGTTATTTTTATATGTATGCGTTATGTTTGTACATAGTTTGAGAAAGGATGAAAAGAAATTACATTCCATAAAAAAAGCTCCTGGAAAGTTTAGCAGAGGAAGATCTCCTACTAGGCGAGGTGTTTTCGACCGCACTCGTGTAGAAAATTTCGATAGCGTGATTATGGTTTGTCGATAAGTCATCGTGTGACATGTGTGTGATCACTATCTTATACAAAAGTCATCTTGGAAAGCATACTTACCGGACACTGTTGCGAATCCCGAAGACATGATGACGTGCATCTCTGAAGGCGTCAGGATTGCCAGATAGGGCTTGATCAGCAGTACTGACTCTGTCTGAAATAAAAAGTGCAGTTTGAGTGTAAATTAGTTTTCACGTGATTTAATTTAATTTGACGGCTAATCTTTGAGTTAACCTATGCATTTAATTAACTCCGATTACGTGGATAATGTTTTAATATTACTTTATAAATTTGTTAATGTTGAAACCGGGATTTTTGTTATAACTTACGTTTTACAAAATAAAATAACCAAATATAACTCCAAAGTTAACCGTCAGATATCGTTCAACGTGAACCAATAACTTTCAAACACAAAAGCATTATTAAAATCGGTTGATCCAGTCCAAAGTTTTGAGGTAACACATAAGATAAGTCGAATTTAGAACCTCCTTACAAAAACAACCCCACCCCCGCTCACCATACTCAGAAACACGTTAGCGACAGCGATGACGCTCTCGCAGACGGTGGTGCCGGTGGCGGCGCGCAGTAGCAAGCCTAGCTTGAGGCACGCCCCCTCCAGCGCTCCCCCTTACACCCCCCAACCCCGCCCCCGCTCACCATACTCAGAAACACGTTAGCAACAGCGATGACGCTCTCGCAGACGGTGGTGCCGGTGGCGGCGCGCAGTAGCAGCCCCAGCTTGAGGCACGCCCACTCTAGGGCGCCCCAGAAGAAGAGGACCTCTACCATCATGCTGATGAAGAAGATTATTGGGAGGCTCTGGGGAAAGAGATAATAGTGGTAAAAGACGTGAGGAGTGTTTAATTTTTTTGTTGCAAATTTGCAATGTATAGTTTTTGAAGTGTTTCTATAGACGCGATAGTCGATTTTTGGTTAAGGACATTTTCCGGAATTTTTATGGAAATAAGGTAGCAAACGAGTGTGCAGCGCCATCTTTCTGCGGCCTCCTATTTCGATTTTAATCGAAGCAGACAAAAACTTAAATCGAGACTAGTAAGGTTGGTCCAATTATGTAGCAGATAACATCACTTTCTAAAGCTAGCTATGTAACTACGTAATTGATACTCACAGCGAACGCGAAGACCTTTTCAGTCCGAACAAGAAGGTCTCCGAAGACGAAAGCAGCGCCCTCTACACCGTACATTAGGAATGTCGCCACCTACAACAAACATACTGTAAATGTAAAATAAGTACTATTGTATCAATATATACAGGTAATGAAAGTAATAGCTACATGAAGAGTAGGACATTAAGATCCACTTCTATTTAAACGAGTGCAAAAAAAAGGTAGAAATTCTTAATTCGATTGTATTTTAATTTTGATAATTATTTTTTATTCGAAAGGAAGTGTTTGTTTGTCGTCTTGTCCCATAAAGTAACACCTACCGAGTATTTTATTAGTTATCTGTACTTATCGATGTTGAAAAATAGTCATTTAGGTAGACTGGGTACGGTTGAAACGATTTGGCTTTAATTGTTCGTAATTTTGTTGTTTATAAAAAGAACGATGATGATGACATATTAAATTGAAGAGTGGATCTTTACCTACAATAGGGCTATACTATTTAGTTCTGGTGGGTGCTATTTTTAGAGATATTTAGATTTGAAAATAAATTCCGATGTGTTTCTACCGTCCTCATGCCAGGGGCGGTTGAAATAGTGACTAGGGTCAGTTGAAACGCACGCGAAATATACAAAAAATATATAGCAACATGCTTTATTTAGCATTAGTTATAATTGTATTATAATAATCATGGCATCGTATGACAATATTAACCGGTCTTCAATGTTTTAATAGTCCTACAGTGTACGTAACCAGGCTTTGACGAATAATTTGTTGATAGTGCATAGTTTTATCTCCAACTTTTACCTCCGTATATGTATATTTGTCTCAATAAACTCAATCTGCCCTATGAAAGTCTTTACTATGCGAATTCGGCATCGAGAAAACAAAACAAAATTATATGGTTTTTTTTTACCTGTACCCACATATTTATATTGTTTCAACCGTCCCCAATTCGAATTTTGGTAAAAGAAAGTTTATAGTAATGGTAGTAATAATAACTTATTAAAACTAGTCATCATTCCGTATTCTAAAAACTTCACCTAAATCATAAATGAACACTCAATATTTATACTTGAATAGATTAACATAATAATAGCTTGAAACTCAAAAGAAAAATACTTACTTTTGGGTGCTAAAATACAATAGGCCTATTTATAAAAATATACAGCACCCGGTGACCAATGTAACACTTTGATTTAGGTTTGGACTTGTCACCTGCTTCTTTTTCCCCTTGAACCCTTACCTGTCGGCTCAACCATTCGCGAGATATTCGACTTGTTTCAACCGTCCTGTGTTTTAACCGTACCCAGTTTACCTACTTACAATATCATTGGGTAAAAATTACAATTAAATGAAATTAATGGAGACTTCAAGTTAAACTAATGTAGACAAGTACCTTATCAGAGAAGCACTGCAGCGCAAATCTCCCACTATCCCATCTCACGAAGATGAGACCAAAGACAAACTGGATCGCCAGCCCGGTGATGACCGTGCGCCACACCACGCGCCCGGGGCTGGACGAGAAGATGAACCCTGGGTACAACGAAATTAGCTCTTATTGCGATCGTTTTACGGGTTATATTGGAACAGCATGGAAAATGGTTCCGACGACGGTAGACAGAATGTTTTAGGACGATAGAAGCAGGTCTCCCTACTTCATATTAGTAGGTAGTAGGTAGTAAGTGAAGTCATGCCTAGAAAACGACTTAGTAGGTGATAAGAGGCTACAGTTCACTTGGGGCAGTAACATCGCCTGCCGCAGTACTTAGTAACATTTTTACCGCCATAAAAATTGCTTCAACAGTATGTGTATAGAAAGATCACGATTTTTAGAGGTAATTTTTCAGGGGTAGCAACGCATCTGTGATGGAAATGGAAATGAAATGAGACTCATACTATACTCCGACTTTTAATTCGATGCAGTAAAATGTCATTTCCAGTGTTACCGTTTTTTATTATCACCGAAATAGTGATGTAACCTGGACACAAATTATTCGATTTGATGAAAATATTAATCGGATTATAATCGTTTCGCATAATTTAGCAAACTGCTAAAATACTGTATGAAGTTATTACAGGATCAATAACTACATATAAAAATACGATTGATATCAATAATCTCCTAGATTTTTAATTATTAACGCTTTTAGTGCATGTATGTACTAAAAGCATGCATGCACCGGTGTTTATTATTTTTCGTTTACTATATAATTTGAAAGTAATAACCTTTTCGTATTGTTTTCTGAATTTGAATTTTATTTTATTAACACACATTATAATAGACATATTGAGAAAAGAATAATCGAATAATCAAAACATCGTTCGTTAATCGTGTAAGTTATCACTATTATTGAAAATCTGGCAACATTATTTCAAAAAGTGACATTAGCAAACGTCATTTTACTGCATCGAATTAAAAGTCGGAGTATAACAATTGTGTTTTAAGAACAATTGTGTTCCGGATAGGAAGGTGTGGAGCCGGTTACACTTTTTTAGAGGCGACCATCTCAATCCTCAGGGGTAGCAACGCATCTGTGACCGAGTTAGAACGAGACTCATTGAGTCTAGTTCTTGGTCGGTCACAGTTGTCATGGGCGGCAGCGGAAGGTGGTGCTGCATGCTCGTTTGCTAACTTAATTCCTTAAAAAAACTTCGGTTATGTGATTCAGGCTTCGTGTCGTCACTCTGTGACGTGTGTGCGATCTCACCACAATAAGAACGTACCTGCAAACAGCAGGAACACGAGTCCAACGAGCGAGATGAGTCGCACCGGCGCGTCGCGAGTGTCCCAGTACAGGAAGAACGCCAACGCTGCTAGCACAGCGACGCAGAAACACCATTTGAACAGGCTGGAACATATACACGTGACATACGATTGGAAGCATATATAATTTATGATAACAGATTACAATGCGGTATCTTTCGAGAAAAATAATGTTTTTGTTGGGGCAATTTCAGTGCCTCGAGATGCAATCATCATCATCATCGCAACCCATAGGTAAATGTTCCACTGCTGGGCGCAATGAGAAGGTTGAAGCCTTATTCCACCACGCTGGCCAAGTGCGGATTGGCGAACTTCAAACACCTTTGAGTTTTGCGAATTCCCCAGGTTCCCCCGCGTTTTGTTTTCCTTCACCGTTATAGTGTACGTACCCTAGGAATTGAACCCGAACCCTCCGAGTAGAAGGCCGAGGTAAGACCCAATATTACTAGATGTACTATTGATCTTTAATTATTACAATTATGACATAAGAAAACAAACCTAGTTCTCCACCAGCCCCGCCAGACAATCTCCACCTTGGTCCACACGGCTCTGTGGAACCAGCTGCCCAGAAACCTCTTCACCACCAAGAAGTAGATGATGAAGAAGTAGACGATGCTGAGCAGGGCTATCAGGCTGCCGAAACCGTCGCACAGTTCTAGGGGTTCTTTTGCTGTGGACAACAGGATTTATTTAGACTCACTCTCAAGGGTTTTCTATATTGTTACGTGGAGACGCAAAGTGAGACAAGAATTTCAGTCGTGTAAGTCGTGTTAACAGAGGGAACAGAGGGAAGCGCTCATAGCCCGGCGGCTTGCGTCGATCCTAAGCGATCGACAAAGTTAAGCAACAGCGGGCGCGGTCGGTAGTCGGATGGGTGACCGCTAGTGGCAAAAATTTCTTGATTCTTGAAAATTGCAGATTGACGAGGAGAACTTAAAATGTCGTAAATTTTTGCTTACAAGCTAATTTGAACTTTGACTCTTTGAGCACAAATTCCAAATCCCCGGCAACTCAGGTATATAGACGCCCTCTATGAAGAGAGTACCTACCTAGTGGACTGCTTACTGATGAATCAAAGCCAACTTACTAAACATCAGCCAGTAGTAAAGACAGGCAAAGAAGAAGCCGAAGACCAGGCCGTTCAACGTGAACATCATCACGATCTTTATGGACGAGGAGTTGGTCTTTAGGAAGTCTTCCGTGGAATTGCCCACCTTGGACATGGTGAGCTGCAGCCAGCCAGAGGGCTGGTACTCCAAGGCTTCGTGGGTTACCTGGTAGAGATGGAGAAAGAGGTATTTAAGTCAAGGCGATTTTCCGCCAGGCAACATGAATGGGCGAGCGGCCTAAAGTGAATTCTCGGGGCGTTGTATGTATTTAAGCGAGCGGTGTAGAAATCTTCGAAAGCGTGATTCAGGCTTCGTGATTTGCGACGTCATGATATGTCATAATGAAAGATCACAATTATTAAATGCTTTCATTTTATTTGGTCCGTTCCCGCGTCGTAATAATGTAGGTACTCAGTGCTTAAACTTTCGTATAAAATGTTTATTTTCAGTTAAATAAAAGACCTTATTGACACTTACCACACCGTTGAAGGTGCCATTTTTCTCCTTCACTTCGTCCATTTCCAAGCAGGAATTATTGTGTGCGTCCTGAAAATTTAATAAAACAATTCATTCATTAAAACAGCTTCCATAGGTAAAGTTATTTTTTACTCGTAATTACCTACTTACCTACTCTAGTTTTGTATCGGAAAATACTTTGTACGTACATATTCCTTCCGTAAACACCATTTTGGAATAATAATATGACAAGTAATTTCTGTGATCAACGGGAAGAACTAAGGGTCAGCTCACACCGAGACGCGACGCGACGCAACGATACTGGAAGAGGCCAGTGATTACGCGCTGCGCCACGCGTCGCCGCGAGACGCATCTCAATGCCGCGAGGTGCATCGTAAAAGTAGGCAATCTTGCACGCCGCGCGTACCGTCGATGCACGGCTGCGTAGCGATGCACCGCGCTACGCCGCGAGGCGTCACGAGACGCAGCGCTGCATGAAGCAACGTATTCTGAATTCTCACAATGAAATGTGTATCTTTTCGTGTAGAAAATAAAGTTCTATTTTGAGCCGCTCTTTGAAAGACTGCGCGCAGCGTCGCGTCGCGTCTCGCCTTGGTGTGATTTGACCCTTACGCACAGAGAAAAGTTATCTATAATTGTCTCAAAGGTTTGTGGTTTTCGTATTTAGTTATGTACAGTAAGTTCATTTTGACTCGGCTGATGTGAACTTCGTTTTCCGAGATGTTTGCGCAGGTACAATAACTGATCAATCAAAACACGGCGGCCATGACAGTGTTTCGTGATGCGCTACTTCGTATTGGCCATGGACGTATTTACGTCCATGGTATTGGCTAACTATCCTACCGCCCGCACTCCCCGCCTCCTACCACCATTTTGGCCTTGAAGTCGACAACTGCGCAGCCACTCATAGCTATGTTCACATCAGCCGAGTCAAAATGAACTTACTGTACCTACCTATTGTAGTAAAGAAAATTAACATCGATTATCAAATGTTGTTTTGACTGTCATGTTATATTATCATTACCATAACAAGTGAAACGTGATATTTACGGTAGTATTTCTTTATCTATGTTGCAACAACTTGTGCCTATAGTGAGGTATCTATTTCATAAAATGTGTATTTAAAACTGGTTATTTTGTAAATAATATTAGAGACGACCGACGTACCTTGGTAGATATGTAGAATATGTAGTCAGTAGTGACGAATTAACCGACTAACGTTTTTATGTAGGTATATCTAGCTTACGCCAGAAGCTTTGCCCGCGTGGAATTCGTTTAAACTTAACCCCCCCCCCCCCCTATTTCACTCCCTTAGGGAATAAATTTTGAAAAATCCTTTCTTAGCGGATGCCCACATCATAGTGGCTATCTGCATACCAAATTTCAGCCCGATCAGTCCAGTAGTTTGGGCTGTGCGTTGATAGGTAGATCACTATGTCAGTCTGGTCAGTCAGTCAGTTACCTAGATAGTAACGTCTACTACATAATATGACTGAAAATCCTAGTCCCGGTGTGAGTCTTCGTGTCGGTCACAATTGTCATTCAAGTGGACTACTTACATTGCATTTAAAAATATTTTTCTTCCTTTATAATCCTTCCAGATCACACGATTAGAACGAATGAAAAAGCCTGACTTATTGAACTTTTTGATATAAAACTAAAAATACACTTAAAGTATAACAATTTCTAAAACACACAAAATCTAATCACCGCTAAGTAAAGTTTGCTGTTGGTTAGTTTAATTTGTTTTGGTCACTGAAATATGATTGACTTCCACCAATAAACAATCACACATGAAGTCGAACGACCAGCGATAAAAGGAAACCAATTAAAATTTAGTTACGAAATCGAATTTTCATGGTCCTGTTACTAGCTCGTAAATCTTTAACTTCGTACTTACACTTACACTAAGGGTCCGTTCACACAGGCCGGCTCGGAGAGCATTGGCTCGCATTTTTCTTTTCACACAGATCGTATACGCTTGGAATTGGCCGGAACGTAGCTGCCAACTCTTTCACATAGACCGAGAAAGAGCACGCAATCAGAGCCGGTCGACTCCTCTTATTATTTAACACATTCTAAACGCGTTCGGGCATTCTTAATGGCAAAATTAGGGCACATTTAAAAATAAACCTTAACATAATTATTATTCAAAACTGTTTCCATCGTGATAAACGGGTCTGAATGGACCTTAAAAAGCAAAATGCACACGCAAGTTCAAAGTAACGCGCGCGCGCGCTGTGTAAATGTCGATGGGACATCGTTATTAATTTCGTAGTTATGTATTCTCGTTATTTTTAAATTTTCGTTTTCTAATTTCCAACGAACATCTGCCATTGTAATTTCACAGTTTAATGAAAAGCCTGAAATTCTAAAGGCTTTTCACGGCTCATTGGGCTTGAGCAAAAAATTCGTTTAATAGAATGTGATAAAACAGTTTAATTGTTTACGTTTTAGCAATATTCTGTAAGCAGTTTCTTATTGTTGCAAAAATGAGATGTTTCGCGAACTGTAAGTACCTACAAAAAATGTGTGAATGAAGTGAAAATGCAATTGACGCTTAAACTGAAAAAGGTTGGCATATCTATAGGAATTATATTGTTTTGTAATAAAAATTTAGTAAATAATTATCGTATTATCATTCAAATTAGGTTAATTATCATGTTTCAGTATAAATAATTAAAAACTACAGTTTGAAAAACACGTCTTAGAATGGCGGCATGAGATATTAAATCATTAAGGCACTTCTCACACTACGCTATTTATGAGCTACGCGACTGCAACGCAATCCAAAATTTGCTGTATCTGACACTTCTCACTGCCAGGAGACGCATCGTAGACGCGTCGCTTTCATACATTGACAAGATCCGAGTCGCTTGCAATTAGCGTTGTGTGAGAAGTGTTTATGTGTGGTAGAGCCTAGAGTTCGCCCGGGGTAGTACCACCGCCCGCCAAGGTACTCAGTACCATTCCTACCGTCATAATAATTGTTTTTAAGAGCAATTGTGTTCCGGATAGGAAGGTTTGTGGAGCCGGTTTCACTTTTTTAGAGGCGACCATCTCAGACCTCAGGGGTAGCAACGCATCTGTGACCGAATTGGAACAAGACTCATACTAACAATAACTAACTGGACTATTACTAACATTAACTAACAGGACTAATTATCACTAACATACCCTGTCCTCGCACTTATTAACAAACTAACCAACTAATATTCTAACACCATCTACTAACTGGACTAACCATCCTAGTCCCTTTGAGTCTAGTTCTAGGTCGGTCACAGTTGTTATGGGCGGCAGGGGAAGGGTGGTACTGCATGCTCGTTTGCTATCTTAATTCCATAAAAAAAAAAAAAAAGCCCCATATCAGCGTAGTGTTTGAAGTCCTCATGCAGCTAGCGGCGGCCCTGTAAATGTACACACATTCACATGTAAATGACAATTATTATTATCTAATACTTACACTTTTACGCGCGATGCTTGTATTTTGATCCATATTGATTAGTAGTGTGGTTTATTCTTGACAGTCACAAATGCTCCATCGTGGTGCTACCGAATGTAACCATTGTAGATGTCAGGACGTCAGGTAACATTGTACCTGAAAAATAAATAGATAAATACTTAAGTACTTAATTAGATATTAATTCAGTGCAGTGCAGTTCGTTCCTTTGCTGAAACAGTGTTTTATCTTTTCGCAATCGGAATAGATAACTCACAAAAATTGCAAGTCAGATGTCCTCTGTCTCAAAAACTGCTGATTTGATTTTAATGAAACTACTATGTTCCTTATGTTGAAGTATACCTTACTTCGGTCATTCTCCAATTCGGCGTTCTTTGCCTAATTACCATAACCTTTTTTATTTTTCACTGAGTTGACTGGAGCACATTAAAATATGAAGCAATTCAAAGATACAAATTCAATAATTAATTTGGCATGTAACAAATAATGGTAGTTTTCTAGATAATGAGACTTAAAAATATTATGAGAATGGTAATTAGAAAGAATAATTTTTAATGCAACGGTAATTAGAAAATATCATCAAATCTATGTAAAATATGATACTGAAATGATATTAACGCACATTAATAATTTATACTGATATAATAAAAATTAAAGCAACAGAATTATCGATGTCCCATTACACAATGCAATGGATGATGGTACACCAAAGCGGCATACTACCTCCTGGACAAGTTTCTTGACCACGGTCTTCGCCTCTTGGTTCAGAGTTGCAAACAATGGCCAGAACATTTGCTGAAGTAGTCTTGAACCACGATGATGAATCTATTCCCGTCTTCAGTCTGAGGGAATGGCCCAGCGATGGCGATTCTTTCCCAAGAGGCTCCGACGTTATACAGCTGTCGTTCCCCCTGGGATCTAGTGCCGGGCCGTATCTCTTATCTTTACGAGGGTTTTCTTGATGCCGAGGAGCCCACCGGAAATGCCATCGTGTACCTACTAGCTTCAGCAAATCAGCCACCTTACTCCTAGGAATAACCATTTGCAGGGTTTTTTTCCATTCCGTTGAGTGACTCCCAGCTCCGATAAAGCACGCCATTCTCCAATATAAGGTTGTCCCACTGAGCCCAGTATGCCTTAGTCGTTGCGCTTGAGGTTGACACGTCACTCCCCAGGGGCCTCTGTCCTTTGGCTTTCCATTCCATGATCAGGCTGAGATCTTTGTCTTCCTTCTGAGCTTGGCTTACTTGCTCCCTTGCACAAGAGTTGTCTAGGTCCTGCATCCTTATCACCCTAACCTCTTCTTTAATTCTTTCTTTAATGCTTGATGCAATGTCGACCTTCGGAGCATGGGCGTCGTGACAGGACGTCGGCATTCTTCGGCTTGCGCGCCGTCGGTGGCTTCGTAGGAGGCTTGGCGGTCTTCTTAGCGGCGGCAGCGGTGGCGGCGGCTTCTAGCTCCTGGCTGTTGACTTGGGTAGCCGTCGACACCAATTTCGGTTGTTTCCGAGTCCGGCAGCTCATCCTAATATAACGCATCCGTAACATATAGGCCCAGTACGAGGTTGAATCGCTGCTATGACTTCGTGCACCTTACGACCTTTATAGTCGCTTCGTACCGCTTCCACTTCAAGGGCATGCGCTAAAGCTGCTTCCTATGTTGCGTAATGACCCAAGCGCACCGTTGCTCTCACCTCGGGATCCCGTATACCGCTGACAAACACCTCTAACACTTTGTCTTCGACCGGTGTGGAGCTCGACGCATAGGCTGGGCGTACGAGGTGCTCGATGTGCTGTGGCCCATTGCTGCAGTCCTTCACTCGCCTTCCGTGACCGGTCTTTAAGCTGCGCGCGATACACGACCTCGAGGTGCTTTTCCCCGTTCGAGCTTCCAAGGCCTTAAATAGCGACTCCAAGATGCGTCGATCGGCGGCAGGTTCTCAGGCACCAGCAGTGCCTCCCCTTGAAGAGCTAGGGTGAGTGCCACTAACGAGTGATCGTCCTCCCAGCCATTCCCACTTGCAACTACCTCGAACTGGTGCCTAAATGCTGTTCACGAGGTCGTGCCGTCGAAACTCGGGACCTTGAATTTCGGGGCCCCAGGGCATGAACTGGTTACTGCCGTGCCCAAAACCTTTATTTTTTGCAGCTTGTTCTCCAAATCCATGAGCCTAGTTTCGTGGGAGTTGATTGCCGCGTCATGGCTTTTGAGGGCTTGGTCATGCTCGGATATACGCACCTTTACCACGTTTAAGGTCCTCCTTCACGACGTTCAAATCTTCCTGGAAACCATCCAGCTTTGCATCCCCTATGCTTTGGTCCCTAGGCCCGGCTTCATGGTTTTGCGCTGGCTTTGTAGTGCGTTGTAGTGCGGCGAGCCTTCTCTTTTCTTTAATTTCCTCTTTGGTATTTTTGGGTTTTTCCATCCTATAAATTAAATAACTTAAATAATGATTGGGCAGCATATTATATAGACATATTTACCGACAATGATAATAATAACCGTGGGAAATTTTTCCATTATTCGCGGTTACAGTTCGTAAACGTGTATTAATTTTACATACAACGGTAATTATAAACATATGGTAATTATTATACGGTAATTAGAAAACGATAGAATTTCTTAAAAATGTCGAAAACCGACAGAGTCTGCAAATATTAACTTATTACAACGTATAGAGGCCAAAGTATTGTCTCAATTGCCATGATCAATTCGGGTTTAACTTAAAAAATCAAGTTTTAAAATAAATAAAACGGTAATTAGAAAAGTTTTTAACCAAGGCTACGGTAATTATATACTCACGTACTTCATTGGCGGTACACTAACGTTAGAGACGTGCGACTGTATATGGGCTATGGTACACACTGTGGAGAAGCGGCGCGTGCGGTAGTGATGTGCCAAAAATACTTTTATAGGGATTTACACCCGAGAACACAAATGGTCACGGCAATTATAACTTTGGTGCGGACATGTGGTTACTTAATGATAATTATTTATAGACTGGTTCTATTGAATCGATATTTTGTGATGCGATACACAATGTATAATACCGTTCAACACGTTGAATGGATCAAAGTTAATCTGTACGTTATAAAAATTACAAGCAAGTTTTAACATAAAGTTGGTGTGCGGACACGCCACGGTAATTAGAGAACACAGGTTCGCTGAGTATATTTAAATTAATTTGGTCTTATCTACTTAAAACAGAAGCCAATATTTTTGTATACAGCTAGATATGGATGCTAACTAACATATAAAAAAAAATCATGTTTGAATCTGTTAATACTGTGGATTTATCAAGCCCGGACAAGTAAAACTTGCTAATCGGAGAATGGCCGACTTAAATAAAAATCTATTTAAATCAACATTTTTACAAAATAAAACGTTATTGAGGCCAATTACCGAATTGTATATTTTTTTATGGATATAAGATAGCAAACGAGCATGCAAAACCACCTTCCGCTGCCGCCCATGACAACTGTGACCGACCCAGAACTAGACTCGAGTCTCGTTCTAGTTCGGTCACAGATGCGTTGCTGCCCCTTAGGACTGAGATGGTCGCCTCTAAAAAGTGTAATCGGCTTCACACCTTCCTATCCGGAACACAATTGTTGTTAAAACAATTATTACACGGCAGGAATGGTACTACAACCGTGGCGGGCGGTGGTACTTCCCCGGGTGAACTCTAGGCCCTTTATTAATTTTATTGTTTTTTTTTATCCCCGACATTAAAAGAAGGGCAATATAAGTTTGTTCTGTTTGACTGTGGCTGTCTGAGGTTCCTCAATTAGTGAACCCAAAAACGAACGCCAGCTTACTTACGAATCTTACGATGCTTTTAAGTTTAAGATATGTTTGGTAGAAATCGTTCTGTCCAGCAGGTTGAAGAGTAGGTACCAGCTATTTGCCAACTCAGCGTCGTCGTTTTTAACCGGGGAAAGGCAATTTCATTTTCGACTCACTTATACTTTATTACACGAACTCATAACTATCACAAGATTTTACAACACCTATCACCAAAGAAGTAGTCAATGAACTGCAGACCAAATAAGTATACAACATTCTACAGTGCCACAAACTTATCTAATCTGGTGGCCATAATTGGAACTAATGCAAATGTTATACTGTTGTCAGACAAATTCAAAGACAGTAGCGCCCCTCTTACCAGGTCAGATAAGTTTGTGGCACTGTAATGCGTATATTTAATGAGTATCGCCGTCGGTAGCTGTAAACAGATTAAACACTTGTTCCCCACGAGATAAGAGTCATAACTGAATAATTTGTGGTTGATAAGATAATTGATAAGATAATTTCGTTTGAACAATCTTAATATTTGTTCCTCTAGGTTAGTGAGGTAGCAATTATGTTTTTATAATCGACGACATTGAAGAACCGACGGGTAGCAACTAGCAACGCGTCTGTGCCTGAATTAGAATGAGATTGGAGTGTTCGTTCCCTTAATTCCATAAAAATAAATAATATAAATAACGCTTAACACTCATAGCCCCACACTAGGATTCCCAGTGTCGTGGGTGCCATGGACAACACACAAGACAAGACACACACCCGGACCGAGAACGGAAATTCAAACTCATCATTCAAATTTCCGCCTCGCTAGGAATCGAACCCAGGATCCTCGGAACAGCGGAAAAATTGAAGCTATGTTGAAAGCCTTATTTAATTGAAAATTCTCCCTTGACCAAGGTCACATACATATCTATAGATACGATAAGGAATATTGTCCGATTACAACTATGTAATATTTCATTTAAATTGCAAAACTTTATCGTAGATTATAATCCATACCTTATAATAAAGATTAGGTATTATCTATAAGTTTTTGAATTAATAGGCATTTAATCAATAGGTATGTACCTATACACATATCACATATCTTTAGATTAGCAATGTATCGTGGATAAATTGACGTATTTACAATACTGACGTAATAGTGTTAACGACGTACCTACCTATTAAACTGCTGAACCAATTTCTACCAAACATAGCTAAAACCATCGCAAGGAAACGGGCTTACTTACGACTGAAAAAACCGCATTGAAATCGGTGAATCTGTTCGAGAGCTACGACGCAGCGACAGTCACAGACAGACAGGTACTTAAGGCGCTTTGCCCACGGAGCAACTATTGCAGCAACTGGCAACTAACCGGCGACTAGCTGTTTACATACATTTCAATTGGACTGCGCACACACAGCAACTCGAGTTTCGAGTTCCGGCAACCGTTAACAGTTTTCAGCTGCGGTAATCGTTGACTAAGTCAGTTTCTAATTGCCGCAACTAGCAACTGTTAAATTGTATACCGGTTTTTAAAGTTGCTGGTTTTCGCAACTGTCAATCGCAACGCGTCGGACGATTTTACACCCTCCCTCCCTCTGCCTGTACCCGGAAATGCGTAGATTGAGCAACTCGCCTAAAAGTTGCTCACAAATTGCTATGAAATTGGGGCAACCGTAAACGTTGTAGCAACTATCAACTTTTTACAGGAAACTTTTAAAAAGTTGATAGTTGCCTCAACTTAAGTGGCTCCGTGGGCAAATAGCCTAAAACACCCATCTTTTTGCGTCGAGGGTTAATAAAACTATCTAATACATTATCATCACAGCACTAATAGCCGGGCCGCTTGCGTCGATCCTAAGTGATCGACAAAGTTAAGCAACAGCGGGCGCGGTCGGTAGTCGGATGGGTGACCGTTAGTGGCAAAATTTCTTGAGCGCTTCCGTGCTTCGGAGGGCACGTAAAGCCGTCGGTCCCGGTTGTTATCGATAGATAGTCGTCGTTAAGCCACGTCGGAAAGACTTCGGTTGACTTGAAAACTTCCGACACTGTGTTGGGTACTAACCCCTCCACTCCACCAATCCGCACTGGAGCAGCGTGGTGGAGTATGCTCTAGGCCTCCTCAATAATGAGGAGACCCGTGCTCAGTAGTGGGCCATTAATGGGTTGTATCCACATTATCATTGGACCTTGACTTGAGTATAACTGGTTAATTTCTCAATCCCTACATACTGAGCATCAAATAACTTGGATTTCTTTGATGATCTAATGTCCAGATTGAGCGTCGCCCTACAATGAAAACAAAAAAAAACAAGGCAACAATATCAAGCGTGTGTGCGTGCAGGCGATGTTTTTTGTTTACACGTTCGTCTATTGTCTATGTGTGCGTGATCAATTATAATTTGAAAAATTGTGGCAAACAGTTTGCCACAATTTTTTGACACGTTTGCGCGGATTCGATGTTCCATCTAGACATTAGATCATCAAAGTAACTTGGATTTATTGAAAGAAGGTCACCTTTCAATCGATTGACCTCGAATGCTGCGTAGCTTGATGATTATAATACGAGATACAGATATTTATTTTATTGTTAATATTGTTGTTGGTGCTTTATCGTGATTTAATTAAATGATTTAAGATTACGAGGTGAAAGACTCAGTTCAAATGACATTTTATTACGAAATATTCTAACATTTCTGTATCTAAGTATACGGCGTTTGCGGTCGATAGGGAATTCGTTTTAATATCAATGGCACATAAATGCTTCTTCCGTCCCAGTCAGTAGGTAAGGTTTAGGTACTGTAGGTTGACGGCGAGAATTTAAAATGTCTCAAGTAAAATTTGCTTACTTACTTACTTACTTGCAGTAAGTTCAATTTGACTCGGCTGATGTGAACTTCGTTTTCCGAGATGTTTGTGCAGGTACAGTAACTTACCAATCAAAACACGGCGGCCATGACAGTGTTTTGTGATGCGCTACTTCGTATTGGCCACACTCCTACCGCCCGCACTCCTCGCCTCCTACCACCATTTTGGCCTTTAATCGACATCTGCGCAGCCACTCGTAGCTATGTTCACATCAGCCGAGTCAAAATGAACTTAGGTATAATGCCCGGCATGTAAGTTGAACACTGCGCAGTAGTCGATTTACAGGTCTCAATCGAAGAGCGGGGCGCGGGGGCGGTGCGTAACCATAGCGACGCGACGCGACGCATGCGCACAGTCGCTTTCCGTTCGTCTCCACCCGCGCACACGCCTCTCACGCCCTTGAGTACAATCGCTAGCGAAAGTTTTGAGTTTGACCATTTCATTGACCGATTTATTTTATATTAAATAATGCCTCGACCTCAGCCAACTTTAAAAAGACGCGAGAGAAGAATGGTGTTTGATGTCTTCACATATTTTTTAAAAGAAAATAATATAATCGAGAGTTATAAAAAAACAGCAGAAGCCACAAAAAAATCTGTATCGACGGTAAGAAGGATAGTGAAAGAAAGTAAAAGTTCGGAATATATAGTTGCATTTAGGACGCCTGGTAAAACCAGACAACGAACTAAACCAGTCACAGGAATTGATAATTTTGACAAGGGGGTGATTAAAAGATGCATACATAATTTTCACATAACTGAAAATGAATTGCCAACCCTTGCTAAACTTCGTGCAAAATTACGTTCTGACATAAATTTTAAAGGGTCAGAAAAAAGTCTCCGTCGCATTATCAAAGAACTGGGGTTTAAGTGGAAAGCTGCCGAGAACAATAGGAGAGTATTAATAGAAACATCAGCCATCAGATTACTTCGAATAAATTACTTGCAGAAATTAATTCAGTACCGACAACAAAACAGACCAATTATATATACAGATGAGTCATATGTTCACTCTTCTCACACGACATCGAAAGCTTGGACAGACGGATCTACTAAGGGTCTAAAGAAACCGATTTCAAAGGGGCAGCGTATTGTCATGGTACATGCCGGATCAGAAGCTGGTTTTGTGCCTAATGCCTTGTTATTGTTCCAGTCCGGGATGAAGTCCGGTGACTACCACAGTGACATGAATTTTGAAAATTACCAAAAATGGGTCGAAACTCAACTTCTACCTAATCTTCCGCCGAACTCAGTAATAGTGGTAGACAATGCATCGTACCATAACAAGGTACTTGACTTAGCACCAAATTCTAATACAAAGAAAATAGATATGCAGACTTGGCTGACACAAAATGAAATACCATTTACGTCAGACTTGTTGAAGCCTCAGCTTTATCAAATAATAAAAAAAAACAAAGACCGCTTCAGAACTTATAAAATAGATAATATTCTTAATGAACACGGTCATGATGTTCTTCGCCTACCACCTTACCACCCGGATCTAAACCCGATCGAAATGGCATGGGCCGCTATAAAAGGTTATGTTAGTGGGAAAAATGTAAAGTGGAATGTGCAGAATGTCATCAAGCTGGTGAAAGAAAAAGTAGACAATTTGGGACCATGTGAGTGGAAGAAGATGTGTGACAAAGTCAAGCTCATCGAAGACGCTTACGTCAAAAGCGACCACGTCGTTGATGAAATGACGGACCAATTCATCATACAAGTTGGCAATTCCGACAGTTCTGATTTTGAATCGGATACGTCTACTGATACAGAAGATGAAGTCGCAGCTCCTGGACCGAGCTCTGGTGTCATCCCGTTAAGAAATTATATAGAAGGAGTCGTACCAATGAGTGACAGTGAATAATTAACTCAGAAATTTAAAAAAGTTTTATGTCCCATCATATATTATGTTTGATTTAAAATAACAATAAAACATTATTTAGTTATATTGTGTAATTATTTATATTGTTCTTATATTGAGTTAAAATTATATTTTGAATTTCGCGGGAAAACGCAGAGGTTTGTGGACCATTCGCCGTAGCACTTTTGCATATAACAGTACCTGCGCAAACGACAGCCATTTTTGTTCAACTTACTTGCCGGGCATTATACTGTACGTTGTTTTTACCGGGGAGTGGCAATTCTATATCCTTTGCATTTTTCGGGGCATTTCTCGGTGGAAAAACTGTCATGTCGTACTGGTATGACCAGTGAGAATTATTTTTCTCGGTCGTCATACTCCTCAATACCTATTACCTATAGAACATAACTATTATGTTTTTAGGAAATTTAAATTGTTATGAGTTTTAATTTTAAAGTAATTATAAACAAACACGTACAATCTATATTCTATACATACCTACATATAAATAAAATTGAACGGTCTGTTTATGATTTCAAAATAACAAGGTTTTTTCCAGTGCATATTTTGTCTGTTTGTCCGGGCTAATGTCCGAAACAGCTGAACCGATTTTCATGCTACTTTCTATGTAAGACAGAGGAGGTTATGGAGCAACATATAGGCTATTTCGTATCGTGCTATTCCCGGTGTTAAGATTTATGCAGGAAAACCACTAACGCGCGAACGAAGTCGCAGGCACAACTAATCGTAAAATGTGTTTTCAGGTTTTTTTCGCAACGAGTCGCAAATTATGCGTATACTAATAAATCCGCCCTCGCTTCGCTTCGGGAAACCAGTCCCTTCAAAAATCTCTATAAATTTTAACAAATTAAGTATGTAATTCCGATGTCTACTGCAAAGTTTCATGAAAATCCGTTCAGTAGTTTTTGCGTGAAAGAGCAACAAACCCACACACACACTCACATACATCCTTACAAACTTTCGCATTTATAATATTAGTAGGAAGTAGGATTTGCAGAAATAAGTAAACTTAAAACAAAGCTACCATCACGGCTTGTATATAGGTACCATACTCATACTACCTACTATTATACCTAAATGCGAAAGTGTTTGTTTTACTTCCTGTCAAGTCGCAACAGAGCGATGTTATTGTAAGTATAATTATTATGTATGGAGGTAGGTAGTTACGAGGCTGAAGAGTAAAAAAAGAGGTACTTTTACCTCAATAAGGCAGGTGTCCCACCGAGTGAATCCCGGCTATTTACTCGCTCAAGACACGTACAGAAGATATGACGTTCCGTGTAAACAAAAGAGTTGCGTATGTCAGCGAATACTCGCTGATTGTTCACACCGCCAGCACTAGGAAAGCAGAATGCTATAATAATAGTCGGCTAAGTACCTAAGTCTTTTGTAATAAGTACAAAGCTATTAAGTTTAACGATTAGTCCCAACAAGTGTTGTCATTGTATAATAACTTTGGTTTCCACAAATGGTCACGGCAGTTCACTAGCGCTCGTCACGCAATATCTAATTCTTGATGAATATTGCACATGGAAGATATTCGACTGATTGGAAGCGCTGACAGAGAAATTATAGACCTGTGGTCGACAAACGGACAAACTGTGGCCCAGCTGAGGCGATAAGTATATCATGAATATTATTTGTAGAAATGACATGGAGTGAACTTGTGGCGACATCGCACACACGTCACACGGTGACGTCACCGAAGCCTGAATCACGCTATCGAAGAATTGTGGATCGCCGACATATACACAACGCCTCGAGTACATTCACTCGGGGCCTCGGCCTTTCCCCAGGCATGTCGTCTCGCCTACCGGGAGATCTCCCTTTGCCAAAAACTAACGATCCCAGTTCCGATGTGAGGCTTATTTGGTCGGCCATAGCTTTATCATGGGTGACAACACTGACTACAGAAGAATGGTTGCTCGTAAAAGTTTATCAGTCTTTCTCTAAGCGGACGCTTAAGGCCTAAAGGGTGAAAAGGAGCCCAAAAAGTAGTTTTTAAGTTTTGATTAAAACGGGGGACGTTGAAAATTGAAAAATAAAAATACAAAGTTGACATCAAAGTTGGCCAAGGATGAAGTAAGTTGAGAACCTCCACCCTATATCCCAAATGATTGAAATACATTTTTTTGGAGTAAACTTTCGGGTGAAGAAAATAAATAATAAGTTCCAAAATGAGACTTATTATTAACTGATAATTTGGTATCAGTTAATTGGCTCAAGCAAGACTTACAAGAAACATTGAAATGTTAAAACCGGTACCTATAGCAAAGTCGCCCACACAGTTTAGGCAGGTGTCCGACCGCCGGCGAGCAGCAGCGGAGCAGAGAAACGGATAAAATTACCAATAAGTGTGCGGTTCCACTGAGGCAGAGTGGAGCGGAACTGAGCGCGATTCACCAATCACATGGCTTGAAATCCACATCTCATTGTACCTCGTGTGGATTGGCGCCAATTGTCAGGGATTGCGTGCTAGCTATTGGTTTATATTTCTCCATTTTCTCCGGGCCGCTGCCTCGCTCCGCTCCGGTGGACAGGCAGCCTAAAGCTCGGCTATTTTTTCGCCCAAGAATGGGACTTAAATAATATGACATTCCATGTAAATAAAACAGGCGCATATGCAAGCGAGTACTCGATTTCTGATCACACGCCGGCACGTCATATCTTTATACGTGTCTTAGGACTCTTAGGGCGAGGCTGCACTACGGCTAAAACCACCCCGGTTTTTAATCGCATAGCTTTTTAGTGTGTTTGCGTTTCGCACGGTTACGCGGTTACCGCTGCGGGAATAAACCGTAGTGCCTAGGTCTAAGGCCAAGCGATAACATAGCCGAGCTTATGGAGAAAGAAAGAAAGAAAAACTTTTATTTATACGTTACTCGCCTACTCGCCGGTGGTAGGACACCTGCCATAAGGTGCTAAATGTATCTGCCTCAGTTTTATTTCATATCTGACTTTTAACGGTATACAAATTTTACAGTTTTAACCACTAAAATCTTTGATAAAATGAAATTCCTGAAGTGCCTCTATCAAGCGTTTGTTGTAATTTTCGATACTTAATTGTTAATTTTATTTTAATTGTTAAATTTATTTGTTATTTTAAATCATGCCTCCATTAGCGGTTATCATGAAAACCAAAAACAAGTATATTTTATTAGCTATTGATATTGTTAACATAATTTTATTGTTAAAGCATTTAGTTAACTTGCAATTTGGTACGCAAGTAGGTATGTTCAGGACTAACTGTAACTAACAGTCCGGATGTTTACCCGTGGACTCGGTGAGTTGACCCATTACCGGGTCCATGGGTAATTTTAATTCCCCGTGGTCCCATTGCATTATGAATTAGTACACTTTTATTGACTTCTTCGACTTTTGATATCGATATAATGTATGTACCTTCTTAGAACAAGACAAATCCGTAATAATAGAATACTCCCTGTCCTAGTCCTCATACCTACTAACGAAATAATAAAGGCAACTACCGTTCTACCACTGTCTGCTAACTGACCAACCATCCTAGTACCGATGTGAGCGTTGTTCTGTGTCCGTCATAGTTGTCATGGCGGCAGCGGAAGGTGCTGCATGCTCGGTTGCTACCTTAGTTCTATATCTTTTTAGAAAAAAACACACATCGATAATAACTCAAAAATTACTTGGGTGATGTCGCAATATAAATCAGATCAGACGACAAGCACTATTTTTCGAATAAAAACGAGTCATAAAAATCGGAATAAGCAGTAAAAAGTTATGGTGTACGATACATAAAAAATACAGGCGAATTGAGAATCTCCTCCTTTTTATAGTCCGAAAAGAAGCCATAACAATATTTACGTACGGGTCGTCAGCAAATAAAGGCCAGTGACTTCAAACATGAAGCTACTTAAACTTAGGTATTAAAAAAACATAATTGGGTTCACTTAACAGTAATTAAGACCTTTTTTTAATATAAAAATAAATATACCTTTACGAGGTCGTCAATTTTATTGTATTGTAATATAAGAGCAGTTTTCCTTATATCAAAACGGACCATCAAATTGCTCTTACCTTACAATTAGATAGGGTTGTCAAATTTATTTTGAGCTTTGAAGCAATTTTGTATTTTTTAACAACTTGAGACCTCCCTCAAGGGGGATAGATAGGGGAAGGTTGCTATGATTGGACCCCTTAACTTCGTGACATCATATCTGCTAAAAAGTAAGTAATACAAAGAAATCAATTAATGATGTCATAAGAATTATGAGATTTATTTATGATAAGCTTTGTAAAATCTTAGTTAAATCTTTAGTTTTAAAGAAAAATGAGAAAAACTATTTTTTTTCAAGTGGCTTCTATTGGACCATGGTAACATTGATTGGACCACTTGGTTGCCATGAATGGACTAAGAAAAAAACAATGGATGGTCCAATCAAGGAGAGTTAACTGAATTATTATTATATAGGTATTGTGTTTAAATAAAATAAATATTAAAATTATATTTCAATTAAAACACAAATTAATGTTAATCGTTTATTAAGGTCAACATATAATTTTTAATTTATGATTTTAAACTTAACTCATCGCGGATTGTACACATTTTACTATGATACGGGTACACACGATATGTATTTTTGAACGCCGATATTTCGACCAGTTCAGCCGTGACCACGATCCATGCAACTGGGTCGAAATATCGGCGTTCAAAAATACATATCGTGTGTACCCGTATCATAGTAAAATTTTTAATTTATTCTCAACAAAAATGCGATAGTATTTTCTTTGTTAAAACTATGTTTAATTTTATTTTTTCGGCTAAATCAAACGCTAGTCGTCTTCGATTGGAGTAACGCCATTTATGCTACTTTCCATTTCAAGTATATGTTCGCTTAATTCACGTTATAACTCTGCATCATGCTAGCTTCCTTCTACGTATAATAGTGCCGATTTTCTGAACACATTCTGAAATAATATTAATAATTTATATTTATCATTATTTACCTAATATAAAGTTTTTAACTTATGAATATTTACGACAAAAAACAGACGATTACACAAAATATACAAGTTTTAAAAAAATTCAGTCCGTATTTAAAAAATGTTGCCATCATTGGACCGGTCCAATGGTTGAACTCCTTGGTGGTCCATTGATAGCAACAAGGTAAGAAGCGAAACGAAAATATTAAAAAAAAATCAAGGATGTTACTAACACAAAATTGTTTTAATTTATAAATACACAAATAAATAAATGTTTATTTTATGCCATTTCGCTTACAGAAATATAAACACAACAATACTTACATTACTTTTAGTTAATCGATATTTTTACATTGAGCACGTCGTAGATAAACAAATGCACGTCACTTCTCTCCAAGCGCTACGGGAGCCCTGAATTTTGAGCTGGGGGGGTTATGGGCACTAAGCAAGCATTCTGTGGTACCTATGTGTTGCTAGGCTAAATAGTTTTTTAATTATTGTAGTGGTCCAATGAAAGCGCTGGTCCAATGATCGCAACCTTCCCCTAGTAAGGGGGATAAATTTAAACAAAATTTCTACACGGATTGCACTGTGAGGGGAAAGCTAGTCTATTTATATCTATCTATATCTATACATATAATAAAACTAGCTTTTGCCCGCGGCTTCGCACGCGTCATCAACTATCGTCCTGGGAAAATTCATCGTAATCATTCATGCGGTGTAGATTTTTCATACAAACTTTCATCCCCTATTTCAAGCCTTTAGGGGTTGATTTTTGAAAAAAAAGTAGTCTATGTGTGACTCTGGGTCTTCAACTATTTTCATTCCGAATTTCATCCAAATCGGACTGGTGGTTTAGCCGTGAAAACGTCACAGACAGACAGACAGACAGACAGACAGACAGACTTTCGCATTTATAATATTAGTATGGATTGTAACCAATCGTCGTTTGTGCACGCTAAACACAGAAACGGCTGAACGGATTTTATGGGACTTTCACAGGGAGATACAAGAGGTTGTGGAGCAACATATAGGCTACTTTTTATCCCGGAATACTCGCGGGATCGGTCTTCACGCGGGATAAACTATGAACGAACGAACTCGCGGGCAAAATCTAAGCTATAATATAAAAAAATTCAATTGCCAACCCTATAATTGAGAGATTACATGAGATGTTATTTACAACATAATTTAGATAATACACAAGGTTGTAGTTTTAATTCTTTTTATGTATGTAAATACGCATAAACTTGAAAAAATTCTGTCGCACAAGGATTCAAGCTAGTTATAATTAGGTATAACTGATTTTAATAACGACATTGTTTTAAATTAAACAAATGAATACTTTAGATTAGATACTTAACACAATTTTATAATGCTAACTAAATAAACAAAACAATGGAGTATGAAAGGAACAATTCAAGTTTGAATTGAGCGTCGCCCTACAATGAAAACAAAAAAACAAGGCAACAATATCAAGCATGTGTGCGTGCAGGCGATGTTTTACACCTTCGTCTATTGTCACAATTTTTTGACACGCTTGCACGGATTCGATGTTCCATCTAGACCAGTGGTTCTTAACCTTATAGTCATGCGGGACCATTTGACAAAATTTCTGTCTTGCCATGGACCACCAAGTTGGTTAATTAGTTTGTAGTTAATATAAAGTACCTAAATGTAAATAAATGGAGGGTTGTTCTAATTCGCCTTTAAATAAAACACGAATAAAATTATTCAAGCCCTCAGTATTTTAATTTTCATGACGGTAAATTACACATTACAGTTTTTAATGCGATTTTTGTGATTGCATACTCTTTACTAACTTCTGAATCCTTGGTTCAGTGCTACTCAAAGCCAAACGCATATCATCAGTGGCATCCAACCGATTTCGGTGCTTGTTTTTAATGATCAGAAGCGCCGAGAACCCCTGCTCACATAGATATGTCGATGAAAATAAGGTTAGGTAACGAATAGCAATGTCTCGAAGTTTTGGTAAAGAAATTGCCTTTTGGCTCCAAAATTCTTCAAGATTAATTCCTGATTCAAATGTATCTTTTAAGTTACTGTCATGTTGCATTTCAATCACTTCTTCTTGAATTTCATCAGGAACCTCAGAAACTCTTATAATTAAAAAGATTGCGGATCAGTTTCTGAATATTTTTATCCTCGCGGTCGGGAAAATAACGATCGAATTCTATTTTTAAGTTTTTTAAATGTAAAATTATGTTCTGTTGTATTTCTTGTTTAATTTCAGCAACCTGTCCATTAATAATTTGATTCAACTTATCAAATACAGAAAAGTTATTACTTTCGACCTTGTTGATCCATAGCTCGATTTTAGCGATAAACGCACTGATTTTATTTTGATATGCAATTATATTGCTCATGCCTTTCAACTTAAAATTTCCTGACCCTTGCAGTTGAAGGTTTAATTTATTTAGTTGCGCGAAAAAATCGACCAAATAGGCTAATCGTATTTGAACATTGAAATTTGAACTCACAGAACTGGTCCAGCAACTCTTTATTTTTCTTGTTTGTTAAAAATATTTTTACTTCCTCCCTTAGTTCAAACAATCTCAGCAGCATGTTTCCTTTGGAAAATCAACGCACTTCCGTGTGGAAAAGTAGAGTTTCTAGACATTAGATCGTCAAAGTGTGAGAGTAACTTTATAGTCCACCAAGCTGGTCAAATCAGGTAGAATTTACATATCTTTGAGATCAATAAGGAAAACTAAATCTCGGTGTGTTTTTTCACCATGTTTGATCGCCGGAATAGGTCAGGGGTTAATTATATTCTAAATACGTCATTACCATTTGTTATTATGCGAAATCAAGTTTGGTAACAGCGCAATCTTTTGACCGTTTAAGGTATAAAACATCTCGACGCCCACGCTTGCAGCCATATAATTATTTAGAATAAAATACCCAATAAATCTATGCCTGCAACACTTACCGAATTTGCTTTGATTGGTTCTGATAAAATAGCCCTCGGGCTTTGGTATATTTTCTGGTCTACGTATTTCTTGAGTTATTGAATTAATAGTAAAAAATATTTGATTATTTAAATTAAGACGTTTTCCTTAGACGAACGAGCGTACCGACATAGTTCAGAGAATATCGAATTAGCCAGCTGAATTGGCAATGCATACGTCACATAGCTCGAAGGACCAATATACATTGGGAAAGAAAGGTCCTTAAATGGACACCAAGTCTTAGAAAATAGAGCATACAGTGTCTTCCGATTAACTGGACTGCTCCAAAGATAATCGGTCAGAAAGGCACAAATTAGGAGAGACCTATGTCCTATAGTGGCCTTAAAGCCTGATAGGTAAATATTAAAGATCAAAACAGTATCAAAATTGGTTAGTTTTGAATTTTATAATAACAGTAGGTACTTACCTACTTCGCTCTTGGTATTAAAATCACACATAATATACAGTTATACAAATATATAAATAAAATATACAGTTATATAAATAAAATAAATTTAATTAACCAGGATTTTTGTTACTATATATCTATCGTCAATCGTCAATGATAGGTAACAAAAACTGCATTAAATTTTTTTGCTTAATTTTAAACATCTGAGCGTGCAGGAAAACCGACGTTATTTTATATTACTAAGATAAAGAGTTTTTTACGACAAATAAAAATGTTTACAACAACTGTAATAAACATTTTGCAACAACTTACAGCAAAAAAAATTCAAGTCGACTTCGTTCATTCACTGATAACTTATCACTGAGATATCGCGATTTTAAACACAAGACACGTTTTAACCCGCGAAAGTACACAATCTCACTGAGGAAAATTGTCAATTCAAGGAGCCACAGTCGGTATAGGACTGAGACTAGCAATGTACAGTTCCACCATTGAGATATTAATCATAATATTATGTACTAAAGAGTTCCACAAACTTATCTGATCCGGTGGTCAAAATTGGAACTAATGCAAATGTCATACTGTATTCAGACAAAGACAAAGACAGTACTTAGCGCCCCTCTTACCGGGTCAGATAAGTTTGTGGCACTGCACTGTAATTTAAGGTTTCGCAAACCAATCGCGTCTGGTGCACACACTGCATCTCAAGATGAAGACTGTTCGGTATTCGCAGGCAGTACCTACTATTTGAACAGACATGCTGTGGACGATTCATGTGCTATTGTCATCGATCTAAGCTTGTATAATGTTCTTTATAGATCGATGGCTATTGTATAATTTTTTCATTATTTATTCAATGTTTAGTGGGTATCAGAGACAGATTAGAGTTCAGAGAGCTCTAGGCAAAGACTATACTTGCGCCCTTTAGAGACAATACTACGCTGGTAAGTGTTTATTACTTAGGTAGGTACTTAAGATTCGAACGAAATCTTACACAACATCTCGTCGGGCAAGGGGGATTTCGCAAAAATCACATTTTTTCCGCGACAAGTAAAGGTAACACATCTTAGCCTACCGTACCTTAGCTACCTTGTCTTACCTACCTTGCGATAAAGCACTTCGTTCCATTACAAGCAATGTAGGCGTAGGAAAGCCTAATAGGTACAATTTAGACTTGTCTCATCTGGATCATTCTTTTAGGCATTTATGACTCACTATAACTTTCACTGAGTGCGTTGAGAAGTGTCACATTACGACAAAATACGGCTTTCATTTTTAAAACTAGTTTCAAAAGGAAACGGCGCCTAAACTTTTTTATCAGTTAAGACTTAAGTAGGTAACCTTCATGAAATGTAGGTAGGTAACCTTTATGTAAGTGATAACCTAGTCACTAGTGGTTAATAGTTCGGTCTCCTACTCGGGTGTACTCCTGACTTTTCGGAGTTATGTACGTTTAATCATTTAAATGTCACTTGCTAAAAACGGTGAAGGAAAACATCGTGAGGAAACCTGCTCGCCGGAGAGTTCGCAAAACTCAAAGGTGTGTGAAGTCCGCCAATCCGTACTTGGCCAGCGTGGTGGACTAAGACCTTAACCTTTTCATTCTGAGAAGAGACCTGCACCCAGCAGTGGAACAGTTATTGCAGGTTGCATTGATTTTTTATGAAAAACCAAATACACGGTAATAAATGGTAAGAGCCTAGAATTCACTCGGGGAAGTACCACCGCCCGCCACGGTAGGTACTCAGTACCATTTCTACCGCCATAATAATTGCTTTAACAGCAGTGTGTTTCGGTTAGAAAGGTGTGGACTGTGGAGTAATATTAGTATTTTTTATTAACATGTGCACAAAAGAATCAGCGCATCGCATAACGCTATCCAAAGAGTCACAATGTAAACATCGCAACGTTAACACTGAGTGACGCTACTTGACTGTGTTTTAATAATTGTTTTACAAATTATACAAATACGTACGTGTCATATGAAATGAATTACATAGCTAGTGCGCCATTTACTACGTAGAGTATGGTAAAATCACAGAGGAAATACGTACAAATGCATGTGTAAAAAATGAGCGTAAAAGAACAAGGAGTTTTATAGGTATAATACCTCTAAAAAACCAGTGCCGCCGCAAGCTGCATGGCCCTGTAAAAAAACTGTGAGGCCTTAAGGAGCAGGGTCAGCTGAAAGTAGTGAGATCATGAGATGTGGAGTGGAGAGGTGCTTTAGAGGAGAGCTGTGATGAGTATATCTGGTCATCATCATCATCATCTCAACCCATCATGGCTCACTATTGAGCACGGGTCTCTTCTCACAATGAGAAGGTTGAGGATATATTTCAGGTGTTCCAAAAAAATGTTACTGGCTAGAGAGCCGTCTGTCTTTGAGTAGAGTTTACAAATCCATGCTATCCATATTTATTTCTGAACTAATAATTATGTATTATAATGCGAAAGTCTGTCTGTCTGTTTGTGGTGCTTTCAGAGCTAAACGACCGGCAAGATTTGGATGAAATTCTGAACGAAAATGGTTGAAATCCTAGTGACATTGTTTTCAAAAATCAACCCCTATAGGCTTCAAATATGGATGAAAGTATGAAATATCTAATGATCTGATATTTAACAGGGTCCTTTGAACTCCTTTGCCTTCTATAGGCACTTAGGTACTCTATACTTACTTACTAGGTAGGTAGTTTCTTTGTTTGTTCATTCATATTTCCCATGAAAATTATGATAAAGTAATAGTTTTCACCAACATTTTCACATACACAGAAGATATTTCAACTGAATTCGTATGAGACGTTGTAAAGATAATAAAGTGCAGGTTTGCGTCACTCGTCATAAAGTACCTACCCTCATGTAGAATATTATTTTAAGACTAGCTTTTGCCAGCGGCTTCGCCCGCGTGAATTTCGTTTAAACTTCACCCCTTTATTTCACCCACTTAAGTGTCATAAACGTAAGAGTAGATAAAAATAAAATATAGGTATACTTAATCAGAAAGCTTCGAACTGCTAAGCTATCGGGAGTTACACGTGTTATTGTGAGTCAACCATAAAAGATAGACATATGCTGTCGTGGAATATTTTTTATATAATTTTAAGGAGAACATTTCCGTCGTACATGATTTCTGTGTACTTAGCTTTAACCATTAAGGTTGCACACGCGACGCAAGCTTAAAAAATGGAGTAACTTCTCCCGTTTCCCCAACATTTCCCTTCACTGCTCTGCTCCTATTGATTGTAGCGTGATGAAAAGTATACTATAACCAGCGCGGGAGTATGAAAAATAATTTTACCAAGTTTCGTTAAAATCCGTCGAGTAGTTTTTGTTTCTATAACGGTTATACATCAGACAGACAGACAGACAGACAAAAATTTTGCTGATTGCATTTTTGGCATCAGTATCGATCCCTAATCACCCCCTGATAGTTATTTTGGAAATATATTTAATGTACAGAATTGACCTCTCTACAGATTTATTATAAGTAATAGAATAGAAGATTTCTATTTTTTATACCCTTGCAATATTTAATAATTCATTTTTGAATGGTGTGAAGTTAGCGTCATTTGCCATGCAAAAATCGGCTACTTTTACAACAGAAAAGTGTGCATTATTAAGAGCGGGTTTAGGCCACGCTGTGCTATAAATATATTTTTAACTTTCTGTTTGCAGAACATAATTAGCAACCATATTTATAATACTAAATGAACACCTGACGGTAGAGGGTCTTGTCAAATACTATGGGGGCCATTTTTTGATGTACTTAATGGGTCCTGAAGTATGGGTGTCCACACCGTGCGTGCATAGGTACTTGTATCAAAATGGGGTTTAAATCGATGTTAAAATAAAACACATTGTCACTAACATTATTTATTTATCTGCATTATAACGAAAAACCTCTTACATCTAATAAATTTTACATGTCTACATACTATGTAACACTCACAGCATAAATTAAGGACACACAAACAGGATTCATAATCTTTATATATATCTATGTAAACTGTTGGCTTACTCTCGATAGTGTAATTTTATCGATACAATGATTTGTAATCAATTTTAAATCGATTTTCGAACAATCTGTTCTTAATTCGTTCATAATCGCGAGAAACTGAAATGCTACTTACTTAAATCAATTTGATATCGTCGTACATATGTCACGTTGTGACGTCACAAAAGGCCTGAATCACGCTTACAAAGTTTTCTACATCCTTCGCATATATAAGTTCCGACCACAAACTTTAGGCATGACAGTTTGCTAACAATTTATTGTTTACGACATAAAAATAACGCAATTTTAATTCCAAACCTTATCGTGTTTTTTCCTTAACTTTAAGAGTACAAATCCAACTGAAATTTCGATTCCATATAATTAACTCGAGAGTAAACCTATGATTATTGTTTATAATAATTTTAAGTAATATGAAGACTAAAACATATTGCAAAGCTTCAAGGCGATACTTATTTAATAAATTCTTATAGGTTGGCTCCGAGATACAAGTTAGTAGGCAAGAGATATTCGTGAGAAAGCTGTAAATAAAATAATAAAGTAGCTATAACTAGAATAACCAACTTACATTGTACTTCATTTGTAATGGATTCAAAATATCGATTTTTTCTCGATGAATCGGTTGAGTTTAAAAAGTGAGTTTCAACACTTTCAACAGAGTAAACTACAGCCAATTGTAATATTCCCTTTCACTCATACACGAAAGAGAGCAATATAATGCGTCTATTGTGTAAGTGAGACAACAATGTTATAGTATATTTTGCTTTTCAGTAATGAATTAATTTTACCAAATAGCTTATATTTTTGCGCCAGCTACCCATATCAATAAAGTCCATAGTTAATAATATGCAGGAAAAAAAATGACAGTAATAATAAATTTTTTGATTTAATAATGTCATGCAAAAAACGAGATATTACTAAACATAAATTAATAATTATTTTAATAATACAACAATTATTAAATAATAGTAATTAAACCTTAGTATTTTAAGATATGCGAATTATTGCTCATTTATAAGAAAAATTTAGAACAGCTGTTTTATGCGATAACTTCGCATAAAAATATTGGAAATAATTGTTTGTATGTATAAACAGAAATAAGTTTAATTATTTAATAATAACAAGGGAAAAAGTTGTATTTGTTTCTGATCGATCACAAAATAAAAACTTAATTTACGTTAAATGTTTTCATATAAATATAATAAATAATATTTTGATATTCCTAAATAATAGCAATTACATTGCTGTTTCAACAACATCGATATATAGATATATAATAATTGTAATGATCAATATTCAACTATTAGCATAACTATATTAACCCTTACATCGGTCGTAATTATACACTATTAATTAATTATACATCATTTTAATAATTGGAATTTCATAATGTTTAAAAATAAAATATAGGGTTAATTGTCATAACATCGACACTTACAATTAAGCATGATAATACGCACTAAAGCTCATAATCATTTGATAATAAATTGACCAATTATTTCAACAAGATACGATTTAATAATTTGGAATATATGGGTTTAACGAGGAAACATTCAACTTGAGCACCTAATTAATATTTTAATAATAAAGAATAAAAAGGTATATTTTTCTAAAATACCAATATAATAACAACACCAATTAAAATATAATTAGTAATAATATTGAGCTAACAGGGAAGAAATATAAATCAGACGCCATTTTGGTTTAACAACAATGATATTTTGTCAGTTGGGAGCATTCAAGTGTTAATTATTATGTAACACAATTTTTTGTAAGGTGAAGTTTCAATTCTCATAGAGACCCTTCAATAATAAGTGTTGTAATTCAAAGGAAAAGAGTCGTTAATAAAAAGTGACATAGTACAAGCAAATTTATCAAAAGTGTATTAAAGATAGAGTAGTGAAGTCAGACTTTTAACGATCCATCGGTTAGAAAGAGAGAGATGATCGCAGTGGATTCAATCCATAGTGGCCAACTACTGAGCACAGCTCTTTCCTCATCATAGAGGGGGCCACTCCACCATGCTGCTCTAATGCGGATTGGTGGAGACAATTTCTGTACCTACTCGAAATAATTTGATTTTATTATTTGAAAACCTTTTCTCTCTTTCTAACCTTCACACGTTTCCACTTACAGACCGTATCTTCTCTTCTCTATTTAAAATATCTCTATGGTTATAAGTTTTGTGACGTCATAAGCAAAAGTTTTATACTCTGACTTTGAATTCGATTCAGTAAAATGTCATTTTCAGTGTTTTTTTTGTGATAATAAAAAGCTACCGCTTTTTATTATCACAAAAATAGTGATGTAACCCGGACGCAAATTATTGGATTCAATAAAAATATTAATCGGATTATAATCGTTTCGCAAATCGCTAAAATATCGTATGAAGTTATTACAAGATCAATAAATACACATAAAAAATATTTTTTAACAATTTTCCCCTAGATTTTTAATTATTGTTAGGCGCTTTTAGTGCTTGTATGTACCAAAAGCATGCATGCACCGATGTTTAATATTTTTCGTTTACTATATAGTTATAAGTGAATAACTTTTCCGTATTGTTCTCTGATTTTTAATTATATTTTAGTTACACATAAAATAATAGACATTTTGAAAAAACAAAAATCGAATAATCAAAACATCGTTCGTTAATCGTGTCAGTATTCACTATTATTGAAAAGCTGGCAACATTATTTCAAAAAGTGGCATTAGGAAACGTCATTTTACTGAATCGAATAGTCGGAGTATAAATGCTATAACGAACTTTTAATTATTCAAATTGCAATATGTGATGTCACACGATGGGACGGGGGTCATACATTGTGGCCACGTGTGAAAAGGATAAAAAATCATAATAAAAATAATTCATAAGAATGACCGTTGTATTGTTTAATTAAGAGACTACATTTCATATATTTTTTGTTTAACGTGAAATCTAGAGAATTTGAAGCATTTTTATTCCTTTTATCAATACCGAAGGTGTCATATAATACGTAAATGAATTATCATGATAAAATTATCATTTATGACTAACCTTTAAAACTGAATAAGGTTATGCTAATATTTTAATATCAAATAACCTTGCGGCATATCAACACAATCAAAAAATTATAGACGAGTTTTAATGTAATCTAATCTCTAGTATATCACACTAAATGACATAATAATAATATCAATAATACAATTTTGCATAAATAAATAATAACGTACTTTTTACAAAAAAATAACCGACTACAAAATCAATAAGTAGAGAGAGATAACTCAAAAATTACCCGTCAGGTATCACTCAAATTTCTACGGGATCAGACGACATTAAAAAGTTATAACTTGAAAAAACATAAATGAAATACTCTATATATAGAATAACTCAAAAGGTACTGCTAAGATGTCGCTCAAATGAAGCACTAGCACTTAAAAAAAAAACACAGTCGAATTGAGAACCTCCCCTTTTTTAAAATCGGTTAAAAAAATTATGTTCAATTGAAAACGGTTATTGATTCATGAAGACGTGAATGTTTAAAAATATTTTTATAAAAACTGACTATAAACAGAATGTATAACGTAGGTATAAAAAGGAACACGGGTGTAAGGAACATTACAATAAATATAAGGCAATAAAAATACCTTTAAAAAAGCAGATAATGAAACAAATATAGTTCAAAAGCACCTAACTTGGTAACAAAAATTGTCTATTATAAAAAACATTGCAATTAAGTGATAATAATTTCACACCTTAGAATAATTATAGTATAGAAACCAAGTCAGCGCGGCCATTTTGTAGCACCTTCATTGGAGCCAAACCTTTGATGATATAAATGTCTAGATGGAACATCGAATCCGCGCAAACGTGTCAAAAAATTGTGGCTATCTATTAGCCACAATTTTTATATCATTGTATTATTGATCACGCACACATAGACAATAGACGAACGTGTAAAACATCGCATGCACGCATACATGCTTGATATTGTTGCCTTGTTGATGTTGTTGCCTTGTTTGTTTTCATTGTAGGGCGACACTCAATCTAGACATTAGATTATCAAAGGAGCATTTCCGTAGTATTCAAAGTCAAACGTGTTTCGCGAAAAAAATAATTATAACGATTTGTGCTGTTTTTTGTCACAACATTTCCGAAAAGCAAAAGAAATGTAATAACATCACTTTTAACAGGTTAGCTTCTAATATTTCATAGTATCTTGTATTTAAAAAAATCGGTTAGTGCTTCATTTTAGACCGAGCGCTTGTATGACTACTGTCATTCTATACTATAATTATTCTAAGTTTCACACATTCTTTGTAGAACCAGAAACTGGTATATAATAATAAAGTTATACTACATATTTAGAAATGTTTTGATGTATTATACATATATTGATGTAATCATGATTATGTACAGATTACAGTTTCATTATGTTTGCCCAAAATATGATTACGATTATACTCCGGGCACATTCGGTATGGTATGGTCTTAATGGCAATATACATAAATGTTACTTCCGTCCCTGTTATTTAAGGTTAATGGTAGATTGATGGCGAGAGTTAAAAATGCCGTAAATAACTTTTGCTTCCAAGCTAAATTGAACTGTGAGCGCTGGTAATAAAGTTTTCTCGGCGACTCAAGTACAGGGATTGTGATTATTTCTGTAGGCATGGTAATGCCCCACTAAAATTGTTCTAACTACCCTTTCTCGAAACGCGTTCGGAAAAGCATTTCCGAGCTTCCACAAATCATTGTAATCTGTAACCATGATTATATTTTGCTCATCTTTGATTATGGAACACAAAAGTAAATAGCATATTTTTATCTTGGAATAATAATCATAATTGTCGATAATATTACGACCAAATGGTCGTAACATAATATGTTATCACCTCGCTCTCCTATAATATGTACTTAGTCACATTCATCAAGATATATTTAATGATTTATTGATATTGTGTCTTAATAAGCAATATTTAGTAACCAAAATGAAAATTGTCTCAGTCTAATAACGACAAATAAATAAATTTTACAATAATTAATTACCTCTTCGGAGATCGTTCGGGTATATTTTTCTATCTTACTTCAACATACATATTCTACCAATATAATAAATCAATCAATATAATACTACCACATTAAAAAATAGAAAATTACTTTAAGTACAAAAAAAAAGTTTATAATAGAGTAAATTTAACTAATTCGTTGGTAGTAGGTATAATCAATTATGACTATCATCTTTAGCTATTTCTCAAACATTCTTGTCTATATTGGTCAACACATTTGAATTTCAGGGAATATTTAACAAGTTTGAAAATAAAAAAAACACGCTTGTTTGAAGAAAAATGATTTCTAAATAAAGAGCAATAAGTTTAGTCCTTGTGTTTTTAACTCTTGATATTAACAACATATTAACTTGATATTATTAACATATTATCCTTAACAACGTTGCATAGCACTCTTCAGGACTGCGCATATAATAACGAAAAGGCAACGGACTAACGTAAACGAGAGCATTCAATTATGACCGTAATGTCTTGGTAATTACGGTTCAGTTTCGATTCTATGCTTGGTGTCCAAGTTGATCAGGAGTGGGTGGCGAGTAGAACGTCTTTCAAGTATACAAGTACACAAACTTCAGAATTTTATTAAAATTAAAAAGTGCACCAATATGACCAAAATAAGATTGAGAAATACATTCATTAACGCTAATAATCTGCGATTAATAATACCAACTAAATAACGGCTCATCTACAAATTCGAAGCTAAAAACCGTCCGCGTAACTAAGATGCCACCATCGCAGTTTTATCTGATTACTAACGAACTAAGATAAAAGTTATACTTAAAATTGCAATCATGTTGTCTCGCAATAAAGTCACAAATACTAAAACATTATCTTGCACTTACGATCATTGGTCACAAAACACTATAAGAGCTGACATAATATATGAAGTAGGACCTTATTGATGAAGGCGGTTTTCTAGCACTGAACCGACATATAGTTGGTATTATTAATCGAAGATAATATTAATAGGAATGAATAATTGAAAGAATAAGACTTATTTAACATAAATAAATGGCATAAGTCAATGGGAATAAAATATTTGAGTAAATACGATGGCCTTATAGGTAAATCATTGACTAATGATAAGTACAGGGCAAAATGTATAGCAAAAAATATTTATAAAGAATAATAATACTCCTAAATACTTGAAAATTTTCAAAGAATAACCCAAAAGTTTACTTGACTATTAAATAATCAAAATTTACAACACTGAAATAAATAAAACGACTTAAGTATAATTATTAATTATTACTATTATGCTCTGGAATTTATTGTACATTTAATTAATTAATATACTCATTCCATATATATTATTAATTATAGATATGGAATGAGTATATCGAATAATAATATTGGAAAATACATTTATTTTATTATTGCAACATATTATGCCGTATTTCGACAATATATTTATTATGCTGTGCAAATCAATCTATTGTCTACGCTATTTGGTCTATATTTGTAGTCTATGACTATTAGGCTGTTTTACTACTGTTATTAAGATCATATTTTGATAGAAGTGACAAATTATGCATGTAGTAAATAATTAGTTTAGCAATATATTTAAGTTCTTTGTTAATCACACATTTGGAGATTTTAATTATTTAATTTTAATAAATATGGCATTAATAATTATTACAACACTTTCTATCAAAATAGGATCTTAATAATATCGTTGTAAGACGTGTGTGCTTCGTAATGGTGTTCTAGCAAATATTTTATTGTTTCGTAATTATTAAAAAATATATTTTAAATTATATTTTGACTTTTTCTCTTAGTTCGTCTTTTTTATAATACTCAAAGATATTGTAAATTTATACAATTTAATTTCTACCAACCTAATAAGATGACAAATGTTCACTGTCATCTATACTAATATTATAATACTGAAGAGTTTGTTTCTTTGAACAGGCTTATTTCAGGAGCTATTGATGCGAATTGAAAAAATATTTTTGTGTTGGATAATCCACCTATTAAGGAAATCTTTTCTATAAGGGTATTATTACCAGACCAATCGATCGATTGACGTCGACTAATCCATTCCACCATCGATCGATGCTGTCGACCATCAATTGACAGGTCTGATAAAACCCTAAAACGTTGCACTGTGATCAATAAGCGCGAAGCTATAATAAAACATATCGCAAAAATGGTAAAATAATTAGGTTTCCTAAATTATTCCTAAGCCATTTTGAACTGCGTTTAATTGGAATCAATGCCTCACAAAATAAAATATTTTCTGAAACATCATTACGTATATTTTTCTTTATATATTTTGCTATATATTATATTAATAATGAAAACTACTTATTCTATAAATTGGTCTTTAAGACTTTGTAATTTGCAAACAGGTAGCTTCAATCATACATTATCATAATTCCAAATATAATTATTAATTATATATTTAAGCAGCCACCTTGTATATCATTTAAGTAATTAATAAGAATAATTATACACAAATTATTAATTATTTTGAAATAAAACTACAACAATAATAATTAATAATTTAAATTGTAAGTATGATTTAAGTACTTCTTGTCTCTTAATAAACTGAAAATAAATAATAATTTATACATAATAATATGAAAATAATTAAAAATAATTTGTACATTCAACACAATGAAAAAAAAAACAAATGGCACGAAATAAATCGTTGATTTTTATATAATATGGCTTTTTAATTGTATAAACAATCTATAATAAATCTTTTTGAATGTTTTTTTTTATTGCAATATAAAAAAAAATTATTAACTTTAAATTAAAAAGAAACAAAAATTGAATGTTGTCATAAGAACCAATAAATACTCTTCGCAAGTGTTATGAATCATATTCTGTAACATAATACAGTGAAACCTGGTTAAGTGAGACATCAAGGGACCTGCAATGTCGTTTCACTTATAGAGGTATTCCACTTACCCAGTGTCTCAGATATACAGGTATAAATAAATATCTGTCTCATTTACTGAGGGTTCCATTAATAGAGGTGAGAATACAGGTTATTTCAGTTATACAGGTGCGATCATTAAATAAAATAATGTGTTATGTATGTCAATGAGTTTTAATAAAAAAAAATATTATGTACTTAAAGGTATCATACAAATGTAATCAATAAAAATATTCAAGCACGTTTTTACACGTAATATGTATGTAGATACGAATATGGAAACAGAATGTATCAATTATAAAAATCTGTCATTTTAGTTTGTCGTTTGGAAGTATCAGCCATCAAGCCAAAATTTGTACTTACGTACTTGGAATTACGTGTGGAATTTGTGGGTAGAATAAGAATGAGTAAACAAACAATGTTATCTCAGTTACAGAGGTTTATGCATATAAAATTTACTCGCTGTCTCAGTTATAGAGGTAACTATGATGATAAATCGAAAGAACAAATCCCAGATATAGAGGTTTACCTCGTCCCACTAACAGAGGTAATTCAGTGCCAAAGTGTTGGGACCTCAGCATGAGTTCTAGTTATGGAGGTTTCTCACTTATCCAGGTCCCACTTAACCAAGTTTCACTGTATGTATAATTCCTTGACAAAATACTTCTATATTTCTGCACATGTTATATTTTACCATACGGGTACTCACGATATCTTTGCACTCTTATGGTTTATCTACAGCTGAATCTTAACGCGTTAATTAACGCGATAATGTGTTGAAATAAGAACAACTTCGACTAGTAAAAATTTTCAATTACTCTTATTTTAATGTATTAGTGACAACTGTCATGCAATGTGAAACAGGATAGCATCACTCTGTCTCTTTTTAATTATGTCATTGGCATAAGTCATTCCTTTTCTTATGTGAGTGCGATAGATGACATCTATTTGTCTTATACTCTTCTAGTCTTTATTGATAGGTGACCAGCGAGCAGAAAAAGCATAGGTGACACTTATTATAGACAGATAAAACTATCAACATTCCTTCTCGATAGTGTTTTTAAATCACGACAAAATGGGTATTACAATTTAAAATCGTGAGTACCCATATGTAAAACATTAAGTATTCACGCTGGTAAATTAAAAATCATATACCGGAATGTTTTTTCACAATTGTACACCTAAACGGAATGCTGGAATAAATGGCTTGAATCGTACTGGTACACCTAAATTTGAAATCTGCGCACACAAATACTACCAGTACACATAGATTTCTAGAAATCTGATCGTTCAAATAATATAGTAACACCTTTATAGTACCTGATTTAGTTAAATAATAAAAGTACACCTAAACATAACATTGGAATGTCAAATAGTTATTTGACATGACTGTATCTAAACGCAATACATATTAGAATGGCAAAAACATTTTCAAACTGTAACGCGTACACCTAAACGCAATATTGGAATGACATAACCTTTCCGTACAATGCGTACACCTGCACAAAATCCTGGAATTACATATCTTTTAAAACAACGTACACCCAAATGCAAAGCTGGAATGTCACGTCACATCGACTAAATAACTTGGGCCTGTAGGTGTACATAACGTTGCTATGTTACCGTTTCACGATGACGTCATAATCTATATTTTAGTGAGCAATCCGTCCAAGCCCAATATCGGGGGTACTTCGATATCTTCCAGTCGAATGGCCGATGCGCTGTAGTGGAACTGAACTGCGTAGATCATCTTTGTGTCCATTAGTAGGTTTTGCTGGAAATACATCACATTAATTAATAATTAATCTAAATAGATATCCCAAATCGAAGCAAAGGCGAGTTCATTAGTAAATAATATAATTATGTATTAAAACTTGACCAGGAAAATAGAAAAACTGTCATGAGGGCCCTAAAGTATCCTTTTTTATGGCTACAGTAGTTATAGTAACACTTATGTCATTTAGACAATTTATTTTAAAGGAAATTGTATTTTAGCAAAAAAAAGCACTCAAAATAAGAAAACAAACCATGACATTCAACTCACTGATAAACAATTTACGAGTGACGTTTAGAAAGTAAGCGTTGTCAGTAAACAAATTAGTGCCATGAGCTTGCCGCAATATGGCGAGGTTTTCTATAGTCCTGGTATTTACCAATATAATAAATGTCAAATAATTATAATTATAGATAAATGTAAAAACACCTTAAGAGAGTGTCAAAGACTTCTCCTTCAGGGCCGACGTTGCACTGGTGACTGCCCTGGTGTTGCACATATCAATACGATGACCACTTACCAACAGGTGACTTATCCTTCAGGTCAAACCTTCAGGCTATAAAAAACAGAGTTGTAAACATACGGGCTCCTTGCCGGCGGCGGGCCCGGCGCGCTTCTGCATCATCTTCTGGATCTCGTGGATGAACTCGTATTATATGTATACATAGATAGATAGAACAATAGATGTAACAGTGTAAACATACGGGCTCCTTGTCGGCGGCGGGCCCGGCGCGCTTCTGCATCATCTTCTGGATCTCGTGGATGAACTCGCGCGTCACCTTCACCTCGAACTCCTCGGCCGGAGTGTACATGTTCAGGATCTGCGAATACATAGTTTATACTCACATGATGCTGACCACGCAACCACAAGCAACGAGTGCAGTAAACAATACACTACGTCACACGCGTCATACTGAGACTGGCCAATCAGATGACATATCTAACGAATCTAACTATGTATAGAAATGGTCCAAAGTTAACATTCGGACCGCGGTCCCCAGGCAGTGGCATCGCTTGGCGCTATTTCCCCTTTTCCTCCACAAATATATTGACGTATTAATCTCTTGAAAGTACGTTGTTAGACATAGGCAAAATAACTAAGTCACTAACTAACAATATACATTATATGTATACACAACGCAACTCTCTCCCTTTCTATCTTCACTAACTTTAATATATCTCCTTCTCAACTTCCGTTCGCGTCACCCGATCACACTTTTCGTAACGCTCTCATCACGCACACCAGCTTACTCCCCAAGTAAAGCGAGCGAAAAGAAGTTTTACTTCAAAAGGTACTAACCCTAAAGGTCCTCACTCACCTTACAAACTTGCATGGCGTTAAGGTCGCGACACATCTCGACCGTGCTATCAACGTCCACCATGGATTTACGCGCTTGCAGCAGATGGACGGCTTGAGTGATCGGCTGCAGCACTCCGATTATCTCTTCCACCTGGAAACGGGGATAGATTGTGATGAGTGAGGGTATATAGCCGTAATATTACGGTAGGAGTCCCTGTGTCGTGGGTGCCGTGGATATCCTACTACTATTATAAAGGCGAAAGTTTGTATGGATGTTTGTTACTCTTTCACGCAAAAACTACTGAACCGATTTTCATGAAATTTGGCACACACATAGAGGGCAACTTAGATTAACATATAGGATATTTTTTATCCCGGAAATCCCGCGGGATCGGAATTTACACTCTTTCACGCAAAAACTACTGAACCGATTTTCATGAAATTTGGCACACACATAGAGGGCAACTTAGATTAACATATAGGATATTTTTTTATCCCGGAAATCCCGCGGGATCGGAATTTACACTCTTTCACGCAAAAACTACTGAACCGATTTTCATGAAATTTGGCACACACATAGAGGGCAACTTAGATTAACATATAGGATATTTTTTACCCCGGAAATCCCGCGGGATCGGAATTTACGCGGGAAAACCTTCTTCGCGTATGGTTATAGCTTCATAACAAACATATTAATATAAAAGTAACAAGTCTGTCTTTCCGAAAATCCCGCGGGATCGGGAGTTTATCCCGAAATTCCTACGGGAGCGGGACCTACGCGGCTGATATCTACGGGTCCCGAAGCGAAGCGAGGGCGGTATGGATGTTTGTTACTCTTTCACGTAAAAACTACTGAATGAATTTGAATGAAACTTTACCACAATATAGCTTAATAGGCTACAATTTTTTAGGTTTTTAATGTGAGGTCGTAAAAAAACACATTTTTTGCGCTTACATTGCAAACGCTGACTGAATCCTACAAGATAGATCAAAACAATTTACTACAGTATTGTACAACTTAAAAAGGTCTACAAAAAAGTCCGTGATGGTATATGTTTATCTCTTAGGAATAACCCATAATAACCATTTTTTATCCTTTAATTTGTACGAGAAATAATGGCTTATTTACGAAGCGATTTTAAGCAATACAGTATTAATCCTTATCCAATTAAGTATCTTAAATACATTGTGCATTTAATAAAGATCAATATGGCTTTTTACAGCATGTAAATTAAATAAATATTTTCGAAGATATCACAGATTTAAAATGCAGAGTCATAGCAATTTCGGCGATAAATACAGTTTCGGTGATAAATACCGGCAGCGACGCCAGGCGAACGGGGCGTGGGGGGAGCGGGGTAGGTGCGGTGGGGAAGAAGTGGCTCATCGCTGAATGCGCGACCCGAACGCGGGCAGACGCGTGAGGGCAGACGTCGTTGACGGTTGTGTCCGTTTTGCGAATTTTTGTTCTACTAAGGTTCTTTGGTAAAAAGTAAGCAAAATTTAGGCAATTTATCAATTTCAAGCGTTGACATACTGACAAGTAATTTAAAATAAAGAAAAGAAACAAATAAATCTACAGCGAAATAAAAATTTAAAAACTACCAGCTTTTTTTTCAGAAAATTCCACCTAAAATACTTTTTAGAGTTAATTTTAAAGAATAAGTTTTTTTTGTAATCTTGATAAAGAATTTATTGTAAAAAACTGCGCTAAGTTTTATTTGATGATTTTACGAATTACTTCATTGATAATTCAATTACTATATAGATAGGTTACTTACAGTTAATTATAACAAATTATATAAATAGGTTAATTTTAACAAATTACTTCATTGATAATTCAATTACTATATAGATAGGTTATTTACCGTTAATTATAACAAATTATATAAATAGGTTAATTATAACGAATTACTTCATTGATAATTGAATTACTATATAGATAGGTTAATTAAATAGGCAAGGATTGCATTAAAGTACAATCATAACAATAACTACCGTACTGTATTTTTTGGAAGTATAGAAACAACACGTACTTAAGAATTATGCCGCGAAAGCGTAAGTCTAATCTTTCCCAAAGCTCTAATAAAGCTCGAACTATGAAAGTAGCTAGACTTAACGAGACGTTTCCACAAGCCGAACTGCGAAGGCTTAAACAAGCAGAGCGTGAGGCAGCTCAAAGAGCTGCTGAGACACCAGAGCAGTCCCAAGATAGACGTCGACAGCATGCTGAGTATCTAGCATCTCAACGGGCGTCTGAGACACCCGAACAGTCTCAAGCTCGGCGTCTTCAGCAAGCGAATTACATAAGGTCCCAAAGAGCTACTGAAACTGTTGAAGCTGCTGAAGCTCGCAGACGCGCTGTTGCTGAAAGGGCACAACAGCGACGATTAATATTTACAAGAAACGCGTGGGGAGTATTCGATAAAGCTGCATTTGAGTACGATGAAACTCTTGATTACGAAAGCCACAAGCTTATAAAAATAGAAGCGATGAATAAAGAATGCAGATTTTGCGGTGCTCTTAAATGGAAAGAGGAAGCTGCAGGCATGTGTTGTTCGGGAGGAAAAGTAGTTCTTCCTTCAATAGACGAGCCTGTTGAACCTCTTAAAGAACTTTTTTCAAATGAAACAGATGAGTCTCGCCGTTTTTTAAAAAACATAAGAAAATACAATACATGCTTCCATATGACATCTTTTGGAGCTGATAACATTGTGTCGATGCCAGGATTTTGCCCGACTTTTACAATCCAAGGGCAAATATACCACACAATTGGCTCTTTGCTTCCTGCTGCTAATACGCAACCAAAATTTTTGCAAGTTTATTTCATGGGTGATGAGGAAGCACAAGTTGATAGGCGTTCTGAGTACGTACCAGGTGTGGAAAGAAACACAGTTCAAAAAATACAAAAAGTTCTACATGATCACAACGTTTTAGTGCATGAATTTAAAATGGCTAAAGATAGAGTGACTAGCGATAATTACAAGGTCGTGATACACCCAGATCGTGTACCACGTGGTGAACACGAAAGACGATTCAATGCCCCGACCACAAACGAAATAGCTGCCGTAGTAGTTAGTACTGAACAAACTGCGTCTCGGGACATTGTTATTCAGGCGCACGATGGCCGGCTTACTAGAGTTCCGGACACTCATAGATTTTATGATGCTCTCGAGTACCCGATAATTTTTTGGAAAGGACAAGAGGGGTACAGTTTTGATATTCCTCAGACAAACCCAGTTACAAAACAGCCTATACCGAACAAAAAAGTGTCGTGCAAAGACTTTTATGCGTATCATATGATGGTACGTCGCAACAATTTTAATTTATTGCTTCGATGTAGGCTTCTCTTTCTTCAGTTTTTGGTGGACATGTATGTCAAAGTGGAGAGTGAGCGCTTAAGGTTTATTGCTTTAAACCAAACAAAACTGCGAGCAGAAAACTATATACATTTACAAGACGCGGTCAGGAATGATGCGGATTTAGATCCAAACAATTTGGGTCCATTGGTAATACTCCCATCGTCATTTGTAAATAGCCCGAGATATCTTCATGAGTACACGCAGGATGCGTTCACATACGTGCGTAACTACGGGAGGCCTGACCTGTTTATTACAATGACATGTAATCCCGCTTGGCCAGAAATTACTAAAGAGCTCATTCCAGGACAAAATGCAACAGACAGACATGACTTAACAGCCAGGTTATTTAAAATAAAAGTACAAAAATTGGTTGCTCTACTTACAAAAGGTAAAATATTTGGAGATATGAAGTGTTTCATGTACTCGATCGAGTGGCAAAAAAGAGGTCTGCCTCACGTGCACTTACTGCTGTGGTTGACGGAAAAATTACGCCCCAACCAAATTGATGAAGTCATAAGTGCGGAGATACCAAATCCAGAAAGTGATCGAAAACTCTACGATACTGTAACCAAAAATATGATTCACGGTCCCTGTGGTGCACTAAATCCGTCATCACCATGCATGAAAGAAGGAAAATGCACCAAAAAGTATCCAAGGGCGCTTTTAAAAGATACTCAAACTAACGACAAAGGCTATCCTTTGTACAGGCGTAGAACACCAGGAGATGGCGGCCGTACGATAACTCTAAAAACCCGAGGTGGAACACAGGAAGTATTGGTTGACAATAGCTGGATTGTCCCATATTCTCCTCTTCTGTCTAAAATTTATAACTGTCACATAAATGTAGAGTTCTGCAATACGGTACAGGCGATAAAATATATTTGTAAATATATAAACAAAGGCAGCGACCAGGCTATTTTTAACATTCGACAGCAAGGGAATGTTAATATTGACCCGAGAGATGAGGTGCAAACGTATCGAGCCGGTAGATATGTTAGTAGTAACGAAGCAGCGTGGCGGATCTTGGGTCTGCCTCTGCATGAAAGACACCCAACAGTCACTCACCTTGCGGTTCATCTGCCTAATGGTCAGCGGATTTACTTCACTGAAAACAATTTTAGAGAGAGAATGGCCGCACCACCTAAGACGACACTAACTGCATTTTTCCTGCTTTGCCAAAATGACGCATTTGCAAAAACATTACTTTATGTTGACGTACCCCGCTACTATACATGGAACGTGTCGTCGAAAGAATGGAAACGTCGTTTACAAGGCACACCTGTCGACGGCTGGCCAGGTGTGAAGGCAGGAGATGCTCTTGGGCGCATTTACACAGTGCATGTTAGTAACTTCGAATGTTACTGTTTGCGAATGCTGCTGAATGTAGTACAGGGCCCCACTAGCTTTTTGGATCTAAAAACAGTTGACGGCCAAGAACTTGAAACTTTTCGACAAGCGTGTGAGAAGTTGGGGTTGTTGGAAGATGACAACCACTGGGATGCCACAATGGAAGAGGCAGTGCTGTGTCGCTCTCCTTCGCAAATAAGAGAACTATTTGCAATATTGATATGCACTTGCGGTTTATCCAATCCTCTTCAACTATGGGATAAGTATAAATCTGCATTATCGGAGGATATCTTGCATAGATTTGAAAGGATGGATCAAGTCAACAATGATCTATGTTTCAATGAAGCACTGAGACATATAGAGGACAAAATAATAACGATTTCCGGTAAGAAATTGTCTGACTTCGGTATGCCTACACCAGAGCGTCGAGGAGAGTTGTCGACCGATTTGATCAAAGAGCTAAGCTACGATATTGCTTTATTAGACGCTCAGGTCAGCGAAACTGAACCACGCCTGCTACCCGAACAAAAAAACATTTATAACAAAATATTACAACGAGTTGAGCTTGACAAAGGCGGCCTTTTCTTTCTTGACGCCCCGGGCGGTACAGGTAAAACATTTTTGCTTAATTTGCTTCTAGCAAAAATTCGTAAGGACCGTAAAGTTGCATTAGCGGTGGCTTCCTCTGGGATCGCTGCAACATTGCTGAGCGGTGGACGAACGGCACATTCGGTTTTTAAATTACCTCTTAATCTGGTGAGCGAAGAAACCCCAACGTGCAACATCAGTAAGAGCAGTGCCCGTGGCGCCCTCTTGCAACAATGTATGCTGATCGTGTGGGACGAGTGCACTATGTCACACAAACGCGCCATTGAGGCGCTTGATCGCTGTCTACAAGATATTCACAGCAATCGAAAGTTGATGGGTGGTGTGGTAGTGTTATTGGCAGGGGATTTTAGACAGACTTTACCTGTTATCGAGAGAGGCACTGCAGCAGATGAAATTAACGCATGTCTAAAAGCCTCATATCTGTGGTCTAAAGTTGAAAAGCTTTATCTTACCACTAACATGCGAGTCCAGTTATTCAGCGATGTCGAATCAGGAGCATATGCTCAAAAACTGCTAGAAATTGGTGAAGGCCACCTAAACACCGACCAAGAAGGTATGGTTCTTTTTACACAGCAATTTTGTCATGCTGTGGAGACAGAAAACGAACTTATTGAACAAGTTTTTCCGAATCTGCAACAAAATATTCTTGACGAAAATTGGTTGTGTGAAAGAACCATATTGGCACCAAAAAATGAGACTGTTGCGAAAATAAATAAAAAAATCTTGGCCGAAATAAACAGCGAAACATCAGTGTATAATTCCATTGACACAGTTATGTCATCCGATGACACTACAAGTTATCCCGTAGAGTTCCTAAACTCTTTAGAGTTGTCCGGGGTGCCATCACACAAGTTGGAATTAAAGGTAGGTGTACCCGTTTTGTTAATGCGTAACCTGGATGCGCCAAGATTATGCAACGGTACTCGGTTGCGAGTTACCGAATTAGGAAGGCATATAGTGAAGGCTACAATTTTAACTGGAGAAGCCAAGGGAGACAATGTTCTTATACCGCGCATCCCAATCATACCCAACAACTTGCCATTCAATTTTAAACGCCTGCAGTTCCCATTAAAAGTCGCATTTTCAATGACGATCAACAAATCGCAGGGTCAAACCTTGAAGGTAGCAGGCCTACATTTGGGCACGCCATGTTTTTCTCACGGTCAGCTCTATGTGGCTTGCTCACGTGTTTCCAAAGCGAAGAATCTGCATGTTTATGCTGAAGGAAAAAGATCGTTAAATGTAGTTTATAGGAGCATACTGCAGTAGCTACCTATAGGCCTATGATTAGGGCTCTGCAGTGCTTAGTTACCGTATTTCTTACTTATTACTAGAAGACGGGACGAACCTGAAGTCCACGCGAACGAAGTCGCGGGCAAAAGCTAGTCACACTATAAAAGGACCCACATGCAGATCACAGATATGTAGGTCATCGAACATTGTTTTCATAACAAAACACAAATATGACAAAAAACAGAGGTGGGCAACATTAAACAGGATATAGATTACGATTACACCTGGACGGAGAAAAATATTCCCTTAAGAATGCTCTATCAATGCTTGTTTTTCAGGCAGGGCCTTCTAGCACTACGACTAAAAGTTTTATGACAAGGTAGGTTGTGTGGTCTCGGTAGAAGCATTATCGTGCCTCATTGTGTAACCTCAATCCGTAACCATAACCACATTGCTCATTTCGAACAAAAACTGATCATCATCTAGGGAACTCCTGACTTCCAAACAGCACAAGATTTTTTTAAGTAGTACCCACTTCACCACACCAGGCAACTACCACAGACCCTTGGACAACGACCACAGACGCATACTTACGCTCTTCTGTCCGTATTCAGCGAGGTTCTCCTTGATCCAGTTCTCCAGGTGCGATATGTTGTATCTGATCTGCAGCCCCTTGGCCCAGCAGCACAGGTCCTTGCGCAGCAGCAGCTGATTCAGACTGTACGCGCAGATGAAGTAGAATAGCTAGAAATTGAAATAGGTTTTAAAGAAGATTGTAGCAAATTAAGTTTTTGGTAGGTCTGTTTCAAAAGGAATTACAGGATTTTTAATAAATAAATTCCTAATTATAAAAGGCGATGTAATTAATATAAAAAAGTGTGTGTCAGCTACGACGCACGATTGGAGTTTACTCCTTACGAACGATAATTATGATATATATATCGAATAGAAAATAAAAACACTAAATAAAAGATCTAGCTGTTCGTATTTAAAATGTATATTATTCATAAATGTAAACGATAAGATTACCAATTAACCGCATCCATGTGTTTTTTGGATTCTTCTTCATTATCATCTAAATCAATTTCTTGCATATTTTCAAATATTTTTTCAACTTTAATCACTTGATGATTTGTTTAATAGTACATTGATGGCAAAGTTATTCGAACATGCAGAAAATATGACATTGTATGACAAATTCGTTGTTGTGTAAATAGCTGGGGAAACAAATTGTTGCTAGGCAACGGTGGCGTCAAAAATAAAAACAAAACACTGGCAATTTAATACGAGATCAAATTTAATGAGATAAGCTGTGTAATGTATTCCATCTCATTCTTTTACACGTTCAATCCTACAGATATATATGTTTGTCTCTTTCTACGTAACGCCTCAACTTTTCGTGTTTCTAAACTTGATTTTACTCCTCATAAAATCTCATACCGGGCCTTATAACTCAAATCGTTTCTTAAGGAGTAAACTCCAAAAAGTATAATATTGAATTTGTACATCCATGGCTACAGCCCTTTAATGATGTACAACATGGTGACGGTTCGTAGTGGGTGGCGAGAAGTACGACTTTCAAGTATATCATAAAGATCATAATTGAATGCTTTTGTTTTAGTTGGTCTGTTGTCGCGTCGTTTAATGTGCGCAGTGCTGTAGAGTATAAGTATTATTTATTTCTTTTTATATAAGTTTGACTATAATTTATTTCTGTACATTTCTCGTATATGACATGTAATTGAATGCGTGCGAGCGTCCGCACATGCGTACATGCATGTACGTATATGTGCTTACATACGTACACATAAACCCACATACCTGTTTAAATATAACAACTCTCAACGACGCATCAACAGCGAAAACCCTCAACTGCTCGTGGGCCGCAGCGAGCTCCTGTTTGAGGCGCGCGGGGGCCGCGGGCGGCGGCGACGGGTTGCGCTGCGTGGGCCCCGACAGCCCGCATATCTCCTCGTGCTCCAGTATCGCTGGGACTATGAGGCGCTCTACTTGTTGCTAGTAGGTTGATACACACTTACATAAACCCACATACCTGTTTAAATATAACAACTCTCAACGACGCATCAACAGCGAAAACCCTCAACTGCTCGTGGGCCGCAGCGAGCTCCTGTTTGAGGCGCGCGGGGGCCGCGGACGGCGGCGACGGGTTGTGCTGCGTGGGCCCCGACAGCCCGCATATCTCCTCGTGCTCCAGTATCGCTGGGAATATGAGGCGCTCCACTTGTTGCTCTAGGAGGTTGATGAGGCCTGGAAGTGGGGGGCCTGGGTTAATATCTGGTCTTTAGATCAAGGTTCAAACTTAGAAATAGACAGTGTTACACTTAGAACGTAAATTAGAATCTAGTTTTGTCACCCAGAAAATGACAATCTTTGGTATTATTTCATCATCCCTTCGTCCTTGTCACGGTTTGTCACATTTTCATCGTGACGGAATAGTTTGACACAGTAAGTCGTGTCGTATACCAAATGTGCGAAATTCTTCAAACATCAGTTCAACAACCTAAACAACTTTTCAAATCCCCACTCTTTTCAGCATATTGGTATCTCGCACTCGCATACACGCACACATGAACGCACACACACGCAAGTACGCACACACCCATTCATACCTTAGTGTATCTCGGACAAGTTGAAGATCGCCCTCGCACACACGCACCGACAAGGTCACGCACGTACGCACAAGCGCACGCACCAATTCACACACGGACACACACAACTCTTCAGATTCCAGCAGTCACGCCCTCTCATTCCTGACACCCATAAAATACACTAATGTTAACCGTAACCCTATCTTCACACCACCTCTTCAGATCTCTCTGTTTCTGGTATCTTTACCTTGATATATCCAAATAGCGGTGTCACTGAGCAGCTGCCGGTACTCAGACAGGTCGAAGAGCCGAAGACACTGCTGGTTCTGGCGTGGCGTGTTGTCCACCTGGTAGATCTCGTCGCCACTGTACTGGCGCATGTTGTTTAACAGCCTGGGGGGATACATGTGAATTTAGCACTTATGGCCTTGGTGATAAGGTTCAATTTAGATTGAAGGTCATAATGGTAGGTATTGTTACTTATGCTCTTGGGAATAAGGTTCAATTTTGATTGAAGGTCATAAAGGTCGATAATGCTTTTGAGATTTAAGTTAAAATTAGATTGGTATGTTCGGCGTGTTCTCCGCCTAGTAGATCTCGTCGCTGCTGTACTGGCGCAGGTTGTTTAACAGCCTAGGGGTGATACGGGCGATATTGGTACTTATTGTGTTGGTGATAAGGTTCAGTTTTGATTGGTCGTATAGCGCTAGATATTGCTTTAAAGGTCGTGGGATTCAGGTTCTATTCGGAATTGGTCGCAACGGTCAATATTGTTACTAGTGGTCTTGGGAGTAAGGTTCAATTTTGATTGATGGTCACATAATGGTTAATATTGCTACTAGTGGTCACGAGATTAAGGTTAAATTTTAATTTGCAGTTACGTAACGGCCGATATTGCTACTAATGGTCTTACGATTAAGGTTCAATACAGATTGGAAGTTATGCAAAGGTAAATATTGTTACTAATGGTCTTGAGAAGGTTCAGTTCAGATTGAAGGACATGAAACTTCTTACTAATGATGCTGAAAATAAGGTTCAATTTAGATTGACACATTCAACTATGCCCTACACCTGATCATTCACCCCACCTCTCCTCAAGCCGCACTGTTGCGCGTGCTTATTCTCCCATACCTCGTAGAGTTGTAAAGAACTCTAGTCTTTGAGTCCTAAATTTTGAACTCGGTGACAGTTTTCACGACTCGAGTCTTAACCGTAAGACTCTTAAGACTAGAGAACTCAAGTCTATAAGAGCTCTTGAACTCGAGACTCGAGACTCGAGTCTTCTGTAGCGCTCGAGTCCTTTTTACGCGGCGAGTCTCCTCGAGTAAAGACTCGAGTCCTTTACAACACTAATACCTCGTGCAATTTCGACTCTCAACAAACTTCTGGAAACGCATCCTAACTCTGATCTTTTTGCCGATAACTGGAATCAAGTTCTGAGAGTATGCCAGAGGTTCTCAGAGGATTGTTAAACTGTTTATTAAATAAGTACTTACATATATAATAATTTCCATTTGATACTTATTTGTTATATTATTATTTATTAATTTGTAATTTGTTAATGTTTTTTATGTAATTTTATGATTTAATTTAATAATTTAACTTTGACTTAAACAATGCTAAAATATGACATGTTATCTAGTGTAAGTGGTTATGTACCGTTCTAATTAATTAGATAAATAAATAAATAAATAAATAACTCACCTCAACATATTAGCCAACCACAGCGTATTATACTCGACACTATCGGCCCGTTTCTTCAGGGTCCGTTTGACAGTCGCTCGGATAGCTCTGATGAGCTGGTGCATCTTGGGCTCGTCGTCCACGTGGTCGGTGTGGCGCAGCATCATGAACAGGATGTAGGCCGGCAGGCCAGGGAGGAGAGTCACTGCTACTTGCGGTTTTAGGTCTGTGGAAGATATAATTGTTCTTCAAGGTCTGTGGAACACATTAAACAAGGTCTGTGGAACACATCCATATCCATACTAATATTATAAATGCGAAAGTCTGTCTGTCTGTGACGTTTTCACGGCTAAACCACTGCACCGGTGCGATTTGGATGAAATTCGGAATGAAAATAGTTGAAGACCCAGAGTCACATATAGGCTACTTTTTTTTTCAAAAATCAACCCCTAAAGGCTTGAAATAGGGGATGAAAGTTTGTATGAAAAATCTAAACCGCCTGACCGATTTCGATGAATTTTCCCAGGAAGATAGTTGATGACGTACCTTCTTCCCCACTTCGCGATATAAACGAATTCCAAGCGGGCGAAGCCGCGGGCAAAAGCTAGTTATAAATAGTTTAAGATAAACTACATTATACTCCGTGAGTTCCATGATCCAATTTCTACTAAAAAAAAAATTAATTGTAAAGGCGGTTTACGGACGATAGTTTTACGTAAGAACTAATCCTAGAACTAATTCCAAATTAACCCTTGTTTTTTTGTTTCCTGTTTTGTGTTTTTTTTTTTGTTTATGAAATATTAATATTTAACAGCATGTTGTGTTTACCTGTAATTGGTTGTGCATTAAGCAATGTTTATAACTGTACTTATGTTAACATACTCGTATAAGCAATAATGTAACAACTGTTGGTGAACCAAATAAATAAAATAAATAAAAGAACGTCATAAGAAAACATGGATGAAAAATTGCAAGAGGTATGTATGTACCTAATTGAACAGAAATATAGATGCGTCTCAAGTCGAACGGTTAATCCGATCGTGCCTCTTTATCGCTTATTCTGCGCTCTCACCTGCGCGCTCGGTTCAGGCGGAACGTGACACTTTTTCTTATTTAATTAAATCAATTGTAAATTATTATTTAATATTGTATGATCTACTTGACGTTTATATAATTGACATTTTAATAATTAGATATTGACATAAAATTTGGTGTTTGGGTGTGTTCACAAAGGACATATAATTAGCTATAATGTATGTTTTTTTTTGTTGGTTTGATACTGACATTTTGCATACCTGAGAAGGTGGAACATATGTATTGGACAAATTATGTACTGTACCATCCATTGTATAGCTGTGTTCTTGCAAATAAAGAATTATTATTATTATTTGAGCATTCAGCCGATGTTCATCGATTTATAAAAAATACATATCAAGAGGCCCACCGCAAGCGGGCGTGCAAAGCATGCGATGCTCACGGGCGGCACGCACAGGGCGCTGTCTAGACTGAACACATAGATAAAAGTAAACTGATATCAGCTTGGTTTGAAGCGGCGAGGATAGCTTAATGATCCGCTATAACGGTGAAGGAAAACATTCGATGCCGATGATTACACTCAGGCACTCATAAAGGGGTTACCCTTGTTTCGTATAACAACTTTTGATATAATTTTAATAAATCGAACAACGTTTATGATAATAATCAGTTTGTATAATATCGTTTGACATAATTTTCATAATCATCAATATTCATCATAAATTTCATAATCGAATATTCATTTTGTGTAATATTGATTGACATAATGTTCATTTGATCGAATATTTATTTTATACAATGTTCATTTCATGAAATGTTCAGGTGGTTACAAACGCCCTAAAGTCGGTTCTGGCACTCGCCGGCCGCTGCCGCGGCACGCTCGCTTCGCTCGCTCGGCTCATGCGTGCGTTCCTGTTAACCTAACACGCTCGCCTCGCTAACCTATCCTATTTAGTTGAATAGTTATTATACCAAAGAATACAGTCTAAATTAAGTAGGTGAAGGAACAATTTCAACAATAATTTTCCAATTAAATATGAAAGGAAACCAAATATAAAAACCGAAATATATGCTGAACCGAATATCCAACACGATCTTTCGACTAAATCATTATTAGTCTAGTTTACATTACTTTAATTAAAATTAGCGCATTTGAACATTCGATAAAAAGATATTATTCGAAACAAATGATGATAAGAAATAAAATTATGGCAATCAAATATTCGATCAAATGAATAATTATGTGAAATGACTTTATTCCAACTAAAATTAGTCGAAGCGATTTTCGACGAAAAGTTGTTATACCAAACAAGAGGCACCCCTCATAAAGCATATAGGACCTGATGAACATAATCACCACCACTCACCAGAGATAAGCTTCTTGATGATGACCCCTTCATCCTGCTTGCGGTACTCGAACATGCCGAGATACTCCCTCTCTTTACGCCGCATCACCGGCGCCATCTCCAGGTGCGCCGACTGGTTCTGCGATATTATTGTGTCTGGAATGAGAAATAAGATTAGTAACAACTGGTTTGAAGTCAATGTATTTGTTGCTCCGCGACTAATGGTCGTAGCGTGATGTTATATGTTCTATACTTACCTACCAAGCTCCACCAACACGCCAATAAACCTGCTGTACTGTATTTTGTACTCGCTTTTGTTTTGATTATTTAAATTTTTGTTTAATTATTATTTGTTCTTTCTATTGTTTTAAATTTAATGTTCGCATACCACGCTTATCTGGCAGAATTACGCGTAAGCGCTGTCGGCCGCATAGAATATCAGAGTGTGAAGACTACCCTCACACAAAATCTGAATGCGGTCGTTTCCGTCAGGAGGGTATGGTGCCGTCTTCATATAAAATGTACTTGTACTTTTTTTTCACGCTGTAACTCGGACGGAATAAATATGTTTTCTTTCTTCTTATTTCATATATGTACAACCTAAAGCCTGCCTCGATAAATCGACTATCCAACACAAAAGGAATTGTTCAAATCGAACCAGTGGTTCCCGAGAGGCTACTGTTCAAACAAACAAACTCTTTAGCTTTATGGACAAAGGAAGATCTTCCTATAGGCGAGACGCTTTGCTTGGAGGGCGGTCGAGGCCCCAAGTGCATGCTCTCAAGGCGATGCGCGTTGTATGTATGCGGGCGATGTAGAAATCTTCGATAGCGTGATTCAGGCTCCGGTGACAACACCGTGTGAATGTATACGACATTTGATCAGTATAAATCCCGACTAACTAGTTACCATCTCAGACCACATAAACTACATATAGACGGCGTGCCGTGAACAAAAGCGTGAAGCCGGCAAAAAGTCTGCCTCGTCTTGTAAAACACACGGCGGCACTCACACCAAAACGACTTTTGTGTTCTAAATAATAAAAAGTAAATGAAGCTTTGTGTTCCAAAAAATTAAGTTTAAATTTGTTCTAGTTCAAACTGTCAACATAGGGCATTCTATTGGTTCCGATGTGTGTTTTAGGCACACTTTTGCCGGCTTCACGCTTTTGTTCACGGCACGCCGTCTATAGTTTATTGGCCTGAGGTTACCACCTTCTTGCTTCCCCGACCTAGAACAAGACTCAACTCTATATCTGACTGTATCACTCACCGTTACCCTCCAGTATATCCTGTACATCGTCAATCCCAGCCTCCTTGAGCCGGCTCACCAGCAGCCGGATCTGGTTCTTGTAGCGCCGACAGCTCTCCGATAACTTGTCTACTCGCTCCTGTTTATATACGAGTATACACATACCATTATATTATTATATCATAATATATATTTTTTTATGGAATTAAGATAGCAAACGAGCATGCAGCACCACCTTCCGCTGCCGCCCATGACAACTGTGACATCAATCAATCAATGAGTTTCGTTCTAATTCGGTCACAGATGCGTTGCTACCCCTGAGGACTGAGATGGTCGCCTCTAAAAAAGTGTAACCGGCTCCACACCTTCCTATCCGGAACACAATTTATTGTTCTTAAAACAATTATTACACGGTAGGAATGGTACTAAGTACCGTGGCGGGCGGTGGTACTTATAATATTATTTGATGATGTAGGTATTCGTTCGTTTTTTGCATCTCACGGAAATTTCAGCTTTCCACCCCTGTTATTAAGATTCATTGTAGATTGACAGCGAATATTTTAAGTAAATTTCGCCTACAAGGTTAATAATAATTGGAATATGAGCACACCTAATTTTGTTTTCAGCGGGGAGCAGCAGTTCCATATTCTCGGCCATACCATACGATTCCTACAGTCATAATAATTGTTTTTAAGAGCAATTTATGTTCCGGATAGGAAGGTGTGGAGCCGGTTCACTTTTTTAGAGGCGACCATCTCAGTCCTCAGGGGTAGCAACGCATCTGTGACCGAATTGGAACAAGACTCACACTAATCCTTACTAACTGGACGATTACTAATATTAACTAACAGGACTAACTATCACTAACAGTCCGTGTCCTCACACTTATTAACAAAACTAACCAACTAACATTCTAAAACCATCTACTAATTGGACTAACCACCCTAGTCCCTAAATTGGATCTTGTTCTAAGTCGGTCACAATTGTCATGGGCGGCAGCGGAAGGGTGGTGCTGCATGCTCGTTTGCTACCTTAATTCAATAAAAAAAAGACTCGAGTATAGTTCGAAAAGACTGGCTGAAAACAGCGAAGCACAAGACTAACTCAGTATCAGTAGTAACTCAGTAAAACGGGTTAACTATGTTCCGATCTACAAAAATTGCGATTTAAGTTCAACCTATAGTTGAAGAGAGACAGTTCAATTTAGCTTCTTAGCAAAATTGAGTCAAGGCATTTTAAATTATCACGTTTATCTGTGTATACTGAATCTTAATGACATGGGCGGAAGTAGTATTCGTGTGGGTTGCCATTAAAACAAATTCCACATCAAACGCAAACGGGGTATAGGAGACGTTAATATTTAACCAAAATCTGCTATTTCGCATAGAACTTCACACATACCTGTATAGCCATACTCTCCGCCGCCAGTTTAATGATTTCGTTCTGTGCGAACTCTTGGTTCTTGTTCTTGGGCTCTTGACTCAAATCTGTGCTCAGCAACCTAGAAAGAAATTGTATTTTATTTACATACGTTACTAGTAATCATTATTTTATGATACTACTGTAAATATCTACTACTATAAAGCGGAAAATAATCCAAGGTTGCCTGTCGTAAACATAGCTGTTATTTCGACTGATGATGGGGGTACACTAAATAAAGTAGCTCTGAAAAGAGCTGTTGGCAGATTACACTGATTTAGGTAGCTCTGAAAAGAGCTGTTTGCAGATTGCACTGATTTAGGTAGCTCTGAAAAGAGCTGTTGGCAGATAACACTGATACAGGCAACTCTGAAAAGAGCTATTTGCACATTGCACTGATTTAGGTAGCTCTGAAAAGAGCTGTTGGCAGTTTTCACTGATTTAGGTAGCTCTGAAAAGAGCTGTTGGCAGATTTCACTGATACAGGCAGCTCTGAAAAGAGCCATTTGCACATTGCACTGATTTAGGTAGCTCTGAAAAGAGCTGTTGGCAGATTTCACTGATACAGGCAGCTCTGAAAAGAGCCATTTGCACATTGCACTGATTTAGGTAGCTCTGAAAAGAGCTGTTGGCAGATTTCACTGATACAGGCAGCTCTGAAAAGAGCTATTTGCACATTGCACTGATTTAGGTAGCTCTGAAAAGAGCTGTTGGCAGATTTCACTGATACAGGCAGCTCTGAAAAGAGCTATTTGCACATTGCACTGATTTAGGTAGCTCTGAAAAGAGCTGTTGGCAAATTTCACTGATACAGGCAGCTCTGAAAAGAGCTATTTGCACATTGCACTGATTTAGGTAGCTCTGAAAAGAGCTGTTGGCAGATTTCACTGATATAGGCAGCTCTGAAAAGAGCTGTTGGCAGATTTCACTGATTTAGGTAGCTCTGAAAAGAGCTGTTGGCAGATTTCACTGATATAGGCAGCTCTGAAAAGAGCTGTTGGCAGATTTCACTGATTTAGGTAGCTCTGAAAAGAGCTGTTGGCAGATTTTACTGATACAGGCAGCTCTGATAAGAGCTATTTGCACATCGCACTGATTTAGGCAGCTCTGAAAAGAGCTATTTGCACATTGCACTGATTTAGGTAGCTCTGAAAAGAGCTGTTGGCAGATTTCACTAATTTAGGTAGCTCTGAAAAGAGCTGTTGGCAGATTTCACTGATACAGGCAGCTCTGAAAAGAGCTGTTGGCAGATTTCACTGATTTAGGTAGCTCTGAAAAGAGCTGTTGGCAGATTTCACTGATACAGGCAGCTCTGAAAAGAGCTATTTGCACATTGCACTGATTTAGGTAGCTCTGAAAAGAGCTGTTGGCAATTTCACTGATACAGGCAGCTCTGAAAAGAGCTATTTGCACATTGCACTGATTTAGGTAGCTCTGAAAAGAGCTGTTGGCAGATTTCACTAATTTAGGTAGCTCTGAAAAGAGCTGTTGGCAGATTTCACTGATACAGGCAGCTCTGAAAAGAGCTGTTGGCAGATTTCACTGATTTAGGTAGCTCTGAAAAGAGCTGTTGGCAGATTTCACTGATACAGGCAGCTCTGAAAAGAGCTATTTGCACATTGCACTGATTTAGGTAGCTCTGAAAAGAGCTGTTGGCAGATTTCACTGATACAGGCAGCTCTGAAAAGAGCTATTTGCACATTGCACTGATTTAGGTAGCTCTGAAAAGAGCTGTTGGCAGATTTCACTGATACAGGCAGCTCTGAAAAGAGCTATTTGCACATTGCACTGATTTAGGTAGCTCTGAAAAGAGCTGTTGGCAGATTTCACTGATTTAGGTAGCTCTGAAAAGAGCTGTTGGCAGTTTTCACTGATTTAGGTAGCTCTGAAAAGAGCTGTTGGCAGATTTCACTGATACAGGCAGCTCTGAAAAGAGCTATTTGCACATTGCACTGATTTAGGTAGCTCTGAAAAGAGCTGTTGGTAGATTTCACTGATACAGGCAGCTCTGAAAAGAGCTATTTGCACATTGCACTGATTTAGGTAGCCCTGAAAAGAGCTGTTGGCAGATTTCACTGATATAGGCAGCTCTGAAAAGAGCTATTTGCACATTGCACTGATTTAGGTAGCTCTGAAAAGAGCTGTTGGCAGTTTACACTGATTTAGGTAGCTCTGAAAAGAGCTGTTTGCAGATTGCACTGATTTAGGTAGCTCTGAAAAGAGCTGTTGGCAGATTTCACCGATATAGGCAGCTCTGAAAAGAGCTAGTGGCAGATTACAGTGATATAGGCAGCTCTGAAAAGAGCTGTTGGTACATTATACTGATTTAGGTACCTCGCAAAAGAACTGTTGGTATTATTTTATTTGTTTTGAAGGCCTTCCGACATGGGTTAACGACTGCTATCTATCGATAACAACCGGGACCGACGGCTTTACGAGCCCTCCGAAGCACGGAAGCGCTCAAGAAATTTTGCCACTAACGGTCACCCATCCGACTACCGACCGCGCCCGCTGTTGCTTAGCTTTGTCGATCGCTTAGGATCGACACAAGCCGCCGGGCTATGAGCTGTTAGTATATTTTACTGATAAACAAGAAGAGCTCCGGAAACGTTACATACTTGCAAATAGTTTTCAAAAAAGCTGCAATATTGTATACTTAATAATACCTCACAAGGTATTTAAATTTGCATACATTCTCTAATTATTTGGAATATAATTTTACTGCATAGATTTTCCCTCAATCAGTATTAGTAGTAGTTCTAGTTCGTAGATAGTATTAGCAACGTGCTAAATTCATTAGTTATTTATAGTGAAAAATGTTAATTAATTTAATAAATATTTTTATTCACTAAATGTTCTAAATTACACTTAACTATAGTCTGGCCGGGCTAAGAATGCGTCCCTGACATCTGTCATTCGACTGGGCGATGTAACTTTGAACTGGCGTACAATTAATTGACAATTTTTTAATATCTTTTAATTGCCTTATTAACGAGTGATAACATTAAAATCAAACATTAAATCGAATAACTATGCCAACATACAATAATTATATTAATCTTGGGCTAAAATTATTACAATTACTTAAATAACAAATATAAAAACAATACCTTTTAAAAGAAAACCACGTCAAACGGCGCTCGGTCAAGGTTATATCCAAGTCATATAAACTTTTTGTTTTTGTAGTGATGTGACATAATAACAAGGCAATTATAATCGAATATTTTTGCAATCTTAATACAATGTCGGTAAAATATAAATAAAACGTTATAATTTTATAATATATTATATAATTATATAATGTACTAAGTATTCAATAAAGTTAATAATATTATTATAATAAAGGTACGCCCAAACATAGCTTAGGAAAATTTGTGTTATAATATCACTCAGATGAATCAAATGAAAATAAAATAAATAAATAAAACATTTTTATTTTTTTCTCTTGATTACACTCAGAAATTATGATTTAATTCAATTAATTGATTCATTAAAATTGTATTTACATAACGAATATTTATTGAATATATTGAAATATAATGCCTATAAAAAATAACAACATATAAATTGAATAAATATTATGCATAATGAATGCATGTTGTTATTGTTATTTGTTACAACGCATAATGTTATTTATTGTACATCACTAGTCATGACGAATTGACATTTGTCAGGAACGCAGTTCTGAATACTTTTGGCGACTTTGAAGACGACAATATATTTAAATAAAACCTTAATTTACAATTTTACACTTACCTTCCAGACTATGTTTAAATTGTGAGTATTTTACGTTGTTAAGTATAGATATAATGAATGAATGCAACGCTTAAGGAAATAATATATAATAATAAAGTACAAAGAGGGAAAAGTATGAAAAAGAAGCAAGAAATAAATATCAAGTAAGTAGTAGTAGTAAGTGTGATGGAAGATTATGGAAGAAGAAAGAATAGAAAAGAATATGCAGAATAAATAAATACAAAGAGACTGAAAGTTACACAGAGCGATACAGATAATTCTACTGAAGGAGTATAAGTGTGTTAGTATTTATATACCTACCTATCACCAACACGCAAACTGATCATAATAAAGTTTACATACAAATACATATATAAACGCGTCGAGACATATTCTATAAATTAATATCGAAGTCCGCTTTAAAAATCTACAATTCCACTCATGAAACAACCTCAAAAAACTACTATAAAATATCTGGTTTTTAATAAGAGAATTCTATCAATACTGAGAGTGTTAATTTAAAAAGTACATCTTTCCTACAATCTTTCAACGTCTTTAGTGCGTTTCTTGTAGTATTGTGTACCGAACGGCACATTCTTCCGATAGCCGTAACCACGTCTATACATCTCCCCTCTGCGTCGCTGGAAGAGACAAATTTAATCCTATGTTCTACGTACATCTTATAAACATTAAGTTTTATATACATCATAGCCGACAAACGAGCAGATAAACTAAAAAAATTGTATGTTTGTAGCGAATTACCTCAATAACTACTTAAGCGATTTCCAAAATTATTTCATCATAGAATGCTACATTATTCCTGACTAACATCCAACAACTATACAAATATCCTATATTTATTAGAATAATACTACTACTACTACTACTACCCGTACGAAGTCGGGGTCGACCGCTAGTTAATATAATCTTTACGCAAGTTTATTATTAAGCAGAGGTCAGTCACTTAAAATACCCTGGTCTTGATTTGAGTATGAATTCGACCCTCACCATAATTTAACAACTTTACCAGCAAATTATTTCTACTCTACTCTACTCACTTTTGGTACTTCTCATTCTCCTCTCGAAGTCTTTCGATCTCCGCTTTCGCTTTCGCGATGTGCTCCGAATAGAATTTCTTTTCAGACAGAAGTTCTTCTTGCAGTTGTCTGAAAATAATTTTATAGCAATTTTTGAAATAATTATTGTCTTCATCGACCATCAATATCATAAAACACGCATTATTTATTATGTTTATTTTATTTGTCTGGTATACACTTTTAAATATGGGTTTGTTGTATACAATATCTAATGCAAGAAGTTTTAACTTATGATGAGAACAAATACTTTTTCTATGCATTTGATTTTGTACTTTTTCAATGAATGACACAATAAATAGTTATGACCATGGAGAAATAAACTATATAATAAGTTTCATCATATGACAAAATGAAGTTTTAACCAATTTACAGCCGTCAAAATGGACAAAAACATGTTAAATTAATTAATTAATTACCTATTAATTCCTTTCTGTGCTTCATAAGCGGTAGCGAGTTCCCCATCTTCGTTTATGATGTCCACGTCAGAGCCGTAGTTGGACGTTGCGAGCGACTTTAGATTCACCGTCTGTCGGAATAACGTTCATATTACAATGCAGCTTTATTACCTATTAAATAGATTGGTTATAATTGAAGGAACACATGTTGTTTATGAAGTAATTTAATAATACTTTTGAATGCTAGCCTATTCATCTCTATAAAAAATATACTAAGCGACAGTAATTCAAAATTTTGTGACTCTTTCCAGAATTCCCCATCTTTATCCATTAGCGTAGTTACAGAATCGTTTTTATTTTCACTTACTTATCGTTCATTCTTGGTAAATTTTTCATTTACATTTTTAACTTTCCATACAGTAAATAAAAATGTAACACAACACAACATACATACATCTAACATAATTTACATATATGTATACTCATGCAAACTAATCACTATATATAAATAGAACCTTATTACTGATTCTATAAAGTTTACGTTTGGAGAATAAAAGTTGGATAAATAACCAAGTATCGTTATTTTTAGCTATCTCCTTTTGTATAAGGTAAATTTATTATCTTTCGAATCCTTAGTTATAATATTCGCGCAATAAAGCTCCATTCATAAATTGGCAGTTACACATTTAACTCACATTTACAAGTGCGTATTATTTCAAATAAAAAAACATATACCATGCGATGATCGGCAAAAGAAGGCGTTGGAAATAAATAAAAAATTAACAAACATAGTTAGTAAACATGCTCGTAACATAATTTACTATAATCTACAAATAATTAAAACTAAAACATTCAAATATTCGTTAACTAATAACTAGGATAACGTCATAGTTATACTATTTTGACATGATTATTAAATAGTTAAGCTTCATGGATTTTTCGCCAGTGTGTTGTTTTATTTGATGTTTTTCTCTTGATGGCGTGACAAAGGTCTGCCATTATTATTTACTCAAGTTCAATAGAACTCAGATTCAAGGCATGAACCAGGGATGTTATGGATATCCGTAACCGAAACCGAAACTATCGGATATCCGAAATAAAAATATATCCGTAACCGTAACCGTATCCGCTAAAAAAGTTTCGGATAATTCCGGATAAGGGCAGAGTCTAAATAAAACCCGTTACGACAGGTTTTTCTTTCACCACTCACGCGCCATGTACATAAATATGGCATATTTGTTATTTAATTTTTTAGTCAAAAATGAGTCAGATCAATATTTTTTGGTATCACCCATCTAAATAGTAGGTAGGTAGGTCTCATTAACATAGATGTTCGCATTGGCCTCATGGGAATACTAGTTTCCCATTCTCAGACACCGGTCCCAAGTCCGGATAAATGGGGAGGGAAAATGAATGCATAATATGGGGCTTGGGTCGTGTCTAGATCCGTAGGATCTGGATGGGACCAGGGCCCCAGTTATGCATTCCCCACACTAAACACCACATTAACACCACACTGATACAGACAGTAACACTCCACAGGGGAGGCGCACAGCCAGTACAGGCTGTGCATCCCTCCCCCCCTACTCTACCCAACCGTAATGGTGTGGCCATGGCCGCGGCATGACGCCGGTCCCAAGTCCGGATAAATGGGAGGGCAACTGAATGCATAATACGGGGCTTGGATCGTGTCCAGATCCGTAGGATCTGGACGGGACCGGGGCCCCTGTTATGCATTCCCCACACTAAACACCACATTAACACCACACTGATACATACAGTAACACTCCACAAGGGGGAGTGGCGCGGCTGCGCACCCCTCCCCCCTACTCCACACCACACGTACACACCACATTTAATACACACAGCAACACTACACATATACCCAAATTACCAAGGTGTAATTCCTACCGTGCTGAAGGGACCGCCTATTCCGAAAGGTTAGGCGGGGTCGGGGGGTATAACCCGGCCTCTAACGGTGTGCCCCACGATACCAGGCGACCTCGTGGGTCAATTAGCCCGCCACCTGCATGCGGGGCTCTGCAGGTGGTGTAATTATATTTCCCTAGCTACTCGTGGGAACAGATGGAGGATAACACAAACAAAAAGAATTTAGATTCTAAGCTCGATGAGCTCATAGCAGAGGTGGCAAACCTCTCTGCAGACGGAGGCCCAGTACCTCCCGAAGTAATGGTTCCCGAGACTTCTACAGACCGGGGCCAACAAAGTAGCATGCAGACCGAGGGCGTCAACAACCCCAGCGGCTGCGTACCTACTGAAAAGAAAAAGGCGCGTGCCAAGCTCATCAGTGGTGCGGCATGCAAGCGCCGTAAGTGGTGGCTGAGCAGAGGCAAGAGTGAGGAGGAGGCCTCTGTTCTCTGCCGACTACCGTTCTCCGAACTGACCGAATACCAGGAGGTTCGCGACTGGCTGGCAAAAGGTGGAAAAGGAACCCAGGCAGTCTAACGGACACGTTCGGAGGACGAGTCACCAAGGGATCAGCCGCGGAAAGCTGCAAGGATGGAGGAGCACCACCCTCCAAAACCGTCCTTCAGCGAAGTGGCTGGTTCTTGTAAGGTGGGCATACGCGATCTGACTAGGCCAATGAACCCTGAGCAGATCCAGCAGCTGCAGGAGGCGATACTTAACTGTATCAACACCTCCGGCAGCGGCTTGGGACCCAGGTTCATGGGGACCGCTGTCAGATCAGGCTGCCTTGTGCTAACCTGCCACGACGGCGAGACCCGCGACTGGGTTGCGGCGCGTGTGTCCACTCTTAAACCGTACGAGGGCGCAGACCTCAGACTCATTGAGGAAGGGGATCTGCCCAAGCCCTTTTACGGCACAGCCTGGATCCCAGATCCAAAGCTGGACCCCAAATCAATCCTCCAGAGACTGGAAGCCCAAAATAAAGGTGGCTTGACCAGTCAATGGAAGATTGTTAACAGAAAGGTAGAACAAACGGGTCAAACCGCTACCTTCTGCTTTGACGAGGATGCTCTGGAAGCCCTGAAGGACCGTAACTATAGGCTGTTCTTCGGATTCTCGGGCATCACCGTTAAAGTAAGATATCCCCTCAAAAAAGAGGGAGAGGAGGCGGTGGAAACCACTTCGGCAGAGCCGATGCCGGGACCGTCCGGTGTTGGGTCGGCGGCCGGCGTACCAACCGCGGCGCAACCCTTAACTGGGCCAGCGCCGTGTGATGAGCGTCAGACCAGCGGACCAAACACCCAGACGGCCACTTGCGGAGGTGAAGACGAGGTGGCCACAAACACCAACCCTCCAACACACACACACACACTCACAACACAGCACACACCACACAAACAAGGCGCCCCAAGTGCGGGGGGATCGAGCAAACCCTGTTTGCCTCGCGACCCTCCGCGCGCGGTAGCGCCTCAAACACGTTTCTTGACCCGGGGTGGTAAAAGCCCGGCGCGAGGGGCCCCCAAAGGAACACGGGGCAAATCTCGTGGCACCCTAAGAGGTGCCGGCGCCCGGACAGGGAAGCGGCCAGCGCAGCTGCCCTCCCTGGCCCGAGAGCACACCGGCAGAAAGGCCTCTCGCAACCCGTTGAATAACCAACCACCGGGTTAAGAAACAGACACAACACAACACACAAAACACAAAACCCTTACACTACACAAAACACTACACATCTCTAAAACTCACCAACACCTAAACACACACAAACACTATACAAACACAACACCCCACAGTCCTCTTCCTCCCTAAAACTACCCCACACAACCTCAACAACCCATATCCCACCCTTCCAACTATCCCATCCAACAACAAAATGATAAAAGCCATTCAAGCCAATCTTCATCACTCGAGGGCTGCAAGCACGATCATCAGCCAAAGGATCCTTGAAGAGAGACTGGACGTGGCTTTCATACAAGAACCATGGGTCAGAGGAAACACGGTAATGGGACTAAACTCTGCTGGTAAGTTACTCTTTAACTACGGTGGCACTAAGCCCAGAGCCTGTTTAATTTTCAAGAATAACCTAAAATTCTTACCTATACCTTGTATGTGCACAGACGACTTGGTAGCAGCATATGTCGACTTACCGGGCTCCGAGTCTACGAGAACCATCGTGTGCTCGGCCTATCTGCCTGGTGAGACGCAGGACCCTTCATTACAGCTGGCCCCCCTAGTGGAGTACTGCCAAGATCAAGGCGCACAACTGCTGCTGTCCTGTGACTGCAACAGTCACCACACTTCATGGGGAAGTACAAACACTAACAACAGGGGTGAGTTACTGTATGAATTCTTAATATCCAGCAACCTCCATACACTAAATAATTCTAACATTCCAACTTTTATCACAGCTAATAGGCAGGAAGTGCTGGATATCACCATCTGTACGGACAAAATCTCTGAACGTATCAGTAATTGGCACGTTAGTGCAGAAGCGTCTATGTCGGATCATAGGCACATCAGATTCAACATAGCCACCGAAAAGGAACGCTGCGTTGAAGTTTATAGAGATCCCAAGGCAACAGACTGGGTAGGCTACAAAGCTGAACTACAGGAAAACCTAGGGAAACTTCATGGAAACGTGAAAAGTATCGAACAACTTGAACACGTAGCAAAGGAATTGGAGATAGGCATCACTAACGCCTACATAAACAATTGCCCTGAAAGAACTGTTGTAACCAACAGGAAAGTACCGTGGTGGAACAATAACCTCCTTAAGCTAAGACAGAACGCCAGATCCCGCTTCAACAAAGCAAAGAAGAATAATGACTGGCAAGCTTATGGAGAGGCCCTAACGGACTTTAACACAGAGCTCAGGAGGGCTAAGCGAAGGTCATGGAGGAAATTCTGCGAGGAAATAAACAGTACCGCGCACCTCGCGAAAATCCAAAAGATAATGGCCAAAGCCCCCTCAACTCAAATTGGACTACTTAAAAAGCCAGACGGAAGTTACACTAACAGCGCGGAGGAGACACTAGAACTTCTGGTGAGAACGCACTTCCCTGGCTCTATTATATCAAGACATAAGGAGCCTATTATGAATCCTCCACCCCCAAAAACAAAACCATCACTGGAGGACTGGAGGATGGCTTCCTCAATTTTCAAGCCCGACCGAGTGCAGTGGGCGATCAATAGCTTCCAACGGTACAAATCGCCGGGAGAAGACAAGATTTTCCCTGCACTACTCCAAGAAGGGCTGAGTATAATTCTGGCAACACTCATCAAAGTTATGAGGGCTAGCTTCGCTTGGGGCTACTTACCAGACAACTGGAACAAGGTACGAGTGACCTTCATCCCCAAAACTGGTGATAGGGACAGATCACAGCCCAAATCATTCAGACCAATAAGTCTTACCTCTTTCCTTCTGAAAACAATGGAGAAGGTAATTGACTATCATATTAGGGACACCTACCTAAAGGTTAGACCCCTACATGCTAAACAACATGCATATCAGAAAGGGAAATCAACTGAATCGGCCTTAGCAGAACTAACCGATCAAATTGAAAAATCCCTTGAGGACAAGGAGATAGCACTCTGTTGTTTCCTGGACATAGAAGGGGCTTTTGACAACACCCCAACAAACATTATACTGGAAAGTATGAAAAATCGGGGTATCGATACTACCACCGTAAACTGGATGGAGTCTATGCTTAAGAACAGAGCAATTCGTACATCCATTTTTGACGCCACACTGGAAGTGAAAGTAACTAGAGGATGCCCGCAAGGAGGAGTTTTGTCACCTCTACAATGGACCATTGTGGTAGACTCTCTCATCCAGGAACTAAACGATGCATACCTGGACACCCAAGGATACGCAGATGACTTGGTCATAACCATACGTGGGGGCTGTCCAAACACTGTGTCTAACCTTATGCAAGCAGCTTTACACAAAGTGGAATGCTGGTGCAACCGCACCGGACTGAATGTAAATGCTAACAAAACGGTCATTGTACCATTCACAAGGAGGAAGAATACACAAAATATGTATAACCCCTCACTGTTCGGAACCACAATACCGTTCTCCAAAGAAGTAAAGTACCTAGGGATCACAATGGACCAGAGGCTTACTTGGAACCAACACCTTACACAGGTGATCAAAAAGGCAAAAATCTCACTAGGGACATGTTGCCGATTCGCGGGCTCCAAATGGGGCCTGAAACCCAAACAGGTGCATTGGGTCTACACGGCAATCGTAAGACCCATTGTGACCTACGGCTGCATAGCCTGGCAAAAGAAAACAATCCAGGCGACATGCATCAAGAATCTAAACAGCATTCAAGGCTTAGCCTGTCGAATGATAACTGGAGCTCTAAAAACAACTCCAATAGCAGCCATGGAGGCCGTCCTCAACCTGGAGCCATTACATATATATGTGCAAAAGGAAGCGAGGGCGGCTGTACTCCGAGCTGCAGAAGGAGGCAAGCAGAGCTGGAAATCGAATGTCATGAGAAAAGTCTATGAAGACCTCATGGCATGTCCAATTATGGCAATGCCAAGTGATGCCATACATAAACAGCTAAGTTTCAACAAACTGTTCCAAGTGGTTATACCGCGACGGGAAGAATGGGACGAAGCTGCACCAAAACCCTTGGGAGGAGGCGACATCGTCTGGTATACAGACGGCTCCCGCAAGGGAGGAAAAGCGGGAGCGGGGGTTTACGGAAACAAACCTAAAGTAATGTTAAACACAAACTTAAACCGTTACGCAACCGTCTTCCAGGCTGAACTCTATGCAATAATTGATTGCGTACATCAAAACCTTAATAAAGGCTATGCTAATAAGCGTATTACCATCCTCTCTGACAGTCAGGCAGCACTTCTAGCACTGAAGTCGGAGACAGTCAACTCTAAGTTAGTATATGAAGGCATCCAAGCAATAAATCGACTTGGATATAACAACAAGGTCACCCTAGGATGGGTACCTGGACATAAGGGTATACGAGGGAATGAAAGGGCGGACGAACTGGCAAGGAGGGGTGCGGAGGCGCCCACCATGGGACCAGAGCCCATGGTGGGCGTTTCAAAAGCAGCTTCTCGAGCTGTCCTCAGAGCCTTGGCTCTGAGACAGGGCGAGGAGCTGTGGCAAAAGGCACCCGGACTAAGACAGGCAAAAACCCTTATCACTGGTTACTCGAAAAACTACTCAACTAAAGTGCTCAACCTAAAACGGTCAGACATTCGACTTATAATTAGGCTGCTCACTGGTCATTGCAGACTCAACCGACACCTATACAATATAGGCTTAAGTGAAAATGCAACATGTAGATTCTGTGGTGGGGCGGAGGAAACACCCATACATATCCTCTGCGATTGCATGGCAATTACCCACTACAGAAGTCGTATACTTGGAGGTCACATAATCAAACCTGACCTGATTAAAGAGATGGACCCCGGAAACGTACTACGGTTTATTAAAACTGTAGGCCTGGGGGACCAGATCTAACTAAAACTGGGATGGCTACAATAGATCAGAGATGGTCGCAGTGGCCTCGTAGGGATACTTGTTCCCTATGCCCAGACACCTAAATAATAATAATAATTCTCAGACACCTAAATAATAATAATATTAAAAACCGCATTAACAACCTAGTCAATTTATTAGTTAATATTGAGTATTTCACCAATAAAGTGAAGGAAAAGTTTTGTATTGCGTACTAAATTAAGTTATAATTAACGGCAAAATGCGTCCAAAATAAAGTTTAATGTGGACATTTTTTGATCGTGATAAACTTCTTCTTATTACTTATAAAAAGCATTGCAGATAATTTCAAGTGTCCCAATAATTCTCAGTTTCCACTATCTGACTTATTCATTGTATTACCAAATGATAACCCAGACTTGATAGTAAATATAAATATAATCAAATTATTACATACTATTTTTTTACTTTAATGTAATATCCGTAACCGAAACTATCCGAAACTTACGGATAATCCGAAATAATTAATATCCGTAACCGAATCCGAAACCGATATAATTTTATTCCTATATCCGTATCCGTATCCAGATCCGAAACTCCACATCCGTAACATCCCTAGCATGAACCCATAGAAACATGAGCTTTATAACGAGTTGTTTACGGTGAAACTTTCGGTACAATCGGATAGATCACTTCTTTCGAATAAATGTTGACCCCAACCGTAAGTAACACGAAATAAGGCATATATTTCATTGCTTTTCTATGAATCGAAGCAGAATTGAGTGTAAAGATAATATTATAATAAACAATAATTCTAAATTCATAACGTATAATGCCATTAAAGCATTTTTTATTATGTAAATAAACCATCGAATTAAACTAAAGTGTGCACGTCGATATCGTGTGCGCACGCAGCTTTGAACGTACACCAACTTATTAGTATTAGTATTATAAGTATTAGTATTACAATTTCTATCGCGCCTCAACAATATTAGTCTGCGTGTATTTTTACTTGTCTATTGACTGTGATATTAGTATCCTCCATAATCATGGAAGAAGAGTACCTATAGACTTCACCTGAGCGTAACCAGCATGAGATAGCACGAAAAAGTACGATTTTATGTCGCACAAGAACTAATACAAATGTTTAGCAAAGTTACTTCGCTGTCCTAAAAAAACTGGTAAATAATGCGGAACAAAACTTATCTTTATCTTTGTATCTATACTTTTCTTCTACGTTTATATGTCACCACATAAAAAACATCAAATAAGACAACATACAGTGTGTGTAAGCTCTCGTCTGAACACCGAATTTTACTTACAACACTCTTCAATGCTTGGAACCATGGTTTCTGGACAAAACACCATCCTTTAGTATTTCATACCACATATACTCGTATTATATACGTTATATGTTATACTCACCATGCTAACATATAACATTTGATAAATCATTATTTATTAGACACTGGCGACATTTAAAACGTATTCAAATAGAGAATATTTGTTGTATAAACAATTAAACACTTTTTTTCGACATGGAATTTAAGTTTCTAGAACTTTGAAAAAAAAAACAGAAATCAATGTTAATCTGTGTATCTTTACTGGGATAACATATTATTATATTTTTTATGTTTCTTATAACAATAAACCTAAACAATAGGCGGTCTTAAAAAAGTAATATCTTCTATAGTCTAATAAGAAAAGACAAAAAAGTTAATAAGAGAATCAATTTCGTTTTGACTAGTTCTACAAAGATCAAAAAACTTTAATTAATAGGATATTAATACCTTTCGTTTCTGTCTGTTCAATGTACTTTCAACTTCCGGCAGATCCATATAGAGTATCTTTTCTATTACCGCATTAATTTGTAACATATTCCATATCACTAATCAACCCGTAAAAGTACATAACACTAACAAACACACTAACTAGTATATAACACTGTCCCTGCCCACTATCATAGTAAGATGACATAAGGATATTTTAACTGGACTTAATGGTAAGTTAAATGAAAACAGGTTTAGTTATTTGGAAATAAGGTTAACTCAACTGGACATAACGTTAAGTTTAATATCACACTGTGTTAATTTATTAACCACTGTGTAAATGTCTCAATTTTTATCGAATAAATTCACTTGTAATTTTAAATTATTTTTTAACACTTTAACGCCGATGATCACTAACTAGCGAAAGTGAAGAAGTCAAATTCAGTCAATTGTCACTAAGCATCTCTTTCCCTAATATAATATTTCGTTTTATCATCAAAGCAGATGAAAAAGTCCAACTCGCTTTGTACGAACGTAAAGCACCTATAGTTACATCTTTTAAAAATCACACAACACTTCAAACGTCCTAAATATATGACGGCACACGTTATTTAGCAACTTTTCGTTTTTAGTTTAAACTTGTTTATTATTGAGATAATTATGGCATTTACTTAAAGTGTACATAACTTTAACATTGTTGGTAATTTATTTGACTAGAGTACACATCACTAAGTTTGTAGCGTTCTGATAAAAATTGGTCTGACGATCAAATATCATCTGGACACGAGATAAGGTCTTCAAGATACCAACGATAAACACGTTGAATCAACACAAATATCCGTTAGAGATGAAGAAATTATAACGTCATTATTTATCAACTAGGATAGCAAACGAGCATGCAGCACCGTCTGCCGCATCCCTAGTATCCGTATTCCAGTATAACGTAATTTTAAGTGATGGTCGTAAGTTTTTTTTAACTCAATTCACAATCAATTCAACAAGTTTCAGTTCATAGCTTAGTTTATTTACTACCAAGACACACAGATTAACCAATTTCGATAAATAACCAATTTAGTATCAAATACTACCGACCTATAAAATATGTATACCTAATATAAACATTGCAATACATACCTGGTTACTGAGCACACTCTTCAGTTGAATACATTCGTCACGTCGTCTGTCCAACTCGTTCTGCATTACATTCAATTGTTCTGGAAAAGAGCAAAAATTTTTATCTAACTACCGTCATTGACCATTGATATGATAGCTAACATAGACCAATAAACTATAGACGGCGTGCCGTGAACAAAAGCGTGAAGCCGGCAAAAGTGTGCCTAAAACACACATCGGAACCAATAGAATGCCTTATGTTGACAGTTTGAACTAGAACAAATTTGAACTTTATTTTTTGGAACACAAAGCCCCATTTAAGCTAAGAAAAAAGCTAAAATTTTTTATTATTTAGAACACAAAAGTCGTTTTGGTGTGAGTGCCGCCGTGTGTATTACAAGGCGAGGCAGACTTTTTGCCGACTTCACGCTTTTGTTCACGGCGCGCCGTCTATAGTTTATTGGTCTGAGATAGCTATTGGTTTAAACGTTACCCCGGTAACTCACATGAGCGCGAACATTTGTACATTGTACGAATGTTTCGATCAATGTGTGAACTACGCGAGGTGCTCATTCATACTGACTCGCGGGCGCGGTGGCAGTCGCGGTCACGAAATATCAATCATATGGCGTAATCTCCAAGTGTTCACACAGGAATCGCACGTGCGGTCTAAGTAGCGGGCAAGCTCGCGACGACGCGCGCGGCGCCCTCGCGGCATATCAAACGCATGAAATGTTTGTGTGTGTTCACACTGAACTAGCGGCGGAGCGCGCGATTCAGTAGCGACGCAACTGAACTGAACTCTCGCGCAAAACGCCTGGCGGCCAATATGAACACGAGCTCGCCACGTGCACTGCGCGTGCGCACGTCACCGCGCCCGCGTGTTCAGTATGAACAAGCACGAAAGTTCGAGGTTCGCGCTTTGATGTACAACCAAATCATCACAGCCCTGACAACTTGGAAAACCACGAACGCGTCGAGAACTTAATGTATTCGTTCGCGTATCCGCGCGAATGCGAGTGACTGGATTTTCGAACTTTGAGGTTGCGAGGGGTTCGGCCGTTCAAACATTAGAATTAATATTATTCTAGTTCATAATTCAATAACTATCTAACTGCTAAGTTCTTCTCTTACAATGTTAGATTCAAGCTAGTCAATCACGCTTGGCAAGCGAACTTCGCACGCCTTAGAGAGCTTCATGAAAAACTCCCTAAAAGCAGACTTCTTCAAGATACATAAATAACTTCTATCAATAGAGGAGTGCAGTTAGTTTGAAAGCTCAACTATCATAACCCAAACCATACCACAGTATGGATACTTGGATACTAATATTATAAATGTGAAAGTGTATTGTTTGTTTGTTTGTTTGTGACTCTTTCACGTCGCAACATGGCTATTATATGATATGGTTTATGTTTGTGGGGATAGGTAGGAGAGTGGAGAGCGACGTAGGCTACTTTTTACCGCGGAAAAACATCTCATTCCCATGGGAAGATCGATGTTTTGTTAGTTGCTAGACATTTAGTTCCGGATGTTGTTAATAGATAGCGTTAGTAAAATTCATTTGCAAGTTCTGAATCACGCTATCAAATACTACGTATGTAATTTACTTATGTCATAGGCAAATAATCTGATGTTCCAGTACATCATATAATAGGCTACTGTTTAGCCGAGATTCCTAGAGCGGGACCTACGCGGCTGTTACCTACGGGTCCCGAAGCGGAGCGCGGGCGGTTCTCTAGTAACACATAATACTCACTGATAACCTCCTTAGACACGATCAGACTGTCCCCGGCCGCGCGCAGTCTGTCCAGGTGTTCCCGGAGCTTCTTGTTCTCTATCTCCAACTCTTCCACCTTGAACCGGTCGATGTTGGGGTTCGTGGGCGGCGCTGACAGACGGTCTGTTGACGAGAGAGCATGTGAAGATATCTTTCTCTTACGTACGTAAGTGCGTGCGTGCGTGCGTACGTACGTACGTGCGTGCGTGCGTTCGTGTAAGTGTGCGTGCGGGTGGGTTCGCGCGAGCATACGTGTTTGTTGTGTGCATGTGCGTGTGCGCCCGTGTGTGTGTGTGCGAGCGTGAGTGTGTGTGTGTGTGTGTGTGTGTCTGTGTTATAACAAAAGAGATATTGGGCATGTGATGCTTGTATGTGGTGTATATTTGTGTATATGTAAATAGGCACGTGTTACTAAAGTAGCGATATTATAATTAAAGTTGTTTGTGTCAACGTTAAATATGTGAGTTGTGTTTAATCCAGACATTGAAATTAATCTTGCGCTGATGTTACGGACTAACTAACTTATTTATTTTTATTCCGTACGTGTGTGGTAAGTCCGTACGTGTTTATTTGTGTATAATAATAAAAATAATTATTAAGGAGCAGAGTCCATACACTTTAATATAAGTAATAGCTTTAACTTTACCTCTGTAAATTCTATAAGACACCACCCCAGAATTGATATATCATTTGTAAGTAGCCTAATAAACTCTTTATGACGATCTAAGTAATCTCCTCAGCTCCTCACTATGTATACTCACTGAGCAACCTTTCTTCCAGGTCGTTAGCCCGTTTAGCGGTCCGGGACAGCTCGCTCTGGAGAACAGAGATCCTGTTCTGCATGCGGAGGACCAGCCCTGCGTCAGCTATCTGATGGTGGATTGGAAAAAATGGTTACATGATGATCGAATCATTGGGAAGTATCGATAGAGCTGCGGAAAGTGTTAAAAACTTATTATAAAATAGTGTATTTTTCTATTAAACCTAACCTACGGTTTGGTTCTCGGAGCGAATTGTTTTACTCTACAACTTAATTGCCAATATTAAAGTGTCCACATGCGGACCACATGCTCGAAGGACCAAAAACGTTTCGGGGTAATAAAGTGAATAATTGAACATCACAACAAAAAAAATATGCAAACGGCTAGATCAAGGACATTTTAAAATTATAATTTCCGATCACTGAGTATCAAATCCCCTTTTCAAGTCCCTTCGAGCGCCACACTTTAAATAGCCATTCCACACTTACTATCAAACAATCACACCATTCATCTGCATTTTCCTTTAACCCACAAGAACAACAGCAACAAACTCACCGGCATTGGTCCATTGTTGGAGCCCGCGGACCAGTTGACGGCCTCCAGCGCCGGCCGGGTCGTCTCCACCGACCGCACCGAACCGTAGCCGTAGTCCTGTCACAATAACACCAGTTTGTATAGTTATACCGGTAGATGTCGCTAGTCAATTAGTTTTGAGGGTACGTTAAAGTTTACGGTTGGAATAAATACTGACTTATATAAGAGTTTAATATGCAAAGTTTACTTACGGAATATTTTTTTCCGTAAGGTTACCAAAAACAAAGGGCTGGACGATTACGTTGAATACTAGCTTTTAATCGACTTTTAATTCGTAATCGTTAAAAAGATAAATACTTACATCTTCAACTGTAGCTTCCTGTTGTGAATTGTTGCTGGCGTCCGATAATGATCTTCTATGTTCTTTGGGAGCAGGCGCTCTATAGACAAAATAGAAGATTAGTATTCAAAAAATCGGTTGTCCGTAAAGTCGGTTTATGAACGATAGCTTTAAGTGATTACGACATAACAAAACATTGATAAAAAATTGCATACTTTTATGAAATGAATTCAATTATTACTATCCCATAGGTCAGTGGATTGGAAGAGGGATAGATGCGTCACAAGCAGAACACTTGGTCCGCGCGCTCGCTTGCGCACTCGGCTCAGGCGAAACTGACACTTTTACGTGCACGCATTCCTTACGTTCATCAATTTATAATGACGTAAGTAAATTACACTTACAAGCCAAACTAAATCATGAGCACAGGCAATAAATTTTATTTTAGCAGATCAACATTTCCATACTTCGAACTACACGATTTATGACGTAAGTACATTTCACTCACAAGCTAAACTAGACCGTGTGCACAGGCAATAAATTTCTTTTCAGGGTGGAGTATAATTTCCACATACCTCTGCAGCGAGTCCACCCGCTCCTGCAAGTCGTACTGCGCGGACAGCAGCTTCTGCCTGCTCTGCCGCTCCGCTTCCAGCTCCAGGCACAGCGCCTTCTTCTCTGCCTCGTGCTGCTTGTCGCGCTCTGGGGAAACATTTTGAGTTAGTATGCGTAAATAGGATGCAGAACAAATATCATCAAAGCCTCGATTTATCACGCGATATCCAAACTAGATTTTAACTGGGAAAGCCCCACCGCCCGCCACGGTATTAAGTAGATTTTTCCGTCATAATACTTGCTGTAACAGCAATTGTGTTCCGGATAAAAAGGTGCGGCCGGTTACAAACTTCTTAGAGACGACCAAATCAGTCCTTAAAGGTAGCAACGCATCTGTCACCGAATTGAACGAGACTTGAATCTTGTTCTGTGTCGATCACATTTGTCATGGACGGCAGCGATAGGGCGGTAATACCAGCTCGTTGCTACGTTAATTCCATTAAAAAAATCGGTTCACCTATTTGAGATCTAAAATAGAGATAGAGGGTAGACAGAAACAGACGGACAGATAGACGTGGTAAACTTTCACAACTTGAACCATCCCTTTTTTAAGGAATAACACCATACAAACCTTTCCAGAACTTGGCCCGATTCTCAAACTCCCTGGACCACAGAACACGCACGTCTGTTGCCACATCTCCCGTCTTCATCGTCTCATCATCAGGTACTCCCATTGTCATTGTCACGAATTATTGTCACACTAAGTCCATATCCATTATATCAACTTATTACACGGTCTCACTTACGGTCATGCTTTCGTTAGACATAATAATATCTTAGAGAAGTATTTTTAAAACATTCAGTTTTCTGTTTCAACCTGTCTATTAATATAGTTCTCCGTAAGTAATAAAGTTTCTTTTCTAGACGTCGCAAGCGCAACAAAGTTAATTATTAATCAAAGTCAGAAAACTACCAAGATTTCATAATAAACATTCATCATTTGACACCGATACGATATGTCAGCTTTATAACTCCGAATCGATAATTACAAATTGTTTTTACATTGATATTTTCATATTGGTTTCTTTCAACTTCTTGTTACAGGTAAAATCATCTAAACACATATTTTCTTTTTTTTCGTTATTTTTTTTAAGCCTACATTACATTGTTTCCTTGGCGAGTTTTTAACCAACACAAAACATTGATTAACCATTAATTAAAATAATAAATATTATTTAACTACATATACTAGCACAGTAACACAATTAGATACACTTATTACTTTCAGACGCACAGACACTACTACAGATATTCACTCTCCTTTCCGTACCTAAGCACTTCAAAGTTTATAAATATTGCACACATGCTATATTGAACTACAAATTCAATTAGCAGAGTGTTCGCTATCAACAAAATTATCGTTATCAACTAGATACCGCTAATCCTGTAGGTGGAAGTGATTGCTTTACTAGCACGACAATTTTATAAAGTTTTAGCATAAGAATGCCGGAGCGTTTACTATGTATTCCCATAAAAAGTTACAGATGATTTCCGTCATAAAAATGTTATGTCCTTTCAAGCGTATCAAACTATCTCCATATACAATTTCATCTCAATCAATACAGCGCTTTAGTCGTAAAAATCCGTCACACAGACAGAGTTACTTTCGCATGTATAACATTAGTACGGATAAAGAATATGTTACTATAATTAAGAGATACTAACACATTCATGTATTTTGTTATCAGCAGCCAGATTAGAATAATGTCATTACATTGGTGGTAATATACAATTCACAATGTTTGATATACTACATGAAAGTAACTCAAAACGTCATAAAAGTGAGAGTTTTTCACTAACAAACGTCCATCTCAACCGCTTATTTGTCTTACTTAGTTGTGTATGCTTAATTCTCTGTCTGTTGCCGCTAATAACTCGGGGTCACATTAAAAAACCAAAATGACGTAGGTACATGTAAGTATGTGTAAGCAAGACAATAGTACATAACGCGTCGGGGGCACATAACGCACTTCAATGAAAACTAAACCTTAATACCCACGTTTTAAAGCTCATATTTCTATATTTTCGTATGAATCTACTTAAAGTTGATGTGGAATTAGTTTGACATGCAAAGACCTTGAACTTACCTTCCAAAGCCATCTGGAAGTGTTCCTTGTCACTTCTCAACTCCTTCGCCAATTTCTCACTCTCTGCCTCCCATGATTCTCTCTCCTTCTTGTACACGTTCTCTATCCTTGTCTTCTCCTCCAACAACCGCTTGTTGCTCTCTCGCTCGCTCATCAGCTCGGCTTGCACGGAGTTGAGGATGTTGTCCTTCTCTTCGATTTGTACCTTGAGGGTCTTGGCTTCGATTTCCACCTGTTTTAGGGTCTCCAGTTTCGCTCTGAAAAGATGAAATGAATGACATAAAATAAATGAAATAACTCAGTAAGTTTTTTTGTAAGTGGTAGGGACTAGGGTTTGCCCAGCGTAATTATTCAGTAGGCATTATTAAGAATAACTCAAAAGCAATCCGCCAGGTGTCCTTTGTAATTAAAAACTAATTATATTCAATTTAATTATGTAAATTTAAATAAAATAATATTACAATTTTATTAATGTCAACTAACTTTTCTCCATCGATAATTTTTCACTGTACGCCATCTAGATGGCGCTGAAATGCCAAATTCCTTACATCACTTTGGAAAAAGAGCTAATTTTCGTCAAACTGTTGGACCGATTTCTAAGGTGCCTTTTGCTACCTTAGTTCCATAACACCTATTCACTTTCCTCAAGACTCCCACATGATACAGGCACATTCCTCACCGCAACTGCACAATCTGCGCCTGCAACGGCTCGATGAGCCGGTTCCTCTCGAGCGCGTCGTTGAGCCGCTGCTGCAGGCTGATGATCTTGTTCTCCAGCCCCTTGTTGAGCGTCTTCACGTGGTCCAGACTGCTGGCCTGCCTATAACACTAAACACTGACCTCAACTGCACAATCTGCGCCCGCAACGGCTCGATCAGCCGGTTCCTCTCGAGCGCGTCGTTGAGCCGCTGCTGCAGGCTGATGATCTTGTTCTCCAGCCCCTTGTTGAGCGTCTTCACGTGGTCCAGACTGCTGGCCTGCCTATAACACTAAACACTGACCTCAACTGCACAATCTGCGCCTGCAACGGCTCGATCAGCCGGTTCCTCTCGAGCGCGTCGTTGAGCCGCTGCTGCAGGCTGATGATCTTGTTCTCCAGCCCCTTGTTGAGCGTCTTCACGTGGTCCAGACTGCTGGCCTGCCTATAACACTAAACACTGACCTCAACTGCACAATCTGCGCCTGCAACGGCTCGATCAGCCGGTTCCTCTCGAGCGCGTCGTTGAGCCGCTGCTGCAGGCTGATGATCTTGTTCTCCAGCCCCTTGTTGAGCGTCTTCACGTGGTCCAGGTCGCGCGCCTCGATGCGCAGGCGCTTGTAGAGGCGGCGCGCGTTGTGGCGGCGGACCTGGGGGGATGATGCAGGTTAGATAATTTGTGGCCGGCAACGCGTTGGAGACTGTCCTGGTGTCATGTCTATGGGTGACCAGTGCCTCTATTATGAGTTTTAATACTATACACGCTAGCGACTATCGTATAGAATTTGTATGAGAATTTTAGTTCAGTATAGTAACCGCTAGAGGCGCTGTACGGATTCTCATACAAATTCTAAACGATAGTCGCTAGCGTGTATAGTAAACTATAGTATTAAAAACTCATAATAGAGGTACAGGTGACCCGTCTGCTCGTTTGCCTGCTAAAGGTTTAAAAATAATAAACTTTTACTTTTACAACCGCCCCAAGACGCCCCACCCGCGTGCTTTGCACACCTTGCACGCTCACTTCCGGCGGCACTGCTTCGACCGTAGTCCAATCATACAACGTAATTATAAAGAACTTCGTTTGTATTCAAGCTCTAGTCTACATACCTTAACATCATGACAGTCAGTCAACATTTTTTGTATAAATAAAAGCAATACTCACAGCTGCCTGACATATTATTATCTGCTGTCGTATCCTCTTCGCCTTCTGTCGACCGAGGAAGCCGCGCACGAATCGTTGTATAGTAATTGCCTGCGAACAAACGTTTCAATTTTAAATCTTATTTTAACTACTTAAGATTGATTTTGGATTTCCCTAGGAATAAGCCAAAAATGAAATATTCTTAGTTGTTGTAATGTGTGTAAACCTTTATAATGTTATTTGTTACAACATAACCTCAAAACTCATCCACACATACATTGGACTTACACTGGGCGTAGAATTAAAGTTTACAGCATAAATTCCCACTCCATTACCAAGACCTAAGGTCCAATTTAGCATACTCACCCCTCTAACCATCCTTTTTAAGTCGCCTCCAAAATTTGCAGTCCATCAAAAACATCCTATATCACAAACCCTTTCAATCAAATGTACACCTCACCGCTCGCACCCTCCGCTTGTCCTTGTACAGCCGTCTAGCCAGCAGCCCTCTCGCCCTGGCCTGCAGCGCTATAGCCAGCGCTCTCAGTCGCTGGTACTTGCGTCGACCAACTTAGTCAACCCAAAACATACTCTAATACAAAGCCTCAAGATTCAATTTAGCATACTACCGCTCTTACGATCCTTTCTTACGTCACCTCCAAAATTTGCAGTCAATCAAAAACATCCTTTATCACCAAACCCTGTCATTCAAAAGTACACCTTATCACCAACACCTAAGGTCCAATCTCCCGTACTCACAGCTCGCACCCTCCGCTTGTCCTTGTATAGCCGTCTAGCCAGCAGCCCTCTCGCCCTGGCCTGCAGCCCTATAGCCAGCGCTCTCAGTCGCTGGTACTTGCGGCGCGCTAGCCAGCCACGGACGGTCTTTTGGATTCTGATCGCAGCGCGGTTTCTTCGGACCTCTTGGGCTTTTCTGTAACAATATTTAATTATATGAGTGTCTGTTTTTTTTTATATAACTTAGTGACTGACAAGGCACAACCGAAACTATTGAAAGGAAGCTGAAAATTTATGAATTGTTCTTTATAAAATTCTCAATGTGTATGTGTGTGTGTGTCTGTGTGTGTGTCTCTGTGTGTGTGTGTGTGTGTGTGTGTGTGTGTGTTCCACGAAGCGACCAAAACACTTAAAACGTTACATTTTCTATATAATGTCAAAATATTGTCACTTGTGAAAAATTTCCCCATTACCGCACTCTTTTCGTGACTCACCGCCTCGCAAGGAACCCTCTGGCGTGCGCCTGTAACCCTCTGAGCGCGCGGGTAACCGTCAAATACCGTCGGCGCGCGATGAACCGGCGCACGCAGTATACACGTATGTCTGCACGTTCATTGATACGTTCGCCCGCATGTAATATACCAGTCTACAATAAACAAACACTCACCGCCTCGCAAGGAACCCTCTGGCGTGCGCCTGTAACCCTCTGAGCGCGCGGGTAACCCTCAAATACCGTCGGCGCGCGATGAACCGGCGCACGCAGTATACACGTATGTCTGCACGTTCATTGATACGTTCGCCCGCATGTAATATACCAGTCTACAATAAACAAACACTCACCGCCTCGCAAGGAACCCTCTGGCGTGCGCCTGTAACCCTCTGAGCGCGCGGGTAACCGTCAAATACCGTCGGCGCGCGATGAACCGGCGCACGCAGTATACACGTATGTCTGCACGTTCATTGATACGTTCGCCCGCATGTAATATACCAGTCTACAATAAACAAACACTCACCGCCTCGCAAGGAACCCTCTGGCGTGCGCCTGTAACCCTCTGAGCGCGCGGGTAACCCTCAAATACCGTCGGCGCGCGATGAACCGGCGCACGCAGTATACACGTATGTCTGCACGTTCATTGATACGTTCGCCCGCATGTAATATACCAGTCTACAATAAACAAACACTCACCGCCTCGCAAGGAACCCTCTGGCGTGCGCCTGTAACCCTCTGAGCGCGCGGGTAACCCTCAAATACCGTCGGCGCGCGATGAACCGGCGCACGCAGTATACACGTATGTCTGCACGTTCATTGATACGTTCGCCCGCATGTAATATACCAGTCTACAATAAACAAACACTCACCGCCTCGCAAGGAACCCTCTGGCGTGCGCCTGTAACCCTCTGAGCGCGCGGGTAACCCTCAAATACCGTCGGCGCGCGATGAACCGGCGCACGCAGTATACACGTATGTCTGCACGTTCATTGATACGTTCGCCCGCATGTAATATACCAGTCTACAATAAACAAACACTCACCGCCTCGCAAGGAACCCTCTGGCGTGCGCCTGTAACCCTCTGAGCGCGCGAGTAACCCTCAAATACCGGCGGCGTGCAATGAATCGGCGCACGCAACTCTGCACGCGCACGCAGTACAACCGTTGAATGTCTGCGCGGATCTTCTCTAAGTAAGCCACCTGGCGGGAACAGAGGGGGTATTGATTTGGGGTATCTTGAGAAAAGTGAGTATAGTAAACCAGTCGGTTGGAACGTAATTACCAAGACGTAAAGTTCCTAATTGAATGCTTTTGTTTTCGTTCGTTGTAATGTGCGCAGTGTTTTATTAACCGACTTCAAAAAAATACGAGATTCTTAATTCGTCTGTATAATTTTTCTTATGTGTGTTACCCTTTTGTCTTTGTCTACCTCGTCTCACTGTAGACGAGACGCCATGTATGGGTGCCGGCCGAGGCTGCAAGTGAATTCTCTCGCCGCGTTTTATATATGCGGGCGATGTAAAAATCTTCGATAGCGTGATTCAGGCATCATAAAACAACCCTATAAACATACCTGTCCGGCGCGGAAGAATATCTTGGTGGCACCGAACTGGTACTTGTCCGGGTGTTTGATGTGGCGCTGCAGGATCTTGGAGCACGTGGCCTTGACGTCCGCGCGGTCGATGTCCTTGTGCGGACACAGCAGGCGGTATCTGGGGACAAGGTTATACCTAGATAGTTCACAGACACATAAACGACTGAAGAAGACGTAACATTATTTTCACCAATACGAAGTTATAGTTATACTCGTATATATCCCTTTCTCTCCAATGAAACGTACAAAGTTTATCTCGTTTTATTATTGTCCATGCAACACTTACGCACACAAATAATATGGGCATGAAGCAAGCCCGCCATTTTCATACGCTGCAAGAAGCCGAAACTACGTAATCTTCGAGCCTTAGAACCATAGAAGGCATTTTCTATGTAGTGGTAACTGCGCTTTTTTCTCCCATATTTTACATCTGATTATGTCTGTCAGATAGTTGAATGGGTACATGGATGGACGGATTTAGAGAATCAGAGGCTTTTTATATGGAATTAAGATAGCAAACGAGCATGCAGCACCACCCTTCCGCTGCCGCCCATGACAACTGTGACCGACCTAGAACTAGACCGAACTAGTACCTACACTAGCGGCACGCTATGATGGCCGGTTTGACACATTACAACAGTGATGTGGAATGTCAATTTATTCTCGAACAAAAAACAATTAAGTTTTGTTTTTGTACCTGATTAAATAGGTTTAATAAAACAAAAATGTAAATGTTTATTTAATTTATTTGAACGAACTGAATATTTGAATGAAAATGAATATACATACTTTATATGCACACAAGAAACATATGAATACAAAAGATACCAAAAAAGGTGCCACAAAAGGCCATAATTAATCAGATTCGTCCATACTACTATTTTCACTGTCGTCACTGCTATCATCACCTACATTAATAATTATATGTTCGTTTTCTATAATATTATCTATTTTCACATCTCTTTCATAATCTTCCCTTATTAATTTAACAGTTCTATTCACAACCTTTTCCCAGTCTCCTTTAGTCACATGTTCACAAGCTTCTTCTAATAATTTTAGCATTTTTTTTGTGGTAAATGGGGGTTCTGTATTGTGTCTTGCAGCATATCCCTTAATTTGAGCCCACACCAACTCAATCGCATTATACTCACAATGGTAAGGCGGTAACCGTATAACTCTGTGCCCATGTTCTAATGCTATTTCGTCAATGACGTATCGGATCTTGGTTGGTTTGTTTTCTTTTAAAAGACGTACTAATTCCGCTTTTAACATATTCATGTTTGCATCTACGCCATTTTTACGAAGCCATGCGACGATATCAGCTTTCTTTTGGGATTGGGCAGGTGGCTTGTCAATTTGCATCGAGTGGTATGGGGCGTTGTCCATAATTATAATAGATGGTTCAGGGAGGCTACACAACATTGAGGTAAACCATTCAGTAAACTTTTCTCCATTCATGTCTTCATGATAGTCTCCAGTGGTTTTTGACGCAAAAGCCATGAGAGAACCTTCGACAAACCCGTTGATGGTTCCGGCGTGACAAATTATAAGTCGCGATCCTTTTCCTACAGGAACTTTGGAAGTAGATGCTGCTGTGTCATCGTTCCAAGAACGGCCTACAGTATGGTTAGCATTAAGCCATGTTTCATCCAAGAACACAACATTTTGCCAATTTTTGATTTCTTTCACTTGCCGTAAAAAAGTATACCTTGCCATCGCTATATCAAATCTTTCCATCAATATTTTGCGTTTGTTACATTTTTTGTATCGAAATCCAATGGTCTTCAAAATCTTCGTTAAAGAACTTTCCCCACCGAAGAATAATCCAGCTTCCTTCAGTGAATGCACCAACTTTTTCTTGTTGGATACTCCTTCTGTAAATAGTAGCCGTAAACATGTCTTCGGATAGCATCGGCATCAAAGCTATCGATGCCTACGACTGGTTTTGCTCGTTTTCTCTTTTTTGGTGTGTGAAGTTTATTTTCTTCTGTGCCAGTCTCGCCATATTTTTCTTTAGTTATCCGTCTAACAGTTCGTTGTCCAATATTAAGCGCATCAGCTACGCGTTCAACCACTGACGTTATAGGTAAAATTGGCCCTCCATTTTGAGCTTCACGATCGAAATAGTTACGAAGGCGTATTACGAACTCACGTGTCTGACTATTTAGAACAGTTCTCTGCGTACGTTCGGTCATATCGACGAAATCCACAACAAAGGGCTTGAACAGAGTCCAAATTAACGAGCAAGGGTCAACAGTAATGCAGTATCAATATTTGAAATCCAAAGCCAGGTCAAAACAACGTCAATTCGAAACTGCTTTGTTTTGCATTGAGCATTGACGCGAGTTTGCCGGAGGTAGTAGTTGTGCTAGCCAGCGATCCTATGTGACGATCGTATTAGATTCCATTTTTAAAAATTTTCAATTTAGAAAACCAAATGCCGAGTTGTGGTATATATCATATAAAAATAAAAATTTTACCTTTTGTATGAAACAGCTGATATTTTTTTGCGATTTCAGAGGTTTGTCCACATAGTGAAAATTGTTCATATTCACAAGTACATTCACCCCTTAAATGGTGCAAACTGATTTTTCTACACTTGTATACATTTTAGAAATCAATTTAATAAATAAATTTTGAGTCCTAAACCTAAAACTACATTCGATAAAATTTATGAATCTCTGCACATCACTATCGTCAATAAAGTAATACAATTATTTCCTTCAAAGTCGTTATCAATTAATACGGAACTTCATGAGCGGACAAACGTCAAACCGGCCATCATAGCGTGCCGCTAGTTTAGGTACTTTATTGCTTGAAAGTCTACACCATCATACGAGTTTGCTTGCAGATTGCTTTAAAGATTAAGATTAATCTTTAGTTTTTAGAAATTCCTCAAAGTAACGCCTCATAATTTTATTAATACTGTGACTGTTTCTAATTGGTAAGAATACATAAGGCATTAAAGTGTCATGATATTGTTGTAAAGCCGCTTAGTGATCCCGAGCGATAGTTACCTGTACAAGAAGTCCTGGTAGAGCCAGCGCGAGGGGAAGCCGGCCGAAGAGATCCGGATCGTCTCCAGCACACCACACGCCCTGGAACAAGTGTTGTTGTTAATATAAACAACTAGTAAATCCGCCCTCGCTTCGCTTCGGGAAACTAGTCCCTTCAAAAATCTCTATAAATTTTAACAAATTATGTTATTCCGATGTCTAAGTTATATTACTGCAAAGTTTCATGAAAATCCGTTCAGTAGTTTTTGCGTGAAAGAGCAACAAACACACACACACACTCACTCACTCACTCACTCACATACATCCTTACAAACTTTCGCATTTATAATATTATTAGTTTAGTTTAGTAGGATAGTAGGAAGTAGGATAATCTGCTTATTTCCAAATGGCGGTATTACTATTGCCAAAGTAACGCTTTGTCGTCGTCGTCGTCGTCGTCCCCATAATCCTTGGTTAAAGACCTTTGCCCTTCCTGGTCCCTAGATCCGGAGCATTACCCCCTTTCCCAGATCCACGGATCTTTGCCTCCTTCTGCTGTTTATATATTACATCACTCACTCTATAAAACATCTACCTCGAGAATCTTATATGCTCTTCGCCCTGGGATTAGTGGATCCGTGGATTACTGGATCTAGCGGTTCGCCCCAGGATCCGTAGATCCCTGGATTTTCCACCTAGATATTTGCCTCCGGAATGAATCCCTAGATTTACCACCTGCTAGCGACGCGCGGAACTGCGCGCCCATTGTTTGTCTGTTTGTTTCTGGCCTAACGCGCGCTTTGAAAATCCGATTCACTCGAACGTGGATCACTAGATCAAACGGTTCCCTCCTGGATCCGTGGATCCCTGGATTTTCCCCCTGGATATTTGCTTCCAGTATGGATCCCTGGATCTTTGCAATGGATCTTTGTTTCTCCTCACTGGATCTTGCCTGTCATGTGGATCTTTGTAAAAAAATGTAACTTACCGTAGCTGGTTGACAGCCCTCGCCACGTTGAACTGGAAGGGCCGCTTAGTGTCGTTGGGCTTGATGCAGCGCACGTAGTGCGGCGTGGTGGCCGACAGGGTCGTCATGAGCGCTGCTAGTGACGCGCGGAACTGCGCGCCCACTGTTTGTCTGTTTGTCTCTGACCTAATGCTCGCCTTGAAAATCCAATTCCCTCATCCATGGATCCTTAGATTAAGCGCTTTCCCTCTGGATATGTGGATCCTTGGATTAGATTGCCCCACCTCCCTGGATCCCTAGATTTTTTACCTGGATCTTTGCTTCCAGCATAGATCCTTGGATTTTGGCAATGGATCTTTGTCTCCGGCGTGGATCCCTGGATCTTTGCAATGGATCTTTGTCTCTGTCGTGGATACCTGGATCTTTGAAATTTGTGGCCTACCGTAATTGGTTGACAGCCCGTGCCACGTCAAACTGGAACGGCTTCTTGGTGTCGTTGGGCTTGATGCAGCGCACGTAGTGCGGCGTGGTGGCCGACAGAGTTGTCATGAGCGCTGCTAGTGACGCGCGGAACTGCGCGCCCACTGTCTGCTTCTGGCCGGAGGCGCGGCGCGGCGGTTGCTGGTAATTATTAACAAACGTAAGAAGGTTGCTACTCAATTTTAAAAATTGCTTTCATTTTGTAGATTACACCCTACTAAATACATTAAAAATGTATAAATGGGATTATGTGATTTTACTGAAAAAGAACTATGACCATACAAACATTTGAATATTTCTCAATGAAAACGTTATTTATTAGCTAAGTATGCTTCTCCTCCTTTTATCAGGCGCATCCTCCGCCTTAGATGTAAGGATCCCTAGGATCTTTGTCCCCCAGGATCTTTAATATGGTCAAGACAAACGATAAAACAAACTGTTTGATTTTTGTCCTATTCTTTTGGTATTTACAAAATACCATACATTACTTACATCATAGGTAATGCTTAAGTAATTTGATCAAAAGACTGGGTATTTATTTAATTTTGGTGATATTCTTTCGGTCTTTCCAAAAGACCATCCTTCAAACACTCACCGTGAGGCTAGCGACAGGTACTGAAGGCGTTGTTCGTCTCCTTGACGGCGGCGGTAGAGTATGGTGGTGGTCTACTGGACTATCCGCATCGAACATGGAATGGATGAGTCGACAACTGGTTGCCGACTTGATGCACTCTAGTTGTTCTTCTGAGACCGTGTCTCGGTTCTTCTCAAGGAAGCCCCCTGATTGGTACTCCACGTCGTCGGCGAAGTGTTTTATTATGAAGGCTGTTGACAAAAGTACAAATATTCAATTATTTTTATTTATTTATTCTCTAATCCATATCAACTCTTATTATGTTTAAGCATTACAATAATTGGTTTTGGCAAGGGGATCTCCCGTCAGGCAATATGACAAGATGTAAAATACTTCGATAGTGTGATTCAGGCTTCGTGACGTAACCGTGTAAAAATATAAACCAGCTAAAAAAGTGTAAGCATTCAAGTAATACGTCACACATTTTGGAGAGGGGAGCCATACAGGAAAACACTAAAAAAAACAACAACTCCCCACTCAAAGTATGTATAAGACTTCCCAGTCTTTTAAAACTTTACATGGAGGAGAGAGGGGGCAAAAATTAATAAAAAATGTATCCATAATACTTGAATACTGCCAAACGGCTCCTCAAAACCCACTCACCAGCATTCCCAAACCGTGGCTTGAGGAAGTGCGGGTATTTAGCGCACTTGTCGTGTAACTTGGCAGCGAAGCCCTAGTCTCCCCTGGTGGTACCCTACACTCTTCATCCAGTAACGCTAGGACTCCCAGCCCGTCTTCTATCAGGTCGATGCCCAAGATACTCAAAACTTATCAGCTATCACTCACCAGCATTCCCAAACCGTGGCTTGAGGAAGTGCGGGTACTTCGCGCACTTGTCGTGTAACTTGGCAGCGAAGCCCTAGTCTCCCCTGGTGGTACCCTACACTCTTCATCCAGTAACGCTAGGACTCCCAGCCTGTCTTCTATCAGGTCGATGCCCAAGATACTCAAAACCTATCAGCTATCACTCACCAGCATTCCCAAACCGTGGCTTGAGGAAGTGCGGGTATTTAGCGCACTTGTCGTGTAACTTGGCAGCGAAGCCCTAGTCTCCCCTGGTGGTACCCTACACTCTTCATCCAGTAACGCCAGGACTCCCAGCTTGTCTTCTATCAGGTCGATGTCGGAATAGTAGCTCAGAACTTATCAGTTATCACTCACCGGCATTCCCAAACCGGGGTTTGAGGAAGTGCGGGTATTTAGCACACTTGTCATGTAACTTCGCAGCGAAGCCCTAGTCTCCCCTGGTGGTACCCTACACTCTTCATCCAGTAACGCTAGGACTCCCAGCCTGTCTTCGATCAGGTCGATGTCGGAATAGATGCTCAGAACTTATCAGTTATCACTCACCGGCATTCCCAAACCGGGGTTTGAGGAAGTGCGGGTATTTCGCACACTTGTCGTGTAACTTCGCAGCGAAGCCCTAGTCTCCCCTGGTGGTACCCTAAACTCTTCATCCAGTAACGCTAGGACTCCCAGCCTGTCTTCTATCAGGTCGATGCCCAAGATACTCAAAACCTATCAGCTATCACTCACCAGCATTTCCAAACCGTGGCTTGAGGAAGTGCGGGTACTTGGCGCACTTGTCGTGCAGCTTGGCAGCGAAGCCCTGGTCGGAGCCGCGGGGCACCCTACACTCTTCATCCAGTAACGCTAGGACTCCCAGCCTGTCTTCGATCAGGTCGATGTCGGAATAGATGCTCAGAACTTATCAGTTATCACTCACCGGCATTCCCAAACCGTGGCTTGAGGAAGTGCGGGTATTTAGCGCACTTGTCGTGTAACTTGGCAGCGAAGCCCTAGTCTTCCCTGGTGGTACCCTACACTCTTCATCCAGTAACGCTAGGACTCCCAGCCTGTCTTCTATCAGGTCGATGCCCAAGATACTCAAAACCTATCAGCTATCACTCACCAGCATTTCCAAACCGTGGCTTGAGGAAGTGCGGGTACTTCGCGCACTTGTCGTGCAGCTTGGCAGCGAAGCCCTGGTCGGAGCCGCGGGGCACCCTACACTCTTCATCCAGTAACGCCAGGACTCCCAGCCTGTCTTCGATCAGGTCTATACAGGGCTGGTTGTCGTAGAAGTCTATCATGTTCCACGATATTTCTTCCTGGGATGGACAAATAACGGCTTAGTGTTGTGTAAACGTTACTTAAAAAAATAACAGACTTTAAGAGATAGCTCAAAAATTAGGCGTCAGACATCGCTTAAAATATGGAACTAGGCGACAACAAGCAACAGGTTTTGACTAAAAAAAGAAATACCAAAATTGATTAACCCGGTACAAAATTATGATTTACACATACTAAAAAAATAAACTAGCATGATTATGGTTTCACTTAGCTATGACACGTGATATTTCAGTATTGTCAGAAGTAGTTTTTTTTACTTATTTACACAACACTAAAACACAAAAACATTTCAAAAATCTTACCTATTCTCCGCTTCCTGACTATCTGAACCTATCTCTAAAACTACTGAACCGATTTTGATGAAACTTTCACCGATAGATAATAGGGTTACATACAGTCAACTTTTTACCCTGAAACTCTCCCACGCCAAACTCCCAAGCACACAAATCTCCACAAAAAACACCAGCAATCTCCAGAGCGAGAGCCACCAACCTTGATATACTCGTCCTGCTCCAGCTTGAAGACGTGCGAGTTGAACTGCTGCTGCAGCTTCTCGTTGGCGTAGTTGATGCAGAACTGCTCGAACGAGTTTATCTCGAACGTCTCAAACCCGTATATATCGAGTACACCTGGAGAGAGAAGTTAGTTGAGTAAGCAGTTACAAATATAAAAAAAGAAAGAAAGAAAAATGTTTACAAAAAAAAACAAATAATACAATACAAAATATTCTTTATTTGTTTCTTAGACATGACCAGTAAAATATAAAAATTATAGTAGACAAAAGGCGACCTTATCGCTACTGTAGCGATCACTTCCAGGCAACCTTAGCGAAGAAGATAGAATGTTATACTTAAGAAAATTGGTAGCATTGAAATTTCAAGGGGTCACTTGCTAAACTGTGGCCAATTACTCCTCAGTTTAGACCATAATTATCTACTCACCAATAGTGTTTCTTCATCTAGTCGGTATGTAGCGCCCGCATGACAGTTTCTACAATAATCGAGCGCGCCTTTCCACCTCTTGCGATCCCCTGACTTTGGCGGCACAACCAAATATACACCTTACCAACTCACCAATAAAGTGTTTTTTCGCGTGACCGGTGTGCAGCGCCCGGTTGACGGCCTGCACGAGCCAGGCAAACAGCTCGCCGTACATCCGTTTAGCGAGCGCGTCTCTAGCGAACGCGGCGCGCTGCACGTCCATACGGGAGACTATCACTTCGTGTCCCTCCTGACTTTGGTGGCTAAACCAAATTTAGACGTTATGTACTCACCAATAAAGTGTTTTTTCACGGGTCCGGGATGCAAGAACTTACTACCAATCTGCACGAGTCATACAAACAGTTCACCGTTCTTCTGATTACCAAACACGCTTTTTCACCCCTTGTTATCGCCTGACTTTGGAGGTAACAGTCTTTTAATCAACTTTAGGCCTAAGTTACTCACCAATAAAGTGTTTTTTCGCATGACCGGTGTGCAACGCCCGGTTGACGGCCTGCACGAGCCAAGCAAACAGCTCGCCGTACATCCGTTTGGCGAGCGCGTCTCTAGCGAACGCGGCTCTTTGTACGTCCATACGGGACTCTATCACTTCGTGCGCGGACGCTATGCGCCGGTGTGTCAGCCATCTTGAGAACTCCGGGCGAGAGATGCCCAGTAGAGAGCAGAACGTCGCCAGGTGCTTGTCTGTTGGCTGTTTGAGTGATATTTGTTGGGTTAGTGACGTTAGATATGGTGGGAAAAGTATAGAGAAAAGATTACTATGACGCGGGAACATACATTGATTTGCCACAAAAAAATGTTCCAGGCGGGAATCGAACCCAGGACATGATTCAATATTTTTAACATGAAGACTAGTGCAGACTACAGATCCATGAAAAACTTTTTCAATGTTACCTTTTATGGATAAAGCTTTAAAACTGTAGAAGCAAGATTTCTAGCTTCTAAACCTGTTTTGCTTTGATATTTATGTCAGTCTGTTAGTTACTAAGTCAAAGATTTTTTACATTTATATACTCACAGATATATAAGCCCCGTCCTGATTATCCTCCGGGTCTTCCCCACTCGGATCCGTCGTAAACTCGATGTTCCCCAGGTGCAATATGGCCGACAGCACCGTGAACATATTGTGCTGCTCGGTTTCTGTGACGCCTGCGGGGTGCTCACGGTTAGTATAGCAATAGATTTCAAACTTTTTTGATTGGTACTTGAGTGGATATTGTTGGGTTCTGAACAACAGACAGACAGAGAGCAATTTGTGTTCCGGATAGGAAGGTGTGGAGCCGGTTCACATTTTTACAGGCGACCATCTGTCCTCAGGGGTAGCAACGCATCTGTGACCGAATTGGAACAAGACTCACACTAATCATTACTAACTGAACAATACTAATATTAACTAACAGGACTAACCTATCCCTAACAGTCCCTGTCCTCACACTTATTAACCAACTAACCAACTAACATTCTAACACCATCTACTAATTGGACTAACCACCCTAGTCCCTAAATTGGGTCTTGTTCTAAGTCGGTCACAATAGCCATGGGCGGCAGCGGAAGGGTGGTGCTGCATGCTCGTTTGCTACCTTAATTCCATAAAAAAAAAATTGAGTACTGATGGATATTTTTGTGATCCGTTTTATAGGAACTTAAGTAACAGAAGAGAACACACTTCCGCACCAGTATTCCCTATGTCAGTATTCCCTATGTCATACAGTATGGACAAGACTAACACACCAATAACAACCCGAGTTAGTATGTATACTATGTATGTTAAAATACGTTTTACATAGGACTAATCAATGCAGAGAGGTTTTCTTAGTGTTTCTTATCAACATACACACCTTTCCAAATTGGAAAAGTTACGAAAAAAATCTAACCTAACTAAACTAAAGAGCTTCTCTCTCTATGCTTTATGTCTCTATTTTTCTTCTCACCCAAAGTGATACATCCATACTAATATTATAAATGTGAAAGTGTGTTTGTTTGTTTGTTTGTGACTCTTTCACGTCGCAACATGGCTATTATATGGTATGGTTTATGTGTGTGGGGATAGTTAGGAGGGTGGAGTGACGTAGGCTACTTTTTACAGCGGAAAAACATCTCATTCCCATGGGAAGATCGATGTTTTGTTAATTGCTAGATATTTAGTTCCGGAGTTGTTAATAGATGGCGTTAGTAAAATTCATTTGCAAGTTCTGAATCACGCTATCAAATACTACATGTGATTTACTTATGTCATAGGCAAATGTTATATCTGATGTTCCAGTATATCATATAATAGGCTACTGTTTAGCCGAGATTCCTACGGGAGCGGGACCTACGCGGCTGTTACCTACGGGTCCCGAAGCGAAGCGCGGGCGGTTCTCTAGTCATGAATAACTAAAGGATATCTTTCATCACTATTTCCCTCACTCACCCAAAGTAGTCAAGGCCTGTCTGGTCTCGTTGAAGGCCTGGAGGTCGTCCACGCCGTCGATGTGCGGGCTGCCGCCCTGGTTCAGGTAGTGGAACGAGTCCTGGTGGTCTGGAATGAAGAATCATTTTGCCATAAGTACAGTATCGTGGAAGTGTATTCTATATGAACTACCAAGCCCGCTCACCGGACAGAACCGTAGGAAAAAAAGTTTGAATAAAATTCATTTCATTTTACTAACTATTTACAACGACCGTCTATAAAATCAATAACTCAAAAACTACCGGTCAGGTTACGGTTTTTGTATGGGATGAGACAACAAGCATCAGCTTTCGAATAAAAAAGTATAATAAAATCGAATCATTCAGTCCGAAGTTATGAGATAACGCCCATTAATTAAATACGCATTATTAAGAATAACTCAAAAACTGTCAGGCAGATTTTGCTCAAAATACAAACACCTAAAGCATTACAATTGAATAAAACAAGAATCATGAAACTGTTCAAACAATACAAAATTCTAAGCTAACAAACATAAAAAATACAATCGAATTGAGATAACCTCCGTCTTTGAAGTCAGTTAATAAGGGCTGGCAACTCTTGGAGAAGTTGAGGTTAAAAATTAAAAATGCATGGTTTCTCACCAACATGCAAGTTTATAACACCTCCCTTTTTGCGTCGAAGGTTAAAAAGAGATGTTACCTTTTGACGACGAAGGTTAAAAGAGATGTTACCTTTTCACGTCGAAGGTTAAAAAGAGATGTTACCTTTTCACATCGAAGGATAAAAAGAGATGTTACCTTTTCACATCAAAGGTTAAAAAGAGATGTTACCTTTTCACGTAGAAGGTTAAAAAGAGATGTTACCTTTTCACGTCGAAGGTTAAAAAGAGATGTTACCTTTTCACATCAAAGGTTAAAAAGAGATGTTACCTTTTCACGTCGAAGGTTAAAAAGAGATGTTACCTTTTCACGACGCAGGTTAAAAAGAGATGTTACCTTTTCACGTCGAAGGTAAAAAAGAGACGTTACCTTTTCACGTCGAAGGTTAAAGAGATCATAACTCACCGAGATGCAGGTCGGGCAGCGCGGCGGCCGCGGCGCAGAGCTGGTAGAAGATATGGTAGTTCCTCTCCCCCGCGCTCTGGTACACCACGCGCGACTTCTCCAGCAGGTACGTGCGCATGCTGGCGCCTGGACAGATGGACAAAAGTTAAATGTCATCATCATCGCAACTCACTGTCCTACTACTGGACTCGGGTCTCTTCTCAGAATGAGAAGGTTAAGGCCACAGTCCTCCATAGCCAAGTGCGGATTGTTACTTCACACACCTTGAAGTTTTGCGAACTCACGCATGCAGGATTTCTCACGATGTTTTCCTTCCCCATTATAGCGATTGACATTTAAATGTTTAAAACACACATAACTCCGAAAAGTCAGACGTGGGATTCGAACCCGAGTGGAAGGCCGGATTCTAAATTAATAGGCATCACCGCGTACTTTATATTACACTATGTTATTTTTTTAATGGGCATAGAAAACAAATAATGGAAGTTAAATGAGGTTAATACTATGATTAATTTCATCTTACCAAGATGTTAAATGTTGTACATACCTGATATCCTGTACTGCATGTCGAAGTGTATCTCTATAAACTTGCCAAAACGGGATGAATTGTCATTCCGAGTCGTTTTTGCGTTGCCTATCGCCTGTGGATAAAAAAAAAATTGAACAATAAGTCGATAACTAAATTTTTAACTTCAAATAACCGATTTCAAACTCGAGATAACTCAAAAACCACCCAGATGTCGCTCAAATATATTAAGGACCACCCGACAAACACTACCTTTAGAATAAAAAAAGAATCATAAAAATCGGAACACTTGATCAACAGTTATGAGGTAACGAGCATAAATTAAATTCATATTATTGAGAATAACGCAAAAGTTGATCCACAGATGGCGCTCACATCTGCTCACATCACATCACATCCACAGATGGAAAGACCATAAAAATTTGAGCGACATTCTGTCAATTAATAATCAAAATCGGTTCACCCAGTACGAGATGACACGCATGAGAAAAAAACAGACAAATTGAGAACCTCGTCTTTTTTTGAAATCGGTAAAAAAACGCCAACTAACCTCCATAATAGGACTGGACGCGAGCACCTTCCGTTCCACCTGCGTCTCTGTGGCACTGCCGCCCACCGCGGCGAAGTATCGCATCGCGTACTTGGCCGACACCGTCTTGCCCGCGCCGGACTCGCCGCTCACTGCCAACAGCGAATTCATCATTATAATTTACATCATCGTGATCGTCTTCATCATCATCATCATCATCATTATCATCGTCATCAGCATCAGCATCATCGTTATCATCATCATCGTGATCGACATCATCAATGTCACCGTCATCATCATCGACTCCGTGGTCATCGCCGTCAGCGTCATCGCCATCAGCGTCATCATCATCATCTTCATCGTCTTCGTCGTCGTCATCGTCATCATTAACATTCCCATCATCGTCTTCGTCATCAGCGTCATCGTCATCATCAACGTCATCATCATCGTCATCATAATATTTCCATCATCGTCTTCGTCATCAGCGTCATCGTCATCGTTTTCATCATCGTCATCATCATAATCATCGTCATCATCCAAGATATCGTCATCATCGTCATCATCGCAACAAAGGTATGCCCAATAGCAAAATTTTTCTATCCGACTTTTCAGGAAGCCAGTAACTGACTGCTAATATAATTTAACATCATTGATCACACGGCCCATAACTGTGCCCACTGCCCACTGCTGTGCACGGGTCGCCCCTCATAAACCACTCACAGTACAGGCGATAGTCCAGCATTCTGGCCAAGTGCGAATTAGCAGACTTCACACATTTTTGACAACATAAACAACTCTTAGATGTGCAGATTTCCTCACGGAGTTCCATCAAAGCAAGTGAAATGTAATATGCACATAAATTTTCCGCCGCCGCCGCCATGACAACTGTGACCGACACAGAACAAGACTCACATCTGGACTAGATGGTTAATCCAGTTAGTAGACGGTGGTAGAACATTTATTTATTTATTCCATAGCTTACAACTAACATTACAGGTAGCATCCTAATACGTTAGTGTAATTGTAATAGCACATATTACATTGAAATTACAATAAATTAACAATCCATTAATAATTATTTTATCAAATTAAAAAAAATTAAATTTCATTAGAATTCGTCAAAATAGTCCAAAATAAACATTTGGAAATGAACATTATTTTCCCTGTAAACTTACTTACCTATGATACTCTGATCTCGCCTTTCTCTCTCCATTTTAGTGTAGGCCTCCTCGGACACGGCGAATATATGCGGGTCCAGGTCCCCCATGGCTTGGCCACGGTACGCCATGATGGTTTCATCGCCTGGAACATGAACATACAAGTTACTAGCTACCCGCCCCGGCTTCGCACGGGTGCAAGTTAGATTTACCATAGCAGCGCCATCTATTGATTACTTACTCAACCCAGTCGAAAGGTATCGACATCTGTTAGAATCATTTGGAGTTAACAGATAATTGTGACTGTCAAATAATAACAAACAAATAATTAGCAATAAATTAAAATTCCGACTATAATTTGAGATTTAAACTATCCTATCTCTCAAGTTGGATCGAAATGCACATGGTGTGCGAATTTTATTATAATCGGTTAAGTGGTTTAGGAGTCCATTGAGGACAAACATTGTGACACGAGATTTATATATATTGAGATTAGTGTTACCACTCTCACTCACATACGCACTAACGTTTGTAGAATGTAGGAATGTTTGCACGAATGTCTGGCAGACTACGCGAAGATTCAAGGTTCGCGCTCAGATGTGCGACCAACACCGTCACAGTTTTGACAGCTAGGAAAACTCGAATGCATCGAAAGCTTCGCATAATTTTAAATAAATACATAACGCTACACACTCATAGTTCCACACTAGGTTTCCCTTAGTCGTGGACGCCATGGACATCACACAAGATAAAGACACAAACCAAGAAGGGAAATGTAAACTCATCACTCAGATTCGCTGGGAATCGAACCCAGGACCCTTGGGATAGATTCCGGCGTATTAACCATTGCAACATTTGGGTCCTCAAAATTATCGCGTTCGCGTATTCGCCCAAAAGTGAGAGCCCAACCTTACAGTACTTTAACAAACCTTTATCAAACCTTTCACCTAAATCTAAGAACTCAAATCAATAATTTAAAGTCAAAGTTCACGAACTCTCAGTTGGCACATCGCCGCTGCTGTGAGGCCAGGACGATTCCTTGATATTACGTCACTATAACATGCTTTTGGACTCCATCCAAACATCTTACCGTGCCTTTAATCTCAGGTTATATTGTGGTGCTTTTGAAATTCACATTACTGCTTTTATCGGATTCCATACCTTAAAGATATCAATATTGTATTTCGTGATTAAAAGATTTTGTCTCCTTGAAGGTTGGGTTTTGGAAAAATAGGTAGCCCTTGTTTAACTTAGCGCCCCTAACTATTTACCTGAGAAAATAATCGAAAGCGGCCATAACACTTTTCTTACAAACTTTCATTCCCTATTTGAACCCGGGGTTGAATTAGGTTTAATAGAATTAAATTAATTAATTATTCCAAATTCCATCCAAATCGGGCCGGTGCGGTGGTTTAGCTGTGAAAGCGTCACTGACAGACACACAGACTTTCTTTTTTATAATATTATAGTATGGATTGATGTACCTCTATAGTGAGAACAACTTACCGTAAATAGGTAACTCGTAGTAGGGGTTTATCGCTACCAACACGATCCCGCAGTAAGTGTAGATGGCGTTGCGATCGCAGAATCTGTAAAAGATTGATTTCATTTAGTTCAATGTAAAATAAGATTATATTACAATTATAGGATTGACCATCGCAGTGTTATCGCGTGGAGTTAATGTACTTTTTTAGAGGTGACCATATCAGTCCTCAATGGGAACAATCCTCATATTTTTCTGAGTATTTCTGTATATTTAACTCATTTTTGACAAAAGTGGATTTAAACCCTTTTTCGCTAGGTGGACAGATATAATATACTAATAAACTAACTAAGTAAACTTCTTCCACCGTCTGCTAACTATCTAACAGTCTAACCATCCTTTTACCAATGTGAAGCTTGTTCTGTGTAGGTATAGTGTCATGGGTGGCAGCGGAAAGCTGTTTAATATGCTCATTAGTTATCTTAAAACCATAAAAATGTTTTTTCATACAGACAACAATCACTTACTTACAGGTTTAATAAGTGTTCAGATAAAGTTATTTTAAATATGTTAATATCATAATTGAACATATTTTAAACAGTAATTAAATTAAGTAGGTAACCAATTATTTATGACAATAACGGAATGACACAGGAAATTAGCATATTCGGCGAATACGCGTATGGGCGTTTGCGAACACTTGATCAAACATTGGCAATTAGCACTGAGAACCAAAATGATGTTTCTCTGGTAAACAGGTTGGTGGTAAATACCAAAAAACCAGTCAATAAAAAACACTCGCATGTGAAACTGAGGTGAAATTGTATGGTATACACATGCCAGTTTTCCGCCTATGCGATTAAGGTACAATGGCTGACGGCGGTGTCTGAAAATGCCCTAAGTAAATTTTGCTTACAAGCTAAATTGAACTGTGTGCACTGGTAATAAGTTTGGTTATACGAGGGGTGGCAATTCTATTTATACTCGGCGCGCGGCGTCTCAAGTTTAAGCATGTACTGTACTTTGGCCAATTGAAATTTCAACGCTTTTTAATCTGGGAAAAATGAATTAATATGACACCTAGATAATTATAATTTACCTATGAATATTTTACTTATAGGGTCATAGATTCAAATAGAACAAATTTATAATCTAGGCAAAACTAGATGCGGCGCCGTTACTTCTAGGCGTCCTTGCCATTTATATGATCGTCTATTACACGCTACTTTTACTTATCTTTACTATACGCTATGCATATAATATATACATGTACTTGAGTCGATTAGGATATGGAATTTAAAACAAATTTATTAAGTGTGCTAGTGTGTGTATTACTTAGGGCATTTTAAATCCTTGCCGTCAATCTACAAAGAACCTTATTCACAGGGGCGGAAAGCTAGCGTTTGTGTGGGCTGTCATTGAAAGAAATTCCACATCGGAGTATACTTGTCGCTTGAACATTAAAAAGACAGTCAGAAACCCAATTTTCTACTTGAAGATATGAATTAGTTACGTTTTTATAGATCGCGTAGAATTTTTCAGTTTATCCCCCTTTTTGTCCCTTTAGGGGGGAATTTTAAAAAAATCCAGAAAGAGCTACTCCCTACACTCCCCTCGCTCCCCTACACTCCCCAAGGAACATGCATGCCAAATTACAGCCTCTTGCGTTCAGTAGTTTCATCTGTGCGTTGTCTGTCAGTCACTCAATAACGGAAGAATTTTACAGATTAGATGTTAATCTACTTTGCAACAATCCGCGAGCAAACTCGTATGTATGATGGTGTATACTTTCATGCAAGTAGCACCTCCCTCCCTCCCACATAGGAACATGCAACGAACAAAGAATGTATACACCAACATACATACCACCACCAACACGTGTTTCGCCCCAAAACAGGGCATCTAATCTGTAATAATGGAGTTCCGCAAAGTAACGCCTGAATCAATTAACTATCTGAAGAATTTTACATTAAGCTTAAAATAAAACACAATTTCAATCCATCAATCCATGAATGAATAATGTATCTATAATGTGTCCTTAGCACATCCGGACGCGCAACAACGATATCTATAATGCTGTGAAAAGTATTGAAATATGTAACCATAACTTTGATTCACAATGATAAAGATCAACTGATGAGTTTATCTAAATGTGATGCAATTAATTGAAATTCATTGTTATTTTTTTTAAAGTATTATGCAGCACCGTCCGTTGTTGCCCATGACAACTGTGACTGACACAAAGCCAGACGCACTAAGATAGTAAATAGAGTTAGCAGATGTTACTAAGAGTTTTTCCAATTCAAAGTCAATGAAATTGCTGATCAAGGGTTGGTAAGGTAGAGCGATTTTTATGGGGCTCGGTGTACTTTTATAAACAGGATTCAATAGTCAAGTTCGCTATGACTCTTATTGGTTTTTAGGGTTCCGTATCCAAAGGGTAAAACGGGACCCTATTACTGAGACTTCGCTGTCCGTCCGTCCGTCCGTCCGTCCGTCCGTCCGTCTGTCACCAGGCTGTATCTCATGAACCGTAATAGTTACACAGTTGAAATTTTCACAGATGATGTATTTCTATTGCCGCTACAACAACAAATACTAAAAAACAGAATAAAATAAATATTTAAGTGGGCGCCAATACAACAGACCACATTTTTTTGGCGTTTTTATACATAATGGTACGGAACCCTTCGTGCGCGAGTCCGACTCGCACTTAGCCGATTTTTTTTAAAGCTGTAACCTTCAAGTATCTTCCATATTCAGATATCAATTCAAGTTCTAAAATACAGAGATAACAATGCCGGTACTCACCTAACCCTCAAATTGTGAAGGACGGCTGGCTCATGGAGATACGATAGAGATGTTAGGTCATTTTGTCCGATCAGTAGCGAAGGGTTTCTCAACGGGGGCATGCGTTTCTCATCTGTTATCTGTCGAGAAACATAGTCTTAAATACACTCCCTTCTGTGTAAAAAAAATAGGATTAGCGTTTACTCAAATCTCAAATCTGCTGAAAGTCAGCGTATACTGAGCAGCTCACAGCTCAATGTACCTGAACTGTATGAGTGTGTTAGCGTTTATTTATTTATTTAAACTGTTTTAAGACGAGCGAGCAAGTCGCGTGATATTACGTCCCGTTCATCCAAACGGGGCCGCATTCGATTAAGGCTTAGATCGCATGACCAAACCAAAGTATCATCATATTAACATTGATTGTTGTTGATAGTCACTTGAGCAGTCAATTCCAGTCAACTTGTCATTTCTTGTAGCTCATGAACTCATTACAAATATCAAATATGTATAGAAGTTAAGTGGGAAATACATACATGAAGTAGGAAAGGCACTTATTGAGATGATCTGAACCGTGAGCTGAAGTCTCATAAGAAGAACTCATGTTTTAATGATCTTCCCACGCCTCTATCGCGTGCGTGATATCGTAAATCCGGCGAAGCCTTTTAATTACGTCATTAGCTCATTTACTACCACTTCATACACTGATTTTACAACATAAATCAATGCTTGACCACAATACCACCTGATATTAAACGCAAATGACGATGAGTGTGCAAACAACCTCATAAACTTTTTCTCTCACTTCTCATAAAACTAATAAAACAATAGTCAGTAAAACATACATACCTTAAGCTGTTTGACTTCTCCAGACTGGTCCAATTTGACAATGAGCACTCCGGACCGGTAGTCCGCTGTGACTGTGGCACTCTCCCATACCTTCACTGGGTGCTCCACCCATATGCGGGCACCCTGGTAACAATATTCTCTTATTAGGATCCCTATGACATAGATGACATAGATAACACATATACTGCGCTCAATATGAATTTTGTTCTGATTGTATCCCAATGTCAATTTCCCGCCTCTGTGATTAAGGTTCATTTTAGATTGATTTACGAGAACTTAAAATGCCTTAAGTAAATTTTGCTCACAAGCTAAATTGAACTGTGAACACACATGATAAAGTGGTTTTTAGCTCAAGTTAAATTAGTTCTAATGGGAAGTGGCAATTCCATATTCTTGGCAACTCATATAGAAAAAAATTTAACTAGTCAAATTGCTTAGGAATGTAAGCAACGCATCTGTGACCAAATAAGTATGAGACTCTTACTAATTAAGTCTTGTTCTAAATCGGTCACAGTTGCCATGGAGGGCAGCGGAAGGGTGGTGCTGCCTGCTCTTTTGCTACCTTAATTCCACTAAAAAAATGTTCTCATTGCATCATGGAGTATGTTCAAGGCCTTCCCAGATAAGAAGAGAAACCCAAGGCCTATAAGTTTATCTCTTTTAAAAGTACAAGCTTAAAATACCACTATTGTACTATATTATTGATGAGTAATCACTTCATTTTGCTTAATTTTTCAGACATTAAACATAGATTTTAATAAGAATGCTTTTTTTAGTTCATGCATTAAAATCTGCAGTAAACAGGAAATATAGTAATAGTCATGTAATAGTGATATTAAAAGTCATAAAGTATATTTGAAGCAATTTACAATCCAATAAGACTCCAACTAGATTTTATGTTTCAATTATTACAAATAAACAAGTAGGTAATGAATTTTGAATATGAAAAATTCTGCTGTATTGAATTTTATTTTTTTGTATCTGCTTCAAATAGGAATACCGATTAGCCATCTACTAGTACTAATATGTTGCACAGATAAACACTGTGTCTAAACAAATTTAATACAATTCTTTTTCATTAAAAGTGTGTACAGTACCCGGCAAGAAATAATGCACATCGGTATTCAGAAAGAGATAATCAGTTAGTTACGGCTTTGTAGAGTGTTGTCTCTATCGCAAATTGCACTAATAATGCAATATCTATTAAGAGCTGATAAAGCATCCTTTAACAACTCTTTATATTTATTTATGAGTGAACGCGACCATCTTCTACCGAATTCGAAAGAAAAGTGACAAGTTGGGGGTAAGGACTGTGTAGTAAGGACAACGCTCTACAAAGCCGAAACTAACCGATTAGCTCTTTCCGAATACAGATGTGCATTATTTCTTGCCGGGTACTGTATATTTTTTTTCAACTGCTTTGTTTTGGCCAAATAAAATATTATGTCACAGCTATTATGAGTATATCTTTTTTGACTTTTTGTTGTTACAGTGATATGTGAAGGTGTCTGAGCTTTTCACACCACCATATTGAAGCAAAAATATAAACAAATGACATCATCATACAATTTAATGTTAGTCCAATGCATTACATGTTAATCAATTCAGTGAAAAAGTGTAAGTTAATCAAAGTGTAGCATCAAATTACACGTTAATAAATTATTCATAGACTTAGCAACTGTTTATAATCATTTATAACCACTGACTGACAGATAGTGAGAGTAAAATATTACGCTTTATAACGCTGGCTGTTTGCTGCATATGACATTAATATTGCAAAAAAGAACAAAAATAATTCAAAAAACGAATTTCTAATGCAAGATGCACTTTTAAAAACTACTAAATAGGCAAAAGTAAATAGTGAAAAATTACCTTCGTGTACAGTTCTTTGGTCGTCATATTGTTGTTAATGAAATTAATTTAATAATTATAATGTTCCTTATTATTTTACCACGTGTTCACTTCGAAAATCCATTTTAGATATAAATTAAAATAAGCAGGTAGTTTCGCATTACTATTTTTTTGATGCAAATTGCGAAACGTCACTGACTGAAGTGTTTATTGACACATGTCAAAGCTCGAATTCGCTTCGAAGAACAAAAAATATCGACGGGCATGCGATAGATAGATAAGTGCCTCTCGCTCAGACCGAAGTTATGCAGAATTTTCTCTACTACAAGAACGTTACGTATTGCAGTTAACATTGTGATTGTTCGTAACAACTCTAGCAAAAAATCCATCCATCACTTTATCAATGGATTGAAAGTTTTATGAAAGAGTAATTTTCCGGTTCCCACGGGTGCTGCCAGATGAAAAAAATATATTTTATAGGCCAAGGACAACACTCCGTTTTACGCGTAGTTCCATAAAATCAATAAAAATGATGTCATTTAAAATGAAAGTCCAAATTCTAATTAACTGCAGTTTTTATTGCGTAACACAATACACATTTTAATTGGAGTACAATTAATCGAATGTCATATTAAATTTACTACTTCGAATATTTAATATGTTTACAATTTGTTTCTATCAAATTCACTACAAGCTTTTTCTTATTGCATGTCGCTTATAATATTCATGTCCGATAGCTGTTTATTCGTGTAGTCTTCATTTATTTTCTTGAGAAGGAAACCACGTTTGGCATGCTTCAGTAGCGATCTCACAGAGGGCGGTAAAAGCTTTGCTCCTGGAGTCATACTCTGTAACTGAAAAAAAAAATATTTATCTTACCTCCAAAGTTTTACAAGAAATTCGTTAGTTTTTTAATAAAACCGGGATACAGATACAGTCATTATTGGCCGACTTCTGATCATGGTTTTTCCATCATTATTGAAGAGACAATAAAGAACAATATTGCCGAAGTCGAAGCATCTGGCGAAGTTGCTTTTTATTGGTAGGCAGGCACGCTGCACCAGTGTTTGGTAACCAAAATATCGAAAGTGTTTATGTTGTCAGAAGACCCGATACATGTCTTATAGACCTTAAACACATCTAGCAGACCTGCTGCTTTCTTACCATCTGAAGCAAAATTCCGTGGTACATGATACTATCGTGGTACACCTCATAATATCTGGCTAGTACTTATTCAAAATAGAAGCGCTCGGAAAGTTACTCTTGTACAAAATATTGAATTCTTTTTGTAAAGAAGACAAAAAAAAAAGTATATCTTACCAGTAGGTCCGCGCTTGCCGAACATGATCCCGTTCATAGGTGCATTCTTGTAATTGGCTTCGGCGCGCTCCACCAAGCTCAGGAGGATGACCATGGCTGCCACGACGAACGCGAATCGAGTGATTGTGCTGAACATCTGTAAAAAAATCTAAATTTATCTGGGTATAATATGTAAATTCTCGGCAAAAATGTTCCTGTATCATTAATTTTGTTCCTAAAGACGCAGACACTCTGCGTATCGACTGATGCAGATGTATCTGACTTGTTTTAATTCCCTAATCAGTGACGGATTAAGTATCCATTAGGCAAAGTAAGCTCATGCATAGGGGCACTTAGGACGTAGAAGGATTTTTGTCAAAAGAAAAAAAAGCAAAAAGAATGGTGCTCTTTACATGTATGACGGTATTCTATTTTGGGAAGAATTTTTAGAAGAAGGAACCTTTTAACAATCGGGTCAACTGACGAAATAAAGATGAAACCAAAATGTCTTATTCAATGCCAATCATGAACCAATAAAGAGGTTGGTTATTCATTGGTTTATGATGCCAATTTAGGTACTCTTTACAACTTTGAAAATTAAATGGAAACAATTTTTAAAAACGTGGAAAATAAGCTGAACAGAAGAAAATGTTACCTTTTATTGTATATCTCGAGCTTGTCTTGCTAGAACGAAGTTGGCAACTGATGCCTGGGTAAGATTTCCCGGGCCTTTTATAGCTCGAATGTAGAACGACCCGTGCCGGTCATTCAATTAGCGGATTATTGAATCTCCGCCACATATTGACCAGGATTACCCCAGGGACTTAAACTTTGTTAGTGCATAAGATTATGGCCCGATGGAAAGATAATATTTTGATAGAGAGCACTTATTGAGTTAACTTGGGTATGAAGCAAACTTTGTACTAATATTCTGTAATAGTAGACGCCCCCGCTTTGCTTTAGGAAACTTGTTGCTCCGCTATTGATCGTAGCTTGATGTTATATAGCCTAAAGCCTTCCTCGGTAAATCGACTATCCAATACAAAAAGAAATGTTCAAATCGAACCTGTGGTTTCTGAGATTAGCTCTTTCAAACAAAAAACCTCTTCAGCTTTATAATTATGTGTATCAGTAGATAAACTTCTTAAATCTTGACGTTTTTATGTAAGCAAAATAATCAATTGAGTGCTATGTTATGGCCGTAATGGTTCCCAGAATGTTGCTCTTAATCCTGAATCACCAGGCAATTCTACGACAGAAACCAATTCCCTGCTTTGTGGTAAGGCTGTAGTGGTGAAGCCCCCGGCTGGCTAGCTGCCACCCTTTTGCTCGAGTCGCAATCAAGCTAGGAACCAGAGAGCCAGTTTTCTCTTTGTTTCCTTCATATTTTTGTTTGTTTGCCAACATATCGATGATGTTTTTGGTGATGGTCATAGGCGACGATGACGGTAAAGCCCTACGCGAACAACCCTTCTTGATTACTTACTGTTTCCTATTGAAAAGTAGCAACGCATGTGAACAAATTCGAACGAGACACATGGTAACCATTACAAACTGGACATTTACTAACATCAACTATTACTAACAGTACAGTGCCACAAACTTATCTGACCCGGTAAGGGGGGCGTTACTGTCTTTGTCTTTGTCTGACAACAGTATAACATTTGCATTAGTTCCAATTATGGCCACCGGGTCAGATAAGTTTGTGGCACTGTACCTGTCCTCGCTCTTATTAACAGAAAGCAAACCAACCAATATTCTAACACCATTGGATCTATTCACTGGACTACCATCATAGTCCCTATATTGAGTCTTGTTCTAGGTCGGTCACAGTTATCATGGGTGGCAATGGAAGGGCGGTGCTGCATGCTTGTTTGCTACCTTGTTTCTATAAAAAATTTGATTTTTTTCAATTATCTTTTGAAAGAGCGCTAAGAGTACATTTTGCTAATTTTAAGAGCGCTAACCGCTCCTCTTTAGTAGTATCTTATGGATTAGCTTAATAATGCTACCTCTGGGTATTTGTTGCATCATTATATTTGAGACTAAGTAAATATAGTCCGGGGTTTGATTCCCTACCGGGGCAAGCGTTTATCTAACATAATATCTAAAACATCACAGCTAATTGATGTTTGTGACAGAAGTCTGTTGTAATGTTTACTTGTACACTTTTTTTAAGAAAAATGGTCGCCAAAGTCGCAAGGGGAGTATTTGTCGCTCTCGACCCTGAATTCACCTCTAATTACCTATAAATCTTCCCAATAATCTTTGAAGCATTTTCTAACACCCCTTCTATCTAATAAAATAGAAAAGTAATCATATTTGTCCCAAACGATGTCTTCCAGTATCCTTATTAATTGACTTTGAAAACAATTTGGCTCATTTAATTCAATACTAACTGCATTTCGATACTGCCTGGAGTATAAAAAGGGAGGAAAGCTCGAATGAAGCATCACTTCACTTCAAGCACTTGAAGAGTTTTCTCGTCCTACATTTTACGAAGAACATATAAAATGTAAGTTAAGCTATTCCCATGATTTTATCTTATCTTTAATAATAAGTTTGTACCTAAAGCTCTTACCCTTACGGGAATGATGTAAGAACTAAACATTTTAAACTCTAATATTTAATAATTCTTTCTTTAAAAAATTCTTGCACGACTTGTCGTGGTACATATACTTACCTATTATGGTTTATCCAAACTATAGGCCTGGAAGACCATATCGAGTCGAAACGGGAAGGCTACAATAGAACTGAAATGGTCACATGAGTTATGACGATGTTGTGCCCAATTATGACAAATAATATAATATAAATTGGCACTGAATTTGTTTCACTTGCAGATCCAAGATGCATGCTGTTACCGTTCTCTTCTGCATGCTGGTCGGGATGTTATGCATCCTTCAGAGCGAAGCTACCTACAAGAAGCCACTCTTCAACGGGTCCATTTTCGGCAAGAGAAACAGCATTGGTGAGTTATTTTAGATATTTACGAGATTATGAATACCTGTGCATACCTACATGTGAATAATATGCATGTGATGAGGTAAAAGGAAACGCATGTGATGAAAAGAATGGTTGATACTAACTTGGAGGCAATCGGTGGGCTTGGAAATATAAGGTCTTTCAAATAAAAATAAATAAAAATGACGGAAAAATCGATGTACATACATAAAAAAATTATTACGCGTAGAACATAGAAGCACCACCTTTTTTCTCAATTCGACTGTATTTTTTTACGTGTTACCTCACTTTAGCGACATATATGACGTGTAATTTTTAGATCTCTTCTTATTTATTTTAAAGTTGGTTATTTTTATGTTAACTAAAAAACATAAGTTGGTAAAAAAATAACTTTTTGTTTTCAATATTTTCAGAATACGACTCGGCGAAAGCTCTGTCGGCGCTCTGCGAGATTGCATCTGAGACTTGCCAAGCTTGGTACCAAGCCCTCGACAATAAGTGAAAATGCATTTGGATACCGTAAACTGATAATATTCAAATAGATTTTCCATTGAACTCAATGCTCTCGTATACTATTTAAAGTATTATTTTTTAACATTTAGTTGCATTGTTATTTTATGCTTAAGAAATTCAAAGCTATGTTTTCTGTATAAATGCTAATAAGTATGTATACACTTTGTATTTTTTTATTGCATGGACAGATCTGACAATATAATATAATAAGTGTTTTCAATAAAAATTGTGATTGAGAATAAATTAATCAATAAATAAAATACATACTCAGTGATAAGCATGTTTTTTACTCCCTGATCACTTGTGAATTAATTTTCTTAGATTGCATATGACGCCCATTGCATATTAAGATTATTGCTAGATTACCATGATGTTTGACCAAAGTTTAGTACAGTAAAGTAGATTATTTTGTAAGTACAATAACGAAGATGTGGTTTTGACGCAACTAGGTTACCTAATCCTTTAAGTGACCATTAGAGTTAATTTACATATCCAGTATGATAATTAAACGTTGGACTATAATCTAACGGACTTTGAGAACAAAAGGTGCTTTGTACCTATATTTCCCTAGGAACCTAGTGAAAGTAGGTACTAATACATAATTTTAGGAAACTAATCTACCGTCTAAATTCACTGGATTATCAGCTAACGGTCGTATGAATAAAAATCGAATGTGGATTACGAATGGAAATGAGAAATATGTAAGAATAAAGGGGAGGAAAGAATAGAAAACTATTTGTGTGTTTATGAAACCAAATTGTGCAAATTAAAATCTCACACTGTAGGTATCAAGAAACATTGCGAGACTCCGAGTTGCGAAACAACCTCATTAATAATATTTTTTTTTTCCTTTTACGAATTAATTAATACCCTGCGTAAAATGAAACGTAATCCACTCGTAACCTTGGCTGCGTTCCGTAACTCGACCAAAACGCCCAAAATGACACTTTTTCATAGAAATTTGAACGTTTTGGGCGTTTTGGTCGAGTTACGGAACGCGGCCCTTGTTAACAGATAACATACCGAAATGGTTATTGGTTGAATCGTGTTATTATTGAAGATTTTAACCAATAAAAATGCTGCAATTCTTGAATGTGTCAAATCAAAATCCGGATGATCTGTCATCTGTCAAGTGTCATGTCACTGTCAGAAGTGTCAGATATCAGATAGTCAATGCATAATGGCTGCTTGAGTTGATATTTTGTGAAACGTGTGTGATAAATTCTATTCCTTGTAATTATTTAATAATTACTCCTGCGATTACTTTCTCAAACAACTACTATATTAATATTGATAAGAGTTAGAAGATAATCGAACTTTTTCAAGTGCAGTAACAACAGACCGGCAGGCCACTTCCAAAGTCCGTCTTGAGGTAATTTATCATACATTATTTTCACGGTGATATTATCGACGAAACGAATTACTCAGACGATTGTGTCCAATTTCGTATTATCGATTAACAAACTTAGATTTATTCGAGTTATTCTACGTTTTAACTGAGTTTAGGAGAACTGTTGTTTGATCAGTCCATTTGTTCAAGTTTGTGTCAACATCGGAATGTCGTAATTATTGTTTTCGTACTAAAAATAATGCATAGGAGCTTATCAGTGTATGCTCAAGAAATGGTATGTATCGGAATCATAATAGTTCGAGCACGTGAACTTGAAATAAATTGGTAAATCGTTTCACTTAAGTCGCGATAATTATCGTCTTTTTCACAAATGGTTATTAATCTTCGTCAGTGCTGTGATTGCTCCGAATACGTTAATATCTGACATGTTTATTTTGTCCGTCTGATATCTCGTAAAGCAGTGCTTATATCCAGTGAATATTGAAATGATGTGCTATAAAGTGTTTTAGTGCTATTGTTTATTTTCAGTATGCAACGGAGGAATAAAGAAGAAACCACAGAACTATAGAGCCAGTAAAACCTTAATTTAACATGTCGGACACAGAACCACCTGTTAAAAAGCCTAAACTTAATTTTGACACTGATTTATTGATACAAAACATAGATAATTATATCCAAACTATAAACATATCAACTAAACCCCTTCAGATCATCTTAGCTGAAGATATCTACAAGCCGATACCAACGATCAATGTTTTTGTTGGCTACATTAAAGACCCATGTCTCCTTTCAACAGCAATTTTATTATTAAACGAGAAAATACCTCTGAAGGCATTGCAACATTTGAAAAGAGTCAAAGGACGTTTTGTTGTTCTCTGCCCTGTTAATTATTTGGACACTAGTATATCCATTCAGATGTATTTGGAACATAACGTCCCAGACTTGAGCGATGCATTTGAATATTTCAAGGAAGTGACGGTACCCATGCAGCCCCCGAAACTTGCATGTCAGTATCAGGAAATTAATTATAGGATGTGGCCTATTAACTTTCACAGAAATAAGTACCTGGAATTACTTGTAAATAATTCTATTTTCAGTAATCAACAATTGAAGCATCATAAACAAACTATGGTGATGATATTTGAGATAGCAAAATGGTATATTTTAAGGCAAAAATCACAAAGCAATTGTGTCAGTGCAAATGACATTAACGTGGCTGTTGTATGGGATCCGTATGCTGATTCCGTTGTCGCTATAGCTGTGGACAATCGGCAAGAACATCCTATGCAGCATGCGGCTATGCTCGCTATAGATAATGTAGCGAAAACTCAGAATGCTGGTGCATGGATTTCTGAGGAGGAGAAGCTTATATCAGATAGAACATACAGTGGTGTGGATAAAGATTTATTATCTTATTTGAATGAAACATTCTCGGATGTAAAGTTTGGAGCTCGACAATTTGTGAAACGTGACAGTGAATCAAGTGACAATGATACATCTAACGGACCTTATTTATGTACCGGGTACTACATATATTTGATGAGAGAACCATGTGTTATGTGTTCCATGGGATTAGTTCATGCAAGAATTAAAAGAACTTTTTTTTGTTTTGACAATGTAAACCATGGCGCTCTAAAGTCGAGGACAATGCTGCATTTGAATTCATCATTAAACCATCATTTTGAAGTTTTTTCAGGATTTTTATAGCACTGTTTGTGTTAAGTATAAGTGAAATATATGTTTTAATATAAATGTTTCTTTATTTTTTCTTCATTATAAATTATAAATTAGATTACAATTAGGAATAAAACCATATTCCAGTTTCAATAATTGGTTGTTGCCAGCTAATAAAATATTTACATAACAGTTTTGAGGTAATATGGGCCTATCAATAAGTTATGTCTCACATTAGGGATAGTAGGGATAGAAAAGGGTGGGGGTCAAAAAAGTACTACATGTAAATAAAATCTTTAAAATATTGCTAACTTGGTTTATAATTTTATATCTAGAATCTAGTATTTTAATAAGAAGTTTTTAGATGTGTTTTTAACTTTATTATTTTTAATAAACTGCATGTTGAATTTATGCATTTAAAAATGAATTATTTCACTTTTTCGATATACGATGTACTTACATAAGTCGTTTTTTTAACCGCCTTTAAAAAGAGTAGGTTCCCAACTCGACTGTATTTTTTTCTTATGTGTTATCTCAACTTGGCTCTGGTTGGACCGATTTTGATATATTTTTTTATATTGTAAAGGTAGTCCATCACGTCTGTTGAGTAACATCAGACGGGCAGTTTTTAAGTTATCTCTACTTATCGAGTCCCGAACCCCTGGTGGGCGTATCAAAGGCGGCAACTCGAGCTGTTCTTAGGGCATTAGCCCTGAGACAGGGCGAGAAGCTGTGGAATAAGGCACCAGGTATGCGTCAATCTAAGACCCTCATCACTGAAAAATACTCGAATAAAGTGCTCAGCCTGAACCGGACTGAGATTCGAATATTGATTAGGCTGCTCACTGGTTATTGCAGACTTAAAAAACTCCTACACACAATAGGCTTAAGTAACACTGCAACATGTAGATTCTGTGGTGGGGCAGAGGAAACCTCCATCCATATCCTCTGCGAATGCATAGCAATTACCCACTGCAGGAGTCTTATATTGGGAGGGCATTTAATTACACCCGACCAAATCAAAGAGCTGGACCCCAAGAACATACTACGGTTCGCCTAGACCGTAGGAGTAGGGGATCAGATCTAATTTCAATGGGATGGCCACAATAGATCAGAAATGGTCGCAGTGGCCTCACGGGGAGACTTGTTCCCCGTGCCCTATACACCAAATAATAATAATACTTATCGATTTTGAAGTTGATTATTGAAGTTGATTATTAAATGTCTTTCTTTCTGTCTGTTACGTTTTCACGGCTAAACCACCGGTCCGATGATGAAATTCGGAATGAAAATAAATTTGAAGACCCAGAGTCAAACATAGGCTACTTTTTTTTCAATAATCAACCCCTAAAAGCTTGAAATAGGGGATGAAATTTGGTATGAAAAATATGACCGATTCGTATGAATTTTCCCAGGAAGATATTTGATGACGTACCCTTTCCCCACTTCCCCGTTTCGCGATATAAACGAATTCCACGCGGGCGAAGCCGCGGGCAAAAGCTAGTTTGTTAATATATTTGAATCGTAAAAACAGTATTTAACACGAACAAAATAATGATTCTTTTGTCAATTTGTTACATGTAATGAGTTGCGTCAACAATGACTTATTGATCGCTACAATGACGCGGAAATAGCCGCTCAGTAATATTATGCATCAAATGCAATATTTATCGGTTGTATGATTGTATGGTAAATCGGAATTGCCATGGAGAATTCGACCTTGGGAGCTAAGCGTTATGTTAAATACCTACTGCTAAAGACGTAAATCTATACATATATACCTACGTAATAAAAATGTAACTGATCGCTGTCTGCAGATGGCAAATATATGTAAAAATTTATAATGGGGACCTTTAAATACGCAAGAAAACCCAAAACAATATTTTTTTAGGTCTGTAGGCTCAGCTGTAGGCTGTAGGTATGTTTCTGAATGAACTGAACTGATCGGTATTTGTGCACGCTAATCTTAGAAACGGCTGAACGCATTTTTATGGGACTTTCTCTGGGAAATAGAGGGAAAAAGCGGAGGTTGTGGAGCAACATTATAGGCTAAGTTTTATCCTTGAGTTTCCGCAGGGTCGGGACTCACGCGGGAAAAACTCCTATGCACGACCGAAGTCGCGGGCAGAACAGCTATTAATAAATATATGTAGAGGTGGCGTTCATATAACGCGAATTGTGTTTTGTCACAGTATATAGTGATAATTTCTTATAGGTGGGTAAACAGCTCCGTTACGTAACGCATAACGGCGCCAGTCTGTCTGGCTTCCCTTTCTCCCACGCATACGGCAGCGGAAGGCAGGCTCCTCCTCTCTCACTCTAACCCACAGCGCTAAGCGCGAACCGTATTTCGAACAGACGCAATAAAGTGATAAGTAAAATCTGCGTAATTTAAAAAGCGGTTCACCCAGTCCAAATTTATGAGGTACCATAACACTTATGCAGTCGAATAGAACCTCCTCCTTTTTTTGAAGTCTGTTATATAAGAAATGTAACATACTGTAGATAAGAACTATACCTACTCCATTCGCGTTCTATAAGAAATTTGTTTTTATGGCAATCCGCACAAATGACAGCTTTCAGCCCCTGACATTAAGGTTTATTTCAGATTGACGGCGAAAATTAAAAATGTCTAATGTAAATTTTGCCGTAAATTGAACTGTATTCACAGATAATAAATTGGTTTTTAACGGAGAGTGGCAATTCCATAATACATAATATGCTCGGCGACTCAGATATATGTAAGTACAGTAGTGCCACAAACTTATCTGACCCGGTGGCAAAAATTGGAACTAACGCTAATGTTATACTGTTGTCACACAAAGACCAAGACAGTAGCGCCCCTCTTACCGGGTCAGATAAGTTTGTGGCACTGTACGTATATTTAGCTAGACAATACCGCCCAAGTATACATAGTTTCACTTCGTTACTCATCCAATTAAAGTGACATTTCTGAGGCTCATTATTCGTAACTCGTCTTTTGAGGAGTTGTTTTGATTAGAAATGTCTGTGTATCGCTGACGAGGGCTTAGGAAAATATAGATCCATCTATGCATCCTTCCATAAGTACTATCCATACTGTAATATTATAAATGCCAAAGTCTGTATATCTGTGACGCTTCACGGCTAAATTACCGGCCCGATTTAGATGGAGTTCGGAATGAATGTACAGTAGAATCTCGATTATCCGAATCAATTAAAACCAGGGGTATTCCGTATAATCGAAAATACGGAAAATCGATTTCGAAGTTAAATGAAAAAAAAACGATTTTACTAGATTTAATTGGTCTTACATGCGTTGTTTAAATAATACTGGCGAATTATAACAACAATGAATTACAAAATATCTATGAAATTCAAAATTTTGAATGGAAATAACTTGTTATTGATCTTTGGTAATTCGTTGAGCCGTCAAAACGTTTTTGAGTCGGCAATAAGAGTCGAGACGAATGAGTGCGGATAATCGAGATTTTACTGTGTTATACTCGTAATATTTTGACGTGACAACGTCTTATAAATTGGTTTGCCGGGTGACACTTCAAGAAACTGCGTTACGCTCCGCTCACGTTATGCGCTCACAATGAGAGCGAGTGAGAGGCACGCGTCCCTTCCACTCGGGCATGGTTAGCCCGCCTAAGAGCGAGAGAGACAGACATAAAAAGCACAATCGGCCTTTGCGTTCGGCAGCTTGATTACTTTGGAGGTAGATATTTTGGTAATGTATCCGATTATTACTTTGTTATTGACTTCTGGGACTATTTATAAATTTTAAATGTTACCTTTTTATAAATGTTTCCTGTATTCCTTCTTTATTTTTGACGTGACAACGTCTTATAAATTGGTTTGCCGGGTGGCACTTCAAGAAACTGCGTTAGTAGCTCCGCTCACGTTATGCGCTTACAATGAGAGCGAGTGAGAGGCACGCGTCCCTTCCACTCGGGCATGGTTAGCCCGCCTAAGAGCGAGAGAGACAGACATAAAAAGTGAAAGGCACGCGTCCCTTCCTCCTTAACATTACTTATGGTAGCTACGGCGTACACACGTTGGCGTGTTTCAGAAAATGGTACAGCGCCATCTCTGGAGAAGTAGAGTAATCTCGTTTGTTACCTCACTTAGTTGTGACTAATGGTTAATGGTCTAACGGTTAGCAGCGCTAGATGGCGGATGGTGTTACAATGTTTTAAATATAATTCTTTGTATAAATAAATGTTTTAAATTGTTACTATTATTTCATCCTTCTTCCTACTATACGAATGAATATTCACATTAAAATTATTTTACCACTCAAAGTCGTTGTCACGTAAAACTTTCGCCCGTATACCGACTTTACAGGCAACCAATTTTTATTGATAAATTTCTGTAACTTTAAATACGATTTCATGACGTTTGTTTACTTTGATGATATTATTTGTCAATCATTCCATCAGTATTTTCTTAAGACGTTGTCACGTTCAACTATCGTCAGTAAACCGACTTTACAGACAACCAGTTTTTTTATCAAAAACCAACTCTTAAATGGTTGCAATGTTGTTGAAAGTTTGTATGAAAAATCTAAACCGCTTGACCGATTTTGAAGAGAATTTTCTTAGGAAGATACTTGAAGAGGTAAGGTCCAACCATAGCATATTTGTCAAAACTCAACCTGTAATGGACTGAAATATCCCCTATATTTAAGCTTAAACGGAAACAACCTTTTTTATACAATACTAGTGTACTTATATACTGTATAATTTTTACACTATACTGTGTTGTATAAAAAGGGCGGCGCAATCCTTAGATCGTGAAGTGAAGGACGAATTAATATTTGTCGATTTGCAGAACGTGTTATTACATTTTTGCGTCGTGAAATTGTCAATTCAGAAGTTCTGAAGTTGAAGAGTTCAGACGACATGTGGGTATGAAAAATATTAAAAACTATTTTTTTTAACCTATCACAATGTATCAAGCATCATTTGGTACTACTAATGTAGGCGACTGTTACTGTTCACCATCAGATGACTTGTCATAAAAATAACTAACTTATTACAACATTAAATAACTTTTTACAAAAAAATAACGGACGTCAAAATCGACAAGTAGGATAACTTAAAACCTACCCATCAGATGTTGTTAAAAATGGTACCAGACAACAAGCACTACCTTTCGATCAAAAAAAAAGGAATATATAAATAGTATCACCCAGTTAAAAGTTATGAGTTATAACATAAAAAATACAGGCAAATTGCGAGCCTTCTTATTTTTGAAGTCGTTTAACTTTGATGATCTAATGTCTAGATAGAACATCGAATCCGCGCAAACGTGCCATAAAATTGTGGCTAAGGGCGCTTTTAGTGTCATGCGGATTTGCTCACGCAAATTTCACGCTGCGGATCATACGCAGTTTAAGTTTCAGTCTTCTGCGGGTTGCGTAACGGGTTGCGTAACGGGTTGCGTAGACGATTAGTACAATACGGAGCGTGCGCCCCGTCCGACACTAAAATGGGCAGTAAAGTTGTAGGGACGCTCACGCATGCGGATGCCCCACTGCGGGATGACGCTCCGCACAGCGCCCCGCGTCCCCCGTGCGTTTATCACGCTTTATAATAAATTCATATATGAAATTGTTCTTTGCGGGTGCTACGCATGCGGGCCAATCCCGCGTGCGTGAGCAAATCCGCGTGACACTAAAAGCGCCCTAACTGTTACCTACAATTTTTATATCATTGTATCATTGATCACGCACACATAGACAATAGACGAACGTGTAAAACATCGAATGCACGCACACATGCTTGATATTGTTGCCTTGTTTTTTTGTTTCATTGTAGGGCGACGCTCAATCTAGACATTAGATCATCAAAGTCGTTCAAAAATTCTACTAAAAACTTATTTTTTTAGCAATGACTATTCTATAGTGTGAAATCTATACACAAGTGGGTACCTACATATGTACCTACATGATAAATTCATCATCCCGTAAATATTTAAGTACTTAGTTGCTTAATAAGTGATCTGTCTTGAGGTTAAGTAAGGTTATGTCATAAAATAATGGGCTATAAATTGTATATTTTATCTCACGGTAATAGATTCGTTACCTTAAATGAAAAGTTCCGTATTATTAACCGACTTCAGAAAAGGAGGTTCTCAGTTTGACCTGTCTATAATTTATGTATGTATGTATGTATGTATATTTGTGCGCGATTATTTCGCGTTTGGTTGAACCGATTTTGATGCGCTTTTCAGCATAGTATTTGTCAGACTTAGGAGAAGGTTTTAGGCATATTGTTTGGCTGAACCGGTTTTGATACGGTTTTCAGCATCGTGTTTATCAGACTTAGGAGAAGGATTTAGGAATATTAACCGCGTTTAACTGAATCGATTTTTACTTTTCGGCGTTAAAGTCAGTTCTATTTTGTTAAAAGTTATTTTAATCTTAGACGTGTACATTACTTCTGTGCTTTTCATCATATATCATAGGATTGTTGGATATTAAGGAAGAAGGTACTGATTTTTTTAAGTATAAAGTTTATTAAACCAAAAGAAGTGTGTTCTATCAGCAAATCTGCAGTCTAAGCATCTGTGTAAACATTTTTCGGCATTTTTTTCTTGAAAATCACAACAATACTATACTCCCATGAGGCTTTAAGAAGTTACAATGGAAACTTTTGTAGAATAGAAAAAAATGCATTAAAATTAAAGTAATTATCCAAAACTAGATCGAACTACTCTGTGGTCGTTGATGCACCAATTGTACTCCCCCTCATTGTGACAATTTAAACTCTTTGTACCACAGAATATTTTAATCCAGACTCCAGTCGGATTCGTCCGCGAACGTGCGTTTGCCTTGTTAAAATTCTCAATTTCTTTCTTCTTTTTTTAAAATTTCACAATTTATGCTGCCAGTGTTCGATGTTCGATTCGATATTCAAAATGAGTGCTGTGAAGCACGCGCGTGCGTTTGACGCATTCTGGTGAGTTTTTGCTTTTTATCTGAGGAATGAACTGAAATAGACTGTTTTTTATTTAATTTCAGAAATGCAAAATTAAAAAAAAAACTATTTTCATAATGGGAACTATGGGAAGATAGAGAACTACATATTAAGGTTACCTTACTATAGATGCATAACGTAGACTTATTAACTACCTAGAAAATTATGTGCAGTAGGAATTACATAAATGGTAATATTACCGGTTTTTTTTATAATACGTCTCTTTGCTTTAGTAAATATCGTTTTTATATTTTTGGAAAAATTTCGAAATTAAATATCGGTTTGAACTTTATCCATTTTCTTTGAGTAATATAACTTTGAAACTATCTTGCATACTCTGGTTCAAACCCGACCTGATGCCAATAAATCCTATTTGAAGAAACTAACTGTAATCCCACGCTAATACATTCCTTATTCCTTCGCCCTACAGCTTATTTTTGTATAGCACCGTCATATGATATACCGACGAAGTATTTAACACAACTGCACTGAATACTCAACATTATTGTTAAAGTTTAGAGGTCATTTTTCAATAGCAAGAATGGAATTACCGCGCGGGTTTACGTTGAATGCAATTTAAGTCTTATTGTTAAATGTTAGAGGTCGTTTTTGAATAGGATACGTTAAATTGGTTTGTTTGTTTGTTAATTGCAAAACGAGTCTCTTCCCGTGTCGTTCCTTAGATTTTCATAAAGATAAAGTTATCTTCAATAAAACTGAAGAAACGTGTAGTGCTGAAACCTTCAGTTGCAATAAAGTAATTTTTGAAGCGATAACTTATAGATAGACGTGTTAGGCACTTCTCACACAACGCTATTTATGAGCTACGCGACTGCAACGCAATCTAAAATTTGTATGTATCTGACACTTTTGACTGACAGGAGTCGCGTATGCCTGTCAGTACATAGTGTCAAATACATACAAATTTTGGGTTGCGTTACAGTCGCGTAGCTCATGAATAGCGTTGTGTGAGAAGTGCCTTACATTACATAATGGTCTTCATGAAGTCATCTATACTCCGTCTGTATTCGATCTGGAATTCGTTATAATTACATGCCACACAAATTTCAGCGTTTCGCCAATGCGATTAAGGTCCATTTAAAATTGACAGCTTCATCTAAAAATGCCCTTAGTAAATTTTACTTACAAGCTGAATGCAACCGTGAGCGCAGGCAATAAGTTTGGTTTTGGCGGGGAGTGGCAATTCCAACGCTCGACGACTCGAGAACACTGGCAACTGTCAAAAAGTCGGATGAAAAGTTTTGGTCACTTTTGCTTCGTCTAATACTTGTCTAAATTGGATGTTGTGATCGGTCATAAAGCACCAGAATACTAATGTTTCCTATAAGGTGTCTCTTGTTACCGATAAGACATATAACTATAGATAATTAAATAACACATATAACTATAGTAGAATCTTATCCAGAGATTATCATTGATGTATATGGAGACTATGGAGAGGCAGATTATTGAAACAATTTAAAAGCTGGATTGCTTACACCAATCCGCATTGGCATCAGTTATGAGGGGAGACCTTAGCTCAATATTAGGCTGAAGCCTAGATTGTTTAAAACTGTCGCTAGGCTATTATGCTGATCCTTCGTGTTTTTCTGCAGCTAGGATGTTTCCATTCTTCCCAATTAAAAGAAAAAGGTATTCAAACAAACCGTTTCTTCTTTCCAGACTATCATCAGCCGTTCACGTGCCAGCATCCTGCGAAAACGAGACAGAACTAGCGCAAACCGGTGCATGATTAACCGTTAGAGCAAGACAAACGGATATCGTCAGCACCGTCTGCATCATTAATGGAAGGAACTCTCGCCCTTATTCGTAGCAGTGTAATGACTAAATTCGCATCAACGGTCCAGCTCGTCGACTGACCGGCCATTTCGTTTGGTGGTGCCGCGACCATTAATGGTGAGTAATAAGTTGTTGACATGCTTTCTTGTGAAGAGGGAAGAACGTGATCATAGATTGATTAGGTTGCAACTCATTATTTTGTATTGAGGCTACGTTTGGCTTCAGAAGGCGCAGGAACGGTGAGAGTGGCGCAAATTATGGGAGGCCTATGTCTGGGCTAGGCTGATGGATGGATGAATGAATGATGGATGCGGCTACTTTTGTTTAATATTTGAAGATATGGAGTTTTTAATGGGAAATGTTGGTTATAATTTGTGACCCTTTACCAGGATTTTAAGGCATCCCTTCCAGGATGAGTCACGACGTCTTTGGCTAGGGTACACTGTTAAAAAACACAAGATCTTATAGAAAGTAGAATCATTTGATATTTGCCTTATCTTCTTCCATAGGTATTTTATTGTTTAACATTTAAACCATATCAATTATAATAAGCTGTCTTATGCCACATAGAAAGTAGCAATTACCAACAACAATAACAGTAATCTTCAATCACCGACTATTTCACTGGGATTTAGATGTCGGATCTCAAGAGTAACATCATTTTCCTGCGGTATTTTTGAGGAAACAATCTTCTTTTAATTCAGGAGGGGAAAGTCCTTATTGATGTCCATTTTGCTTTACCTAAATGCTTACAATAACTTACTTGGTAATCGAGGACTTGTGTCTGTATAGTTAAAGGCGGATCAATAGCTGAAGTGATGACCAGAAAACATAAAGAAGGATTCTAAAATAAGCAGGTTTGGCTTAGAAAGGACAAAAAAGGATGTTCTAGATAAAGCATGGTTTTCCCATGGACATATCCAGCTCCTAACCTAACCTAACCAAGGGGAGCGCAAATCTTTTTAAAGGGTATAGACAAGTGTAGGTACTGTATTGTGTCTTTTGTGTCTAGTGTTTTCCTAGACCTGTTCTATGCTCTAATATTCAGTGATAGCCTAGTGGTTAAGAATTCGGCCTTCTACTCGGGGGTCAAGATTCCAATCCCAGAACGCACTTCTGATTTTTCGACTTGAGGAAACCTGCATGCCGAAGAAAATAAAACTCGTAAGATATGTGAAGTTTGCGAATGCGTATTTGGCAGGCGTAGTGGACTTCATAGTCTTCATAGATAGACTTCATAGTCATCTTTATACTACTATGGCCTTTACGTTCTCATTCTGAGAAGGGGTCAATGCTCAATAGTAGGCCCTGTTTGAGATGATGATACAGAAAAGACGTCCAAAGCTGCCGACAGTATCGCGTACATTATAAAAAATTCGCGATAAACTAAGTAGTTCTGCGAAACTCATTTTAATTGTTGCCAATAAATTTCAATTAAAAAACAAGACAACGCTGAAGCGTCTCATTAGATCTTATTGTCTTTAATTGGCAGTGTACAGAGATGTCCATTTTTTAAGGTCTTCTAAATTGTGCCGCTGAATTACGGATTAGGTCCAACCTTATGACTTGGATGTCCGTTGATTCCATAGTGACGTCACCTTGTTCTAAAACATTCTAGTAATTTCTTTCTTTCTTGGAAGTTGGATGTATCCATTTAGTAGTTGTGTTGTACATTTTGGAGATTTCTAGGTGAACGCTTAGAATTCGTTCAAACTTCATGTCCCTATTTCACTCGCTTAGGGGATGAATTTTGAAAAATCCTTTCTTAGCGGATGTATCATCATAGTGGCTCTCTGCATGCTAAACAGCCCAGGTTCAGAAGTTTGGGCTGTGCGTTAATCGATCAGTCAGTCAGCCACCTTTGGTTTTTAATATATTAAGATATAAGTGGATAGTTTTAACTCTGATTCTATAGCAAGTATCATAACTGTTTCGATTTAAGCTAGAGAAGATTGTTTTCAAATCAAGGTCACTGATACTACATTTATAAAAAAATATTGGGGAATTGCATATTGTTGATACGATTTTGACTAGAATGTCGTTTCTTATTACTGAAGTGTGTATCTATGCGCTGGTGGGTATGACTAATTTCTACGTTAGCAGTATTTAGATTTTGGATAATAGTCAATTCTTTTGCAATCTTTGCATTGCATTTGGATAATAATATATCCAAATGCAATGCAAAGATTTGCGCACGTTTTTTTAGCTGAACTGATAATTTTAAATTTGAAAGTTTCGTCTTGATTATGGTATTTGGCACTGGTACTAATTAAAATCGAAATAAGACTATTTAATAAGATAGGTATTTTATCAACACACCCTTGTAAATGATTTTTGCTTCTATCATCACACTAAGAGTTCATTTTATTGGCCCCAATTTTTATGATCATTGAGTCATTCCGTTTTATAGTCATCGTTCTATTCTTATTCAGGCAATCAAAAATCTTTCCAGGATCAGACATACGATTCACACTGTCTGTTATTCTGTACCAGAATCTCCTAAGTATTACACTATGCGTTAAGTTCTAACAAGGGATTTAGTTTCTAATAGGCCGTATGAGTGTGGAGCGCCAGTGGAATGCGAAAATCCTCAACGTATCCGGTGATTTCATGTTGATTTTGTTATTTTATTTCTTCGTACGGAACCCTCGGTCTTATTCAGAAGTACCCAAGAAAACCGTCTTGTCTTGACGATCGTGTGACCCTGCCAGGCAAGTGGTCCAATTCCCGTCGAGCACAAACCACGCAGGCTCGCCATTGGCCAGGGAATTAGTGGCAATATTACGTACTTATTCATTTGACCGTCGCTCTGCCATCAATTTAGCGATGCGAGGTCCATTCGTTCGAGTGCTTACATCTTGGCCATTGGTAAAATACACCTTAATAGCGCGGAAGTCTTCGGTCAGGATAACCGGTGCAATTGTCCAAACGCAGCGATTATTAATTTTCAAAATGGTGGATTGAACCATGTATTTGCGGGACGATGATGGCCGCATAATGGCACTATTGATGTGGAAATTCGCCAATATGGCTGCAGTGTATTGACTCGTGCGCAAATTTGACTTTTCTCAAGTGTTCTCGTGGTGCAAGGGACTCAATAAAGGTGAGAACGCATAGATGATGGTATCCGCGTTTGTGGATTTCACGTCGGTATGAGTTTTGGAGATGTTTTGTGAATCACAATTTGTGATGTTATCCTCGTAGATGTTCTTTTTGTGTTTTGACTTCATTTAAGTTTATCGTCATCGAACTGTGCTTTATTGTAATTTAAGTTAGGATGAACTTAGTGAATTACATAGACTGGTGATTTAATATCAATATTATTCTTTCCCTTTTATATTGTAAAAACTGATTTAAGAAACTTGCCCTTAAGCCTTTCCTTACATTTTGTTAAACGTACATTACCAATTTTATTCTTTGGAATATATCGAAGTGCATATAAAGTTTACATTGAACTATAAATTATATTTTAATCAAATTCACTCGGATATAAATATATGAAATAAGTCGGTTTCATTAAATTGGAAAAAATATATTCATTTCCATTAACGAAATATAAGTTAGAAAGACATTTATTTCAATGGTCGCTTTATTTTCAACGAGCTATTGCTTGCTGCTTCGAACAAACTTAGTAACCAACTATAAACTAACTCCCTGAAACATTTCGTCTTTAATTTAGGTCTTGTTCTGTGTCGATTACAGTTTAAATGGGTGGCAGCGGAAGGGTTGTACTCTGTAGGCTTTTGCTATCTTAATTCTATCACACCAGGGTGAACGAGTTTCATAAATATTTACACCTGTGACAAAGGCGGGAGAATGAATAGGTTCCTAATTTTAGACTATCTAAGTAACGAAAAAAATATCTGCATAAGTGTATCACTACTTGAATAAATGACTCTGAACTTGAATTTAAATTAAGCTAATATGATTTAACCATCCCAAAACACGTGGGGACTTGCTGATCAAAGGAACATAATTGTGTCACACACTGTCATGTCTCTAGCGGCCTACATATCCAAAACCAAATCATGCCTTTTAATATTATGGACAAAGAATATCTCGAAAACAGAAGGGTCAGTTCCTTTAGGAACAAAAGTAAAAATAGTTTTTGAATTATTTATTGCTTTTAAAATCCTTTGTTTTTTTTAGCTTTTTTTTTATTAAAAATGTTAATAACGGTATTTAAACGTGACTGTTCTTCATAATGAATATAGATAATTATTTAAAATAAATAAATAATGAACAGCTATAAAACTAAATGCCTTATGTTTAAAAAATAATCTGAAGAGTGTACCTAGTGGAAGTTTTTCTTATTCCAAAAATGATTTGAGCAGTAAAAGATCTATTTTATTTCACTCTCACTGACAATATTACTTAAACTAAAGTAAAAGAGGATTTTATTGTAGGTACACATAATAATTATGGTGTTAGTTTTGAGGTGTAATGTAGTAACTACAGTTCCAGCAATGTAGTCGTGAACGGAAAAGCGGTAAACCTTAAAATATTATTCACTCTAAATTTGAACAAATAAATTATCTTATTAAAAAAACATTGTACAAAAGTTGTTAGCATTTATAGTTTATATCACTTCTAAGCCCTGTATTAACTCTTTGCCTTCGGCGTATCATATTACACGTTGGAGTCATAATTTCAACAACTAAATCGTGCCCTTTAGAATTAGCTTCATTGTTTATGTGTACGGCTATGTGTAAGGTACGATTTTTGGAGTGTATGTACGTTTGTATCCATTTCTTTGTCGGTTCCTACAGCCCAAACCGTTGAACGGATTTTGACATGTGAGGTGTCGTTGATTTAATTTTAAAGGTGGAGTATTTTTTTTTATCAGCGGTGTTATAGTTTGCCTCCTGAATTTTCGTGTGTATTGTGGTGATGAAAACGTTATAGAATGTGATTTTTATATGAGATTTGGTGTACTGATCATATGGTGGTGGAATGTGTCATGTTTCTAAAGTAATACGGAAAGAATACACTAACAACTTTCCGCGTTCTTTGCAGATTTAATACTTTATCGTTCTCTTAAAAGATACTGTTATAATAAGTCGACAAACCCTGTCACATTTTAAATATGGTCAACAGTCAACTATACATATAGTGCGTTAGTTAGCATCAGTTATAGTTTACTCAGTTGTTGAGATTTCTCCTCACTTCCAATTTCCTCTTTAATATCTAACACTAAAGTGTCAAAATCGCTTGTTCCAGGAGCCGTAGTATCACCGCCTCAGCCACGCGAGAGGCAGCCGAGAGACGTGACCCTCAGAGCCCAAGCAGTGCCATTCAGTGCCCCATGGAGGCCATTCTCAGTCGCACACAGACATACTTGATCGGCAGCCGGTTCACCAAGAAGACATTCCCGGGCACCTTCCCCCACATACAGTACCATCTCTGTCGTTCTAACACAAACATGCTCCTGAAAATAGAGAACGAGCTCTTACAACGGCATCGTCAGAGAGAGACAACGGGCATCAAGAAACTATACAACTCTTTCTTCGTCCTCTTCTAACCTGATCATTGGAGACGGTCTCATCTATCATCCATTCATCTTCATCAGTGACTTTTAGTGTAGTGACGGGCGATGGCCCGAGTGTGATGGAATTGTACCAGGGTAGGGACTTTGAGGATTTTAGCATGCATGACGGTCGTAAGGAGGACCCGTTTACTTGGGAGTCGAGTGTGAGATTGACGCTGGTTGGTAACGAGGAACTCGGAATGTATCTGGAGGAGCGTGGACCAGAGGGCAGGAAGCGGAAGTGGCACCAGGACGGAGGGAAGATGATGCGACGTGACGACGGGGAAGAGAGGGAGCAGAGGAAGATACCGCCGAAGAAGATTATGGGTGAGTTGTTTTGCTGGATGCTTTTGTTACACATATTATTTTGGATGCCCGTAAGGAAACGCACATGATTTCAACCCTTAACTGTCTCACTGCTGTCTGGCGAAGCGCCCATAGCTTGGGTTGTTATTTGGTTGTCCAAGTTTAATAACAGCGGGCTATAGGCATTTGGATGGGAGACAGCTAGCAACGTTTCTTGGTTTTGGAGTATACATAAAGTCATCGGTGTGTTGTTATAGTTACAATACAAATTGGGTTGAGGTTGAGTCAATCATTTTGGCTGGGAGCAAGGATTTTATTTCTTTCCTTCTTTCGTGGACTAAGTAGCGGTGATGACCATTGCGAGTGGTCATTTAGCATCAGGTGGCTCGTCTGCTTATTTGTCGGGTATATACGTTAAAAATACTATTATTTTGGTTTTGCTACAGTGAGGTAATGTTAAGACATACATATTGTAGTCCCCCTACCGGTATTACGCAGAACTAATCTGTCTTCTCAATAAACTAGAGCGCTGTACATCAACAAAATTGAGAATCTTTGTAATATGATAAAAAAATAATTGTGTAATATTGTAGATATGAATATAAATTTAATCTAAATGTCACGAATACCTAACTGTGGAGGTACAAACTCTATTTTATGACGACGCAATCAAAGACTATGTGTGGCGTAGTGACTCCAGTACTTAAAGTACGTATAAATTAAATTATTGCAGATTTTGTGTATGAAATACGTATAGTAGTACAATGATCATGAAATTTTGTACATACCTATATAGAGTTATCTTTTCGCACAATATAGCTTTCAATTTTCCCCGCATTGCAATGTATTTTGATGTTGCTGGTCTCTTACATGGGCAAATTCGCTGAGCAAAGTCCATATATAAAATACAATACATAATGTATATCAAAATGACAATAATGATACAGTTGTATCAGTATGTTATATTGATATTTGGGATGTTGTGTATCGATTACCTTGAAAAATATGTTACGTATGAACCTTATGCATCCGGAACCGATGCCTCAGAATACTTAAATTACATATTGAATACAACAACAAAAATGACTTCAATTTATAAATTGAGGCCAAGGGCCAATAATAAACAGTAGCGTATTGTGCACGAGCTGGTATGCTTCTTCAAAATGTAGGTTATAGACTTAAAACATTCTACATTTTTGTCTTAATATTACTAACTAGCGAACCGCCCTCGCTTCGCTTCGGGACCCGTAAGTATCAACCGCGTAGGTCCCGCTCCCGTAGGAATTTCGGGAAGATAATAAACTATCACCAAAATTAATTGAGGTTAAATTAAATTAAATTTAGAAATAAAGCTTACGACAAAATAATAGCAAAGTAGCAAAGGATCACAGCAAGATTAATTCAGATTAAACTTGGAAACGCGGCAAATTTGATTACCATAAAAACGGTTCTAGTGTGTTAATCTTAAAAGATAGACATATACTGTCGTGGACATTTTTTTAGATCATTTCAAGAGGAATAATTCTTTCATACATATATTTTTGGTATCTTGAATCGTTTTCGCAACGCATGCAACGAAAGCCCTCGAGAATGAATAATTTTCCCCGTTTTTTCCACATTTTCCATTATTTCTTCGCTCCTAATTGTTGCAGCGTGATGTTATATAGCCTATAGCCTTCCTCGATAAAAGGTCTATTCAACACAAAAAAAAAATTTCAATTCGAACCAGTAGTTCCTGAGATTAGCGCGTTCAACCAAACAAACAAACAAACAAACAAACAAACAAACAAACAAACAAACTCTTCAGCTTTATAATATTAGTATAGATGACACATACATAAATAAGTACTTGAGCTAAAACCTCTCAGAGGTGTAAGAACTAATAGGCACAATTTGAATTCCTCTGAGATGCAAAAGTAGCAATGGGTACAATCCGAATTACACAGTAGCTATGTTTTCAATAACTAATCTATGTATATTGATACAGAGTGATAATGAGAAGACAAATTATAAACTTTCATACATAACCAGTAACAAGCGCTCTTCACCGGAAAGGAGACGCGCCACGCGATCTATCTTTGCCTACGCGGCATAACAAAAAACAAATTTCTTTTATCTGTGACGTCGTTCGTTTCTAGGTCATTTTGTAGTCTGTGTTTCGGGTGATTGAAATGATATTTATCTGTGACGCAATGTTTTTTTTTCTTTTTTCCGTCTGTGTTTTGTTTATCAGTTGATAATAAATTAGTTGATAATAATATGTGTTTCGAAGTCTGATATATTAGGATATACTGATAACGAGGTTGCAATAATCGGATGAAATATGGCAGTGGCGTTAGACCTTTAAGTTTGAATGAGTTTTGGTTTACTCAAAAAGTTTGTACTTTGGCAGTATGTATTTTTGCACGGATGTCCTAAAAAGGTTCAAGTATGTGTGTGTGTTTTTTTTAATCAATCAACCAAAATCTTTTTAAAATCCAGACAAAATTTGGATCGAATATTGTTCGATTTCTTGAGCAAATGATACTGGTTATAAATAAAAAAATATGGATGCTGTATGGCGCCATCTCTAAATATAAAAAGAAAATTACTTTTTTTAGAATATGGTTATGATTTTTTTTTTAAATTTGCACTTTTTAACTGATGTGTATAAAGTTACATTATTATCCCCTTTATATTTAGGTGTTAGGACACTTAAAGTTTCAATAGCTTATAATAAGAAATAATATGAAAATAAATATGACAGCTATAGATAATTATTGTTAATAAAATGACGGTACGTATAAAGCATTAAAATTCCAAGTGGCCAATTACTTAACGGATGCCAGTTACTCCTCAATTTACCCCAAGTCAATTAAATATGTAATACACACATATTTTGGCAGCTTAGGTAGTCGTATTTTTCATTATAGTTGTCAGCTTCCTGTTATTTTGTTACAAACATTTAACATTTTCGAAAACAAAAACTTACTATCGTTTTAAAAGTACAGTAATTTAAATTACAAGTACAAATAAAAGTTTTTAACCATTGTATCTTATAAAAAAAATTAAAGTAGTAACTAACAAAAAATGGCATTAAATTAACATAATCTATCAGGACGCCAAAAACTTTATGATAACAGACCAATACTGATAAAAACTGTAGATAAGTACGTGATAATATTTAGTCTGTGACATCACTAGACTTACACGACTGATGTTATCTATAAAAATAGGTACTGAAAAATATTGAAAATTATGAAACAAAGATTTTAAGGTTATGTGATTATAGTTCTTGTGCATTAATCCAAAGTCGTAGAAGAGTACTCATATAAGAAAAGGTAATACGCCAATGACACTCCATATGACAATGACAAGAAAAAAGGAGACAATGATACTATTTTCTGTCTCGCATTGCGTTACGGTTTCTTCTAGCAAATAACTGAAGGACGAATTCTTCTTGTGCCGCATTTATATTAAACAGAATAAATTTAGGGCGTTGGTCAAATTCAATGCTTTTCGCCCTTATGTTTAATAAAATTCGAAATCCCTTTATTTAGTAGATTTCTTTTGGTTATGACTGTAAGCAATGCTTCGTTTAACACAAAAAAAGTCAAAAATAGTTAAAAGGTTACAGTGCCACAAACTTTTCTGACCCGGTGGCCAAAATTGGAACTAATGCAATGTTATACTGTTGTCAGACAAAGACCAAGACAAGAGCGCCCCTCTTACCGGGTCAGATAAGTTTGTGGCACTATAGATGAAAAGTCAGTAGAAACTAGCTGATCTGACTGTCGTTATCTTTGACACGTGCGGCGTTAATAGATATCATCTGGGTGGTTAGCGATAATGTGATGCGTTTATTTGCTCTTGATCGAATCGCGTGTCCATACATTATTTTATCTTTAGATGGATATTATAATAATAGGTTGTTCCAAAGTCATTTCGTTTTTTTAACATGAAAATGAAAGACAACTTTCGTATGAGTTAAAATATTTCAGTAAATACTACATTGGCCATTCTGGTTCAGCACCATTTGCCATCTTTCTGGTGCCATCTTTCTGGTCTTTACTGACAAAAAACTGAATACAGGTCATTTTTGACCTCTTCACTTCAAGTAAAGATTTAACCGGCCGAAAAATTTTGCAGTGAATGGAACAAATGATAATCCGAAGGTTCTGGAGAATATGTTGGAAGTGGCATTATATCCACATCAGTTCATCCGAAATAAAAATTGTGACTTAAGCAACATTTTTAATTTTTCCATACTAAAAAGTAGGTAGGTACGTAGTGACGAAAATACTGCTTATTGCTCGCCATACTTAAAAGGAAACCAACCAAAAACTACTGTATAGATTCAATTGAGCTTTTTCACACACAAGCCTTGCTTTATTGGCTCTCAAAACATATAAAGGTTATGCGGCTGAAGAGTGAAGTTTGGTTCAAGAATAACACTAAAATTAACTCTGTCTGGGAAAAACGAAATTACTTTCCGAACAACCCAATAAATAACTATCTGGAGCCGGTTCACTTTTTTAGAGGCGACCATCTCAGACCTCAGGGGTAGCAACGCATCTGTGACCGAATTGGAACAAGACTCACACTAATCATTACTAACTGGACAATACTAATATATTAACTAACAGGACTAACTATCACTAACAGTCCCTGTCCTCACACTTATTAATAAACTAACCAACTAACATTCTAACACCATCTACTAATTGGACTAACCACCCTAGTCCCTAAATTGGGTCTTGTTCTAAGTCGGTCACAATTGCCATGGGCGGCAGCGGAAGGGTGGTGCTGCATGCTCGTTTGCTACCTTAATTCAATAAAAAAAAATCTAGGGATATCTAGTGCTTTGGTGTGGGGTGCGATCAGGGTGCAATAGTTTATTATTTCATTTTAGGTCTTATTAACCGACTACAAAAGGGAAGAGGTTCTTATAATTCAACTGTATTTTTCTATCTGTGATACCGTGATACGTCGTAACTTAGCACTGCGTGAACCGATTATTATAATTATTTTTTATTCGAAAGCCACAGTGCTCGTTTGCTACCTTCACTACATAGTATAAAACAAAGTCGCTATTTTTGTCCGTCTGTTTGTTTGTCTGTTTGTCTGTATGCTTAAATCTTTAAAATTACGCAACGGATTTTGATGCGGTTTTTTGTAATAGGTAGAGTGATTCAAGAGGAAGGTTTTTATGTATAATACATGCATATATTCCCACGAGAACGGGATCCACGCGGGTGAAACCGCGGGCGGTCCGCTAGTTATTAAATAAAAAAAAGGTTACTACGGGTTTCTTTAGTAGTTGATTGATATTTATTTTATAGTTTATCAGTCTAATCTTACTTTACATTGAGTCCCAGGTTTAAACCACGTTTGCAGTTTGCATACAAAGCACTTGTGCAAATATTTAACTGTGTATCATTCTCGCAGTGTATAACAATGCAAAATTAATCTGACTTCCATATTGTTTTTATTTAAAATCTATGTTATAGTTTTAATACTTAACGTATTGGATGATATCATTTTAATCAAAACTACGATAGATATCGGTTTTCTGTTACGTTATCGTTTGTGTGATATGTAAGTTTGCCCTTGTGATGTGTGTCTAATGCTACGGCTACATCTGCGTCTTAACGCGTTAATTAATGCACTAATTTGGTATATTAAGAAGAAAATAGACTTGCCAAAAATTGACAATTATCTTTTCTTATTTTCATGTAAGTATTAGGAATTCATGTTATGCATGGTGTCCCGTAAGTTGTACGACAAACTGAAATGGAAGATAGCTTGGAGGGAGATCTACCAGATGCCAAAAAATCGTTTGAGTAAAAGTCTCGCCGTTTTCGAGATTTTGACCTTTGTTTGATTTTTCAGCAATCGCGCTCTCTTACCCTACTTTTATTTGCTGACTACACAAATGAGCACATATTTATATAATTATTTATATTTAAATAATTTTTTTTACACGTACTCCCAGATAGTTGGTCCACAATTCCAAGCTACGATTGAGTTCAAATTATTACGTGATTCCTAGAAATTCGGGACTATTTAGGACTTTTTATGTTTTCGATTTTCTTTGATTCAACTTTGACGGTGGCTGGTGGAAAAAAATACCTAGTTAACTAATAGTGCAGATAATTTTAAAAACTTGCTTGGTAAATGGAGATTTTAAAACCGTAAAACACTAGCTACTTGAAGAGGAAAACAAGTTATTGGCATTTTAGTGTCGAGGGGTGTTAATCAGTTAGCAGATGATGTTAAAATATGTGTGGTGTGAATGATGATTGATGGTGTTAGGACTTGAACATAGTAAATGCGTAAAATAGTACGTTTAGATAGGCGTGTCCACAAAGCACACATCTGATTCTGCTAAAAGTAGAATTACAAATTGTTAGATTACATAAAACGTCATAATGGTCCCATGTTGATATGTTGTGTCAATATCACGTTGTAAATACGCGAAAAGACGTGCAACGCGTCTGTTTATTTGCAAATATATTTTAGTTCGATTCTATAATCGGAGTGGTTGATCTTGTGACCGTTGCTAGCTAAATTGTTGTCTAAATCTGGCTAAAACCTCCCTCCAATTGGAAATTTTGAAGCTTCCTTTCGTAGTACCGAAGCACACTTTCAATTGACGGAAAGTCTACTATTCTCCTTTAGGGTCCCCGCAGACTGACTGCAGCCACCGGCGGCTGTGGCGCTTCTTTTAAGAAGCGCGGTCCGGCCGACAATCACTTCGGCTGAATTCTGCTCACTGTTATTGGAGCTGTTGGCTACAGAAGCGCCACAGCCGCCGGTGGCTGAAGTCAGTTCGCGGAGACCCTTAAAGGGCTTAAAGGGTACTCCTTTAAACGAGCTTAATATTTCACATCGACAGTTGTCCTTTACGAGACGTAGTCAACAATTTCGGGGCTAAATGAATCATCTGCCAAAATATTATTTGATGTCTGCTAGCTAAGCGTTTAATGACATTATTTTTTTCACTTATTTGTTTAGTTCCAGACGTATTTCACGTCATTAGGTGACAGGCCGATGTTTGAATAAGTTTGCAGATAGTCCTAATCTTACTCAGGGCCGTTAGCTGGTGTTCAAGGCGTGCAGTACACGCGGGTGGCAAATGGCATGCGGTATTATTTCAATTAAAATAACCGATATCATCTTGGCAGTTGAAGCGACGACTTGCAAAACAGTTTTGTACGCGGGCGCTCATGCAGCCAACGGCGCACTGATAACGGACAAAATTATGGTCCTCGGTTCCTATTTTCATAGTTCATTAGATTCTATGTCATCCAAATTGATGCCGTCGATACTTTATCCAGGTGGTAATATCTTGATCCTGATTGTCTACGGCATTTGAACCTCTTACTTGAGTCAGCCTCCAAATATTTTGTCGAGTTTTTCCTCGGGTTTACGACCCAGTTTTTTTCTTTCCTCTTATGCATTTCTGGATAAGGCATCGGTGTTGCCTTTACGTTGTTGATGCCCATGAGAAACGTCCAGATGAGGTGGTTTGTCTGGTTGTCTTTCGGCTGTTGACATGGAGGAATAGGTGCTGAGGGCCTAGAGTTCATCATGGGAATTACCACCACTCGCCACGGTACTTAGTACCATTTCTACCGTCATAACAACTCTTTTAACAGTAATTGTGTTCCGCGTCGAAAGGTGCGGAGCTGGTTACACTTTTTTTGAGGCGACCGTCTCAATCTTCAAGCGTCAACACTTCTGAGACTGAATTAGGACGAGACTCGACTTCCATTCTGCGTCGGTCACAGTTGTCATCGTCGGCAGCGGAAGGATGATGCTTCCTGATCGTTTGCTACCTTAATTCCAAAAAAAATAAAAGGCAACTAATTGGCAATTACCTCAGATTTGTTGATTCAACTTAATTTGGGCAATGCAGACATTTATGGTTTTTACGGCAAGTTGTGTTCAAACACCGCTCTGTCAACACAGACCGAGACATCACGTCTACGATAAGTAGAACGCAAACTGTTGGATTGCTTTATTGCTTGGCTGATTATCCTGCTGTTTGCCAAGATATGATTCCTCGGGGCCCGATCGTATGATTTGTGTAACGCCGATGGCTTCCTTGTGTTAATTCAATTGCGCCCAGGCCGTATTCTTTGTCTGAATATCGGCTTTAGAACTGAAGGTTTCCGGTCTAGTATGGATGACTAGGGATCTGTCCATACCACAAAAATCCTTATCCTTACTAATATTATAAATGTGAAAGTGTGTTTGTTTGTTTGTTTGTTTGTGACTCTCTCTGATTCTTTGTTTGTGATCTCTTTGTTTGTTTGTCTGTGACTCTGTGTTGATGACATGGTTTATGTGTGTGGGGATAGTTAGGAGGGTGGAGAGTGACGTAGGCTACTTTTTACCGCGGAAAAACGTCTCATTCCCATGGGAAGATCGATGTTTTGTTAGTTGCTAGATATTTAGTTCCGGAGTTGTTAACAGATGGCGTTAGTAAAATACTTTGGCAAAGGGAGATCTCCCGCCAGGCGAGACGACATGCCTGGGGGGCGGCCGGGCCCCGAGTGAATGTACTCGAGGCGTGGTATATATGCCAGCGATGTAGAATTCTTTGATAGCGTGATTCAGGCTTCGGTGACGTCACCGTGTGACGTGTGTGCTATATCGCCACAATTCATTTACAAGTTCTGAATCACGCTATTAAATACTGCATATAATTTACTTTTTAGCTGAGATTCCTACGGGAGCGGGCCTACGCGGCTTTTACCTACGAGTCCCGAAGCGAAGCGCGGGCGGTTCTCTAGTAATACATATAAGTCGGTGTTAGAAGGAACATAATATCAAAGCAGGTTAGCAACTGTCCATATAACTGTGCCTCCTTGTATTTAATTAATAGAGCTCATCGTATCATCAGCTATGGTACCTATGAATGAGTGAATCTTCTCCGATCGTCCTTAAAATTTTTGCATATGCTAGCATTCGTCCAGTTTAGTTTTCACACTACTCCCAGGTTTTTTTAAACTGGAACGAACTTCCTACATTCGTGTTTCTTGTGGTAAGACTTTTCCAATGTAATTGATGAGGAAACTTTAAATTTAAGCCACATCTACAGATTTTGCATCTGCGATGTTGGTGATGTCCATCGACGGTGGCCACTTACCATCAGGTGGCTCGTCTTTTGTTGAATATTAACATAATGCTGACTAATGGATTAACAAAATTCTCTGTATCATTATTATTATTATGAATTAATGCTTGACCGTGTCGATTCGTCCACGTCAAAATGAATTAAATATCCGTTTTAACCGGTTACCGGCTCGCTACTACAATAATTCTGTCATCTAGTTTCAAAACCCGCTAAAATACTTTTAACAAAACGTCACCCAAGCAACCAAAAAATAGATGTATACTTCATATATTTCTAATTTATACAAAACTAACCATTTTTGATGCCTTATTAGAAGTTTACAAATACTTAAAACACTGAATATAATTCAAAACATCCGTAATGATGAAAAAATATCATGATTTTGTTTTAGTGGGTATTGGTGTAAATTTTTGATTTTGGCGGGTTTTGAAACTAGACGACAGAATTATTGCATTACAGTGCGCCCAACTTATCTCTGAAATGGCAAAAATTGGAACTAACGAAAAGTCATTCATAAGTACGTTGTGGTCATTCATCTGTCAGTTACTAGTGTGCAATTGGTCAAATGAATGTCAAATGCGTCCGACAGCGCCTCTTTCGTTTCAATCTTAAGTTGGGTTTACTATAAATGCTAATAGTGCCTTTATGTACTCTGTGATTAATGTCAAAGTTATTGTTTGTTCTAAATGGCTTGTTTACGCAAAGAAATGTTCATGTCATCGACTGGAGATATCGCGGGTGTTATGAATTTTCTGCGGATAGATAATAATTGTGTTGTCTTGTTGGTAGGGTTGCCAGAAAAAATAAAATGAGTACCTATTATTTAATTAAATTCGATAAAAAAATAACCGAAGGAAGCTCGTTCAATATCTTGAGTGGAATTCATTAAGTATGTGTAAGAAGACCAGAAGCTCTATTTTTGAAATGGCGTCCGGCGACCAACACTCGTTTCGAGTCATTTCTTGAGACATTTGGTATTTTTGAATCATTCGCTATCGAATACTCGTCGCCAGACGCCGTTTCAAAAATAGAGCCACTGATGACGGCTCAGCTGCCGCCGACACGTCGTGACTGCCTCCCTAGCACTCGATGTGACGTCAGTTGTTAATGTTGTCCAGTTATTAACACCAATCTTTTTGGATCAGTGTAACACGGTGTTGGAATAATGATTGGATTTAAAATTGGAACTTATTAGATTTGAACATTAAATACTTTGGTAAAATAAGAATTGGATTTAAATTTAAAACTTAATGGATTTGTTGAGAAGTTTTAATTTTCTATTTTTAAACTTACATCAGTTTTTTTTTTAATTTAAAGTAGGTATATGATGAACAAATGTTTTATCTATTATTTTTATATGGCAACATTTAATTTGTCCATACAGGGTGTCCCAAATGGATCGTATTTGCTTCTCACCATGGACAGCGGGATTTATGTTTCCCATAAAAAGTTAGTATTCAGACATAGTAACATTTAACACAAAATCATAAATAGTACCTATACTCAACCTTTTAGCACAGATTTGAAAATAGTTATTTTAGTGTCACATACCCCTTTGGTTATTTATTATAAACTTTAATTTAACTTGCAATGTTTGTATGCGGGGGTCAAATCTTGCAAGATGAATTAGAACTAAGTACATACATCCTATTTATATTAATTTATTGTCGATGACAATACAATGTTAGGACAAGCATGAACCGATGCTATTATTATACTCTACGCTTAACACCTTACTCCATTCACGTTTAATCTGTTACTCGTTCAATTGCAACCCTACCAAATAGCAGCTTTCCGCTCCTATGATTAAGTTAAATTGTAGAATGACTGCGAGAATTTATGATGCCTTAATTAAATTTTGCTGAGACGCTAAATTAAACTTGAGCACACATAATAATTTTTCTTAGAGCGGAGTGGCCAGTGGCCATACCATATCCTCTTCGACACAAGTATAGCTAGCAGTAGCAATTTCGAAATAACGAATGACATCTTTTGGTGCCGTACATACCCGTAGGTTAGCCTATCAGAGATTTCTAACCATTAGGTGGTCCGTTTAAATTTTTTCAACCCTTAAAGCAATAAATAAAAAAGGCGACTTTTACAATTCGAGTACCTATGATAATGATCTTAATCAACATACAAGACAATAAACGGGTGTCTGAACTTTTGTAAGGGCGTCATGGTATTATGATAAACAAGTGTAGTGTATGCTTGTATATGACAAATATAGGTGGCTCTGTTAAAATTGTTAAAAACACATCAATATGCGGCACTAATAAGGACCAAAAATTATAAAGTCAAGGCGTTTCATTACCTCTATACGCCTAAAAAGTGTGAAATAAAGTCCAAAATAGAATAATCCTTGACATATATACGTACCAATGTCTAAAGGTGCATGTTTATAAATTATTAAGGTATATTTTGTTAAAGAAACAATAAAGTGACTAGGTACATAAATAAATAAATAAAAATCTATCAATATATTATGCGAAAAAGACAGAATGTTGCGTGATCTGACGCAAATACATCCATTGTCCAGTGCAAAAAAAATCTAAGCACAGACAAGACAAGCTATGAATATATATCAAGTATTATATTATCTGAAACTAATCAGTGGGTTTTGCGTGCTACTTAAATACAGTCATAATATACCTACATACAGACTAAATAATTAAAAATAATGTTTTGACCCGGTTACAGTCTCTTATCATATTTTATGTAACTCAGTAATTTGATATAATTAATCTTGCAACACAGGCTACAATGACAGATACATGTACAGTGTTAAAAGTAGTGAAAAAACTAATATTGACTATTAAGTGTTACCTAATAAGTGGTTTTTCGTGACAAAAGCATTTGAAGGTATTTAATGATTGTGGAGTATACAATCACAAATTGTTAAATATTGAATTAAATCGACCACAACGAGATATAAAGAGAAACTCATTAAATTACAAAAATATTACATCGTATTTTATGACAGAAATCCGAATAAAAGATATCTATTACGTGAACATAATTGTTAACAAATAAGTGAGTAATAAAAGCATAGTTATAGAGAAGAAACTGGATTTACTAAAATAGAAGTGTAAACAAAATTAAAAAGTACAACTAGTGCCATCTGTCGAGGAAAATTTTATCAGTACAACGCCATCTAACGGTGACAATTGCAAACGGAGGTGCTGAAGACGTAATAATGGTGGAAGATACATCGCAGCAAACTGACAGAGTCTCTGCTGCTGCTGTCTTGCAGTTTGCAGCGAGAGAAGCCAGGGAGGGAAGGCGGTTCTCTGAGTTCGGGGCCCATGCCTTCGCGAGCATCACTTATAATGCTTATGGTACTTATTAACTTATTTAATATTATTTTCCATTTATTACCAACTTGCTAGATCTTATTAAGGTTGTTTGGTCTTGACAACAGCGAGTTTTAAGTTGGAGAAGAAATCCATCCGTCCGCGATCAACTTAAGACTTAATTTTAGAGATAACTCAGACAAATAAAGATTGCCCAATTTTACCCAGAATCATTTTTTATAATCTGGGCAGGTTTCCACGCTACCAAAAGCTACCAAATAAAAAAATATAGCAGAGGAATAATTCGGGGAAACTGTTTTGTCCTTTTGTTTATACTTATTACAGATAAGAATAAATAAACGGTTACATACTGATACTGACATTGGCACACAGAAAATCTTTTTGGCATTGAATGTTGTATGTGGATAGCTATCACTTTCTTGTCTATTTCATCCACCACATTAGATGCTATTTCTTTCCTTTTCTCTCTCTTATTTCGGTTATACCTTTGATATAACTGATGTCCTTGGGCAGTTTGTCAGCTATTCATTAATTAAAAGAATATTATGGACTCATATTTATTTATTTTGTACACACAAATATTTAAAAAGAAACAAAATATATATGACAGTTTGTACAAGGGCACTACTTATTTAACTCTTATTTGTTTAGTCTTAACTTCATTATATAACCTTGAAACCTGAACTTTTTCTAGAACATAGATCTAAATCTAGATACGTCTTACAAACTGCCAGCAATTTGCAACATCCTCATTCGTGAACACAATAATACGGAGGGAAGACTCACCAGTTTTAACCTGTTTTATTTAAAGCGTAGGGCAAAGTTTAACAGATAAACTCTTTACTGGATCGTGCTTGCGAAATAGGACCCTTGGATGTTCAGTGATGTCTTGGCCGATATCAACGAGACATTATGACCTGTCCATGATAAATTTTATTACAGCATATCTAATCTATTGTCGCTAAGCAACCGGAAGGTTGGTGCTATTGAGCAATGTAGTTCATTATTGATGCTTATTTATCATGTATTTATAATCGGGATTGTAATGGCGTCTCCTCTATTCACCTCTCGCTTGCACAATGTTGTTGTCTCATACGCGTCTGTGAAGACCACAGATAATTATTTGTTTTGTTATCAAGTAATGGGATTGTCTAAAACTATTTAGTTTATTTGCAAATTTTCTAAAAATTCATTCAATTCCTTAGTTTTAATTAGATTCTTTTCAATCTGTAATTTGTCGATGACACTGAAACAAAGTCGTAATTAACTAGATTATATTTTAACTATTAATTACAAATATTTCTTCAACCAATATGCCGTTAAATATGAATGAGTGTAGAATTACGATCAATGTGGAGTCTGGAATTTTTTTACAACTTGCAGTGTTGCCATTATTGGCTTTCTTTAATCAACTGAACAATAAATTCTCGGAGATCAATGAGGGTAACCGTTTTTGTGCTCACCAGTTGGCGCCACTGCAGACGGCGGTCATGCTGTCAAAGCCCGCCCATACATAAACATTGACAAGTGACACTTGTCTGAATACTATTCAGTGAATAGACAAGAGAGAAGTGACAGGCAGACCACCCTCTACACTAGCGGCCTCTAGCGGCGAATACACACGCGGTTACCCTCATTAATTAAACTATTCCCAGAATCCAAAAGGTCGCGACAGTTCTGTAAACCGGATTGTATTTGTCAAAACAAATACAGACTATAAATTGAACGCGCCAATTACAATACAAGATATATTGGATTCGTGGAGTAAACATTAAACAACGTTTATCGGCGGTCAAGGGTTGTAATTATCATTGCTTGAACTGGATTGGGTGGTCTTATCGCTGTAGCCTGTAGCTCTTTTTGTTCAACGACATTAGGTATATGCGATGCTAGAATGATTGAGTTGAAGTTTTTTCTTTGTACGTAATACGTATCCACGATTTAAAAGCTGGTGCATTTATTGAAAATCCTGCACGCACTTTTTTATTTGAAATAGGAGATATGTATTACTGCCAAATTTTGACGACAGAGTGCAGCACTAGCACACCGCCGCGTTCCTTAACTGGACGAAAACGCCCAAAATGTCACTTTTTCATAGAAATTTTAACGTTTTGGTCAAGTTACGGAACGCGGCTTATTATTTGTTTGCTGTATGTGCTGATGGCGCCATCTACGCCGAGTTCCCTTATCGACATAAAGGGTGTTATCAGACCTATCGGCACCTATCGATGTTGGAATGGATTGGTCGACGTCCTCGACGTCGATCGATAGTTTCTACAATACCAATCGATCGACGTCGACTAATCCACTAGACAATCGATCGATGGCGTCGATCTACGATCGATCGATTGGTCTGGTAACACCCTAATTACATATAATGAGCTAAACATCCAATCCAAGTCTGCCAATACCCACTTGACAAACGTGGTGGACTATGGCCCCTCAAACATTTTCAGAGGAGAGGAGTCCTGTGCCCAGCAGTTGGACAGTTTTGGGTTGCTGTAATGATGAATTGTGCGTCTATTACATGAGCTTGTACAATATCCTTTTTGCATTTATGTGTACAATGGGAAGATAAAACAGTATTATCTTTCTTTACTCCCGCTTGTATTTCAAGGCCTTAATTGAGGTGCAAATTCAGCGATGTATCAACGGAACAGATTTACGTTTATGGCCTCCATAAGAAGTCACATGTTTCAAAAACTCCCAAAGAACACGATCTTAAGATATCAAATTTTATAGCATTGCACACGTGCCTAGCGACTTACCGGATCACGTCATTTAGATTAGATTCTAATGTAAATATATAAAACCGTATGTACATACGGACAGTTTTGCAGATAAAATGATTGTTGGTGTTTCTTTGTTTGTGTTTATATGTAGGAAGTGGTCTAGGAAATGTTCTATGTTTGTTTTATTTAGTTGTCACAGTAAGAAAATATTTCGCATCAATTATCCGGAAAAAGATTTTTTTATGTTGACTGTAATCAAATCATTCCTTTAAGGAACTTGTGGTTTGTTTGACCTTAGCTTGGCATTATGCCATTGGGGGGTCTAGTTGGTACTTAATATAAATGTTTAGGATTTTTTATTTGACGGAACTCCTTAATAAGTAATAGCATTGAAATGAAACCAAGTGAAATACACTTATTAGACCAAGCAATTACCACAGAAGTAAAGCCAGTTACGACAGGTGATTGTAATTAGTTTTTTTTTTATAATTACAGCAACACTCGGCGACATGGGCGGCAGCGGTACCAGCTCATCGTCGTCGCACATGTCGCCGGGATGGCCGGTGAACGACTTGGACTTGGATTTGTCTGGAGAATTGTCTATGAAGTAAGTGTCTCAAAGATAAACAATATTTTATTAACTGAAAAGAAATGTACCGAAAAGGCCTTTTTACCTTCTGAGCTGAGATGAGTAAAACGTAATCATGAATTACATCTGGAGGCCGTAAATGCACCCGCAAGTACTTTTTGTGAAAATGTAGTTTGAGCGTTCTAGACTTAAAGGGCAATACCTTGCCTCCAGACGTACATTTAACCGGTACGACTCCCCAAATATCTTGAATATTTTTTATTGCTTCAAAGTTTATATCTTAAATGGAAAAATTACATCGCCATGACTACAATTTTAGGCAAAATGCATCAGATTTAGGTACATTAGGTATGCTCATTTCTGCTTCCAAGTTCAACGGAATTATTCTTCAAAATTTACCAAGAAACAGACCTGCCTTTGACAATTACCATTGCTAAACGCCAATGTACCCTTGGTCCTGCAGCGAAGCCCTACTGGCGCTCCCTTCGCTGCCGGTGTTCAAGCAGGAGGCGCCGTCGCCCACCGGCGCGGTGCTGTCTCCGCCGCGCCGCGTGTGGCCGCCGCGTAGACCTGATGACAGACAGGTATTGGCTTAGGGTTTAGATCTATAGCAGGGGTCGGCAAGTACTTTTAGGTGGGGTCCGAATACATTGCGAAAATTTTAACGAGGTCCAAAAAATTCATCTTTGAGAAAGATATTTCACATATACAGGGTGACCCGTAAGCTGTACGACAAACTGAAATAGATGATAGCTTGGAAAGAGACCAGGTGCCAAAAAATCGTTTTAGTAAAAGTGTCACTGTTTTCGAGATTTCGACCTTTGTTTGATTTTTCAGAAATCGAGTTATCATACTCTACTTTTACTTGCTGACTACACAAATGAGCACATATTATAATTTTTTTTTCACGTACTCCCAGATAGTTGGTCTACAATCCCAAGCTATGATTAAGTTCAAATTATTACGTGATTCCTAGAAATTAGGGTCTATTTAGGACTTTTTATGTTTTCGATTTTCTTTGATTCAACTTTGACGGTGGCTGGTGGAAATAAATACCTAGTCAACTAATAGTGCAGATAATCTTAAAAACTTGCTTGGTAAATGGAGATTTTAAAACCGTTAAACACTGGCTACTTAGAAGAAAATTTACAAGTTAATGGTATTTTAGTGTCGAGGGGTGTTAGTTAATTTGAACCTAAAGTGGTACTATGTATTAATGTGTTTGTAAGCACAAAAATGACCAAAATCATTTATTACGTCATATTAAAACGTGTTCAAGTATCGCCAATCTATTTGAATACACAAATGCGCGATTTAAGCTGCAGATTATTAAATTACCCCCCTTAGATTGTCTCATCCAACGGCGAAGATATGCTCGGTGCCAATGAGCTCGTACTTGACGGGCAACCGTGCTGGCAACCGTCGTTCTGCAGTCAAAGGAAAACATCAAATTTGGGCCTGAAGCGAACAGCTTGTTCAATACCCTCAAATAATCTTTCATCCTTACTATCCTTACTAATATTATAAATGTGAAAGTGTGTTTGTTTGTTTGTGCCTCTTTCACGTCGCAACATGGCTATTATATGGTATGGTTTATGTGTGTAGGGATAGTTAGGAGGGTGGAGAGTGACGTAGGCTACTTTTTACCGCGCAAAAACATCTCATTCCCATGGGAATGATCGATGTTTTGTTAGTTGCTTGATATTTAGTTTCGGATGTTGTTAATAGATGGCGTTAGTAAAATTCATTTGCAATTTCTGAATCACGCCATCAAATACTACATGTAATTTACTTAAGCCATAGGCAAATGTTATATCTGATGTTGATGTTGAACAGGCTATTTTTAAAGCCGAGAATCCTACGGGAGCGGGAACCACGCGGCTGTTACCACGGGTCCCGAAGCGAAGCGCGGGCGGTTCTCTAGTATTTTAATACATACATTTCATATTTAAAAATCTAGTTATATCATATCATTAAACATCATAATTTCAAGCCTATACTATTGTGTGCGCGGTGCGTAAGACGACTATAAATATAAATATATACTATAAATATAGTCGTCTTACGCATCGCGCACACAATAGTATAGGCTTGAAATTATGATGTTTAATGATATGATATAACTAGATATCCTCGATCTAAAAAACGATGTCTCATGCATGTTCATATTCCAGGCCCAAGGTCCTTAAGAAAGTTGATGGTCTCCTGGTCAAAATTTTTTAATCGTCTAGATAAACTATTTACGTATTTTTCTATTTTTATTTACAATATTTGGCGGTCCGCGGTTCAACCTTCCGCGGTCCGTAAATGGACCGCGGTCCGCCTGTTGCCTACCGTTGATCTATAGGTACTGATACTATGTTCGTGTTCAGTATGGATGTCGTTTTAATAGTATCCCATACAAATCCCAGCTTTCGGACTCTATGATAAAGGTGCATTTTATCTAGCTAGAATCAAGCTCGACTTTAGAATAAATTTTTGGAATGCACTGAAATATGAACTTTATTTCGTGTTTCGTACGGTTCACAATTTAGTTCGAATGCTGGCGCTTGCTTGAGTCAGTTATTTCCAGTGTACATTGAAAACTCGACCGTTATTTACAGTATATAATTATATATATAAGGCTTATACAATTTTCTTTACTCGCTTGCACCAATAGTACAAGTCAACATTGAAAATTCAACCTTAAGCTACAGTCCATAAAGTTTATATTTCAGAAACTTAGGAGATTATAAGCAAAGTTGGTTATAATTGATCTTACAAGCCAACGTTGAAAATTCAACCTTAAGAAACAGTACATAAAGTTTATATTTCAGTAACCGCCGTGTCGACTATAACATTTTCGGTTTGTGGCCAGATCACCAGCATGGTGGTGGACGGCCGCGAGCCGATGGACGAGGGCTGCCAGCAGTCGCCAGCGCACAACGGGAATATGATGAACCAGCATTGTAAGTACATACAGACAAGTTATCAATTATTTATTATTGTATATTATGTATGTGGCGAAAATGTACCTAGTCATGATTGTAGATTACAGTTTTGGTGAATTTGAACAAAATGTAATGGTTTTGGATTAGGATTACATTCAGGGCCGCCGTAAGCGTGCGCGCAAGGCGTGTACTGCTACGCACGTACGCACGTACGTACATATGTATGTATGTACATATGTACAAATGTGACCACTTTTACCAAGGACGGGGGAGGGGGTTACACTCATATGGTGATGATATCTGATGGTGGGTGTTGTTACAGCGAGCAGTCCAGAGAGCATGCAGTGCCAGCCGCTGCCGCCGGGCGGCATGCTGGCTATCAACGGCTACGGGTCACCCGGCTCGCAGGAGAACAAGAGTATGTGATTCAATTACAGTTTTGTTTAGAATAAAGAAGGAAGAAAGAAAGAGAAAGAAAAAAACAAAATAAAGATGGACAGACGGATACATAGAGAGGATGGTGGTAAGTGGTTGATCGGCCGTGGATTCTAAAAGCCGATTCAGACATATCAATGAAGTCACAGTTCCGTCACAGTACCGGCAAATCTTTCATACTAACAGCACTGACACTTCTCAGTATGCCGAGAATGTATGAAAGATTTGCCGGTACTGTGACGGAACTGTGACTTCCCTGATATGTCTGAATCGGCCTTAAAGCTCTGCTGGGGAAGAAAGATAATAATCTCTTCAGCCCCCGACAGGTTGGTGGTAAGTGGTTATTTGCAAATGGACTTCAAAGCTATGCCGGGCAAGGAAGGAAGTACTGTCTTTGTAACTCCCAGCCGGAAAAAGACAAATAACGCTAACGCTACACACTAGGCAACAGCCTTACACTAGGAATCCTTCTATTGTGGGTTCCGTGGATATCACACAAGTCAATGACATACACCCAGACCGAGTACGGAAATTAAAAACTCCTCATTCAAATTTACGCATCGCTGGGAATCGAACCCAGGACCCTTGGGACAGTGATCCGGCGTGTTGGCCATTGCGCCATTCGGCTCGTCATCGAACAACGTAAAAGATCCAGCTCAGCATTATACTGTCAAAGAGTCTGCAGATATGGGAGTGAGATCAGTGTACTGGGTCGCTATAAGGCGTTCAGATTTTGGTACTAATGTCCATGCGATATTGACCACTTTCTATCAGTCCAACATAGGCTAAATGTATCATGATTATCGATTACATCACATCTGGCGCATGTTGCCCAAAACGTAATCACGAATACAGGTTAAAAACACATCTGATGCATTTTGTCCAAAATGTAATAAGGCACTCAGACACTGAAAATGGAATTGAGGCACTGAAATGGTCCATCCAATGACGTTCTGACTACACTGACACGGTCCCGTTACCATAGACTTATGAAAAAAAATAAGCAGACCTAACATATGAGAGAAAAAAGCGTGCTACTTACAACTACATAGACATGCTGCACACATTAACATTCTCCATACAAAACATTCATGGTCTACTGTTCATGGTCTATGGTTCTCATACAAAAAGTGAGCTTCTTGTAGCTTATCAAAATGGCGAAAGTGCTTCAACCCCATTTTGTCTATGTGTGCTGAGTGTTGCAACAACAAAAATAAAACGAGATCGACTTTGTACGTGTCATGGGAGAGAAAGAGATGAAACTATTGCTTACATACGTCTTTGTAGTGGTGAAAAGAATGTTAGGTCTGGTTGTTTTATAAGTCTGTGCCCGTTACTCATTGAAGAGTTCTATCTGGTTTGTCATATTATAACATTACATTGTCCTCGGCCCTTGAACTTTGTACAAAATTTTCAAGTTTCTTAGTTCTTAGTTCTCTTATATACATACATACATACATACATACAAGCATATATATACATACATACAAGGACAACCTAATAAAAGGGTGTTAAAATAATGAATCTTTTCATAAATATGACGTCTTATTATTAGATGCTGGTCTTCTGATGTGCTCTCCGGTGAACTCACTAGACGGCTTCCTACATTCTCCGATGCAGTCGCGCTCCGAGCAAAGCTTCAAGGACGATACCAGGTCAGTCCCGCATTCAATTCAAATATTTTACAATATGAAGATAACGACTATCAACTTTAAGAATTAATATAAAAATAATTTATTCAATTTAAAACGACGAACGTCATTGTATAGAACAAAACGAATCCCTCTCCTTCCCTCTCTGATAATTTCCCAAACTACACCCACAATTTAACAAAAATCTCCACACCGAAAACATACGGTCACTCACTCAGTAGGACACTCAGTAGGACATTGTGTCCTATCTTGCTCAAATAATTTCTTGCCCATAATAAAATCGCCTTTTCTGTCTTTTTGCACCAAGATGGACAGAAACCCCGATGGTAAGCGGCCACAGCCTGTTTTGGGAGGACGTCAAGTACGACCAAGTGGTGTGCTGGTGAGTGACCATCGACTCACGATGCTTTACCGCTGCCGTTGCTAAGCGCATGGTCGCTTAAAATCGAGAGCGATTTAGATTTTATATGTTTCGGTAGCTGTCTAAATTGGACATCTTAAGATAGCAAAATGTCTCATACATAATTACTGTGAAAACTGTTCTTAAAACTCGAAAAAACTTTCTAATCAGAACTTGATACCGGTCCCAAATAAAATATAAAATAAACTTAGGATTTTCTTCGCACTTGTCGGCTGCTTATGTAATAATAAAATCTAAAACTTCATACATGTAACTTCGTTTAAGTTTACAAAATTAGAAAAGAAAGGGTTTAAGTGATATCTCTGCTCTCCATTTCTTCCTTCGTTACACTATTATACCTCTCCCTCCACCTGTTATACCTCCCTCACTCTCCGTCCACCTCTTTTTTTATGGAATTAAGATAGCAAACGAGCATGCAGCACCACCTTCCGCTGCCGCCCATAACAACTGTGACCGACCCAGAACTAGACTCAATGAGTCTCGTTCTAATTCGGTCACAGATGCGTTGCTACCCCTGAGGACTGAGATGGTCGCCTCTAAAAAAGTGTAACCGGCTCCACACCTTCCTATCCGGAACACAAATGTTCTCATAACAATTATTACACGGTAGGAATGGTACTAAGTACCGTGGCGGGCGGTGGTACTTCCCCGGGTGAGCTCTAGGCCCTACCACCTATAAGTCTATCTATTCAGTCTTCAGTTCTATCAGTCTTGTGTTGTATTGCTCTCCCCTACTATCCCAGTATTATATTGTATTGTACTGTCTCTCCCCCAGGTTCCAATACGTGCTAGCAGCAGCCACGTCAATAGCGACCAAACAAAACGAGGAAACCCTCACATACCTCAACCAGGGACAGCCGTACGAGATCAAACTGAAGAAACTAGGGGATCTGTCGCACTACAAGGGGAAGATATTGAGGGTAATGTGGACTTTGTTGCTGTGGTGGTTGGGTTTGAATTTGCTTGACGTAGTCCAGTTGATTTTTGTATAGAGTTAAGATAGTAAAATAGCATGTAGCATCATCTATGACAACTGTGACCGTTAGAAAAAGATTCAAATCGGGACTAGATTTTATCAGTTGGCAGACGATTCAGTTCAATTCAATTCAATTTATTTGTATAAGCATAGGTACATATTAAGATGAAACGACGATTGTATATTTTCAATACTCTTGTGTTGACGTCACGAAGCCAGACTCACGCTGTCGAAGTTTTCTACATCCCCTGCGTACATACAAGTTCCGACCGAGATCAGTTGGAGCTTGGTGTAGCCAAATAAAAAATATATTTGCTCAGTTGACACTTCTCATTTTTCACAGAGTGTAATCAAAATCTGCTTCCACGAGCGCCGTTTACAATACATGGAGCGCGAGCAGATCGCCCAGTGGCATGCCGAGCGGCCCGGCGAGAGAATCGTGGAGGTAGGGACCCGTTGTTGACTGAAACACCGTTTTGAAAGAAAGAAAGAAAGAAAGAAAAAACAGTTCATTTAGTCAAACAACAAACAAACAGTTTATTTAGTCAGTTTAGTTAGTTTGCAAGCCCTTGTTCTTGTTCAAAACCAACCTCAGACGGGTTTACTTTTATGCGAGCCCCACGAGTGCCGCCCGCGTGCGGTGCACGCCTTGCAATCGTGTATATGAGTATAACTGTAAATTTTAAAATTAAATATTCTCCGACTTAAAGAATCCTTAAATAAACTTATGTTCATAAAACGTCTGAATAAATTCTGATTTCTTCATAAATTAAATTAATACATAATTAGCTATGTTTTGTTTTGCTTTGCGTACCAGTTTTTCTATCATCGATTTCGATTCGATTCGATTTCGATCAAACAATCATACGTTCTCGTACTATCTCACGCCACGCTTACCAGATGCCTGCATCGTTCTCTGTCTACTGCTACGGCTGCACTTGCGTTTTAACTCGTTAAGTGACGCGCTAATGTGATGAATTAACAAGAAATTAGACTCGTCAAAATTAATTCCTCTTATTTTATTTTGATTATTGTTATTAGGAATTTATTTATTTATTTATTTATTTAAGCTTCTTTGCACCATACAATGTATACGAGCAAAAGGCGGACTTAATGCTAAAAGCATTCTCTGCCAGTCAACCTTTGGGCAGTGGGAAAACAACGAAGGCGGCAAAAGAATATATATACACGTACATAAACATATATATTATTATACATATCATAAATAAACATACATGTTATTAAAATAATATCATACATAAACTTAAATATACCTAAAAATATATAATATATATATATATAATATAAATAAATATGTATACAAATACATATAATGACAAATTAGTGATGACTAAGGGAATTGAGCAGATGAGAGAATAGGTGCTTCTTAAAAGTGCATTTGCTGGACGGTTTTCTTAATCGACTGGACAGTGCATTCCAGAGTCGAGTAGCTTGGGCTGCAAATGAGTAGACCAGGAAACCAGTACGGTGAAGTGGAGTAGATAGAGCCAAAGTCTGAGAAGAGCGCAGCAATCGATCATGAGTATCGCACCGAAACTGAAATTTACATTTCAGATACTCCGGCGCGAAATTATCAAATAGAATTGAAAATAGAGTGGAAAGTATCCTGTATTGCCTGCGTTGGCGAATCGGGAGCCATTTCAGCTGAGAACGATATGAGGAGATATGATCGTATTTTCGAAGACAGAAGATAAAACGGATACAGTTATTAATGAGACGATCCAGTTTGTCCAGAAGATCTTCATTTAGATCAGGATAACAAACATCAGCATAATCAATAATGGGGAAGATAAGAGCATGCACCAGAGTTATTTTTACCTTGGTTGGGAGAAAATTTCTGAGGCGATTTAGTGCTCGAAGCTTTGCAGTGACAGACCCACAGATGTTTTTTATTTGTGTAGACCAGCTAAGCGTGGAGTCCAAGTAAATACCCAGATTTTTAACGTTTTGTGTAAAAGGTACAGGAGAACCATCCACGATTATCGGTGGGACAACACTGAGATCGACTTTGGACAATTGACGGCTGCTACCTATTACAATCGATTTACATTTGCCAATGTTAACTTTTAAACCAAATTTGGCGCACCACAGATTCAACACAACCAAATCCTCATTAATTTTCTGTATAATGCTGCTGCTGGAATTTATGCTGAATAATCGGAGACCACCATCCTGATAAGTGTCTCCAATAAGTAAAAGATTTCTGTTACAACAATCAACTGAACATAAATCCCTAATACATGAAAATAAGAGTAATCGACAGTTTTGACGAGTCTAATTTGTTCTTAATTAACACATAAGCGCGTTAAGACGCAGACATAGCCATAGCATCTCCAACTATAACGCACCCTTACCCCCAGGTGGACGTACCCCTGTCGTACGGCGTGATCCGCGTGGAGCAGCCCTCTAACGCTAACCTAAACTCGCTGCACATCTACTGGGACCCCACGAAGGACGTCGGGGTGTATATCAAGGTGAGTTGGTGGTGATGGTAATTGATTCTTCGCTAAATAATTTGTAATTAATTTAATTTAATTTCCAATTCACTTAATTTCTAAGTAATTTAATTATTAATCAACTTAATTTCTTATTAACTTAATTTCTAATTAATTTAATTGAGTCCTACTATGTTGGATAAATTATTTATTAATTTAAACATTGAGGAAGGCCAATTTAATATATCTCATTTGACATCTGTCAGTCTATGCGTCTTTTTGTTCTGTAGGATTTTCTGCTTGACAAGATTTTAGTCCAAGTATCTAAACAGAATATCAAAGACCAAGGAATTTTAAAACCTTGGACAGATGATTTACCACATTTATTTTAGTTTGTCCCCCTTTTAATCCCCTAAGGACGGAGGATTTCCAAGAACCTTCTCTTAGGCTCTAGACAGACGGACCGCATTTCAACTGCAATCCAACGGCAAATTGCAGTTCAGGTGCAGTTTGAATGCAGTTGACACGACTGCAATAGTACATGCAAACCAAACGCGCAGTCCGATTGCAGTTCAATTGCAGTTTGGTTTGGTTTGGTTGCGCGTTTGGTTTGCAGTTCTATTGCAGTCGTGTCAACTGCATTCAAACTGCACCTGAACTGCAATTTGCGGTTGGATTGCAGTTGAAATGCGGTCCGTCTGTCTAGAGCCTTAGTGCTACCCTACTACAACCACACTTCCCAAGGAAGATACATACCAAATTTCTGGTTGCGTTCAGTCTTTCGACTGTGCGTTCGGTAGTTTCGACTGTGCATTACCTTTTAGCCATCCTGTAACGGACGAGTTTTATGTATATTGTTGTTGATGATTTTTTATTTAATTTTCAGAATACATATCAATGGAAATTGAATCAAATGTCATCCACAGGTGAACTGCATATCGACAGAGTTCACGGCGAAGAAGCACGGCGGCGAGAAGGGCGTGCCGTTCCGCATCCAGGTGGAGACCTACCTGTCCAGCGACGACAACACACGGCTGCATGCCGCCGCCTGTCAGATCAAGGTAGCGTTGGTGTGCAAAAGAATTTTACCGACTTTTAAAAAGGTAGAAGGTTCGCAGTTCCCTTTATGGAGGAGGTTAATTATTCGACTGTTTTTGTGTGTGTTACATTATGAGGTTAATTTTGTTGGAAGTTTCCATTTGATTTGTCGCCTGGTCAAATATAAATTTGAGTTACATGCAGGACTGCTAGCTGCATTAGTACCCGCGTGCAATACCGTTTTGCACACCCTGCCGTCCACGTCAGTCAAGGCTTCGATCGCATATTACGAGTGATTTATGAGTTATCCCTATTCATCTGTTTTGAAGTCGATTATTCTGTAAAAAGTTTAATTATTACATGACATTTTCTCCACCAGGCATTTTACAGCGGCTTGGACCACATCTGACGATTGGTTTTTGAGTTATCTCTCCTTATTTCGTTGTTATAAGTTAATAATCACCGTGTACGTCGTGTCCCGCAGGTGTTCAAGCTGAAGGGTGCGGACCGCAAGCACAAGCAGGACCGCGAGAAGGTGAGCCGCCGGCACCCCGCCGACCTGCAGAAGTACCAGCCCGGCTGCGACGCCACCGTCTTGACCACGGTGAGTTGGGGGTGGGGGTGAGTGGTGGGAGGGATGGGTGGGAGGTTTTGGTGGTGATTTTATAAGTTTTGTGGTGATTTTATAAGTTAAGGAGCGACTTTATAAATTAATTAGCAAGTTTATAAAAATTGTAGCGACTTTATAAATTAATTAGCAACTTTATAAAAATTCTAGTGACTTTATAAATGAATTAGCAATTTTATAAATTAATTAGTGACTTAATAAAGAAGTAGCTACTTATAAATTAAGAAGCAACTTCATCAATTAACAATAATATGCTCGTATAAATTTGGGAACTTCTATGATCAAGTAATTTAAATAAAAATAAACTTCATTTTTCCCTAACGAGAAGGAAAAATAAAATGATTCTGAAACTACTTACCTACATACTACTTATTATTATACTAGTAAATCCGCCCTCGCTTCGCTTCGGGAAACCAGTCCCTTCAAAATACTCTATAAAGGAGATGTTTCAAAATGTATGGAGCCCCGGCCACCACTTTGTACACCATACTCAAAAATGGAGAAACACAATTAAAACAGTTTTCAATCATCCAATTCCTTTAAATTACTTTAGTTTTGTGGTACAACACAAAAATGTACACTTAAAATTGCAACACAAAAACAAAAGTCCGTCATGGCGGTAAGCTGTCATCACACGTCATATAGGTTAATTTGATAGAAGTTTGACATATGTACCTACAATTCTGTCATTTAAAGTGACAGTAGACAATGGCGGTAAGCTGTCATCACACGTCATATTGGTTAATTTGATAGAAGTTTGACATAATGTACCTACAATTCTGTCATTTAAAGTGACAGTAGACAATGGCGGTAAGCTGTCATCACACGTCATATTGGTTAATTTGATAGAAGTTTGACATAATGTACCTACAATTCTGTCATTTAAAGTGACAGTAGACAGTTCGCGATCTATGATCAATGACAACTTGGCAAGACGCCATGTTGAAAATTAATAAAAATGAATTATAAACACAAAATTTGTACCAAAAATGTATGCATTTAAGCAATTTATCTTTATTTTTCCCAAATTCCATGAATTTTTCTAGATTTTTCGAGGTACTGTACATATTGTGGGCCGGATTTGAAACATCTCCTTTTAACAAACTATGTTATTCCGATGTCTAAGCTATATTACTGCAAAGTTTCATGAAAATCCGTTCAGTAGTTTTTGCGTGAAAGAGCAACAAACACACACACACACTCACTCACTCACTCACTCACTCACATATGTACATCCTTACAAACTTTCGCATTTATAATATTAGTAGGAGTAGGATAGGATAGGATAAAACACTGCAAAGCATTTGCTTTTTAAGTATGTACTTAAATCAAATTAATGTTATGATTTCAAAACATTGTCTTTGTCAACAGTTATCAAATGATGCTTTGATGCCGCCACCTCTTGTCACCACCTCGCCGCCGTACTCGCCGGAAATGTGGTAAGTGGATTCCTTTACCATTACACTCCGTTGCCTAATGTATGTACGCAAACAGCCGCAAGCTATGGAGAGACATCGCTAAAGCTGCAATAGCCAAGGAGTCCAATGAATAAAGCAAAAAAAACTTCATGGAACCACGACCCATGAAGTAAATATAGAGAGGAGATGGCCTAAGCAACTGTGCAAGTGACTCAACTAGGCCCTGACGTCATCACAGTAGACGTGGCCTAAAGCCAGTCTAACGTCAGCGCCCGTCCTGTGCACAGCGTTATGGACGTTCACATTTTCAAAGAAAAAGATGAAGTGCTATCTACTCGACATTAGATGGCGACACTATTCTTATATTTTGAGTACGTCTCTGTTATATCCTACATTTATTTACATCTAGTATGAGATAGTTAAACTACATAGTGAAATCGATATTAGAACGAAGCGAGTAGTTTTGCTATTGACCGTATGGAAAATAAAGAAGTGGGCGGGATCTAACAAAATCCCGCCCACTACTTTATCCCCCTCGCCCCGCAAAGTGTCACGCGTTCTTTCTTAGTGAAATCTACATACAACGTCTCCTCTCTATATTTGCTTCATGCCACGACCACTCTGCCAAGAGTGCACGACTGAAGAGAGAGAAACACTCCTTTGCCACGCAAGTCCCAGCTTTCCGCTCCTTTGATTAAGGTATATTTCAGATTGACGGCGACAATTTAAAATGTAAGGTAAATTTGCTCACAAGCTATATTGAACTGTGAGCACAGGTAATTTGTTTTGAGCGGTGAGTATAATCATTATAACTTAAGCTCAGACCAATAAACTATAGACGGCGTGCCGTGAACAAAAGCGTGAAGCCGGCAAAAGTGTGCCTAAAACACACATCGGAACCAATAGAATGCCCTATGTTGACAGTTTGAACTAGAACAAATTTAAACTTTATTTTTTGGAACACAAAGCTTAATTTATTTTTTATTATTTAGAACACAAAAGTCGTTTTGGTGTGAGTGCCGCCGTGTGTATTACAATGCCGTCAAATGCCGTCTATAGTTTATTGGTCTGAGAACTTAAGTATGTGACAGCACAGAACATTATAAATAACTAACAAATGATGAGCTCCAAACATTGCCTTCGAGCACCACACACAGACACTGTTCACGGACACCAAAGGAACTTTGAACAATGATGAAACAACAACAAGTATATGAAGCTTTAGCTCTGTACTAGTGTGTTTTTGTGGTAAAAGGTAGAATATGCAATTAAATGTTTTTTTCCCCAATGATGTTTTAAATATCTAGATGGAACATCGAATCCGCGAAAACGTGTCAAAAAATTGTGGCCAACTGTTGGCCACAACTTTTATATCATTACGTACAGATTACGAAAAATCGTGAAAACATCGCCTGCACGCACACATGCTTGATAATGTTGCCTTGTTTTTTTTCTTTTCATTATAGGGCGACGCTCAATCTAGATATTTAAAACATCATTGGTTGTTCCCTTTATTGTTTCATAACACAACTCATTTTCGTTAAATGTATGTACTTTCCCGCTGTTTTTAATATTTACGTAACATCTATTAAGCTGTGCTGCTGTGTGTTTTTCCGCTAAAATGGATTTTCGTTTGCCAAAATAGTGATGTATCTAATCGAATCTCTTATCGATAAAATTATTTTACTGGATTTATAAGTTAACTTTTTTGCTATTGTCGTATTATTTCAATTACTGTTTAATTAAAAACGTAAAAAAATAATTTTGTAGACGCCTTTGCTGTCATTCTATGAAAAACATCCGGGTACATGCGTTATAAATCACTTGTCACAATCATTTTGTCAATTTGTCTCCATCACGTCTGGAAGCAGTGGTCGGTTCTTCGGTTACATACCAAAATAGAGTAATTGCATCAATTGAGAGATAGTTGAGACTGTGTGCGATTCATAGTTTGATTTGGTACCGTTATGATATTATGTTTTTTTCTGACATTATTATTTTTGCGTTAAAATTCTTTGACCCTTCACGTTTTGATGCGATTATTGTATGTAATAGTTAGACATCGTCTTCTTTTTATAGCGTCTACGCCTATCTCAAATTTTCAACGGGACCAAATATTTACGGGTGTGGTGCGTCTATAAATTAAAGTCATTGTATACTTACCTAGTTACATTAGCAAAAAAATAATATTTTTACTTTAAGCGTTCGATCGATTAACACTGAATTAATTCCAACTATCGTAAGTGTTAGTATGTCAACCTAATATGGATCGCAGCAATATTAAAAGGTGTGTTTTTTACGAGCAGCTGCGTTTCAAACATTGCTTACGCAATGAGATAGCGTGTTGTTAAGGTATCACGTATTGAAACCAAGGAACGGCAAGGTAAAGTTTTATGGAATAGCGCAGATTATGTCAACTCGGATACGGTTTCATTTCAATTCGTGTGAAATTATTGTACCTAATAAGAACTTTATATTAAATTTCTTACAGTTGACGTTGACAGCCATCTTTGATTTGACCGTCATTTATGCAGATCTTCACTGGGTAATTCTGGTTAGTGTACATTTTAGGGTAAAAGCTTTTATTTTTGCTTTATTGCATTTTCACTTATATGATAACATTTTTGGAAATGGGAAGTTGACGTATCGACCTTTCTTCTTTGAGAAGAACATTATGTCTAATATCATTAAGATGTAGCAAAGCTCGCCAGTTACGAAATCTAGGATAGGGAACATTCATTAGCGTTGGGGAAGCCATCCTACTATAATATTGTAAATGCGAAAGTTTGTAAGGATGTATGTGTGTGTTTGTGTTTGTTGCTCTTTCACGCAAAAACTACTGAACGGATTTTGATGAAACTTTGCAGTAATATAGCTTAGACATCGGAATAACATAATTTGTTAAAATTTATAGAGATTTTTGAAGGGACTGGTTTCCCGAAGCGAAGCGAGGGCGGATTTACTAGTTATTTATAAGTGGTTTAATTGAACGGTACTCGAGACCGCAATTATAATTACTTATCTGTCGTATACCTGATGTGCGCATCAGTTACTGTCTGGCAGTATGTAGCTCGAGTTGAGTGTTACGTCTGATTGTTATCATTGATTGGCTAATGAAAGTGTTATTGTATTGATATGACTTCGACCTATTGATAGCTCTACTGAGCTAGGGTCTCCTCATACCTAAGGCCTAAAGAATTGGGAATCGGTGGACTCCGGTGGAGGGGGTACTTGCAAACCTAGGTTTTGGAATGTTTGATGCGGCTCGAAGGTCTTAATATATATTTAAACGACGGATATAGTTAAACGACGATTATCTAAACATAACAACAGGGATCCATGCCTTAACATCCAACTCTAACAAACATTTAGATACTTACTAAATTTTGAATTAAACAAACAGATGAGCCACCTACTAGTAAATTTTAACGATATCACCAATGAAATGCCGATCGTGAAAACAGAGAAAAAAAAATTTATACAGATTGTACAGAACGAAAAACGGAATGCCGATACAAGGAAATTGATGTGTGACGTAAATTGATTCCTTTACCTACCAATTTTAGGCATCGTTTGAATGTCTATGTTTCAAATAAATTAGCGAATAGAAGTCTTCATCAACATTCACAATCGCGCACCGTTACATAACAGAATTTAAATAGACAGCCATCGACCTCGTATTGAACTTGACGAAAATTAGTGTTAGCGATATGCATTGTTTAATTAGTACTTACAGATCAATTTATTGAGGTTGTGTTTTGTGGAACACTCATTTGTCATTTTAATGATATTTCAACACCTTCAGATGTTATTTCAGAATTTAGGGAGAATGTTCTTTTTAAGTCGTTTGTGAAAATTTCTTGGAATCTTATTTAGCTTTAAGTAGTAACTCATAAATCTGTAATTGTGAGTAGGAAAAATATTCTAGGGTATTTCTAACTACTTCTTATTATGTGACTACTAACCGCAGTAATTTGTTGCAATCATTGCAGCAAATTACTGATTATACCTACTTTCTAAGTTATGTGTGAAAAAAAATATATATCATAAAACAGTTCAGTTCTGCTTTGCTAATTATGTTAAATAGAGCAGACGGGCTATCGGATTGTAAGTGTTTACTGTACGTCAGTTACGTCAAAACAAATCACCGATGAGTTACCGGTAACCGGTAAGCCGGTAAAGCAGCTAGGATGACCCTTGAAATTATAGAACGTGTTTCGGATGTACATTAATATAAACATGCATTTTTTAAATATATTTTTGCTGTTTACATGGATCGACAAACAATAACAGAATTCAAATAAGAGATAATAATCAACGGAGAATATAAATAAATATTAAGTGAGTAAACATAATATTTAGAAGTCAATTCCAGGGTGATTGTTACATATTTGTTTACGGATAAGAAGAGATAAATCTGGGTTTGTAAAAAGAAGAAGTTCAAACGCGAATTCATGTTCACATTTATCGCGTGACCTCGACGTATCATGCGCATCTCAATTGCATTTAAAGACATGAATGTGGGCGGCGTGAACTATTTACAAGTTTAAATCGTCTGGAAGTCTGCAATCGATCTTTCGAGAGTCTGCTCTTTATTGTTCGTTGGAAACATCTAAACGCGTTAACGAGAATGATACATGAGTGGCATTTAAATAAATCCACACTGCGTTTTCATACTCAAGGCTTCTTACGTATCACATATCGCATGAGGCACGATCCGGCTAGACTTTTGAGGCGACGATCTTAGTCATCAAGGGTAGTGGATAACTCCTCATCTCAGCCCATCATGACCCACTACTGAGCATGGGTCTCTTTACAGAACGAGAAGGTTATTGGCTTGATCCACCACGCTGGACACGTACATATTGGCAGACTTCAGCTTCACACATCTTTGACTTTTGCGAGCTTTCCGTCGTGCAGGTTTCCTCGCGAGTAGTACACATACGTGACCTATTAGAAACAAGATTCTTACTAATAATAATTAGTATCCGGGCTTTTATTAAAAAAAGTGTCAGAACTATCAATAACAATTCCTGCCTCGGCCTTTTAACCTTTTATATAACTGACCAACAAAAGTTCTTAAAAACTCTTTCTGCGAACCATCCTTATCCTGATTTGAGTCTTGTTCTGTGTCGGTCACTCTTCATGCGTGGCAGCGGAAGGGTGGTGCTACGTACTCGTTGGGTACCTACCTTAATGTTAAAAAAATGATAATTATTCATTTGCAAGTACAACAATAGTAAATAAAATTGTCATAAAATGGTTTGACGTTGTCGTCACGCAAGCGAACGTCAAGTGAATAACGAGCGAGCGCAATTGAGCAATGACACGTTAATTGCGGCTGAAGGGCTGCGGATTAGGCTGGTGGCTGGTGCACTGGTGTTTACCAGATTCTGTTTGTCTACGCATCGTGCGGTAGGCGGTAGGATTAGGGCTGTCTGACGGAGTTGTTGTTGTTTATAAGCTTAGTGGTAGTCTTAATGTAAGGAAACTGTTACTGATATGATTGATGTTTGTACATGGATGTGTAAGAGAGGTTGCTTGTTAACACTATCGCTCATATTACAAAGTTATAAAGAATTCCAGTGTGGGTAGTGAATTGTAAGAGGAATTTTTTTAGAAGTGAAGCGAGAGCGGATTTACTACGCAATAAATATTTTACAACTTAAATATACTAAAATAATGTCGATTTTTCCGTTTATTACGTAGACATGTAGACGCGTAAGAAAAAATCAACGATTTTTTATGAATCGTTAGGACAATGTTGCGTTTTATTTTACATTAGCGATTCCCATTTTACTGGTTTTAGCAACATCGATAATAATCGCCGCCATCTCTATACCATTTTAGGATGTAGTGATGTCCACATCCGGTGCGTTGTACCATGTCGACGTTAACAAGCCCTATTCCAATTGCGGCTCGTTGTCCACTTTACGTTCGTTGTAGACGATTTTTTGATACTATGTTGTTGGCTCAGTGTTATTTATAGCGCACTCTCACTTGTTATGCTCCGGATGGGTACAAATAGAATTATTATATCGCGACGAGACGAATTTAGATATTTTAGTGATGTTTGTTTTGACAATTGTTTAAATTTACCTAAAGGCATTGTTAAAATTAGTAGAATAATTATATACCTAATTTAATAAAATACACAGTTAATTAAAGTTGGACACGAATAAATCTATTAATAGTTTATGTTAAGGCAAGTTCAGTTATGTTGTGTCTATATTGTCTCATCACTCGTATCATTGTGGAAATAGAAATGGGTTTACGTTTTACTAAACAACTGCCTAAATTTAACTCGTAACGGCTTGTGCAAATTGATGCGGGTACTCACGATCCATGTTACATGGGCGAAATATCGGAGTACAAAATACGTACCGGATCTATTCGTATCATATTAAAATAAACTAAAAATAGTTTCACTGTTTATAACGATCCACAGAGAGGTGTATCTGAAATACCCACAAATATTGTCTCCAACAATGTCGCATCACTACATAGTATAAAACAAAGTCGCTATTTTTGTCCGTCTGTTTGTTTGTTTGTCTGTTTGTCTGTATGCTTAAATCTTTAAAATTACGCAACGGATTTTGATGCGCTTTTTTGTAATAGGTAGAGTGATTCAAGAGGAAGGTTTTTATGTATAATACATGCATATATTCCCACGAGAACGGGATCCACGCGGGTGAAACCGCGGGCGGTCCGCTAGTCTTTACATATATTATAGATAGTAAAATCATTTAGTTTTTTGTTTGTTTACTTCGAGTGAATTCTAATTTAAGACTCTTTGTATGTATGTCATTGTTAATATTTTTATATGCATTTCTTCGAGTTTTTAAGATCACATTTACAAATTTAAATGATCTAAGATATGGTTGCAATTTAGGAAATTACGATCGAAAGAAAACAATCATGTGTCTCGCCGGTCAAAACCGAATCGCGACGTGATTCCAATTAAAGTAATATAGTGGTATGTTAATAAAGCCGAAGCTACTTGCGATGACAATATGAAAACCGCCGCGAACGAGTTATCCTTCGGAAGCGCGGGTGAGTCCGGTCGAGCTAAATATAGCCCGCTCGTTATGAAAATGGGGGCGTAATGCCGTTTGATGGTGTAACTCTTGGATGGACAGGAAGAGGACAGTTGCTTACCCGCATTAAAGATCAGTTAGGAGTCTGGACGGTTAGGATGTGAATTGATTTGACGGTCAGCGGTCAAGTTAGCTTTTAGTTTAGATGGATGAAGATTTGACAATGTGTGTCTTATTTTATATATGATTTTAAGTAGGTGTGTGCTGAGTTTACCGAATCCTATTTAAAATATTAATGAAAACTCTGAAGTATGCAGACTTCTTAAGGATGTTTAATTTAATCTAAGCTAGTGGATATAATTTTTATTCGATAATAATTTAAAAGTTTGAGATGGGCTCTTAATGAAGTCTTAAATTTACACAAATAGACAATCTTTGCCCTCGCTTCTTTACTGGAAATATATACTAAAATAGGTTTAATATAAACTAAACAGTTTGTTGGTCTAACGAACAAGACGAGCATACATCACACCAGTTTTTTCTAGACTTATCATCTGGTGCTGTTTAAACGTGTATTTCTAAACACGCTTAAAAATAAGTTATGTAGGTATCTTGAATCTGTTAATATCATAATTTATTACATATTGACTAGGAAATTACAAAATTGTATGCCTAAATCGATTGTAGCCTTGCATTAAAATTCAGTTCGGGCGGGGTCAAATATTAAAAAAGGACGAATTGACAAAAGTTTACATTTTAAACTACTGCTAAAAATATGTTAGATTGCTTTTGAGCGCTGTATAAAGTAACGTAAATTAATAATTCAATTTAACTTTTCTGGATTGTGTTTATGATTTGAAATTAATAAAGGCTTACAGTGATACTGAAAGTCAAAATAATCCTATCCTTCCTACTAATATTATAAATGCGAAAGTTTGTAAGGATGTATGTGAGTGAGTGAGTATGTGTGTGGGTTTGTTACTCTTTAACGCAAAAACTACTAAACGGATTTTCGTGAAACTTTGCAGTAGTATAGAATTTTGAAGTAGCAGAGATTTTTGAAGGGACTGGTTCCCCGAAGCGAAGCGAGGGCGGATTTAAGAAAGAAAGAAAGAAAACATATTTATTCCGTCCGAGTTACAGTGTAAAAAAGATTTACTAACTAACTTCATAGTCCACTAATCCGAATACCTTTCAAAACGACATACGAAGTTTGCTAGAACCGATTTGTAAGTGATGGCGGCTGGTGGTGCCAAAATTATTATAATTTCAAGACTAGGTGAACATGAATTTAGGCATGTTTTGAATCGAAAAATACACCTTGAAAGTATCTTGTCATTTCGTTGCCACGTGAAGACTTCGTATAAATTAATTTTACCACAGTGGCACTTGACAATCCTAAGTGGCTAATACAAGCAACTCACTTAGAACTTTACAATAGAACAGTCAACGACCCGTATACAGCTAACTAGGTTGAGGTTTACGGTTAGTGGATTCCAGACAATGGTGAATGCTGTGAAGCTGAGATTGTTTTACACGAGATTGCTTGCAAGATGTTCTTTGCGACGTTAGACAAGTAAAAATTAAACTTGTAGGATGGAAAAACATAAGAAAGCAAATGATCGTTTCTCTTTCTTCCTGGCATGGCCAGCATAGCATCGCATGCATGGTTCAACTGACGACCATGGGTGATATTGATCACTTACCATAAGATAGGCTTGTATAGTCATTTCTTGTGATTTCTTGTTTTAATAAAGAATCTGTCTAATAGTGACATGAATAATTAGAAAATTAAAAATCTATCGTCCAAAGTGAAGCTTACAATTTGTAGCAATTGCTTTTAATTTTAAAATGTGTTTGAAATTGTAATTGAATTGAATGCTCAATTACATTTCGCGTTTGTATACACATCGTGTTCGTTAGTGTAGAATGTAAAGAACTATAAAATTTCGCAAATGTCGCTTGGAGGTGGTATGAACCAGATCAAACGAGTGGTGAGCGCACCCCTCGGTGAAATCGGTCGCTGTTGGCACTCTCGATTCTCTATTTGAGTAAATCTAACGTGAATGAGCGGCAATAATCGATTTTTGATTTTTTTACGTTCTTTTCAGTGTGGTTCAGATTATAATCTATTAGATATTGCGATATTCCAAGACTTATTTCCAAGAGTTTACTTATTCCTAATCAGATCTTTCAGTTGTCATGTTTATCTATTAGTACATATAAAAAAAAACTGTAAGTTATCGATGTGCCAGTACATATGGAAATTATTTGAAAAATTTTATTATTGTTGGTTTTTGTCGCATTAGGCATTAGATATCTTAATATTTTTTGCCTTGTTGTTGGCTTCTTTATTTCTTTATGTGAATTTTAAACTGGTCTGTCTGACCACACTCCCGTCTGTTAAGTACAGTCTTCGGTGATAAATCGCAGTAGCGAAATAATTCTTGATTTGACACCATTGAGATACTACGTTCTATTTGACACCTACATTGTAAGGGGGAATTGAAAATTTATCACAATATACTTACATTAATAGGACTTATTTATTCATTTCGTAGTCGATATAAAATTTACTTACCGACTTTCTACAATAATTACTGAAATTGAGCATTCTGTTACCATACAGCTAAAAAAGTTGGAATATGACCCTTCGAACCAAATCCTATAATATAATCTATATAATATAATTTGTATGCCAATGCCATTGTTGATATTTTCGCGATACAAACACAGACAGATAAGCAGCTTAGTGAACCAAAATACAGCGGTTTCGTTACCTTCGCTCATTGCGAAAATGTGTCAAAAGCACAGGATTACTGAAACTTAATATTATGAAACTAACTGTGCGATAATTGCGCCGATATTGCGCTAACATTATGGACGGAGAAAGTTTTACAAGCGTCATAGGATGCTAACTTTCCTCGATGGTGACAAAATGATGTGATTACGCGGTGAAAACCTCTGAAATATTTTGACTCGAGGCCGTTATATTGTCTAAGGTCGCGCTCATTGCGAACGCTGTAATTCTATTAATGTGATTTATATAGTGATGCACTGTCAGATCCCCGGAGACTGGAAACCGCTAACGCTGATTTTATTGCTGTAACCGGATCGCGTGGGTTACCAGCAAATTGACACTTAATTGGCCGAAACTGCATGTAGTGATTATTGTTTCCGGTTTGATGCCGTTATGTCTCACTCAGAAATAAGTAAGAGTTGTTTTTTAATTCAAAATAACCCAGCAGTTCGTTCTCGTTATGTGAGCTTATTACGCGACCGAGTCATGCACAACAATTATTATCAGTCCCAATGCGTTGGTTCAAAGACGTGTGTTGTTGTCGGTAAATAATGTCGAGTGTCGATATAAGTGAAAACGAACGTTCGCGTCACTAGGTGACGTAGCGCGATGCACTACTGCGAGCCGGCCGCGGCTCCCGCAAACCGATTCGAACCGGTTCCGATCCAATCGAGGAGCGCGCTTCACTCGCGCAACCAATCAGACGCCATTCCGGCCAGTCGTTTTCATTCCGCCGTCTGTCGCGTGTGTCGTTTGCTCATTCCGCCATTGTTTTCTGTTTTGTTGCAATCGTTTTGCGGTGACAAATCGTTATATACACAATAATATCATCCGAACCGGTGTTATCCTGGTCGAATTGTTCTGTTTACGCTGGTCGTGAGCGATTAGTGAACTAGTATTGTGCCGTGCAAATGATGTTGGATAAGTGAGCGCTGGTACCGTTGTAGTTCCGTTCGTGTGTACCGATTCGAGCGTAGACCAATGGTTGTAGTGGCGGTCCGAGGTTCAGCTATGGTGGTTGGGGGTGTTCTGGCGTATCGCGTACTATCCGGGGCGTTTCTCTTCTTCAACCTGGAGAGACAGGACTACAGCTGACTAGGATTATGCTCGTCATCGAGCAGAGATTGACCGGTAGACACCTGGGGCGAGGGGTCGTGCTGAAGGCGCGGCTGGTGCACGGCGTGGAGGCCAGGGGCTGGCGCATGAGGTTCTCGTTGCTGAAGGCGGAGGTGGAAGTCCAGGCGGATCCGGAAACGTACGCGGTGATTGCGCGGCGGCTCAGAGCCGCGAATGTTCACGTAAAGCCGTTTAGATCGCGGACAGCGTAAATATTTTTGTTTTTTTTTGCCTTATGTCGTAGATGTTTACGTTTTTTTACGTGTTATTATCGTAAATATTTTCGTTTTTATCTATATTATTTAGTGATTACTGAACGTCCTCGCCTTGATTCAGGAAATTAAAAAATATATTCCCATTTTTACAACTTGTTTCAACGCAGCTCAGCTCCTATTTTTCGTAGCTTGATGTTAATATTAATGTTAAAAGCCTTCCTCCATAAATGGACTGAATAAAGTTTAAATTCTCGTCAGTAGTTCCTGGGACTAGCCCATTCATACAAACAAACTTCAGATATTAGATACAGATCTAGTCAGCTGTTATAATATGATAGTGAAGGAATGCTAGGTTTGAAATTTAAAAGCCCTCCCCTTGAGTGACTATTCAAATCCTAGAATACTTCAATTATTTGGAAATGTGTGTCCATATTTGACTTTAGATGGAAGGAAACAGTGTGATAAAATATAAATAAAAGACTGATACTTTACAATGACTTGGCGAGGAACCAAATGAAACGAAAATATGCCATAAAACTCTGAGAATTCTAATGCAGTGATATGAGTAAATGGTTTTTTTCCACTACTGAAGAGTTACATTTATGTACAGATAGGGATATAAATAATAGTATATAATACATTAATCCTAGGGTTGCCAGGTCGCAAATCTAAAAACCGGACAGATCGGCCAGTTTGGCCGGACATTATCCAGCCGCATCCAACCGATTGCATAGTAAATATATAAAGCCTAACACGGTCCGGCTTTATCCAGATGTTTGGCAACACTAACTGATCCTCTTTAATACAATGTATAAGCTTACTCACAGCTGATTGCCCTCAATGTTATCTGATAAAGATCCTTATCAATTGATGGGTGACGGGTCTTGTCACTGCACTTACATAAAATCAGTGATAGCTTTAATCCTGGAAAGTATTAGTGCTCATATCTATCACTACATAGTATAAAACAAAGTCGCTATTTTTGTCCGTCTGTTTGTCTGTTTGTCTGTATGCTTAAATCTTTAAAATTACGCAACGGATTTTGATGCGGTTTTTTGTAATAGGTAGAGTGATTCAAGAGGAAGGTTTTTATGTATAATACATGCATATATTCCCACGAGAACGGGATCCACGCGGGTGAAACCGCGGGCGGGCCGCTAGTATGTAATAAACTGTTCTGATTGAAATCTGTAGGATGTTAGGAAACTGGAATATTTTGAAAGTTACTTAAGGTTTTTGATAATGCAATTTTATTTCTTGTACATCTTGTTTTTAGTTACGGGCTAATGAGTTTCATTATTAGTTTTTTATCATATCATTAGTTTTTTTAGTCTTCTCTTTTTAAATACCAACAACATAATGCACAATACTATACTATAATTATAAATGCACATAATTAGACGTACTCTATATTTTGTATTATCACTAACTAAATAAATAAACTAAACATAATTATGAGACTGTCACAGATGTCGATGGAACCCCGCTTTGGGGGATCCCTCTTGTTGGCGTAAAAATACCTAGCCTAATCCAACCTCACTATCCTTCTAAACTTGCGTCTCCTTTTTATTAGTCAGATCGCTTCGCCCAACGAAGTTTCTTGGCGCGTTGGCTCCGGTATTATCCAAGTTATAACAAAGGGAATTTAAAAATACTACAGTATTTTGTGAAATTTAGGTATTGGGGTCTTGGTCAGAAGTAATCGTAATCTGTATTCGTGATTATAAATCACCCATGTCTGAAAAAAGAACTCTAATGTGACGATATTAGCGTATGATTGTGAACTCTAAATAATATGTTTGTCTGTTTGTTGCAGTGTGACCCCAAAAGCTGTTACGAGCCCGATACTGGCCAGCAAGCCAGTTATATCTCAGCCAGGTGAGTTTGGATTACTATTTTTTAAAGTAAATAGATTATCATACCACTCATTTAAAGGACTTCGCACAATACGACGACGCGGCAACGGACTTAGTAAAATGAAAGCATTAAATTATGATCTTTATGTCTTGGTTATTATGGTTGTGTATTTGAAATTTTGAAAGAGAGTTGATTTTAATTTAAATATTTATTTTTCTTTTCAGCTATACTCACTGCATCCAGTCAGATGAAACCACTGTATTGTCAAGAGTGAGTATTCATATATTTTTTATATAGCTAGCCAACATACAAATGAATAAGTCACCTTTTTTTGGGCAATTTGTGGTAGATTTGATGTTATGGAATTAAGGTAGCAAAACCAGCATGCAGCACCTTCTGCTGTCACAGAATCTACTTAGCTACGGTTGTGCTTCCTACCTCATATTCTTTATAGAGCAGTTGGTCATTGGGAATTTGAATGAGGAATACTTGTATAATTTACATACAGGTTTTAACGCCTATTTGTCAATTTTAGAGGAGGAATATGACAAAATGCGTTCTTAACTACATACTATCTCTGTGCCAAATTTCATGTTTATACGGTTAGCGGTTTCCAAGATTTTGTGATGAATGAGTGACCTTCGCTTTTATACATGTAGACGTTAATAAAATAGTGTGTCTGTCTGTGTGTGTAGCGGCGGCGACGTGAAGCTGGGCTCGCCGCCGTGCCGCTCGCCCGGCGCCATCCTGCCCGACCTGCCGCAGCCGGCCGAGGAGCCGGATAAGGTACGCCTGCTCGGTATTCTATAGGTTGTCTGGAAGAGATCGCTGCTTAGCGATAACACCGCCTTTTGTGAAAGGAGATGTTTCAAATCCGGCCCACAATAGGTACAGTACCTCGAAAAATCGAGAAAAATCCATGGAATTCGAGAAAAATAAAGATAAACTGCTTAAATGCATACTTTTCTGGTACAAAAATTGTATTTATCATTCACTTTTATCACGTTTCAATATGGCGTCTTGCCAATTTGTCATTGATCATAGATCACGAACTGTCTACTGTCACCTCAACATGACAGAAATGTAGGTACATAATTATGTCAAACTTCAATCAAATCAACCAACGTGACATGTGATGACAGCTTACCGCCATGATGGATTTTAGTTTTTGTGTTGCAATTTTACGTGTTCATTTTTGTGTTGTACCACGAAACTAAAGCAATTTAAAGGAATTGGATGATTGAAAACTGTTTTAATTGTGTTTCTCCATTTTTGAGTATGGTGTACAAAGTCGTGGCCGGGGCTCCATACATTTTGAAACATCTCCTTTCTTTCCAGTATATCTATATTGTAATGTCTTGTTTCTGCAGAATAAAGAATATTTGTATTTGTGATGAATGAAATGAATGAATGAAATATGTATGAATGAAATTGAAGTGTATGTTTGTGGCTATAAATTAACAGTTGTATTTGAAATAACAAACAGACGTGTGGTAAGCTTTACTTACATAAAAACGTTTGCTTTATTTCAATCGATTCATAAATAAAGAAGTTATACTCGTATCAATATAAAGAGTCTTGCCTAACAATTTCCGAATAATAATTATGACTACTAAGGGACTGGTTTGGCAAAGATAAACAAGGGTGAGACTATGAGTATCTATATACTTTTACAAGTGTATCTCCTGTTACAAGTGTAACTCTTGCCCGTATCTTTTTTGTGACTTACAGATAAATAGCTAACGCATTTGCTGGTGTACGTGAGAAAATGTGCATATCTATCGAATACGTACAAAAATTACAATTTTCTTTATATATAAACATTTCCTGTTGCAGAATAACGGGCTATCCAAAGACGCGTCGGCATCGGAGACGCAGGCGTGGCTGCAGCAACAGCGGTTTGCGCAGCACGCTGCTACCTTTGCCAACTTCTCCGGCGCCGATCTGCTCAGGTGAGCTGGCTTGGTGACCAGATATCCATGTCTGTCTTCATGTCCTGACACACCTGACTCCAGGTCTGGAGAGGCTTGGTAGGAGAGGGCAGAACAACGGTCTATATATCGACTGCAATTTTATATTGTCATGTCATTCATACTAATATTATAAATGCGAAAGTCTGTCTGTCTGTCTGTCTGTGACGTTTTCACGGCTAAACCACCGGTGCGATTTGGATGAAATTCGGAATGAAAATAGTTGAAGACCCAGAGTCACATATAGGCTACTTTTTTTTTCAAACATCAACCCCTAAATGCTTGAAATAGGCGATGAAAGTTTGTATGAAAAATCTAAACCGCCTGACCGATTTCGATGAATTTTCCCAGGAAGATAGTTGATGACGTATCTTCTTCCCCACTTCCCCGGTTCGCGATATAAACAAATTCCACGCGGGCGAAGCCGCGGGCAAAAGCTAGTAGTTTATAAGATTTTTTTCTTTACTTATTATTATCGCCGTTTTGTTGGTGTGATAGATAATAATTAATTTTGTATGTTTGTCCGTTATGCAGACTATCCCGGGACGATATAATCCAGATCTGCGGGCTGGCCGACGGAATACGTCTCTACAACGCGTTGCACGCCAAGTGAGTGTATATTTGTATCTATACATCTATATGTACAATACAAACTCTTCCATTACAGTCTGAATGATTGACAGACAACGCACAGCCGAAATACAATATAAATAAATTTGTAGCGTCTATTTGTGACTTCAAAGTAACAGTTTTCTCATGTGCTTATAGCTTTTACATAATACTAGAATTCAGAAAAAAACTATATTTTTGTCATCTCTTTGTGTATGTGGTGTGTTTTTGTTATCTATGTGTCCATACCACTAAGGTCTCTTTTTTAAGGAAGACCAAATACCCTTTAAGCTACACTATATTATTACATACTACATATTTATGTTCAAACCTGACTTCACAACTCTCTTATAAACCTGCAACTCTATACATCGCATGAAGCAATAGAGATGATTTGATAACTATATCCTCACTAAACCAACCGTCCACAACCCACAGACGCATCGAGCCCCGCCTGACGCTGTACGTGCGCGCAGGGAACGCAAGCAGCGCGGGCGGCGCCGAGGGCGTGTACAACGCGCTGTACCTGCACGCGTGCCGCGCGGCCGAGTTGCGCGCGCGCCTCGCCACAGGGCAGTGCGGGACTGTTAAGGTAATGATGACACGTATACTTTAATATACATCTCTTATTGTAAATCATTGAAATTTTAAATGGCCAAATACTCTTCAGTTGATCCTACCTGTGGCGACAAAGCACACACGTTACACGGTGACGTCACTGAAGCTTGAATCATGCTATCGAAGATTTCTACATCGTCCGTATCCTCGGCCGCTCCACAGGCATGTCATCTAGCTGACATGGAGATTACCTTTTTTTTTAAATAAACGCTAACACCCTCATACCCCCGCAGTAGGTTACTTACTAGGTATGTACCTGTGTCGCGGGTGGCATGGACTACACATACATATAACAAATCACAATTACACCCATGACCCGAGTACAAATATTTATCTGCCACATGAATATCTGCCCCGGCCGGGAATCGAACCCGGGACCCCTCGCGTCGCAGGCAGGGTCGCTACCAACTAGGCTACAGGGTCGTCAAGGTTTGCCAAATACTTATACTAAGTGACACATTGGTTTCCAGTTTTTTAGACACGCGTGGTATTTTCGAAGGCCTTTTGTCTCCTTTGACGGGTCACGTAATAATGCTTGTATCACGTGACTATGTGCAGAGGGAGTCTTTAAAAATAGAGAAAAAGTCTCTGTTCTAAATAGACATTACTCCCACCAGGAATGCGACACGATAGTGGTGTCCGGGCCGAACGGCGCGCGCGTCCGGCTGACGGACGACGTGGTGCGCCACCTGCCGGACCGCGCCACCTACACGCTGCACCGGATCGACGACACGGCTCTACTGCTCAGCCCCACCGCCTGACAGTGATCCATCACCAGACCAGGTCTCCAGACCAGGGGAGGTTGGAGATTGGATGTCAGGCTACGGATAGGTTAGGAAACAATGGATCTACTGTGACCAGGAGACCAGGGGGCTTGGATGTGTCTGGACGTCAGGCTACGGATAGAAGACCAGGGCAGCATGTCTGGACAAGCTACAGATGGGCTATGGATAGATTAGGTTAGGGGACGATGGATCTACAGTGACCAACAGACCAGGGGTGGCTGGTGGTTCGAGCTATGGGCTTACGGACAGGTTAGGTTAGGAGACGATGGATCTACAGTGACCAGAAGACCAGGGATGGCTGGTAGGATGACGGGCTGTATAGAGGTTAGGTTAGTGACGTCGCCACCTGCCGGACCGCCCCACCTACACGCTCCACCGGATCGACGACACCGCACTACTGCTCAGCCCTACCGCCTGACAGTGACCTCCACACTGATGGAGATCCCGGGCACCAGGAGACCAGGGAAACATGGCTTGATGACAGGCTACGGATAGGTTAGGGGACGATGGATCTTGGGACCTGACCAGTTAGGACACGGTTAGGTTACGGACTGGGTCTGCAGCATATGTCTGGACTTACAGGCTGTAGACAGGTTCGGAGAGTGGAGCTTGGAATATGTGACACCCGACTATTAGGGAGTGGATCTTAAAAGTTCTCAGGACCTGTTGATATATGACGTGGATAGATTGGAGTGGATCTTAGGATGTATGAGGACTAACCTACAGGAACTTACCACAGTAAGGTTAGGGACAGGATCTAAAGATTTCTCAGGATGCATATAGGTTACAGTTAGCTTGGAGAGCAGACCTTAGGATGTATCAGGACTTGTTGACGGGTCAAAGGTGGGTTAATGGACTTTACTGCAAGCCACTGTTTAGTTAGGGTACCGAACGGATCAGAACAGGCCAGTTCTGTTAAAGAATTCTGAATGGGTCATAAGACTTGTCAGAATCTGATAATGTAAGGTTAGTGGGTAGAGAACTGATGAATCTTGTGATGATGTCCTGGGATTTATCAGGTTCTGTCATGTAGGTCAAGTTTAGGGCAGAGAATTCAATGGTTCTGTGGACTTGTCAAGACCTACCAATGTAGGCCGTGGTTAAATTGGCAAACTGATTGGACTTTAGAACTTATTAGGACTTGACAACATACCAGCGTTTGGTTAGGAAACTCTCATTGGACCTAGGACATTTGAGAACCAATGTATGCGGTGTTCAGTGGTATGATGATCTGACCACCGCTAAACAACTTGCCATACTCAACGCAATTTGCGTTTCAAAAAATGTTGCAATTATTTTATTTTACTTTTTTTGTTAGTGTCATCAAACGATGCAAATTGGATGAAAGATGAGTCAAAATTGTGTTGTATCTTACTGGTTGTTATAAATAGTTGATAGATACAGTTATTACTATCCTTAGAACTAATGAGTACGAGTAGATTAAAGAAAATGTGCAATGGATTGAAAATATTATTGGGCCATTTAGCTAAATTACTAATAACTATCATTCATGCCATTTCTTTGAAGTAATGTTTAGTTTATTGTAAAAGTAATTAAAATACATTAATTGTTTATAGAACTATTAAAAAAAATGTAGTGAGCGAGTTTTAATTGTGTTAAAGTGCAGAAATAGAACAGTATTGTGTTTCAATTACATGACTGTATTTATTTCTCAGCGCGAGGCCGCAGCACGGTTTTTTCCCGCGGCGGTAACCGCGTAACCGCGCGATTCGCATACATTGTCGGAAACCGCAAGTGCGGCCGCTTGTATTGCTTTCCTTGAGTTGCAAAATTTACGCGGTAAGAAACCGCGGCGGTTTAGCCGTAGTGCGGCCTCGGCCTTAGTTATATCTTTGAAAAGAAAGCAAGTTGTATTTGAAATAGGTGTGTTGTTATTTACCATTGCAGATTGTTGGTTATATTGATTTACAAGGAATATAGGAGTAATATGTAATTTGATGTGCCTTATAAGCTTATATGTCGTATTTTAGTATTACTGAATTATCAATATGTATTGAGGAAGTGCATTTTTGTAAATGATATCTAAATGTTTGCACGTCCGTGTGTCTTTTCTATAACTACAATAAGTTATGTAAGATCCATATTTGTTTCTTGGAATAATATGGTTGCAAGTATAGTTTTTGGTGGATTGATTATTTTGCGATTTGTTCAATAAGAAATACTTACCCGTATTATGTTTTTATAACATTAGAAATATATGACATCAAAATATTTTATTTACATTTTATTCCCACGTATTTTGGTGAAAAAATAACTTGTTATAAAACAATCTATGTTAACATAATTATAATTATTATTTAGTATTTAAGATGGTATTCAATACCTATTGTTATGTGCAATTCTATATTTAAAACTAGAGCCACTAAAAACATGATATTTTTACGAAGTATCTAAATGTTTAGTTTCATATTTAATTGTATTGTTTATTATGTTACATAGATATTATGTTAAGTACCATTAGGCAGCTAAATAGGCAGTTAAATTAAGTTTATGTTTTATGTTAGTCGAAAATGTACCAATTTTATAGAAGTTAATGATATTAAATATTTTTAACAGATAAGAAATAAATTGAATTATAGGTTTACGTAGTTAAAAAATCCTTCAGATGGCTATTGTATGCCTTAAGTGCCTATTATAGTAGAAGATCCGAATCTATATCGACATTCACCGGGTTGATAATAGAATCAAACTTATTTTATAATAAATTTCGTATATTAGAAAATATATTAAAAATGGGTTGACAACAAAAATCCTGGACAGAATATTTTTAATTATTTTTTAAAAAATGATTTTCATAAAATGTTGTACTTATGATGAAGATAATAATAAAATTTTATACTGGACTTAAAGTATAGAACATATAGAATGTGCAGACTTAGGGTAGACTATTATTTACCTGGACGAACTACTGGGTAGACAGGTATAAACAGGTATGTCAATACTAATTAATTTTCACTCAATTTGATAATAGTCTGCACTTTCTATATGTTCTATACTTTAAGTCCAGTATAAAATTTTATTATTATCTTCATCATGCAATATTTTTGAAAAATTATTTAAAAAAAAATAATAAAAAATATTCTGTCCAGGATTTTTGTTGTCAACCCGTTTTTCATATATTTTCTAAGATACGAAATTTATTATAAAATAAGTTTGATTCTATTATCAACCCGGTGAATGTCGACTTAGATTCGGATCTTAGACTATTACACGTACCGCGCGTTGCATTACGGAGTATGGATTATATATTTTTTTATATTTTAAACATTTACAGTAAGATGTACGTTGAACGAATCATTTTTGTGTGACATTATGTAGCATAGTGGATGTCTGTAGTCAATAAATAAATATATAATGTAACTAAATGGTGTTATTTTATATCCTTGTCTCGCTTTATTATTACAATGTAATATGTCTAGATATACATAAAAAAATTAGAGAAATTTGCGTCTATACGAATCGTCGAGCATGTAGAATTGGTACTCCCCAATAAGAACAACTTTCCGTGTGCTCACAGTTTATAAGTAACATTCACTTAAGGCATTTTAAATTCTCGTTGTCCAATCTACAATGAACCTGAGTCACAATAGGCATTGGTCCTGGTCCACCCGCATAGTTACAGGGTGGACCACAGGCACTAAATGATGAGCCGTGGCCGTGTCATGTAAATATAAGCAGTGGTCCCATCTAAAATTAATACAATGTGATCGTGTCACACAAACAAAACGAACAAATGAAAGTGGGTAGACTAACAAAACATGTTTAGTTACTAACCCCCTCCCTCGTCTGTGATTACCACCTTAGCAATTCTGTTCTCCTGGTACTTCAAAAACAAACTTGCTGCGGACAATATATTATAAAAGAAGGGAAATAATACGACTATTTTTACTTTAGGATTTTATAATTTTCTGCTCAAGGACAATGCATGAAATAGAATACCAAATCAAATTCGTCAACGTCACATCTTTCTTTTTCAAATAACATCAGTTCATGCAAAAAGTATCGTCAATGGCTACAGATAAGGCTAAGGTTATGGCTTTGGCTTATATTGACACCTTCCGCTCCATCGTCTGGCTGTGCTGTGACGGCTGCCTGGCTGTGGCTGGAGGGAATCATCAATATGGCGGGCGGTGGCTTTGGCTCTAACTAAGGCTAAGGCTACGTGATGCGTTGGCAGGCGGCTCCTTTAGGCACAATTTAGCTGGCGGTGCATCAGCTTACGTCACGTCCGTTACAATATTTTTGCCGATCCTAACTTTTTAAATGGAATGAATGCATGTATGAAGCTATGTTCTGGTACTTCTCGCACATTTTCGTTGTTAAGGTGACGTCATCATGGGTAGACAATCAAAGCATGTTTATTTTAACTACCTCAGCAACTCTGCTCTGCTGGTACTTCATTTTGCGATTTGTACATTTTCCTCCGAAGGGCTACACAAACAGTCGTGAAAGAATCCTTGAATCACGTCATGATGGTACAATAATTGTTTCCCTTAATTTTTCAAATGTTTTATTATTTATTCTGTTGATCCGGGGCTCAGAAAAAAAATCAAATATTGGTATATATAATAGAATGGCCGGCATTCTATGAAATTAAAAAACTCGACTTATAATAACTTATCATAACGGTTAACGGGGGGCCACCAGTAAGAAGTGCCCGTGGTCCGTGGTTCACCTATATAGGTGTACTAAAAGCAGGTAGACCACGACCGCCACCTGAATCACAAGTGTGAAAAGCTGTTATTTGTGTAGGTTGCATTTAAACGAATTCCAAATTGAATGCGAACGCAGTATAGTTAGCAAGTTTCATTGATTTTTTTTTTCCTGCAACTCATTTACGGCCCATGCATGTCTTCTAATAGTAGAGGAGCCCAATATGCTAAATGATTATTTACTATTCGAGCGTTATTGGGACCTACTGGATAGTGAATATGCAAAATAGAAAAATAGGTTATACAGTAAAACCAACATAACCTTGAAATGAGAGATTAAGAGAGGTTCGTATAATTTCAAAAACGTAAAATCAGTGACGGCCTCAATTTCTATACTAAGTTTGTAATTCATCGGTTTTTTGCGATTTTTGCAGAAACTTGTAAAACCACAGGAATTTCAACCAATAAAAACACAGAAATACAGCATAAAACTTTATTAAATATTACAAAGGCACTGTAACATTGGACCAACCGTAATACTGTTCCATAGATCTTGTGGCCTGATACATTCTTTACTCGAAACACCAGCGAGCGAATTAAAAATAAATTACTACAGACGATTCAATACGAGACATCTAGTTAAAACTAATTTATAACATACATAAGTAAGTAAATTTGTTCGCCGACTTCCTTTTCAAAGACAATAATAAAAGTTCGCTCGCTAAGCTTTCAATTCCATTCTTGATTGTGATGAACTTAATATAATATGAAAATAAAATAAAATAAAAATAAAAATAAAATAATAACAAAACCTATTGGTTAAGGCAACAATTGTACCCTCGTAGGACCGTGATGTGATTTCAATAAACATGGCTAAGTATATCAGCAAAGTTAATTTGGCGCCAAAACTAACAAAAATGGTGGCAATATTAATGAAGACAAAAATATTATTATTAAATATTATTATTAAATATTATTATTAAATATTATTATTATTAATATATTATTGGCGCCAAAAATAATATTATCTCGATCAAATACAACAAAATTTGATCCTGTACTTTAGGATTTTACATAATTTTTATTTATATACCATTTAAAACATCAAAAAAATATATTTGTAGTCTTTTTTATAGAAGTATTATCCATACGAGGGCAACCTACATCTAAACCGCAGATAAAAATAAGATAAAAATAATAAATAAAATAAATCGTCTACAACTAGGCAGTTAACATTTGCAACTAACAATTAATATTAATAAGCTGTATGTATAAACAAGGTACTCCTATTGGCAATCTGTAGCAGAAAACAATATTATTAAAATATAGGAATGTGATAAACATTTAAAAGTTGGCAGATATTTATTATGCAATTATATAAAAATATGTATATTATGTATATTAATATATAAGTATTAACAATAATTCCAGATATTCACTGGAATAAAAACTATAATCTCTAGATATAAAAGTGGTCTACTACCACATAACCTATATGTATTATTTACATAGAAACGTAGGCCATTTGATAATAATTGACAAATAGAAAGAAAATAATTCTTTCGTTAATATTACAAGTTGTTAAAATAAGCCTCAATCTATTTTAAATAATGTTTACATTTCGAGACTGATTTTTGTATGATATATTATTTTTTTTGACACAGAATTTGTAAGAGACCATTTTATCCTTTCCCTCAGCTATAAAGGTGCTTGTTTACTTCTTCGATCAATATCTGATCGAAATGATATAAGGATTCATAAGGCTAAAAGTGAGTTACTGCTTCAACGATACGATTACGGCACGATTACGATTACGATTTTGGCACGATCTGCGCTACACATAGGTCTTAAATAAAAATATTACACATGCTAGCAAACAGAAATAAATATGCGGCCTAAAACTGAACATATAAATTGCACATCTAATAGTGTAAAATGACCTATGGCGGTAAACTAAACTTTGATCTTAGCCAAAAGGCCGAGAAGCGATACAATTTAAAAATCAAATAACAACTAATTAAGTCTCAAAATCACTGGATAGGCAATCCACATTTGCAAGATGTAATAAATAACACATTTTACGATTAACTAGCTTCCTCCCACGTGGAATTCGTTTAAACTTCATCCCCTTAGGGGTCGAATTTTAAGTCTTTTCTTAGTGCACACTTACACAAATTTCAAATTTCTATGTTTCTAATTTCGACTGTGCGTTTATATAACATAGTCAAGTTTGCCCTTTTATATAAATAGATTAAAACTGCCACGATCGATCAAGTACAGTAGACAAGCACCTTAATGTTTAGAAATAAAGGATCATTATTTTGGATTATGAAATAAATAAATAATTTCTTTATAATAAAAATGGTCTGTATCAAAAATAATTCAATTTTATAATCTTGTACTTCAGTTTTACACATAAAACAAATTTTAAGGCTTTTTTAGTTCAAAAATAGCTGTAAAATAAAAAAATGCATTTTTATATATAAAATGCATAAAAATATAGTGATTTATGAATAGACAGTCCTAGAATATTGGATAAACTCCACTGATTTATCTTATAAGAAAACATAGAGATATGTGCCTTATACCGTATGCCTTACGGTTGAATTTTTCACAACTACTATTAAAATGGACGCGCGATTAATATAGATCTACAGTCTCTTGCGAATACCGAAAAAATAACCGTAAGAAATATGACATAAAGATCATATTTCAATACATTCCTATAAGTTGGTCTGAAGTTAAAATAATGTACTTCTACTAAAAAATTATACTATCTGACCAATACAAAAAATATATTAGATATTTAAACAGACAGTACATAAAAAAATTGCATTGGAATGAACAACAAAATGCTTCAATAATCTTGGTCCACAGACATCAATAAACACTTATTGTTATTAAATACAACTATAAAAATATTTTATGTTTTCCATATCAAACATATAAAGGCTTATTGTCGAGATATTGCATATTTGCGTTAGTATGTGAATAGGAAATATATAGGATCAAGTGCAGATTTCAAGTGTTTAAATATTTATATTATTATTTATATAGAACGAAAGTTGTGGCCGTCTGTCTATATGTCTATAGGCATTAAATGAGAGAGTGCGATATACATAATATGTAATAAGAACTAAAGCATTTGAAATTTCGCCCGAGAAGTGTCCCACTGTAAATTTATCTTCACAGAATATTAAGTTGACAGAACTGTCACTAGCATGTGTCAAGTGTCACCTGTCACTTGTCAATCTCGAACCACAATACATTGGATTAAAAACATCGTGAGTACCCTCGACTAAAGGAATAAATTTCGTGAATGAAACAAAAGGCATCTTATATGCACCTATAGTTTTAAAAATTGTGATTGCAAAATTGACCCCTTATATTTACTTGTTCAATAGTGGGACAGTTATGGTTTGTGACAGAGATGGTTAAAATGTAGCATAATTACAGATTACAATTACATTCTAGGCTGAGGCACTTTTTTGCTTGTAGATAATAGAAGTCTAATCATGATAATAATTTTAACCATTTTATTTTGCCCAACTCTAGTTAGTAGGAATGAAGACTGGGGCAGAGAATGTTAGTGATAGGTAGAGCTGCACATCGCCCACAAATCTTACCCCAAATTCCGTTGGTGGTGGGCAGTAAGGGGTTAGGTCATTGCTGCAGTTCTATATAGTTGGGAGACACAACTTCCGCCCCAGATAGTTGGTCAAATTAGCTATTAGTGATAGATAAACCTTCTCATTTTGAGAAGAGACCTGTACTTGATATTGGGCCGTGATGGGTTGAGATGAGATGATGAATGATGACGACAGATAGACCTACACAGCCAAACAGCCACAACTGTCGCTACCTCTCCCGTCTCCCCGGTGACGTCACTAGCTGGTGGTGGTGGTGGTGGTAGTGGTGGCGGCGGTGCTCACTGCTGCAGCTTCACGTAGTTGGCAGACAACATAGACGTAGGAACCTATAGACCTAGACAGCCACAACTGTCGCTACCTCTCCCCGGTGACGTCACTAGCTGGTGGTAGTGGTGGCAGCGGTGGTCACTGCTGCAGCTCCACGTAGTTGGCGGGCAGCATGCCGGTGCGGCCGGTCCTGAGCACCTGGCCCGTCATCCAGCCCTCGTCGATCGACGTCACGTTCGATATGTAGTCGCCCTCGCGGAACGACACCTGTATGGACGAATGCTCATATTATTGGTTAACCAGGAATATAAAAACCTCACCATATTGCGGTAAACTCATGGAACTAATTTATTTTACTGGCAACGCTTTGTTTCTAAACGTCAATCGTAAATTGCTTGTCAGTGAGTTTGAATGTCACAGTTTATCTCATGTTAGTCTTTTTACTTTGAGTGTCTATTTTGTGCTAAAATGACTAAAACTGTTCATATTCGTGAAAGAAAAGTGGTTTTCTATGTGCTAAAATAACAGTTCCTTTAAAATAATATTAAATTCCCTAAATAACATTTCCGACTTAGTTGTCGAATTGACAATAATCACATGATCGTTGCCATAGTTACTGTTGCCTGCGCTGTTGCCATAAAAAAGGAAACTAAGCGCCCTCATGACAGGTTTTCTATTTTTGGGCAAGCAATACATTAAGTATTAACCAACTTCAAAAAAGGAAGGTCCTCAATTGAACTGTATTTTTATATGTCTTTACATTATCTCACAACTAATAGGTGATCCAATTTTTTCTATAAAAGCTGTTGCTCGTTGCCTGGTCCAATATTATATTTGAACGACATCACACTGGTAGTTTTTGAGTTATCTTTACATATATATTTTGAAATTGGTTATTCTCTTTCAGCCGCCAAATATCTGTAATGCTTACCATCAGTTGAATTGTCAGTAAGTTTGTGTACTAATAACATATAAAATATCTCACCTCGTCACTATCGTTCGCTTCGTAGTCATACATCGCGATGTACACTCTCTGAAACATTGCAATTAATACTATTATATTTATGACACACACAAATGTACACACAATTGGTTGCATTATTTAAGAACAGCGACACTAAAAGTCTCACATGGTTTGAAATTTCACATTCTGTCATTGGAATGAGGGTAACCGCGTGTGGATTCGCCGCTAGAGGCCGCTAGTGTAGAGGGTGGTCTGCCTGTCACTTCTCTCTTGTCTATTCACTGAATAGTATTCAGACAAGTGTCACTTGTCAATGTTTATGTATGGGCGGGCTTTGACAGCATGACCGCCGTTTGCAGTGGCGCCAACTGGTGAGCACAAAAACGGTTACCCTCATTGGCCGTCGTTATTCAAGTACAAGCTATGGTGCTCAACAGAAGATCTGTTTTTACAAAAAACTAAAACTACTAGTGAGAGGTGAGGATGATGAGTAATCTGGATGTGTTGTGGTCAGGATGCTCAGTAATCAGGATGGGTTGTGTACAGGATGGGGAGTGGTCAGGATTTGTATTCTGAGTAATCAGAATGGGGAGTGATAAGGATGCTGAATAATCAGGATGGTGAGTAATCAGGATGGCGAGTAATCAGGATGGTGAGAAAAAATAATAAAATAAATTTAATCTTGAAATACGTAAACATATTTTATGCACAAATATGCGCCCGTAAGTCCCCTTTAATAAAAAAAACTAAATTGACATCGCTTCATCCGTTTGGGAGCTATGATGTTGATGCCACAGACAGACACACACACAGACACGTCAAACTTATAACACCCTTCTTTTTGCGTCGGGGGTTAATAAGCGAACAGGATGGGTTGTGGTCAGGATATTGTGTGCACAAGATGGGGCGTAATCAGGATGGCGTGTAACCAGTATACCAAGCTCTCGACATCATACCTGCTGCACAGGCTGCGTGTGATTGGCGGCGGGACGCGGCGTCTCGCCCGCCAGCGGGTCGAGGTCGGTCACGCGGCCGATCTGCCGGCTACCCTGCTGCTGCTGCTGCGGGTGGTGGCTGCCTGCGAGGGTTTACCAGTTAGCTAGTTAGTTAGTACCAGTGGTTAGTGTGGTGAGGTGAGGACGGAAAGACGGCCACTGACAAAATTATTCGCCCGAGCCAAAATTTAAGCGATAAAAATTTTGGAAAATCGTATCTTGGTTTATGTGTTAAAACAGTCATTTTGATATCTGTAGAGGAATAAAGTTGATTCTAGGTAGTGTTTATTTTTTTTAGCCAATTGTGTCAGACGGCGTTTTCGTTTTCTTCCCTTGATATACAGGTACACTAATACATATTATAAAGTAAAGACTTGTGTTCAAAATAAATAAATACGATGGACTTCCAAAGGGTCAATCAAAAATATATCCGATAATACAATTATACCCTGCTGTATCACGAACAAAACACACACAAAATTGCCACAACCAAAACACAATGACACACAAAAATCCCATAACCAAATTATGTAAATTTCTAAGTTCTAAACGTATTACGATGAGGCAAAATCAAATTCAAAATGGCCACATCGTAATAATTAAATTACATTTCATAATAAAAGGCGACACAAAAGCTGTGCTAAGTGACAATGATTATGTGTGTGCTGTGTGTACTGACATGAAACTAACATTGTTTTCTGTGAAATAAAGGTCAGTAGCTATATTACAAAAAAATATAATTTAGGCTGCCAACTTATCATTTTATAAACTTTTAAATATATTAATACTTTTTTCTGTTAAATAAAATTAAATAAGATAAATAACCTTAAATGATATCTAATTGATATTTATGTAATATAATAAATCAGTCCATGTTAAATTTCTAACATAAATCAATAACATGCAATTATAAGATGTTTTTGATCAGATTTACTAATAATAAATAAAATAATTACTATTATCTTAAAAAATGGAGCTCAATTATTATTAATTTTTATTTTTTTCAAAAAACTGAACTAATCACCTATACATAACAAAATCTACCATTACTTAAAAAAATCTACCATGCATAACCTGGCAACTCATCAACAAACCTCTTTTGCCATCGCTAGTGCTGTTATAGATGAGCGTGGCGGACGCTCGCTGGGTATTCGGCGGCGCGCGGGGCCCATCGCTCACCGGGTCATAGTCTTGGATCCTTCCGATCTTCTGTGCCCCCTGGTACCCTTGGTTTTGGTACTGGTTGGTTTGGTACTGGTTGTACTGGTAGTCGTATTGGTACTGGTCGTATTGCGGGCGGTAGTCTTGGTACCGCGTCTGTTGTGGGGCCGGTGTTTGGTAGTGGGTTTTGGGGGGTAAATTCGGGGCTGGTACCGTCTGCGGGGCGGGGGCGGGCGGCGCCAGCATCTCTGTCGCGTAGTTGTCCAGTTGTTGCTGGTAATTGTCGTTGGTGGCTACATCTAGCGGGACACGGTAGCGATGGGTTAGCGACATTTTGTGGAGTAGTTTGACTTTGGTACTTTACTTTTGAATATCGTTTGTTTATTGTTAAGTATAATTACTTTGATCACTAATTAAACATGTTAACAGTATAATTATTTAAAACTTGCATTGAATGGTACTTAATTATGTCAATTTTTGAATATTAAACAGTTTTTTATAATCATGTATTTGGAACATAATTCATTAATTTATCAAAGAATGATTTGAATATGAACTAAGTTAAAAAAACTAGGGTAAAAAACGTTGAAACATTAATCTTTTAGCGAGTGGGTGTTTCATTCGACAAAAAATGTATTATTTCAATCAAAATTACCAATTTTATTAATGCAGTTTCAAATAATTATGATGCCTCCTATAGCGTATTTCAAAGTATTTCAGTCAAACTACTACCGCAAAAAAACACAGCATATTTATGCACAACATGATGGCTTTATGAATTACATTGACATAATTAAAATGATTATTATACGTAATATAACTGTACAATCCTCTATAATGCTGGATATGACTTAAGACCAACAATTGAGATAACCAAGGAGTACCTCTGCCTCCCTTTATTAGTTAAATAAGTAAAAAAAAACAAAAGATAACGCACAATTTAACGCGTCGATCTAAGAGCAATGCAAATAATTTCAATAAAAAAATCCTTCACTGAAAAATAATAAGACCATTACAACCCTAAACCCTTTCCCTTTAAAATGGAATTCTATAGAATTTATTTCATTAAGGAAATATAGGACCCTCCTAACATATTCAATGACAATAAAATTAACCTAAATGATTCATCTCAATTATGTCAACGTTAATCATCCACCACAATGACAATGATATAAACACATTGATGACGGTGCGGAATGGAAAATGAATCAGTGTGGCAACAATTACCCATACCGGCACATAAACACTAGTGCACATAGCAGCGCGGCGCTTTTATTGCAATGCAATTATGTAAAACCATGTGACAAATTTGGCGCTAGTTGCAAGAGTGCTAGGCCATCAATATCCAACTAAAGAAACTAAGTATTTTTATATTATCAGTTAATCAGTTAATGCTTTATAAAAACCAAGTATATTTAAAGTATCATTAGTTAATGCTTGACTACAAAATGATGTGGTCGCGGGTGGTAAAGCCTATTCACTCATGACTTCAAAACAGTCATGTTATCAAATAGGAAAACCACGCAGGCAATTTGTTTGTCTTTTAAGCATAACGAGTTATGACGCAAGGTGTGACGTCTGTACTAGAAGGATATACAAGATTTATATGAAGAGACGAATTGATTCTTTGACTTTGAATCATATATGAGTGTAACGTTCTTTTGATTCATTGACTGATTTTTATATGAAGATCGTCACAATAAGTATAAATACAATTGCAATATTTTTAAACCTTTACAATTATAAATTTTGCAATAATTTTGACACGCGACTCGCTGGTTTGTGCATTAGTCTTTCACCAACATTGAACATTAAACCAACACACTTTTCCCCCATTAAAAAGTCCCATTATTAGGGACAATAACAAAGCCTTTGTGTAAAACTTAGAAACGAATTGATACCGGTAGTAGATACCCATCAATCTGAATGAGCCCCGATTCAGCTAATTTATAAAAATGTACAAATTGGATCTCGTTTCAATATTTTGCCACAATTTATTTACGGAATGTGCCAAACTATTCAATCGAATCCTAATTGAAGCATTTATAAATTAGTAGAATAGAGGCCAAAACAAAAAAAAGTTATCAAAATACCGCGCGTTCGAAATTCAAACTTTCAAAAATTCCAATCAAATATTTTCTCCACTCACCGACGAGTTCTCCGTTCTCGTTGATCTGCCGCTGTTTCTCCATCTGCGCCTTCTTCTCCAGGTCCCCGTGGTACGCGACGTTGCTGATTATCTTTGTGTTCGCTTTGATCCTCAGCGTTTCGGATCATCTGCTACCTGGAACGTTGAGAATGAGGTCTCTATTAGTTTTTATCTTTATGTGTCGTGACCGTAACTTAGTTTGTAGCGTCTTATTTCCGGTCCAACGGTCGATTCCTGGCAGGGGCAGGGATTTAAGTGACATGTTTATTTTTTGTCACAAATCAATTAGAATACAAAAATCAATTAGACACGTTTCAAATGATATTTTCGTTGGTATAACTACATCTCCGATCCCCCTTACCTGAGTGAACTTTCCCTCGCTCCTCCTACCCTTTCCCTCAAGCCTGTGAAATTACCCTTATTCCTGCGACCTTCCCCCTTAACTGTGTAAACATCCCCTCGCTCCTCCAACCCCTCCCCCTTCATCTATGTGAATCACCTTGATACTCCGACCCCTCCTCTTTCATCTGTGTAAATCTCCTTGCTACTCCAACCTTTCTCTCTCACATGTGTGAATCCCCTAGCTTCTCCGACCTTCCCCCTTCACAAAATCCCCTCGCTCCTGCAACCCAACCCACCTCATCTGGGTGAACTTCCCAATCTTCCTCCAATTCCCCCTACACATATAAGAACTTCCCCCTTCACCTTTGTGAACATGCCCTCGCCCCTCCAACCATCCCCCCACAAATGTGTGCACATCCCCTCACTTCTCCAAACTATCCCCTTCAACTGCGGACATCCCCTCCCACCTCCACCCCCTCCCCCCTCACCTGTGTGAACTTGCCCTTGCTCCGCTCGAAGTCCGCGTGGTACTTGACGTTGCTCTGTAACTTGGTGTTCTCCGCTATCCGCTTCAGCTCCGGCGTCTCCGCCATCGTCGTGTGCTTCGCTTTCGGCACGTGCCTGGAATTCACAAAATTGTTGGTTGGTTGGTTAACGTGACTTTAACAAGGATCAACCCCTTCAAGTGAGGTCGCTTACAATGAAGGCTAAAGGACTGCGCACTTTATAACAATCTGGCAACGGACGGTGTCGATAAGTACGTCTTTTAAGTATACAGTAACAGTACTTAATTGTCAAGATATACAGATTATAATTGAATGCTTTCATTTTAGTTGGTCCGTTCTCGTGTCGTTTTGGTGGTTGTACGGCCAAAGTCAACATCAATGGGTTTTATCTCTCTCTTTAAATGGGACTACACAATAAGCAACTGCAGCTGTCGAAACTAAAAATAATCATAAAAATCGGACCATCCTGTACAAAGTTATGGGGTAGCACACATAACAAAATAAAGTCGAATTGGGCTGAGAACATTCTCTTTTTTCTGAAATTGATTAAAAAGGCTGTCAAACTTTTCGCTTCATGCTGTAGAAAAATATTCTTAATTTACACTTACATCCAGATTTATATCTATAATTCTATACACAATATCCTTCCCATCGTGAGTACCCGCACGAGTGACATAACACAGTACAACAGACCAGACGCACGGAAATGGAACAATTTATAATGCAACTGCATAAAGAATGAAATACATATTTATGCACAAAGTAAATTGGACTTTAAAACAATTACAATAGAGTCCAGTTCACATTGTGACGAATATATTTTTTATGATTGCATTATCAATGTACTTCCATATGAATGATGATACTGAATGATGTCTCGTTCTATATTTAAAAATATTCTTACGATAATATGAGCAGTAAACTGCATATTACTAATTTTAATCTGTGAAATCTAAATATGTACAAAATAATGAAAATGTATCTAATTAGATTGTTTCTGTAGGTAAACAAGAGACAGAGACATTTGGGGGTAAAAAATATAAAAGGTGTTCATAACCAAAAATATTATTTCTTTGAAAGGAGATGTTTCAAATCCGGCCCACAATATGTACAGTACCTCGAAAAATCGAGAAAAATTCATGGAATTTGGGAAAAATAAAGATAAATTGCTTAAATGCATACTTTTCTGGTACAAATTTAGTATTTATAATTCATTTTTATCAATTTTCAACATGGCGTCTTGCCAAGTTGTCATTGATCATAGATCGCGAACTGTCTACTGTCACTTTAAATGACAGAATTGTAGGTACATATGTCAAACTTCTATCAAATTAACCAACATGGCGCGTGATGACAACTTGACCGCCATGACGGACTTTTGTTTTTGTGTTGCAATTTTAAGTGTACATTTTTGTGTTATACCACCAAACTAAAGCAATTTAAAGGAATTGGATGATTGAAAACTGTTTTAATTGTGTTTCTCCATTTTTGAGTATGGTGTACAAAGTGGTGGCCGGAGCTCCATACATTTTGAAACATCTCCTTTTGTCTGTTTGTCTGTGATTGTCTGGGAATCGCGTGAAAACTTACCTATGTGAAATAAACAACTTTAACTGAATTGTACAAGGAGTATAACCGATTGTACCTACTGTACCGACCAGAAAAAACTGTCTGTACCCTGTAGTGAACAATTAGGGATTAGATTCATCTCATGATATAGCACCCAATCCTTCAACCACGACCAGAGACCAAGCTTTAGTACCCTATCATGGATTACATGATCCGACATCGTCTGCTATCGATATTTAAAAGTGTGTATGTCTAAAAGCCGCTCACTCATTCACATTCGCGCGAATACGTGAACCCAAAAGTGTAAGACGGACCTTCGCCAAATGATTTTTTTGATTTTGAGTTTTTGACACATTCGTGGTATTCCCAGCTGTCAAAGCTGTTACAATTCAATAATACTTTACAGTTCGCGCACATGTGACTGAGCGCGGTAACACGTGGTGCATAGAGCCTATTTTCGCGTATCAAATAGCCTTCTTGACATGAACGCACGTGGACCTTATTACAAAGGCATAGCGTTCGATTTCGAATGACATAACCCACAGACAACGGATGTACCGTTGCGCAAGACCTCTTTGTGACTCGGACACTTTCGTTTTTTATTGTGACGTCACTCACACATGCTTTATACGCTGTAATAACGTTAGTGCGACGAATGAATACTAATGTTACAGTGTGAACAGGATAATCGTATGAAGGACTTCTTTGCAATGTAAAACTGTCCCACTGCTGGGCACGTGGACACAGGGGCGCCGTAAGGTGTGTTGGCGCCCGCGTGCGAAAATACAGATTTATGGTTATGTCGCCCCGCCAGGATCCATCCATTTAGCCCTCAATTTGCCGCCCCCCCAAGAGTGCCGCCCGCGTGCGCCGCACGCCTTGCACGCCCGGTTACGGCGCCCCTGCGTGGACACCACTATGGGTGACCGCTTGTGGCAAAATTTCATGAGCGCTTCTGTGCTTCGGAGGGTACTAAATCCGTCGGTCTCGGTTGATATCAATAGATAGCAGTGGTTAGGCCATGCCCGAGGCCGTCGGGTGGCTTGAAAACTTTTGTGGGTAGGCCACTAACCCCTCCATCAATCCGCACTGAAGCAGCGTGGTGGAGTATGCTCTAGGCCTCCTCAATAATGAGGAGATCAGTGCTCAGTAGTGGGACATTAATGGGTTGTAGTCTAGCCTAGCCTAGCCTGTTGGGTCCGGGTCTTCTCTCAGGATGTGGTCCAGGCCATAGTCTACCGCGCTGGTCAATTGCGGATTGGTAGACTTCACTATGAAAACATTACGGAGACCAAGGGTATGCAGGTTTCCACACAAACTCGAGTTTCTTGACTGATGCGCGCGATAATTAAATAGCATGTGGGTTCTGACATTTTTTGGTCGTGGTGGCCGAGGGGAACTTTCGAAAATTGTTTGATTTGCGAAGTGTTTGTAACAACCAAATTAAATTCAACTTCATTTCAATTGTAATCTGTAATCATGATTACATCTGCCCATCTCCCATAGGAAGTGACGTATCAAACTTATACAGAGGATAATAATATATAAAATCCAATAACACAGTAGCACAGTTATGACTGCGAACAGGAAAACCACAGATGTGCAAGAGCCCGACCCCGACACGTTTAAAAATAAACACACACTCCGCATGTATAAGTGTTCACTTATCACTATGTGTCCCACTTGGAAGATTTATATATGAGACACTATTACAGCCCCCTTATTATGAACTCTTAATTCCAGACAGTTCACGTTCACAACGTGTGGGTGACAGAGACAGCGCCTTGTTACCTGTAAAACGCTGTCTCTGTCACCCACACGTTGTGAACGTGAACTGTCTGGAATTTCCAGCGAAGTGAATGTACTATGGCATTCGTGACATGAATTCATGTCGTTGGAGTTTAATGAATTAAGAGTTCATAATAAGGCCAAGGGGTGTTTTTTACGCATTGGAACCCGAAAGCATAATTTTTACAATCTTATGTCTGTTTCTTTGTGATTTTGTACCCGCTAATCTCAGAAATGTCCAAAATTTTGTTGCGGCTTCCTTCGGCACGGGTCTCTTCTCAGAATGACAAAGTTAAGGCCATAGTCCACCACGCTGGCCAAGTGCAGATTGGCGGACTTCATACACTTTCAGTTTTGCGAACTCTCCGGAATGCAGGTTTCCTCACGATGTTTTCCTTCACCGTTTGTAGCAAGTGACATTTAAATACTTAAAACGCACATAGCTCTAAAAAGACAGAGGTGCTTGCCCTGGGATTCGAACCCGGAACCTACGAATAGGAGGCAGAATTCTTATTCACTTGGCTATCACTGCTAGGTTAGCGTTACTTTTGTTTATTTCAAGAACGTGACTATGAAAAAGTTCCTACATGATCACTACACTTTGCCGGCTCCCCCGTGCGGTGCAAGCCTTGCACGCCCGCTTGCGTCCTGAACTCATCATTGAACCCATGAATCATACCAAACAACCATAGTTAATAACCATGACATATGCAGCGCAGTTCACTCATTCATTCATGGTGTGGTGTGAGTAATGTATGGCGTGGTCATAACTCATAATATTACTGTAGGTAAGTGTGTTTGCGCGTAACATATTTACGTCATCAGTTCCTCTACTTCCGTTCTTAAATACACTTGATCTGTGCCTCTATTATGAGTTTTTAATACTATAGTTTACTATACACGCTAGCGACTATCGTTTAGAATTTGTATGAGAATCCGTACAGCGCCTCTAGCGGTTACGATACTGAACTACAATTCTCATACAAATTCTAAACGTCAACTGCAATAGTAACGTCCTTTACGTTTACTACAACAACTCATAATAGAGGCACAGAACACGTTATCAACTCGACTCCTTTTAAATCCCTATTCATCTCACCATTGAATTTTGAGCCTTATGCCGTGACATTACGGTAGAGATTTTATATTCTTACATTTGAAAGTATGCAAAGGTTTTGATGCGGTTTTCACGGTCATTCAGATAATTTATTCGAGTACTTCGAGACAATTTGTAAATATAAATAAGTTAATTTTGAAATTCCCACTTACAAATTCTTGAAACTCTAATACTACTAATGTTTCCCGTAGCGAAGCAAGGAGGAGGGTAGTATTATTTATTACGCCACTAGCACCGATGCGACCGAAAATTTATTTATTTATTTAAACTTAGAAAATTGTAATAGCTAACT